>OX388341.1:30460581-31710581 GCA_947579665.1 Sympetrum striolatum
GAATGAAATTTATATATTTGCAGCAATTTAAGCATACAGTTTGAAAGAAAAGGGTTCAATTTTTGCATTTTTTCTCAAAGTTATCTCGAATGAGTGAAATATCTTTTTTGATCCAACTTAATGTATTCTTACCTTCTAAATAATTCTTAAAAGATTAATTGTCGGATTAATGATTGGTGAAGTTAGTATTTTCCTTTTCTGAACTGTTATTATAATTTATCCGAGAGTTCTTTCCTCTCTGTTAGAGTTCGCGATCAAATTCGTTTTTTCCTAAAATTTTGTTACAGTTCTTTCTGAAATTGGTCAAGCGTCACTAAATTATTCTCAATACATGTTCACTACTGCTGTTGTGGATGGCATGGGAATTGTTTGCAGCCAAGACCTTAATACCGTGTTTACGCCATAACACTGTTTGATACGCTTTTAGGAACATTAGAAATCAATATCGTAGTATCTGTTCGTTAAATATTTAGTTTTGTTGTTTACATAGGATATTTATGGGGAAAGAGAGTATATTTAAAGATATTAAAATTATTAAATGATTACATCTTTTAATCTGTTATTCGCTACGTATTAGTGGCCAAATTTAAAAATATTTCGATGAATATATATTTATATTTTGTCCTTATTTACACAACAGATTTCTGGGAAAAATAATAATAATGAAATGCCATTGATAAAATAAAATGATTGCGTGTTGTAGTCCATCGATTCCTCGTATTAGCGACTAATCTGAAAATATTTCAATGAGTAAGCAAAGGCCATAATCAGGTTTGCGAAAAATTGAGTGAAGCAATTTTCCTAACTTGAAGAACCGCTGATTTATAGCATTTAGATTTTCCGTTCTCGTAATTTTCTTATTTATATTTAAGTCACGTAATCAGCAGTGCAATTCTTCGGCGACAAAAACGACCCTGGAATCGCAGAGTTAACCGTTGTTTTAAATTCCTCAAAAAACGTGTTCAGCGGTACCGTTTGGGAGTCGACCGGGAGCAGGCACGCGGACAAAAGAAGAGAGTCTGCGTCGTTTTTTTGGGGACGGTCCACCGGTCATCCTTCCTCCGGAGCACGTTCCCTCTTCTTTCGCCGCCGCTCACTTGGGATTCCGCGCTCGAGCGATGCCGCGCGAGCCCTCTCTCGAATTCCCTCATGTTTGCGCCTTTCCCTTGAAATCGTCCTTTCGACGTCGTTATCTCCTCCCCCAATACCCCCCGACCCTCTCCGGGCCTCCAACCCATCCGTCTCGGACTGTCGATGGAGCTCATTTGCTTTTCCCCGTAATCCGGTTGCCCCTCGGAGAACGTGCGCTCTTTGGTGGTCTCGCCGATCAACGGCGCCGTGGCGATTGTCTTCAGCGATTTCAACTCTCCGACGTCGGAGGACGCCTCATTTTCATCCATCTCAAGCGACTCGTTTATTAAGTCTCTTAAACCACGCTCATCCCGGAAATTCGAGTACTACGGCAAATAATCGATTGTTTTTCCTTTGATCGGGAAGGCAACGAACTACGGCTAATCAATCAGCTTGGTGGACAATGCTTGAGTTCAGTGCCCAAAAGATTTATTGTGCTCGTCCAGTTTGTTTTCTCCGAAGCACGAATTGCATTGATCGGTTGAACCTTCTATTAGAAGGTTTTCTGCGGAATTCAGCCCTCGACCTAGTTCATTTATCAAGTATTTTTGAACTTATATTATCCTGTATTAGTACGTGTTGTGTGATTTGAAAAATTTTAAGTGCTATAAAATGTTTTCTCATAACTACGATAAATGTGTACATTTATTTCTGTATAGTTGACAAAATATGATATTAAGGGCTTCCTACAAATATAAATGGCTAAGAATCAAGACTTAGTATAGAACATTTATAATTACGTATCTGAGAAGTAATAAAAATTCTCTACTGGAACATACTGAAGCTTGCTTTTTAATATATTTCTATTATGTACAATGAAGGAAAGAGAAATGGTACTCTTTCCTCAAATTTAATGAACAAGCGACCGGCTTTGTTGAATGATCACCATCATCTGGTAATGGATATTTTACGCAAGAAAATATTTATTTCCGATATGATATGTCATTCCACGAAGTATAGTTGTTGTGTATAACATTTTTGCTTCTCACTTTTTCTATTGCTCTGAGAAGTTATTAATAGGTTGGTCCCTTGTAAAACTCGACTCTCAACCAACTACTAGTGCGTCTGATTATCCACCCCTGTGTTGTCTACTTTATTACATGGTTTTAATTTCATATACTCTTTTATGCACCCATTGAAAAATCTTACTAGAACTCGGTGAATCCTAATACTTGTCTTCTGTCGTTTTCCTTACAACAGTTCCTTCAGCGACGTCATTCAAACTCTTACTCTAGTTCAAGTAAGGTCCTTGAAGATGAAGGGTATGTATCAGTGCGAGATAGGGGGTTGACGCTAACTGCCCATTCCTCACATGGACCGCGCACCTCAGCAGAATTGTTTCACATACGCTACTGCGTTATACTTACTTCGGAGTGAGATAAACCGCTCTCCCCCGTCGCTAAACTACTGCATGATCCAAGGGATTTATCTCGCCATTTAAAAGTGCATTTCCGACTGAAAGTTTTATCAGCAGCGGGTATCTGCTGCCGGAATAGACCCCGACCCTATCTCCTCGATTATTCATCGCCGTTTCAGATGAAAAGTTTTCAGGTTTTTCACTCCGCGATACTTGTTTTACATCCGAGATTAGAAAGTACACTCGACGGTCTTGACGAGAAATATTATTGAATACTCGAGAAAAATGGATGCCTTTAATCCGCAACAAGTGGGTGAGATCCGATCTTGCGAGTTTCGACAGATGACAGATAACAAAAGGCGCTGCGAGGTTAGAAAGTTGCGGGAAATAATCGCATCTTCCGATTTGTTTCGCTAAACGGAGAGTTTAAGTCTCCGGGAGGTAAACTTGTGCAAATGCTCGGAGAAGGTGCTTAAAACCTCTAACTCACCCTCGCGAAGAGTTAATTTATTCAACGTACAGGTTCTCTGAAACTTCCTCCTTTCTTCAGGCGATCGTCAGTGTCTTTTTTATTCGTTTCTGTCACCGACCCGCGTTCGGACGTCTCAGCCGTCATGCTTCCAATGATAACTCCGACATCTTTTGCTCGAAATGTATTTCCATTTGTAAGACGAAAGAATGTACTGTGAGTAGTCTTGTGCGATGATTAATCGGTTCAGGCCCTCGTGTTATCTGTTGCATAATATGAAGATAGTATTTGCTTATTTTCATCGCTTTTTAAATTATTATGGGGAAATTAATTCGGTCTACGTATTTTAATCGTTCTAATGATAAGCGGGCATAAAATTAAAAGTGTTGGAGCGAGGGCCACCTATTAACAAAATGGCGGGGAGATGTTTAGATGAATTTATATTTTTGATGTTGGAGGAAAAGTTGTGGTTTTGTGAGCCATCAGTGAGTAATTTCGCCTCAGATCACAGGAGTATTGGCAAATATGCGGTCGATGCTATGCTGTAAGGAAAGGAATTATTCTAGTTATTATTTAAGGTTATGCTATGTTTTAAGTTAAGTTTATGCAGCGACTCTTTTTCACTTTGTGAATTCCAGAGAAGATAATGATACTTCTAGGGGAAAATTTAGAATTCTTAAGTATGTCGTCATTCTACATGTGTATCGACTTCTAGCAGTTATATCCATATGGTAGTTAAAAAAAAACTAAATTTTTGGAGTGAATCAAATTTTCAAAGTTTAAAGCAAAGAAATTCGTGCTTTGTTTCGTATATTTAAGCATAGCTATAACATTTGAGCAAGGTTGTCTATCAATCATCATTTGAAGGACTAAATTTTCAGTTTATTTCAAATGTGAATTATGGAAGTAACATAAATAAAATTTAAAAATTCGGTTATTGGATGAATCACGTATTCCTCTTATCATCGATAAATAAATAATGTATTTAATTTCAGTTTTCTTGTTTGGAAAGGTTATTAGGAACTATTTTTGCTCTCTATTGGTATCAGCGGTTGATATTTTCACTGAAACTGATGTACAAAGCAAGCTGACGCTCTGTGTACGTGAATATGTAGAAGAAAGCACATCTCTGACTCGGATGATATTCTGGGAATGTACAAGGCCGCATTTGGAATTAGTTGGAAAAGCCGTGCGTCCTCTACATTATTCCGTGACTCTGAGCGCGTGCAGCGCTCGACTCGTTGTAATTCAACAGCAAGCGAGCAGGGAAAATTTCCACCGAATACGTATCTTATATTTATTTTCCTTCTCGTTGCAAAAGTTAGCGTTAACACCTGTTCATTTTGCGTCGAGCACAATTCATGTGCACTTTCTCGCGTGCCTCCCCAAGTGAGCACTCTCTCCTCCGCCACCCTCACAAATCTTGTCTCGGTGCATCCCAGGTTGCGGTAGACTTTCTTAAATAGGGTCGCCTGTTCCAACGGTGGAGAGAGCATGGATGCTTGCGTCGGGACACAAAGCAATTAGGTAAAGTTGCGGAGGGATTAATTCTAATTGCCACGGACAAATTCACTTATAAATGCTCGAGCGATCAAATTATAGTGATTCATTTTTCTATTTTCCTAGCATTTATTGAAGATATATCTGCTAAATTTACTGTTACTGTGAGCAGATGTTAAGTAGAGTTTAAATCTTATTTAATGTATGTTATAACCTATTTTGTATGTCTCCATTGCAATCTAGTTTGCAAAAATCGAAGAAAATATAAAATTTTTACTTATCCGATAAAAAAATAAATTTACCAGATTTCACTTACATTTAGTACTTTTAATTTCAATCTAATTTGTTCAGAGTTTTAAATTTACTCATTTATTCTAATTTTTCGCTTAAATATTGTGCTTTGATGGTCTATTACACTAACAAGATAGAGACAAATAAATTGTGAGATTAATAGATGCGATTGCTAGCGCATGATATACATTAGGCTGTATTTACGAGGTTCGTACTTTCCCCTCATAATTAAACTTTTGGTGAAGCATTTGCATTCTATGCTTGTATATATGTTTCATGCAATGGAAGGATGAAATCAGTTTTTTTTATTCTTACTTGATTATTACTGAATCAAGTGCAACTTAATTTTTCTTAAGAAATTTAACATATTCGTCTCCATTTTTCAATTATTTTATAGTCTCCATCTTGGATTAATATCTCACATTATTTATCTAAATACCCTCCAAAGTTTTCATTGGTACTTCGCGGAACATATGATGAGATGATTTTGACGTTCTTTTTACCCATGTTCTTTCTTCATCTTCTATTCCTTTGATCGAACGTGTATTCTTTTCAACTCTTTCTCCCTGTCTCCTGGTCACCCGCATTTTTCTAATCCACAGTTTTTCCCGACTCCCACTCAACCCAGTTTCGCCATTATATATCTGCACGTGCTCTCTCCAGCCCTCTTAACATGCTGATCCTTCCTTCCCGCCCACCCTCTTCTCCGCCTTTTTATCTTCCCTCCCACCCGCAGCATCCGGACGGAATCCTCCTGTCTCCTTAAATCATCTCTTCCGTTGAATTTATTTTGGAAGAATTACAACTTAATAAATTTCAATAAGAGATCCGTTATCTCGTCTCGACGAGGAGAATCGATTTAGTAAAGGGCAATTTCGTAAGTAAATGAAAAGTTTATCTTATAACTGCATTCGTACGATTACGTGATCTCTTTCCCTGCTAATTCTCATTTACTAAACTGTTCATTTTAATTCTAAGAAAATAATCATACTTTGAGCATTAAGTCTTTTCTTGTTAACTATTTCGTGATTGATTCCTTGCGTACATCTGATTATTTTAAGTGAAACTCGATATTATCGTTTTTAGAAATGTAGAAACGAAAGTCAGTTTTTCTTAACGAGGTTAAGATGAAAAATTTTCTCCCCAAGGTTTACGAAACATTTTCACTGTCTTCATGGAGTTTCCTAACGGGTAAACAATCCACCGAAAGAATTTCGAAAGGATAATATTTCCGTAAGAATCTTAGGATTTCCGATGCATGTAACCGAATGACTGACAAACAGGTTTTCTTCGGACCTTGAGTTACATAATTATTTTCCTTACTTTTGCAATTCAGTTTTTTAACATTGTAAGTTACTTTTACGTTTTTTGCATCTTTTATTGAAATATATTATGCTTTCCTCTAAGTTTCTCGGATTATGTTAATATGGAAATTAAGTTACCAATAGTATATAAAGAATTAAACTGTCAGATGGATGTAAGAAGGTATTTGAGTGATAAATGGCTATTTTTATAAATACTTCTAGGATTTTAATTATCTTATTACTAGGCTTACTTAAATTTTATTAGGAGAGTATCGCGTGCTATTAATTCATGATATTAATGCAAATATTGTCGATCCGACTGGATATTAATTTCAAATGTCATCAGCGCACCAACACAGTAGAGCAATTATTAAGTAACACTTTGTATCTTTTTTATGTAAAAATATGTGTGCGGATTTTCGTGTAATTCATATTGCTAAAAAGTGTCTAGGTTGTCAGCAACTCCTTGGTGACAAATACTATCAAAGTTTTTCCTTAGAAACCAAAACATTTTGGTGTATTTATTCACCATGAATAATATTAGGAGGTTCCACAAAGTGAAAGCAGAAGTAATCCATTTTGTAAATAATATCCTTTCTGAATGCGAAAGTAATAAGCATCTCCGTCTATTTCCATATTTTTCGTGCTCTTGCCTTATGTAGCCTTTCAGTTCTCTTCTAAATGTACTCTAAAAAGAGGATTGTTTACATGTTTCTCTAAGCCTAAAGCAGACTTGAATACCAATAACCTAACTCAAGGTTGTCCTACTTTATCAGACTAACTTAGGCAACCCTCATTTTGTACTTTTAGAAAATCAATTTATTACAAAATTGAAATCTTTGTGAAGGCGTATATTTATTTTGGAAAAATTAAATGCAAATATTCTAAGTTGAAACTCCTAATATGAATAAGATAAAGTCACGACAAGAGCAAAATTTATGGGCGATCGCAATTTGCTCGAGAAATATCTTTAGCTATGCGATGTCATCATTCTTAAATGTATATGACACCTATTTCTTTTTGTGAAGGTTGGAAGTTCGGGTTAAAACTTTTAGCCTGCTGGCTATATTCTTGACTAACATGGTTTAAACAAGATATGGGGAACCACATGAGGCCATGTTTAGGCCACATGCTGAGTTTTGGTCGTCCACCTTGGTCTTTCTGTCCCTTCTTAAATAACTTAATATGAATTATTTTGTTTACCGGAATCGCTGGTGACGATGTCTATGTGGGAATGAAATTTAAAATGTTTTATTTAATTTACTAAGAAAGTAGATTCATCTTCCCGTATATCATTACAACGTTAAACTAATTGGATGTAAGAAAAACGCCACTGAAGTGTAGCATAATTATTTTTTAAGTAACCGAATAGCACGTAAATAAATCCGTGCTTCCAATGGAAATAAAATTATCCAAATCTGGTTTAATCCGTGTATACGAGTACAAATCTCTTTTATCCATCCCACATCCGTCGAGGAGAAATAAAATGCATTCTTTGCGATCCGGATTTTCCACTAACACAGTGTCCTTAAGGTTAAGCGCGCGTGCGTGTCTTTGAAGAAATGAAGGGCGTGCCCAGGATTAGGGGAAATGTGCTTTCTTCTGCGAAGGAAAGCAGCGTCTCTCGCGGAACACGCGCTCTCCTTAAAAAAATAGAGGAAAAGGGATCGCCGCGCGATGGAAGAGCATGAATCTTTCATCAGCCTCTTTCCTGAATTGGGATTGATTCGGATGGGAAAAAACGGCCAGCATCACAGAGCTTGAATGATGATTGTTTTGTTTCCTGCGAATGGGACGTGAATGTCCATAGCCGGAGAGACGTTCCGATTTTTCAATAAGAAAAATTCCGCGTTTCGATTCTTCGTCGCAGCTGCGCCGGGACGCTCTCCGAATCATATTTGTTTTTTTTATTTTTACTGCGATGCGTTTCCGGCGTCTCGTGAATTTCGCATTCGCGGTCACTTTGCTTCGACTTTTTTATTTTCTTTAAAGTGGGGTTTGGGAGTTCCTTGTAAGTCCATTTCCCGTTAGAGAGGTAAGACTTTTTCTCTCTTTTGTTCTGACTGAGGGTTCGGAAAACCAAGCGATGCTGCACATTTTATAGCGTGTCCAGCAAGAGGATTTTTTTGTTTTCTTCAATGAATCTTCAACCCTTCTTCTAAGCATGTAGAGATATAGCAGAGTTTGAACAGAAATGAATTTTTTAACTCCCTTTTGTACATCTCTCTGCCTGTCGCTCCATCACTTTGAATACCATACGCGAATTGAATGAAAATCTTATGATTGAGAAATTTTGCATCTAATTATTTTAAATAATGCTACATTTATCGTAATTGCAAACAAATTAAAACGTTTCGACCATTCGCTATAAATTGGCATCTACATATTCATTTTTATCTTTCGTAAGTAACATTCTTTCCTTGTCTTGAGATAGGGGATAGGATAATTATATTTGATTAAATTGAAAACTTATTTTTTTAAGTATTTCATTAAAATTTTTCAAAATGGTTCTGAATCATAATTAATTGCGTGTCTAGTGAGAAGGATTGTTTTTCTTCGACAAAGCTTCAATCCTCCTCCTAAACATGTTGAGAAATAGTACAGTTTTAACCAAAATAAATTCTTTTAACTCTCTTTTCTACATCACTCTGGATAGTAAAATTCTTATTGCATCATTTTTGACAATTTCATAAATATGCCTCTTTATGCCTCTAAATGCTTTTTTTATCGAATTGTGGTATTTATAATTTCATAAACATTTTATGCCTCTAGATTCCTTTTTTATCGAATTGTGGTATCTATATTTGCGATATAAAATGTTCTTTTTAATGATTTGTATTGGTTCAATATTTATTTATTCTTCTGTAGAGCTTTAAATTAGTAAGTCCTTTAGGTAGAATTTTTCTAGCGATTTTAATACTATGCTATGCTATTAAGACTTACAGAATATTCATCAAGTGTCTCGTGTAAAGTTGGAGCAACTTTAAGGATGCTGGTAACAAGTCTGGCAATTTCGTTGGCATTCTAAACCTCGTATTTCGCAAGAATAGTGGCTGGCCTGTTTTTCCCATCAGAAAAATTGCGTATGGATTTGAGTTGTCAGGCACGTCAGCATCCGTTTAAAAAGGATGAAAGTGGACGACTAGGAAACCGAATAGCTTTCGTTCCTTTTTTCTTGGCCGCAATACAGGTTCTGGGGCGGGGGTGGAAGTGACTCATTAAGAAATTAGGGCTACGATGGAGACGACGGTTGTAGTCGGCGTATCGTTTGATTTACGCAGTTTTTACCTTATTCTACTCTCCGACTTCCTCTGTTACTGAACATCAAAGTCAAATCTCTTAGAGCGCTATTTTAGAGGAGTGGGAAATGATTTTTGCATCCGACGATTGTTTGAAAATTTTTCCTTTTGGGTATTATTGGTTTTCAGCACATTCAAGAAGATTATTGTGATAATAGAAGAAAACTTTTTTAATTGCGATTCCTTTCTATCCAAAATCTTAGTTTGATTTTCATTCTTGAAGTATATTTTATATATTGTTCGATAAGCAAAATTTTTGGTTAGAAAACTTATCTTTATGAAATAATAATTATTTCTCAAGTTTTCAGAAAGTCAAAGCAAAATTAAAGAGAAAACATATAAACATAATGAGAAGCAAATACTCTCTCGATTAATGTACAAAATTGCATAATCGCATTCTCTCTCTGCCTCCTGTATCTTTTAGAAAAAGCTGATGTTACGGAAAATGAACTGTAAGCACCACATCCGAATATTTAAGTTTTTAATAGAAACTTATGAACGTAAAAGTTTTCTTATTTAGGTATTCAAAATGATTACGAACATAGTATTAGACATATACTGTCAATGGGGGAAGATAACAAGGGTAATATTTCAGTTAAATTTTACCAATAAATTTTATATATTTATTTAACTTACTTTTTATATTATTTAAAGATTCATCCTATCATTTCACACTCTTAATTCATCCGTTCTTCATTTGTGGACGGTTGGACATTGGCATTTCAGAGCAATTAAAGCTCCCCTTTCTCGATATCTCTTCGTATTCCGAATTCGAAAGAGTTAAAATTCATCTCTCGATGAATAAAGGATTACGAATGCAGGAAACAAAGGCCCGCCAATGTTAGTCCATCCTGTGTATGAGGATCCATTGCGCGTCATTCACTAACAAGGCATGTTAACCATAACGGAATCGGACCACGTGCAGGAGACCGATTTTGAAATATTACTCAACCATTCAACATCTGTCACCAAGTCCAATTTTTTGGACGCGTCGGCCATTCCTTAATATAGTGAGCATGTCATAGGTAAATGTTTTTTTATTTCATCCTCTTTTCTTGGAACTCTTCGGAGGAAGTGTAACCAAAGGTTACCGACCAATGTCCCTTTTGGTATACCGACCTCCGCCCACAGCCCCTCCCCCCAACTTCTTGTCATCTTTCCGTCTGCCTGTCACTCCTTCTGTCCTCGCCGCGTCGAATTATCATGCATCATTTGTCCATTCTACGCGAAAGAACTCGACAGGCGTGCCAACCTTAGAAACTCTCGACTACACCTATTCGTCGGGTAACGGAGGTCGCTCTACCGTATCTGATTAAGCATAGAAAAGATTCATCTTTATGCATTACTTTTTTTAACTAGGTGGAGTCCTTTTTTTATGACCTATCCTCTTCCTGCCTTCTGATAACATTTTAATTGGACTGGCTGATTGTTCTAGTGAAGAGTCTTTAAAGTAAATGTTGGTTGGAGTTAGGAATTCCTCTTTTTTCTTCTAGTTAAGAATTTTCTAAAAAGTATTTTTAGAAAAAATGCTATTCTGTCGAAAATATTTCTCTATTCCGTATTTTCGTTGATAGTTATGATCGCTCCTTAAAGAAATGTACAACTCATCCACAGCTGATAATAGTGAAATAGGTTTGATTCATGGCACAGCTAAGAGGTGCTCATCGCACCAATTACGGTGAAAGATTAAAAATTTCCATTTAAGGCATTTTAAGTCTGCTACTAAAAATTAGATAATATAATAATATCTATTACTAAAATAATTTAGACGTCCTATGAATATGATTTCAAAACGCCGATAGCTGCTCTTATCGTTTTTGGGTGACTTCTTTCCTTATCTGAATATTTTTATGATTAAGATTTTCGACCTGTACTTACGGAATTGTAAAGCAAAAGAAGTGCATACGAAATACTTTTGAAAACTTCTGAAATAATTTTTTAACTGACGTTGCGGTGACTCGATGTTTGGCTATGAGGTTACTAATATATTAAAAACGTATATTCGTGACATATATTAGCAAAACATATTAATAACATATATTAGTAACATATGTTATTAACATTTATTATTAACTTACACTAATAACATAATATCCTGGAGCTATCTCTCACTTCTGGAGTTATATTTTATGTGACCCCGATATTTAAGAAACAGATCTCCACTGAGTATAGAAACTCTATCGATCGTTATGTGTGCTTCCATCGTTCATACTCGCGTTTTTAACGGAAGTTTTACTCCGAGAACCGCATTATCCACGGGCGTATGCCTCGCGCTAGGTTTTAAAATACTCCACGTAGCGAAGGCATCCCTAACGAATCTTAATGAGGTAAACAAAAGGTTAACGCCTGCCAGGATCGCCTCAACACTCCTTTCGATTTTCTCCTCGATTCCCACACCGTAGGATCTCGATCTGTCGGATGATCGATCGTCTTCTAAACATAGCCTCTACGGAACCTGAAAATCAATACTGATTTCATCTTTGTCTATTCCCTTTTCAGGAGGAAATAGGAGAGGTGTTCGACAAGTGGAACGGAGGTCGCGCTCCGGAGTCGAGGGAGGAGTCCAGCCCGGAGGAAAACGGCGTGGCGGACCTCTCGGAGACCTCCCCCCCGGACCTCTTCAAGTCTCTTCCGGCGCGGAAGAAGAGGCAATGGCGCCGGTCGCGAGGGGAGCCCGGGAAGTTCGCGACGGTGGCGGCATCCTCGGTGAAGACTTCCTCCGACGCGGGCATGGGCTGGACAGAGCTGCACTCTTTCATCGAGGCGCAGTTGAGACAGCTCGCCGAAGAGGAAGACTCGGGTGTCCCCAGCAGTCCCCTGTCCCCCACCGCCGTCAACGGCGTCCATTCCGGCGGCCCATTCGACTCCCTCACCAACGGCAATCACGTGGGCGAAGAGGATGATGGCCCCGATGAAGTGAACTACCGGCGCCCGTCGAGGAGGCGATCAAAAGAGGAGAACTCGAGGGCGGAGAAGTTTGTGATAGACGGAGAGGTTTGGCCGAAAGTTTGCGACGGATCGGTCAGGGTAAACGGAAACTCTCACTGTGGCGACAGGGCGGTCCAATTCGACTTGCAAAATGGCGCCCGAGAAAGGGAGTGCGGGAAAGTGTGGGGAGGGCGAGGGATGAACGGTAATGTGCGCATCTCCGATGGGTTGATGGTGGGAACGAAAGGTCAGGGCAAGTTTGTGGTCAGAGCCCCTGGAATAAACTCCCGCATCCAGGATTTGCAGGATTCTTTGCAGACGTACCGCGTCTTCGCGAAGGCGGTGGTAAACGGCAAGAAGGAGCAATTGGGCGGCGTGCGGGGGCTGCCAGATCTAGTCGGGTCCTCCCCGGTACCCTCCAGGAAGAGGGGGAAGTCCGAAGGGGGCGGGGTGAGAAATGGAGAAGATGCATCCTCTTTGACTCCAGTTAGCGTTGGCTCCTCTCCAGTGGTGAGTAATTGGTGTAGGAGAAAAGCGTGGGGTGATTTTTTTTGTGCTTATTAGCGGGCGCAAACACTTGCGGAGGATGGACGTTGGTGGAGCGGCTCGTATCCTCCTCGTTTGGCTTTATGGCGCAAAATTTCCCCATTTGTGTGTTGTGGGAGTGGAGGAATCTTGGCGGTCGTCGAGGACGTCCTATTAATTGAGCGCTGGAGGTCGTGATAAGCCACGGAATGCTCTTCCTCTATTTGTATTGCGTTTTACAATTCACAATGTAGATCAACCACTACCTCTTCCTCTCTCTACAAATGTCGAGGATATCGCATGTTATGTTAGCATTTGGGCTGGGTTTCATTGCAGTTTCCAAAAGGTGCAAATGTCGTTTTTATTCGATAAAGATCGTATTTCCTCAATGAGAATGTTACCTCACACTTGTTCCGTCTATTTGTCCTTGTTAACTTTTAAACGGAAGTACCAAACCATTGCTTTAATCGGAAAACCGTTTATATATCTACTTCTGATTCATAATTTGTCGTGACGCAGAACTCATTTTTTTCTACGCTCCACAAATGTCTTACTTTCAAATAAGGCGAAAGTTCCTGAAAGCTAAACATTTAAAGTTTTTCTGAGACTGTTGATCGCTGTCATTTTTAGGATAATTCAGAACTAGAATTACTCTATAATACCGAAAATAAGATAGGTAAAGATTGAAATAAAATCAAGAAAGATATTTTTTTCTGGATCCCTTTATGAGAAGGTTGGACAATTGAGTCAGTGATTATATATTTCTAATTCAAAAGCGGTAAACAAGTTTAATACACACTTTGAACACTAGCCTTAAAATTGTTGCGTTGAGTATTATATTTAAATTCATGAAAAAGGTGCATTAAGCTAGTATTAATACGATAAATATGATTATTTTTATGAAATCTTCTTTTCGTACCTTTACAGTTTACGTATAACTCCCTCTTCTTTTTCTCTAAATTCTCGAATAAAATTTCTTTTTATTATTCATTAATGATTTATAAATATTAATCATTAAAATATTTTCGTTCTATGCTTTATAAATGTATCAGAAATTGCAAAATTGATAATTTACAACATTAGATGTATATTCCTTCTGATTCAGCAGATGGTTTGAAGGAGCGATTTATGTATAACCAGTCTTCTCTGTGCTCATCGATCGCTTTGGCTGTAAAAATTCAAATTCGCTCGTCCACCGGAAATCCATTGTTTCTATATGCGCAGAAACATTTTCTGGACTATAGCTTTCAACATCCTCGCATTCCCTTCACGTATTTCCTCCAAACAGAAAAGGGCACTCCGCGGCGGGGCAACATTCCAACTTGTCCAATCATATTCACGGAGTGCGCCAGACAATATTTCAACTTTTTTTCGATTTGAGTCGATATATTGTCAGAGCCAGGCGAATTTGTAGCGGAATAGGAGACTGATGGTCTCGTCACGCTCCGCATTTAAGACCTTTGTCTTTGACATACGAGAGGCACCGCGCGATTTGCCTTAACGCGACGTTCGGATTCTTGCGTTGACGGATGTTGTAGAATTCTAGAAGCAGAATTACTTTCCTCTGAACCTATGCACTGCATTTACTTTCACAGAGGATGGGCCATACATTTCCTTATATTCGGTGAAACGTACTTTAATATCTTACTGATCAAAAGCTTTCTAGTGATCTATAAATCTTATGGTGACCATTTTGAAACAAGAACTGTTTTTACTGATTCGATTGTACCTGCTAACTTTTTTACCGTCTATTAAGATTTGGTTTATGGAAGTCACCATTACGTCTAAAGTAGCCGAATAGAGTATAGCAATAATGTGAATTCGTTTCGATAACAGATTCCAAGTCAATACCAATTTCATTTAACGGTTAATATCTGAATCTACATATGTATATTTATGATAAAAATATTACATATTCTTCATTGTGAATGTTCGCAAAATTGATTCTTCGAGTAAAATTCAAACCCACAAGGTTGTCCGGTGATTGGAAAAATATTAATTCAATGCTTGTGGGAAAATTTTCAATCGGTAACTCAAATACACGGGGTAGATAAGCGATGTATGATTACTCTAAGCAAGAAGTGGCATCGATATCCTAGTTGCAATCTTAATAACAGAATAGGAAGAAATTGCAATCGCTTTGCATGATTATATCAAATATTTTGTGAAGACATGCTTCCTAATGGTAAAATATGAGATTTCTCCGTAGCAACTCGTTCAGAAAACAGTTTAAACAGGCAGTAAGTTTATTTTTAATCACAGGAATTATGAGACAGAATCGTTATTGTCACTAGCCTCAATACCCTTGATATATAATAACAGTCAACCTCATCCGGCCAACGAATTAGTTATGGGCGAACACGAATCTTTTTTTATTACACAAACAAAGGTGGGATGAATACGAAAGAGGTTTTCGAACGCGGAAATGCAAAGGTCTAACTTCGTATTCGACGAAAGCGTCACGTATTTAGCATGGCCACGTGGAAATAAAGGCGACTTTCGGCTCAACTCCACCTATGTCCATCATTTTTCTGTATCGACACACTTCTCGACTCTTCATGAACAACGGTGACTATCAGATCTGAATGCGTTTCCACTTTTAACGCTAAACACTATGCAAGATTTTTGCAGCATAATCTTCTGAATCGATGAAACTTACGGAAGGCGTTTTTTGGTGGATTATACCATCTCTTTCATTAGTGGCCGTAAATTATTACTCATATGTCATTAGTCTTACAAATATTGCCTTTCTAATTTGTTTGGTTTGGCCTCTTTCTCAACTAGAATTTCTTCCATCCGGTGCCTATACTTTCGTCTCTCCTTCCTTGTAATAAGAATTTTAGTGTGAGATATCTGAGAGATTTGGTCTCCGACCACTTTTTTCCAAGATTTGTATCGAATGCATGTAGATATAATAAATAAGTTACAATGGTTTTCTTTCACTATAAGTTCTCTCAAGAATTGCTTGGTTAATTATATTCGCAATTTTGGGTACTTTTGACTTTCGAAAAGAAATTCTTCCTATCGTTAACAATTTATCATCAGCTTTCCAAAATTGACTATTTCCTACAGCTCATAAGACCTCTATTAGTTCTAAATACTAGAATGTTCTACTAGAAGGTTCTACTATACCTCACAGTAAAGTAGAACCTCTTCTTCATTAAAAAATTTTCAATTTCATGATGTGATTTCTTGTTGTTTACCACCCTTACGTCCGTTACTTGACGAGCAGTCGCGTCATCCGCGACGAATGTTCACGGCATGCCACTCGGAACGTTTAGCTCGCTCCGGCATCTCCCACGGAAAGATCATCTCACACTCCTCCTAAAGAGATTGTTTGGCGAGGCTGTTTGCATTCGCCCGGACAACGGCATCGACACCAAAAGGGTAGTGAGTTCAAATAGACATTGTGAGGAGGAAAAAAACGATTCGTTTAAGTTGGGTTGCGATGCTCGTTTGACGCTCCCGAACTATCTCGCGGTGGAGGGTCGTGTGGTCGATGCCTCCTCCCGCACTTCGATTCTTCCCGTGTCCATAAACGGAGCGCACTCCCTCTCCTTTGTCTTTCAGACCAATTCATTCCGTACGCATCTCTTTCTTTCTCCTTTTGTTTCTTTTCCACCTCTCGCGTCTCTTCCCCGCCCTTCTCCACCCCCGACCTCAGGATCCCACTCCTTCCACGTCTTCCCACATCCTCTTCCTCTTGCCCTTTCAACTCGCTATTCCCTTTATTTTTCGCTTGTTGCGCCGTACATGGGCGTCGTAGATGAAGGCAATGCTTGTCATAGTATCGTTGAAGATGGTAGACTGATTGTTCCCAACCAGAGGATCGACACACAGATATCTTACAAGTTTTTCTATTAATTTCTATTTTACTTACTCAGTGTTATCAAAAATTTTTTATCGTTTTATTTGTTTTCGTTGTGGATTTAAAAAAAGATCTTTTCTTCGTACTCTTTTCTTTGAAAACGATTCACTTTTAGTAACTGATGTTTAAAAACGTGTAAATTAATGTGTATCGAACAGTAAATTTAGTTTATGCTTAAGAATAAAGTTCAGTGGTAG
This sequence comes from Sympetrum striolatum, assembly GCA_947579665.1. Lineage (NCBI taxonomy): Eukaryota > Metazoa > Arthropoda > Insecta > Odonata > Libellulidae > Sympetrum > Sympetrum striolatum. The sequence continues at coordinate 30,477,451 of OX388341.1, forward strand.
TTAATCAGGTGTGCAAGCACCTCAGATGATACAATAATCTAATTAAGGTGATTTTTTGATAAAAAGGAAATGCTTCCTAAATAGATGCAGAGAAATACCAGCAAAATATTATTTGTTTTGAAGCTTTTAGGAGTTTGTTTCAATAGTTCAGTTTTTTTCATAATTTCAGAGTCCAGAGACTCCGTTTTTGCTCTACATGATTTATTAAACAACGATATTTTTGCTAGGGGTTAGGGAAATACCTGTTGAGGATTTAGGAGTTGCCACCACACAACCTTATAAACTGCATGAGAATATCGTGGAGGAAAGTAGACTGTGAAGCACTATTTCAATAGAACTGATAACACTCCAATCCCTTCGTTTCACTCTCAATCAAGTTTTATTCGTTGAAAATAATCTCATCTTCTCTTCCGTCCAAATTACTCCCGATTTTATTAATTGCTTTTGTGTTCGTTGCCAAGCCAATGGCTTCCGGACTTCCGCTTTGGCTTCGATAGAGCGTATGTCTTTGTTGGAAACAGTCCCCGATTCAATTTCCTGAGAGAGATTCCCAGTTCCCCTTCTCTAAGGATAAGGGCTGGCAAAGAGAAGGGGATCAGGCCGTAATTACGAATTGCAAAGCAGTCATTCATGATAAATGAGGAAAGAGATAGCTGGAGAGAGAATTCAATTCTTCCTTATGTCTACTTATATACTGCTTTCTGCATAACCAATTAAATTGAAAAGCAAAAGCATTATTTTTATCAAATTTTATTATTACTTGAGTAAATTACTTCTTACCCACCTTTCTCATTAGTCTATATTAACAGTTTTTCTTTGGAAGAGATTGGTTTGAACTATTTAAGAGTATTTTATGATTCTAAAGTGCTGTTTCGTAATAATTATTCACTCGCATCCATCAAAAATGACAACGAACATAAAGCAAACCATTTATTCTACACTGTTTTCCATATATAAACTGATTAAGAATAGCTTTTTAAGTAGGGGCATCCATTTCAAATAAATTCTTGCAGAATCCGGAAATGTTTTCAAATGAAGGTTCCGTTTTAAGGTGACACCATCACTACGCTTAGAGGTTACGAGCGTCACTTATTTTAGATGATGATATCATCGATGAAATACGAGCTGTCATAACGATTTGACTCTTAACAAATTTGGCTTTCTCCTTGAGTCATAGGACGCTTTAAGAAAGAGGATATGCATGTTAACAGCTAATCAACCGTCATCAACGATGCGTCAATGCTTTAAAGATTTTTGGGATGGCAATAAACATCGGCGACGATTCTCTTAGCATTGCAATATTCCAACTTGGAGTATTAAAGGGATGTTTAGAGCAAGGCTTTGTTTTGGCATCGTCTTATCACTATCAGGTGTAATTAAGGCCGTGAACTACTTTAGAAACAGAACAGTTATGACATACATTGTTACGATGAATGTTACCGAAGTATTGTTCCGGGGTTACTTAATTTTTGGAACAAGATGACCAACTAGGTTACACCTCCCGCATTTTCGAAAATTTTCCTTTCTCACTGACCTAATGTTTTCATAATATGCCTAAATACTACAAAATTTAACAATCCAGTCTTTACTATCCTTATTTTCCACTCTTTAATTAGTATTCCATTTTATTTAGAATTTTATCAACGATATTTAGTGTACCCCCAAATGTATAACACTCGTTCATTCACTTATTTATTCATGAGTTACTCCATAAAATACGAGATTTCACTTTGAGGAATAATGGAAATTTCAATTAAAACAATTGGAAGGATATGTAAGTAACGATTTATCAAGAATGACCGTAATAAAACCAATAAGATAAATTTGCGAACCATGCAAATTTTACCTTGAATTTTTAATGAATAAGTTGAAAATTTCGAAATACGGCATTCGTCGTCATGAGTTAAATGTCCTGGTTACTCTATAAGATAGATCTTTGGATGATCATTCAAATTCCTATCCATGCGTTTTCCCACCCCTCCCTCTTCAAAAGTCATCTTTCTCTCTTTTAAATCGCCGTCCTTTGTCTCCTTTCTCTTCGTGTTTGTTTTCCTCCTTGTTATCTCATTCTTCTTCCCTTCCAACTTCCGGAGTGAGTGCGTGTGTGAGCGCTGCTCCCACGTACGAATTTCGCCCAGTTAGTATTCTATTTATCACTCTCTCGTTCCATTGTTTAGGTCGTATTCTTTTTTCCGAAGCCCTTTGTCCCGTTTCGGCCCGGGGAAGATAATGGGCCCGAGGAGAAAAGAAACTCGGTCCGACCGTGAAAAGCGCCTTGTTGTCGGATGGGAAGATAAATCCGAAAGTTTTCCGAAAAAAATTGTATGGAAATGAAAGACATTGATGCGGAGAGTCGCGCCAACTTCTTTCCGCTGCAGCGCAGAGGTATCAATGGACTGATTGTGAGAGTCGGCTGGCCTTTTTTGCCGCAGTGCAATCCTGCATTAGTTGCGATCAAGTTTTCGGTGCTCCTGAATTAGAGAATGAACTCGGGAGGGAATATGTTAAGGGTCTACACTTCGCTGGGTGCGCCCCAACCCTGGCCACTCACTGCAGTTACCGTGACAATTGTAAGTCTAGATCTATTTTTTGTGACCGGACGTTGATATTGTTTATTTTCGATCTTCCTCAGCTATTTCGAAAAAGGAGTGGTCGCGGCAATGGTCAAGGATATTTTAAATATACGAAAAATGAGTTTTTTGACTTTTTGGACTTGGTTCACTGGTTTCTGTTATATGATTATCATACTATAAACTAGTTTCGTAGGTATAGGATCATTTTCAAGTCAGAAAACCGGCACAAATGAAGTTTGTTTGTAGCTAATTAAGATGGATTCGTTTCAGTTATCTTTGCATAAGGTAATACATACTATCATCGCAATCAATTAGGCTCTCCGTGGTGATGTGTCAGCACCCTCATCGGTTTTCCTTTTAATTTGACTCATTTTCATATTTAAGCCTCTTAATTGACCGAAATAACACATCTGTTGTAAATTGCGTATCTGCATTAATTAATTATTCTCATAATAGGCTTGTCGTGAATGAATCACCTTTTCTACTCTGTTATATTAATGAGTTATGAACCTCTTTCCGGTAACTTAGCTATTCCACGGATAATTAGTCGAGAAATTCATTTATAATATTATGGATAATAGTGTAAGTTTTCCTGCTCTTCTAGCAAGGATTTAGCTCTATTGAATTCCACCGAAAACCAGAGTTACTCCTATAGAATTCCTGCTAGAATGACTGACAATGATGATCATGCTCTCAATGCAACACCAGACTGCTTCTCCAATCTATATTTAACTGGAATTATTCATTGATTTTTGGAATGGATTGGTTTTAGGACGGTACATTCAGAGTTGAAAAAATCTTGTTTTTTAAATACCGTTTTCAAGGGAAATTATTCTTTGCTATAGATATCCAGATTTGGATTTGAAGGACAAGTTTACGCAATCAATTTAACTTTTATAATACGTATTTTGAAATGGAGTATTTAATTTCCTAGTAAATATCCATGCATAGTAAATAGCTTGCGAATAGAAGAGAGTTCAGTTAATGGTAAAACTCGCCAAAGTTTGATAAATTTGTTCTCTCTCATCGGCAATGGAATTTTTAAACTGGTTTGTTTACACACAACAAACTTATTTATTTTTAGAGAGTACTTCAAAAAGAGAAAATTTCTCTCTTTATAAACACCTTGATATGTTTGAATTACCGCTAATATGTATTAATACGTTTGGAAATTCAATGCCTACTTATGTACCCATCTGAAAATGGTCGTGTCTCTTTCCTTAACTTACGGCGAGGCGTCGATAAATTTGGTAAAATATTCGCAACTCCATAATCGGAACCACATATTAATTTGACCTCTAAAAGATTATTTTTCAATGCCAATTTTCTCCATCTCAGAATGTGAGAACTTCGAATCATTCGACTCGTTTTTCTGTCAGCATCTGCTGTTGTCGTGTCGAAACGATTGGCACAAGTTTGCTTAGTGTCTTCCGTAATATGTCGCCAGTTTGAGTTCGTTTATCTTCAGTCTCTCTTATGTCTTATTTCACTCTTTCTCACGATACCACGCATCCTCTCTCCATAAGCGCCAAGTTGGCCTCCGTCTGCATTTCCTCCAGATCCGGCATCCTCTTCCTCCCACTCGTGCTGTCCGAGCCAATACGCGTGTCGGGATGTGCGAGATCTTCGCTCGCGTGCAAAGCACTTAGCTCGGACGTGCTATTTCAGTTTAGGCGCCTTAAGGGATGCACAGCGTGGAATCAGCTTCCATTCCCGCTGTCTAAATGTTATCAGCGGGATTCTCTAACTGTTTTGGTATTGCTTTATATATGCTATATAATACTGTGCTGATCAAGCATCGTTTTCGCTTTTCTGAGGGGATCATTCAGTATTTTATATTTTTACACACCTCTTGGCCCCATTTGCAATAAAAATTTTGTTTTTATCTGACGTACGGTTGAAGTTTTAGCAATTGCAATTTTCGTTTGAATAATATTTCCTGAGTAAGTTCTTACGGATATTATACAATATTTTCCTTAAAGATTTCTATATATTGTAATATTGTATTTTAATTTGGACTTAATTACCTCAGAAGCTACACCATAATTTCAATACTACTACTACTTTTATACAGTACAGTCTAGCAGTATAAGTTTATATAAACTATAATTATCCACATATATATACAAGTATATAGAATAGTTACTCGTCATCAACTTTTTGACTTATTCTCCTGAATCTTTATTTCTCTTCGATTCGAGGAAATTTGGCATATTAATTTTTATTGGTTTATTCTATTGAGCGTCGTCATTAAAACGTCCTAGATTCGTTGGAGTGTTGAAATCAGGAATTTTTTCATTTCTCGGTGTTTATGGTTATCCTACTTTCTTTATTACTTCAGAAACGCAATAATTTTCCCGGTTCTCTCAGCCCCCATGAGGAGTTCAGCAAATTGTTTAACCAAAATTGACGTCGTCTCAGCTGAAAGCTTACATTGTGGTGTGGTATTAGGAGTTCAAGTCAGTCGTGAGGGTTCAAAGGTGGTTCCGCCTTGTTTCCAAGACGGAAATGGATATATTCTTTGAGTTCTCGATATTCCCTTTCACAATTACCTAGTTAGCAGATATTTACGTAGGGATTTCCTCTAGCAATTTCAGCTCTCGTGTTCATTCCTTTCAAACAACTAATTTCAACCGAAGCTGATATTTTTATTAAGATGGTTGAGATGTTACAATGTCCCTTTCTGCTTCAGAATTGAATATTGCCTCAGTTTAAGTGAACATCGCACTCTATCAAAGATACTATAAAATTCTTTACTGCCGCCATAGAGCTATGGGTGTTGATGAATGAATACTTGGACCGAGTGATCTCTTATTTTATTCCGGAAGTGATAAAAATAATCGAATCGTAAAATTATTAACTAGGACTGCGGTAGGTTCCGCAGAAACGAAGACCATATTTTATGACTGAAAAAGTAATTGAATCTTGATTTCCTCGGACTCGTTATTGTTATTATTTCCTCTCCGAAAGACTGAAATGGAATCACAAGAGACGGAAGCAATTACCCGTGCTGCCGTTTGCAAAGCAGATGATGTCATAAATTGAGATTTAAATCGTTAACGTGTTTTGAAAGCATAAATCGAAGAGGGAAAGGTTCGGAGTAAACGCTTTTCCGTCTTCGAAATTGATTAATTTTCGGTGATGATATCTTCGTCTCAGTCAACGCTAAGTTGTTCGTGAGCTGCTCTCTCGAGTTCAGTGGTTTAACTGTAATGGTTTGCGAATAAATGAATACTTTAGAAACATTTTATTGCTCATCCTGTTTCTTATGCAACCCAATTACACGTCTAAAGCACCTTAATGATTAAAGAAAGAATAATCGCGATTAATATTACTCCCTTGTATTTTCAAAAAATGATCTTTTCGTTAAATTGTAATAAGTATAATAACTTGAATAGAATATGATCTTTGTTAGTTCAGAGCTCTCATTTTGTTTTTATTTTTTTGAATTTATGTGAAGGTTTTGGTCCAATTACAAACATGTACAATATATATCTTGACACGTGATGAAATTATAACATGATGAAAAATGAGATCGGCCATTAATAAACGAGATTTCTCTGTGCTTTCATCGTTGTGGCTAGTTTTATTGTAAGTCATGAAAGGCCGTAATAGCGATGTATCACGTAGTTAAACATCCACAGCATCCCCGGACGAAGGAGAGCAAGTTAACAGATGGTAGATAAGGAGCATTTTCGTAAAGCATTTCTGTTCCGTGGTTATTCTAAAAATAATCGCCTTTCCTCGAAATAAGAGCTCCTGCTTTCGGTTGCCCATTCTATCGCCGCCCAAGAAGTTAATTAGATCACCGCCCCTTTTTCAGTAATAACGCTCGCCCGATAATTAATTTTCGGAAACTTTTTCTTCCGCATGCCCTCCGAGCGACTCGATTTATCGAGGTATGCAGATTAAATCGGAAACTTGTAAAACGAAACGCGCCATCACGGCCGAAATGCGAATTTCGATTCTTTTTTTTTTTTTGGCGGGAGAACCTCGGAAGGAAAGCGCCAGTTCATCTTCACCCGCCGACATCGGAATCGAAGATTAGCTTTTTCGGTGCGCCGATATGCACTGTTGATACGAGAAAAGGAATTGTTAAGGGTTGCGTGTCTGAATTCGATGTTCTCTAGATCGATTGTCGAATCGGAATCGATTCTCTCACAGTGGTTGGCGATGATGATTCCGTCCATATCGCGGTGGGTGGTGGTCCATCTTCCGAAGGAAGCTGCCCAGTCATCGCATATTATTGTTAATTCCTTTTACCGTTTGATTTCCCCTTTGCGCGCAGGATTGAAAAATCATCTCGTAATGCGTTGATTAAACTGCCTCCATTCTCCGCGACGTTCCCGCCGATAGTTTTTCCGTCGTCCGCCCTTTGTGTTTTAAAAACCGCGAGGTATTTCCCCTCTCCATCCGCGCTCTAATAAAGGGCAATTAATTTTAACCACAAGCTTTCGAATGCGCTAAATTACGGATCCAGCGCCGCGAGATGCGTTAGGAGCGGGATTTGTGCGAAGTCATCGCATCTATTACTGCGAGAGGGTCGTTTGGGAAATCAATTTGGTCCGGAGATACTCAAGAGAAGGAGGCGATGGCAAATTGATTAGCATTAGGAGGAGAGTCAACACCTCGAGGTTGGAGGAACATTCCCCAAAATTTGTGGTCATTCGCGGAGGCTAATTAACACATCTTTCACGAATTACGTTGACGCAAATGCCTGTTTTTCTCCTCGATTGGGCTAATCGCGTACCTGTAGCCTAATGAGAAAAATTTCGATAACTTTATGACAAGTTGAATTTTCTTCATCGGAATAATTTGTTAAATTTGGAAGCTTAGCTTTCTAAATCGCTTCCGAACATTTTTTCTCCTCAGTTCGTTCAGTCAATAGCGCAAAGTTCGTGGAGCACTGAAATGTAAGGGATTCAAAAAGAATTCAAATTGGCTATGGATAGAGAACCATATATAGGAAAGAATTTTTGATAGGAATTCCATTACATGGGAAAACAAGTCTGTAAAGTGCACGCATAATGTAATCTTGGGAACGTAGTCACAGATTCCATGTTGGAGGCTCTGCCCTAAATTAGCATGTAATTAATTTATATGAATAACCCATAAGCATTTCATTGTCGGAGAGAATAGGTTAATCGTGAAAAGAATTCTGATCTCCATAACAATAATGGCAACCGTTCGGTGAGAAGGAATAATTTATTCCCCAATTGGCTTTCTGTGGCCCTCGAAGAGATGTGCTTAGGACACGAAGGCACCTCAAGTGTGCGCTTCGGCTTTTTCATATTCAAATATTTCAAACTCTCCGGAGGATGATTATCAATCTCATTTAGGACGCGTTAAGAGTGCTTGGAAAGATCCCACTTATTTTATTCGATCAGCAGCCGTTTGCTCGCGAGTGCGATCTTTGACGAGCGTAAGAACTCGTTTCGTATCCAAAATTTGATGTTTTAAAATCACCCGTCCGAGCGATGGATTCAAATTAGCATAGACCGGAATGAATTAGTGGAGAAAAATACAGAAAGTGATCTGAACGATGCGTTTTATTTCCTCGTTTTGTTTCATTGTCTTCCTCCTCCGACGCGCCTTCTGCATTCTTTTCGGACCAACATCACGGAGCAATTAAAATCTTATCGCCCCCTATATTCCGCCCTTTCTTTCCCATCGAAAGATCGCTTTTTGTTCATTCTTATCTCCCAGGTCATTAACTCTTACTTTCCCAGTCTCCAAAATATGCTTTCTCTCTCATTTGGAAATCTGTAATTATTTCCCTTACTCCTGCCATTGATTTTTTTTCTTCTTCCGTTTCCTTTTAATTTTATCGTAATTTTGTTTTTATTGAGTTGGTATTTTAATGGCAAACCCTGTTCATTTTCAATTCTTTATTTCACTCGGAAATTCTCCGCCCCACCAGAAATTCCTTCGTTAATTTAATACAATTATTTTGTTGCTAATGAGTTAAATTTCCCACGAAATTTTTGGCTGGCGATCACATATTCGCCCATTTTAGAATGTGTCTAATGAATACGTATTAAGATTTTTTCCTTTTGCGGATTCTTGCGTTTGTATACATGCAAGTAACATTCACATTTGACCGACTCAGGACAAGCCTATTTGTTCTTTCTCTAGCATAAATGAGCATGTTTGCTCTTTGGCGGTGTTGGTGTCCAATTTAGGATCTAGGACTGTGTTGGAAATTTTGTTTCTGTTAACTACTTGATTCCGAAATAATTGTCTTCCGCATCTATGGTATCACTGAATTTCATTTTGGCTTTAATTTCGTCTGCGCTATTTCTCGATGTATCTCTTGGCAAATATTAAAAAATTAAACGAGTATTTAAGATGCATATAATGTTAAATTGTTAACCATATAAATTCAGAGCTTGAGAAATTGATTAGTTATTAACAGTAGAAAATAATAACTATCTATTAAAAGGTATTCTTGCGTTGACGAAAATAATGTAATGCTCTTTGTTTTACATGAAGAATGCATTTACTTATGTCCATGCCTTTCTCCTTTAGTCATTGCTCCTATATTACATTAACTCTTCCTTTTATTTGTTTCCATTTTCTTCGATGTCTTGCACCCTATTCTTTATTTATCTACTAGCTGAAGAAAGCTATAATCTCTATGCATTCTTTCTCATCTCACAACTCAGCATACTACTATTCTGGCGCTTATTATTCTTCACCGAGTCCCATACGTATGAGATTTTTTTCTTACGCTCATTATTTTTAACATTTCTTTCCTTGTACGCATCCGAAGGCGTGTTGCTAATCACGTCTCCTCATATTTCACCTCTATGTACATACTTTATCATTGCTTTAATTAAAACGAATTTTCTCCTTTACCTGCCGAATCAGTATCATATGGGAGGAATGTACAGCTAGCAGCATAAAAAAGTTACCACCTTCGATGCAACCAGCATAACTCGAGAAGGGCGAGTCTTTCAGATTCTCTGTTTTGAGCGCGCTTTTCGTCTTCCTCTTTATGCCTGGCACGTTTTGAAGGCTTTTGTGATGATATATATTTTATAAATAATTGCTGAAAGTCATTGCTTTTGCTGCGGTAAAAGCAGTATTGTATTATGAAAGTATTAAATTCGTATTTCGTTAAATCGGCTTGAATCTCAAGCGTAATTCGCTCTTCTTCATAAAATATTGGACATGAATTACTTTGGCTGCTCATATCTCCTCCTAACATAAAATATTCCATCAATGCAGATTTAGAAATTGGTTATTTCAGTTAATGCTCCACATGCCCGCAGGATGATCGTTTTCGTAAAGATTATGATACGATAATTAAGAGAATATGAACTACTGTAAATTAGGTCAACGGAAGAAGGGGAAATTAAAAAAATGTAATAAGAATAAAAATGGGGTAATAATGAAACAATACCTGCTATTAAAAATAATGATATGTGATAGTGGAATTCAAATAGGAAATAAGTTGCTATTTTTCATTGAAAACGAATTTGTGAAAGTCGCCACGTTGTTTGGACGCCATTTACATTTGCAGGGAATTTTGATTTAAATAATTTAAATAGTAGCACACTTTATACTTTATGTGAGATGATATCAGTATAGGCCATCTGTCCTCGCTATAATCTCGCAATAATCTTTTCGCCATCGGGCTGCGAAAATCATTATCGTTGAGAATAGGGTCATGTTGTCGCGTATTTCGTCATGTAAATCACAGCTAAGGAATATATCAAATAATTATTGTCTATACAGAGTTATATTCTTGAAGGATACTCAGCCGAGGGCTCCGGTCGTTTAGGACTTACTACTATCGAACCTGTAGTCTTTTAACAAACCGCTTTATATTGTATGTGCGAACATTTCTTTTGAATAATTAAATCAGAAGGACTAGTCGCGCAGAGTCGAGTCAAGCACCAAAAGAATTGAATAATATACTTCTAATTATTTAATTCCTTTCATTTACACCTTCTCCGTAATAAATGTTTGAATGCTAAAACGATTAATAATTTCAACATTGGAAAAAGGTATGAGCCAACAATTTTAGACATAACAACTCCATTTTTAAAATATACACGTAATGCACTCATGCATGAATAATAAATTTAAATCTGCTACTACGGATTTCAGCGGTCAGTCCCCTTTGGTGCTATTTCTGCTCTCCTTGTTTTCGTCTACATAACGGTATATGAGTGCCATTCATACCGGCCTTCTCGACGAAACAAAGGTGGCTTCTCCGTGGGGGTGAGAGAGGAAAGAAAAAGGGTCTTCCATGCAGTGGTGACAGGATACGTTTTCAGTCCGACTAAAATTCGACGCATCTTTTAGGGTATTTGTGTGAGATAGAAAATTGCTTGAAAATGCCATTCTTAGATGTGGACGGAAATATAATGAAAAGTTCGTCAATGAAGGAATATGAATGGTGTTACAGTTAATTACTTATATATTTTTTACATAAAGCATGGAGACGATGATAGGAAAATAAACAATGGGGATATGGAAAATTTTATGCTTACTAAGAAGAGAATGCTGATTCTCTTCAACACTAAGGCAATACATCTAAAAATGTAAAGATAATTTGGTAAACAGGCTCAGAAGTGATGTGCACAGATGATGGATGTAGGCTGTTTATAAGATTGAGAAAATGGTTCAATTACATGATTGAGAAAACGATGTAAGCCATTTTAAGAGAAAATAATGCAGGTTAGAAGGTGACCGGAAAAATACTTTTTCAATGGTTCAGCCAGAGAGAATGTAAATGAGATCAACCATTCGAAAAAGTTCCGATTTTTGTGGCAGTGTTCAAGTTTCATTTTCCTTACCTACTGCATTTGGTGTTATGTGAACTTACTTCTAAATCGTTCATTTACATCCAAAATTCATAAACCATTAACAATAGACCTATCATAGTCGAAATTATTTATTATCACTGTAAATTTATTTTGCTTCGAAAATTAGTAGGATATAATCACGTAGGCATATAAAATATGCATACAATTTGCATACATTCATGCATATAATTAGAGCTTCCGCCAGTTAATCATAAATGCCGAGGAATTCACACATTTAAATTTCTGCACCTTCAAGATATCGTAAATGTCTTCCTTATCTTTAAACCAAAAAGTTTTAAGGAAGAATAGGCGAGGCCCATGAAACCAGCATTAATATTCAGCAGTAATAGATTCTCCTGACAATAAGAAATATTTCCCCAGAAGGGAAGCTTTACCCATCTTATTTAAGAGTAATTATGGGTAATAAGTATGAGATGTCAGTATTTCTAGTGCTGTATCTGATAATGGCTGATGGACTTAACTGGCCTCTCATTAAAAAAAGGAAAGGTAAAATACGAAGCCTAAATTCTAATTATTAAACGGCTGTTACCGATGTAAGGGCAACTCAAATTGATTACGCCTGATTTAGTAGTTTTACTAAATGTAATTTCCGTAAAAATATAGTCATTGCTCAACGACTATAAGAAATGGCGGAAATTACTAAGGACAAAGATTCAAAATTTCTTATATAACGCTATTTCACAAAGTAACGGCTTCTTCAATCAATTTGACTATAAGGAAATTATTCAGAGAACTTGAACCAAAGAAAGCTGCATCCATTGCGAAGGAAATTGATTACAATCATCGGGAAGGGGTAATCTGAAGATTATTGATATTCTGGGCAGGCAGACGTTTAGAACTAGTTCCACTTAATGGATAAAAGAAAGTTTAACTAAATATTGTGACCGGGTGTAATCGTTAAAATTCCGTAAGCTACGCGTATAATTTTATCATTGAGAATCTTCAAGGGATCTGAGAAGAGCACACAAACACTGGGAACGGTCTCCCAGACTGCCCATGTCTCGGACCGTCTCTGCTTTCAGCAGTAGAATTAAACATATATTAACCATAGAAAGATCACTCCCGTAGAAACTTAAGCTTCGTAAAATGCCAATTCCAATATTACGTTCTCAATATTTACATTCAACTTTTCAGGCCTTTTTCGCTATTTCTTCTAACCAATGTTTTTCATAAACCTTTGGGACATCCTTACAAATCAATCAACAACAAAACGGGAAAATTTAAGAGATAGCTATTTGCGTAAACTAGCGTTCCTTTGGTTCTTTTTTATTACTATCATTGGATGTATAGGGTTTTCAATTCTTTTATTCCATTAAAAGATAGACACAGTTATTAGTTTCGTAGATTTTAAGAACCTTTAAAATTAATATAAAAAACACCAAAAGCAAGTGAATATATTTTTTCTCTCAGTGTTGATGATAGCCAAAACGTTAAACTCATCTTGATTCACTTATAAAATTTGCTAGTATATCTCACCTGGTTTATAAAATAAAAAATAAGGATGTCATTTAAATACGTATTTAAACTCAATTATAATCGTCATTACTGTAACACACACGCAATAACTTGCCCATTCTGTGTCGAGTACTAAAAACTCATACCTCTAGCCAAGTCTTAGGTTTGGTTAGACCTCGATTAACCCATTGTCATGCAAAAGTAACAGATCTACGGATAGCGGTCTTATCATTTTCAATAACTGATAATTAAAAGATGGTTTTCTTAAAATACTGAGAACTTTGAAATAAAAAAATTGTAATACTCTTCGGAGGTGATTCGTTGATCAATAAATAGCTAAAAATACGAGAGGAGTAACTTTTGAGAAATAAAATTTCGAGAATTTTACCAAAAGGACGTCTACCGCTGGCCATTTACTACAGTATTTACTGGAAGCCATTACTTTGAAACGATAAGGAATCCATGGATCCAATTTTTAGGACAGTGGTTTCATCAAGCTATTTATTATTATTTTCATTTAATCCACATCAGATAAACAGTGAGATCTCGTAAGTTTTAGGCCGAAGAACATACAATATTTCTAATCTGTTGCTCTGCAGTCCCACTTTATGAGAGATTTATTTCTTCGAGTCATTCTTCTAATTGCGAGCTAAAAATTAAACATATATCAGAGAAGGCTAGCGAACACATTATTTTAGATAACATCAAAATGAATCAAGCAAATTGCAACCCAAATACTCTTCTCCCAACGAGAAAGTTTTTCCTTTCCATTCCCGTTTGGCAACAAAAGGATTATCTTGCCCTTCTCCCCCACCTATTTCGTTTTGTCCTGTTTAACAGTTTTCCCGGTATTCTACCCTTTCAAGGGCAGGTAACATTTTTGTTCCCTTCTTTTCTCCAGGCACATGCCATATGGAGGATCGCGTATTTATGTAAATGTTGAAGATAGTGATAGTAAGCGTCGAAGCTAATTGTGTGAATTTTTCTACAGTGTTGTTATCAGGATAATTTAATTTTACAAATCAATGGATTATACAATCTATAGTAGTCACGAGAGTAAGGGGAAATGGTAATCTAGAAAAGAATATTTGTTATTTAAATCAATCGAATGAGCTTTAACTTTGAGGAACTCCATAGGTAACTAAACACAAAGAAATAAATAATTTTGTCAAAGTTATACGACTTTCTGTGTGGAAGTTTTGGCACTTTTATTTCCTTGTGTTTATTCCTTACTTATTTCTCTTGATAATAGAAAGATTTTCAATTGGGAAAGTTAAACGAAAGGTGTCTAAAAGCAATCAAATTACAGTGATCTACCGAATCATGCACATATCTTATATATTAAAATTCAGCCTGCGTATGTTTGTGCCCGCAAAACTCGAAAACCACTCGGTCGATTGACTTGAATTTTTTACAGAACATTGCATTCAAATATATATATATATATATATATATATACGAAAGTGTTTATATTGTAAAAAATGGTGACACTTCGTCCTTGCTTCGATCCCAGACGAGTCAAAGCATTTCCGTGAGAAATGCACGTAAAGTTCATTTTTGTCTCTGCATGCTTCATTTCTTTTGCAAAATTAAATTAAAAATAATAGTCATACGAGATTGAGACAAGAACCAATAGCAGAGTAAATGAATAGAAAACCTTATTTTGGTCGTTTATTGTTGTTTCCGAATTGAATTTTTGAGATATTTTACGGAATACACGAAAAGTTTTGTGAGTATAAACAGCCGGTCCCCCTGACGACAAATGCCATTTTTGAATCCGAGATCCTGCTTTTTGGCCTATTTGAAATTAAGAAGAAGAGAAAAGTTGCTGGTTTCGTTCACATTGATGAGCATAATCAATCGTTGGAAGTGATTTATACGATCGATTTTCGAGAAACGAAATGTGAGTTAATTTGATACCGAATGTTGTATTCAGTTAAATTCATTTGTATTGTTTTGGAAATTATTTAATAATCTGTTATCGAAAATTAAAGTGAGAGTGACTTTGAATGCTGCATTCAATTCGATTCATTTCTTTAGTTATCTTCCAGTTGATCGTCGTCAAATTAAATAGTACGCGTTAACACATCAAATGTTGCGGCAGATAATGGATAGTAGTAAATGATCATTATATAAATAACGAAAATTCTCCATCCAAACGCGAGAGCCGAGCTAGCGTAACGTACCATGTTCTCCATCTTTCTTTTCTCTCCCTCCCTTTTCGAGAGAAAGGCTCGCCGGCCCGAATTTTGGACTTAGAATTTCTTGGTGGGTCAGGGGTGGTAACTTTTTTTTGCTGTTAGCTGTACATACGAAGGTTTTCCATTCATGTTTAAATATTACTAATCTCAACTTTATTAGGGCGAATTTTATGCTTAGAAGTTCACTTTTGTCGGTGACCCATTACAAATGCAAGCTTGAATCATTAGTGGGTCCATTTCTCTATCAGAAATATTCATTATTTCATCATTACTAAATTATTCATCTCGCATATTATAACACGCCTTTACAATAATTAACACGGAGATTAAATCGTAAATGCATAACAATAGCTGGAAAATTATTAAAATTAATGCTGTTTTTGTTTAAACCATGCGTGTATTATTAATTTTTGAGTAATTATCCCATCATTTCCTAGTATAACTCATTAGCCTGTGTGCATACAGCTAATCGATTAACATGGGAATTAATGGTACTTTTAACGCGATAAAAATGACATCTTACGACTTTAGTTGGGAATGGTAAGGTAGCAATAACTCCCCTTTATATCCGCCTCACCCTTTCCCCCCGTCACTCTTTCCATTCTTTACTCCTTTACCGTTTCTTGCCCTCTCTTCCCCTTCTTCGTCCCCCCTCTCTTTTCCCCATGCGTCGCCTTGCCTCCCCCACCCCCTTTTTTAACCCCCCTCACTCCTTGTTTGACAGAAGGACAACTACTTGGAGACGCGTGACGAGGGGAGTCGGATGAGCCGCGCCTTTCCACTCCATTCCGCTCGCTTTCCTCTCCCGTTTCCGCTCCTTCCACACCCATGTAACACTCCACCTGCCCTCCACATATTTCCTCCGTTTAACTCGAGCGAGTCGCTTTCTTTCTCACCGTTATTCCGAAAACACGGTCCTCATTGCTTTCCTCGGTTGGTTTTCAATTAACGCCGCGCTTCGTTTGCATGCTTTTCCCACCTTCGCGTATTTTTAGTCCCTTGGCACTCTCCGAATGCTTTCGTATGTCCTTCGAAGGTCGGTGCGATGGCTATCGACGAACTTTGTGGTATGCGAAAGGGCGCTTTCCCTTTTCCCTGAGTCGTGCACGAGTGCGCGAGGAATTCATTTCCTGACGCGTAATATTGCGCCGATGTAATTTATCGGTTATCTGCTTTCTTAGAGGCGTGAAAATTATTCCCGAGCAGGAGTATTATGCGGAAAGATTACATAGTGAATGGAATTCAGCTCTAGGCGTATGCGAAGGAGGGCTCGGGAAAATATTGGTTTAACCTTTAATCGGTGTTACGAACAGCTTCTAGAGTTTCTAGGTGATGCATAAACTTAATTACTCCCTCGTTAATAGGTTTTTATTTCTCTATTTTGGCGTTGGCTGTTGTCAACAAAGTTTTCGATTGAGGCAAAAACAGGTTTCTTAAGGTCTTTCAACGAGTAGATGTGTGAAGAAGCAGTGACTTTAACGCAGTAATTGAGGAACCCTGTAACATTCGCGCAATAAATTGGATATATTTAACGTTCACGGTTCCTTTATAAGAAAAATGCTAGTACTTTATAAGTTTAATTTTGTCTTCGACGTTTTCAAAGCTTCTAATAAACATATTTCAGCAGAAATCAGGTGTGAGATGGTAACTTTGAATGCATTTACTTGACTTTACTTTCTAAATTCATCGATATGGAGTACAGGAGTATATTTCTAGTGAGATAATTAAGGATAACATTTTATAATTACCACTAAAATATTTTCCGTTGAGATATTCTATTTCAAGGCTTGAAAATATCGATGGTTAGACGAAAAAGATAAAGGAAGGCCAAAGTGTATGTACGAGTATGTAACCGATGAAGAGTTTATAGAATAAATATAAACTAGTACAATGAATATAAATTCGGGAGTGTTTTAGGATGTTCATTATTTCCTTGCAATTTGTAATTGGCAGAGTTAACATAGTAGTTTACAGCATAGGCCTCTCACTAATTTCCTCCTAAATTTGCTATGATAGAGCTTCACACTCTGTATTTAACCATTCCCACGCTGTTTTATATATATTCGACTTAAAAAAAACTTACCAATTGATTCACCATGGCTCTTTCCGAAGAAAGAATGGTGCACCTATATTATTCTATAAAAATATAACACAATCTTTTATTTTTTTAAATACAATATAACTAAATAAATCTTCCTTGATAAGATTCGGTTCTCACCTTAGAATGGTAAACATTTGGCTATATCAGAGCCCATAGATGTTAGTAAATAGTCAATCTTGGTTGAAATAAAACGAAGCAAAAAAAAAGAGAGGGAGGAATTTCCATCCATTTGTTCGACTGATCACTCTTCCAACGTCATTGAAGTGTTTGTTCATTGAATACCCATTCCAAAGTCCAGTTTGTTGTGCAGTCGGGTGGAATCAGTTTTGAACATCCAATGAGATGATTTTCCAAAGTAAATGGTAGATAACGTTGAATGTACTCGTATTAAGACATGCGTTGAAGTGGTCGCCGCGTCTTTCTTATTTGGGAGTATGTTTGCTTGATTTAATGCCCTTGGCTGTCGTTTATGTGTAGACATGGTTTGCGAGTGTACGATCCAATGTCTAATCTACCGTTACTCTTCCCTTGGCTCAAATTGCACTCACATTTTTCTTCTCACTTTCCTCATTGACGCTGGAGCTACTTTGAACGCCTCCGGAATCCTTAATGCAAACATCTCTTCTCTACCCCTCGAGCTATTTGATTTCAGGTAATTCTGACGGTTTCGATCACCCAATTCCTCGCGGAGGATGATAAGCCTTTTCCAAACACGTGACACTTTCAAAAATAAGCTGCAGTTTTCTCTCTTCCCACCGTATTTATCAAGAGGAGATTTCTATCCGTTTTCTTTCTTATATTAAATGAGATACACGTCCCAAAACTAATCAATTTCGAGGAACGAGGTTTTTTTAGGGATCGATGCCTTACTACATAAAAAATTCGGTCTCCCGGTCACGCCAATAGAAAGCGACGATCTCGAAATCAAGCGAGGTAGCGGCAATTTGGAAGTTTCCAATTTTCACTCCAATTCCCCACATATTATCCTCCACTTTTTAGTTTTGAAGGACTAAAGTGCGAACTTTTTTCTCATCCGTCGCGTCTCTCTTAATTGACGAGACAATTCCTTCGCTCGTTCCGAAGACGTGTTTTCTTCGTGCGGATTTTTTGCAGCGGCTGACGCTCTTTTGAAGATCCTGAAGACCCATAATTACCTCGTTATAGCGAGGAAAACATCGAAGATCACGGAATAATATTAGGAATTCAGTTTATAAATTTAGACATGGTCATTTTCCTGAAAAAAATCCCCGGAATCCGCCCCTCATTTCGCAAATATGCTTCGAGATTAGAGTTGATTAAAAAAAATAAGTTAATCAATTCCATCAATTGGAATTTCTCGCCAAAACGCTGCCGGAGGAATTCCTTTCCGTTCGCGAATATCTTCGAATCTTATCTTTTTATCATGGTTTTGTATATATTAGGATTTCTGCCTTGTATCTCAAGTGTTACTCTCATTGAAATTCACATCAGTATCTATCTTTCAGTACGTACAGCCCCCTAACTTTGATGGAACTAATTATCCCTATTTGTTATGAGAAACGGTGTCGGTGGTATCGTATATTTGCTACTGTACGGATTGTGAAATTCGTGGTCGTTCCTAGTGTCACATTATTTGGACAATATTGGCTACTCCATAGCTATTCTGAGTTCCTTGGGTACACCAGGGAAACAAATTAAGAATGCGGGATTTGATAAGATGATAACGAATAGCCATTGTTATCTGTATTTAGATTAAATGAATAAATATTTATTGTGTGTTCATGCATTCATTGTGTTCGTTTTAAGCAGATGAGGAATTGGATTAAGGATGTATCATACCATTCAACTGCCCTTTAATTTGTCAGTGAAAAGGAGTATCTGTAACGATGTTTTTCTGTCGTGAATATTTTTAAATTTCTTCATCATTTCCTCTGTTTGTTACAAGACGAAATTTCGTTTCCAAAACTTCAGATATCGTACGCAAATATTTTTCATTAATCTCTGTTTGTCATTTTCTCTTCTGACCCCAATATTTCAGTTCAAAACATTTAGTGGAAGCCACTCAGATAACGTTAATGTTTTCATTATGTAACGGATAAATTAAAAAGTCGAACAGATGATAGTTATGGAGAGCTCGGATGATGATTCGTGTAGCTGAATTTGTTTTGCTAATAACAAACTCCGTCTGCATTCTCGAAGGTATATCTTTGTCCTCCGCCTCAAAGGTCGTGGATATGCGCTAACGGTGGGTCGGACCGACCTTCAAGTTATGATTTGGAATGAATCAAAGAGCTTCAGTCTGCTTGTCTAGACTTTCTCTTTTTGGTACGCGGAGAACGATTGCCGTGAGAAGCATCCGTCAACTTCTCGTTCTGCTATTTTTTATCGCCACTTGATGCGCCGAGACCGCTTTTACACACTTGCACTAGCACATGCTGTGGTTTACTTAGATTATGTTTATATCTGTAACCTCGCTTTAAATAGGTCTATCACCACTAGGGGATGAATTAACTATACTATTGTATATAGTGTATTAATCCACTATCGATAAAGAGGGTTTCTTACACTTTTTAAATCTGTTGTTTAACGAATTGATTAAGACAGTATAAATCTCCTTCTGAGAATCATGTCATATTTTCAGTCGAGTCAAACGTGTTAGTAGATCACGATTGGAGTCAGCTGGTTATTTTATAATCAGCTGAATATATTTATGTTATTGTCATCTTATTAGGACCTCAGTGTAGTAAACTTAAGTATTTTGATATTCTTTATCATATTTTTAAAAATTACTATTCAATTGTGTTATGCTATATACTT
This sequence comes from Sympetrum striolatum, assembly GCA_947579665.1. Classification (NCBI taxonomy): domain Eukaryota; kingdom Metazoa; phylum Arthropoda; class Insecta; order Odonata; family Libellulidae; genus Sympetrum; species Sympetrum striolatum. The sequence goes on from OX388341.1 coordinate 30,497,414, forward strand.
AGTTTGTCTTAATATGTGGGGTTGATCACTCTCGTTTACAAGTGAAATATTTTGTATTTTGCTGATTTACAATTGGTTGGAAAAGTTCAGGTTGTGTTTCAAGAGGTGTGATTATAAATTTTAATTACTTTTGGTCGCATAATGAGCATAGCCATATTCAGACTAGCGTGTAATGATTACACGAGTAGCACCTTTATTGCAGCTGTGTACAGCTTAGAATTGCCAAATTATGGAATTGGAGTCTGAACGCTCAATTCCATAATCTTGAGCATTATTGGTGACTACTGATTTGAATTATAAATAACTTATCTAGTGCTCATCTCTAATTAACATATTGCACAACATTATGAAACATGGAAATTTTAAATAATAATAATTAATAATGAAATTTTCATTTACCTGAGACCTCTAAATAGAAGAAAAGATACTAACTCAATTTACTAAGTAAATGGCTCACAATGAACTGAGATTTTGTTACACAAAAAATTTACCGATATTAATATATCACCATGAACAAGTGTAAAATATACAATTACTGGTTGTTCTCTAGTCTAGTCAGGTGGTCGCGAATCAATTTGGACAGCAGTCCAATAAGTCGTTCAAATATGAACTACTCAATTATAAGTTTGGACATATGTTGTTCATTAATTAGTTTTAAAAGTGTTACAAAAGAGACAGATGACATTTCTGAAAAAATGTTTATTGAAAAACAAAAGCTTGAAAGTTATGGGGCTGTTGGTTTTTATTTTTAGGAAAACATACACACGATAGGCGAAATTATATTTCTCGTTGGTACGATTTTTCTTGCGTCTTTCTTAAGTCTTTCTTTGACGTTCATCTTCCGTCAAATGTGTAATTCTTTATATACCGCCATAGTATTTTTATAGAGTTCTCTCACAATCAAACATTCCATTCATAGGTCCCTCCTCGATCGCTGTCTCGGACATTGAGCGAGGGAAGCGCCACTGACGCAGCGACACAGACCAGCCCAAGCGCCATTGCGGCGTTCTCTCGAAGTTCCAGCTTCGCTTGGCTTTCCGACAGCCACCTGTCGGAGGAAGAGCGAACCGAGGAGGAGAACACCGAGAGGCGCGGAACCGCACCACGAGAGGAGTCATCTTCCTCGTCTTCCTCTCTCTCCTCCACCGCACCCACATCCTCCTCTTCTCCGATGGCCTCCACATCCTCCTCATCCCCTGCAGCGCTCTCCTCGGATTCTGGGGAGTCGCTGACTGCATCTTTGGAAACGATGACGTCAATGACATGTGAGTCCTCCGCAAGGCCACGCTGTCTCATGAGGAAAAATACAATAAATGAATACATGCCCCACAATTATGTGTGCTTACACACCCCATTTCGTGGCTCTCTCTGCTTTCCCTCTGCCAAAGAAAGCTGTTGAAAGCACGCAGGGAATTCAAAATGATATTTATTATAAAAACCGCAGTCAAATTATTAGATTCTATTTTCTTTGGCGGGTCGAGCGCCTAAACGTTTTTAACTTTATTTCAGTTTTGAAAGAACGTGCCATTTTCATGAAAAAATATTAAGTCTCTTATTACAATACTGATAATTTGATATAATTCCCTCATTGCGATATTAATTTTAATTTTCATACTTCACTCTCTTTTCTTATTTTTTAGATTATTAGTTTATTTTTTGCTATCGATCATAGATATGAAAACTATGTATTGCATCTATTATATTATCTATTTCATTCCTTGAAGATTACTAATTATTAATGGTTACTCAGGTTCAAATTTTTTATGATGAATTGCTCTTTAAGGTAAAATCTTCTAAGAAGCGCGGTGAAATGACAAAATTTAAGTTCCACTCGAAAAAAATGTTATTTATGAACAGCATCAAACTAATGTAACTTCATAATTATGTCTGGTGGTGAACTATAACATTTTGAAACTAGTAGCAAATAAAAATATGTCTTCGCGTAGAAACTTACGCTTTGTTACTTCATTATACTCCCTAGAATTGAGTGCCAAAAAGTCAAGGCTTCGTCAATCAAATTTATAAATTACTTATAAACTTTCTGATCGCATGTTATTTAATTGCGGGAGTTCATTAATTTCTTGGAAAGATTTTAAAGTGTTTAAAAACAGCCTTCACAAGTTTCCATCGAGGAATAATATAAAAAAGACGCGTTTTCTAGTTTGAGATCTTCCTTTTGAATGGAGGATCCTTGGGCTGTCACTCACTCTCCGATAACCATTATCGGTCCCGGAAAAGCATTCCAAGATCAAAACTGCTTTCTTCCGTGTCATTTGTTTTATAATCAAATCTTTGTTTTGTCGTCTCGCTCCACCAGCCCAAACAATCCGCATAGAATCTTTCGCGTATTATTCGTAGTGTCTTATTTTGGGAAGATGAATATCTCTAACCGGCGGTGTTGTCATCTCTTAGTGAGCGAGGAGCTGTCCGGACATATGTATCGCTGTCAGTCGACCGCTCCACATCCTTCTCACGTCGGAACTTCCTCCGGTCCATCTGCTACGTCGGCCAGCAGCCAATCATTGCCCAGACCACCTAGGGTACCCAGGTAATGCATTTCCTCTTGCTATCTGGAAGTATGCAAAATGAAATATTTATTATCCTTTATATGTTAGCTTTATAAAGAATAGTTATATTTCGTTGTTAAAACATTATTTTATTTTAGTATTTAGTGTTTTATTTTCTGATTGTACTATTTGATGTATGGTAATTTGCGATCAATGGTATCGATGGAAGTATAGCTGCTTTGTGTTCATAATAAAATGAAGCAGACTCATTATAAGTAGCAGTGATTTACGCGATTTTTCTCCAATTGGTTATTACATTGTGAGTAATGTAAGCCAAGAATATGTAAGTAGTAGAAAAAAACTGAAGTACACATTTTTAATGGTAGGAATATTGCAAAGACTTAATTAGTACATTTTTTGAAACTTTCCAGCCTTTACCTAAGATAACTATGAATTAATCACCTAAAATCTATTAAATAACCAATATGTAAACTAAATATATTCAAATTTGTATATAAATGAGGCAAACTAAAGAATTTATGAGTTTAATATTTCTAAAAAGTAAACCAAAGAAAGAACGGCAAATAGCTTGTTACAGTATAGAAGTCTGCAATTGCCATACTCTAGCGCAAATATTTTCTTTTCTACTAAAATTAAGTTTGTGCAAAATCAAAATTAAATTTTGGATCTATCCCGTGGTACATAAAAATTTCTTCTTTGAAACCCCTCTAATAATGAAAATATTTACTCCTTTTAATGAAAGGCTCATTTCCTCTTCAACTGATCCTCTCACGTCTGTAATTTAATTATTAAACATTTGAAGGATGTCTTTTAATTTGTTTCAATATCGACGTCATTATATCTATTTTAGCATCTCTAAAGGTCGGAGGTAAAATTACAAGACTAATTTTGATGACTGTGATATCGGAATCTGCAAAAAAAGTCCATTCAAGGCTCGTGAAGACTTAAGGATGTCAAACTATCCTATGAAGAGATTTTTTAACTCCCACGGAAATTCATATAAGTGATATAAAATCTAATGTAACTCTAGTACTCTTCCTTCCACCGTCGGTTGTTTGTTTTTATGGCTTCTTAAGTTTTTTTAGCTTGAATTTCCATTCTGCGTTTACAGCCGATGATTCGTAAAAGAAAGGACTACTAACTAGGAACTCACTGCTCTTTCTCAAATCGAATCAAACTCAAGTATTTTAGAATATCGCAAAAACTTCTCTTCTCCGCTTCTTGTTCTTTTTGGGTGTTGTGCGACTTCATGAGTCACTAAATTGTAATTGCGAGAGCAAGTTGATCAAATTCAGATTTTCGATCTGACATTACATGTAATTTTGATGTCTACGTCATCGGGATCACAAAAACACACTTTTAATCCTAATTATATTCTACTGAAGGCAATACATCGGGAAAGGAATACCGTATTAATAAAAGAGTGAAAATTATCATATTCAGAAATGCTTGAAATTACAGATTGAAACTTCAAAGGATTCTTCAATACTTTTTTAAAGCTCAGCTATTTGTTAAAAGTCCCTGCCTCGAGCACATTCCGACCATCTAAGGAACAAAGACTGTTTGTAAATTATTTTAAATTTCTGTTATTTATTCTCGTATATTTACTTGATCAGCAAAGATGAGTCGTATTTTCTGGCTCAGCGGAAAGATGAATTCAAATACTGCGAAGGAGTTATTTTTGTGGTTTGAACTGTACATGTTTATTTATTTATCTGTGGATTCTATTGTAATACCTTTAACGGTATCTTTTCATGTTTTTGATGAGTTGTTCGCCTTTCTTTAGGGCCGTCATCCCAGCAAACCCCAACGACCTGGGGATCAAGTCCTCATCAGCACCAATCCTCATCAAACAGAGTGTAATCTCCAACGCCAACCATGACAAGTCTCGTGCAGCGTCAGAGGGACTCGTTCGTACCAATGTAAGTTGAATTTCTCTTTGTATTTAATCAATTATTCTGGCAGTTCATGGGAATATTGCTCATCTACTATTCAGCCCATGGGTACTTGAGAGAATCTGAAAGTTGTTCGATTGCAACCCATATGGGGAAGGGTTAGTGCTGCCTTAGCACATAAAGGTGGCACTCCCGACTGAACGACAACTGGGAGATCCGGGTTCGAGTCCCGGTCCTGTTAGACATTTACATGCCCATCCTTGGAACCTGTACGAGTTTAGCCGAAGTTTACTTCTTCATATAACTTCAACATACATCACTCTCTTTGAAACATAATTAATTACCTTTATAATACCTACCAGTAACAGATTTAGATATCTCGCAAGACTCGTATTTAGATAGTTGGAATGCTATGTTTTGTAAGCGAGTGCTCGGAAAGCATCATGGTGTCTTTAAACCATCCATAAAAACTAGAAGAGAGTCAAGTATTAAATAAAAGTGGTTAGAGCGTCCGCCGTAAGAGATCTACGGTCGATTCCAATTCACATTAAAGCTTTTTATTCTTCGATATCTCTTATTCTTCAAACTTTGCAGTTTTCCAGGTGCACGTGATTAATTCTTTCTCCCGATTTCCTCGAACTTGTTAATGTCGAAATTCGAAGTTTTTGTAATTTATTGAGAAATTCGAGGATTTTTTGTGTAGCATACTTTCCTATTCACCAATTTCACGTTCAAATCGTCAATCATTTTCTCGCATCTTGTCAAATAAGTCATAATTTACATTTTTTGGGTATTTTTAGTACAATTCTATTTTTATACTCTAGGAAAGAAAATATTATTAAAAAACGTCAGAGGAAAATATTCAGCGAAACATTTATCTTAAGACTTTTTTATTTTCCGTAGTTTGATGAAATTGTCTAATCACATATCCCTCGTTTTATTTCGAAGCCCAGCGCGGAACTAATTTTCCTGCGTTTGATTTGAGTTAGAAATTGAACTGAGCTAATAGCTTTATCGTCCGTAGGAATAGGATACGCTTTGAATCGTCGCCACTGTAGGCCTTCACAGCGCCCTCTGTTAACTTAAAAGGGTCATTCGATACAAGCAAGGCAGGAATCGTCTAACTTAGCTATGAATTGCTTCCGTTCCTTGTTTAAATGAAGCCAGAAGTAGGTTGTTTTGAATTGTTTCACCTGGAAGGCTCTTTGATTCTGGTATTTTGGCTCGGAAAATTTCTTTTAATAGTTTTTATTATCTATCTATCATCGCGTTTTTCTTCGTGGATTATCTATTTTCTATTTTTGGCAAGCCTGAAGTGCTATCTTGTGGAGCTATTCGTGCATTACTTGCTATTGCGTCTAAAATAGAATGAAACTAATGAGAATATGGGTAAATTGCATCCGAAAGCAGACGAATCGGAATGAAAATCATTAAATGGGTATCCGCTTTTAATTCTGGGATCTCTGCGGCATGAAACGCAAAGAAATTAATTGGGCGAATAACTGCAGCTGTCGTAAAACATTGGAATGACCCACGGTCGTATTTTCGTTACTGAATCGATATTTGCTAATTTTACTTGTTCCTCAATTCCTCCGACGGCCAATGGAATGAGAACTCAATACTTATGAAACTTCGATCTTGTATTGATTTGGTTGACAGTTCACACAAAAATAGGTAAATAGGGTGAAAGGATTCCATTTACAGTTTATTAGTTGTAGCTTTCCCTGCAGAAATATCTTTAAATGGTAGATCCATTATTACACCTACTAAATGTAGCATTTTCGTGATTTTTGATTTTGATTTCTTTTGTCTATATTTTTATCTTTAAATTTTTTTATATCGGTGGTAATCTTTTAGTAGTAAATAAATAACTTGTTCTAAGAGAACAAACTGTTAGTTTATCATAGGAGGAAATTATATATTTTTCAAATAAATATTTCGTGCTCATTTAGTGTGATATATCATATTTAGCGGTATGTCTTGATAGTTATAATAATAATTATGATACATCTACAGATGCGAACTTATTTCCGTATTTGAATTTTATTCCTTGAGAGGGGAAGTGTAAAATGTCAGGAAATAAGTATTCCATCAAGTCACACTAGGTAATCATCCTACCTATTAGAATTTTTCAGTACATTCTAATTACGAAAATGTAATTGAAGTTTGGTTTTCTTGTATATTATCGGGTTTATGTATTACGTCCAATCATATTAGTAATTGATTAATGTCGTTAAGCCGATACTCACAAGTGTTTTCTCCCTTTCATTATGTCTCTTGAGTGCCAACTCCTACATTATGAATATTTCGTTATAATAAGTCCATAATCTTCTTTAATTTCCTTCGGACGGATTTTAATTCCAAATATCTTTTGCTCTATCCCTTGATAGCGCCGTTAGTTTGTCAGGGTCGTTTTAAAACTTCTCCTTCGGCCACACAAAGACCCTTTTCAATTATTGAGTCTCCTTTCACAACCCTATTCCGAGCAGAATCAAATTTAAGAGCAGGGTTAGGAAGGTGAAATTAAATCAGAATTTGTATTTCATAGGGAAATGAAGGTAAAATTTTCTAGTGTGGAGAGTATAATTTAATTAACGTTGCCGAGATAGATTTACGGAAACGTGTTTTGCTTTATTGTGTCACAAAAGTATCAATAAAACGCGACCGTATTTCCGACGAAATCTTGGAATTTGCGATTTAAATTATTATAACAGCTGCGGAAATTCCCACATTTCTGGTTGACAAGTTTCGCCTTTTTCGCTTATAAATTAAAGAGGAGCGCATATTGTGTGTCTCTCATGATGTCGATAAATAGCTTCTGGCTACTTAACAATCACGTAGAAAAATGTATTTTCTACGAGGTCTTTTTAATTAAGATTTCCGAGCCTTGATTGGTCCATACCTATCGTGCCTTCCAAATTGATTTTTCAGAATAGAAAAGGCAGCTATGGTTACTTAGCAGAGTCATTCCAGGGAAGCTCTCTCATTGGTTCGAAGCATGAATACCCAACCAGACGCAGAATCATGATTGAACGAGACTCGGCTCTGCTACAATAATGTTTTCTTTCTCACGTTGCAATTTCGAAACAAAAAAGTGAATGGAGATCATGCAAAAATTCAGGAAATGTTTTGTTCAATGTATTCCTATTTCAATTTAAAGGCATTGACATTGAATAACATGCGTAAAAATGCAATTATTATTTGCTCATAAGATAAATATGCCTTCAATTTTGAATGTTGTAGTAGACGTACGCATAGATATGTATGTAATAACTTCACCCGAGATTGAATCCGTCTGATGGATTTTGGATTGAAACTACTTTGAACGGTAGATACGTGAACAGTGCACTAGCAGCATTTGGTTTAGCTGCCAGCGGCAGTTATACACGTTATGAGGTAGTTCATCAGATAAGTAGGACTTTATGTAAAGCATCTTTCGCTCAGTCAATCTCCCGTGAATACCGTCGCAACCGGGAAAGATAAATTTTCTGTTAAATATTAATTTATATACGTATATTGCTTCTCGGAACTCAAAACGGTAAAATTCAAGGTGAAACTTTTTAAAGAGTATACTTTGAGCAGCTCAAAACCCTTTAAATTGTATGCTAAAAGAATTTGTCAAATAAATTAAATAATGCATCAGTATTCAAAAGCCTTCAGCTTGCGCTGTGTGATTGAATGCATATAATAGTCTGCTTTCGATGGACCCGAGCTCCGAGGACCCAATCAGAACAGTATTCTGTGATCGGTTCACTGTGTTTTGTACTGTTGAATCATCGTACCGATCACTCCTCCGATGTAATTCCCTTTGTCTCTGTAAGAGCATGGTAATTACGACGGGAAAGTTATTTCAAAATGGTTTCATATTGTGAGATATTTGCACGGGTATTTTTCACACTACCATCCAAGGTACCCTCAGTAGGATCTCGAATAATCTCTTTGAAATCACCTCCAGCGAAGCGTTATTCCGGCTTTGATCATGGTTAGAAACGTACATATTGATTTAACTGCCTTACTGGAACGCAGTAAATGATCTCCGACTCGTTTATGTTCCAGAGTAATATCGTTTGATTGGCACTCTAAGGGAACTACTGCGTAGGAACCGGAATGCGCGTCCGTTACTTGGGAGGAAATTCCCTCACCGCTCGACTCTCAAAACATACCGATCCGAATGCCGTTCTTTCATTGCCCTCCTAATTTGATCCCCGCATTAAAAAGGACCCGCTTAATCCTTAGATTTATCTCTGATTACAGGAGCGTTTTTCCGGGAGAAAATAAATCCCTCGGAACAATCGAAAGGCATTCCTGGGAATCAAAATAAGGGGGCGAGGGCGTAACCGAGGCATTAAAACGGCGTGTTGAAAAGTGAGGGTCCACTCTGGGGTTTTGTAACCATCTTTCGTAGCCTTCCCTCAACACCTCGCTATATCCGTTCCCCGAGCTATCCCTGGAAGCCTCCTATTCCATCCGAGTGAGAGCATATATTTTACAAGACCGCTTTATACCTAACCGCCTCTTCCCCTCTCCGAATGCAAATATTTTCCTTTCCGCCCCTGTCACGCCTCCTAGCGGCGGCAACCGGTGCGTGCTCGGACGCATGCAGGAGATGCATAAGTCTCGGGCGCCCGCTTCTTATCCGAAGGCCAGGCAGGATTTCCATCATCGAGACCTTGTCGTTTGATATTCTCGTAAGCTATCGGAAATACGCAATAACATGTCACTTTGCGTTATGACGTATTCTGAAATATTTAGGATCAAATGTAGTCCGTATCCAACTCCTCGAACTTAACATATTTCTTGGTTTCGAGACAGAAAGGCTACGTGAATTTTATGAAAGAGGACTTTGACGTTGCTTTGATTTATGGAGAGGATGATTGAAGAAAAGTGGCAAAAATAGAGTATGCTTAGAATGTGAAGGTTTCTAAATGTAAGAGAAGATCGAGGAGAGTTGGTTGATTGTTGTGAATTAGATGCTGAATAGAGTAGACTTACTTAAAGTATTAGAAAGAGATGCGGGGAAATAATTATGGATTTGTCTGATGCTAGAATGGGAAAATCATGGTTATTGTAAAATATCGGAGCGAATAGCTCATGCTATTCCACAGAGAAAGTGACGTGGTTGTTATGCATGTTTGTTTAAACTTTCTGAGTTTTTACGTTATCTCTATTGAAATGTATTTTCTCCATCGATTGAAATACCGAAAAAATTTTACGTTTTGTTTTGAAGTCAACATCTGCTAATTTTAATTTTAGAAAAATAGTTCTCTTCTTTATCGCTGAATTTTTCGATTTTACCAATTAAGAATACTTAATTTTTTCCATATTCGCTTTTTTAATTTACTTAATTAAATATTCTCTCGATTTTTGCTTGCTGTCAGACTCGTATGTAGCTAATAAGCTTGATTTTGCTTTACTGAAGATACACTTATTTGTACTTTTTTTGTTCGAAGGCCTCTGTCTAGCTTTTCAGCGAATATAAAAAAAGCAAGTTTATATTTCAAAGGTGTATTCTCCTGCCAGCGTATTCTCCTGATTTACTCCACGGAAAATTATCTATTTTGCTGCATGATTGTATTTTTCTATTAGAAATATTTATTAGTGCCTTTAAATCGCCACCTTTGAATATGAATGCGAATCGGAATGATTTCGTTTTTTAGATATCCAAATTTTATATCAAAATATGAATTTCTGGGGTGGTATTATTTTCATTAATGAAAATGCATGCATAGCTTTTTTATTTTCTTCAAGATTATTATTTAGTTTCGAGCCTTTCTCCGGAACCTACTCGTACATGTAGCTCCACGTGTTCCGAGGCGACAAACAATCTTCTCTCTCGTCCTTTCTCCTTTACGTCTTCATTTGTCTCAAGATCGAGCTTTTCTTCTACGCGAGAATGTTTTCACATTGTTTTTTCCCCATCCTGTTGCCGTTATGGTGACATTACGGCGTTGTTTTTTGTGCTTCTTTCTTCCAAACAGTGACTGACTGCAATGGAGCCTTCTGTTCGCATCAAATTTAGTTTATGTTACGAAAGAAATTTGAATACATCGTAAACAGTACATCAAGAAAGACTACCTCACAAAAGGCACCGTTTGTTCAGTGGAATGGCATGAGGCTGTAGGCGTTTGTCGAACCATGTTGACAGGAAGATAAGAAATAAGCATTTAGAAGAGAAAATCGAGCGATGATAAAATTCTCACTTATAATATACGAATATTCCTTAGAATTAGACTATACGGATTGCATGTAAGAACTAATCAAATCCATAGGTATGAGGTACTACGTAAATTAAGTACCTAGTCAAAGCTAATTCAAATGATAAATTAGAGTAATGTAAGGATACAACAAAGTACAAAGTTTGTGTGAATTAAGTGAGAATAAAAGTTAATACTGTAATGAAAAGTAAAACTTCAAGGAATTTCTTTAACTGAATATATTTCAATATTTTAATAATTCAGGTACTAACTGCGTAGAATTCTCAAGCAAGAGCGGACCCATCTGTTCGTTTTCTATTACATTCCGAGGATATGATGAATACAATTCTAAAAGGAGAGTAAACAATCTCTTACTCTCCTTTTAGAATGTCTTTCCACGAAGTACGACTGAGCATGATAGAATTTATGAGTACAATCTCTTTAACGGCACTGTCCCCAAAGTTTGTGGTAGTATTTCCGATGTATAAGCATTGTAGGCGAGCATTCCCGAGGAGATTATTAATTCTCTATTTGTTCTTCGCCGTGTTCAGGAATATTCTCGATTGCAGCTCTTACCATTGAGGCTTTCAAGAACACGTGAAACGCCCTTGTCATAATTTGTTTTAAATATAAAGCGCCGGCATGCAGTCCGTGTATGTGCATAGCAGAATACCCTCGTGTTTGTTTTGGTGTGAGCTGTAAAGTGAAAGGAGGTGTGAACAGCGTGTATATGATCCTTTTCTCTTGTTCGCCGCTTCGTTTGCGTCATATGCAACGCGGAGATATCGCCCTGGATGTGAACTTTTCCATTTTAACCGAATTGAATGTTTTTAACATTTGTTTGGGGTACAGAAGTTTGTGTTTCTATCATGTTTTCTGCATGACATCTGAATTTTCGGTGAATTTATGATTCTAATTGTTCTGATAGCACCTTTGAAAGGTAGGTTTTGATTCATTATTTCAATATTCATTTATTTCTTTCAAAAGGATGAAGAATACATTTCCTAGCGAGATTGACTTGTTTTGCCAAACAAAAATTGGGCCTTACATTCACATCGTAAATAATTATCTATAGATAAATGTCTCGACGTGTCGCGTTATCCATGATAATATTATTTACTCTGATTATGCAAAGCATTCAGTTATATTCAAATTCAGTTTTTTTATTTGCGAGCTGTATGCACCACGTGTTGAAGTTGATGTTTAGAGCAAGTCAACTTGAGCTTAATACGCAGCTAAATTAGAGATGATCGCACTTGTTAAACGTGGTATAACATCTGTTGAGAATCAAGGCATATGAATGACACAACCGCTTGACACGACTTACGTAAGCAATTATTTACGGCTGGACGAGAATTACATAGACTTAAGTCCTATTATGGTTCTTCGGAAATCGTGCCTTGTTTTTAAGTGAATGTGGCATTTGACGCTACTGCGATATTTGGATAAGATATCCATGATAGTGCATCTTTTTAATTTTTTTAAAGATTGTTTACTTTTAAGAAAAGAAAGCTAACCGTACATTTTTTTTAGCTTCTATTGGTCATCAATTTCAATTTGTATGACTTTTAATTAAATATAACTGTGATGGAATCCTTACTTTTAGATATCCTAATAATTAACTGATTTTAATTTTAATTAACGACCTCAATTAAAACCGTATAATATGCGAATGAGTTCGATTGAAATATAGTATTTTCTCTCTCAGCGTGTTCACCTGAATCTGTTCCTTCTTTGTACGCAGTCTTCCAAATCTTCAGTCAGCTAGTTTTACATCCACCACCGACATTTCCACCTTAGACTGTGAATGTTGTAGCATATGTTTTGATGTAAATTGTCCGGTTTCTCCTGCGTGCATGGAACTCGAGAGGCGTGCCAGTGATCTCTGGACGTCTGCGATAGCGTTATCTGATTTCCCTGCCGCGACATGCGGGCTTCGCGAACTTCACCCTCTCTAAACTTCCGGAAAATGAGGTTCTTTGTGTGCTGCCTCGATGAATATTTTAACTGCTCCGAGACTGGGTTGACGAACTATTTTCGGATTGCGGCGTCTTCTCTTCCTCATCCACATGAGCTTCGTCGTACTTCACGCGTCGTCGTCTCGCTAAGTTACGACATAAATAAGTGACGCAATTAGGGTAAAGCTGTTGTCAGCCCCGAGATGCTTAGTGTATTCCCATTACCCTTCAACGACTGAAGTTTTGTCTCGTGGCATTATCCTTGACGTAGCACGATATTATTTTCTTTCATAGTTCTCTCCCGTTAAGGTAATGCATAGTTCCGTTATGTAGAAATCACTTAAGTTTCGTAGAAATACTATTCAAGTCATATGATAATTATACACTATTTAAGCAAATATATGTCTAATCATGATATTGTGCGTGAATTTCTCTCCTTTATTAAATAGTTCTAAAGCTTGATTTTCTTTCTGATTTCGGGTACCTTTAAAAGTGGGTAGAATTTAGACCTTTTTTCCATTTTTATCCCATATTTTACATGAAGCATATGTTCAAACAAATATGTAGTCTCGAAGTAAATGTTTTATTAATATCTGTATTTTATACTATTATTGCATACTTGTATACTATTATTTCTATTACACTCCCGTAATAGCTGAATATAAAAATCGTATTATCCCAAAAGGTGCGGACGAAATTGCAATCGATGCAAATCTTCGAAGATCCTTAAAAGGTTTTTATGTTTTGTGCTTGGCAACTCGTTTCCAATTTTGATGATGAGTGATGCGTTTCGCCGAGAGGTCATTCATTCATTGGATGTGATTGAAGGGAAGAAACGTACCCAATAATATAATCTTCATAAATTTGCTGCAGTTTTTGCTTTAAATTTTCTATTAATGTTATACAAAAATAGTTTTTCTTAGAGAATGTTTATCATTAATGGGTATTACGGAGTATTATGTTCTTATTTCAGATCATTTAACTTAAATATACATTTTCTGTGTGTCTCTCAGAGAAATATCTGCTCGGGGATTGTGCATATTAGTCTGCTTTAGGAGCAAGTTGTCAGCATCTCTCCCAGATTTGTTTCGTTTTCATCCCCATGGAAAAAGGATTCAATGGAAGGATTTCTTTGGATCCGAAGACGAAAATAGAATGGAAAGCAAGTGCCGCTGGGAATTTTCCCCGCTTTATTTTATAAAATGCGCCAAATTGTGAAGTGTGTCGAGGGAACAGAAGAGGACAACCACGGCGACGGCATTTTCCGCGCGGCCGCTCTTCAAAAACAGCTGCCCGATCAGCGCATACAGTTAATTAAACCTTTTCGTGGCCTCTTTTCGCTTCATTTCCTTCTCCGCCCACTTTAAGGTGAAAGGCGTATTGACAGGCGAGTGTCAGCGACAGCCTCTGCCGACATCTCCTTCGACTCATTCCTTTCTCTTCGACAAACCCGTTCCTTTCCTTCCTCTGCCACTCACCTTATCCGGGTTTGCTTTTTTCTCCCCAACTGTACCCTCGTTTTCGCTCGCGACAGTTGTTCCCATCGATCGCTATGGAGTATACGTTTTCTCTTTTACCCACTGCTGATTTCGCCCACTTTCGTATCTTGTGAAGAATTCGAGGTGTTTTCATCGAATTTCAATAAGTTATCGTAAGGGTCTCCAAGCACCGGTTCGCAAAATATTTTTGTCATAATATTTTATATAATATATTTATAAATAATATATCAAAATAATTTGTCTCGGAGCGTGTGATCGAATAATTAATTCGTCGGAATGTATCCCTTCTTCAGTAAATCTACTTCAGTAAATTCTTTTCCTAAAGACACGAATTGTTATTTAATCGCGTATTAATTGCACTTACAACGTACTGCATGTGGCATAATTCCTTTTAAAGTAGCACGAAAGTAGGTACGTCTTTCAAACGGGAAATGTTTGCTCATAGATTCCCACAACAATCGATGTTTACTCGTTGCTTTAACACTTCGTTTGAGATTTTTGTTTACTGTTGATATCCAGAACATTCCCATTGACTTTTGTATTATGAAATGGCCTCTTGTACACACATATAATCGTTTGTGGCCATCCGAAAACACAGGCGCTGGGGTCACTCTACTAGTAGTACCAAAGATTATTTTGTAACAATATGATACGGTGCACATAATCATCCAGGTTTCATTATAGGGAACTCCATGACGTATGAGAGTGTGTAAATATACAGTTGACATTAGAGATCCGCAGGTATATCAATACCATAAAAGCAATATCGGTTTTGAAGGGTTCTGGCCATCATCTGACCACCTAATCCTACAACCTTATGCAGCTAGTTAAACTATCTCAGCAGTTGCGTATTCAGTAGATAAAATCATAAAGACAGAAATTCGATACGGAAAGATATACAGCTTTCTTAGTAGAAATTCTAGTTATTTTGTTTGCCAACAGGTCAGGCTTTTAGTTCAATTTAACTTTATCCTAGGTTTGCAGGAACATTTCTCAGGTTCTCAACCGGGTCGTAGAATAGAGCTGGTCCACTCTACGACCCGGTTGAGAACCCGAGAAATGTTCCTGCAACTTATCCGTCGGGAAAGCACCAGATCTTTTATCCTAGGTTTATTTGTTTCTTTAGGAATGGGATGTAGGACGAAAAGGTTGTCCCAACATTGCTATAAGAATAGACTTTCTGGTATCCCTATTCTCTGTTTTTGTCTTTCTTTGGAAAAAATTTGCCTACGTTTTCTGTCCAACACCCTTCTCTTGAGTATTCTTTCCCTTATGTATTAGGAATTGAGATGTATCTTCTCATTGTCGTTTCAAGGTGGGTCATTACTGTCTCGCTTAAAAAAAAACTTTATCGCAATTATGTTTAGATTTTCATCATAAATATTTCCTGCATCAGGCTTCAATTTCTCCTCATTGAATGTAGTTGAATTACTTAAATTGCCAAGATTTATCTTTTTCATTCAATATAAGTACCAATACTTCCCGTAAGATTTTTCTTCTTTCGAGTTTCACTCTGATTTGTTTCTTTCCATCATCATTTCCCGCTTTGTTTTTCATTTTTGGCTCGTTTCCAATTCCTGTCTTGCTGACCCTTATTCATTCTTCTGCTCCTCGTAAATCTTCGACTCGCTTCGTGTTTTTCACCTGCCATTTTCTATATAATTCATTCCGTTTTACAGTTCAGCGTACCTTTTTCTCTTCATGTTTTCCCTCCCTCTTCCTTTCACTCGATCCTCCACCTCAAGCCCTCCTTCCCTCAGCTCCTTTTTCCCCTCTTCCCCTAACTCTCCTAATCCTTCCAGATACAGCTTCCTTCTCCTTCGAATAAAAACACGAAAACCTCCTCATGGTTCGTCCGTAACCGAGTTTTTCATTTCGAGGCAAAATTCCTCCTCTCCTTTATTTATCCTTTTTTCGACTTCTCCTCCGAGAAAGTCTCCCGCACTTAACAAGAAATCCTTCCCGTTGCCACGCGTTATTTACGAGTATCTCTGCGGAAAAGTTGGTATTTCTTCTTCCTCCGTATTAATTATGGGAGTATCGCGGAAGGAGTTGATTCGGGTATTCCCTCTCGGATTTACTCAATTTCGGTTACTACGTCACGGATGATGGTTTATATTGGTTGACGATAGGGCGATTTCTGTCCCCGGCTAGGAGGTGAAAAATTCTCTGTAAATAATCGCGAATTGACCTTTCCTCGCGACTCGGAGAAGGATTTCTCGAAAGGAAAATTAAATAATACCCTCGCGATGCTCATATAAAGTTTATCGTGATGGATTTTATGACTGGAATGTTTTCCCCCTTCCCTGCCAACTGATTAAAACTTTCTCTTTCATTCCGTTTCGCTGTTTTGATAAATGAAGTCGCAGCAAAACGAGCATAATATTCATTTTCTCGAGGCCTTTCACTTTTGTTTTTTTTCCTATGTCATAATCGAGATGAGCTTCCCAGTACGTTTCAACTTCATTTACATCAGTCACTGACATTCTCAAATTATGTTTTGATTCATCGCCATCATTTTTCGCTCATTGGAGTGGATATAAAAATCGATATTTATATCCGTTTTATTGAAAATAAGGTTAAATATGTATTTTTGTTGTGAGGTTTTGCATTTGAAGCTACTAATAACATCTAGGCAATCGAAAAAGTGTATAAAATAAATTTGGAAACAATATGCCGTGATATATAATGCATGAAGATGATTCGAGTATTATTCTTTTATAGATATTTTTAATAGGTATAGAGAATTGCAGTTACGTCTTCAATGGGGAAGATAGCCGAAGTCGCAAAATAATTTATTGATTAAAATATTTGATAATAATTCTGTTCGTTGATCACATTTATATTGTATCTTTCATTAGCCGCATATACTAGATAAAGTAACAAAATATGGATTGTTAATGAAAGAGTGCAGATCTTAGGTGCGAAACTTCCAGAATAACGAACCGGTATTTCATCCTCAATCTCTCTCACCTTGAGTTTAGATTAACATTAAGATAAACCCCAATGCTCCTCTGGGTCCATGGTTTCATTTCGTTGCCCCTTAATTAGGGATGCCTGGTTCTCTCCGATATTTGCCCAGCTCTCCGAACGGCGAAAACATGCAATAAAAACCGTTATCCCGAAAATAAATCTGTTCCGCGTTCATTTTATCAAAAGCCGTATCGCAGATAGCGCTGGCGTAGGTTGCCTCCCACAATTTTAAAAGGTCCGGAATATTAGGTTCTCTCGGCCGAGGCTTTAGAAACGTTTCGCCCAAAATGTCAATCAAAGTTGTCTCGCCCACTCTCGCCCTCCTCCACCCACTCGCCACCTCCTTTCCCCTTCAACTTGTAAATCCTATACTCCTAATCCTCATTTTCCTTACACATCTTCGTTCACCTGCTCTCCCCCACGTAATCCTCTTTCCCCTTCTATTATCGACCTTCTCTCGAAGAGGGAAGAAATATCTACGCTGATAGATGGACATGATCTCATATTGAAGGCGGAGCTGATGAAATGTCAAGAAAAAACGAGGTTGATGTGATTGAAAAAGGTTGAAATTCAATCGTGTATGCGTATATATACACAAACATGTACGTGTGCCGGCATTTATACACACACAGGACCGTGGGGGTAGGTGGCAATCGCTTAAGGCGGTTCTCGAACATGTCGCAGAAACGATTATGAAATGTAATATTTTTAATTTTTAATGATTATCAATATATTTTTAAAAACTTATGATGAGTAATGGACACATTACTGAAGTGACTTTTAGTAACCTCCTTCCTTTTCGAAATATCTCGACTAAACCCGGTAAAATCATACTTGAACCAAATAAAAGGTACCACCGTAGTTATATCTCTCTTTTGATAGAAACATGTCTCAATAAGGCCCTTAAATACAATTCTTCATTTTTTCTCTCTTTCTGTTATTCGGGAATAAACTTGGTCTATTTATTTTTTCTCATCTCCATTATCCTAGTTCTCATAATTTTTTCCGCTTATACGGATATCTTTTCACAGTTAATTTATCAAGCACAAGTCTTTTTTTGCAGGTACGACGCTGTCTATACAAACTTGTGAAACTAATCTAAGATTAACTCCCGGTTTTGCTCCGCTTTTCATCTCGTCTAAACTAGATCATTCAATACTAGTTCGGTGACCTTTCCCATCTGAAAGCCGTGATATGCAATCAGTCCACGCTTGTGCTTATATTGTTTACATTTAAACAGCTCAGAAGTATTTGGATTCCATTGTTTTAGATGTAATCCTATGATACAATGTTCATTATTTAATTTTTCACTTCACGCCGTAAACAAAAGCGAGATACGAATAATTCTAACATAGGAGATGCTTAAAACAACGAGAGGACGAACACATACGGCCTGACGGGGACAAGTACTACACTTTTGTACTACGGTATAAAAACAGATCGCTCTTGTAATCCGATACTCGCAGTTAGCTACCGATGGAGGAGATTTGCCCCTAATTCATCTTTCCCTCCCAACCTATATCGGTTCTTTCATCCTTTGGTTGCCCTTTCATCAGGTGCACTTGAGCGAATGTGTGGGCGACGGCGCATGCGGGGCGTGGGTGTCGAGGTGACCTCAACCCTTTGAGGCGGTCGACTGAAAGAGTGGGAGGGATGCGGTGCCATACAGTCTCCTGTCCTCTTCTTTAAGACTCATCTCCCTTTGGCTCATTCTGTCTTCGTTAATGTTTGCGTCTTCTTTATCAGTCGTTGGGATAGTACGCCGCAGGTTCCAACAGAAAACAGACTTCCTTCTCAGTCAACTTTTCGAGATTATCTTTGATCACAAAAACTTGTGTTTGTAGGTCAAGCAGGATTTACCTACCAAATGTTCTGCATGTACCTATGTCGGCCATTAAAATCATTCTTGTTCGATTAAAATTTTGTTTAACTTGCATACTCCGTATTAGATAGCTATATTTATATGTAGACATGTGTTCTACGATTCTTTTACATTTATTTTATCCTAGACCACTATTATTTTCGTTTTTATTATTTGCAATTTTATCATACGCGATTCCCTTATTTAATGAATTATACTTTTCATTTTCTCTTTCCTATCTTCTTTAAAATTCATCTGTTTTCCTATCAGATGTAAAATAGTGATGTGGATTAGATTTACTTAATGAATATAGTGGTACCGGTTCTTTCGAGGTCGTAGGAGAGATTATTAGTTCGTTATGTGACTTACATTGGTGTTATATCCTGAAACATTGTCTTTTCGAAGAATAGACGTTCCGGTTTTACTTTTACCGCTAAAATTTCACGCCCAAATTTTTTTTGATTTTTTCCTTCAGTGGATTACTTTAATATCTTATTATTCAAATGCTAAAGGAGACATCTTACAATCTTGTTAGTCCAGTATGACCTGCTTGTCAATTCTTCCATTTCTCTGCTACCTCTTTATTTTTTGTCCTTACTATTTTATCATTATCCTCTCTCGTGTTTTCTCCCGTCCTCCTTTCTGATTATTTCTTCTCCAACCTCGTCTTTTCTCTGACTTTTATCTCGTTGATGTCCTTCCTTTTATGTTTCCATCGCTCTGCTGCGTTCTCTTCAGTCTCACCCATTCCCTGTTTCACCTCCACCATTCGTCCGTTGCACGCCTCTCTGCGGGCGGAGCTTTCTTAGGCCCGGTGCTTTATCTTCCTCTCTCCTGTATTTTTTACCCCAAGGTTGAGTGCATGCGGTTTCGTCGATTTTGCCGTAAGTTTCGGGAACTACGTGGTTAACCTTCAATTTTTTGCTCAGTAGAAATTCTACCGAAAGGCTAAGCCGTCTGTTTAGTTTATCTACTTGTTCCTCCATCTAAAACCTTTTGTGTAAACCACGCAGTCATTTTTCACGTTGGAGAAGATTTTACGGGCTTGAATTTATATGTATGCAAATCTTCTATTTTCCACTATCCTTTATTGAATTTCGGATAATTAATCATTTCCCTCGTTCCTTAATTGTCGGGTAGTTTTAATTTCATTATATTCTATCGTTAATGGAAGTAGCCTTCAGTGACCAAGGATTCGTAATCGTACTATCCCAATCGCATTTACATTAGACGAAGGTGATCTTAAGAAATTCTTGGAGTAATTTTAGACTCATCGCTTCGGTTTTGCTCATTTTTCCGTTTATTTTAAATTTTAGCTTGACAATGAACACGGAGGTTGTGTATAATACACTTCATTGCAACATTGTTGTTGTTTACCATCCTTGATGGAGTCTTTGGTTTCTCTTTAACAATAACTACAAGAGTACCCAAGTAAATACGACCCTCTTAGTTACATCTATGTTTTAATCACAAGGTTTCAAATTTAAAATGGCTTTAGGTGCCCTTTTCCCTTTAAGCACCCCTGCGTAAATTTCCACGAACCTGCTTCACTCTTCCTCCCTTTATTTATTTTTCTCTACAGTTACCTACCCCTATCCTCTGACACGATGTTTATTTTTCCACAGTTTACAAACAACACGGTCCCCTTCCCATTTCCTTTTTAAAAAAACCTTACAAGGCTTCAAATTATTTTCATTCTTTCGATGTATTAACTGATGACATCAATGAATGATCGTAAAACTGTTCTTATCAGAAATAAGGCGTAATTACGAGCCTCCTATTCTAACGATTATGAACATTAAACTCCCTGCTGCTCGAGCAGCATAAAGTTTATTTTCGAGCGAGAATGAATGAGTATGGGAAATTATTCCTTAATGCAAAAAAAAGAGTGGAAGAATGTCTTTAAAATTTTTGGCCATACTCGAGAAGAAATTTTATGGCCCTCAAGGTATCTTTGATTCTGAAATATGTTTTTTCAATTGTCACATCTCCTCTGCAGTGTTTAACCTTCTTTTATGCTTACATTTTATCATAATTTATCTTCTCATACCTATCCAAAATCCATTTGTATGATATTATCATAATTTCTTTTTTTTATAACACTCTGTACTTAATCCTATGCCATTAGAATGTCTTCCTCGAGCTCCTTCCTACTACAATCCTACCGTACTTTCTTCAACGATGATATGATATTTGACATACATCTTCCAACATACAGTTAAAACTTATACGAGCATTCCCTAAACGTGGGCTATTGCCAAGCGATAACAGTAAAATAAACAAATAAACAATTTCGTTAGTTACCGAATTCTTTCAATTTGATGGAGACGGTAAGATAAGAAGCGGACGAAA
Source organism: Sympetrum striolatum (assembly GCA_947579665.1). Lineage (NCBI taxonomy): Eukaryota > Metazoa > Arthropoda > Insecta > Odonata > Libellulidae > Sympetrum > Sympetrum striolatum. Next base: position 30,518,674 of record OX388341.1, read on the forward strand.
TTTACGCTATTTATCCTAATTCATTCATCGAGAAGCTTGCTTTTAAATTTAAATGGTATGTATTTAGTTTCGTGAAGTAGAATATAGTAAAATATTCCTAAAATTTATACTTATTTCCTCAAAAATTCGTATCATTAAAAGTCATTGTGATACCAAGTTCAATCTAGAGAGATACTCGGTTTATTAGTATATTTTCTTTGTTGGTCAGTAAATTCTCGTAATTTCTGTGTAATGATGATCGATCTTAACTTTATTTCGTGAAAACACTCATTGAGGTCTGTGCATTCCCTTTAGCCTTGCAACGCTATGGCTACGAGGCATCTTCGAGGCTCTCTGTTTCGAAGACCGAAGGCATGGCATTGCAACAGAAATATAGGGAAACTCTTCTGCTGCTGCATCTGCTCGAAAGAAGAGAAAACTCCTAACACTGCAATCCCAATGGTTAGAAATAATTTGTTTTATTTTGTAACGGTACTTCCTTCGAAGGGCTATGAAAGAAACTCCTATTCAAGAACATGCATACGTGGAGAATCATTCTATTCCTTATCAGAGGGTTAGCATTTTTGCCTCAATATAGTCACTACACCAGTTCTCTCTAAAATATATGTAATGCTCTCGTACGAAGCGCTTTTAGCATAAATAGGAATCATATTCTACGAAATCGTATTTGCCTAATTTTTGGACCGTTTTCGCTAATTTATATTCTGAATTTGCGTTTCCAAAGAGGGAGAAAGTGTGCAAAGGTTTATTTTTCTTGAGTGAATGTTTTAGAACGTTTGATTTTTATGAATGAATTAAGATTAAAAACGGTATTTTACAATCTGTCGAGATATGGTAGAGAATTTATTGTGGTAGTTGTGGAATATACGTCATTGTTAAGTCTCAGTTGCTCTCGCTTAAAAAAAGATTTGTACGTTCGAAGAATCGTTTGTAAGTTAAGGCCCAGAACATATTTATCTTTCCTCCATTTTCAGCAGCCCCTTTGCCATTCTCAATATCTCTACGATATTTCTGCACAACTTTTATGTCTACTTTGTGATACTTTTATTAACCCATTGTTCTACTTTACTCTCGAGAACCCTTGGAGTTAAAGCTCTATTTCAATTATAAACATACTTGTAATGGAATTATCAAGCGTAGAAGTTTCGAGTTATGGCTATTTAAAGTGCAACTAAGTATATTAACAGCATCCCACAAAGTTTTCTCGGAGAGAGAGATTATACAGCCCACTACAAAAAAAGCCTGCTAAGCATTATGGTATCGATTACTTTGGAAGTTTTGGTTGGATGGAGGAAAAGCCTTATAGTCTCAATCTGAGTTCAATGAAGACCTTATATTACCTTAACTTATTATCTAATTCATATCGCTATTTCCGTTTACTTTTCAATAGTTTGCGATCGACACAGGTATCCCGTGTTATTTTAGTGCGTACGCTTCGCTTAGAGAGAAAATGTTTGGCGAAGGAATAAGTAGGAAATGCTAAAGGGTTAATGGCCCTTCTCTGGATAAGTGCCCGGATTTGAGCAATTGTACGGGCGCAGGCGCCAGCTGAAGGTGTCATCGGTGGTCGTGCGCTATCGAGCCGGAGAGAGTTCTCTCACAGGTGGGAAAAGGCCTTATCGCTCCTTGTTTGGGAAATGTTGATGAATTGGGAATGGGTCGGCGAATCACATCCCCGTATCGCTTTTGTTTTCTCAAAGTAAAAATACACCGCGGCTCTTTTCATAAAAAAGGTAAGTTATCTTGGATGTTCAGAAGTGGTAATCTTGCGTCACAAAGGTACTTCCGCAAACAAATGGCTCTGCTAATGACTTTTTCGCCTTCATTGGAACTTGACTAATTCACACTTACTCGGATAACAAATTCTCGGTGGATACTCGTGCACATGCAGGTGCTTAAAAATCTCCGGTTTTCTAAAACAAAATGGATTTAATCATTCTTTTTTTCCATAAAAATGAGCGGGAAAGCTTGTTAGAATTTATAAAGACTATTTTAGGGGTTAACAATTAGGATGCGCTGAAAATACAGAGTTAATTATCCTAATGAGACGGGACAACTTTGTTCCTATTAGTTTAATCGGTGCTATAACTCTGTAAGTAGTCATTTAATATTCCAAAAAAGATTGGATTCCTTTGAGTTTACGAATCGCTTCGTAAATTATCAGAGTTATGATCAAATAATATGATAAGATAGCTATCGAATTGTTTATGTAATTGCTACTATACTACCGGAAAAGTGTATTGGCCTATCGAAGTTAATTGGAGGCGCTTCCTCTGTATATTGAGCCGAGTTAGTGTAGAGTTGTTTTTAAACCAGAGAAATCCTCACATTGAGAGAGAGCTGCGGGGCTTTTCAGTATATCCTTATGGTTTATATATTTTCGGTATTTAAGAATATGCACTCATTTGCATGTGTGGAGTGAGATTCTTGAAAATAAAATTTTCGAAAATAGCCATACTTGTCCAGTACAACTAGTCTCAACTTGTATAATACCGCAAACCAACAAGAATGTTACGACTCAGTGAAAGCGCTAGACTCTCTCTTAAATGAATTTAAAACACGCTCTTCGCGTACCTTCTTTCTACGAATTCTGGAAAATTCCTCCAGACATTGCTTCATACCTTTCGCATCTCAAGCCCGTTCATTGTTACCTACAGATTGTTTTGAGCGATACGCCTTGTTTTTAAATATCCCGAACGGCTCATTTTCCACTCTCCGTCGAGGAATAAACAGCGCCTTCCCTCCAGCTATACGCGTAAACATTCCATGCCATCGCATCCTCGCTGTCATAACTTTGTTTACGTTTCACGACGCGCAAAAGCCGGAGTAAAGCGCGTGTGTACGCACCAATTTCCGACTCCAGTTTCGCGTTTTCTTCCGACCTTAATTTCCCGCAATTGCGCCTATCTCTTGTGTATTTCCGCCGCTTCCGATGCTAAACTCAAACGCGATCTATTCTCGAGGTTCAAAGGCCATTCGTATTCGTCCGCCCCCAAAAATACCGCATTCTGAGGCATATTATTACGCACATAATAGGAATGGAAGTGAAAATAAACGCAGGTGGATTACGTGGGCTCCTCCACTTTGTTCTCTTCACGACTCCAAAGGATAAATAACCTCCGCGTCTATGTTTGGCACTTCTCCAAAAACAAGCTCCTAACGCATGGCACTGATCACGTAAGCTGTTAAAAGGGAAGCCTAAATTTTAAGCGAAGACGCGCTATTTCGTTATTTTGACGGCGAAAAAATAATCCTTGGGCGTTTCTTCTGCGGGGAAGGTTGATCTCCCAGCATTGGTTCTAGGATAATTGCGAGTGGAGATTGCACGTGTAACTGTTCTTGATTGATCCATTCCAAAGTTTTAAAATACGCTCGTAAATTTTAAGAAAATAGGCAACTCTACAAATGAAGATTACAGGAGTATCATAACTAATGATTTACTAATGTCATTTAAAAATATTCGCAAACCAATCGATTAGGATGATTTATAATTTAGCTACAATATTAATATTTATATAGAACGCAGTTTATTCTCTACATGGAGTTCGACTCCCAAACGTGCCGACGAAAAACAAAGATTACGTTGGAGAAGTTTTCTACTGCGCCATCAGTTGCAACTCGCGACAGAAGCATAATCATACAAATTCGTTTACAAAAGGGAACTATTTACAGAGAATTACGGTTAATAAATTTTATAACTTGCGATATGAAAATATTGTTTGAGAAACTGAAACTAAAAGTTAAAGTCCAGTATCCAAGTCCAATTAGTTAAATCAATAGTTAAATTGGTTCCGAAAAAGAAGTAACTTACACATCATGTGAACACCAAATACTGTAAATTAAAGGTACCAAAATGAGCGTGTTTCCTTGAAAAAAGAAAGCCGGAAAATATGCTATTACATATATTTAAGTGTTGTAAAAATGCATAAGCCGTAAGAAGAAGAGTTGAAAGGTGATGCCCTTTCAAGTCTTCTTCTTCACCTTTTTAAGTTGAATATTATTTAAACTGACAATGAGTATTATTTGTATATTGTCTAAAGCCTTTAATTAGAGATAAGTGATTATCGCTGAAATTTCAGAAATAATTGTCTGTTGAAGGTTCTCATAAAGACTCGTAATAATCATCACTAACCGCGTGTCTAATATCCATTTAAGTCTATACCAATACACGAAAGCTGAATCCGGAGGGGAAACAGAATTGCCATTCAGACGTAGAATTTGTGTAACAGCTAACCAGCTGTCATTTTCACGCTTTGTATAACGCTCTGGATGTTGGGTAAGTAGTATATCAGATTTTAGCCCCAGCCCTCCTTTCGCTTTAATTTGCGATGAATAATTCATCGATGAATACGTGACAACCTCAGGAATTAGTGTTTTGGGGGTCAGGCGTCGGACGCCTGGTCCACGGCGCTCAGAACTGCTCGATGCTTTACGGAATAAATGAAAGTCGTCGACGTTTAATTCGCATGAATTTTTCATTAAAGTTGCCTGAATCTTAAATTAATTCTGAATTTAAGAGGAATCCCTTATTTATAAATTGCTGAATTCATCGGTCTTTAAGATTTCCAAAGCGGTCGATAAACTTATCTGCTGGAAGCGGGGATAGAACGTCGTTGAAAATGGAGATTTTTGGATCTTATGGTTGCCTTTTAAGTCATATGTCCTTAAGGAGGAAGCTAATAAGCATTTAAATACAACTACTTTGGTAACGTGCTGTGATTTTAGCTCAAAAGCACTACTACAAATTCCTACTGGAGGAAGCCTCACATATTATCGTTCCATCAGTATATGTCGCTCCCTTTTTGTGATGATTTATCTTTAATTAATTTGAATTTATTAGCAGACATCTTATTATAACTAGCATTGAGGTTTCTAGTTTCCTACAAAGAATCTATTAGTCTCAACATCTATTGAGATTACGTAGATAACAATAATTATATGAGTTATTTTCTGGACTCATCCAATTGATTCGACTATGTAAAACTAATAATTTTCTTCCATCGTGAGGAACGTATTCTCGGCAATTAGTTAGTCATCTAAGTGATTAAAATGTAATGGAATGACAAGGCTTAAACTTTCTATCAGATAAAACTTGGTTAAGGGGAACCATCACCTTTTTATTTCAAAGATTTTTTCCGGGAATCAAGTCATAACTCGATATAACTTCCACTATGTTGTATTAATTGTTCTCTATAGTTCTTGTAATAGTATTTTGGCTAAAAAAAACACTTCGTTTGTGATAACATCAGTTAGTAAAAATTTATTTTCCGTTAGTAGCTTAAACCTGAAATGCATGTAAGCAATTACAAAAACTACCTCTTACATTTACTAACAAGCAAAACCCGTCATCAACGATTTTTGTTTACGTCATTTATGAAATGTTTGTTCGTTTATATGCGTATGAACATTCTCCAAAACCTCTGTTCCTAGAGTCCGTATCCAAGCGAGGAAAACAACAGGGACAAGTCTTAGCGAGATGGAAAATTCGTAAACAATATTTTTTAACGTGCCGAAGTATATGTATTTTGAAAATGCTTACCTTAATTGTAGTATGAAAATTAAATTCTCTACTGAAAACTTTTTGCAAAAGTTCACCGAGGTTGAAAAGGGAACTTTAATTAAGAAAAAGTTTCTCGCTTGACCTTAATTTACAGATTTTTATATTCAACAAAGGAATTCCTTTGTTGAGAGCGTCGTAGGAGGCTTCGCAATTTGAAAACGTCCGCTATTCGATCCTCTAATTGCCAAAGGAATTAGCTGAGCGAAACACTAGAACGATTCCCGTTTCAAAACAGTCGGTCGGCATCGCTTTACTCGATAATTAGAAGTGTTCAAAGGTCATGCAGTGACATGACTCGTGGTTGAAATGATTCTTATATTCGACAAAGTGCCGTGGTGGGTAGGATGTCGGACGCATTTTGCTCACATGTCGAGCCGTTTTATCCAATTTCAAGTGAACTTGGCCTTTGAATCTCGCGTCACAGGAGTAATCGATCACAATGAACGGATGTTCTTACCTAATGGCCACCGGTGGTCTTGTCCGCTCAACAGTTTGACATTCATCTCATGAAGAACTCGAGTGGTGATTCCTTTGCCGTTAATTGTTTTGCGTGCTACAACCAGAATCTCATGATCTAGGGACAACTTTCTCTTATCTATCTTTTTATGATGAAAATAGGAGATACTTCTTTTATGTTAAATGTTTCTCAGTGCTATTTCGTAATTATTGCTCTATCATCAGCAATTATTAAAAATATAATTAGATGAAGCTTCGTCCTCGAGGGATTGATATAATTGATATTCAGTGTCTACCATTATATTTGTCTTAGGGTATTGGTTTGTGTTACGAGGTTAGTTAATAAAAAACAGCCAAGAACAAAATATGTTATATCTTATACGACGACATGAAATCAAATGTTAGCTTCAAAAAATTAATTATTCTTACATATTGAAAATATATATTAATACCACATGAACACCTTATTTTTCAAAAAAGCATTATAGATCAAAGCAGCTTAGTAATAAAACAGATTACAAATAAGTCATGGAGAAACTGATAATAAACTTACCTAAAAATATCGGTTTTAATGGTTAAATTGTAATGGTTTAATGATTTTATTGTCTTAGTATTTACATGCCAAGCAATAGGACGCTTTTGTTTTCTAATAGGAAAATACCCTGTAGAAAACAGTTTTCACATCCTCTGTTCTTTCGCATTTCCTCTTGATAGTAAATATGCTCTTTCCCACAGAAGAGAAAAACTTTGTGAATGTAAGTTTTCCTCTTCTGTGCTTTGATTTTCCACAAAGCTACGCCTGACCAAAACGGCCTTCCTCCCGTTCCGGTGTATGCATTTGAAATAGGTTTTCTGGTGAAAATTGTTTGAATCTTCCCCGAAATATACGAGGGTCATCCGGAAAGTAGTACCCGTTAGTGCCGCATGAAGTGCTGACCACGCGAGTAGCCGCTGGACAAGGTCAGATAGCTTCAGTGGTTTGTCTGCCTTCTCTGAGCCAAGTTGCGTGACGCTAGCATTGCCTGTGTTGTTTCTGTGATTGTTTACAATGTTTAAAAAAATTGAGAACGCCGCCAGTTGTGAAGTGAGGGCAGTGATTAAATTCCTCAATGCAAGAAACGTTCGCCCATGTGATATTCATCGCCAATTAAAGGAGGTGTATGGAGACAATGTAATGGACGAGTCGTCTGTTCGGCGGTGGTGTCGCAAGTTCAACATGGGGAGGGGGAACACACACGACGATGAGCGTTCGGGGAGACCGTCTGTCATTACAGACCAACTGGTGAGCTCAGTTGACGAATTCGTGAGGAACGATCGGCGGGTCACAATTGATGACATCTGTGAGCATTTTCCCAATGTTTCTCGAACAATTGTTCATGAAATTGTTAAAGACCATCTGCATTATGCAAAAATTTGTGCAAGATGGGTCCCTCGCATGCTTACAGATGAGCACAAAACCAAGCGTATGGCTGCAGCACTGACGTTTTTGGGACGTTATTCTGATGAAGGAGACTCTTTCTTGACTCGCATAATTACTGGTGACGAAACATGGGTTTGTTATGCATCACCTGAGAGTAAACGACAGTCAATGGAGTGGCATCATGCTCATTCACCAAAAAAATTCAAGACAGTTCTGTCCACCAGGAAACTCATGGCAACCATTTTCTGGGATCGACGAGGTGTATTGCTTATTGATTTTATGGCCCGTGGAGACACTATTAATGCCAATGCGTATTGAGAAACATTAAAGAAATTACGGCGGGCAATACAAAATCGGCGGCGAGGTCTATTGTCTACTGGTGTCATTCTCGTTCATGACAATGCCAGGCCTCATGCAGCTGGGATAACACAAAGACTTTTGCAGCAATTCAAATGGGAAACTTTCGACCATCCACCGTATAGCCCGGACTTGGCCCCTTCAGATTTTCATCTCTTTACACAGCTTAAAGACTTTTTGGCGGGGAAAAGATTTGACAGCGATGAAGAACTTAAAGAAGGAGTGACCCTGTATCTCAATGAGCTGGCGGCGGAGAACTATGCAGCAGGAATACAGAAACTTGTCACACGTTATGACAAATGCCTTAATTTGCTTGGAGATTATGTTGAGAAGTAGTTTAAAGTATCCTCTTTGAAATAAAATTTTGTATGTTTGTTAATATTTACTTTTGTGTCTTTATTTCATGAACGGGTACTACTTTCCGGATGACCCTCGTAGTTTGATTTTAGTATCGATTTCTGTTTAGTATTTTATAAATATTCATCCTTGGCATTTAATTGTTTAAATTATAATGTTATTCATGTATATGTTTGCAGTAAATTAAGAAATATATGTTTGGCAAATCTTAGATTACTCGTCTTGGTGGTGAACTTTACACTTTCACATGAAGGATTCTGGAAATAAAATCCATCGTAGTTAAGAAACGTAAAACGTAAATAATAACGAAAGTAAGGGTACTCATTTGAAAGTATCCCTCTACCTCTATTTATATATCACAGTTTCTTAACGAAATGGAGACTCACGATGAAAACTTGTGTTCTCTTAGTTACGTTGGAGTGCATGGTGTCATCATAGCACTATCGCATACTTTTCATTCCTTCATTTTACTTCCCCGTCACCTTCGCCTCCATTTTCGTAATTCTTTCGGCGGTGCGCCGAGTACTTGTTCATTTCCCACAACCTCTTAACCCTCTGCTTCAGATTTGTCCTCACCGATCTCTCTCATCTCGATTTCCATTATCTTTCGAGCTATTTTCTTACTCGAGGGAGACTCTTGTTTCATCACATTTGCATATCCTTATATGTTGTCGCCTCTATGAGCATCTTTTCCCATCCCTCTTATCCATCGCATCCCGTTCCTTTGGTTACCGAATCGTCATCACACCTTCCATTTTCTCATTGTTGATGGCTCGTACATCTTTCGCCTTCCAATTCCTGGCTTTTCCCTCCTCTCTCTTTGGCACTCTCATTTTCATATTTCTCCACTCTCGCGTCGTCTCCATCATCTTTTCCAATGAAATCCTCTTAGTGCATCGATGAGAGGCATAACTAAAGGGGGCAGCCCAGTATCTTGAATCACGTCTGTTTTCTCTTCCAGGGTCGCACCGATCGTACCTCAGCGCGTCTCATATAGGCGTGCCAAGGTAAACATTAAAGCATTCACTCTCTTTACGTTCGACGATTCGTATAGAATATATGAAAAATATCTGAGAAATTTTAGGTTTCTAAGTACTCTGTTTCCTTTTCGAATGGTTTAAAATAAATTCAAGTGAAATTACTTGGCAATGAAACCTATTACAAAACCATTACAACTAGACGGCACTGATGGCTCGGCAAGATCCTTTACTTAAATGTGTTATATTTTGATTTTAAATGCTTCATGAGTAATGTCGGATCGCCCGAGTAACTGTGATGTCTCTTACTACTGCCTATTGTGTGTTATTTCTCTAAATTTATTTAACTACTACAACATAGCTTCTAATATCCATTCCTTCAAAAAAATCCCCGACTCTGACCGTTACAATATATCTTCCTATCTCATCGTAATTTAACTTAATTTAAAACCGTACTGCGTTTTGTGAAAAATGTTATAATTAGAGCCGACTCATTGGTATTCGTGCATTATGATACATCGCTCGTTAGCCGTGTTCAAGAACAACTGCGTTATACAAAAATAAAGATTGAGCTTTCATTGCATTGCACATCATTTCCACTTACGTCATAAGATTGGCGATAGTTACATTTCCATTACCCATCATTATCCCCGCAACTCATCCATAGAGGAAATTACTCCCCTTAATTTGGAATCGTCCGTTTATTGGAATTTTTGGGCGGCGCGTTAATGGAGTTTTAACGCAGTGCCCCGAAAGAATCCGTTGTAATCGAAATACATGAAATGGTGGAATGAAAAGAGGGAGCTATTAAGGAGCTGTCGGCCAGTTGTTTCAAAGCATTAACGTCATCGCCAGGTCAGGGAATATCGCACGACGGCTTTATTTACTCAAAATTAACAGTTTTTGGAACTCGGACTTCTGTTTGCTTTTCATAACTGTGCAAATAACAGTCTCTACGAAGGAGGGTCAGCGCTACTGGAGCGATTCAGATGCGTCCTGGGACAAGACTACCAATTAGTTTCGTTGTTTGATATCACCACCAAAGACGTGTATGAGAAATTGTGTAATAATCCTTTTCAGCAATGATTTATTATAATTAGGATCATATTTTAATCGTTTTAGGTTAAATCTCTTAGAAAATCGTCTTTGCGAGAATGCCACTTTCGAGAAAACAATATAAATAATTATAAGGAAATATATGCTTTAACGCATAAAATAGGATCGAGGAAATACTGTAAAAAGTACGCTGTGATGACTGTTTACCTCTCTCAAGATTTATTTGCTTCAAAAACTTTCATGTCAATTTTTCAGAGCTTTACTTTAATGAACTGTCATTCTCATCCGTGACTCTTTTTTTCTTCCATAAAACTTTTTGTTCTTTGTATTACTTTAGAGTTTCAATTTCCTTTTACTTCTTTATTTCTGTTGATTAAAGTGACGAGGAAGTATGAACACAAAATTACTCCTCACTAATTACATCTCACTTGGAGTTTTTACATTTCCAGGTGTAACATTTTGATGCGGATAGATATTCCGAATTTGGAGGAAATTTCCTAAAAAAGTGTTTATTTTTAGTTTATTATAGTGCGATAGAGCGAAACGATTATTATGTTAAAGTCTGACGTCAGCTGAGAATCGTTTGAAATGGATATTAAGAAATCGATTGGTGGCGAAATTGGGATGGCGCATATTTCAGAAAGACTAGGTTATATTTTCAACTTTCCTTCCTCGTTGGTTGGTCTAAGAAATTCGTATAATGCGTGGGAACTAAAGGGAAAAACGAGCCGCTCCATTAAAGACAAATCTATTCTTGAGCAGTTAGAAACAAAAGCGAGAGGAATTCTGTGGCGCATTCTTTCCCTGAAGTAGGCAGGTTTATTCCGTGGATATTGCGAAGCAAATTTTGGTTTATTCCCTCGTGAAAAGAGCAATGATAAATGGCTGAGAGTGGAAATGTGAGTCTGAATAACTGATGAAATTCTACCCCAAGAAGGAATCTAACATTGAAAAAATTACTTAAAATTTTTGGATGTTATTTTTTGAGGCTGTGCTTAATTCCGTAAAATATTCTCTAAGATCTAATTGTAAGTGAGCCTTGAATATATTTTACTAATATAAGATCCAGCATATTACATATCTTCCTATGAATAGTCACAACTTATATGCCTTATACATTAGCGGTTACCAAGCAATAAAAGAAACATAAACAAATAAACAATTTGGTTAGTTACCGAATACTTTCAATTTGATAGAGACGGTAAGATAAGAAGCGGACAAAATTTACGCTATTTATCCTACTTCATTCATCGAGAAGCTTGCTTTTCAGTTTTAAAGGTATTTATTTAATTTTGTGAAGTAATACACAGCAAAACATTCCTAAAATATGGATTTATTTCCTCAAAAATTCGTACCATCTAAAGTCATTGTGATACCAAGTTCAATCTAGAGAGATACTCAGTTTATTTTCTCTGTTAGTCAGTAAATCCGCGTAATTTATGTGTAATGATGATCGATCTTAACTTTATTTCGTGAAAACACTCAGTATGGTTTATGCATTCCCTTCAGCCTTGCAACGCTATGGCTACGAGGCTTCTTCGAGGCTCTCTGTTTCGAAGACCGAAGGCATGGCATTGCAACAGAAATATAGGGAAACTCTTCTGCTGCTGCATCTGCGCGAAAGAAGAGAAAACTACCAACACTGCAATTCCAATGGTTAGAAATACCTTTTTTGGTTTATTTTTTAGCGGAACACACTTCGAATCTAAAGGCTGTTAAAATGACTCATATTCAAGAACTGGGATTCACTGAGAACTCCTTGGATTCTTGTCATAGGTTAAGGATGTAGCATTTCTGTCGCTATATGGTCACTTCATCCAATTCTTCCAAAAATAAAGGTCTTTACGCTCTCAGACGGAGTTTTTCTCGTAAATGGAAATTTTCTTCTGAATTATCTTTATATGAATATTATAATCGTTAGCGCTAATTAAAGCTCTGAATTTTTTTTTCAAAGGAGAGAAATTAAAGGTGAATTTTTATGGACAGCTTTTATTTATCTATGCTTCACTTAATTCTTTTTAGGGCCCATACTTATTAGCTAAGAGGTGATTTCGAAACAATTTTTATACCATCTGAAGTACACGCAAAACATTTTTTGAGAATCCTCTGCACTAGTGGTCCTATCGTTTTTTAACTTCCAGTTACTGTGAAAGGGGTAAAAGGTACTTTGTACATAAGGGCGTGCACCCAGTTCAATTAGACTATTGAGATTTTTGCGACGAGAGTTATAACAATACTTGGGTAAAATATATTTTTGATCATCTAACACAATATACTTTATAAAAGTAATGGTTTCAGGCGTTATTTTGTGGAAATTCTTCCCGGTATAAGAGAGTAAAACTCACTTTGTAATATCCACATATACAGTTTAATTAAACCACGACCCGGGTTTAATAAAACTGTATATGTGGAAATTACAAAGTGAGTTTTATTCTCTTATACAATATACTTTGATGTTTCTGCAAACGTTCAGTATCCCCAGTGTAGTTTAAACATTTTATGATTAAGCCTTTTAGCTTTTCATTGGCGTTTTCCGCAAGAGTATTGATGTTCATAGCCTTCCCCGTTCCTTTCACACAATTCCTCTCGTATTTTTTTTATCCATTGCTCAACATTGCATTAAATGGAATGCACCTCGTTTTCCCTTTGCCAATATATTCCAGCATACGTTCGCTTATTATCTCCTTCTTCTCCTTCCTCTCCGAGGCACTTCACATCCGCACCTCTCTCTATCACCATCCCATTTCCTCCTTTGACTTATCGCGCCCGTGGGCGTTATTTTCATTTGCCGCCCGCACATTGACCCTCCGTTGGAAATAGATGGGATCGGACGCATAAACTCATTCACCTACGCAACAGCTCCCGCACGTGTGTGTGCGTGTGTGTGTGTGTGCATCCGAGAAATGAGGTCGTAAGGAACGCGAGGACTTAAATATAAAATTTAGGACGGTGGCCTTGGTTTCCATCGGAGGTTGAGTGGAGGTTTTTATTTATTTATTTGCTTTTTCGGCCGAAGGGATTCCTTCTACGTTACCCTCATCTCCATCGCCTTCTTTCTCTATCTCCATAATCTAATTCAGTACTTATCCTTTTCCCTCAGTGGCACACTTACTCAAAATTCGCGACGCACGCAAAATAGCAGCCTTCCTCCGAAGGGATTTTTTAGGCACCTCAATCTGCCTAGTGAGCAGAGATTTCTTTTTAGGAGTTTTAATTTATCGATTTATTTTAATCCCGATAATTATGACCCTGAACTTAAGTAAAAATGAACTAAGTGGATCAAATTAAAATTAATAGATAGGAGTGGACACTATAGAAGGTTTTTTTTCTTTCCTTCTTCGGTTTCAAAAGTCAAATTTTCTAGAAAATTAGGTTAAGTATTCGGCCAAAACGCCGGGTTGTACCTCACTTTCTTTAACATTAGCTGCCAAAAGGAAGTATAGGGGGGAATGAGGCCCAACTAGGCAGGATGAGGATTGAGGTAGTTTTCCCTTGTTTTCCTAACCAACCTAGAATGCTATAAGCGGAAGATGTTCGCGTAAGTGCGGTATGATCATTCTACCAGTTAAACTTTTCTTCGCATTCCATAAGGAGAGACCTTGATTAGTGCCACTATTCTACGTGTTCATACTTCGATAGCAATAATGTCATCATAACTATGATTGCGACAAAAGTGAATAAAATTCTTCTTTCAAATGAAAAATATTCCATCCATCAGGATGTATTAAAAGGAACAATTATGGTTACCGGAAAATCCGGATGTCTACGATGTTATGAAACACGTTAAAAGCTCACTCGGCGTACCGTTCGGGAATCATTGCTCTGAATCGTCCAATTTCCTCCTATTTTCTTCCTTATTTTGCCTCATCATTCCTCGTAGTGATTTTGCTGAAGTAAGCGTCCATTTAGTGCAGATAGAGTCTTCCGTATTTTCCATCCACTTTCTCTACCTATCCTCTTATTCTCCTTTAGAGAACAACAACGACGATCTCTCCCTCGTGAATCTTCCGCCCCTTTGAACGAGCCCGAAAATTCTTTCGCTGCGTTTGCGTCCGAAAGGTACACAACCCCTCTGATGAAGACTTTCGTGTAGGATATTCTTTCTTCATACCTCCGCTCTGAATTATCCGTCCTCTACGCCTCCTGATTGACCGAGTTCAGGGACCCTTCCGGCAGATCTCCGTTCCTGAATGCGCGAAAAAGTCAGCCCAATCCACTCCGAAGTTCTTTATCGGAAAGAGACTGCTGCGGAATCATTTCTTCTCTCCTTTCGACTCCTCGATGTTACTTCCGTGAAATGTCCGAATCAGTCTTTAGATTCGAAAATTTTTAGGGAGAATGACCCAAGTTTTAATGTACAAATGATTTCTGGAGTGTTTGAATTCGTGGGAGGGAGACCTTGAAAATTTTCCAGGTTGAGTTTTGTAGATTTTTATGCGTGTTTTTCCCTTATCCGAAAGAGATTAAATTTATGTTGCCATATCAAGCGTTTTTATTCGGCCCATTATTCGTCTGGTGTCTTTGTTTTTCCTATAAAGGAGTTAATTATTTTCTTCTCTTATTTAGAGGGAATTTTTATCACCCTATGGATCGATTCATTTCGTAAATTCTATACCCTTTAATCTTCTTTTTTTATACAGTTTTAGTACTTGCTCTCAGTAAGGAAAGTTTAAAATATGACTTGCTGTAATTTGTTCTCGAAAATTATGTGATGATTCCTACATTATAATTCATCTTTGCCTCACCCGTCCGTTTTATTTTGATGATGTTTTAATTAATCAGCCTGAAGTTAGTAGAGAGCTCTGAATGTGATTACGTCAGTCAGAGTACCCTACCTCCAATTTGAGGATTCGAAATCATATTAAAAGAATGGCTTTTCAAGCAAACTCATTTTATTAACTCACAATAATTGTACATTTCCTTGTCGGAATTCGAACTTTTCTTCGAATTCGAAACGGATTAGTTAAAATGTGTATTCGATAATATATGGACTTTGATTCCACATCATGGATTCAGTTCTGAATTTTAATTCTCTTAAATTCGAAATGCACCGTACTATCCATTTACCATTCTCCGAGTTCAAAATATTTATTATTTTGAAATATCCCTTTGTGATTATTATTATTATTATCATTACACTGTTTTTTGACTGCATCTTGTTAAGTTAAAGTCTGTAATTAATGCCTTGATGAATGCATTGAAATTGATTATGTGGTCTTTTAACAAAAGTTCTAATATACGACATTTGAAGTTTCTTTTGTAGATAGTTCTTTGAAAGAATCACGTCACGGAGTTTTCAGCAAAAACTGTCTCTCTGCTATCGGAAACTAGCTCTCTTCAAACCCTCAAACATTTCTCGTCCCTCCACCTCCAGCGCAGAAACCAATTTCGAGATTATTTGCTGCCTTAATAATGATCGCGTAACGCAGTTGACAAGAGCACGTGTGAAAGAGAGAGAAGAGAAAGGAGCCTAAACTACGCATCGATTTCAAGAGGGACGCATTGTTTCGGACGAGTTTAAGTTTCGGGGTGATGCGTAGAGGTTTTGTCAGTTGGATTGTGTGCTTCTCTCGGGAATTGTGCTCCGGGGACACGGTGGAGTAGTGGAAACTGTCTGCGAAGGGTTTTCGGTGTTGATGTAGGGCACTCGAGAAAACGCTCTTGCTAACATGATGAAGCGCCTCTGATTATGCATGTAAATTTCTGCCCTTGGTACACGTAAACAACGGTCCTTAAGCGAAATCCTGGAATGCTTGGGAACATGTTCACACTTCCGTTTCATAGGCACCAAATACAATTCTTTAGCCACTTTTCTAGTCTGAGTTAATCTAAATCTCATTCCAAGTAGCGTTACTCAGTACGTGATATTTTATTAATATAAAGGATGATATACTATCATTGCGATTTATATAAATCCATTTTCTCGTACGTTGACCTCACTTTGCCCCTTTTCCTTTAATTGCTCAGATTGGATAGCTGTTTTGTACTTGTATTTTTAATTCAGTTTTTCGTTAAAGAGTCTGCAAAAATATTAAAGTAAAATTCATTTCATTGACGATATTGTACTTATTCTCGAGGATGAAAATCAAGCTTCTTTAATTACTTTAACAGTGTAAGATACTACTGAGTTCCCTTTCTAGGCAGTGATTTATTTCTTAATCTTTCTATCCATTAGACAAAATCTTCCTATAACGTTTTTGGAACGCCTTCCTCATTAAGAATCCATTCTTTATGAAGAATTATAGGCTTAAAATCTTAATACATGGAATGCATCCATCATTTTCGTGGGGGTTTTTGAACACAGTCATCAAGCTATTAACTATTATCGTATAGCTATAGAATGCGGTATAAACTTCATTTTTTATCAATCCGTGTTTTCTCATCCATTATCATTTGCGTGAAGCTATGACATGTAGTGACTCATCTTGGTGATAAACAAGGCGACTGCGAATTCTGTTTGCATACACTTGCAACGAGGACGTAATTAGCCCAGACAATTCTCTCTAAAGTGGAACTTGGATAATTCTAGCCTGAAGGGATGAGTTGAAAAGTTAGAAATTTACAAAAATTAGAATTAAATATGTTTCTTAATAAGAGTTGTAAAACTAACTTCGTTATACCAATTACGAAAATATTTATTTATTTCAAAATTATCTATGCATACATTGTTCTGATAATTATTTATTGACTTCCAACAATTGTGAATGAAAACATACGCGGTAAGGTAAAAAGTATCCATTGCCTTGTTAAGTGAGTGGATTTAGACGATAACTGCATATAAGGTGTCTCAAAAAATCTACGTTTTTACTTGCTTCCTCGATTGAAGTTTCTAAGTAATTAAATATGGTTATAGATTATTTAAAAACTGGAAAATAGATTAACTTATATTATTGTGTTTCAGCAGCATTTTAGTATCGCCAGCCCAGATTTTTGGAAGTTTTTGTTGTGAAAATATTATTATTATTATTATTATTAGGCGAGAATGAGACTAAAAAGTCTCGTCTTCCATCTAACCTGTAAAATACTATATCTTAGTCGAAAAAGATGGGTTAGACGGTAGAAGAGACTTTTAGTCTCAATCTTGCCTGAATAAAGACGACTTATTAATATTATTAAAAATAAAATTCGAATTAACTACGATTTTTTA
The DNA here is from genome assembly GCA_947579665.1 of Sympetrum striolatum. Taxonomy (NCBI): domain Eukaryota; kingdom Metazoa; phylum Arthropoda; class Insecta; order Odonata; family Libellulidae; genus Sympetrum; species Sympetrum striolatum. The sequence continues at coordinate 30,536,004 of OX388341.1, forward strand.
TGATTGTTTGAATTCAAGATTTTACAAACTATGGAAAATGTTCAAATCATAGTACTTCGAATGATTCAAGTTCCACTGTAATTATTTATAGCACAATAGAGGTATAAACTCATTACTGAAGTCCTTTAGTACCGAGATGGCATATTTCGCGGTTATGACGTAATTACGTAGTGGGATTTAATTCGTCGGCGTCGGAGAACTTTTCCACCGGAATCGCTCGAAATGGGAGCGAGTGAATAATAGGCACGTAACTAGATACGCGCCTTATTTACATGAACATGCATGCGATGGCGTTGTTGGGCGAAGTTGGAATGTATGACGGGAGATAAGTGATGTCTGAAGCCAGGAGTGGAGATGAGTCCTTATTGAATTTGGCGGCTCCGTCGCCTCTCCCTCCTGCTTAATTTTATTTCGCCCTCACACCCCCACTGTTTCCCGTATCTCTTTCCCTTCTCTGCCGGCGATTTTTGAGCAGGATAAAAGGGCTTTAAATTAAATTACCTTCCTATATGGATCGGCCTTAAAAGTTTCGGAGATGACGGCGTAGGGAAAGGCTTATTTTGCCCCCGAGTGGCGTCGCCAGTGTCCCCGTTCGAGTTAGTTAAAATTCGATCGAGTCTCCGGATCAGCTCGTGAGGCTGGTTTGCAATCCAGTGGCGGTGATTAATCCTCCTGGATTTTTGAGCGACCTTCCCCGACCTTCTAGTCGAAATACCTGCGTTCCTGTCCACGTCAACACGTCAATTTACGTGTTTATCTCTCGTCTCTTTCGTTAGGCGTGGAACGCTCACTTTCTCTCGATATCAGCGGTGTTATTACCTTTACGGACGATTCTTTTATATAAGATATTTTTGTTTCCTTTCTCCCATTTGTGCGAGTGTTACATTTATTCTTTTATATTTCTTTGTAGAATACTGTAAAATATTGAATTGCTTATATTGGACAGCACAATATCGTTAGGATGATTATCTTTCATCTTAATTTTATTTCCTATTATTATATTGCAGAAGAATAGTGTCGTCTTGTTCGGTGAGAGTAATTTTATTAATTTATCTTAGAATTATGCTTAACTTGCTGAAGTGTAAATTACTCTATAGCTATTACGCTACTACTCTGTCAAATTTTGGGATCAGATTGTAAATTTTACAGAGAAATTTTCTGTAGGAGAATTCCTGAGAATTTGTAAAGGTTTACCAACGTCATTCCTTAGATAGGATCAGCAGTAAATGAGGGACAACCCACTATGGGTAATTTTTCCTTCTAGGCGTGAGGAAAGGAGTCTTAAGAAACTCCGAAATGTTCAAAAGAAATGGACTTTTTATTCCTAATTTATATTCCTTTCCCAGATACCGACGTTTATGTCCCTTAGGATACGGATCTTTCAATTACTGCAGGACTTACTACACCTTATACTATCGCGAAGAACTATTTCTAGTCTGTAGTAAGAAGCATTTTTCATATAAATTCGTTTGCGTATTGGATAGATGTAATTTTCTTCCTTGTTTGAAAATTATTTACTTTTCATTCTTTATTGTTTATTACGCAAAAATCACGGAACTATAGGTGAAAAAACGCCCAATAACACTCGCGTTTGAAGTGATCAACTAACAGGCCGAAAAATATTTTCCCAAAATTCGTATGGTAAGCCATGCGATGTATTTTAAGTTTGGAACGCGATGTTCACAAACGACTGGCCTTGCGTTCTGGCATCTCGTACGTATTCTCCGTTACGTACATTCCGATAGCATCAGCGACGCGCGTCAGCAACTTGGCGACTGGAACCACGCCTTCGCGATCGACATTGATACAGCCTTCGCAAGTATGGGAAAGTTATTTTCTCTGTGGGAATGCGACGCTATCCAGTATCATTCATCTGTTATACTCTCTTCCATGGGCCACCGAGAGCACGAATACCTTCCTGGCGTCTTCGTAGGGTTTATTGTTTCACGCGTCTTGTAGTACTTCCACGCATTATGAGTGAGGAAGATTTTTGAGCTTAATAAGGAAGAAAAGGTGAAAATACCTTTCTGAATTCAAAGCGGATCCTTCTTGTGAGGATAATTTTGGAAGGCGTCATTAATTTCAGATATATATTTGATTTATTTACCTAAAAAGCGGATATCATTAGAAATGGATTTATTTCCGCTGCTGAATGAGTTTTCTATTTAGAAACAATTTATAATTTTACATTCCTTTGTTGAGTTCCCAATTCAGCATCCGTGTGGAAAAATTATGTGCGGATTTATGATAACTACTTTTGCCATGAGAAACTCATCTCTGACGTCTCGCACGTAAAAACCTAACCTCTCCCATTTTTCAGACAGCTGTCCAAACCTGAAATTTTCATCGCACCGTTGTCCCTCAGTAAACATATTTGCTTTGTGACTAGGACTTCTCTCAAGGTCGCTGCTTGAGGCAAGGACGCAAGGTCGAGGTTTTCAAATTTAAAATCTTCCGGGAGATGGAAGAATAGAATCTTGATGATTGTGGAAATATAAGAAATAAACTATGAATATAATTTTATCTTATGAAAAATAAAATACATTTTGTGTTGCGCTGGAATATTGCTAGAGTTAAATAACAATCTTCTGGTAAGAAATAGGTTTATTCTTTTTAAGACTATATATTTCTTTCGATCGTTTTTGTAAGATAAGTGGTTTTATTACTAAATCTTAACATATTCAAATAGCCGTGTTGAAGTTGAACTTAAACGAAACAGTATGGAAGTTGGACTTAAATTTCTTTGTGATTTATTGACGTATTTCCTTTTTTTAGAAGTACATACTACTCTATGCACTATGATCCAGACTTAAGTATTTATCAGCCTATAACTATTGGATCAATTAATTTCGAGGACGTATAACGTATGTTAAAATAAATTATCTATCAAATAATTTACACCCTTATTACTTTCCTCCTTCAACCGTTCTATTATCTGCAATCCTTTCTTGTCCCTTTCATCTCCTTACTCCGAACCTTTCGCTTTCTATCGCTTCTTTAACAATGGATCTCTGCTGAGATACGTACGGTATGTACGGCCTTTCTCTTCACCATTCCTTATGCTTTCCTTTCGAGTTATAGCAAAACAATCGAATAAATTAAACCCGCCGTTATATCCATAAACTTCTTCATTTATCGCCTCGGCTAATTAGTTTGGCGGAGTGCCGCGTCAAATAAGAAGTTGAGAAAGCAATCTTCAAATTGAAATCTTTTCCCAAAATTCCCTCTTAATGGGCTCGGCGGAGATTACGCCCGACTTCTTGACACGTCTCCTTTTTCCTTTTAAAGCCATCTTTTGAATATTTTAATCACAAACGATCCTTTGTTTAATTATCCTCTCATAACGCTCGCTGTGGAAATATTTATCTCCTGAGAGGATATTAAAGGAATTCGTAATCTCAAGATGAATATTGACTCTGCTTGGTTTAATTTGTGTATCTAACGTAGTACTTGTGACTTTATTTCGAGCGGAATTGACTCGCATATACTCTTACGTATATTTAATCTATTATTGATAATTTATAATGATTCATCGATGATTATAGTTATGGATGGTTGCTTATACATCTCAAATTTGTGAGTGATCGAATCCCATAAACTTTGTCGGATTCAGAGGAGGCGTCCTATTTAAAGCCCTCAGCAAAATGATGAATTTGCTAAACATGAATTTTTATGAGAGGTTAACGAGGAACTCATATTGAAAACCCATAGCATGTAGGTGTTTGTCCAGTTATTTTTTAATTGCCGGGTTTTTCATATACAGACAGTATTTTAAAATTTAACTTAGGAAATTGACGATAAACAATACCGACTCAGGGTTCTTTGTGGCATTTAATCACTTAAAACGGCTTCATGGTATAACTTTTACCAGTCCACAGAACAATACACTCACGACCAAGATTTCGTAGCAAAGCTACGACTTCAGGTGTCACGAGAACCACAATCATACTTATATCATGAAGCCGTTTAGAAGGGAATTAAGTTTTCATATTGTTAAAAGTGCTTCGACAGCTTGGATGATTTCACTCATGGGCTCCCATTGGGGATCTAACCCGGGACCGCGTTCACCAAAGCCAAACGTAGTGCCCCCTTGGCTATCGGGGAGCTCAGGGAACGGAAGGCTCTGATATTTTTGTTACTTAAAGACATTTGTACAAGATATTGCCACTTGCCATTTTGGCAAGTTTCTTGAACCACCCCTGGTCATAAACACACATTAATTCGCGAGTTTTCCATTTACGGAATCAATGTTTCTATCAGAACAATTACCAAACCTCATTGCTCGGTTCGGCTCCTATGTATCTACTCCCAGAGTCCTTTGCGTGCGAGGTGTCCTCTTCGAGAGACCGAATTCCTTCCTCTCGCTCCGCCGGAGATATTTAAGTAGCGATTCGTTCTTTTGTCCGACGAAATCGTGTCTCACCTTTGTTCCTTTCGAGACTCTCGGAGAGTGAAGAGGTGGGCCGAGTTACCTTAATGTATCTAGAGAGGGCATTTGATTCCTTTTTTTCCGCGAGAAGAGTGAAAGTGGGCGTAGAGTGCGGAGGGAACAAAGGGATGCAGAGATCGTGTGGGAGGGAGGCATTAATTGCTGGAAGGAAGCCGGTACTTGTAAACTCTGGCAGCCTTTCTTCTGTGATAAAGTGTGCTAGGAAAGTTGGGCCAAAGACGCTTTTAAAGCCTCCCCTCTGGAAACTCCTTTCCCACGTATATTTGTATTTAGTTTCGGTTTTTTTGCTCGGCGTACGAAAACATGATGGTTTAAAACAGAGTGGGGCTACCAGTTGTTATCTTTATGAAGGGGTTGGAGTACAAATATTAGAGAGCATACAGCCTTTGATTAATTTAAAGACAGGATTGGAAAGTAATGATAGATAACAGCTCTTTTTAGAGAATTAGCGTAGGGCAGACATGACTGCAATTAATATTATTATAAAGGAGTTGTTTATAAAAGAAATGTAGAATTAATAGCTGCAGGAAAGGTTTATTAAGTTCTATAAAAGTAATTACTTTCATTGAAGGTCCATCGTCATCGAGATGTCCTTGTAATTCATTTTGTTTAATAAATTATTAGATTTCGCTATTAATTTTAGCACAATATAGCTTTACTACTGTATGATATCCGAAGTAAATAAGTATTAAAAAACTTGTACTCTTGAAGGTGATATTTTTTTACCGTGTTTCTTAAAAACTTAGATGTCGTTATCTTTGAAAGACATTTCAACCTCGAGCTATCCTTTCGCTACCTTTTCTATCGCTGTTAACCCTTAGCGGCCACTGGGGGTAGTTCGTTACCCCAGACTCAGAAAACGTGAAATTAGAGGTCTAAAACGTTTGATTTGTTACAAGTAACTACATCTGTCGGTAGTTGACAAGTGTGATTTGTGATCTCATTACATAGGAAACCGAAAAAACCTCTGGGGGCGCTTCGAGCGTTCCATTTATCGGTATTGGGTAACTAGTCACCCCAGTGTGGCCGCAACCGTTGCTCGAGTCAAATTTTGTTTTCGAAACAACTTGTTTGTGGTGTCAATCGACAAAATAAAGGAGAGTTTTTAATATTCTAGTGAAAAAAATTTCTCAATCCTAGTCGTTCTGAAATCACGTCTGTCCATATGAAATAATTAAGTTTCATTTTTGCATGATATTGTTTATTGAATAAACCTAGTGTACGTTTATTGTTGGATAACACGTGGATTCTAGGTTATGATACTGCGTGTTGGTTGTTTTGTCATCTTTTCCCACGTGAGAATCCATACGTGCCAACTAAGTATGTATAAGTGCATAGTAAGAATGTATAATGGACAATGTATCATACGGACAACCAAGAAATGGACGATCTGGAGAAAATTTACTTCGACCAAGGGCGGAAGTGCTTACTGTATGAGCAAAAGAAGGATAGAAAAACGCGGGTTGGATGTTCGTCCTGTAGAAGGCCGGCTTGCGAGGAACATCGGTTGCCTCTGTGCATGACGTGTGCTGGTCAATGAATTTGTTTTGTTCAAATATCATGATAATTATATTCTTCACTTTTCTAAAAGTAAATATGTATTTAGAAGCCAATAGAAGCCCAAAAAAGCAAATTTTATGATGTGTGATTTTTTTCACTTTTCCCGGCAGTAATTTTGCAAAGTAAATATACTTTTTGCAAGATCGGCGGATACTGTTATTTTTTATAGTAGTAGTATATCTTGTGCGTACAACCATAAAAGTTTAGCCCTTAATATTGAAAAATAGCGAAGTAATGCATTTTTTCTGAAAAATGCCGTTTTTTCTGAGTTCTCACATATATTACCAGTTCCTAGAGCGATATCTATAAATTGACCGATACAAATCATTAGGATTGTTGAAGAACCGTTCACGTAAAAGTCATTGTTGACGTAAAAGATTAATGCGTGAACTATTTCTAATTATGGCTTAATTAACCATTTCTTATCTGTGTTAGTTCTAACAATGCACTCTACCTTATCTCCTTTAATAAGACGGTGCGTTGCATTTCGATGCATCGCTGTTAAATCTTCCGCAATGCTATTGAAATCTAATTAAAAACCGAAATTAGTGGCCTGGGGTTGCTTGTTCTCTTTTTCCATTCGGGCCTTTCACGAAGAAGGCCGAGCTAACCGACTCGCCCGCAAACGAACGTATCTCTAACTCAATATCCCCTTTTGGCAATTAAGGGAAATTGTGTTGGGCTGAGCTTTGTCGTGGAGTGTCGCTTTATTTCCATTTTGTTTTCCTGCTGGAAATCAGAAATTGCCGCATTCTGCCAAACTCGTCCATAATTAAAAACAACCACCCACACCCCACTAGATTATTTCTTCTAATTTTGCTAATTTCTGTATGGAACTTGATTAAGGGATTGATTATTGGTAATTCATCATTCTCAGAATCAGAGCGCGTTGATGAATCGATGATAACAACGTTCGCGAATGTTTTATAGTAAAAAAAATCTCAACTTACCAATCAAGTTGCATTTTTATCTAACAGGGAATTATTTCATATTCAATTTAAACATTTATACAAAAATTATAGTTATTTTTCTCGTATCCAACCCTCATTCCTTTATTACCCAAGGATTACGCTTATCATAATACCATGATGATTAATAACATAATGGTGATATAATATCGAACTTGGAACATTTTACTTGGCTACTTTTCTTAGGCCATCAACAGTATCGAACCCAAGACCTCTCCAGCCAAAGATACCCACTAGGCTAACCGGTTGTCCTCGATGAGCATTTTTATAATTTCAATTTAGAATTTATTGTTTTGTGCTGGTAAAGCTGTGGAAATAAAGTCAGAGGTTCGCGACTGTAACTACTCCGTGCGGGAATCGTTCTCCTTCCGAAACAATACGGAAACTGAAATATCGAGAGAATGATCTATAATTATATCAAATGTGTTATTTGTCACAGCTCTTCAAAAGAATATTTTTATTTATTTAAAATATAATTTTACGTGTAAAAAAGATTGAGTGAATGAATTCGCACGTGCAAGGAATATATGCATTTCTAGTATCAATATCGGGCGATACTTGAATACGCAATTATTTTCTTCTAAGTTTACTAAATATTTCTTACTAGACGAATCTGTGGAGACCTCCAAGTTTGATTATCAACATTCTAAATAGTTGAAAACGAAATTAAAAATTTCTTTTTAATCATCATTGTATAAACAACTTTGGGTACGTTGAAAATAATAAAGGTTCCGAAGTTGAATTATGGAGCGCGATGTAAATCTTCATTTATGTACTTGCGCATTTGCTTTTATTAAGACTGCAAGTATTTAAAGATTTTATTTTTCTGAATCACTGAATTCGAAGAGGGGGACTTGGGTGCCGTGCAGAAATATCTGAAGGATATGTCTGCTTGAAGAGACGCTAAAAATTAACGAAATTGAAGCATCTGGTTACCGCGGTTGCAGCATCGGCCAATGTGGAATTGTATAGCGCGAAAATCGAATAGTTGCCGCTGAAAACGTCTGCCGGAAATGAAAAGCTTTTCGGAGATAGAAATATCGAGATTCGTGCGAAACCCGATGTGTATCTTTTTATTCAGTCCGCGTTTGATCACGTGTTCGCGGATCGCGAGATCGGAATCCTCTGTAACACCGTATGAGCACGACCCTAATCGCCGCGCAAATGGTAATATTCTGCGTCTCGAGAGAAAACACATCGATCTAAGCGACGCGGAAGATTCAATTTGCTTTTATTTGGGCCTCCGGATTCTGCCCTTTCGCGGGAATGCGTTTGTGTCAATAACGCGGCTGTATCGACCTGCTATGGATACGATACTGCATCGGAAAAGAATTGCTCGTCATTTCAAAAGGAATGACATCGCGCGTATATGTGGCTTCACCGATGCACCGCTGCACGACAAACTTCCCGTTTCCCGTGGGAAAAAACAATTCAATTCGGCGGATATTAACTTATATTTCCGACATATGTCGCAGCGAGTTGATTGGGTGTTGAGGAAATCGTTAAAGCCCAAGTTTTCTAAATTGTTTTGACTGAAAGTAACCGAATGGAATCTTATACTTTTATGTCATAATTTTAATCATCGATGATCGAGTTATCGTCGATAAATAACTTATTTTGCGTACTATATTCTTCAGTATTCTAATCATCTGTGGAATTGACTTGCGTCCCTTGAAATGTGTCACACTGTTATAAAACTTGTAACGTATTTTTTTTGGTACTAAAGAATATATGACCTTTACGATTATTCTTTACTTAAAAAATAAGGTACGGTTAGATGTGATCTGGTGCACGGATGGGATTTTAATCAGGTGTTAATGTTTCTCAAATACCAAACAAAGCACTCTCTTTGTAAGAAACTCAATTCATTCGGTGATCCTTCAAATTTCCAATAATTCAGTCACTTCATTTTGTTGTTTTCTTCCTTTAGTAAACATATATTTGGGGTCTTTTTATTATGTATTAAATGGTAAAGCAAGTTCCCAAGGGAAGAATGTAATGGTTTTGAATGGGGAGTATTAAGGAACTTGAACCTACCGATTGGTAGAGCAACTTTGTATCTGTTTTTTAATGTTACGAATCCAAACTCTTAAATGCAAGATGTGTAATATACCGAATTTCGGGTTAGTATACCCTTTGAATGCGGATTCATAGAGTATCTTTTGTTAGATATTTACTTCTAAATACGGAAATTTAGAACGCCGAAACATACAGTATAACCTTCATATCATATCTTAAAAAGGAAAACAGCGTGAAATCAAAAGGAAAGTTCACGGAATTCCTTCGAGAATTTGGTCTTTATTTCAAAAATCTATGCCATGGTTTACGGAAATTATTTAGTGCGACTTTTGAAAGCTATCTCAAATCGCATCTCTTGGAAAACCGAACAATAGATGAACGGAGAGGATGGGGCTATTGGGAACAATGAAGCAACTGTGAATGGCGGTGAGAAGATCCATTACATCTGGAGTATTGGTGCGATGAAGTGTGAATAAGAGATAGTGGGAGGAAAAAGGTTCGATAGCATTAGGATGGATGGTCGTTAGTAGCTGGTTGACCGATTATCACAGCTCGACAAGAATAGAACTCTCGATCCTTTCCTTAAGGGTTTAGTCGAGCCAATTTCCTTTCCTTCTTAATCCTTACCCTACCTAGGATTCATTTTCTCCATCTCACCACATCTGACCCTCGCTTTAGTACCTACTTTCAAGAGTAAAATATCCATCTGGAAAAGGGTCTTTCATTTAATACTCAGCGGATTCTTTGATTAATCACGTCTTCTCAATTAGTTCTGCCGGCGATTTCTCATTAGACCTCTGCGGACCTTTTTTCGGACATGGGTCATATCCATTACGTGAAATTCGAGTGACAGCACAAAGGATGCGATTACTCAGGAGATAATAATAGTTATGAGAAGAATCACAAAGGTTCCGGCTTCAACCTTTCCGACGGATTAAATCATAATTATATAAAAGGGTAATTAATTATTCTTCTGCCTTGTGATAAAAATATGTGTAGCAGTTACTCCTAGTATGATGTAAGAGTAATTTGTAGCGGATGGCTGAAGTTCAACAAATAATTTAAAGTTATCTCCAATGAGGCATTATTTTACATATTAAATCTCGAGTCGCATGTTTTGACTTTTTCTTAGAAGGTTATTGAAAGGTTCGCGGGATTCGTTGGAATAGCTTCAATGGGAAATTGACCGTGATATGATAATATAGTAAATGATTATAAATAAAGGAATGATAATGAATAAAGAAATGATGATAAATAAAGAAATAATAATCATTCTTACATTGTTTCTAGAGCTAATTTTAATTATACTCGTACCTCTATAAACTTCCCTGGCAAAATTTATGAGTTTTCTTGATTTCTTTCGCTTTAGATAGAGATGAAATTACAAAATTCATACAAAGAGTTTCGCATCATTGCACAAATATTTAATAATCGTAAACTTGCTTTTCCCCCGGCTACATTTTTTGCGAAAATCGACGACCTGCATCTGAGATTGGAGTCATTTCTTCGTCGTACCCCTTATCTCCTTTGACATCCTGTTGCGGAGAAAAGGGGTATCAATGGGTCCAGTAGTTCGTGACGGCTCTTCACATAGTGGCTTTGCCTCCCTTTTCATCCCAAACTTTCATTCTCTACTCACTCTATATCGGTGTGTGCCCCAAGATAAAGTTTTTGTTTTGACAGCAGGAATGGAGGTGCGAAAGGAACGTCGCGGAATAAAAATATGGTAAAAAATGTCACCCATCGGCTTGGAAGTCTTGCGGATGAAGAGCAGAAAGTATTCTCGTCTCTGGCGTATTGACTAAAGGGAGACCCTCTCTCTCCCCTTTCTTCTCCCTTTTTTAGGTTCTAATGATTTTCATCACTTCTTTGTTTTTCCTTCGCTCGATTTTCCCGCCAGAGGGAGGGCGGTCAAATGGAGCGCAAAGGGCTTTCAACGCGTCCGCCCGCTCTTTTTATTTGCTTCCTCTGGGACCGCTGCGAACGGACCTTTTTTTCTCTCCCTCTTTTGTTCCCCACATGCCTTGATGCTCTAGCCCCTGAATATTGTTCAGGTGGAGTTATTGAGGGAAATTCGGTGGAGTTTTTTAAGGATGGACGCGAGATGGAGTTTAGAGTTTATGAGAGTTACATCATTCGAGTGACTGTGTTTCAGGAGACAAGATGAATGTTCGCTGTCATCTGCTGCCTCTTGCTCACTAACTCCCAAGATGGATATCGATGAACATGATAACTACTTTGTTCGTTCTATTTCCCTACCCTATGCTGATTAAGTTTATTATATTTGTCGTCTGTCATTTTTACCTTGGGGACTTTTTGATAATACTGTTGGAGTAATTTTAATTTACTGAATGCAATCGGTGCGGAATTATTGCGATTTTTACCCGTTAAAATTCAATTTGCATGAAAGACTTTTAAGCGATACCGAAAAGAGTATCCATACAAATTTGAAGTCATGCATCGGAATTGATTATTACTCTCTTTACCTACGTAAATTCAAATTTTAAATTGGATGAGCCACTGCATGTTTGCTTTTCAATTAATTCATTTCGAGATTTACCGAATTAAAATTAAATGAATATCAAATTAATTTGTAACTCAAATTTGCAAATACATTATAGATAATGAAACGAATGACAATTAATCCGATCTGTGCAATCAGACTAATGAATTTTTCTTTCTTTTGCAGAACACGAGCCGATCCAGCAACATCTACGCTGGTGAGTTAAAATTGATTTGTTTGCTTTAGCATACATAACGAACCCACACTGTCCATTCTAAATTACTCGTACGTCGATGACTATACAGAGATGAATAAAGGGAGCTTAAATCTGCCTCTCGCGTGCTATTTCGGAGACACACGGTGCGACCGATCGATGCTTTGGTCAATCGAAAAGTTCGCTCGATGTATTCCCTCATTTTATCTTCAATACAAAATGACGGAAAAAGACGTAAATAACCAAGGTTCCGAGTCGAAGTGGACAGTTAATTTCCCGTAGTCGTAAATAAAGAGGGCTGTAACTGAAGGGAGTTTGCCTTTGGCGGTACTATTTCCGCACCAATTCGACTATCTAGGGATTGATTGGAAGGAATAGCCTCGTTGAAAAGTAAACGCCGCATGCATGCGAAAATACGGCACGCTCCCATTGCCGCGTATCTGGGAGTGCGAGGTGCACATGACGGGCGCGAGGCGACTTATTCCGTACTTTCCTCGTTTGTTTATTTTCCATTTCCAGAGTAACCGATTTTCTTATCGAAGTTGCTCCGCGGGTCTCAAAATACGAGCGTGCGCATGTGCTCCTGCATTCGCGTCTGACGGATGAGTTTTTCGGCCCGCGGATATCCACGAGATTAACGTGCCACTCGAAAACTGGCGATGACGGAAACAATTGTGGAAACGGGCCTTTTTTTGTCCGAGCAATAATTCGCTTCATTTTTTCCTCGTTGTCGTTACGAATTTACGACCAATATTTTCGTCTATCTCGGTGACTTTTTTTGGCCGACCGAAACAGGACGGAGGTGAAATATTTCGTTCTTTCAACACAGCGAAAGGATGGCCGTAAACGGAGTTGTCCGGTGCCATTCGTGCAGCAATTTTTACGCTTATCCAGCTAACGCCTGCTTTGGATGTTTATATCCTGCGCTGTAATTACATTTTTCCTTGTTCTTGGTATTAATTAGGAGATAACCGTTTCCAGTAAATTGCATTCGTGGTACGTTTCTCCAAAAAAACGTCCACCTCGATGGTGTCAATCACAATACGTTTGAAGAAACTAGCGAAAGGGAATTTTTTTGGGTAAATTGTTGTTTAGAGGCAAAAAATCTTTTTTTTCGATTTTAGGTATTCAGTCAGCTGGCTGCAAATTTCAGTGCGACTTCCATTCTGAATGATTTTCTTGAGAACTTCGCATGATTTTATTCGGAATTCTATATAATCTCAGAGTGTTGATTCTTTTTTTTACACACTTGTGCTTATATTGTTATTTATCCATACTCCGTCGATTTGAACATAATTTTAAAATGAAACCTGAAATATTCTTTAAATGCATGATGTAATTTCCCCTATTTTTAAATATATGGATATTGTTATCGATTTCGCTGCGTAAATTACCCTAAAAAAGCTTATGTACTAGATTCCTCTCTATACCTGGTACTCTATCTCTATGTCAAAGCAATTTCATTTTAATGACAGTCATGTGTCAACGGTAATCATTTCAGTTCTAATAAAATTCTAGAACGCGACAAGTTTATTGCAGCTCAAAAGCTGTTCCCGCGAATCGGAATTTACTCGTGCAAATTGCCTTTCATTTTGTACATCGCTCGAAGCGCTTTGTTTTCGAACCGTTAACTTGAATTGCCTTTCATCGAATCACGTAATGAACTGGACCGAAAGCCCACCTGCCTGCAGTATTTTCCCACCTATAATAATCAGAAAAGGGAGCTGTCATCTCGTGGGCCCTCTTTAAACGGAATGCATCGGTCGGTTGACCGTTCTTTCTTTCCTTTCTCCTATCGATTTATTCTTCAGCCATTTTCTCATCCTCCGATTCCGCAAAATGTCCCTCTCCCGGCGCCCCGCCCTTATGAAAATCTCGCTAATCCCAGATTCGCATCCCTTTTTGACTTTTCTCCGGAGATCTCGTTCACCTACTCAAGATCCCATTTCTCTCTTCGAATATCTTCTGAGAATGAATATTAGTGGCGGAAAATTTTCCTCGATCCGGAACAATGGCTTTATAAATCCAGGGTTCAATCTCTCGATTCATTACGGACGCTTTGGGGAGAAGATTCACCTCCTTATCTCAAATCGAAGAAATATTACCCATAATTCCGCGGGAATGGGATACGGATCGCCTCGGAATTGATTTGCGTTTAAAGGACTCGTCTTCCTTTCTCCCTGTCTCGGAGATTTCAACCTTTTCTGGGTGACAAGGACAGAATGACATTCCCGGGAGAGGACGTGAGTACAAAGTTGAATTTCTCTTTTTGCCGGAGGAGACGGGTTTAATTTCCAGACTTTGGAGTAATTAACGGCGAGCGCCCGAAGGTTATGGCTTCTAAACGAAATTACTTCGCTGAAATTTAAGAGGAAAGTCGCATTGGATGATACGGAGGATTCCAAATACACGTCGGTGGACGAATTGAATTAACCTATCTCGGCTCCCTAAATCGTGTTATTTTGATGGGGTAGACAGTTCCTCATCGAATAATACCGTGGCAAAACCTTCAAAATAGAAATGGTAATACGGGGTGACATTGTAGGGTTTAAAGACAGCAGAGAGAGGAGCAGAATCAAATTTACAGGTACAGAGTTACATTCTTTATTTGGTACGGCATAGACATCAGCGCTGGGGATTTAGCGGATAAATGAAAATATTTTCGGAGCTTTTACACAAGGTGTTTCCATGAATATTATATGATTAGTTATTACAGCTCATAGTATAGAATATCATATCAAATTATTCTACCTTTTCTCAATAAATCCCAGATTTAGTCGATCGATAATCGATACGATTTCTGCGGGATAAACGGCGCTCCAAAGTAAGCAATTCGGATCTGCCTGGGGCTAGATACATATAAAAACGCCACTGAACGTCGCTTCTGATTTAATGAAAAGGAAATACGATGTGATTAGTCTTTTACCCGAAGCCTTGATTGAATAATCAACTGTTTGAAAAAGTGGACTAATTAAAATGCGTTTTTTAATAATGTTAGTGAGTAATAAATTTAATTTATAAAATATACATCTCGGTAACCGAAACCTGTGAGTGAGATTGCAATGCCATATTTTCCAACTTTACAATTTTTATAACTCTTCCACTTAGAATCACGTATCACCTTTCCCATTTTCCCTCGCATTGGCTTCTCTCTTTTCCACCCTGTCACATTCCCTGAAAAGGAATCTTGATCTAGCGTTCTATTTATTTGCACTCCGCCCTATCGTTTGTCATCTTTTCGCAGAATCCGCCGCCGGTGAAGGGAACGTGCTTTGACACGCAATAAAAAAACGCGTTGTTTTTGTTCCCTTAATTACGGGGCGGTGTTCATCATCAAGAAAAGGTCTTCTTTGTTTCCTCTCTACAATCGCAGAATTTCGGAGTGAAAAGTCTCCCTGTTTCACCTCTCGATACGGTTAGATAATGTATTTCGCCTCTGATGAATTGACTCACTGCTAGTTTATTTTCCGGATACTTGAAATTCTTGATTCAAGGAAGAATGCATTAATGGCGCCAGCATATATAGCATAGTTAAATAAATCCAACAATCGGTCTTATTCCATAAGTTTATTGAAGAAGCGCGGTTTCAGATCGGGTATAAGTTTTTCTCACAACAGTAGTCCAGATCTTTCTCGGTATCTGATTTTGGAGTTATATATTTGATATTTTTACCGGCCGTGGTGGCGGAGTGGTTGTGGTTAACGTGCTAGTACGTTAACGCTCCAACCTCAAGGTCCGGGGTTCGAATCCTGGCTAATCAGATTTTTCCTGTCAGGGAATGGTTGTCTGTGTGTGTATGACATCAATAAAAAATGCAATAAAAAGGAATAAAATTCATAAAAGGGGTTAATTGGAGAAATAGCCTACAAAGGCTAAATTTCGCCCAAAAGAGAAATACGGCATTATTATTTTTATTATTATTATTATTTACTATTAGGGTCATTATGAATTCAGTTATAATGGTATCCATTGTAGAAAAGGTGAAAAATGTGCTATAAAACTTTGCTCATTAATAATTTTATTGGAGAGATCACTTTAATATATCTATAACATATATTTCTTCAATAAACTTGCGGAATACAGGAATATTATGGTAATTTTTCGCAAAAGCGGTCTCCGAAATCATCGTTACCTGAAATGCTTTTTCCCATTATGTCCCATACCCTTATATACGCTTAAAAACAAGTTGCAACAATTGTCTCATGCTAGTGAGCGACATAAAGGAAAAGACGGTGTTTTAGCCGTTTTTAATTGTTTTTGTATTCACTTATCTAAGCGAAAATACTGAAATTATGAACACTCGTTGTCTGATTTGAAAGTCAGTGAAAATACCCTCGGTCGCCAAATTGTTCATCCGTGGTATCACGGTACAGCGAATATTCATTGTGGACATTAGGCGTGGCTTTAATGAATGAAATCCTAACGCAAATTTGATCCCTCTAAAACTCCCTCGAGAGAGGTTATCTTGCTATATTCAGCCTGCAAGATCAAACGATTGCGCAATAGAGCACATTAGCGGTTGGAAAATTTGTGCAGAATTCACCTTTCTTTGTCAGATCATCCGACCACGGATTATTTATTATTTTGTTGCATCTATTGAAGTGTTGACAAAGCTTGTTGATAGAGGATGAAAGGTTACCTACCCGCAGGTCGTTGCAAGCGCCAGAGGTGTAAATAGCTGTAAGTTAACCTTTGAACTACATACAACACCAACAAATACCAACGGGATTTTCTCCCATAAAATTATTTATGTCGTTCTTTGTGATTCCTTTGTCTAATCATGAATGCGAACGTCACCTGTTGACAGCTGACCGAGAAATGAACGGATTGATTTTCAATGCCACGATTCACTAAATAATTCGGCAATCGCTTTAAGCCTTACGCAGCCCTGGGGTTGTTTACCCTTTTACCTCAACTTCATCTCTCTCTTCACGTGCCCTTCATCTAATCGAGGATTCCCAGCATCCTCGTCCGCTCCACAGGTTTTGTAATCAATCCTAGCGCGCGCACGCGTTGTTTTTTCCGTCGGCGGCACAAAACAAGGGGAGAGAACAAAGTATCGGAGGAAAGCATTTGCGAGAGAACGGCCCAAAGGTGACTTCCCTCCCCCGCGGCGCCCCAGGGGGGATGGGGCAGGGCCCGGAGGCAAAGTGCGAAAAAAATGTGAAAAAATCGCCAGCCACCCGAACAAAAGTAATCTCTCTCTCGCTGGCATCCTCGACCCATTAGGTTCTAAAATTTCTCCACCTCGCGCTTCACTTGTTCCCGTTCCCATGGCAACCGGTCACTATGGGACTCGTAGATTCGCCACCGTATGCCCTCCTTTGTCCCTCCCCCCTCTCTCCGCGACCCGTGGTTTATTTTAAATTTCGATTCGTTTTTATTCCGGCCGACCACCAGTTTTCTTTTTCCTGACGCCGTGTTTTTCCGTCGGCCGTTGCATTGTGGCAAAACGCGTGCTTTTTCGGACGTTATCCAGGAGTTCACCGCATTCGGTCGCGAAGAATTATTCCCCGATTCGTTATTCGGACAAACCTCGAAAGCGTACATTGGGAGCGTGCGTGGGAATGCCTTTGACGGCTAAGCCGCCGTGAATTAATCCCTCGCGGAATTAAATTAAAATTTCCCTCGAAAATTCCCGATCGGATCTCCCGAAGCGCGAGTTTCCCAACGCGTTCGAGGGAATCCCATGCGCCGCGGGGAGTTTGATTCCCGCATTTCCCGTTTTAAAGGAGAAAAATAATGCATTTACGCCATCTCTTTGTCTCCCGCTTCTTTGTTTTCCCAAAGTGGAGCGGAACGAATATCCCGGGTGGGAAAAGCGGGTTTCGTTATGAATCGCGCCGTTTAAGAAGAATTGAATCTCGTCCTCTCTCTATCTACGCGAAATTATTTTTTCCCTCTCGGAACGAGGTTACGCCGGGTTCTGTGTACGGAAATAATTGGGTCACGGGGTTGAAGGGCGTGGAAAAGGTTTCCAATCTGAGGGTCGAATCCTTTAAAAAATAAACATCTCCAGAGATTGTTTTCCTCCTCGTTTATCCAGTCCAATCTGGAGGAGCCTTAATCCAGAGGGAGTGTCCTTTTATGTATCTTTCCCCTCTGTTTCGAGATGATGTAACCTAGGGAAGAAGGCGATGGAGTTGAGGATCTCGTCTGGGGTAGTAAACCTTCAAGGTTGGTGTGGAAATGAGCCATCTCGTATCGCACCCTTCCTTTCTCCCCTTTTCTATCGGTTTTTCGCAAACTTCCCACTCCCTCGAGGCTCATGGAACATACTGCCGTCGCATTCTTTCCGGAAAACAGGGAGAGATATCGCTGCTAAAATTTTTGATCCTTCCGGAGTATACGTTCCTAAAGAATAGGAAATTCGGTAATAAGTACTGTTGACCCTTTTCAATTACATCGTTTCTTTATTTTTTTTTAAGTCTTTTTAGGCAAATGTATTTATAAAATTATGATCTTTTGACCGTATTTCAGATAGAATGATTTTAATTATGTCATTTTTGTCGACTTTTACTACTATTTGTCAATGTAGCTAAGTAAATTGCTGATTTTTGTTATTTTCACACTTATGAATATAAAATAATTACATCGATGCATACGTTACGTATTTCCTGTTACCATGTTTGGGGAAATAGGTATTTACATTCAGGTAAATCCGTTTTAGCAAATCTTACGAGATTTGTAATGGCATCTTACACAATTTTTATAGGCTAGAATAATAAACAAACGCTCGAATGGTCATACTAGTAACCCCTTCGATGTTATTAATTAGGTACATTACATTAATCATCCTTTCTCCTACTGGAATATTCCCCTTGAAATATAGCACAGTGTGGCGTGATCTTTGCTGTAATCCGTACTCGATCTTATATTGTCGTTACTTGTATTTCTAACCTTACAATACATACTAACATTGGCCTAGAAGTTTATATAAATTTAATATTTATGGTAGATATAAATTTGGCAACATTTATTTTTTAACCGAAAATATACCCTCTTCATCGATGATTTTTTCGTTTACCTCCTGAAATTTTTATCAAATAAGGATAAATGAGAATATGTGGAAGATTTATTCTTAATTATAATTTGGGAAACGTCTTAGATATTCTGAGATCTAAAAAAATCACAAAAATGTGATTTTTTAGGTTCAAATCCGCTCGTATCCTCGGAATAGTGTCTTTCCCCTGACAGTAAAAAGATGTGAAAGAGCGTGAGTTCGATAGAGAGGATGGGAAGTGAATGTATGTGCTCCTTGGCCGAAAGATGGAGAATTAGGAGTGAGTTCGTCCTCGATAGAGGTCGTCAAAGCGAAGGAAATAAAGAGGGAAAGCTCAATCATCCCTCGTTCCTTTTTTCCCTTTACACGACATTTTTCAGCAGCGTGATTCTCTGAAGATTCTTCCGCTTTCTTCGGTAGAAAGGGAAACCGCCTCCTTTCACTCCGCTGCGTACGACATCCGCCTTTAAGGTTCGCCCGAAATCGTCTCCCAGCGCCCTCTATACGTGTCGCTAGAGGACTCCCGCGATTTTTCCTTTTCGACAAACTTTTGGATATTTTACTTCTGCTTCGTACCCGTTTTATTTCCCTTCTCTTAATTTCAAAGCGAAGAAATAGTTCGTCCTGCTCAAGACATCTCTCGGCTTTCATTTATTTTTCGTTCTTCTCGCATTTTTCCGCCGAGTTGGGAAGTGACGGCAGAATCTTGGACTTTCTCATTATTCGCCTTCGGCTGCCCTCGCATTCGCTGTCCCTCCACTGTCCTCTCACATCCCTGAGTCTTTTGCATCGCGTCCAACCGAGGAATGTAACTCTGGTTCAGACTGAGTGACCTCAGGAATCCGATTTCTTAGTCTCTCCGATGGGAAAGGGAGAGTCTTGAGGATATCGATGAAGATATCACGACGAATTCTACAATCTTTACAAAATATTAATATTATCCTTCGTTATGTTCATTAAAATATTGCTCTTCCTTGTTTCACTGCGCAATATTAACGAATAAAAACAATATAGTTTCTACCTTTAACCTTTGTTTAGCTCGTAATTCAGTATCAATACAAAAATCTTACTGTTATTATGCTATAAACTTTTCCTAATGATCAAGGTTCTTATAGTAGTTTCTGTTTGAAGATTTTCTTCACGGCATTAAAAAAATGTCTTCTTTAGTCTTCGGAATTCTCGTTTTATTGAATTGAATGTGAAGATTTCACTGTTTTATTCCAGCTGTACTCTTTGTCTTGTCAAAATCTCACTCAATGCCCTCTTATTTTGAGTTCTGATAGAGAAGAAGAAAATGTGTTTCATTATAACGAGATATTTTTTGCAATCGTTGGGTGATATCCAAGGGAAAACATAACTGGCGCATGCCTCGAGATTTGGTAAATAAACGTGTAAGGGTACTTCTTCTTGAAAGATAAAAGGTGATGGATAATATATTACTTGATATCCTTCCTCCTCGTTTGCTGATTTGTGAATTCCAAGATTCAAAAGAATCAACGGAGAAATTTGATGAAATAACTAAGTTTCTTGAGTTTTTTCTAACAATTGTTTCACTTATACTTGCCACATTTTTTGTTGCTCTTGTAAATTAATGTGCACATTTCTTAGTGTATACTATATATCGAAATATTTCATCCTCTTCGTTGTTATATGCTTCGGTATTTTCTCTCTTTCTTTATAAATACTCAAAGTAAAACAGTGGGGGAAAAGTGTCATTATTGCATTCTCGAGAAATGGGAATTTTATGTGCATTACTTCTTTTGAAGTTGTCACGTCTTCCTCAGTTCCACATCGTAAGACATTCAGCTTGAAACCTATCACGGGACTTCCATCTCTGAATTCAAAACCGATACCACCGTTTTTCATCCGAATTACAGATTCTTTGATCTAAAAATTTAGAGGAATTCTGGGATCTCTATACATATAGAGCCCTCTCGAGCCCACTCCCTATTCACCCATCGAATTCGACTCGTTTGATTCCGTCGTGAGAAAAATATCTCTCTTGAAGGAGATATCTTCCGTGGACCGAAAAAAAGTATTATCTCACCGCACCCCTTCTCCCTCGCACACTTCTACAAATATCCTCGATACTGACGCAGCAGGTTTCCAATCCGCCGGACGAGCCTTCGCCTCTTTCCACCCTTGGCGGCGCTTTTTCGCCGATGGGGGGAGAGGGGTTTGTTAGGGTGGGATATATCTCCCTCACAAAATCCGATACTTCGAAGGACTCGCCTTTTTTCTGTCACCAAAACCTCCTTCGTTTCTAAAGCTACGCTCGAGGGCGCCATAATCAGCGGCGGAAATGCGAGTTTGTCCCATGATTCCCCTCTTTTCCCGCCCTTTTCGTTTCCCTCGGCGCCCGAACCTCTTCCTATTGTTTATTTGTCTTTCCGTTCCCTCGTCGCCCATAGTTATACTCCAGTTTACTCAAAGTTTGGTCAGCGACCGTTGGGGGTCCGCGAGGTCTACGTCATTTCCCAAATCAGGCCGAAAAGGTTCTAACGCTAAATTAGGAAGTGAGAGTTGGATAAAATGTACCGACTTCCGTTTGCTAGTCTAAAGTATACACAGTCGTACTAAGTAATTCTAATTCGGAGCTTAACTTTCTCGAATTAATTGAATTACCCTGTTGATGTGATTAATAGTTTAAATATAGGCTACGCCTCCATACTTAATCGTTCTACTATCTTTTCTAAATAATCAAAGATAAGATGGAAGAGTCAGTGTTGAGTCGAAAAAAATTATTTATGTACGGGTCTTTGTTTCAGGAAGTGATTAAAAAGCCGCATTGAACACTCAGAAATGTGACCTTAAGGTCGTTGTTTCCTTACCTCTGGTTTAGGATATAAAAATACTCGTTTCTGAAGATTGATTCAGTTTTTGATACTGTGTTTCTAATGAACTTTTTTTTGATAACCACTGGAATTTTGTTTTCTCAACTTATTCCAGCTTCCAAAATTCCTCTCGACCTATGTAATTTTAACCTAAAAAGTAAATACTATTCCCACCGAATTCTAAAGTCAGATTATTACAATAAAAATATCTGTATATTCTGAGTGATATAACTCTCTTGGTGTTTTGAGATGGTATAGTTCATTTTGAGGATTAAAGAGGCCTTGAGATAGCGAAATTTGAAAAACACAGCTCCAGGGATTCAACATTTTTTATCAAATCCTCGTAATACTCGTACGGGCGCATTCTCGTCTCGACAGTCATTTCATTTTTTAATGACCGCAATATCCTTCCTTTCCGTTATATTTCCGTTTATGAAGCTAGATGAAGGAGAAGAACGTTTATGTCACTCTTTATATGCGTTTATGTCTTCGCTTACGACCTTTTATTGAGCCCGTTTCTCCGATTCAGAGAAAATGTAGCTGCAGACGACTCCTATGCGCTCTGCTGAAATATCGTACTTCCTCAGACCGAAATGTCCACAAGAAAATAAGGTGTAGTCTCCGAATTTTTATTCATGTCGAGTTCTTTTATGGCTGGAATCTAGTTTTAGTAGTGACGGAGATCTTGCTATCAACTCCAGCTTCAGTTTTATTTTCTCAAACATGACGAATTTGGCCTATATATGTCCAAGTAAATCCTTTTCGAAAGAGCTATAGACAATGCAGTTCATTGGGGAAGGTTAAAATGCGTTTAAAAAAATTAATTTGAAAATTAGACAATTTTTTAACTTATTAATCTTGTAACGTTAGTGGTTAAAAGAGTTGATAACTATTTAAACCTTCAAAATTTTCATTCATTCTCACTATAGCTAGAGATAGAAAAAATACTTCGTAAATTCCACACTCTTTGACCTGAAGATGGCCTCTGTGCTATAGTGAAATTGTCGTTCCATTAGATGTACATGCGACGACATGATCCATGTCGTCGCATGAGATGATTGAATTTATTTTTCATTAATTTCAAATTCATTCGTTGCATTTTATAGTGGGATCATCCTCCAACAGTTTTGCTAGAAGTAGCAAGCTGGTTTGTTTATCCTAGTAAATACTCCATATCTTTCCCGTGGATGCTCTTAACTCTTCAACTAGCGGTTTTAATATTTTAGCGAGTGCTTCTCGAGCCCTTGTCTCTTCCCGTTTTTACGTCTTTTAATTCAAGAGCCACTATCTAACCTTTAATAATACACATTCCTTTCACAATATCCGGGGAATATCATGCGGAAAGGAAATTTTCGCTCCCTCTTATAACCCATACATGGAATCTTAAAAAGATTTTACAACTCTTAGTAATTAAATTTTATGTATTCTTCGCAAAAACATATCTAATGGAATGAGTTGAAAGAGAGAATTGTATTCGTTTTCATTTCCTGCTACGACGGGTCTCTTTAATCTCGATTATTACTCGTGTAACTCTCTCTCTAACGAAATCTCTCTTTTTCGGGTTACAACGATTAAAATCTTATTATTTCCTTCTCTATTATTACGCTTTTATAATTCATCCGTGAATTTCCGTTTTTATTCCGGCCCCCTTGTCTCGCGATTTCTTTCTCCCTCAAACTTCGTCCTTTTCCCTTTCTTCTTCTGCTCGTAAAAAATTCGAGCTCCCCGTTCGCATTTTTTCCGACTTGGGAGACAACGGATTTGCCAGATTTCCTCCCTCTCCGTCTTTTCTTCTTTGCGGATCGTTGAGACCTCCTTTCCACCCTCGAGTCTCTCCTATTCTAATGCGCCCGTTATTAAATTCTGGAGCCTAAGTTTCGCGGGAGTAAGTGGGCGAGTAACGGAGGCACTTATTTACTTAGAGCCTCGTTATTAGATTAGAGGGATTCTTTTAATAACCCGGGCATATCCTTCCTCATCATCTCCCTTCACTCTCTCATTGTGCTCCCCGTTTCGGACATTGTGTTCCCCGCGCACTTTTTATTCCATCTCGACGAGTACGCCTCCTTCACTGTCCCGTCGCTGCTTTCTTTTAATTTCAAATCGTCTCTTTCGGTTGGAGATGAAAGGAGCGCTCTTTCTTTCCCAGGCCGTCTGTATAACGTGGACTCGCGAATGGAAATGCATTTTTCATAATTTGGTTTTGGATTTTTTTGAGAGATTTCACCGCTCAAAGGATTTTTTCAAGGCCGTAATCCGGAGTGAATTGCGTTATCCTGTACCAAATTAGATTCTCTGAATTCGATTCGATCCGCGCGTTCAATTGGGTTATGCTCTTTGTTTCTTTCGTCAAGCAGTGTACGTGTTGGATCCGAAAGAACTTCCCAACTCAGCGTATCGATTCTTTTACTGAATCGAGTGAATGTACACAAGAATTAGGGACTCCCTTTCGTCGTATATCTTCTCCTTCTTTTACGAGAAATTTCAGCGGTGTAGTTGTGGACATTACGTTATTCATCGTTGGTTCAAATTCATGTCTCAATTTCACACATTTGATAAATTCAGTCATCCTTAACGTTTTTTCAATTTCACCTTCAAATGATCCACTCGAATTTCAGTCTCTGTTTTCAAGCTTTATCCCAACCTTTTGAGGAATTTTATGTTTTCTATTCTTTTTTTCGATACATTA
Source organism: Sympetrum striolatum (assembly GCA_947579665.1). Taxonomy (NCBI): domain Eukaryota; kingdom Metazoa; phylum Arthropoda; class Insecta; order Odonata; family Libellulidae; genus Sympetrum; species Sympetrum striolatum. The sequence goes on from OX388341.1 coordinate 30,560,244, forward strand.
ATTTCGTACTTCCTTATTTCGCTTCTGCCTCCGCTCTCTATCCCCTTTATCCTGACCTCCACCTGCTGCTTTTCTCTTCTTTGTCGCCCCTTCTATCGTCCCTCCTTCCTCCGATTACCTCTCTTCTTAGCCTCCCTCTTCTTCTTACTCTCCCCTCCCATCGTTTTTCTTCTGCAAACATCGTCAAGTCACCCCCATCGTATGTCTCCAAAGGTTCTCTTTGTGCTTCAAGTGAAGGGTGCTGTACTAAGAAGTCTCGTCCGTGTGTTTTTGCCTCTCCCTCTAACGACATGCATTCCCTTCATCACCTTCTGGTACACATGCATCCCAACAAGGATTGCGTATCTTAATAGATACGTTTGTTGACGGTTGTGAACTCCAAAGAACTGCATTGTCTCGTGGTGGAAGTTCTTCGTAAATCAGGACTTCGTAATTCAATTATATCGTATAATTGAGTCCATAGGATTAAGCTATCTCTTAGTTTCTTAGGAAACATAGCGCTAGGTTTATTTTTATCCTTTTAATCGTGATTTCTTGAGAGGAAACCGCCTCTGCGTTGTGGGCTGGCAGCTTTGGTAGTCTCTCAGACGTTGGGTGGCACTATGCTTCAATGCAAGTGAAATTGGTTAAAACATCCGCCCGGTGAGTGGGTTCGATTTCTGCTCGCGTCAGCCATTTAACGTCCCGTTTTATCCTTTGGCCTATTCTGGCGATTTTATCGTAGAAAGTTCCATTTTACTCTATCCTTCAACCGCATTGAACTTTGTTAAAGTAACAGTGAGTAGAGTTGAAGAAGTTGCATTTTGGGAATTTCTCTAGTATTTCTATGTAAGTTTTACTTTCTACCTTTCAGAAATTTGAGCTTCTGTGTCGTCAAATCTCGCAACTAGCATTATTCCAACCATTTCGGCAATACAAATCGCAAAATAGAAGGCAACGCAAGCTGGAAATCTCTTAACACTGAACTCTAATCCTCCTCACAATTTCTCTCTCTCTCAAAAAAGTCTTGATGTCGTACATCTTCTCGTCACAATGTCACCGATGGCGCACTGGATGTTTCGCCGCGTTCTCAGCCGTACCCTCCCGTGTTTTAAAATAATTGGTTCCTGGGGTCGCGACGCTTTGATTTGTAATATCGAAGCGGTTCCCTAAAAACCCGCGCCGTGTTTACAAGACCTCCGCGAGTTTTTCTTTCCACTCGCACTCTCGATTCCCATGTCTCCGCTCCAATCGCCTCGTCACTGGGAACGAACTATCCGGCCATGCCTCTCTCACGCCAGTCAATATCCTCTGCTATTTTATCCCCTCGCTTCATTTTTGCACGCGTTAAACTTCCCACTCGTAACGAGCCTACATCTAGACGAAATGTGACCAAAAGGAATGTCTAAAATTCGGTTCCTTATGCGGCTTCCACTCACCTGTAACCCCCGTGCGGTTTCCTCTCCCGCCTCCGTTTGCTTCTTGACTTTCATTCTTTTGTTCTTTCGTCTCTTCTTCGCTGTCCCTCAAAGTCTCCTTCTCATTACCTCTTCTTTCATTTCAATTTCTGCCTCCGCTTTTTCCTCTATTGTTTAGATGCAGGTAGAGTAGATTCCTCATTCCAGAGTCGTACGAAACGAAGACATCTTTTAATCTCATCGCGTAAAATCCCGTTCCCTTTGTTTTTGTCACTTCTTGGCCTTTACTTATCTTTTTTCCCTCGTTCCTTTAATTTTTCGTCTTTCTTTGCCTCGTCTGGTTCTGATTCTTTTCTTAGGATTTGGTAGCGGTGAAATTCAATTCCTTTTGTCTGAAAGCTCCTTTAAGTTCTTTCAGGCTGTGGCTAAAAAGATTTATTCCATACTTAGTGCATTTGATTGAATTTGATTTTCGCCCTAAATTAACTTAGTTTCCCCTAAATCTTGGGAAATTAATTTTATTTTAATTTGATTTTCTTTACATCTTGCATCGTATTTATTTCAGTTTGTAAGGACAATTGGTCAGATAAGATATACATTTTCTTTCCTCAGCCCGGATTAGCATTGAATCGCAATGTAGGACGTATAAACACCTGCATAACGTTTCCAAATTAGTAACAAATAACTTATAAAACTCGTTTATGAACCACAAATATGTAAAATGACTAGTTATATTCATACTGAAATTTTTATCATTGTTAACCTCATAAGTAAAATTTTATGTGTGGTTGAATTTATCCGATTCGAAGAAGTATACAAGTTAGAATGTGTTTTGTAAATAAAAGAGATTAATAGATTTCTAACCTCAAAAGTGTACATTTGTTTAGCACCTTAGTATTAAAAGGAAGTAAAACTGACGGTTGATAACCTAAACTAATGGGCTATCACGCTGATTTATCTTACAGCATACATTGTGGTATTCCGCAGCCAAAGCTGGTCGCAATTAGTGTCTTCATGGTTTGAGGATTCGTCTTTAAATTGATTGATCTGGGTTGTCTTCCACGCATCTCAGACTCCTATTTATACTTAAGGTTATGTAGGCGCGTGCTTTAATGTTTATGATCTATTTCCTTCTTCATTATGAAGAAACTTACAAGAAACCACTTCATGCAACATAGCGAGATCTTCCTTAGGCGCATATCCTTAGGGAAACTCCCAGTTGGATGTTGGGGTAGTCGTCCCCCACACACCCTTCTTTTGACTCTACTTCTCTCTCATCTCATTCTTTTCTCTTATCCTTACCTCGGTTTCAGTGTATCTTGTATTCCTCTCTTCCTCTCTTTGATATATAGATAATCAGCTCCGAGGGAATGTCCAGTAATTTTCCGTAACTAATTAAATTTGACGCATCAGCAAACAAGTATTTCTCCCTCGCGGGGATCCTTCACTTTGTTAACGGTCGCTTTGCAGTGGCGCTAACAGGTAAATAATCTGGTAACGAAGAGCAAATGTTTATGCGATCCCTTAGTCTATTTTGGGAACAGCGTTGTTTCTAATTTCTTCAGTGATTAAATTCATCAGTCTTGTGAACGATAGAAATTTTCTCAGAGTATCTCCTCAGGGCATTTTTAGCAATTCTTATCTATAACCCTTTTATTTACACTAAAATATTTTCAAGTTTACTAGATGGATTCAACGTCGCCTACGACATTTTCATTTACATTTTGCAACCACGGATGTAAAAATTAATTTATTATTATATATGCTGCAAGTAAAATTTCTTCCGGAGGCAGTACTAACCTTTGTCTACTAATTACTTAATTCAAACTCCAGTCCCTCTCACCAGACGTTACACACAATCAAATATTCCGAAAATAACATCACTACCCACAGACTGTATTCGAACACTACAACAAGACCTGATTTATAGACATCTCCCCGAAGCCCCCACCAAAACACGTACTCCACATACATCCTTAATCACAAAAACTACATTTCACAGGGAACAGTATAAATATGTACAGAGAACTTGTGGAAATTAAATTTCCGCAGAAAACCTAAACCTCAGCCAGAGGTAGTAGAACATCATTAATTTGGGAAAAATCCCCGATATTCAACTGTTCACATAAATGTGAGGGTGGTAACTTCCTTCCCTCATTTATCGATTCTATTTTAATTCTAAACGAAAATGCATCACTTCCGTAAAATCGTGGGAAAACGGTTTTTAATAATTAAATCTTCGCTAGTCGTTCACTGTATGACGATTTTATTATTTTTTATTAAAATTTATAAGAGATCAAGTAAATGTTTAAACACCTGGAAATAATAGCGTCAGCTGGAACTGCTTTTCAGACATTGCTATCCTTTTCCTTTCCTGGAACTTTGTCCTTCCCTTTAACATTCGTATGGAAATTATCTTTATTTTTTTAGACATTAAAGTTTTAATAGCTATTATGCTCCAAATTCCCTCCTCCACTAATTCCGTCGTCCGTCATCATTTTCTCTCTCTGAATATCCGTAATTTTAATTTTTCATCTCCTTACCGAGAATAATTTAGGCGAGTCCGCAGCAAGGCGTGAGTGAAATTCCTTCGAATTCCGCGTAAAGCCGTCCCGGATGATTCATTCCACGAATAATTATTTGTGGCCCTCTTAAACTTCGGGAAATATCATTCTTTCCTTAAATGTTTTTCCCGTAATATATTCCTCGTCCCCCGAAGGCATCCATTCCCCAGGAGGTTGCTCGCACGACATCCTTTTGTTATTCAAACGAAAATTAATGTCTCGGATGGATTTTTCGGTGGCATCTCCGCCATGGGAGGAAAGTAGGCCACATGTTAGTGGAATTCCGAGAGCGGAAATTGTTCGCCAATCGTTTCATTTTCCTCGCTCGTAAATTTGCCCTTCGCCACGTAAGGGATGAGCCCATACGCCAATTAGATCGTTGCTCACGTCATGTGCAGTTTAGGTCGGCTAAATGTTGAATTTGGGTCTAGGTTTGCCCTAGTTACCTTTGTCGAAATTTATGTCGTGAGTGAACCTGCTTGTGACTGCGATACCTCGTTAATTCGGTAAGGAAACATTCGAAAGTTTTATTCCGATCGCTGACCCGTATTAATGTTTTTTTTTAATTTTTTTTCTCGATTATTTTATCTGCATACACAGCTTATCACTATGGCTAATAGTGCTGTTAGAGTTTTTCCGTGTTTTTATTTCCAGCCGCGCGGTGTATTATTGTGATCATAGGAAGTGATTTCATACTACGGTAACGCTTAAGGGACAATTTATTAATTCTTTATATGATTATCTAGCCCTAATTCAATTAAACTTTCATCGAGGATATTTGCATGTTTTTTCGGAATACGGCGAATAATAATCTGAAAGAATTATTTGTACTTTTTTGTACGTTACAAAAGTAAGAAAAGAATATCCCTGTGTTTTTCTATGTTAATTGGATTATAAAGAATCGAAATTTGTATTTTTCTAACACGTTCAAATTTAGAGTTCAAGTTCTATTCAATTGGCGGTGTCCTTCTTCCCTTAAATTTTAAACTAAAATTCTAAAGTGTGCTTTCATTTGTTGTTTTTGATGTCATTACGTATCATTATCATCATATTACTCCTATTTTCCCTTAGATATTCAATTTGTGTTTTCTTCTTTATTCTGTGTATAGGACGAATTTAAGAATATATTAGAGTATTTCTAGCCTATCGGTAATTTATATGCTTTCATTTTACACCAACGTATTTGAAATTTTCCCTTGACAGGAGATGCCTTTATATATCATGGAATTGTCGGTGAGTGAGTATCTAGTATTAGAATCCTGCGCATGAGTTAAAAACCGGTTGCGAATAAATTTGCGCTGCTTGGCATAAGTCAAATAAATACCGCGTTTCCCACAAGAGACGTGGTTCTCATTCATTTCTTGTTTACTCAAACGTTATCTGGAGACGGTATGGTTTCCATCAGACATAATAAGTACTCCAAATATTGATTCAAAAACTGACTTATTCATTTTCGTTAGGGGAAAGCTATGTTAGAGGTCGCATTCTCGTTAATGCCATCATGAGTAGGTGATACAGCTGCTAACGAAGATAATTCGGCACTGAATCATATATGTTAGTCTCTCTATTCGTTAGTAGAAGTTTACTCTACCAGAAGTACCAGATTATTCGAATACGCCAAAAGAAACCAAAACATTTGAAGAATTAAGCCTTATCAATCGTAAGGTTCGTATTTTAAAAGGCAAACTTTTCGGGCGACTTGATCGGGAAATGTATGTTAGCCTCTAAATTCGTTAGCCTGAGTGCTTACTTCTGTATGGTCCCTATCCCTAAAATACATGTAAATACGCCAAAATCTCAAATCTTTCTTTAAATAGGAAGCGTTAGCCGTTCCCCTCGTTAGCCGAGTCTCAGCAGCTCTATATTTCAAATGACGAACTTTTCGAGTGGTTTATTCCGGAAATGGAAGCGGGATTCCATCTGCTAGAGCGAGCTTTGATTTTTCGAAATGCTGGAGCATCGTCCATTCCGCTGAATTCTTCCAACATGCGTAGATCAATGAGAGCGTCGAATCGAACAAGAGGTGGTTCGCCCACACCCTCGTACGTACGTGGGAGTGTGCGTTAATGCATCGCGCGTCCGGGCGCTTCCAAAGATGCAGCGGGGCGTGGGTGGAAGGGTCTGCGTCGAAAATCACCCGCGATTCCCGGCGCCGCGCGAAATACATTAATCACTTCACCACCGCTTACGCTGAAATCTTTCCCAAATAATTCCGGCTAAATATGACGCTGATGGCGGGGTTTTCTGCGACTGAGGCGTATTTGAGAAGAACTTGAAGGAAGCACTCGCTTCACGCATTTACGCGCGTTCTTTCTTAAGGGGTCGCTCCTGCGTGTTTTTGAAAGAGCCGTCGAAAACTTTGGTGCGTATTTTCAGCCAAGGGATGCTTCTAGTAAGTTGACGATGCTTCAGAACGCGTGCCGTTTTGGTTTTGCTTACTGTTGTTCCTTCAGTAAAAGAGATCCGAATGTGGCGAAATGTATACTTTAGAATGGTTTATTGCGTGGACGCATTATTGTATCGCATATATTTGAAATATGTGTATATGTATAAATATTCTGTCTGTATTGAAATTTCTGGTAAAGGTATTGAGTACCCTTGTCTGGAGTTAACAATATCCCGTAATTTAAGGAAAGGGTTAAGGTGACTTTGCACATAAGGGCGTGCACCCAGGAAAATTCCCAAGGAAAAACGGACTTGAAAAAATATCCCGTAATTTCTTACAAAGTATACGTTTACTATAATTCGATGTTTTACTTTTAGTTTCAATGTTAATTCTTTATAAACCTCATGTTATTTTCAATAAACTAATGGTAAAGGAGTTTATGATAGTTATTTTAAAAAATGATTCTTCTTTGAAAGCAAATTTATTATTTTTTGATGTATTAAATTACTGAATTAAACTTTTTTAATATTTTTTCAAAAGTGAAGAGAGGTTACATCTTTCAATTTAGTGTCAATATAGAACTCTCAGTTACAGGGTAACGTTACGTTCAAATAACTGATTATGTAAAATTTATCCTGTCCTGGTGGGCTCATTAAGTCTTGTAAAAAGATGATGAATATGAGAACGGATGTTGCCCATGGTCTGCTGTACTTAGATTAGTGTGCAACGGACTTGTTTGTAAATCAGCTTTGGAAGTCTTTAGCGGTAAAGCGAAGTTTGTCGGGATTTATACCGCTTTCGCAGTCACGCGTAGATAAGACGGGTGGATATGAGATCCAGATTAAAGGAGCCTAATTATATCGGTTGATGAGATCGCAATTACCAAACATCATTCACCACGAAAGATTTATGAATTTTCTGTTTTAAAGAGAAGAGTGGAGGATTGGAAGGAATAACTTTACCAGGTTATCGATCCTTCCATGGACCTCTTGGATCACTTTAAAATCCGGATGACTAAAATAAAAAAAAGGATCTGCAAAGTATGGTCTTCTATGATTCCTCCATTAATTTATTTCTTTTCCATGAAAGTCTTAAACAGTTGCTTAGTTATAAAACATGCGGTTCTGAATTTACACTCTTCGAGTATTTCAATATTTTAATTATGTTTTGGTTATTTACCTCTTTCAATTGAAATAATTTTTTCGCATATATTAAATCCTTAAATTATTTCGGATTAAGTATGCTACAAATGAAACTAACTCGTTTTGAATTTTAATTCGCCAGCCAAATCGAAATTTTTCGTATTTTTCCATTTCGTTTCGTCAACAAATGGAAACTGCCAAAAATGTCCATCCCTCTACCCGCAGGGGTACCCAAACATCCACCCTATGTATTAATATATAAGGAAGAATGAGCTGAATCTATTTATTTTGGTCATTTTTAATTTTCTCATGCAAGTTTGTGTGCGTGAGTATTAACGGAGATTATATGTGCCCTGAAACAAATTGTTATTCTTCCACAACTGTTATTTATTAAACGCCGGATATGAATTACATCCCCTTGGTATTGTTTTTGATGCATTTCAATGTTTTATGTCGTCTTTACTTAATATATACCTGAGTTGCTTTATAATATAAATGTTATAATCATGTATTCAAAACTCTGTACGTTTCTGCGAAGGTTATCACGTGACATCTCTCCGGCGAATCGATTAACTCTGTGCGAAATTCTCGGAATTCTCCTACATAACGATTTTTTGCCTTTCCCTTCAGAACTGCCAGCATTTTTGTTAATAACTCGCATCTAAACGGGAATGAAACTTACGTTTATATTTATTCAAATAGCATTATCTCCACTCGGATACTCTTTATTAGCAAAGCCCTTTTCTCGGAACAGCTTTCGGGCAAAGAAAATTACCTCGCGGCACTGGAAGATATTTTCGTAAACAGCAGAAACTCAGCTCACCGCGGGACGTCGCTTCAGACGTTTCCCGTTAGCGGATCTCCACGAGGAGCAATTTTAATTCCTCCTCTCTATTATTCGAGGAGAAAACGAACAAATTGCAATCATTTTCCAATCGCATTAAGGGTCCCTCTAAACATCCTCCTTTAAAGCTGCTTGCGCGCGAGCGGTTAAAGTTGAGATCGCGGGCCCTGGGTTCCTTTCATTCCGATCCCATTCTTTTAATCTCGGGTCTCATTTCCATACATTCACCTAATCCACCGCACGCATAAGGACTGGTCCCTTTTCATATGTCCTTTTCCCACCGCTCTCACATCGCCATCCTTCACGCTCCACCGACCCACGCCCACCGCTGCATCCCATTCTAGGCGCCCCTTTCGCTCATTTCCTCGGCACCCAAGTGACCGTTCCCTCGAATATATATTTATATATCGGAGCCTCCCGTTTTATTTGTGCTCGCGCACCAAAGACGGCGCGGAAATCGCACGGATTTCTTTATCCGAGAGCTTTATTCCGTCTTAGGGAGTTTGGGAGAGGATGCTTTTGTGAAATCGCGGGCCCTAAAGAGTATTGCCGACCGTAAAAGTTTCGCATTTGTTTTACAGTTAGATATCGAAATTCGGGGAAAGAGACCTCTTAGTTTGATGAAAAAAGTTTGCGGGGAATTCGTGTGAAAACTTGGTCATTACTCAATATTGTGGATTTTTCCATGGGCCCACGTAAGAGATGGGGAATGGGGATGCTATTTGTAGTTAATTATTGATAATAATAGTTATAAATATGAAGTTGTATAAAATATGGACACATTGCGATACAAAATTATGTTATAATTGTGGAAAGTCGCGAAATTTACGATACCAGACATTTTGAAATTCTGATCAGAAATATTAAATAGGACTAGTCCATACAAACGCAAACTATTTTTAAAATATAATCAGTAGAAATATTTTTTCAACGCAGGTAAATCTATTCAATAACGATTTTATCTTTTGGGGTTTGAAGGTAAAATTTGCTGCGAAGAAAAATGAAAACCACAAATTTAATTTTTCGGTAAAAAAAGATATTAACCTTTGCCTATAACGGTCATGTAAATTGTCGCTCGCAGATTTTTAGATTTTGGTTACTCAGGTGGTATATATCTACCGTCTGTGTTAATTGACTTTAAAGAAAGTTTTATGATAAAAAGATTCTGAAAGGTAGTATTTCTGTTAGACTAAATAATTTAGAAGAATCGGTCTAAATGCAGTATATTTAGATGGCTCTATGCCTTTTTTCCCATTTTCGCTCCAAGCAAAATTCATTACGTTTGCTTAGTGAAAATGAGAAAGGAGGCAAGCAAGTCTAGACGCGTCGCACAATCTGAATTTCATGTTAAAAGAATCGATATAATAAGAGGGCGTAGGAACGGTCCCAGCATCGATCCCTTGCTCATCGATGAATTCTGGGAGAAATTAAAGCTGCTATTATCTGTATCGGTATGTGAAAAAAGCCTTTTTCTTTTGACTTTCCATATTTTCCAGCTATGCAACGTCACCCCCATCTCCATGACTACGTACATGCACAAACATAGTTTTCTTTTTAATATCTATGCATAGTCTATATTCGATGCCTAACTTTCAACGTATAAAGTATTTCAAAATCAAGGAAGAAACTCGGAAAAGGTCTTTTAAGAATTTTTCTTATAAAAACTACTTTGAGCTATCTCTTTATGCATATAAATTGCCATGTTTTTTCGTGGAAGACTCGACTTTGGTGAAACAATGATGGAACTAAATTTGAAGAGAAAAAAATTGGTTCGATATAATTTTTCACGGAATTGAAATAAAATTATGGTATAAAAAACTTTAAATAATATCATTTTATCAAGGAAGATATGGAAGTAACACGGTTCCATTCTACATTCGTATCCGGGAAAATTATGCTATAATTTATCATTTGGTACGGTTTAAGATTTTTAAGCTATTTTAGTAAGAGAAATACTTATGATCTCGATTTTCAATCCCGAAAATGAAATAATATGCATGCCGCTAATATTCGAGAAAGATAAGCTTTGGGTAATACGCAGCGGAAAATCGTTTGCCTCTCGGTTAATATCAAATTCCAGTTGATTTTATCTCCACGTGTTCCCCGCTTCCGTTTCCGAATTCCGTAAACCCTGCTCGAATAATCCGCGAACAATGAACGTTGCCCGCGTTTTAGGGGTTTATCGGTTTTTAAGGAAATTCTGATCCCTCGGATCCTCGAGTGAGCTATTGCCGCAGTTTTTATCCTCATATTTGTGGGATGGTTGCAATATCGGAGCCTCATTTCAATAAAAATCGTAGGTCCGTCCCTCCTTCCTCTCTTCGCATCTGACTTCCTCAATCACCATCCCTTCGAATCAATCCTTCACACCCCTACAGTTTGCATCTCCGCGGAATTTACTAAAGTCATCTTTCCTCCGTACCCTTTTCTCTCTATGCCTCTGTGGGTGTGTTTGATCTCCCCCTCACCTCCATTTTCTCTCTGCCTCACCCTCGAAAAACTCTCTCCCTCTTCAACGTCTCTCGCTCTCAAGCCTCGCGAGATCAGTCTTTCTGAGTCTGCGCTCCAAAGAGGTTCCCCTCTCCATCCGTTTTCGATATTCCTCTCGAATAAGTGTCTCCTTTCGCTCGCACTTTCGACACCGGCGAAAAAATTGCCGCAATCTCCAGCGACTTTTCAATCAGTTTTTCCCGAATACCCTCACTTATTCGGAAGTTTTTCGTGCACCCTTTTACCGAGTGTTCCACCTTTTATCGGTGAATTCCCGAGAAAGGGAATCGTGTGACTGTTCTATGGGGACGGAAGAGGAGGGGTGGTCTCTCCGGAGATTGGCCCTCGACGGGTGGCGGTGTTTCCGCGAAAAGATGAGGTTATCCCTCACCCCCGCGTCTCCCACACCCACGAGAGACCGATAAGGAAAGGAGAGTATAGGAGGAAAGCCAGTCCGATCTTCTCAAGTGGACGCGTGCCAGCTGTCCGGTGCGTGGAATGAGAGGGTGTTTGTTGCCCTCGCGCCTCCGCGGACCGCGAGTGTTATTTTTTCCGTTATTTCGACTCGAGTGCCTCCGCCGTTTCCAGCGATTTCTCTCCGCCGCACCGGTGTTACCTTCTGGAAAAGTGGACGAGGTGTTTCCTTCTGGTGACTCGAGGACGCACCGAGGGGCTTCTTCTCGGTAAGGAGCGTGAATCAGAGGACCTGTGGCCGGCGTCTGCTCTACAAGTGTTTCCTTGGCCGTGATCGGGGCGCCGCGCGGGAGGAGCGGTCACTACAGTTTGCGAGCGTCGGCTTCCGCGGAGAGTCCGTCGAGTGAGCGCCGACGGAGAAGGGGTCAAAGGCAGAGTGCGTCGGAACTCCAGAAGGGGAAACGCGCATTCGTGTGCTGTGTTTGCGTTGAAATTCGTCTGCACGTTCGCTGTTCACGTTTTACTCCACCCACGCGAGTGCTTCGCCTCGGATTCTACGACCCCTGCGGAGACCCCTGGAGAGCTTCTGGTTTTCCGAGATAAAAATTTCTGGGTTCGATTCTCGCTTTCTCTCATCTGTTGGAAAACCGTTCTTCATCGTGAATCACTCTAACCTCGACGGCTTTCATCCGGTCATTTCCCCGTCATCCAAAACTAATAGTTACCGAGCTCCAGTCGGTCCCCTATAACCTCCGGAATAGGGTTTGGGGTTTTCGGTTAACCTTCGTTCTTTCAAGAAGTAGATCTGGGATCATTTTGAGAATTTTCATCTCTTTTGGTCGACTCGAGAACTTTTGCTCGAATGCCCCCTCGTTCGGATTTTAAGGGATCGGTCGGACGAGTCCATTTTCGTGAAACAGGATCCACTCATTCGAGTGGGTCCCTGGAATCAGGTTGAAACCCTTTTTCCGCAGTCCGGAAGATTACAATATTCGGTGCCTTTTTCTTTCAAGTCACTCGGTTTGGAGTTAAATGAGGCGTGTGTTTCGTCCCTCGACGAGTGCGGCCTTTACGTGCGGATTCCCTATTTTGATTCCCCCTTTCTGCGGTCCATCGGTGCGTGAGGCCTCCCTCTCTTATCTCTCCGGGTCACCGCCCACACGGACTGAAACTTAAGTGTCCTTTCGTTATTTGGAGTTTCTCCCGTATCTGGCACCATTGTGATCAAACTGCGAGGGATTCATTTCTTTAGAAAGGTTGGGACATTCCCAGTTGTCTTTACCAGTGACCCTCTTCGAGTTTGAAGACATTAGAGCGAGTTTCATCGAGGGTCGAGAGATTGTAGCGGTTCTGCTGTCATTATTTACATACTTTATAAGCATATACATTCAAATACATTGGTCCCTGAAAATCCGTGGTGAGAAGTAGTTGACCCAGGCTGCTTTACTTTGCGTTGTCGGTGGTCTCCGCCTTTCTCTAAAGTTCCACGCTTCTGCGAAGAGGGGGTATTTAGGACGTTTCCAAGGTTTTATTTACGATTCTTTTTGAGGAAATTTCTTTTTTTCCGCCGGAAAGTCTCTCTGGATTTATTTTCCTTGCGCATCAGCGGGATATTTTTATCGCTTGTTTACGGAAAAAAATATTCTCTCGTTTCCGATTCGGTCTCGAGGTTGCATCGGAGAAATCCCCGATCCATTACTCTTGAACGGAAGACCTTTTTCCATCTCATCGACGAGACTGATTGATGGTTTGATCTTCTCCTGAAAAACCCCCAAATGAGTTCCTAAAAAAACCTTCGTCTTTACATCGTATTTGAGGAAGAATCGATCCTTCGGTAATTTTGAAATCTTCCCATCGGCGTAGTCGACACCTCCGAGAGGGGAAAGGGCAAACCTCGGGCGCGTCATTCATGAAGAACGCCACTCACAACGATTCAAAATTACGTTTCTTTTTCATGGTGAGATTCGGCGAGCGGAGGGTGGTGCACAACGGTTACGTGCATTTCCAACTTCACGTGAGAATTTTCCTATTGGGCGCCGCCAGCCTCGACTCCAACTCGTGCGTGATTGGTTGCACCCTCGGCTTAAAGTTACCCCTGAGCACTCTGCGAAAGTTGCTTGTCTGCAAGAAGCGGGAGAGGAAGTGAGGCTCACTTTGCTGCGAAATTTCAACCCCCAACACCGGATCCAAAGTTTTCGGCTTTCGGAACGAACGGTGATCAAGAGTTTCCGCCAGTATTCGCGTCAAGATCGCTCTCTAATCGCGAATTACACCCTCCCCTAATATCGGATGACTGGTTGAAACTTTCGCCCCCGTGTGTATCCCACGATTTTATACGGCGCGTGTAACTGCATTAATTACGGGATCATCCAATTTTCCTCCCGCCCGCTCTCCCTTCCCCTCTTTCCAATTACCCTCGTAAAACGCTTCTATGACGCTTTTCCCAAGTGAGCAACCGAATTACCTTTTTCCAGACCGGCCCATCAACAGCCCTTTTTCAACGTCACAGTAGACTCGGGATCGATGTATGTTATCAATACTCGAGGGGCGTGATTATTTTTGCCTCACTTCGCGTGTGGGTGGATTCCTCCTGGAAGATAAGTTAGTCTACGAGCATGGTTGATGTCTTCTGGAATGATCCATTGTTCATTAGGGACTGCAGAAGTTGCCAACAATGGCGATATGTTAGGGAGAAATCGTAAACAAAGGTGTGAAAATCCTTTCCATTCCCATTGTTTCTCGTAGGAAATGTTCCATTTCCAACTCTGCTTCGGGAAAGTTTTATCGCCGGAGTGGTTCGTTTCCCCGACTGTCGTAATCTTCTCAAAAATCGTTTCTTTTGAGTCGTCGTTGTTTGGGAGAAAGAGAGAAACGAGACCCTCGGCCGGATTCCAAATCCCGTAGTTAATCGACGTCTGTGGTTTTGCGCCGCATTGGCCTTCGTCTCGTCGCCCCAAAGGACGTTTTTGCGACCGCGGATTGTGCCAAAAACTCGGCCCTTTTGCTGGCCGCCGACTTTATGCATCCGCCGTCGGGAGGAAAAAAGTGAAATTGGGGACGGTCGGGAAAAAGTGAAAAAGAAGACCAAGTGGTGGAAAGTGAAAGAGAGGACTCGGGCTGGAGGAGGGCGATAATTATTTCTCTTTTTTCGGCGATTGTCGTTTTTTTCCGAGAGGCGACGTCAGAGATCGATCGTCTCGCATGAAGTGATCTCGCAATTCGTTCGGAATCTCGGTGACATTCTCGCTTGATGAGCCCCAAACTATGCTCTCAAATTCCCCGTTGTTCGCCTCAATGGCGGTACCCTACTCACGTCAATTGTCTGTCCGCGGAAGGGGACGTCGCTCGTCGCTCAGGGTCGCCCCATCGACTCTCGGCCCATTCTTCTCGGCGCCATCTTTCGCGCCGTCCGTGCGCTAACCCTCGCTTCCGGAAGATGTCGCACCTCAAGGAGTACAAGTTCTTCCGCAGCTTCAGCGCCAGAGTCGGCGGGTGGTCCCGTCGCAAGGCCGAGCGACTATGGACCAAGTTGAGGGAGAAGAAGATTGCCGGTTAGTTCAACCAATGTGCCGAATATGTTACGCGTGGAGAAACAGACGTTTAAACGTCATTTAATTACAAACTGATATGTTATAAAGGCGCAACTTTGTAGACTGGAGACGTGGTCCATAAAATTCTATCTTAATGATTTTTAATCTCCCTATATTTGAAAATATTTAAGTTATTCCTTGTTTCTTCCTAAGTAAAGAATTACTATTTTTGTTTTGATTCTGATTTGAGCCCTTTTATATCCCCCAAATAACAGCGAGTAACTGAATTTAAAGCTTAACGACAAGATAAGACACGGCAGATATCTGAAGATGTCCACTCGTTGACCATTGGACGAATATTAATTTAAAATTTACGTGCTATTAAGTGAGCCTCTTTCCGCCTAGTCATTTAATCAAGACGATGATAGAATAAACGAAAGCTCTATTCCGTCGTCAAATTTTTGTTCTGAAAATAAAGTTTAGTCGTTGCGTTCCGCATCCATTTCTAATTAGAAAAAGTTCTGAAAACTCCTTCATTCATTCCGTAAGAAATCGGATTCGATGATATTTTTCATCCTTCTCCCATCCTTGCAGCGATGGTGACGCAGAAGTGAAAGAGAAAAAAACGGCAAGAAGTAGCCGACGGCGATTCGTCGCATCGTGCGATTAGATCGGATTCTGCGAAACGATTAAGAGCGACGATTTCCTTCGACGTTTTTCAATTTGCCGTAGATCATAAAGTCAGCTTTCTGAAAGCTAACTGAAATTGAAGCTATAAATAAAATTTTCCGTGTTGGATTCAACCTTTATTTAGTGGAATAATTGCTGTTTGTTGCAGTAGTTTTTTGCAATGAATGCTTCAAATTCTTTTTATGAGGCATTTTGTGAATAGGCTGATGTTGGCTCGGGAGATATCATATTAAAGCTTTAGTCTTGTAATTTTTTTTGGGAGTGGTTATTGGAAAAAATGGACGAAGTTTTTAGAAAATTCACGTAAATTAAACCTAACGCATGACGGTTTATTTGGAATTTAATTGGAAAGAAAAAGAGGATAATTTGTTACTATGAAGTGTAGAAAACGCATCGAAACCACCGATGCTTATAAGGTGACTACTGGATAAAAAAACACTTCCTAAAAAGGATACGTCAGAAGAAGGCCATAAGTGGATACGGCTAACTCTAAATTAGTGGAATTTTTTCAAATTTAATCGCCTATAACATAGCAGTTACGGCCTAAAAAAATTGGTTGAATTTATAGATAATAATGGAACTAATTTCAATTTTGGAAATCATCACGGAAAATTACTCCATCTTACTTATCTTTTCATCATCCGAATAAACGGAGATTCGTGGACGTTCTCTGTTTTAATATCCGTCCCTCGTATTTTTCCCTAGCTCGGAAAATGCTGACCCCGTTAAAAGTTGAGCAATCCTAGCCGCGATGTAATTTTTACTCTCCTGTGGGAGAGCACGCACGGTTAGTGACTGTGTGAATTTTAGATACCACGAAAATCTTTGAACAGCGAGATTAGCGGAAGTGTTTCATTGCTTCCTCTGGAATTCGCGAAAACGCTGGCCCGCTGTTCGCCCTCAGATTTAAAATACAGGAACAATATCTCGCGTTTTTCCCTTTTCATCTCTCAAACATTATCTATATCCTCGGTTCGTATATTTCACTTAACTCGACGTGCTTAACGTATGGTTTTCAGACTCTTTCTATGAGAGCAAAAATATGTGAGCCCTTCCATATTGTCCTTTTGGGAAATTACTAATCCGCCCTTGTCATCGAGAAATGATTCACCGACGCCTTTTATGGGTTTGCGTGACCTTTGCGAACGGAGGACGTTCGGATTTTCGTGCACAAGCGCCGTATATAACACTCCAAGCACTCCTCCGCCGAAGGAGATTGTGTGTAATTTGCCGTGATGGTGCAACTTGGATGTACGTCTCTTTTCATAATGAGTATTTATCGTGGATTTCTTACATCAATAATCTGAGCAGTTATATACAAAGGAGTAAAATTGTAACAATTTCGCATAAGAAGTTCTGGTTTACGACTTTACCTTAAAGCTGAATTCAAAAACAGATATGATTTCTGAATAAATAAATGAATACTGAATTCAAAAATATTACCGTTAATTTAATGTATGAGAGAGATTTACAATCCAATGGAAGTTTCATAAGATTTTTAGCGATATATATTATTAAACGAAAAATAATGCCATTAAGCCTGTAATAATCAATTTAAATGGTCGTCCTTTAATACATAAATTAGCATATTCACACGATATAGCCGCTTTATCTGTTGACTGAATTTCATTGGTCGGAAATCGGTTTTTATTTTGGTGGAATCATTCGTAACGCCGAATGGTCAATCCACGTCCTCTTTAATTTTGGACTCTTTTATTTCGTTTCGATTCAATCTGTCCCTTGACGATGTCGCGTTTGTTACAAGCATTTCAAACAGTTGTCCGTAACCGTCCTCTTCCAATAAATATTACAAAATGTTTGGGAAATGTTTCATTAGCGCGTTTGTGTAGACACCGATGGTTAGGGCCGCAGACATTTTTTAACTGCCACTCTATATTAAGCCATGTATATCACTCTTCTGCGTCCGTTAATGTATTGCTTTTAACGGAAAATTCATTGCGGACCCGTCACTTCCACTGTGGATCATTCGGCCAACTTTTATGCGGTGGGATTCAGTTGAATACCCAGCGCAAATGGAGATGTTATTTTTATAACATTTTTAGGTGTCTATCACCACTGCTCATCGTATGGAAGGGAACTTAATGTTCCTTTTGTTCTACGCTATAATTTTCTCAGGTGTTAATGAAGGATAGAGGATTCATTAACTTTGTTCAAACAGTCTGTCACAGTACTCTAGACACAGGTACTATTATTAAACTATTAGTACTATTATTTTTACTATGTAAAACTTCTATCCGCCAAGAGTGTTTATATTTTTCATCTTATTCCACTTTGTAAACATTCTTATATGAACAAATACGGAACATTTTAGGCTCTTTATTTTTTATATCAATTTCAATGCGGAAATGGTCATTAATTTTACGGAAACTGATACTTCCAACGAAACTGATTGAGCGAGCACAACATTAGTTCCTAGCTGATGTGTAAATTTTGAAATTTTGGTTTTCTATATTCAATCTTCATAAAATAAAATTAAGGAGAAATATATTCCTAATACGTTTCGAAAAAACATTATCTAGTGATTAGTCCCAAATATTAAACCTAGCTTTTAACTTTGATGCTGAAAAAAAGATTTGGAGGTGGCGTATTGTAACGCAACGTTTTTGAGCAAAACCAAGGTTATTTCATTTTGCCTTCCCACCGCTCACTTGTCCTCCGTGACTTATGAATATTCCTCTCTCCAATTACACTCCATTTGCATTTAGACAAGTACGTAAAATCTCCTCTTATAATCTTATCTACGTTCTTCACCACACACTTCTGTTGATTCTATTGTAATTTTCTAACCCCTTTTTCATTTACACTTCTAATTCCATGAATCTGTAAACGCCCATTAGAATGATATTTGCGGAGTAAAGGGTTGTTAGTTTGGTTAATCCTCCAGAGGTTTGCAGCTTCAGTTAAAATACACACGGATTTAGTTAAATCATCTTGTTTAGTTTGTGATTGATAAACGAATGAATGTGACTTTGTTTAATATGTAAATATTCTGACCCATATGACGAAATACATTGTTTTAGTTTCTCCTCTCTGGCCAACAATGATTACCATCGGTTCTCTTGTATCGCGCAAATTACGTTATGCGATGGGAGATCTTTCACCTGCATCCATATTACCGATTCGATGAAAGAGCTCCTCAATTATAATTATCCACTCCGTTTATATAAACCTCTTTTAAACTTTGATTATTCCCTGATTTGTTGTCTTATACTTCCCTTTGTTTGTTCCTTAATTAAGTTAGGCGTTATTAGTTTGTTACGTTAATATGGGAGAGAGAGATTGATTGCTTAAGCAATATTCACTGGCGACTACGAAGTTGAGGAACATTTAAATTTTCATCTAAATTTCTCAAGTAAAAGAATGTAATTATTTCCATGCCGTTTCATTAAATCATTCGTGTTTAATGAGGTATTTTGATAATGTAGGATTTTGATCGTGCAAGAATTGTAATAAGAATTATTTTTTGTAGTGATTTTGGAAATTGATCAAGAATTACTGTTGAGATGCTATTGTTTCTATTAACAAATATCACAAAATACAATCAACCGGTAAGGATATTGGCGGGTGTAAATATTCCAATTTTCTTTTAAAATATTACGTTGATCAAGATCTACAAATATATTTAGGGTGAGAACTCCTTCAAAATAAGTTGTCCGTAAGAAATTAATATATTGAATGGTAAGGTTGAAGAAGAAGAGCAAATTCTATTGCTTATGCTGTTGATTTCTTTCGTCAGTACTCAAAAAACATACATAGGTCAAAGGAATTTTATGAAAACAAAATAATTTCGCCCGCGAAAATTAATAACTACAGACTTACTGTTAAAGTTTTTCATTCGATTATACGAGGGTTGGAACTTTAATAGTGGCAACTATTTATTCACAACTGATACATGAGAGATACATGTTACCTAGTTTTACTATCCTTCAAAGTAGTCACCAGCATTATGTACAACCCATTGCCAGCGATGTGGAAGTCGTAGGATACCTTTGGCAGCGCCTGTTCTGTTGATAGCTCGGATGGAGCGGTCTACTGCCTGAATAATTTCTTGAACAGTTCTGAAGCGCATGCCATGAAGTGGTTCCTTCATCTTAGGAATCAAATCAAAGTCACAAGGGCTCAAGTCCGGGGAATATGGTGGATGGTATAGCACTTTCCAACCCAATCGATCGAACAAATCAGCCATAGCTTGCGCTGTATGCGGCCGAGCATTGTCCAGCAAAATGATGGGTGGATTCTTCAGAAAGTGCCGCCACTTCTTTCTCAAAGCTGGTCGCAGGTTGTGTTCCAAAAATGAACAGTAGTAGTGCGCATTGACGGTCTGTTGTGGGGGAACAGTATGCGTAAAGATAACACCATCACAGTCACATCATCAGAATCACCATAACTTTCACATTGTTGGGGTTCTGACTAACTTTCGATTGTCGTGGTGACCCATAATGACGCCATTCGTTGGATTGTCGTTTCAGTAGTGGCTCGTACGATTTGGCCCAGGTCTCATCCAAAGTAATAATACGGCGTAAAAATGCCTCTCCTTTGCGCTCATAGCGCTCGAGATGCTTACGAGAAGCGTTGTATCGTAGGCATTTCTGTCAAATCATGTGGTACCCATCGTGATGCTATTTTTATCATTCCCAGGCATTCCTTCAGAATGTGAAGCACAGTCGTATGCGCTAATCCTGCCTCTCGGGCAAGCTCACGAGTCGTATGGCACCGATCACTGTCCAGTAACGCGGCAATAGCTTACACTTCTTCTTCACTGACGCTAGGACGACCTGGCCGATTCATGTCTGCTACATTCTGGCATCCCTCTTTAAAGGCTTTGACCCACCTTGCAACTGTTCTGTAAGGCAATGCAGATTCTCCGCAAGCCTCTTGAAGACCTTGATGACACTGTCGTGCTGTACGACCTCTGGCACATTCAATCTTTATCCAAATCCGTTGTTCCAGTTTCGAAAACATAGTGACAACTGTGACTACAATACATTAGACCGCTAGCTAACACGCGGATCTGTTTTTCCCGTCAGTGTGCATACACATGATGTGGAAAAGGAGAGTCCATTTGCTCTGAGGTAAGGTAGGTATGACTCTAGCGTGTGGTATAAGCTAAATTATTTGGACCCGTTTCATGGGGTCTCTAAAGCAGTGTTTCCATTATTAAAGTTCCAACCCTTGTACCTCTATGTATCATCTGATCGAAAGGTGAACGACTGATTAGTCTATGAATACAATTCTTCTTGTGATAATACGAATTATGCATAATTATTGTCTGGAGCGATTTAAAGCAATTGAACGGCAGTTTATTGCTGCATACACTCTTGTTTGTCGCTCGAAATAATGAAAGTTTGTTGTTGTTTGAAATAGTTTTTAGTTTTAGAAATATATCTATTTTATTTGTACTGCCGGATATATATCTAGCCGACTATAGACTGCCAATTATTGATATTATATTTATATCTCCATTTAACGTTAATACATTCTTTAAAATTGTGAAAATATTGGGAAAAGTTCGCCGCAAACTCCTAATTATTTTCTTTTTCCTTCACAGAAATCGAAGCCGCGGAAGCCTGCAGATGGCTGAGGGCGGCGGGCTTCCCGCAGTACGCCCAAATGTACGAAGGTAAGAGAAAGCTAAGATACCTTGAAATTCTCCTTGAAGTTTTTGCTATCTCTCTTCACGAATCATCTTGGCTAAATTGTGGCTAAACACACTAGGCTAAACTGTGTAATAAATTTTTTTGTAGATACTGTGATGTGTTTTAAGCTATACAAAATCAACTGTATGTTAATTTGTTGTTAGATAATTTTATATTTTGGCTCAACGAAAGATTGTTACTCATTATATAGCATTAATAATGTTAGATTTCATAATTTATTTGATAGCTGATTTGATCATTTATTTGCTAACAAATGTCATGAGATCGAGATTTATTTCTTTGTGACCAGCTCTACTAATTTTATCGAATTTTTTTTTGGAAATTATGTGTACATATTTAAAGCACCCAGGAATACCCTTGCTGGAACACTCTTCATTATTTTCAATCTGTTTTAAAAGTTTTTCAGAATCGATAATGTTATAATATCATGAAGCACTGTGCTAAAGGATCGAAAGGAATATGGCATCTGCAAAAGCATATTTGTTAACATTGCATTAGTTCCGACATGAGCAAAAGTTAGGTTTGTTAAAACTTTTTGGAATACCTTAAGATTGCTGGAAACGTATGCGAATAAAGCTCTGCGAGCTTCTCCTTGATATCGACTTCCTCTTGAAAAATTATCTGGCCGGAGTCTATTAATTTTTGAGCGAATTACGACCGAAGTCAATGTTTTCGCCTACCGGAAATAAATCGTGTTTTTCCAGTTTTATGATCGATTGTTTTATTTCTTTCCTGGCAGAGATGCAGTTTCCAGTAGATCTGAAATGCGTGAGCCGAGACCACCCCTTTCTGGATGCGGACTCATTGGAGGCGCTGTTCAGACGACTGTTCACTCTCAATCTGTGCGCCCGAATCGGGTGCTCTGCCCCCACCGGAGTGCCAGGGGATGCAATGGTGGCGCAGCTGAGGGGAACGGAAGGTGCACTGCCCATCGTCGAGTGCATAGACTCAAGAGAGGATATTGTGGCGAGGAGAGAATCTGTAAGTTCCTTTCAAATTCCTCTCCTTCAAATTGCTTTTATATCGTTTCAACACATTTACAGCTTACGCTCCATTTTATAACCCTCGCTTAGAAATCTTAGAAAACCGTAATTATTTCCTTACATCAAAATAATTGGCTTGCATGAGCATCTTCGTACAACATCCTGCTGTCTGCGACGGAAGACTTACTGTTTGAAATCTTTTCGAACATCGTATCGAAATGGTTCTGACAGTTTTTTGGCCCTTGGACGTAGCTCAACACCACTAACCCTTTTGTCTTTAAATTGGCTGTTAAACTTTTTTCCAATACTCTTGGAATTATTATGTTTCCCTATCATACTGAATACATCAATGTTATTGAAATATTTTAATGGGAGTATTTACCTTACGATATTCACTTGTGTATCGTAGCCTATCACTATGGGGGCCTTCCTTCCTATTTAATCCCTTTGTGGTACGGATTTAAACATTTTCAAACTGTAGTTTATGCCTGCTGTAGCTTGAAACTTATCAGGCAACATTTGTCTACATTCATCCGTGCCCTCCTGATAAATCACAAATTCATCATATCCTCGATTCGAAAATATTAATGTAACGATTGGTATTGCAGCGCTGCGGTTTGTCAAGTCGCGTGCCCAGCAGGGACCTCGGGGACGAAGACGACGAGGTCGAAGTTCGACGCACGACACATGCCCTGCACACGCCTCCGCCTGCACCACATCCGAGGAGGAGGGTGCTCTCTGGTAAAGGGGGAGGTGCAGGGGTGGAGGAAGAGGAAGATGAGGAGGAAGAAGAGGTGCAGTGTGCACTTAGTGACAACTGGGCTTTCGAACCCGGACCGCGTAGGTGGTCCAGGGTTGAGAGTGGAGAAGCTAGAGGTACGTTTCTACTTTAATGTTAGATTGCTAAAATTATGGTGGAGGACATTTTTCTTCATGATTTGTATGAAACGAAATGAAAGAAGAAGCAAAAAATGCCGTTGAATATTTGAGACAAGTCTAAATTCCTGGTGATAAAACTTAGGGATAAAGAAAATCATATTTTGTAGCAACTGAGTCATAAGAATTGAATAAATAGTATGATATGTAGTGTTCCAATTATGAGAATGAGTTTGATCGACATCTTTTGTGAAAATGCACTTCAGAGATATTATCAATGTTGTTAATAAAATATCTATATTTGCATAGCATTAATTATGGTTTTTCTAAAAAATTAAGCTTATTACAAAAAAAGAACTCTAGCTCTTATGTTAGATTGTAATAAACATGCTGTTTTTCCTTACGCTTAACAGGGAGTGAAGACTCATTAGATGAGCCTTGGGGAGGAGAGTCTGGTGCTGAAGCAACTGAAGAGACTGAAGAAAATATATCAAGGGAAGGAGTTGAATCTAATGAGACTAGTGTTGCCTCGGTCATTAGTAGGGAGAGCTTGGAAGAGGTAAGTAAGGAGTGTGTAAGGAGATCTTCCTGATCTTAAGGAAACCTTTAAGGAGTGACATATTTACAGTATGTCCACCTAATTTGCCTATCCCTAGATTTTCCTCCTCCCCTAAAGATCCTAGACTTCAACCATACAAAATTTTTCTGTAAATTTCTATGGTTCCTATTTAATCATGAAACACAAAAAATATATTTGTGAAGTGATTTTTAAACAAAACTTGAATAATTAACGCATCATGGTCATCATAAAATATTTGAATCAACAACAATTTTTTTTAATTTTAGCCGTCAGCTACTGTGGAACCAACAACGAAGGCAGCTCCAGTTTCAGCTCCAAACACTTTCCACCGTTCCGGTAGTGAAAGGATAAAGGAGGGAGCAAGAGCATTATTAAGAAGAATGGAAAGCTTTAAGGGGGGTGTTGGTGTAGGTGGAGGAGGCAGTGGAGGGTGGAGGAGAAGGAAAAGAAGGGGTGCAGGCTCTGAAGATGGAGGGGTAGACTTCATAAGTGGCCCTCAGGTTAGTCATTTGATGAGTTATGTATTTGTGAATAGAATGTATAAGTAACATTTGCATCTTGGGATTCAAAAATAAGATTTTATATCTTACAACATTTATGAAATTGGCATCCCATACAGTTTCACTCATTGAGTTTTGATTTCTAATACCAATAAAGAGAATTTGTTTCTCAATGTTTCTGCGAATACTTTGCTACAGTAGATACCTAATAGAAATTGAGGATTCTGAGTATTGTCTCCTTTCATTATGTGTAAAAAATTAGCATTAAATTAATTAGTTAAATTATGCCATGTTAATATTCAGTCAATATTTAAATGCTTTATTATTATTTCCTGTTCTATATTCCAATGCAATATCAGGACTAAAATTTTAATTTATCTCAATCTAATTTATGCTAATGAAAATCGTCTATATTACTTTGAAGGTTCAAGATCCTGAGTCAATGCAGCAGAAAGTTAGAGAACTGAATTGTGTGGATGTTTCTCCAACTAATGGAGAAGCACTTGTGGGTGGTAGTTTAGCATCTCCTGAGGCTTCATCAGGAAAAGAAGCTCGAAAGCTATTAAGGCGACTCAGGCAAAGAACTCTTTCATCTGAAGATGGAAGAACAGGGGCGTTGTCAGATTCTGAGTGCCATACCTTCTCTTCAGCCACTCCCAGGTGGCAGCAATTACTAATGAAAAGTACATACTCAATACAGCCATCAGAAAGGAGACTAGAGGTAAATTGATAAAAAGAATGAAATCATAAGCATGAATTCTGCATCATCTTTATAATATATATATAATATTTTGAATTGTAAGACTATACTGCTAGCTTTATAGATGCATGTTATTATTACTTCTGTTCATCTGTTTAAATTAATTTAGCTATAATTGCCTCTAACATTATATTAATTTTTTATTATATAAAGTTGAATTGAATAGTAATTTGTTTCCTAATAGATCTGAAAAATTATCCTTATTTTCTTTTCTTCCTAGGAACCTGAGCCACATACCAAATCTTCCTCATTAATAAGGCAAAGATATAAATCACGACGTGCTGCAAGTTTAAACCTTGGATCAAACACCAAATCTTACCGTGAAGGGCTGTCTCTTGGTAGAGATGAAAAGGAAACAATGAAAGGAGGCAGTAAGTCAGAAGATAAAGCATCACATATTAAAGGAGAAGAAGTGATCACAAGGGCTAGACCTGGAAGGAGATGGCTGGAAGAAGGACCTGGAGACCGAGGGAGTGTTTATGATAATGTCCCTGTGGTAATATTGAATAAAAGTTATCGTGAAGAAACCACTGCTCCACTGGAATCACATCTGGAAGAATCTTTAGATACGTCTATACCAAAGAAATGGTGAGTTTACAATATCTGATATAAATTTTTTCTCTTAAGATTGTACTCTTTTTCTTCTATCAAAAATATTTTGAATCAAAAAATAAAAATTATAACATAACTCATTCTATACAGGTTGAGCAATACATCTGTGGTACGCTGGCATAGCTTTCAAATATGCAGCTGTGATTCAAGGAAGCGCAGAGCCCTTGGGAGATCACGTTCTGATGGTTCCAAGACGAGCTCAGAAGTGAGACACCATTCCAGAAGTAGCAGCAGACTCAGGGGGATCACCAAAGAGGCTATGCTTTCTTCTTCCCCTAGTAAACACAGAAAGGAATCAATCGACCAGTCTTCTGGTGATCCTTCTGCTCTTGACCCAGATACTGTACACACCTCTAGTGAAAAGAATGAAGGACCAAAAACTCTAGCGCTTCATGGGAAAGATGTTGCCATGTGCGTGGCCCTCGGCTTTAGTGATAGTAGTCTACCCACGAGTGATACACAGTTGCCAAAGGATACCAAACAAAGTCAGATTTTAGGACAAGTACCTGATATTTCAGGACTTCATGAAGACTCCAAAGATATTTCAGAATCTCAAAAGGATTTTAGCAAGTCCTTATCAAAGGAAAAAGAAGGCCTTCCATCAAGAATACCTTCTTTGCAACGTAGTCCAAGAGGGAGTGAAGATGACGATGGACGTGTTGCTAGTCCGGTGGTTTCCTTAGAGAAAGAAACTGAATTCCGAAGCTCACATATTCCAGGTCTAGAAATGGGAAGCTACGAACTGCCAACTAGCATGAGCAAAGGTAAGCTGAACCACTTTGGTGAGTCATCCCGGATTTGATTGCTGGTGGGAGCCTTTGTACAAAATGACATGAGTTTAGAAGCACTTTTAACAATACCATTCACTATTACTTCTTTCTTGTTGTAGATAATATGCAAGATGGCAGTTATTGTTCAATTCTGCATTCATAACTTCATTTCTCAAATTAAGAATTTATGGAAGATTTTCATTCTATCACAAGTATGCATAATTTACTTGGTCTTTTTTATTTCACCATTAAATAGCATTGCAGATTCATAAATATGAAAATACTGACAAATCTAGAGGTGCTAAAAGTTAAGTTCTTCAAAGATTCTGCTGCCTCTATTTTTCAAAAGCAGATCAAAGTGAAACTTGAGCGGAAATTGTAGAGGAATTGATGTATTTGTCAATCTCAATCACTTTTTATTAATTGATATTACAGTTTGGAATACTTTTGTGTACTTAGTTTAGAAACTGATCCTTTCTTGTTCCCTTAATTGCAGAAGAAGATGGAGTTCCCATCTCTGCCCTCTCATGTGGTCAGCTATTGGTCCTTCGTAAATTGGCTCTGCTACGCTTAACTGCTTTGATGGAATCCCACTGTTCATCTACATCTGTCAGTGGTGGCTCCCATCATCGTTCTGGTTCTCCATCATCTGCTACAAGTTCTGTTGGAGGAAGCTGGAGTTGGGAACTTCCGAGGATTTTACTACTGCGACGCTCAAAAGCTCCTGACTTCAAAGGTATGTTTGCGATTTTCTTCATTACTTCACTTAACTTGAGGAGATATTTATCTTGAATGTCAAATCAATGTATTCTAAATGGTCATTATTTCTTCTTGCATTGCTATTATATTCAGTTTTAGATCAGTATCTCCTTTAAATTTCTGTGAATGAATTTTGTGGATGTTCATTCCTTAAGTTGATTAATTTTTATTATATCTATTTTAATTTCTGTCCATTTTTATGCTATTTTCAGTTTTTTATTTTGGATTGTAACCTGAAAAATTTTCCTCTGTTTTAGATAAAAAAGTTTTTGGAGTCCCTCTTTGGGTTTGTCTTCAAAGAAGTGGTGATGGAATACCCATTCCTCCTCCAATTACTGCTGCTCTTAGCTGGCTGAGGATGAATGCACTAAATCAAGTAATTATATTTACCTTGATTGATTTTTCAAATACCTCACAATGTAAATCTATAGTAAATAAACAGTGTACAAAGGTCCCTTGGTTCACGAACTTAATTTGTTCTTGAAGGCTGTTTATATTTTGAAATGTTATTTAACCAAAACAGTTTCAAACCCTCTTCAAATAGTATATTAAGTGCAGCTACTTCTTTATTCTTCAACTAATTACTCTGTGCATCAATGCAGAGGCAAATATTGTGAAATCAATCTATGTGGCTTCACAATTTATTTTATTTCACTCAATTACGTTAGCTATCGGGACTCTATTTTCAATGCTGAAACCTAGCCAACAACCTTTGTTGCCAACTGGCCTGTTCATTCCTTGATACACTGTCCATCACTCAAGACTTTTGTTTGGAAAATTTGTTTGTGAACCAATTTATTTCTGAGCAGAGGCATTCTTCAACTGAGGTTTCACTGCATTTTGCAATTTTTCCTGTAATGATTAATTTCCTATTATAATTCCTCTGACTGAGGATGACCATTTCAGAGAAGATAATGCAAATTGCCATGACATTCTGTTTAAATTACTTGCTGAAATTATTCATCTTTCTTTTTAGGTTGGTCTCTTTCGACGCTCTGGAGTGAAGTCTCGCATTGCTCGATTGCGTGCTGCTAGTGAAGAGGCAGGATGGGAAATGTATTCAGGGGTGATCGGAAAGCAAGACGAAATAGCCTGGGCTGATGCTGGAGATGATTCAGGGATTAGAAGCGTTGGAGGAACCAAGTTCTCGTACCTTGATGAGCAGCAAGCTTATGATGTGGCAGATATGGTGAAGCTATATTTCAGAGAGTTACCTGAGGCTCTCCTAAGTAGCAAACTTTCCGACACCTTCATATCTGTTTTCCAACGTAAGTGTTCCTTTTCCTAAAGTGGATAACCAAATTCTAGTTCTATCTCATCTGTATCTCATTAACATACTGAATTTTTTCAAGCTACCAGTTTTATATTGCATTTATATTAAAGTACATGATAACTATGAAGTTGTTTAAATCTGATGTTATTTGCCTTGATATTCTCAAGTTTACTTCATTTTTTAAATTTTTTCTTGCAGATGTACCAGAAGAACAGAGGAAACAGGCAATCCAGTGTCTTCTTCTGCTTTTGCCTGATGAAAATAGAGAAGTCTTACAGACTCTTCTGGACTTCTTGGCTCAAGTGAGAAACTTCTCTGATTCAAAATGTTTTCACTTTTCATACATGTCTTATATCTCTGTTGCTTACATTTATATTTCCCTTTTCCAGGTTGCTTCACATTCAAATGAGAACCAGATGACAGTAAGCAATCTTGCTGTTTGCCTAGCTCCATCTCTATTTCACCATCACCATCAGGGACGCAGTACTTCCCAAAGTCAGAGGCACCATTCACCATCTCCCAGTCAGTCACCTTCCCCATCGCCACAGCTGTCTCAACCAACCACCACATCATCTTCATGTTCTACCTCTTCTACTTCATCTTCCTCTTCTTCCTCCTCATCTTCATCCACTAATGTTACCCAAGGTGAGTTTTTCCAAAGCGATGAAATGGTGTATAAAATAACTCTCATAAGCAGATTTTATCCTTAGTGGAAAGCTTATCCGTTCAGCAACTAATCCTTAAGAAATGTTGCATAATATTTCATCCATTCTCTAAAATTACAACTAATTATTGTGTAAAAAGATGAAAATACTTCTGGTGCTATGCTTAAACTAGGATATACATTCTAAGATTGCTAAGCTGCAGGAATCTATTCCATAAAATTTTCTAGTGAAGCATGAAATAATCGTTTTCTTCCTCCTTTTGTTGGTAGATATGTGCAGTTAGTTTGTGCATGGCTCAATAAAATTCGGCTTAGAAATTCTTTCGAAAGGCATATTTATTTATCAGCTTCTGGATCCTATGCAATATAATTCTGTTCTACATTCTAGTATACTGCTTTAGAAAGGCATATTTATTTATCAGCTACTGCGACATTTTATCAAACTATCCTTCTGAAGTTTATATAGTACGAGTAAAATGTAGCTTGCATACTGCAAGCAGATCGGCAATACTAATTTCATATCGGCATCATATTGGGAATGTCCTCAAAAGAGAAAAAAGGATTGAAATTTTTCTTAAAATTCGCTGAAATTTCATCGTCTGGCATCGATCCCGGATCTAACTGGTGAACTTACTATGTAGCACAATAGGAGATCACCATCTCTAACTATGTGTGAAAATTCAAGCAGAAATATGGGCCACAACTGCCTCAATAGACGTTCTAATTTTCACGAATTTAAATGGCTCTCTGGATTCGAACCAAGGACGATCTAGGAAATCTAAAAAATGTTTCTGAAAGTTATTTATGATCTCTATCTATATGCCGAATTTGAAGTTTTTATATTATTGGCAAAGGTTTCAAAATAATTCCTAAAAATCGGATTAACTTCTGATTGCAGAGACACCTGGTGTCGAACCCAGGACTTTTTGATAGCTGTGAATACACTGTTTGATTTGTAAGGACTTGATCTTTCTACATGCAAAGTTTGAAGTCGATATCATGCCGGGAAGTACCTAAAATTTGTTTCCGTTATCTCCGTAAGAAATGCATTGGGAAGTGCAAATGGTCCTCTGGGATCAAACCAAGGACCATAAGCTAATATGTAAAATTCGATTATGAAATAAATTCATGATATCTATCGACGTGCCGAGTTTCAAGTATCCATGTTATCGGGAAAGGATCCAAAAAAAATCTTAAAAATCGCCGCAATGCATTTTAAACGGCCGATATTTGCCCCGGCCTAGCATCGAACCAAGGACAATATTCGAAGATTTCTTTCCGATTTTCGTTGGCTATGCACGGCATTTAGCGGTCCCTCGAGTTTCAACTCTCTGCTTTTCCGGGAAGTGCCTCAAAAAAATTTTCGAAAATCCCCGCCATGTAATCTAATGGGGAAAATCGCGACTTTGGGGCCCTCTGGAATCGAACCCCTGACACTGAGGTTCAAAATCGCAATTTTTCTGGAGGTTATACGTTATGGCCAATATGTCGTAAAAATTTCAAGCCATTGACGCTAGTGGTTTAGCCTGTGACTTTGTATCCTCTCTATATATATATATATATGAATATATGATATATGAATGAATCCGGAGAAGCATCTATATATAATAGATAATTTCTGATTTAGAGTAATAATATACTCTACTGTGTTATTTATATATCTAAGCCCTTGTTAAATTGAAATTGTATATAAATATCTGTGATACCCTGTCAAAAGTGTTTCATTAACAGTTATGTACATAAATACAAAGTGAGAACTATCCTGGCAACTTATTTGTTATTTAACTCTAATTTCTTCATCAAGGCAATCCCTTATAATTGTTCCTGCCCCAGTGTAACCAATGATAATTTAAAGCTCTATTTTGATATAGAATTGGGGATATTTTGAAAACTTGAGTTTAATAAAAATATGAGTTTAATTCTAAATTAATGTAGCAACAATAAAGATTAGCTGACAAGAAAGATTCAAACTAATGTGTCAAGTGGTAATGATGTATGAGTATATTATTCCACTTATTACTATCTAATACCTTTAGCACAATTTTGGAGGAAACTTAAAGTTACCCCTGAGTCTATGATGTTTTCCATTCATTGCTATTGGTATCAATCATAGTTGTCAATTGCTAATTGTTATATCCTTGTTGCAGCTCCATCACAAACTCAAAGCCAAAGTGGAGGTACACCAAAAAAGCGTGGTCTAAAGAAAGGATCTGGAAGCTCAGTGGTGGTTGTTGGACCTGCTCCTGCTGAGGCACTATCAACAACACCTGGAATGCCTGATCCAAGGGAACTCAGTCAGAGCAGAGCTGCCCATGACTGCCTTCACTTCTTGCTCCGAGAGCAAACTAGTCTCTTCAGGGTAAGCGATACTTTATAAATCATAGGGTATGAAATTCATAATACATCTATAAAGTAATTTTATAACTGCATGGAGTCTTCATCACTTTCAAAAATCAATTCTTGAATAAATGTGCATTTTTTTCTTAATCTGTCAAATATCTGATTATACAGCGTAAGTAAAGGTTAATTGTGATTGATGCTGATAGAAATATTTAAAATCGATTTGAAACTTACTGTGTAATAGAGTGAATTCCAAGGAGACATAAATTGATGATTTGTTTGTGTAAAAATTGTAATTTCCAGCTCTTCATCACCTCATAATTATTTTGATTGCTCACAACTTAGGTACCAGAGGAGATGCTCTTATGCTGCCGGTTCAGTAGCCTAGAAGAAAGCATACCAGTGAGCTTGGCAGAACTTGGGACTGAAATGGGATCTGATTGGAGAGCCTATCTCAAAGCTTGTATAGCTTCTCTCCTAAAAGAAGCCAGAGACAGGTGAGATATTTTGTAGGGGACATTTTACAGTTAAGCTGAAGTCTAAGTCTTGTAGTGAAAAGTAAGATGTCAGGTGTAAATTAAATTTGAAAAACTAAGACAAAAGTAGATTTTGTTATTAATTATGCATTTGATTACTGTGCTGATTTATTTTAGAAATTATCAGCAATTTCTAAAGAAGTAGGTTCGTGTTAAATGAGACATCTTATAGTAAATGTCCTTTCTACTGACATTTTCATAAGACACTTGTAGGACTCAAAATTTTGTGGAAGACCCTCACTGTCAATTATAAAAAGATCTCCTTGAGATACACAAGAAAACTATTGAATTTTGACTTACTGCATAAGTAGACCGAATCATTCTTAATTATTTGAATTAAAAATTATCCTTTCTCATTTTCGCCTGTATAATGGAGTGCATCTTGTTGTTAGTCAGAGAGCAAAAAACTTAAAGGCATTATTACCTATTTAAAAGGAACCGAGTTGGGGCTGGCTGGGTTAGCATCAACATGGGAAGTGGAGGGGATGGAAGTGGTTGGAGAGGGCTTGAAGGAGTAGAAGCATGGTGGCGCAAAGTTGGAGATGGCCATCCCTTGCGATTATGGAGGATAGAAGCTGATGTGGAAGCTCCACCCCCTGAAGTTGCAAGGAGGTAAGTGCTCCTGCCTATCTGTAGAATGGATTTGTACCTTCTTATATAATTAACGGAAACAGTTCCCTAGCTTGTTGTAACAACTCTTGTTTGTCCACATTATTACCTATGCTTGTTAAATATTTTTTCTCTTAATTATTAGGCAATAATAAATACATTTTATTACGTATATTCTTCAAAATATGCATTTCTTCATCTGTAATTATCCTTATAGCTTTTCCCAAAAATTTTCAAGGGTAATAATAAAAATTGACGGAATAGCCTACTTAAAGAACAACTTCCTCTTCATTTTATGAAATAACCTATTTTTATATTTACTTCCCTATCCTATTATTTTACCCTCTGTGCCGCTAAGTTAAAAATTTTGCTAATGAAATCTTACTTTCTTTCCTATTCATTAACATTGAGATTATTTTGCCATTTCCCCCTTTGAATAGACTCCTGTCTGAGAGACATCTTTGGGATCCAGCTTTACTTAAATGCAGGAGGCTGAAAATCAGTCACAGGGGAGCAGATGATGACGATGAAGGTGGAAGAATAGATGCAGAGTTATTTCAGTATGTTCGTGCCAGCATCTCACCTCTGCCTCCTAGAGATTACTGTGTATTGAGGTAAGTAAAAGACTATTTGATGCTTGTTAATTTTCTTCATCAGAGAAGTTGGTCAAGTTATTTCATGATGTTTTTAGTATCTTCTCTTCACAAAGTCATATTGAAATAAATTAGTCTTAGGAAATCATTCATTGTCACTGTAAACTAAATTTTAGTGAATTAAGCTGGCTTCATTGGTATAAGGTGTGCTAGCAGTTCTGAGACTCAATGTTCAAATCCTAGTCATGGCATGATTGTTTATGAGCAGTGAAGTAAGATTGTTCAAATCCTAGTCATGGCATGATTGTTTATGAGCAGTGAAGTAAGATTAACTATCATAATAGTTCAGAAACTGAAATTCACACTACAAAGATATGACTATTTCTATAATTATTCTAATAATATAATTTATCCTCGTTCATGATAGGGGCTGGAGGACAGATCTGGAGAGAGGCGGTTGTGCTGTAGTAGAAGCATCTGTGGAACACCCAGCTGCACCACCATTAGAAGGGAGTGTGAGAGGTGTTATACTTGCATCACGTTATCTTATTACTCCCTGCGGCTCTGGCAGATCAAGAATCATACATCTTTCAAGAGTTGATGCAAAGTGAGAAAAAATCAGCTAATTTAATCTTTACTGTGAGAGATCACTAACTGTATGGTCTTTATAACAAATATAGAGATATGCTTCACTAAATCTCAATAGTATCTACTTTTCTGATTCACTATATGAGTAAAAGTTGCTAGCATACTTCAAGCTTACCAATAAAAAGTTTAAAAGCAAGAAATAATTGCTGAAACATACCACCTCTCAGATATTCAATCATTGGTATACTTTAGTATACCACTTTCTATCTGTAGTAGAATTTCTAAAAGTGCTTCGAGGATTGAGACTTCCACTGGGAATCAAACCCAGGATCAATTTTCTGATCTAATTGCATTTGGGCAATCTTTGCTTTACCTTCTATTTCTAATTGCAAACAAGTATTATAATCCTATGTATCCTTCCATATGTTAATCCAATTCCTAACAAAAAATCCTGTAAATTAGTAAACATTGTCTAATGTATGATTTTCTTTTGCAGAGGAAGAACACCAGATTGGTACAAGCGAAGTTATGCTCATCAAGTTGCTTTTCATTTGGCAAGAGTTCGAGAAACTTTCCGCCATGTTGCAAGTGGACCAGAAAGCAAAGTTTAGAATATCTGAGGAAAATTTCATTGGAGCTGAACAGATATTGAGATGCAATCATTTTGCATAGTTCATGGTATGAGAGGTTCAATTTTGAAAGACTTGTCCAGATATGGGTTGTAGAAAATCAAGTGCAATGTCTGTGCTGAGCTGCCTGAGATTATTAATTACTAATATCTGCATCAGTTACCATATACTGTCTTCAAATATGGAATACTAACAACAATCATCACACTCATGTATGTTTTTCCTTATATGTGGACAATTAAAGATCCCAGACTCTTGCAGAAAAGTTCATTCCACTGTATTAGGTAATGAGTGAATGAATTAATGTTGTTGAGTCTGATAATTAATTAGGTACACGGTTGAGAAGATATGCTATGGTTAAGTCTGAATGGAGAGTTTCGGGATGTGCCTTGACTCAAATCTCTGTTGTGTGTAATGCATAGGAGAAAATACATGTTTTCCAAACATCTAGTATGGATCTTCCTATTTTCAAATAAGGCTTCTTTTCAAGAAGATTGCAATGAAACTGGAATAGAAAAGTTGTTGGGCAATTTTGCTTACAAAGATGCATTTTATTGTTGATATTTTAGCAATTGTTATGCTTGGCATTTAACGAGATTCCCAATTTTATTAACGTTTAACGTGCTATTTCCAAAAGCTTGTATGATTAGTTTTCTTCTGGATGATATGCTAATGGCCAAAAAGGAGAATGTTAAATTTAACTTTTTACAGGTATATGTTTTATGGAAATAGATTCTTTGATACTTAGGCATAAAACTCTTAAAGTCCAAAATTTTGTGAGTAAGTATATTACCACCAAACCAAGCAATGGCCAGATTATCTTCTAAGTCACAATATTAATATACAAATATTTTCTCAGGTTTAGCAGTGCAACTATGAGCATGTAATGAATACTGAGATATTATGTTAGAAATCTGAATGGAGCATTAGAGGCAATTTCACTGATTTCCAGCAAATGAAATAATTTTTTTGGGACCAATTCGAAGAACACATTATAAAACTTCTTTTATTACATGATAACATGCGTCACCATGCGAGAACAAGATCTCTGAAGGGACCAATGACTCAAGTTTTCCTCCTACTTTAATTAAAACTAGTGCCTCACTATAGAAAATCAGAACCACTATTTATAAAGCTTTGCTTCAGATTTCTTGTTAGGGAATGGATGGATAAATGCTCATAGCTCTCTGTAATCTTTGTTTGTTATTTACTGATATAGTATATTTTGGATGCTTTGGAATATTCTGTCAAATGTTATAAATTTCATTCCGTTACAGGAAGGTATATTTTTCTTTAATTTGCATAATAATTAACTAGTCATTTGTAACCATATTACTCATTTTTGTGGAAGATGTATGATCCCAATGTCTTAATAAAAAGTCATTGAAATTAGTCAGTCAAATTATGTTTATCTTGTTAGAGTTTATACAATTAGTATAAAGCTGTTTCTATTCACAGCAGAGGAATCCAAATAGTCTGGTTTGCTCTCAGGCATCCTAAATCATTGGATTTTGTAGGGACTTGAAGATAATTCCCTATTTGTAAATATTTTCATTAGTTGCCTGTATATTTTATTTTAGGTCACAAATAATGCTATATTGTTGCATTCATAATGTGCTGAAATTCATAATGTGCTGTGTGTTGAAATTCCAGCTAAACCCAATAGTGATATTTATCTTTCAACAGAATATATTAGATATGGTAATGAGAAACAGAATGCCTGCATTATATGTATTTTTTTAACATACTCAATATACTGTGAATGCAACTCAACAAGTCATCCCATAACCAAAACTTTTTTCTGTATAAAATATATTACAATTTGTAAAACTTTATATACTATGTTTGTAATCAGAAATAACCCTTGTCAGTTGTGACATATGCTGAAATCTTACTGGGTGACATTAACTCTTTTCCTCAACTGATAGTGGAAAATAATTTGTCGAAGAATAAGAGAATGAACAGATTTTGTTGGATCAATTGAATGACATGGGTGGAATTCCCATGTTCTAAGAGTAAGTAAGGAGAATGAAATTAAGAGAAATGACAATTAAGAGGAACTTAACCAAATTTATCAGCTGTTTTGTTTCAGATGGAAAATTTTAAATGAGATCTATTTTATCTAGTTTGTAATACTTGGATGTAACACTGTGCTTAGATAAAATCGGAGAGAGTTGATCTTTTAAAGATCACCTTTTGCCTAGCAATAATTTTTCATCTATTCAGCTAAATTATTTTTATGTTAAGTTTAAAGCTAACAACAAAATTCTTGAAACTGTATTATTATATTTTGTGCAATCAACACCAATACTAGTTGTAAGTAGATGTATTATTTGAACTATTCTCAAAAAAGAAGCCAAAGGTTTGAAATATTTTGTACATTCCCTATTTTTATTTTATCAGAAATGTAACATAGATGTACTAAAAATGAATGTATTAATCATTTTTTCTAATCATGTAATTATTTGAGTACATTTTTTAACTTCTGATCATATTTGTACACATGATGACTTTTAAGCTTTTCTGTATAAAGTCGATATCTCCTGCTCTGGCAATAGCTTTTATGGAAAGAGATGAATTACTTGTACATCACAAACTATGTAAATATAATAGTGGTGTAATAAATCTTTAAATATCAATGATGTGTGATTACTGTATTTGAAATATTCTCTTTCATTCCTTTTACAAGTCCCTAGATCACCCAAACATGTTCCAGTGAATAGATAAAAACATTGAAAGTTTTCTTTGTTGAAAGAAGAGAGCTATGAGAAATTATGCAGTCTTTTCATGGATGAGGCATCAAACAATGAATGATGCATTTGCCTACTCTACGCACTACCATCCTTATAATAAATTAGCCTATCCCTTTAGACCATTCAGTTGGATTTATAAGCCAGCATATGGAGCTGTGTTACCTTCAACCAATGCATTGCTATTCTTGTTTAACTAATGATCATTAATAAAATCTTATAATATGTCCTCAATTACATGGCAGTTCTTCATTCTAAAGCATAATGAAAAATCACTTTACCCCTATGGAAGTTTTATTACACAAATGATTCTCAATAGTCAGACAACTGCTCTATTAGATTGTTGATCTGGTATTTTAGTCTATTTTACTCCGTTAATAAACTTGAACCTTATATTCCATATAACCATAGTAACACTAAAACCATTTCTTCAACATAGAATTGAGAGAGGACATTCATTTTATGTGTAAAGCCACAGGAATGATGATAAAAAATATGTAGAATATAGACTTAACTGCTTAAGAGCAATCAAAAATAACAATGAAAGAAAACGTCTGCTAATGATTCTTTTGTAAAATAAAATGAGATGTAATCAATTTTGAAGAAAGAATTCTCATTGATATATTTAAAAATTATTGGAGAACCTAATTAATGGGTCATGATGGGGTCATGGGGCTTGATGAAGGATATCCTGATGTTTACCTCAACATGCTAGAAGGGGAGCAACATGACTGAGTAACTCCAAGGATGAGGGGGTTCCCCACCACAAGTGCCAATGGCCTCGTAGAGGGTGGATGAGCTGGTAATAAGCTAGGGCACTTTGTTGATCTGATGGAGGTGAGAAATCACTCTAAAAGCAGATGAGTCTCTCAAGACCATTGACATTAAGATGGAAAAAGCTAGGGGAAACTTAAGTACTTTTTGGGTACTTTTCAGAAATTAAATTATTTAGGTACTTTTCCTTTGTCTAACAACAAGGAAAAAATTCAGGCATGTACTATAATAGTTCATGTACATATTCAATGATTTATAACTAACTAGATTGATTGCAAGTTAGGTAAAATATTTAGCAAACCTTAGCCTGACCCTTATGCCAGCCCCTTCCCTACTAGTCCTGATAAAAAAGAAAAACTACCAAAGAATGTACAGATAAAATAACTTTAAGTTTAATAGGCCATACTACCAAGGTAATCTCAAGAGTTGTTCTGAGGAGGATTGATAATAAAGTTGAAGAGAACTTAGAGAATTACCTGTTTGGTTTTGGGAAAGGAAAGGGAATAAGAGATATGATGGGATGTCTTAGAATGTTAGAAATAAGATTTTTGGAAATGAATAAAACAATCTATATAATATATCTATGTTCCATAGATTGGGAGAATGCATTTGGTGATGAAAATGGACCATACCAATGAAGATATTGAAAGCTAATCAAATGGATTGGAAAGGTAGATGCTTTATACACCAGGCAATGAGTGAATATGAAATAAGAAGATGAGGAAATGAAGGTTG
Source organism: Sympetrum striolatum (assembly GCA_947579665.1). Taxonomy (NCBI): domain Eukaryota; kingdom Metazoa; phylum Arthropoda; class Insecta; order Odonata; family Libellulidae; genus Sympetrum; species Sympetrum striolatum. Next base: position 30,598,710 of record OX388341.1, read on the forward strand.
GAAAAGGAGTTAGTCAAGGCTGCTACATCTCATCAGTCTTGTTCAAGCTATATACAGAGAAACTAATGGAAATGGTACTAAAGATAGCAGGAGGGATAAACATTGGAGGAGTAACAATAAAAACAAATAAAGTACACTGACAATCAAGCAGTTGTGGCTGTGACAGAAAGGAAGCTACAGAAAACAATGGAATGTATACAAAAAGTGGGAGAGAGATATGGAATGAAAATTAACATCTACAAATAAAGGTTATAAAGATTGGAAAAGAAGAAGATGTTGATGTTAATATTCTATTAGAAGGTCAGCAAATATAGCAGGTAAACTCCTTCAAATATCTGGGTAGCATAGAAAATAAAGACTGGAACTGCAGATACAAAAGATCAGGAGCAGAATTGTGATGGGAAAGAGAGCATTTGAAATGGTCAGAGCTTTGATTACTGCCAAGAAAATACTGATACTTTTAAGGAAAATATTTGCTAAATTTTATACATGGAGTGTAGTCCTTTATGGATCTGAAACTTGGACCATGAAGAAGAAAGAAGAAGAGAGCTTTTAAATGCGTCTTTGGAGGAAGATGGAGAGAGTGAGATGGATGGACAGTGTGAGGAGTGATCAAATATTATAATGGATTGGAGAGAAAAGAGCACTTATTAATATGATACAGAAGAGGAAGGCAAATTGTATGGAACACATCATGAGGCAGGACAGCTTAATGTGTAGGATTATGGAATGAAAAATAAGGGGAAAGTGTGGAAGGGATAGAAAAAGGATTGGCATGGTCTCAGATTTGATGGGAAAACCAGGCTAAAAGCAATTGAAGGAGCAGGTGCAGGATAGAGAAGTTTGGAAATGTTCAACTGCAACCTGCCCTAGGACAAATTCATTTTGATGGCGATGACGACATTTACAAAGAAATAACTGTATGGATCAGTATATAGCTTTAGGAAAATGAAATAAATAAACATGACTCCCTTTATAAAAAGGGTTAATTTCAAATTATTTTATTTGTTGTTCTTTTTAAGTATCACTTAAAAGATATTTATGCTTACATATATGATTTACCATTTAAAAGTGTCATCTTTAGAAGTGATAATTCAAGTTTACTAAATAGCTTCCGATAAAAAGAGCATTTCTTGTTATGATTTGTTTGTTTTAATGTTGCCATTGTTGTTAAATATGAAATCCAATCCCATCTTAACTTGTATAATAATGTACTCTTTCCTACCTTCAAATATGTAGTGTTATAGGAACATGATTGTCTCATTTTCTTATCATGATTACTGTATAGTAACCTAAAATCCTGCTAATAATTCTAATAAATCGAAGATTAATCTTTTACTTTAAACCCCTACATCAGGAAAGTTTAAAATTAAGATTTTGGTTTTAATTCCTTCTTATCTAGATAAACTGGAGCGATTTTATGGAGAGCCAACCTAAAAGAAACCATTCATGACTACTTGATCTGCTGATCAATGATCTATTGAACAACTAATCAATGCTTTGTAAGGTGAATTCCAATGGTTACTAAAGATACTAAATGCTTCCTGTAAAGGAGAGCTACTTGCACTAGCCTTCATATTTTCATTTTCAGAGCTCCTCCTTTACAACCATCTTCTTCCATAATTAAAAGGACGAGGAATTTGTGAGGTCCTTTTATATCCTCATTCTATTGGTGCACCCCCTAAAATTTGTCAGGAAACTGAGAAGGTTTCGGAGGGTGATACCTAGTTGATTTCCGGGTTTTTTCCCCATAGATCCAACAGTTTGGAAGAATTCCGCAATTTAACGGGATATCTCATCGTCACCTTTGGGACCTTACTCCCATAAAATGATCCTGAGGTGCTCGGATGATTGAGGTCTTCGACCTCGACGTCGTCATCTGCTACTTCGTGGGTGCCGCACTCTTGGCCAGAAACGCAAAGGGTCAGGGACCTCAATAAGTTATTTATAGGTGTAATCATAGTCGTAAGTGAAGGTGAATATGTTGGTGAAACTGAATCCTTAGCTTCCACTACCGAAACAGCAAAAAAGGATCTCGAGAAACTCAATCGTGAATTAAGAAAAACGAAAATCAAAGGAAAACGCAATACCAATAGGTTCTTTACATCAGATGGACACTGGCAAAGTTTAAACATCGATGAATGAAGAATGAAACAATGAACGAGGTGGATGAAAAATTTGTGCACACAGAAAGCGAAATTCAGAAGCGGAGAAATACAACCGTAGGCCACGCGATTTCGAAATGTAATCGATGGGAAAAATAGTGTAATAAGTGTAGAAGTATCAAATAAAACGTCATTCCTCTTTCCAAATAAACCAGAATCAATCACACACATTATTCAGTATACATAGCCACTTTAAGTCGAATTTCAATCTCATATCTGTTCAATGAACAAGTTCGTCAATTCAGACAACTTTCGTAAAATAATATAAAACAATATCAGAAGATAGATATCAAAATCCAATTCAGGTTGAACAATATCAAACGTACGTAGGTATTGTCAGAAAGTCACAAAAGAAAGAAGGAAAAGGAAGATAAAGTTAACAGAAGGAAGATAAATACATTTAAAGCGGAAATCAGCCAAACAACCATCGATGAATATTATTTGTATAACGCTAGTGTATTAGAAGACTACTGGCAAACTAATGCAGCAATGCATAAAACATGGCCCTTTATCCACCCGAGCATATCAAGTATATCAGTCAGTTTCAAGTCGTGGGTAGCTCGCAGGGAAACTGACCATTGGTAGGCATCTTCTTGATCTCTCTCGGATTGTGATCTCCCGTATGTCCCAACGTACGCAACAGCATCTTGCGTGTATTCGTTGATGTGTCTGGGACTGCCTGTAAACGTAGCAGGTAGAATAGTCCGGAGATTTAATGCTCCCTTCATTTCTCACAGCTTCTTCCAGGTGACTGTTTCCTTCTACCGTTAGTTGAAGGAAGTAAAGAAGACGCTTGCTCTTAAAGTTGGCATACATGTCAACGATGAAACAATTGTCTCCAGTTTAAATATGATTCTGCATGATTTCTCGAACCAACAATTTATATGCATATGAATCCCTCGCTGATACTTTCTTGGTTGCCGTTAAACCGTTGGGTTGACCTGCCTTAGATTAAAATGATAGCAATCTTCACCAAAGGGAAATATCACAGGGTACTGTAGATCATCACAGGATCGATGAGTTTCTGATATACGCTACAGTGACACACCTCGTCGTTAAATCTCGTTGACCATACTCATCACCTGATATAACCACTACTACTTCATCTAACTGGGGAGCATTGAAGCGCCGCTCGTGTTTCCTTCTGGTCTCCGGTATGCTCTAATGACTACTTTACCATAAATTCGTTGGTTTTCATTGGTTACAATCAGTTACAATACTGTTTTAAACGTTTTCATGAGGTTGTCATGCTCATAATATATACTTTGAACGTTTACACAATGGGGCACCTTATTTCTGAGATGTAGGTGAATCCCCGGTCGGTTTCTATATGTTAATGTCCAATAAAATACAGTAGTAGAAATTTCGGCGGTTTATTTGACTCTGGTAGCAGCGATCCTGCCTTGCGGTAAATTTGCCCTTGCAAATTTATGAATGTAGATGGAAATCCGTGGTCTTCTACAACTGATATGGCGCCAAACGATGTCATTTGGAAACAGGAGTTATGTATTCTGATGTCACTAAGAAAATGTTTTGATTCTGATACATCTCCTGGCGTGTAAGTCAAAAGTTCTAATAGTGGTGTTACAAGTGGGCAGAGTTTCACTTTCCCATTTTTTAAGCAAACACTCGAAGATTCTGATTTATACTTTATGAAGTGACAGTAATTACAAATAGTATCCATTTTTCCAATGCATGCTGCGAATATTCTTCCGCGGATCATATGGGAATCTATCCATTAGTGAGTATAAAGGCAGCACAGTCTGTGATCGCCTGGCTCCATTACTCATTTCCTGTACTCGGGCCACACGTTGTTGTACTGTCTTCGATGCTCCAGACGTTATTTTTATCAATCTGTTTAATTGATAGCGAGAATCAAATTCTAGTAAAGCCTGGCTTTCAAAACACATTTATTTCACGGGAAAGTCAGTAAACATATACGTTGCTATAAATAAAACTCAGTTTCTATAGACACTTAAACTAAATTGGATGAATGTTCTTACATTTTTGTATGTTTGTCCGTGCGATTATTCATAACATATTGTTTATAACTGCAATGGTAAAATATCATAAAGTTTCTTTCTCTACATATTATCTATCAATAATTCATATCATTATTTTGAAGTGGGCGCTAATCTATATATATAAAAATGAATGTGAGTCTGTCTGTCTGTACTCAACAGATTCAAAAACCATACATCCTATCGTCGTGATAATTTGAGAAATTATTAGGTATATCCTCGGGAAGGTTTTAGAAATATTTTTTTAAATCGGAGTACTCAGTTCGACTCCAGAAGGGAAAAACTGTTCCCGTAAGAAATACATGTAAACTTCGATTTTATCACTTGCATGCTTCCATTCTTTTGCAAAATTAAATTAGAAATAACCAACGTATGGATTTAAAAGTAGCACCAAAAGAAGGGAAATTGAATAAAGTTTCTTATTTTGGTCACGAAATATAATTCACGATCAGAAATTACGAGACTTTTTAGAGAATAATTAGATGATAATTGTGATGAATTTTGAGGCTATAAACAAACTATTTCTCATTTACTACGAATGCGATTGTTGAATTTTCTCATAATAACACATTGAGAATTTATTCCAGTATTCAAATGATGTTTGTTTATAGCAACGTAAATATTTACGTATATTATCGTGGAGTAAACGGTTTTTGATATTTAATGAAAATGATATTTTGATAAATTCAAGAGATTGTATGTACTCCACAACTTGGTGAGTTGATGGCGTTACCGACTTTGATTACAAATGTCATCTATTTTCAACATTTCAATTTATTTTATGTCTTTGACGAGATTGAATTTCAATTTTAGGTCTTCTTCAGTTGAATGTGTTCTCTTTGAGATTTGCGAGATGCGAAGGGTAGAGTAGCACATAATTTAGCATATCTTACTCCGAACTGAAAAGGTACTGTGATAATATATTTTCTTATATACCGAATGAAAGTAATGTAGATAGTATATATGATTTCATTATAATAGCCTTGCAACGCGAATAGCTGCCTGCCATTCAAATTGCGAATGGATTTTCTACTGGAAAAATAGAAGTACGATATATAAATTGATCCCATTTGTGCAGAATTTATATTTTTTCAATTATTGTTTAAATATTAAAAATTATATTAAAATTTAAAATATTTTAAATACATAAATTGTATTTCGTTTAAGATTTCAACAAATTAATTTAAATTACAAAAAAGAACTTTAATGCATTTGACGTTCGATTTTTCGCCAGCAAATTCTAACAAATACAAAAATGCAGTTAAAAAACTTTTGCCGTTATTAATACGAGAATAAATTATTAATATGTGAATAAATAAAAATATTATTAATTTCCAGCTGAAGAAAATAATTGGAAATACGTTCAATTCAAAATGAAATACCCAATGAAGAAACAACATATAAATCCATAGATACTGTTGTCAATCACGATGAATCAGTTAATTATCCAATAGAATTTTAAAATTCATTGGATCTACCAGGAATGCCACCGCATATTTTATCTTTGAAAATTGGTTCCCCAATCATCCTTCTACAAAATATAAATCCACCGCAACTATGCAATGGGACTAGTCTATCAGTAAAAAAATTAATGAATAACATAATTGAGGCAACCATTTTAAATGGAAAACACCAAGGGGAACATGTACTACTACCACGCATTCCCACGATACCAACAGATACTCCACTTGAATTCAAACGTCTACAGTTTCCTGAACGACTAGCCTTTGCAATGACCATTAACAAAGCACAGGGACAATCATTACAAATATGTGGATTGAATTTGATAAATCCATGCATCTTACATGGACAGCTGTACGTTGGGTGTACATGAGTTGGGAAACCATGAAATTTATTTGTTCTTGCACCAGATAGGAAAACAAAAAATGTTGTATATTTACAAGCACTACTAAGATAAAGTTCACCATCAATCATCAAATACTTCTGTCTTGGTGCGATTTTTACTACTAGTACGTTAGGATCGAGTCTCCCGTATGTAACCTGAAATCATTCCTGGTAAATAATTAATCCTCCTTAACAGATCTTTTGCTGTATTATAAACGCAAGAGTTAGAATACCGTAGAAACATCAGAGCTCAGGGTTGTTCATAATTAAATTTGTTTTAATTATGAAAGACGAAATATTTATTAAATTCGTATAATAGGTTGTTAGAGTATTTTTACTTTCTCCATATACTATAGAGAAAGTATTGTTTTTATGAAAAAAATCGACTTCGAGATTTCAACGGAAATACATGTTTTGGGGTCCCTAGATCACGTTTTGACCATTTTCGGAATGATGTCTGTTTGTATGTGTGTGTGAGCGTTACGTTAGAGCGCGCCCTCAAGCGCGCTCTAACGTAAAAACTATTATTCGTATCAATACCAAACTTCATATATAGCACTGTGGTGGGTGCTGTCAGAGTTGATTAGTTTTTGGAGAAAATCAGTTTACCGGAAGTCGAGCTTTTTGCTTCGACGCAAATTTCCGATTTTGCAAACTATCTACATAAATATGATATTTAGTGAAATACTGATAAACCAGAAGTAGCTGATTATGTACTTTGTGGGCGCTCTAACATGTAAACTATTAGTCGTATCAACACCAAATTTCATATATAGTAATTTGGTTGATGTCGTTAGAGTTGATTAATTTTTGGAGTAAATCGGTTAACCGGAAGTTGAGCTTTACTTTTCGAAGCTCGTTTCCGTTTTTGCAAAATATCTCCATAAATATGATATTTAGGTATATACTATTATTTTTAAAGTTTTAGAAAATGTTATTTACTATAACCTTTCTATTAAACATATTTTTATATCTGATTCTTTAGGACTTATTCATGAAATACTGATAAACCGGAAGTTACTGATTATGTACTTTGTGGGTGTTCTGGGCGCAGTGGGGGAAAGGCCAATTTCATTGTTTTTCATCGAACATGTCCCGAAAAACATTATTTATAATGCTTGTGACGTAAAAGATAAAATGATATAAATTAATCACTTATATTTCAAGTTTAGATTGAATATAGAGTTCGAAAATACTGTCGTAGATAAATATTTACATTTTATAAATGGAGAAATTTATGTGCTGGCCACATCAGATTTTTAAATTTTGGATTCGTTTACGCTGTCAGTTTTTGTTTTGTTCTGAAGAATAGAATCGCAAAATTGTCTTCACCCTGATTTCAGCCAATATATTCGGCCACATCCAGCGAAATCTATTTGAGACTATTTTCGTATGAAATATACGATAAACGTCGAATCCGATTCAAGGAAGTCGTCAGTATTGAAGGTGGATTTTTTTCCAAATTTCGTATTTTGAAGGAAATATAAACTACTTTTCAATATTCATAGGGATTGAGCGAGCCGATGACGTCCTAAGCGAGTAGCATCCTTTTTATTTTCCTTTAGCAAATTTAAATAATTATCCAAGGATGTTAAGATGATACATCAGGAGCTATACATTACGAATGCAGAAAACGTGCAACCCCATAAAATCTCGTAACGATCGTCATTCTACGCTCTTAAAGGTACGCGAGCACTCTCTTTCTCGTCAGCTACGATCGGAGTTTGCACCACTTAAACTTATCATATGATAATCGCATTAGTTACATAAATGAACAATTAAAAAGCATGGCTTTGTTAAGAGAGAAGCAATGAGAAAAATCCGTGAGCAATGTTTACAATAGTAATATCGCACGCATTGTTTGGTATTCTGCCAAAAAACGTTGTCTTCAAAAATTAGAAAAAAAAAGTTCCACGAAAGGAGATACGTTTAGTTAATAACTGTTAACAGTTCAGTAATTTTTAACATGATACTCCAGAAGGTGGGATCGAAATCTTTAGAAGAAAGAAGATTTAAATTAAAGCTTAATTGGCTTAATGAAGTCAGATGACGTCTTTGAAAGAAGTTTCGAAAATTATGCGTCCTCCTGTTGCATGGACCGATCTGGGATTGGGAGAAAAAAACTGGAAAAGAGATACTGTACCAAAAATATTTTCTTTAGTTCACGAAAGGAAAAAAATTGAGCACAGCGTTTTCCAGTTCTTAAAGTTTACACCAGCACACGCCGTAAAATTTACGACGAAAAACATTCTTGCTTCTGGAACATCTTCCAGAAAAAAATGAGTCCGATAAGGGAACATTTATTTTATAGGTAATAGTTCTTCTCATTCACCGATTTTTTTTAAATTTCATCTAAAAGCAATTTAACGTTACTTGTGATAAAAAAGATTCAAATATAAATATAATTCCTCAAATAATTGACTTTAATAACATCTTATCAAAATGAGAGCTCCTAAAACGGGAGATTTTGCGAGAGTTAGAGGGACAAAGCAGGAATTACAAACACCAAAGTTTAAATCGTCAGGAAAAATCCGCGTTTGAGAAGGTATTGCGAATGATGCACGATTTGGATAACTCGGTCTTGTCAGTGCAGGCCTCTACGCCAGCTTCCCAAACTTCAGTGGAAACAGTCGTTTGCGCAATGGATTCTGCCCTTCCAATAGTCTTCAACTGTATTGGACGCCAAACGTGACTGGAAGGGGTAAACGGGACGCTACTGCTTCCTCACCCATTGATAGAGCCCCCGCGGAAGCTTAAAATACCTTGTAACACGATGTCTGCATAGGACGAGATTTCCAGAGCACTCGTTACAGCATTCGAATCCAACCCACGAGTTTAATTAAAATTCTTGTGCCCGATACGACATGGGATCTTTATTAAGTCGCTCCAGATTTGGAAAAATGTTTCTCGTGGATGGATTTTTAATACTAGGATTTATTTAATTCTTCTTTTAGGTTAAATCATAAATTTAGGGTAAATATCGCTTGCGAATAACAGACATGTTCAAATTTGGAGAATTAAAGACTACACTGATCAAAAATTATCGACGAAACTGAAATTGTTGAACATTAATCTGCGAAGAAGCATTTCTCATGTATAAAATAAATTTTAAATGTAATTTAAATTTAAATTAATTTAAAATTCATTTTTAATTTTGTGATTAATTATTTTTTGTAATATATATTTACAATACCGCTCCATTCAACGAATTGAAATTGTCGATAAGGAAAATTACGGCCATTTAGTTTTATGTAGATTAAAATCTCCTAAATTACCATTATCTCCCATTTGTAAGATACATCTTGATTTCTGAACCCGAAATAATAAATACAAGATATAAATACTTTTTTCTTGTGATTTAAAAGAAGTGTCTCTAATGTATGTTTACTAATATGTATGTACCCTATGTAAACGTGATGTACCTAACTATAAGCTACTATCTCTTCGTCTAGTTATCTAAGTATGCTGCGTAGACCTGAGTAACAGTTGAAGCAATTGATTCAAAATGTTTACAACCTTTGTATAAAACTTCTTTTCTCTTTTTAGACCACTAACTTTCACGATGAAAACGTCTTATGCATAGGTAAGTATGGAATGATTTAATTTAAATATCGGTTAAAAAACGGCTCACAATAAATTGGATAAATGGCAAAGTGAAAGAATTCCCCAACAAAAAAATGAGCTCAGGAACGATACCGATAACGAGTGAAAAGTTTATATGGGCCCGGACTTTACGGACTGCGATTTCATAGATAGTAGAAGTGCGAACGATGTAGAAGTTTTCTTCTTTCATGTTCAATAACTTAATCTATTAATATTTAATTTATAAATAACACATCCATGATTTTTCTTAATTTCGTACCCTAATCAAAGATATTTTATCTAATAATCTAATAAGGTATGGTTCGATCCTTTTTTCACGATTAATTAAATTTTCCAAAGATTTTCCTTATCCACGAATCACTATTCAATTCTAAAGACTTATCGATGCCCAACCGGGAAAACAATACCTGTTAATATGTTCTCACTACGCAATATCCGCTCAAACTGCTCCATCATTCTGAATGAATCTACTGATCACTACCATATTTCCAACCCGTTTGCTAAAGCAAACATAAAGATTAGTAAAAAATATCCGTATGATGCCAAGAATTGTGTGATATATTAACGCTTTTTCAGATCAAAATGGATATCGCAACATTGTGTGTAGGCTTTTCATCACTAATATCGAGCTATGTTAAAAATATTATCAGACGATATTGTTCAGCAATGAGAAATATCAATGAGATCATTTCTGAAAGGGTACGATGATATTGGCAATCAACTAAGGAAAGAAAAATTTCGGTATCAAAGAGTCAATGACTATTAAAACCCCCGGTGGTAGTCATTTTCCGAAAATAGACTCGTCCCCGACTAATATTTGTTCATTGTGTTAGTTCACGAATGTCTCGCGAAACCTATCAGAAAGCGGTTACCTCTGAATTGATCCTCTGTGCCTAAGAAGATAAGCCTCTCTGCATTCATTTTCTATGCATGGGCAGATAAGGTTAGGAATGAAACTAAGACGCAAAAGAAATAAACAATAGCTTCAATTCGAAAGTAAATAAACGTAGCGGCACGTCAGTTGTCTCCGCTAGTAAGTTCATAAGGGGAAATTCTCCTTTCTCGTCTCTGTTCCGCGACTCTTTGAGTCCCCCTTTTGAGGCCTTAGCCTTGGAGGCGCTAAAGAAACTATGCAAGGCCTTGATCGATACAAAATGATAGGAAGTTACTGAGAGTAATCTGCATATGCATCGATACCTTGATACGTTTACGCTGTACTTATTGTGACTTTTCTTCCACCTTCATTATTATTTCCACTGGAATTAGAATCAGTTTCGGTCTTCATTAATTATTAATTTTCGTGGTGAAATGCGAAAAAATAGAGTTACTCGATTCCAATTTTTAAACCTATTACTTACAAGAAAAATGCGTGAGACACATAGGTACTGAACAAGAGATATCCCAGGAAGACAATACTTACGTCATCCTAAGGTGACAGGAGGTTTCGCCCAAATAATTTTAGAAAGAAACGATTCGTCCTTGGTACTATTCAACAAGAAGATTCCGCGGTAGACTTCTCCAAGGATTTTTCGGTGAAACGACGTATTACTAAATGGCAAAAACAATTTTGCTAGTAATTAAGTTGCTTCCTCCACCATCAAAATTGTACTTGAAATGAGCGGTCAGTTAATAAAATAGCCACCCTTAGAATTGGCTACGCGTAAAGCGGATCGAATTCTATAACGCGAAAATGTGTAAATTGAATGATTCAATTGGATACTTGACTCGCTAAAATCGCATCTCAAATAGCGGGTGTGATATATAAGCGGCCTACTTCCCTGTCTGTGCGCTAAGGAGAGTTGAAGGTCAAGTGAAAGTTGGTTAGGGAGGGCGGAGACGTTTAGTGGAGTCGGGGAGTCACCTCATCTCTTCCATATGCTCTTTCTGCCTTGGACAAAACTCGACCTCTTGAATCACCTGCGGACGATTAGCTGCGCAACAAGGAAAATGTTTCCTCATGAGTCTCTTAAGAACAAGGCTCGAATGCGCTCACTCATCCTTTATCATCGCTTTCGGCACATGAGTGAAGACACTAAATCGTTTCTCTCTATCATAAGTTCGCAGCTTTTCCCTTCTCTACGTTGGTCTCGAAGAAATGAAAAGCAACGGTAGCGTCGTAAAGTTTTACGCACACTAAATTTGATTTGCATCCTCCCCATGCTCACAAACGTCTTTCCTCGTTCGTCGGGTTCTTCGACCTCTACGTGCTAACATCATGTACTGATTCATTCCGCTAACGTTGAGCTTCATTGGTCAAACAAGCTCTAAGGTGATCTTAAGAAGTCTCAGCTCATTCGTTCAGAGTCGAGGATATGTTTGCCAACCGAGGCTTTATTTCCACTGCATGCGAGTCATAAAACTAAGGGTTCATGAATAGAATCATATGTAATTGGGAATGATCGTCAATTAAAATACTTTCTTCACTTTTTTTGTTTAAACATCTGCTTGATTTTATGGTTTTTAGCATTCATTTCCGTTAAAAAGCTCAAGATAATTAACAAACGAAAACTTTTGCTGCGACTCCATTTCAAAGGACATTTAACAAAAATTGCGGAACAAAATAATTTCTCTCTATCATGATAATTATTTTCTCTGTTATCAAGTAAAATTAAATCGAAAACAAAGGAAAAAAATCTGGATATCAAATTAATGTTTCAACAGTTTCCCCAATTAATGTTTCGATGAAATTGATTTAATCTAATTAATTGTTTAGAAAAAATGAAACTTGGACAGAAGCAGAATTTATTAATTTTAATAAATTCAAGAAACCCTACTCACTCTTTTATCTCACGTTTAGTTCCTATCTTCATTGGGCGAAACCCAAACTTTTATTAACGTTTTTAAGAAAAACAATTCTGTGAAAGATGAAACCGACATGTTTTCTTTCATTACGTGTTAATTTAAGCAGCATAACTGAATGCTCTATATTTGCATAGGAATAAACCAATCATTTTATTCTATACTACTACAAAAAATTCTAAGATTATAAATAACAATAGAACAGGAATATTGTGAAGCAAAAAAAAACTTCAGTCACCTGCCAGTATATACTCAAGGAACTAAAAGGGAGAAGATTCGTCTGGAAATCAAAGCAAAGAGCGTTCGAACAAATTTCCACTCACTCAACAAGACAGCTGATGATTAACCAACGAAACATGCAGAATCTTGATATAAATAGGGCAGGGTGGGAGGAAAATAGATAAGGTAATTTGTGAAATACGGAATTAGAAATAATAGAACGGTCTCATCATATAAAACCAGAATTATCTAGAGCAAAAACTAAAAAAGAAATAATTCTGCATTTAATGCAATTAAAATCGCTTTGTTATGAAAATTATTGTAAAATAGGGTTATAAAATGCAAAATTATGGGAAACGAGGATAATAAATTCATCCTGTGTAGAACATTTGACAAAATCGTTGCAAGCATAGTCGAGACGCGGAATTGTAGTAATGCAATGCATGGTATAGTTGGTATGTGTAGCAGCAATGGTAGTCGATGAACTTGTTTTAATTGAATAATTTATGTATGTATATTCACTGAAAAATAACTTGGAACAAAGATGCACATATTATGGAAATTCTGCAGAAATCGTTTGTATTAAGAAGAAGATTAAAAAGCAACATTAATATTGTGTGTACTTGGCTGTTTAAAACAAAACTCCGTTCCTAAACCGAATCCGTTATATCGCACTGCGATAAATTATATTGATATAATTCCTATCTCATATCCGATTATGATGTTCTACAATAAGAGATTAAACCTGGGAAGAAGAATGATAATTTCCTAAATTGTCAAAGTAGAAAAATGCTTCTGCAAAGAAATAAGAATATCTATAGTAACAGGTCGAGCTCATAAGAGTTCTACATTTTGGTAGGTTCATGGGCCCTAAAACTTTATAGGTAATGTGATTACCTCAGTGCCGTAATAAATTACAACAGAAAACATGTTTTGTCTTCTCCACGACCATTCTACGTCCCATTTCTTTCTTATCGCATTTCAATGTGTGACCTACTTCTACCATCACTACCACTTCAGGCAAAATCCTTCCTTCTCCAACCATCTCCAGTCCTTCAAATATTCCTTTATATCAACCCAGATTACTTTCTCATTTCCACGACACACCCTCATCTCGAAGACCTCCAAACTTTCGATGCCCACTTTCCCCTTCTCTACCATTAGCTTTCTTTTAGGAAATCACCTTACAAGAAGGTTTTTACCGATCTTTTTCCTGATTCCCATATCAAGAACTTTCAACATCAGTTTTCTTCGCTTCGTAAAAGCATGCTTGACTATACTTCTAACCTAATCTGTGGACCTTCAATCCCAAGAAAGAACACTATCCAAACGTGGTAAAAGATCCATCTATTAAAGCGCCTTCCCATTAACCCTGATTGTTAATTTGGACGTCTTTCTTTTGGTAAACTTGATGCCTTTTGTTTTTATGACGTTTATTCTCATCTCAAACATATTTCTAAAAATATTTTACTGTCTTAGTTTATTTACTGGAATGAGTAATCCCTTACGAAATTATAAGCAATAGCTTTGTCATCCGTTTATCTTACTGATTGCTCCTTCTTCAGCAATATGCACTGTTTTTTTTTCAATATTTTTGCGCGCTATCCTAACTCACGCTGTTTGATATAAGCACAATTTTGCACCAGTCTTTCTTCCCTATTTAACTGAAAATAATTACTCTTTAATGCTCCAATTGAGTTTGGTCATAGCATTCTATCAAAGCTATTTCTAAATTGATAAAAATTCACACATACTTTTTTAAATTCAAGGTTGTGTGTAATAAGTAATCTCTTCCCCCTTAATCATTCCCTTCATAAACGCTGAACTGATCTTTTCCAATATATCTCTCATCTTTTCCTTCTATCCTTCTATTTACAACCATCAAGATAAGTTTCGCAGTATAAGAGATTGGATAGAATGGAAATTACATTTTATGTTTCTTTTTCTTTAATGTAATCAGAGCGCTATTGGCAAAACACTCTGTCCACTTTCTTTCATCATTAATTTCCCTGCATGGATCATAGAAATATTTTTTATCCCCTTCCTCAAGTGTTTAAGAAACTCCAGTGGAATCTAGTCGTAACTCTCTGCTTCATTTCCTTTCATATCTCGCAGTACTCCGTCAATTTAACTATCTAACATCTCAAGGTCAGTTTCGGATTTTCCACTTCTTGTTAGCTCTCTATCGCAGCGCTGGCAGACTTCATGTCTCTCCCATATAGTGCCTCCATATCAGTGGTTCCCAACCTTGTTTCTTCGCGACCCATTTTAGAATCTAAAAAAATTTTCGCGGCCCCTTTTTCTCATTCTTCATATTTGGTCAATAAAAAAATAAATGGTTTCACAAAACATATTTTGGACTTAAAAAGGCACTTTGCCGCTAATTAAGTTATTCTAATTATTGACATTCTCTCCTTACCTTCAAATTTTAGATTTAATTTTGATTTCTGAAACCAGCGACCTCCCAAAAAGTCGAGGCGACCCACAGGTTGGGAGCCAGTACTCTATATATTCTTTCCAACTTCCTCTGATCATGGCTGAGTCACGTATGATGTTTCCCTTGATATCGCTTATAGTGGCCATTATATAACTAATTTTATTCCCTGGCAAATATTTAACTTTTCGGTATAATATGTCGACCAAGCCATTTTCATTCAATGGCTATATTTCGCCACATTTTCCCTTCCTACAAACATCCATTGTTAGTTCCACAGTTAAAAACAAAAAAAACTTCCTATAACGGCGGAGACAAAACGTCTCACTTATTCCAATAACCGCGGATCGTTCGCAAAGTGCCACCTGTTTACTCATAGATAGCGCGCAAATCCACAAGGATCACTTCTTCCGAAAGAGACAACTTTGAGCACCATTTATCCGTGTTGTTTAGTTGCAGAATTAGTACTGTTAAATAAAATAAAATAAATCTAAAATCAAATTATAAAAAATCGTAAAATTGAAGTTGTCACCGTGTTAAACAGTGATTTGTTTTCTTAATTAACCAAACGTTTGTCCTTGTGACATTTGTTGTCAGATTATTCTGTCATAGTATGTCTGTGTAATGAGAAGACTGGTGGCATGCGATTAACAGATTCTGCTCGACATCGCTTGCCCCCATACTGCTGCCAACATGCAAAATCTGCATCAATATTTTGAGAGGGAAGTTCAGTATCATACTCCGTATGCCAGAATTTAGAACAAAGAGATTTTCGCTTGATTCCTCATCTGAAGACATTTTTATCCGAAAGAGTTTTCTTATTTAGGAGGAACCACAGAAATACGTGGTGGTTCAATGAGCTGGCGGCAGACCTAATATATAACGGTATACGAAACCTAATTTTATATATGCACGTTACCTCAAATACCTAAATCGCCGTGGTGATTATGATGAAAACGAGCATTGATATTCTGTACCCACTGTGCACAATAAATGCTGATTTTTTAAACAACTTTTTCCATAACCGTAAATGGGTTTGGGTATTAAATCCTAAATCCCTCAACTATCCCTGACACGGTTTTTTACCATATTAAGCAAGTTTTCATTCACAATTCCTATTATATTAGGGTCAGAGTTGATAGCTGCACTTAGGCAACTTTTAGTTTTAAAATATATTTCTAACCAAAATTTTATACATTTTATATTTACCAGAATTCGCGGAATTTTCTTTCTGGGCATTCTAACCACTGAACTCCCATGTCTAACTACGGCTGTTATGGTATTGAAACATAGTTTTAGTGACAAACATATGACAATAGTCTGGTAAATTAAGCGATCGGGTATAATGAGATAAATTTTCATATTATCAATACATTCTTTAATAGTTGTAGAAGTTACTTTTCTAATGAATATTATTCTAATTTTTAAAAATCAATATTAAATATGCCTTTATCTTGTCAATAAACCTTGACACAGTTACTAGAACATTTTAATTGAGATCAGGTAAATAAAAGTTTCACAACTGGGCAATCTCATACATGCACATTGCACGCCTCAAACGGAATAATTGCGGATGTTTTAGACTTTTGTCTCTATGAACTTCTTTTTCCCTTAGCCTCTTTCATTTAAAATTAAATTGGAAGATCGCCCTTTATCACTTGCATCAGCCTTTCCTAGATCGCTCTTATGCAGTTTATCACGCGGACTTAAAAAATATCATGATTCATAGATTTATCGCAGATCGTTACTCATTTTCGGAGGAGATAAAAGAAGATTAAATAAACAAGAGAAGCGAATAAGTTTGCAGGGAAGCGTGTCACAGAATGGGCGCGCCACCATAAAATCTTTCCATCTGACGAATCCCATTTGCTGCAGTTACATCCATTATTCATTTTACTCTATTTACTTTTCACGTGTTATCTATTTCTTAAGGCAGTAAAGCATGGAAAAAAATGTTATTTCCTTAAGAACTGGGCTAGTATTTCTCAGTTATGAAAGGATATTGTGTCAAACACACGAGAGGAAATAAATAAAGCCTGTATTTCACCTTAGTCGAGAATAGAAATGGAATGTCATTTCACCCAAGTCAATCTGGACCCAGTAAATTATTTCCATTACTTCTTTCATGCTTTCCGGCAATATTTTTATGTAAAGTTTTCAAAAACAATATTTACCATAACTCCCCATAGTAATATTCATTATTTTTTCTAAGGTTTTCGAAAGTAAGAATTTCAAATTATTTATCCCGTCTATTTTTATTGATTCTAAGTTAATAAAAGTAATTTCAAGAATCATGTTTGGGTCCCCTTTATATGTATATAACCTTGCTACTGTATTTGTTATTTTTGCACAGTTTTTCCAATCCTGAATCTCAAGTCTCATTAGTTTTTTTATAAATCATAATCCACCAGTGCAATTTTCTCTCCAGTTTTTATGCCTGATGTTTAAATACTATTTGATGTGAGTTACAAACAAGTCTACGTATTCCAGGATTGTTAGCATCACAGTTCCTCTTTGTTTTTTTTTCTAACACATGTGACCGCGAGTTTGGGGATTGGACGGGCTTGAAATTGGGAGTTTCTGGAACATCTGGATTTTAGGGAGCACGATGTTAGTGAGGGTTAGAGTGGGGAGAGAATCTGTTTTTCGGATTCCATTTCATCGCATAGGATTGGAAGAGAGAAGATAGAAAAACCCGAGAACACGATCTATTTTCGTCAGTGTTTCATCAGCCGTCGTTGACAGAATATCAAGATGGTTTTCGGATATATTTCGTTTACTCCCTCTTCAACTACAGCCATCTTCAAACACTGGATATTTTTTCGAAATTTTGGACTCCAAATGTGCTGGTTAACGAGTAAGTAATCTATTCCAATTCGGTATTTTTACCGGAAGAAAATATTTCCATATTTTTGGTGACGTTTTATGTTAATTATAATCAATTTCCTTCACGGAGAGAATAGCTCCAATTTCTATGTATGTAAATCTATCATGTTAATCATACAACATAAAAGTATACTTTTAAGGTGGGGTATTCAATAATCAGTGGCGTTTTTGTGATATATTTGTTAACTCCTCAGTTTTGAAGATTCTGATATCGTATCGCTTTGATTTAAGTGATTACTATCATAAATTTAGCTGAAATTGGAAAGGTGATAAAAATAAATAAGGGAATCACTCTTGTTCAAAATGAGAGCAAAATCAGTATCGATACGATAAGAGGTTATTTAGCAACTTTTTTCTTTCTTATCGGACACGGATGAAATCATCCATATCGCAAAATCTCACTTAAAAAAAAATGCTCGGCATTGATAGCGGAACTCCATATTGTCTCTATGAACCCTTTACGTTCAAGTTGATAATACCCTATGGAAGCTAATGTAAAAGGTGACGGTATATGTATGGGTTGGTGACCGATAGCCAGCTTGATGACGTCCGAAGAATTATTAAGTGATATCAGTATCGTAAAATGATGATAAATAATAACATTGGATTAAGAATGGTCCTTCATTTTAGAAGGAAAGAAAATGTCAAGGAATTAGTAATCTGGTGTAACAGAGATAAAAATAATCGAGTTGAATATCCCATAAAACGTTTTAGCAATCTAGTATGTCTAATTAAGTCTCGAATAAATTCTCTTCCTCAATGATTTTCGTGTCGTGTTCCTTTATGCATTCTAAAATAAACATAATCGCTTCTCACGTTCATTTGAATGCTTTGTTTTCGTCAAGTTGGTGATCAAATATGATTCAGAGTTCTCCATTATTCGCGTTCAAAAGTAGTATATTATTTATGTCGAGCTCGCTATTATAACGTAATACACTCCAATTCTTCACAAAAATAAATTTTCGAATGTAGATAAAAATAATTTGTTTAATACCTGCTCACAAAGATCAATTTCCAAAACTTCACATTAATTAGAAAAACTAGTCCTAAAGGGTAGGCAGATATGAGCTATGATTTAAAGTAAATAAATTTACTTCAGAGAAGGAGCATTCCACTCGCAATTGAAGGAGCCCCTTAGTTTCAACTGAGATTCAACTTGGGGTAGCATTTAAAGTCTTTCACACAGCGTTCACACTGCTCACAACACTAAAGGAGATGTAACGTGATGCGATCGAGTGTTCGAGCGTGCGATGTCTGTTATAGGAGTCCCCGAAGCGTGATGTCCTTACTAAACCCAATCAATTTATTCCTTCGCAAAAACAGTGCTCTAAGAACTCGACTAAATTGTGAATAAATGCACCAAACTAACGAGGAAATTTACAGCAGCTTGAAAAAAGATAAAAAGCGATTTAGAGATTTAGAGATTATTTCAGAATCAGTTCGATCACTCAATTATATTGCGTCGGCAATATCAGAAACAAAATTAAGGAGACTTACATCAAGTTTCATCATTCTTCACGGAAAAAATAATTACTTTCCGCGGGGCAGAAGGGTTACGCGCACCGTAGCACCAACGACGGTATGTGTGACTAATTTTCGAATAAGGCTGTCAATAAGAGTCTCTGATGGCTTAATCGCAGCGTTATTTGTAAATAAATAAATAATAGATAAAAATTGACGAAGGAGTTTCAAACTTTCGGAACTTGTAGACGAGGGTTAATTATTTTGATTTATTTTAGTAAATTAACAGGGTTAACATCTCCAGGATTCTTCCGTTGCAGTCTTACCCTTGTTGTGAGGGTTTGAATAGTCTGGACCCCTAGCCGTGGACGATGTATTTGATTTTGCCTGGATTACGCTTTGCCCTTGGCACTTACATGCGTTCCAATTTGCCATTCTCATGTGCGCAATTCTCTGGGAGCAACCGCTAAGGATGACATAGTCATCGGGGTCTTATCGCTAACGGGAGAATCGATCCTCCAAGCCTTCCGAGCCCCATAGTAACCGCTGAATTCTCAGCAGCAAAATTACGCTCTCGCAAAAAAAAGAACTCAAAAGTCAGAGTTCTGCCCAAGGTATTGATCCAAAAAAAAGAAGGGGAAACATGAACATTGCCATCGCATTTCCAAGAGGAAATTATTCCCGCTCTTAGAGGAGCGCGAATTTCTGGCATGAAATTACTAAAAATTTCATTGCGAAGTACCTTTAAATTATTTTTGAAGACACGTGGAAACAGATCCATAGTGCTAGGAAGTAAAGAGAGCTTTTCACGCCATAGTGAGAGCTATTGGCTGAAGCGCAAATATTCATATTTCATATTCATCGGCAAAAATGGAAGACTTTAATTTTCTTTTGGATTATGGATTTTGCTAAGTGTCGTTGGAGAGGCCTTGAGGGTGGGGCCCATCCCACAAACGGCAAGTTTTCCACCCAACCTGGAAGCCTGTGCGACCGCGAAATATGCCTCCTAATTATTTTTAGAGCGTCCTCTGCTATATGGACAGTTTTAAAGCCTTCATTAAAATTCGTCCTGAATTCTGCTTACATCACAATAATTACTGATGCCATAGAGGATTTTTACTGCTTATCTTCATATTTAAAGAAGGAAAATATGAAATTAGTACTTCCTTATAGAATCGCAATGAAAGCACCTACGCAAAGGTCTCTTTCGCCCAAAGAAGTAAGAAGGTAAATAAATATATGTCCCCGATAATCTTCCCTGAGCACCCGTGAAGAGGCCTCTTGGGGCCCCGAAAGGTCTTGTGTAATCTGCCTGGCAATAGGTGTGGGGTTGTATATACTTCTCAAAGTTAATATCGGTTTGCTACCATTAATAAAGGTACATTTTATAAGAATTAGTATCTATTTAAACGAGAAACCGATATCACGACTTCATTAAATCCTTCCAAACATAATAAACGCATCGGTTGGGAGTTTTTTTGTTGCTATACGTATCGATTTTGCATGTAATTGGGTCGAAGCCGCGATTCGAGGACGACTGCAAAAGAGTTCCATCAGCAGGATTCCCTCTAACCACGCCTCTAACAATAAGTTACGCGCCTGGAGTGCCACGCCCCCTCCCTCAAGTGTCGCCAAACATTTTTTTTTGGAGCACCCCCTTTGTTGAAAATATCGAAGGGCTTTAGCTTTATTTCGTAAATTCATTAATGCTTTTGCTTATTGTGAATTGTATAATGGGGTTACATAGTTCATTATTTTATATTTCAACCAGATGAATCTTAAATCTGCAACTTGAAAATCTTCCTTAGCAACAGTGGCAAAGCTCGGTAGACTGAGCGCCGGCACTAATTTCTCGGAGCCCAAGAAAAAAACATTAGACGGAAGAACGTCCTTAAGTCAAAGGATTCTTCGGTGGAGTGCTAGTCGAGAAAATAAATTTCCAGGGAAATAAGAGCACTATTCATTGTGTATGAAATAATAAAAGCCTCTCATTTCAATTCCAAGACTAAAATAGATTTGCTTGTCATCTACTATCTTGATAAACTAGAGCAATAACTGTGCGCAATTAAAGTTTTTATTGTGGAGAATTTCTACTGCGTCAGAAACAGCGAACAGTTTTCCCTTCTGTATTTATTTCCTTATTCTTGGAGAATTTACTCACGAACCTAAAATGTAATATAAACATGATTCTTAGTCACCTGTGTGTCATTTTCTTTCCATCGATCGATAATACACTGCTTCCCCGTTATCCGCGAACTTTGTCTCCGCAAAGTCTAGCATCTGCGAAATTGCTTTATCTTCCAATTCTCAGTAATCGCGGGCAAGGTCTAGTATATCCACGAATTAAAAAAAAGACTCACCAATTTCATGAAGAACCAAGTGCATTAAAAACAACTTATTTAGTAGAGATAAATGTATAAAGTGAACGATTGGAAATTATTTACTGCGTGTGCACGTAAGAAATTGCCATTTTTAAAATAATTTTTATTTTAGTGGAAATAGTTTTCAATGAAAATAATTTCTACCTTTCCAGTTAATATATCTACGATATTTTTCATTGCTATAAAACAGGTTTCGGTGAAATTACACACTGGACATGCACACAAATTTTACATTTAATGTAAAAATTTATCGCAAAATAATAACAATACGTTCACCAGTACTCCTCATGTAGATTTGGAAACTACATATTTCGCGAACTGCATTTACTGCGATCAAATGACTAAGAATAATACAATCGAAAATGATCAAGGACAAAGAATTTTTCAAAGCATTTCTATTCGGAAAAGATCAATGTCAACTTCAAACTGAAAGAGCTTCAATGGTTTTTCCACGAGAGGGTATCATAGTAAATAAAATATGAGATGCAAAATCTCTACACAGACAGTGACTGCCGAATGTACGGTGAAATATACCTAACTCCAATATTCCACAGATTTACCGTGCGTTATCTAAGATAAAACGAACACCAACAAATCAAGAATATTTTAAAGAGAGGGAAAAAGATTGTATTTCTTGCGTTATCAGCTACTTCTATCTTTAGCGATTATTGTGGCCTTATTGTACTGATGTTATAAATATGAAATTTCTTGCGGAAACTATAAATTAATTTCATATTTATTCCATTATGGCGTACCACCAAGTAAAGCTTTTGATTAGATTTGTATCGATGTTTTAGGGAAGTTTTTAGCTAGTGGAAGGTTTGATGGTAGATATTTTATATTTTCGTATGAGAAATAAATTTCGTTTAAATTTACTATTTTATCCTTAATATAAAGATAAATGTTTCATGCCGTGTGGTACTCATCGTCATATGGTGTTCTGCCCTGAAGCAGGTCCCGCACTCCACTGCCGTCTCCACTCTTCTCTGTCCATAGCCTTCTCCTTAGTATTTCTATAGTTCTTTATTTTAAACTCATCCGCAACAGGTTAACACTAGTTTATCTTTTGGCTGAAGGCCTCTTTTTCCATCGCTATTCTTGCTTTTATTTCTTCCTTACTTCTCCAATCATCACTTATCATGGTTCGTAAGTATCTATATCTTTTTACTTTTTCTAATATGCCTTCTTTTATTTCCACATTTGTTTGCTCTTCAAAGTCTACTTGCATCACCTTTGTCTTTTTTACGTTTATTTTCATCTCGTATTCTTTCATTCCTTCTTCCAGATCCTTTATCAGCCTTTGCAGTGCTTGCATGTTATCAGCCAAGATTACTATATCATGTGCAAATATTATATTTCTTATCTTCCAATAGTAAATCCTTCCTCCTTCCCATCAAATACTTTCTGGATCATTTCTTCAAGGTATATATTAAACAACGTAGGTGACAGACAGCATCCCTGCCTTACTCTCTACCAAGATCCACCCATTTTGTCACATCCTCATTTATTTGTAAAGCAGCTTTTTGTTTCATACACAATTCTCTAATACGTTTTCTTTCCTTCCATACTAACCCCTTTTTCTTTAGGATTTTCAACATTTTCTCCCATTTGACCCGATCAAAAGCCTTTTTCCAATCAATAAAAGTACTATAGGGTAAGATTCCTCAAAGTACGAAATTTCAGAACACGAGAGCTTACTGAGTTTTCTTAAGGGCTATATACATATATATGCATGGTTTGGGATGGTTTTATTGGATCCAATAAATTTTTAATGAAGGTGAGAGGGTAATAAAAGGAGAAATGCCATAAAACGCTATGTATTGGCAAAATCTGTAGAAGAATAAAAATTAATTTTAAGGAAAACTCTTATATTAACCACGATCAATCAAATTCCTTCCGATACATTGATACAGATCTTTACGTCGCGCGTCGTTTAGAATGAAATCATTGCCACAGAACAGAAGCTGCCGTCATTCCCGAACACCTTCAACGTCTTTCTAGAAATATCGTGAATTTTGAATAGTCTCTCTGACTACAACCATTTGTTATTATTATTTAGGGAACCCTAAAATAACAACGGGCAGTTAAAAAGGACTTAAAGTGACGAAAAAAGACTGATTACTCACTGAGTAATCAGAGTGTCTCAGTCAGGAGTCAGGCATTTAGATGCTATACTTACCTGAAGAAATAAACAATTTGATTGTTGAAAATAAAATACAGAAATCTCCAGATTTTCTCCCTGTGAGTCTTATGCTGGTACGACAGTAATCACTGGCCCTTTTTACGCACTTACACCACATCTTGATTCTTTGAGTGATCTGTTTCGTGTACATAAACACATTGCAGCACCTCTGATCCGCGTTTATTTATTACTTTCGATTACTTCCATGGAAGGAAACGTAAAAATAATTTGTAACTCTATGATATGATGCAATATCTTCCGTGGTTACCTGATCGAATGTTAGAGCGTTTGAGTTGGGGGAGAGCTATTCATGATATCTTTCACCCCCTCTCTCCACAAAGCGACATTGTATAAAATGATATATTGTATGTACATTGCGATCTTTCTTTGGCTCATCGTTCAGTTATATTATAATGTAACATAATGTTAGAAGGTTCGTAAGAGCTGAAGTAATTCGTTATGTTTTAACTAGAAAAGACTACAGTTTTACAACAAGATTAAACTGGGCTATACAGAAGAGACTATATAATATCGTTCAGACCAACTCATGAGCAACATCCAACTAACGAAGCTGGGTCTTTGCAAAAACTTGCCGTTAAAGATAAACAAAACGTCGACACCAGAGGGTTGTTACCCATTACACAGCCATTTTTATGTACATCTCATCCCCCCCTCGTCTCCTTCCGCCACTAAAACTATTTTAATTCGCTGCAGCGAGTAATCTTGTAGTAAGCAGCTTCAAGGAGGATTGTAGCTGTCCTCATCTCCCTTTAACTCTGATGCGGGTAGTGAATAATTGTTTTTGCTCATAAAAATGCTTAAAATAGAGAAATATTTTTTCAATCTAGCCAAAAGTAAGAATAGTAATAAATTACGGCATGAGTGATACCAATGACTTTCCAGAAGGGTTTTAAACGTTTCCGTAATGACGAATAATTGTATTATTGTGTAAAGATGATTGGCATAAAAATGTCTAGCATTATATAAAGGAGTAATTAAAATAATAATTATGGCATTAACCACTACCAATATTTTTTTATTTAGGACAATTACTTAAATGCATTTAATTCAGCTTACAAATATAAAATATTAATATCTTTAATTTATCGTATCTGAAATAACTGTTTTGTAATAAACGAGAGAATTGGATCAGCACATCAACTCATTCACTTGATTTACAAGATTTATATTGAAAATATTTTAATAACAATTCCATTTTGGTTTAAAGTTTCTTCGTTTCGTATTCCTACGTAGTTCAATGCAAATATTTTCTACGAAAAAATGACCTGTATACACAAAAAACGATGCAATGGAAGTATTTATTTGGACTACTTTCTCATCCATGTACGTGTACCCACCATCACTTTCTTTGTGAAAGGCGTATTATCTTTCGAATTTTTGTTTCAAAATATAGGAAAATGTACCATACATCTGTGAGTATGAATAAGTCTCGTTAATGGCTTTGAAATGTGAAAGATAAGAAGATAAGATCTGTGCGGATATTTTGCATTAATCCTGGTCCCTTGGTATTTAATTCTATATCAGTGCTACATTTTTATAGTATTTTTTGTAAATTTACAATGAATTGTTTTCCTTACATTATTCTTAATCTCTGAAGAAAGCAAGGCATAATTGTCTCCATTTCCATACAGTCTAGAAAATCGATAAAGTCTATAATAATATACTAACAGGGTCTACGCACTAACTAGCTATCGAGCCGTTGAATTTACTATCATACGTCTGTGTAATGTCAGCGAATCAATGTATTATATAGAAACAAATAAGAACAAAATGCTGCGACTATTCGATAGACTCTTAAATTATCATTTGCATTTCAATGTTTTCATGATGCTAAAATGACGTTGATGTTTGGATGATAAGGTGAATTGAAAACCTGCCCAGAACATTGTATCAACATTCCAATATAATATCCTGGAATAAAAACGAATCGCACTGTAATTTGAACACAGCAATAACCTACGTGAACATCTCATTGTTAGCTCTATTAAGTATATCAGGAACTTTCACGTTTTCACACTCCCTATTAAAAGTTATTGTGAGGTACTTACATTAAGATGTTGGATCACTGATTCCAATAGTAACGCGTGCGTAGAATTCCCATTTCCAAGAACTTCAGCATGAAATTAGTTCACCCTGATGGTTTGTTTCCTTGGCGATTCTTTTATCACAGATTTAAACTAACACACTTCACAATAAAGGAAAACAGTGTAGTGCTGAGTTTCAATCGTGCATGATCATTTCTCTTGAGTGTTCCAATAGTACACTGTACGTCGAATGTGCTTCAGTTTCGCAGTACATATTCAGAAGAAAAATTGATCTTGAAGAACTTTTAGATTAACAAACGTAGTTTATAACTAACTATTAGCACTAAAAAACACTCAACCTTAGACCGTCATTTCACACTCGTTTTCACTGCAATCGTGTGGTGATTCTGGCGTTTACCGCGTTTTGAAAACGTCATGAAAAACCTGAAACACGTAAATGTCGTTCGCGAGGCAGTGAGTAATGTCTGTAAGGTGACTGACTTGTTTTCCGAACCTCACAATGAAGGTCATTATCTATTTGGAGAAGCGTTTGTTACCTTTTATTGTGGCCAAGCGATGAGTGTTAAATAAACCAGTCGAATTACTTTACCAGTGACATATTTTAGTTTCTTCGGAGTGAAAACCGAGCCTTCTACCCAGTGCTTTCCTTGTGAGGGTCTCCAAAAATCTATGAGGGAGAAACTTGCACCAGTGGATATAGTTTAGACACATTATTTAGCTTTACGAGTGTGACAACCGTGAATGCAAGTTTTATTGATTACGTGTGAAGACATTAGCAGATTAGTGCATCAACCACATTCTTAATCGGTGTGGAGTAAGGAGAAGGGAGGAGTTGAAGAGGAAAGACCCATAAGGTATATCTGATTGAAGGTCCACGTCAAAAGTAATGTCAATAACACGAAACAACCTAAAAGAACTTCTAAGAAAGTAATGATTACTCTCAGAAATATATCGTGAACTAAAAGACTTTGGCAACCATGTTTGGCATAAATCAAGCACAAACCTTTTATTTATATTTATTCGCTCCCACGGTCATTCAAACTGCAGATTTTATACCTGGACTTAGTACATACATTAGTCCTTTATTGGCATTAGGAGGAAATAATAAATTCATTGACTGAAATATACATCTCTCACTTGTTCTTTCAGTAAGGATCTACATTAAAATAAATAATCATAGAGCTTAAAAATTAATTATTTTATTCCTCAAGGCAACTTCATTCGTTCCATTGTAACAAACATTATGCAGCGTGGGTGAACGAAAGAGAAACGTATCTTTCACTCGAGAAATTGTTTTGTATCCCTCATTCGTTGAAATGAAAATAAAAATTTATGATAAAATGTTTGCATTAAAGGTAATATAAATCAATTAGGCAAGCCATCAATGCGCTTATGCTATTCGGTAAAACTTTAGCCTATTCGGCTAAAAACTTCGAATCGACCAATCACGGAGAAGGAACCATGTTTGAATTTTATTCCGGTGGTTAATTTCTCAGTTGCTGCTGAGATTTTTGCTGGTGAGTGCTTGCTACCAATTTCTTTTTCAACCGTTGGATTTTTAATTTTCTTGCTTGGGTAACTTCGGAACTTCGTTAACAGAAAAAAGTTTTAAAGTTTCACGCTCTCATTTTTTTCATAATTATTCATAGCAAATTGCTGATTCGATAACAAGTAAGAGGATGCTGTGTTAAGGCTGAATGATCTCCATGGTCAGCATTCAGGAATTCTCATTTAATATAAGTAGCATACCGCACTTTAATCAAATTTCATTCTTCTACATTTTGTCAAAGAATAATCTCTCTCTCTAGCTGAAAATTCTGATAGTAAAAGTGTCGTCGTTGTATAATATCAGTGCATGGTGTATCCTTCTCAACGAGTAAGAAATTAAGTACAGTCATCCCTTTAATATGACTACTACTTCCTTTTCGCGTTACATTCCGTTTCAGCAGTGCTTTTATTCCACAAATCTAATTCAATTTAGTAATTATCAGTGGTAGAGCCTGAGTTAAGTAATTTTGGGTCTTTAGTTCGTAAATGATTGTCTTAAACGAATCCCCGAGAATTAAAGCAAACCCTAAGTTAGAATTAAAGCGATCATCTGACATGCTTAATTTAGAGAAAGAATAGCGAGGAGAAAATTCGGACGCTGCCGAGGCATGAAATCGCGTCTAGAACTTAAGTAAAAAAAAGTTACTCAGATGATTAGGGAGGTGGGTTATCACGGTTTGAGTTTCGGTCACGTCAATTAATGCCAACTTCAATTGCGATGTTCATCTCTTAAATTCGGTTACGGAATTATCCTTCGTTTGTTTTTGCGCGATCTTAGCTGA
This sequence comes from Sympetrum striolatum, assembly GCA_947579665.1. Lineage (NCBI taxonomy): Eukaryota > Metazoa > Arthropoda > Insecta > Odonata > Libellulidae > Sympetrum > Sympetrum striolatum. The sequence continues at coordinate 30,627,102 of OX388341.1, forward strand.
TTACTGTAATGTAACGAAAGTCCTCGCTTAAACATCACTGATATCTGCAATTGAAAACTAATTGTATCAGAAGATACTTGCGTTAACCATATAATCTAATACTTAGATATATTTCATAGTGAATTTACTCTGGCTTTCGCGGGGAACATTTTTCAGATATTTTTATTGCTATACATGCATTATATTAGTCTAGGTCTTTTCTGTATTTATTAAATCGGCTATAAGTTTCTTCCCTTTTGAATCAGTAATTCATGTGGTGGATTGCGTATCCGATTTAAATTTACATCTCTATCTGTTATTTGAAAACTCATTGGGTAATGCTTTCATCAGCATTGTTAAGTTTCTTTACTGTCTTAAAATTTCAGTTCTTAATAGTTTGTTGGTAAGAATTTCTGAGAGCTCAATTACTGTTTTTTTCAATATATATCATAGTCTCCGGTAATTCCCTAAATCATTTCTTTTTTCAAATTAATAAAAACCCAAATGCTAAACCGAAAGCAAAATGAAAATTCAGGATTTTATGTAACGGAAATCCGCATTTGAAAATATCTGGTTTAGTTCATACATACCCATGGCTATAGAATGTAATACCGATCGGATTGTAATTATTTGATATTATATTAATTTGGAATTTACATTTTTTTCAGATTTTGAGAAAGATGATAAAATGCCTCAAATTTCGATATTGCCCCGGAGTATGAGTCACTCGCGTATCCAAATCCATGGGAGTCGTCACAGAAAAGGACCAAATGGACAGAGGTACTATACAGGTAAGAAGAATGCACCTTTGTTCTGATTACATCTTATTTTAGTTCCTTTGATATTTGCCGTAATTTTGTGGACTTTTTGAAAGGTTTTAAATTCATACATATAATAAAAGAATACTTTTTGTTAATCACATAAAGCATTTGCGATATTTTGGAAGAACTGCCGAAGAATTGTTGAACTGAGTGACTATTTAAAAAATACATTTTTTGTAAATTTTGTAGATAATTGTATATACTTTAATATCAGTTTAACGGAGAAATTTTGCAATAACAGAAACGAGCCTCGGAAAATGGACGTAACTATGGCAAAGACAGACAGAATAATTGAACTTAGAATATTCCTGTTAAAAAGTTAAAGGAAACGACCACGATGTAATTTGTAGCGACTCATTTTTGAACGATGTATTGCAATGGGTATACTTACGGGTAGAAATAGTTCCTATTTCAATGGGATTAATTCATTAACTAAAAGTAACTATAGTCCTTACTCTATGATATATACTAAGGTTAGAAGAGGGGGGGGAGTTGGAATAAAATAGGGGGGAGTAAACAGACAAAGTAAGCAAAGGTTATTAAGGTGAGGGTAAAGTAGACATTGTGGTATCCCAGATCTCAGGAGGGGGTCAATTTTATTCTTATTATTAGTTAGATATTTACCGATGTTATGGGTGGTATAAAAAGCAGGTCTGTAATTCGGAGGAAAAATGTTAGCCAGTTGATAACTAATGGGGCCTAGAAGGGAAGTTTTACCCATTTGGGTTTATCCGAATTCATCGAAAAATTACCATAAATACGTACTAAGTATATAAGACCATTTTGGATGAATACTGTTGTTTTGAAGTCAGTAATGCGAGTACAACATAAATATTACTTAGTAAGGTTTTTATAATAATGTTCTGCATCGTATGTTCATAAGAAGCGTTCACTCAATTAGAGACAAAGGGAATTTAAAATCATCAATGTATGTAATTCTCACATATTATTTAATATAATTCGGTGAACTTCCTTCCTCTTTGCATAGCGTTGTCTTCAGTGATACATTACATTATGGACTGAATAATAGGCATATGCCGAGGGCCAGAAACGTAGGTCAGAGAGTTCTATTCAAGATTCCAATTCAAGTGCTATTAAATATTAATTATTTTTCTAATTAATAGAGGATAAAACGATATACGATTTTACGCTGAAAATTTGCATTTACTGGCAAGTAAGTGATTGATTTTCTACAATTATTTTCAAGTTTCAGGGTTATTAAAAATTAAGTTTTCGTTCACGATGTTCGTTTGATAATGACAGCCTCACCATTAGACTTTAGCCCCAACATCTGAGGATTACTTTTCATTTATTAATTTTCTTAAATCTACACAAATCTAAGTCAGTGTCCAGCAAGCCGCCTTTCGGCGTTTGGCACGAGTAGCGAACACCAAGCGATTCATTCGTAAATATTACTTTCATGGATTTTTCGGAAAAGAAAAATTTCTGTTTTTGAAACATTTTTACATGCGCTTATTTCCATTACTTAAAGCTCATTGTCGGATATTTTGAAATAGTTTGGAGATGACATAAATCCTCTCTCTTATAGGTACACTATTATCATTAACTAAAACTATTCATTAGTTTCCGCAACGTAGGTAGGTAGCCAGTAAGCTTAAAGATTAATTAAAGCTAAACGACTTACTAGCTTAAGCTTCTAAAGGTAGACGGATGTTCACTTTTCCACAGGCTTTACTTTTTATTTAAAAAGACGAGTACCGGTTTCGGTGGAACTCCACCATCATCAGGTCAACACAAACCAAAATTTTCACCAAACTGGTATATATAGGCAAAATCAGGAGAGGTGGGAATGAGACTGGAGGGAAGGGGGAACGGAAGAGGTGGTGGTGACGCCAGTGAAAGAAGGGGGAGGGGAAAGGTCCCTTTCCCCTCCCCCTTCTATGCTTCATTTATACGGTGCAAGAATAATGAAGTAGCATCGCTCTTTTAACTTTTCTTCGAATCTGCTGACGAATCACTTTTGTAAAACCGAGCTTTTTATCGCTTTTCCGCAGAGTTTTTGGAAATTTATGGTCAAGTCAAAGTTATTCGTGGGCGTAACCCAGAGAAATCCAACCGAATTCATGACGTTTTTGTTTGTTCGATTAATTTTCTACAAGCTATCCTTATACAAACGATTCTGTTAAAATACTTTGACTTCCGGACATCTACCGGTTGATTTCATATCATAAACTTTCATAGCACTTATGTATAACAACCAAATCTAACTTTTAACTGCATTTTAATTAACATTTAATTGAAGTAAGTCAGCCGTAAGTATCCTTACATTCCTATGAATCTTGTTTCTCTAGTCATTCATGTTTGTACATACATACATACATTACACTCGTGATTATGCTACTAACATAACATTCATGTACTTTAGGGTATCGAGGAACGAGTTCTCATTCGAAATAGGTTAAAATAGCTGGGAAAAACAGCGAAGAAATCAGATTATGACGAATGACTGGATCTACTGAAAAACCGTCCCGTTCCATTTTCTAGCCTCCTCCTTCGCGTGTACGTCCTTGGGCAAGATTTGGAACCTGTTTCCGGCTTCGAGTATTTTTAAAAACGGGCGGTTTCTTGAGTAGGTGTAAGCTTTTCTCGAAATCATAAGAATGGTTTCAAAAGGAACCAAAGACACGGCGTCGATTGCTCGTTCTCTTCTGCTTCGTTTTAATTCGCGGAGGTTCGCTCCCTGAAAACATCTGTTCCTTTAAATATCTTAAAAAAAGATCTCAAACGGCAGCTAAGATGAATTCAAGGTTGAAGAGGAAGTGACGCAACCCGCGAGTAGCGTGGTAGCGTGTTGGAACCTGAAAAATCCGCCAGCCGAATTACAAGGACGGGACGATACGCGAAAACGCGACGATAAGCTATACCTCGAGTACAAATGTTATTTCGTTTTCCCAAATGAGTCACAAGGTGGACAGTTTTAATGGCAACGCGGATGACGTTGGGTTTTGCGACCCAGAGTGGCGATAACATAGATTGCCGTTGATAATATTCATCTAGTGAGAATATAATAAAATATCGTTGTTCATGCCATTCTGATTCACGGAAAAAGCATTAATCCGTCCCAATCACATCATAGCAAAGGTCCCAATTACATCACAGAAAATTCCCAAAATAAACAATATTCCCGCAAAAGCTACTTCTCGACAAACTCAATCCCGTATACTTGTGTTCTATCGCCGTTTCTGCAAACAAAAAAAAATGAGCGCAAAGAAAGCTTTATCGTTGAGTAAATGCACAACTAACAGCTGCGAAGAGTTTGCCAATTTGTCGGCCATTCCAAATGAACTATTCACTTCCAAATTAAAGATTTTCTTCAGTTTGAACAGTTTCAGATCACTACTTATTATTCCACTGATAGACTGCATGGCGCTTATCTGTCTCCAACCGTATCTATGTCGGGCATCCTTGCCAATGGTCGCAGCTTATTTTAATTTAAATAGATTTAGTGATGAACAAAATTAACTAAAAATTCCGGATTCCACAAAAAAGTAGAAACAGGAATATTTCATCCTTTTTATTCTCTATGATTAATGTAAGAAAGTTCCACGAAGTGAAGGGTGAAGTAATTCAATATGTAATGCTAGGAATTTTCACGAAATAAATTTTCTTTCCCATATTTGTCGAGGGATAAAATATTTTAGTAAAAGTTTTTCTAACGCAGTTTGTCAAGCTCCGTAAACTTTAATCTACGTCTTTACCCTCCAAGCCGCCTTTCGGTGCATTGTATGAACCATGACTTCCTTCTTCGATTATTTTTGTAAATCGTTCACGGAAAATAAAGAATTCTCATAGCCATTCTTTCTAACAGGTTATAGGTTTCTATGTGGATGGATAGTTTCCGATAGCTATTGCAAATAAATAGACTTTTCAAGTTCATACGATTAAAAAATTACGAGATTATTTTAGTTTTGGCAAATGTATTCCTATTAAATATTGATTAGAGAGGTTACTATGAATATTATTGTAGGCATTCCTTAGATCAATGGTAAGATTTCTCGAGTTTTGTATTCGCGAAAATGTTTGGGAATGCTGGTGTAATGAACAGCTCGTCAGTAATAGCCGGTATTGATAGGGTAATTATAAAAGGCATGAAAAGACTATTTTAGAAAAGCGATAAAAATTCTCAATTTAGGTCAAGGAAAAAAGGATTCTTTTTGATTATACCGGCTTTTATCTGTTACCTTCGTTCAAATGATGGTCAAACTTTAATTGAAAATTCTGAGAAATTTTCCGAACGTGAATTGAAGGTCCATTTAGTTGACCACGATTATTATCGAAGATTCATAAATTTATATAATTAATCTTGTTATCGAATTTCCATTAATGTACATATCAAGGCCAGCATATCGCGCTATACGAGCCCTTACCTCAGAAATATGCATTGAAGATAAGATAGCGGGAGAGGAAGAAATCACACCATAATTCCTCTAAGGGATATCAGTCGATACCGGCGTGAGTTTATCTAATAATGAGGTCTTAATATTAAAAATATCTTAAATGACCGTAAATATGAGTACAAGCGGAAACAAAGAAAATTGGCAGCTACAGATTCCATCCAGCCTTCCATTAGCAAGCATGGATTATCCATGTTTAACTTCCTTATAGTACGATAAGGTTTCATATCGCAGCAACCAGCGAATCATTCTTTATCAGGGGAAAATGTACACATGAGCTCACCTGATAAAATGTCAAGTGCGCAAATTCCATTTTTCTGACACTACCCAGTGAAATTGGACATAACAACAACAGTTAAACAGAAGGAAAAGGAATTTTATACAATATTGTTATATTTTCCACAGTATCTCCAGTCCACTATCTTTTTTCTCGTATTATTATATAAATTCCATACATTTTCCACCATTTCCATAATATTGTGGAAATAGTACTATACTTTCAGCTTTACTGTTGTTCTTATGGAATTCAATAAGACGAGGCGGAAAGTGAACTCTTCTTCAGTGAAAATAGGACATGTTTTAGGGAAGCAAAAGAGACACTCATAACGGGAAATAAAATGAGCTGTTCATGATCGGCTTTTTTTTATTAGTTACCTGCGTCGAAACTGAGACCGCGTATTTATAGTTCACTCGAATTTGAGTCATCGGAACGATTTGATGAGAAATTTCCGTTCAGGAACACGGGATTTCTTTTCCTTACGTCACACGTCCTTTCCGTGGAATCAACCAGTTCAAAGTGAAAGCCGCCATTTCCAACGAAGCAGCCGCAAACCAAGCCACCGAGATGCCCGCTATCCCAAGGATTCGCAGCTTGGTGACAGCAGTTCCTCCTTAGCATGCGACTTGACGCTACGCTTGAGGCTTGACTTATGACGTGAACTTGTGCCAACAGTTTCCTACCGCAAACCTTGTGCTTGGATTATTCGAGATCTTAATACTATAGGCTTACCCAACGTCGTGAACCGTACCGAACTATCTCTCATCTGTCTTGTTCCGTTTCCCCGGGAATGAATTTCACGTGAGGACGTAGATGAGACGATCCGATTTTTCGTAATTATCTCAATTCTAGATTAGTTCTCAACTTCCAAAACTTTTCGTGTTTAATATGTTCAACTCGTCGAGATTGTTGTATCGTAAAATATAATTTTACTCGAGGCTTGAGTTTTTGTATGACTGTTTTTCCTCTTTACGATTCCAACTGCTCACTATTGTTGAGAATTAAGAGTATACATGACAGGTCTAGCTTATTAAAAATTATTAAACAAATAACGCTGTATAGGCAATATCCTATGCAAAGAGGGTAACGAAGGAAATAATTCTTTGGCCAGATTGTACTTGTTCAGTACTGTGTTATCAAATATGAGCAGTTTACTAATATAGTTTATGTGTGCTTCTTCTCTTCTGTCTTTATTCAATTGAACCAATTTTTCAGTCCCGCAAATATTGTGACCAAGAGGGTATATTTTGCCGGCTTTAACTACTTCCTAGTTTCACTTCAGAAAACAGTCAACGCAAAATGAGAGCGAGAGATAATGTCCTCCTCCAAAAATATGTTATCAGCGGTTAAGATAAAGTTGGTAGAATAATAATCCCGCGGATATATCTTTTCAAAATCAACCCCACACCATAAAAATGTAAGACATATAAATCTTTTTTCGCATCAAAAGGCAAGTGGGAATTCAATCCATTTTACAAAACACATTTTGAGACATCCTATTTTCAAAAATTTATCTACAGTGGTTAAATTCTGCAAAAGTGAAAACAGCAGTTTATAAGTATTTCAGAGACCCTAAATATAAATATGGATGATCGTCTCGAAAATTATCGAGTTCATCGCTGGTACTAGTAAACCTTTACTGAATGTTTGTAGAGGAAAAATTCTTTCCCTCGAGAGGAAATGCACAAGCGAATATATGCTGAAATTGTTTTTATGACATTTATACCAGCTTTTTGATGGCGAAATAAATCTTTTAGTTAACTGAGGGCTACATCACTAAAAAGTTCATACTAACATCACCATATGAACAGTAAAGATTATGTGCACATGTTTAAATAGTTATCCTTAACCTCGAGAAATGTGGAAATTCACAATCCTCTTGTTCTGGACGTATCTGTCGGTAAAATATTCAGCCCGAAGGCCAGTCGGTACCTCACCCCCTCTAACATTAGCTACCAAGAGATAGTAGAGTGGGAGACTTACTAGGCGAGATGAGGAATGAGGTAATTTGCCCTTGCTTTCCTTTTTTGAGCTTACTGACCCAGCAATAAGCGGAACATGTACAAGAAAGTAAATCGTAATGACTTTACGAGTATCAGTTTTCTAAACGTTCCATAAGGTGTGACCTCAATTAGTGTCATAAATCAGCATCATTCACATCCCAGTAGCTTTTTAGTCATCACAGCCATAAAAATTGTGAAAAAGTAAACATTTCTATCTATCTTGTAGCAAAAATCAATGAAAAATTTTCCATTCATCAAGATATAGTAACAGGAAGGTCTGGATAGAGAGATTGTTTAAAATATAACCTAAATTATATTACTACCTCCTAGTTTAAATAGTCACTAATATATGTAACTGTTAGAATATCGAGCTATTGCATATGCCTTTCGCTCATAATTTCGATATGAATGTCCTCTATAAATTGAAATATATATTACCACCCAGCGCCGAGGAAAGATTCTGCTTTAATATAAATGTGTTACTCACTCTCCGACCCACCAGTTTAGTGATAGCTTAAAACTAGACCCCCGAGAAATCCACTTTCTTAAGTCCCACAGCCTCATTCCGTCGACGTAGGAGCGACTTGTCGTAAAAAGTGATTCCACGGCTAGCGAAGATGATTCACTCCGGAATCACATTTGCTATAGGAGTGTAATTCCATGCCACAGAGCAGCACCTTAGCAACTTCCTGGGAATAACCTCTCCCTTAGCATTAATCTAATGAGTCATAGCGTCACCTGATAACGCGCTTACGAGAGCCATTGTTAACGGAATGCTTTGGTGTTTTGCTAATTTCTACGATTTTTCAAAGAAAATATTACTTTTGGGTAACAAAGGAAAATAACCAGTGTTAATGTGAACATTGAGAATGAAACATGTTTAGCAATTAGTCATTCCTTTTATCAGGGTACATGAGAACATATGAACCGAATAATTCTTCAGTAAAATCCGAATAATAATGAAAAGTGTAAGTACTAAAGAATCAGCTCGGTGGGTTACTCATTATCCAACGAATTCTGTACCACATACTGTTGATTTATGTACTTTACAATTAATAAATATTTAAACATTATATATGACAAGATCTATTAATTTTTAGTCAATTAGGGTCTTTTCCTTATTCAGAGTACATTACTGCGATCATAACATCCTCGCATAGCGGAATATTCGCGAATTGACCGAATTATAGGAAAGCAGCTATGCGATTGAAACTGTGTTATCGATGGCACGCGAAGTTTGTAACCGTTGATAACGCGGAGCATTTAATTATCTACGTCTATGTGTAATGAGTCATAATTAAACTTAGGTACCGGTGACATGCGGACAAAACCTTGGGCAGGCATTATTTAATTTATGCGCAAATATGAAGAAGCGTGTCAGGAGCCATTCCAATAGAGTTTCTTCAAGTTATTCTACGCATTCGAACAGTCCATGAGACCCATGGGCATTTGGAACTCATTTTGTTCTCAAGCGAATACCGTATCTACAAAACAGGCTTATTTTAGTCATGATATGGCAGCGCATTAAAGATTTTTCATTTACATTGCTTAAACGTAATCTCTGTTCGTTTAAAATGTTCACATAACGTTTTCGATTGGGAGATTTTCCGGCTAAGTATGGAAATTTAAAACCTAACAACTCTTCAAGTTCATTACATTTTTCTCACATAACCAAAATTAACAAGAAAAAGAACGATGCTTGTCAATGAGCTGATTTAATTAACACTAATGCTTAAAGGCAGCATCCAAAATTAGTCAAAATTATAAAAAACTGAGTATGAAAAGTGCGGAATATTGTCAGAACTCGCAGGATATAAACAAGATTCAAGGCATTGGTTTTGAGGAAGCTTGAATGCTTAATACACTCTTAAAATTCAATGAAAATGTAAATAATTAATGCATTATGTGCCGCTAGAACCCAGCTAAAGTAATGAATGACTATGAAAGCATTCAACTCAAAGACATACAAAGAGTAGAATAGCTAGGGGAATAACCCAGCTGAGGCCGAATTTTCCACTCTCTCGTAAATCCTTTAGCTTCATAAATATTCGAACTTAGTAACCCAAACATTACAAAAAATGCAAGAAAATTATGGAATTACTTGAAGTAGGATTTACAAAAATTATGAATTCATTTCTATAGTTGGTCTTCTCCCTAATAAGATTATCTATGTTGTATATGGTTTACGCTAGGTAGGGAATCTCTCTTCATCCACTCGCAGAATTTTCTGCTATCCGCTAGAAAATGATTATTTTCCGCTAAGCTAAGAAATTCTATCTAGTATAGCGGAGAAAAAGCAAAGTGCATTTCCAGGTTGAAGGTCGTACGCGAAAGTCGGGCGGCTCACTTCCTCACAACCGACAACCACCAAGACTGCTGACGTCACAATGCAGGAGTATGCACGTGTGGATTTACACATGACCGAGCGAATGAGTGCCGACATTAGAATCGGCCAGACGTATGTTGAACTCGAGCGAGTTGGCGGGCACATTGACTTTTACTGAAGGGATATATATATATACAAAGTCATTCGCTCTCTTGACAGAATAAAAAATATTATTATTAATACTACCCTTGATCCAACATTTCATTGCGCCAGAGCCGACGAGACTAATGACATAACTAATAATAAAGAGTAAAAGTGGTTGGCAGATCCAGAGGGGGCGATCACCCCACTTTGTGAATGAATTTACGAAACATGTAATTTAGTTAGGATCTCAAGCTAAAAACTAACAACCAAGTTTCCTGCGAGTACCTAAATTCTATTGAATTTTTCAAGGCAAAATGGCACCTTCATATTAAAAAATGAATATTCATGGCTGTCACTTAAGATTTAGATATATACCACATGAGGCGCCAGTGGCGTATGGTAGGAGGTGTAGTAACACCAACATCTTATCTTCCCTAATAGGCTCTCTAGCATGCACCGGAAAGAACGACCAGAAGTATCTAATCTGTTTTCGCGATTACTTTCTTGACGTTTTGTCGATGTCTCTCGGAGATCGCGTTCGTTTTTTACTGGTTCTAATATTTTATTTTATTCGCGTAAAAGCTCGGAACTGTTGAATTTTTCAAAAAGCTTCCATCGGTTATCAGACCTCTCCTGGAAGGAATTCCATCCGAGAGATTCTATCATAATGAAAAACTATTTCTGTATTTCACAAATTTATTAGAAGATACGCAACCGATTTCTACGTTGTCAAGTTGCATTCAGTTCTGACACACGTAATGCAAGAAATATGTCTAATCTACTATAATAATTTTCGTTGTGTATATATTTATTCATACGATGTCAGTAACTCCCGCAAGAAATTTATTGGAATGAGTTTTTTAAGATCAATCTCTCGCACTTCCCGATGAGATGATAATAAGAAATTCAGAGATTCATTAGGGATCTAATGGACTATTTCATATAGGCATTTTTTTATCTAAAGTATCGCTAGTCCGATTCGAAACATCTCGAAATTATTCTTACAATAAATATTTTTGAAGTTATTTTTCACCGTGCACAGTCCTGATTTCTTTTGAAGAGTTAAGCTATAAATAGTAGTCTTACGAAATCGAGTTAAGTATCAAAAGAAGGGAAACTGAATTCTTAGTCATGGGCGCTTCCGGGATTAGAGGATTGCGGAATATCGTTTTAGATTCGAAATCATGAGATATCATGTAAAACATGCGAAAAGTTTGTAAAAATTTGCGAGCGTAAACAACTAGTTCCCGTGACGAGCAGTGAGTGTTGCATCCAATTTCATTTATTTCCCCACGAGGAATCAATCATATTGAATGAATGGCAGGAAGATGATCGTACTTTTCTAGAAAATGCTATTCTTTGTGAGTTTAGAATCTACAAATATGATAAAATAAACGAAAACATTGTGGCTATAACCAATCTGTCTACTTGACAACATTTTTCAAGACTAGCTCAATGTATTTCTCCCAAAAAAATCCCTTATTTTAGACCCATAGAAAGTAATGGCAAGAAAATGATAACATACTATTTGAAGAGGAGGCAACCTTTTAAGATTTAGCGTTTGCAGAACCGATGATAAATATCAAGATCAAGCCCACCGCATTTAAGGATTATTTCATATTCATGGCGTTGGATTTTCATGTTTATGTACGTTGCTTTTCTATAATTAGAGAGGTTGGAAAACACTTTTTATGTCAGAGCATGGATAGATAATGGAGAAGTTCCGGGCGCTTAGTAAGTAAATTGAATTACTACAGGAAAACCCTTTATGTTTTGAACTTTGCGCCCCTCCCTCTCTCCTCAGGGAGGGGAATTGAGGGACAGCCTTGGACGAAGCAGTACGAAATTCAGAGCGACTTCATCCGTTCGACAGGCTGGTCCAGTGGGTTGCGACGCTGACTGTCTCGGGTTCAAATCCGGTCGGGTGCTTCCCGGGATTAGTGGGCCGCAAAACCCACCGGAGGCTTTTTTCTTCATCATCATTCCGATGATTCATCTGAATTGGATTTGGGCCCGTACATTTAGTGTTGCGGGAGCCTCTTACCCCGCGTCAGCCGTTGAACCCGCTTGGCGGGCGGTCCAATCGTTAATTTCTTTTATTTTTATAATTTTATTTTTTGGCTACAAAAATTGTAAGTTCAAGTTAATTTAGAAAAACACTTTCAAAAAATTTCACTGTTGCCTCAAAGCAGAGAAAATTCTTTTTAGAATCCAGGCAACCCACAAACAATTGCATTTTAATTGCGAGTGGGTTTAGCGAATAGCGAGTGTATTTTAAAATTCAATATCACAGCTTAGATCCAGCAGTACAATGTTTTCAAAGAAGAAAAACGAATCTTTGAAACGTTTAAAAAATAAACTGGAATGATCATCAATTATCTGCAAATTACTTCAATAAGTTAAGTTAAAAATAATCTCCGAAAGTAGTATTTGGCAAAGGTGGAAATGAGGTATACCATATCAGGCGCTCGACTTCAGTTAATAGAGAGGTCAACACGGAGCAACTTCGGGGAGATATTTTATTTAAGGTCAATAAAATAGTTGGGAATAAAGTATATCGAATCTTCCTTTTCGTGAACGTGAGATAAAATAAGGAAGAATTAAGTAAATTAAATAGGAGTTTATTGTTATGGGTTAAGAAAAGTGACAATCTATTAACCTTGATATCAAATTTTGGCTGTTTAAGTAAATAAGTATATATTCCAATCGATGCGAGATGTGAATCCCAAATATAGCTACAGCACAACTAAACACCATTACAAAACAGTTTAATCCTTTTCTTCGCACGAATAATTTGATATCATCGACTTAACAATAGTAATAGAAGTAACCGATTCCTACCCAATGCAAGTGTGAAACAAAATTTTTATATCAACGTCGAAGGATCAGATCTAAAAAAATTTGTTGTAATAGATTTAAAGAATCTCGTCATAGTAATACATGTAAATCAGTATTAATGTCAATAATATTGGAATTATGTTATGATGGCGGTAAAGTTTTGATGAAAACTGAAATTAATTTTAATGAAAGTTATCTTCGAGGGCTCTGCACTCTAGCTCTGTAATTAAACAGTCTCAGTCTCATTCAGTCCCTACACGTCCACGTCAATATACGACACGGGTATAAGCGATAAAAAATCAATTCATATCTGCTTCAAACCATCCGATTGCCTAAATTTTATAAGCCTTTCTTAGAATTAATCTCGGAATTTTATCCTCCATTGATTTGAAGTCTTAACGCCTCCCTTCTAAAATAAGGCTTCTAAGTACGGCACTCGTCTTAACAATCCTACGTTATCTGTGATTCACAGTAAGAAAAAATGAAAAAGGTATTTCTTTAGCGACGATCCGTATCTCCGTAGACGGTGAGGGAAGGTATCTGAACAAGCTAGTATAGATTCCTCCCTGTCGATAAAGAGAAATACTGGAAGTCATAAAAATATATTATTATCACGAACAAATCATGGTTGCTCCTCTTTTATTATTTACAAGGAGCTGATGAGATTTATGCAGCGGATGAAGAGGAATTTATTCGTATTAATTTTAAGAAAATTCAGAAATCGAGAGCACTTAATATTAATTTTTACTTCATAGACAGAAACAATTATCCAATAAAATATTCCGTATTTGTATTGGAAGAGCAAAAACAAATTCATATGGACAAGGTAAATAAGAAGTATTATATATAAAATAGTATTATACATAAATTACCTAACTATGCTTTTTCAATAAAAAATAAATTTATATAACTTATGAATGTATGAAAACACGAAAGCTTATGCTTAACTCATTGAAAAAGAATAGGAAATCTTTATTACGCTGAAAATCGGTCTTTTTTAGGTTTTTATATTCTAGTATGGAGGCACGTATATGTTAATCTCTAATGGCAACAGAGCAAATAGAAATCAGAGAGAGTAGCGTTATGTAACATAGTTTTGGAATTGTCCTGATGTGTTTCCGTAAAGAATATCGTGGAAAGATGATATAGCCGTCTTAAAAGAAAACACTTGGTTACGTGCACAAAATATATATGCATAACTAATGACCAGATAATATTATTATCATCTTCTTTCCCTGTCTGTCATAAATACGAAACAGAATAACGCACAACATCTCTCGTACATATCGAGAACTTAAATAAGAGTTGTATTTGGGAATTAGAAATGATAAACGAAAGGCTATGCGTATCGTAAAGAGTTGATCCGATAAATCAGAGAGTGTTACAATCAGATGATTCAGAACGCGGGATAAGAATCTTTAGAAAATAGAAGATTAATTCAGAGGATAGATTTATAAAACAAGTATAGAGAAAGTATGTTCTTAGCAGATGTAATGGATATAGTGGGACTTCCTCGTTATATAGACAGTCTTGATACTGCGAGTAAGATCAGGGATATAGATGCTAGAACGAATCGATTCAATAATTCGTTTTTTCCGAGAAAATGACGCGAAAAGAATCAATGGGGGAAGTAGAGTCATTGTGCTCATACCCCATGCCACACGCCGAATTGTGGATTGTAAAGTTTTTATATAGACGAAAGCAACTAATATTGTCTAAATTTAATCAACAAATTCAACTCAATTTTAAACCCTATATCTTCTAAATATTAGTTGCCTGGAAGTGTTTTTGATAACGCATACAGATGCATCTCTTGGTTTAACATGTGGTTTTCTGTTTAATCAATATTTACGCGTTATTGATTGTACAGTTTCCAAAGCTGGAACAAATCAAAGAATTCTTTATTAAATGTAATGGGTATGGTGATTCCCATGAAGATATTTCTGACTTATAGTATAAGTATTGGAACGCTGCCATGGAAAAGGTTTTCCTTGAAATCCAGAATATTGTTTCCAGATACAGATCTCTAGGTATTTTCCACAAGATTTTTTTCCAAAGTATATCTATACATTTTTATTTTTATTCCCAAGTTGAGTTAAATATTTCCAAAGAGAGAGATAATAGGATAGAAAAATATTGTGGAAAGTGAAAATTCTGGTATTTATTTATTACTCTATAACGTCATTTCTCTAATTATAATTAGGAATTAAAAAAGAACAATAATACTCTAAGCGTGTTCACCTGAGTTATGAACGAGAATTAGAGATAGTATTCATGAGGAAGAAATATTGTGTCATACTCTGCGTTACTTCCGGAATATAAATTCGCTTTAAACTATAAAAATAAACTTATACGATTTTGATTTTCACAGGAAATCAATTCAGAATTTCCTATAAACTTTTCCGCAGGAAGTTTTTTCTTGCGGAATAAAAGCGAAAAATAGCAGGCGACTACATATCTAAAGACATTTATAAGCACCCTTATATGTACCCTTATAAGCTTTTCTCCAAAATTTTCAACAGAAATATTGATAAATTAGTTGGAAAGTAAACATTATAAGAGCAGATTTCAATACTACATAATAATTAACCGTAATTTGAAAGATAATCTCAGAAACATTGAGTAGAAGAAAATCCCAACTTATTCCCAAATATCCTGTAGTTAATACTTTCTTATTTTTACTTCGATTACGATAGTATTTAATCTTGTTTAAATAAAACTATGCTCTTCGGAATAACTTATTAATTATTAATCAATTCATAAAGTTTTTTAAAACAATTTTCGCCAACTTTTCCTTTCTACGCAAAAGTCGCATCAGTACGCGCCATTAAACAGTACATGGAACCACAAGGAATACGTGGTGTCATCATGACCCTGGACCGAGTATTCATATTCTAATTGCTGCTGTAGCTTGATAGGATATGTTTAATTCAATCATCCGTTTTATGAATATGAACCGTTCATTTTATTACCAAGTAATTTCATTTAGATCTAAAGGGAAAGATTTCACTATGCACCTCATTACACAAATTCATTAATTTTAAGAGTAAAACATCCAAAATTTGAAGAATGAGTACCATAAATTAAATTTGAAGTCCCCACAAGAGCACCTCTCTGTTTTTTCTTTATAGTTGTTGAAAAACTTCCAACATAATATAACTGTGGAGTGGTTTCCGTTTAGGAAGGAAAACTTCACTTCTTATTCTGGTTCACAAATTGAGTGCTTTCTAGCAATCGAGGCACGTAAAGTAGGACTATAGCAGTAATATATGGAGGGATTCATCGTTCCTCCACTTTAGTATATTTTAGAAGATCTCTGGCACAACCAGTTCTGCTATGACAACAGAAGCAGCATCAAAACATTACTTTCTACAGCTTTTATCATACCTATTCGAAGATATCCTCTGTTTCGTATTTCCAAGTCCTTACATGAAATACCCTTGTGAGTGATCATGGCAAAACTAAAATCACGTCATTCCAGTTAATAGGCTAATCATACGTAAAACACTTCCAGGAAACTGGCGTTAACGATCCACCACGGTTGCTTTTCCGGCTTTTTGTAACAGACTTGCAGAAAAAGGATAACAGAGGCATTAAAGAGAGCAAACAGGAGCAATCTAACTCTGACAATGAAAAGTGCAAATTTTCTATTCAAGAAGCGAGTATTTAATTTAAATTCTGTGTAGTTTACAGACGTATGAATAGGCCTAGATTAGCAAAATGACTTCTGTGGGTAACTAAATATGAGGATACGCTGTTACATAGTTCATATATTTTCAAATATGTACTTTGCCGAAAAATCCAAGAATCGAAAAATGTCTTGGAAAGAAGAAAATTTAAAAGAAAAATTCATGAGTCTTTTTAAGGATTACCAGAGCGCGCCAATGCATAATCGTCAAAATATTACATTGACCGCAAATGATGACACTCTACCGTCTCTCTGACAATGAGATGAATTCAATCGAAAGTAAGACAAATTTACTGAGTTTTATGATATTATAATACAGCGTTACCTCTTACTAAAACATGATACCTATTTTATGTAGCTATTTTGGAACTTTTAATTGAAAATCATTCAGAGCAAATGCGTTACAGTAATCCATACATAAATGTCCCAAGCATTTCCATTGACCTTATCGGCCACACTGATTTCCATTTAATTATCGCATTTATTTCCAAATACCTTATCAGCCACATTGAATATTCTTTTGGCAATTATTTACAATTTTTAGCGGATAATTATTTTTACGTAATTTTTTTCTGTCGAAGCGCAAGCTTAGGTCGGTTAATTAACATTCAAATGTAACCATTAAATCACGCTTTAAAACTGAAAATGAAGTTTACACGATTTATTATAAAATTAATTATGAATTTTGCATAATTAATAATCAAACATGGATTACTAAGTATTAATAAATTTAAATATATATGACTTTGAGAGACATAATATGGCTGGTTGGGGAGGCGTTTTTTTATCTCAATTGAATTTAATATTCTAAAATATTACAATATAAATTGCTAATTAGATTGACTATCAATCGGTTAATGATTCATCTTCTAATAATTATTCTCTTATTATTTCTATACGTACTAGGAGTTCGAATATATTTTCATGAGGATATATAGTTGGGTCATTTATTTAGCTAGGTCATACCCAAGTGAGTGTCACTTCCACCTACCCCATACTGGGGTAGGTGGAATTCTTGAGAGTTTACGAAGGCAAAGTAAAGAATAAAAGGGAAGGGTATGAGGAAAGTCTTCGCAACTTGCAGATGTCAAAGAAACAATAGGGTAGGTGAGGGTGAAGCGGGTCAGTTCAAATAGTTTTAAGAATAAAAAAATATGCAAACATATAATAAGCTGAATAAAATTTTTATTCAGTAGATATCGATTATATGTATATGCATGAGGAGTAAGAACGAGATATATAAGTAAATAAATTTTTTAAAAATATTAAGATGGAACCACACCACTGATCCACTTCACCCGCAACAGGAGGGTGAAGTGGGTCATTAGAAAACTACTGTGATTCCAGCAAAATAAAATGTTTTTGAAAACAAAAAATCAAAAATGTTTCTAGAAACACTTCCCTCTAGAAAAAGAAGATTTCCCTGAGGCTCCAACACACACCTCATGGAACCATACATTGCACATGATGCACTAAATCCAGTTTTTATACTTGCTGGAGGTTGCCGTGTAAAAGTACCTGCCACAAAACCCACAGTTGTCTTCATTGCCATCTGCAGGCCCATTTGGAGATGCTGGTAGGTTTTTTTGGAGGCTCACTTTTCTTATTTTGTCCAGTTCAGATTCACCAGACTTGCTGTTGCCGAGAGAGGCAATATGCTGCGGCGACGCAAGCACTTCAGCTTCTTGTCTATTCCTTCCAGGGGCTTTTCTTTTCACAGAGATTTTCATAGATGAAGGAAAAAATCTTCTCACTTGAGTCGATCCTTGACATGTTTGGGTGTCTTGAGGTTGTTGTGGAGCAGGATCACATTCCACGGGTTCAACAGCTTTTGTGAGTTTGTCGTTAGTCACTGCAAAACGGTTGACCGGGAACACTCCTGTGGCTCTAAAGCCATTGACGGCCGTGGACACCATAGTGGACATCCAAGCTTGAGAAAATATTTCTCCAAAATTGCCTTTTTGAATAGTTCTTGATGGATTTGAAAAAACCCACTGATTTGCAGCTGCTCTGTGCCTGGATTTCAATGGCTTGAAAAAGGACGTGTCCAATGGCTGGAGTTCGTGCATTGTGTGGCCTTGCAGACACAACATGGTGATTTGATTTTCCCTGTCGAACACCGAGCAACTTAACGTGTGACACATGACCATCGAGAATAAGCAGAACATGTCCTGATACCTTGTGCTTGACAAATTGTTTCAGGCATTCGAGGTAGATGTTTTCGTTAATCCATCCACTCTCTGACATGCACACCGCAGTGGACGGTGGCATGTGTCGTTCAAACTCGACCTTCTTACGCTTCCCCTTGAAAATGACACCCGGAGGGACAAATGAGCCGAATGCACTGCAGCATGCTATCACAGTTACATTCTCACCTCGTTCTTTGCACGTAACTGCGTGAATGTCCCTTTTATCTTTACAGGCCAAAATTTTTGGTGGTGTTGGGTAGGCAGTGCAGTCTCGTCCATGTTGTAAATTGATTGAAGTAGGTTCTGCAACTTTAATTCTTCAATGGTAGTTTACAGTACGTCATAAAACTTGTTTAATATCTCCCGCCTCAATCCGTTTGCTCGTGCCATGGACAGGCTTACGCAGCGACAGTTTCTGTCCATGTCTCTTGATGAAGCTGTTCAGCCAATCCATACCGGCTTCCTTTTTCGCGACATTGAATTTATGAGCAATCTTTTTTTCTCCGGCAAGCTTGAAGGCAGCCTTGTGGTCGTCTTGTGGTGTCAATGGAAATCCTTTCGACTCCAGGTACAGAAGTCTCTCAAGAAGTTCCTTTTCCTGCACCTCCGTAAATACGGTCTGCCCACCAATGGATCGTTGAGTGTTGTCTTCCTTAACAACTTTCATTCGGCGCTGAAAGGTACCAAATGGAACAGAAAATCGTCTCGATGCTTCTTGAATCTCAACACCTGCTTCTACTGCTGCAACTGCATTATTCATTTCCTCTATACTCCACATGCACATTCCGTCGTTCACCTTCCTTTAATAATGTTGCGGCATGATGCTATAAAAGGTTTATACAATTAAAAATTACTACATGTATATATTACTACAATTTAATGATTAATAATTATTCATGTACTATAATACTTAGTAATCAGTTTATATTAACATAATGTAATTAGTTTCTAGCCCAAAATTATCATCTATGAAATTGACCCTCTTCACCCTCCCATACCTGACCCACTTCACCCACTCATGCACATTTCATAAAAAATTAAAAATACAAAATGTGGCAATTCCTGCCAAGCCCCGCCTGCTTGCATTGAAGAGTAGATGGAACGTACGACTGTATGCAACAATATGAAGTTCTTTGGATCATTTAATCGTTCTAAATTAACCCCAAGAATGCACCCTCAAGTTAGATGACTGAAAAAACTTACCAGTTAGGAGATGTGGTTGAATCTTCGTGATTTTTTTACACATGCAGTCTGAGAACGCCATGGCTACAACGCAGTCATTGAGGACGCCTAGGTAAAGAACAAGTTCTGCCGCATAGTGAGAAAACGCAAAAACGAAACTAATGTAGTATTTTTTTCGAAAAAGCTTAGCCTGACCCACTTCACCCGCTGACCCATTTCACCCTCACCTACCCTATACGTAGAAAGTAAACGCCCAGAGAGTATGGTAGGTATAAAGCCATGATAATACAGGAAAAAATCCTAAAATAGACCCTATAAGGGAGCCATACGCAAGAATTGTTTACCTTTCCGAAGAACATTTTTCCTCGATCTAAATAAAAGCTCTATGATTTGACCCAAAGGTCATGAGGCACACACTCATAAGACTAGTCAAGTAAGTTCTTATAAAACCCATCTGTGGCTACATCTGAATAGCTGGTTAATAGCTAAAATATAGTTAAATTGCTCCAAATTCAAATTATATTATTATTAATATTATTGATACAACAGAGAACCAATTCAATTTAATTTTCCATGAGAAGTGAGATAGAAACGATTATTTGAGTTCTTTGAGCTTGCTCGTAGAAGATAAGGAAAACTCGAGACGAGCGTCGCACGAGGCCACGAATGCTCCGCTCCTTGCTAGCAATTCCTCCTTTTGGGGTCGGTCGCTTCAACGGAATGGCCACAATACAAGTCCTAGGATTGCACGGTCAAAATACGCAGTGGAATGTTTCTGCACCGCGAGCTTCATTTCAGAACAAGTACAAGGGCAAGATTCGTCACACCGATTTCCTTTTAGAATTCCTAAAATGATATATAACGAAATGTTTTCCGCGCAGTTAATCCGTAGTTTCAATAATGATTCGCAAAACAGGAAAACGTTCTTAAAATCACAACTAAAGTCTATGTCGTTATGATTTCCTTTTCTTAGCTACTGTGCCCTTGACGGGAACAAAAACAACTCTCGGGTAGACAAGAAAATTGTCTCGACAGCTCTCTCGCCTTACGCCACTCCAAGAAAGGTCTCTCAATATCTGTTACCATTACATAAGCATTTAGAAAACGAGTTCAATTTGGCTAAGGGTGTAATTTCCCATTACCGATTTGCAATTTAATCTTTGTTTTTTTTTACGCATTTTTGAGATTTGCGGCATTAAAATATACGTGATGACGATGGATTCTTTGAAAGCTCGAGAAAGTAGACTTTTTAAGATGAAGATATCGCGTAAAAAGATGCTGATGCGGTTTTAGGAATTGGTTTTGCCGAAATATTATAAATTTACTGGGATTTATTTAGAAATTATTCTTCAGCGGAAATACGGTAACATCAAAAGTTATTAATAAGTATCTTTATGATACGTTAACTCTTACGGATAATCATGAGATATTTTTGGAAATTGAATTACATAAAGATACACTGAAAATTACCTCTCAATTCCGAATCGAAACATAGAAGATAACAAGCTTGCATTACATTAGCGAATAATTTCACTTAATTTCTCTTATTTTGCATTACATTTTCCCGTTTTGCATATAATCTTTGTTAGAAGCAATTTCAAGATTTAGTATTCAAGTATATTCATCGTCAATATAAATTTTACATAAAATTTCTTCTAAGCAATAGTAAGAGAATAGCAAAATTTGAATTTTCTATTCTCGATTAAATGTGCCATAATACTAAAATTCATATTAAATATTGAGAAACAAGTATTTTTTATTTACCCATGCGAAAGACTTCTACGCTGGCGCTGCTCTAATTTCTCGTGCAGAATTTGATGGAAGATGAGCAAACTGCTAATCCACAAATCTTGAAGTAGATATCAAAATATTTCACTAAAAATCCCACTGAATCACGTAAGAGTCCAGAGAAACAATTCAATTTTTAAGACATGTGAAAAACTAATGTCGACACTCTACTACTTGAGAAACCTCGGAAATAATGGCTGCTTTACGGTGCCATTAGTTTCTTTTTCGTGCTTTCGAACTGCGCACCTTTTCAGTACGGAATGTGCTAGGATGAATGTCGGAAGAACCTGACGTCACTACGCCGTATCCAAATTGACAGAGATTGACAACCCTTGAGCGTAGCGCCAAATACAACTGAGCCATTCTTACGAAGTCAACCTAATGCCTCTTTTGAGATGTTCTCTACCATTGAATTTTTTTAGAATGTAATGATATTATGATCATGCATGGGCTGACCATCCGACATAAGTGGTCCGGGTACAAATTCCAACCTTCTCACGTTCGTACTTCGTACTACTTATTATCTCGTCACGCTATCGAGCAAATTATGCCAATGGTAAGTTAGATTTATATTGATGCAATGAAACTGTTATGGTATTGGCATATGGCATACGTCGGGGATTCCCGGATTCTGGGCCGCAGTAAGTTTTATCTCGAAATGAATGGCGGCAAAGAAGTAAAACCCCCAGCGGCGGACATTCTGATATCTCTCTGGAGAGCTTTCAGCTGGATGGAAATATCTGTACCCCATTCCTCCACAATTATTTTCTTAAGAAAAGCAATCATTTCTAAACAGTCCATTTTTATGCAACACATTTATGTGCGCTAGATCTTCAATTTTGGAGAATATTCCGAGTTTTCGGTTGATTGTCCCACATCAACTATTGAATTAGTCTGATTTACTTTTACTTGAAACCGAGTTCCGATTTCTCTACGAATTTGTTCGAAATGAATGATGGTTTTTAGATTTTTGATAGAAAGGATGACGCTTATCTTAATTTTTATCTAGAAAACAAATCCATACATCATTTCCTCTCGATCACGTAATAAGCAAGAAGACATAATTCGAAATGTATGTGCTCTAAATCACCTTCAAAATTAAATTCAAAGATATTTAAAGCACAAAAGTAATTTGCGTTATATTATTGTTGTAAAACTATTGTTAAGATCAACGTCTGGTGCCAAAATCTTAAATTCATACAAAATTACAACATACATACATCTGTACGTAAGTTTCATACAATCAAGTTGGTTCTAGTTTTTTGGAGGAAATGACAAGCCTTTACAGCTTCTTGGTGATTTTTAAAAGTGTCGTAAACTGCCGCCGTCATGTAAACTTTTCTGATTTTAAGCTTAGTAAACTATAGGTATAGATTTCTCAATAAATACGACTGGCATACGTCGCGGTTTTTCACTGCGACCTGCGAAAAATTCAGAAAAATCCATGTAAAACCTTCTTATTGGTGTCTGTTGTATGTACAGGTGTAATAAACAACTTCAATGCATAAGGCCTAATTAAAGTTTTTGTAATAATTACTTATAAATAGGAAGAATTGAAATACGATTATCTTAAAATTAAGGTTTTTTATTTAGGCTTCACTTTAAAATTTACAACTTTATCCCACCAAAAAGTAACTACGATTGCTGGCTATTAACGCAACGGTTGAAGGTTGAACGGCAACAGGATTTTCGTTCGTCTTTCTTCCTTCATGGTTTCATTTTAGTTCTCTCTATAGTTCCTTTCTCAATTGCAAATTCTTCTTCTCCCACCCCTACTTCTGCTTCTTCCTTGCCTGTTGATATTTCTCCCTTGTCTACTTCTGCTTCTTCCTTGCCTGCTGGTATTTCTCCCTTGTCTACTTTTGCTTCTTTGTCCGCTTCCACTTCTTCGTAGCATTCTTCCTCTTGCTTGTGTAACAGGAGTCCGCATGAGTGTAGTAGGAGTTCCGCTTTGCCTTCTGGTTTCTCCTGTATTTGGCATTGCAGTAGCTTGCGAGTACAAGATTAGCACCAAAGGCCACTCAATTATTCCTGCGCGGAGGGCCCATTGCATTTCCTCGTCGCTCATAAATTCTCCTTCGGTAGTACACCACAGTACATTGAAGTCAGATAAAAGTACAGCGTTCTGTGGATTTTCTTCTGCCATTTTACGTCACAAAATACGCAATGTGGGAATGTAATAAATTTTTAATTTTCTCAAATAAACATACTCTCCAAAGTTAGGTAAATGAAACGGTAAACAAGTTCCTTGACTACCCATTATTGATAGAAAAATATCAACATAAACAAATCAACAGCGTGAAATATCAGAGTATCCTATCTATTAACTCGCAATTTTTATTTAAGTTGAGCAAGGCTGAAACTACAAAAAGACCTCTCTCCGCTTTCCTGTAATCAATCCTCTGATTAAATTCCTTCTAATTTTAATAATATATTCAATAGATTAATTATTATTATTAATTAGGCTTGATGAGACACATTCAGTAATAGGCTGAGTTCACTCGTGTGAGGGACGAAGCAATGTATAAGGAACATGACATAATGACAGAATCTACCAAAATCCTTGAACACATCCAATTTTATAACGTCATATTTTCAAGTATTCGAGAGAAAAGAAGTTCATTGGCTTTAAATATAATGTATGAATTTAGTGTCATTGCAGATTATATAAGGGGTATCGAACTGATATAAGGCAAGGATAGGCCATTTTAAGTCGAGGAAAATCATAATAACTTACATTTTAAACAAATCATTTAGGGTTACGCAAATGGATTTTAAAATTTGTTTTATTATTTGTTCTTATAGTATACTATATGAGCATACGATGTACATATTGGAGGGGTAGTGGAAGGAATGTCCTCAACCTTCGAATTGCGACTTAATTTTTCTATATAAAATGAGAGAATAAAGTTTAGTAAGCATAGCTCTAAAACTAACATAAGAATGAATATTCAAACTGAGGCTAACCAGTGGCATGCGGCTTCTTACGACTCTAATGTTTGAACCCCTTGGGGTATATTTGAGAGAATCGATTTCAAAATATGTTCAACTGTAGAAAAAGTTATTTTGATATCTATTATATATAATTCCTTCTCCAGATTCATTCATATATATAGGGATATAGGTATATAGATAGGATACTAATTCACAGGCTAAACCACAAGCGTCATTGACTTGAAATTTTTAAAGCGTATAGACCCAAACGTGAAACCCCCAGAAAAAAGCCACTTTGAACCTCAGTCTCATTGGTTCGATGCCAGAAGGCCCCAAAATCGCAATTTTTCCCATTTAAATGTATTGCTTTAATTTTCGGGAATTTCTAAAAAATAATTCTCGGATAGGTAGAGAATCAAAACTCAATGAGCCTACAGATATGGACATGATCTGTCGAAAACATTAATGAGCATTACAGGAAATGTCCTGGGTTCGATGCTAGGACGGTGCAAAAATCTTCCATTTAAAATACATTGAGGTAGTTTTTCATTATTTTTTTGAAGCACTTATCAAAATGATAGGAAGTTCTTGCTTAG
Source organism: Sympetrum striolatum (assembly GCA_947579665.1). NCBI lineage: Eukaryota > Metazoa > Arthropoda > Insecta > Odonata > Libellulidae > Sympetrum > Sympetrum striolatum. The sequence continues at coordinate 30,652,282 of OX388341.1, forward strand.
CTAGAATAAGTATATTAAGACTCGGTTTAAGAAAAAACTTTAGATAATACCATGCTGTTCCTGGGTTCGATGCCAGAGTACATCAATATTTCTCACATAAAGAATATAAGGGAAAGGTAGGACGTCGTATGAGGCAGTTGCAGCAAATATTTCTGCTCGAGTTTTCATACATAGTAAGAGATGGTCTTCTATTGTGGATGATCTTCTATTGTGCTACATTGTAAGTACCACCAGGAAGACCCGGGTCGATGACGTACAGATCAATTGCGGCGAATTTTAAGAATATTTTCAATCCTTTTTTTTTTTCTTTTGAGGACCCTCTCGATATGATGTCGACTTGAAATTTGTGTTATCAATATGCTTGCAGTATGCAAGCAAATTTTCCTCGTTTTAAATATAAATAATTTAATATATCATTTCAACAATTTCACGAATTGAAGTTAACCTATTTATAACTCTCTCTTTTACTTCAACCTTCGGATTTGGGGTTTGAGACATTTGCATACATCGTAATAAGTTCGTCGCTGGGGACTGGGGACGCTCAGGATTTCGTAATTCTATGAGAAATAGGGCACAAACTGAGGGACCAGTTGTTGAATGAAGAAATGTATGCCGGAACGAATATTTATTTCTGGTCATTTATCCTTAGAGAATCGGGGGTGCTGAAAGCTAATTAGCGAAACGATGCAATCTCCCGACGCACGCAACTGACAGCTCACAAGGAGACTTTATAAATGTAAACATAAAACGCGAACCTCAGAAAGAAATTTAATGGCTTATTATACGGCAATAGAATCTTACTTTTCATATCAATTGATCTGCATTAGCAATTAATTTTAAATGAAAAAATATAGAAATTAGTCGAAGACATGGATGGTAATCTTACAGAAGTATTCTACATATATTTTTAGTCCCCTAGTTATCAAGACAAAGTTCAGATTTTCCTACAGTTTGGAAGAACATTAATGCAAATAAGACTTAAGTTAGCCAATTGCTACACAGCAAGTTTACCATCCTATTTAATTGAATAAATGGAGAGAAATGAATATGCCTGATTAGCAGTACTGTTAATATTTACCTTCAATATGAGGCTATTGATACAGAGGACATTGCTGAATTATGGGACTAATATTTAATCAATTCAATTTCTTCCTGTTTTCAATCACTACACCTGAGTTATAAAAAAAATTCTTGCAGAGTACAAAGCTGTCCAATATATTCTGTCCAAAATGCATTTTTAGGTTAACCGATCAAGGTAAATTTTTAATTAAAGATGGTAAATAGTATGTGAACGTAATTTCACCTGTCCTTAAAGCACGCTATTTATGTTTTTCTATTAACTTCCAGGCGTCATTTTAGTTGATAGGCGTTTTTTTAAATTGTTTTAATTTTGCAGGATAATGGAAAATCATCTAAAAGCAGAGGGCTGGCAGATACATTCATAAACGAAAGAAGGATTACAATTTTGTCTTTAATTTTGCTCGCAAGAGGTGAAATAATCATATTATTGCGGGTTCTTGTTCGCATGAGGGATGCATACGTGGAGTCTGGTCGAAAATAGTCTCTTGGGTAATCCCGACTCTTTTGCTCTTGGCCACGGCTTACTTAACTTACATTAAAATCCAGGATTGGTTGCTACTTACCAATCTTCGAGGAAACATTTGCACAATGCAGGAGACTATTGTTTCATCATAGACGACATGAATTTTTTGGGTCAAGAAAATCCCGGGGAATGTGGAAACCTTTACTTCAAGAGGACAAACCTATAAAGAAAGTGGGCTATAAGGGAAACTTAAAATAGATGAATTCATTTTTAGAACTGAAGATTTTCGTTATCTCATTGCCACTTTTATGCAGAATCCGTGCGTATTCAGAGCCTTAGGTACGACTTTTGCGCCCCAGGCAGAGGAGACATTGGCTCATTGATATAATTAAATACAAAAGCTTGCACTTTCGAAAGGGTATTTCAGAACAATAAAGATTAATATCTTGGTGGTTTTATTTGTCTTATTCGCATCAAATCTTTCGTGATGTCCTAGTCTATAATCTTACCAATGCCATATTCTGTACATAATATGCTGATTTCAGAATATCTACTTTGGTAAACTGATCAAGATAACAAATAAATAACATTCGTAGTGGATATCAGTTTACCAAGCTAATGCTCTGAATATAAAAAAAGAATTGACAGATTTCGGAAAATTTCTCAGTTAAATTTGAACTTTAGGGAAGGAGCTCAGATGGCAGTATTCCCAGTAAGACTGCAAAAGTTAATGCTACATAAGTTTCTGACTTTAAGCACAAACATGTTTTCTTTCCGACTCCCGATTTTTTCGTTCGACTCTATTATTTAATTTATATCATCCAATTATTTGCCAATTATTTAAGAGAATCGATAATATTCGTTTCGTTCGTATTAGAAAAAGATAAAACATATCACCTATTCCATAAGGAAATAAAATCTTACCTGTATATTTAAAGTATGAAAAATATCTATACATAAACTCATCAACCGTAAGGTTGGCTGAATCCTAACACCTTCCACAAAAAAAAACAAACGAGGGTACGTTAGGAAAGCTCTGGGGACCTGGCTAGCTAGACAAGATGAGGAGTGGGGTAGTTTTTTATTGACTTCCTTGTCTAGCCGAAATCCTATGAACGACAAAAATTCACATAAATGCAGCGTAAACACAATATGAATAACTCTCATCATAGAATTTGATAAGAAAAGACCAAAATGATTACAAGTACTAAACATAACTCATACTTCAAGCCAAGGAGGAAGTACGCGAAAGTCCCCACCATAATTATTCATGGCGTATAAATACTCAAAGTATTTCGAAGTAGGTATTTATTCACCATTAATAATGTTAGAAGGTACCACGTAGCGAAGGCAGAAGTAATCCATTATGTTACCTCAATAAGAAAGACTAACAATTTAATTCTCCAACTTATATTTAAGTGTGTTTATATACAAATTTACTAACTATATATTTTACTATGATTTTACTAAAGCTCGGTTCACACGGTGTATGTTTTCTAGCTTGATTCTTTGCGTGGAGCCCTGCATGCTCGCTAGCACGAAAATTTGGTGTCTGCCTGCTGCTGGGCATGCTCCCTTGCTGGATTTTGAGGAATAGGACAAGTGCTATTTTTCCTGCATGTTTCGCTGATGGTTGGTTGCTATGCGTTGCTAGCTGAACTATTTATTGATAGCGAGCATGCAGAGATCCACGCAAAGAATCAAGCTAGAAAACATACACCGAGGCTCCCGGATAGTCATGTGGACAGCGCGTTTGCCTTTGGTGAAAGAGGTCCCGGGTTCGATTCCCGGTGGGAGCCAATGTGCGAAATGACCTAAGCTGTCGAAGCACTTTTAACAATACTACTACTAACATACACCGTGTGAACCGAGCTTAACTTAACTAAACAGTCAGTAGTTCAGGTTACTTAACAACTCACTACGAGATATAATTTCTAGTTGTACTCAAACTTCCAAAATTTTTCATCTCTAGAACGTATTGACATCAGAATAAGTTAGTATAGAATGTTTTCTGGGAAATTCAGCGGATTCCTCATGATTTCAATTGGGGTAGCTTTTCACATTTACAACACGCATATGAAAGTTCAGCAAGAACTTTCTTTGTTAAGCTCAGAAACCATTAGCTTATGGAATGTACTTGAGAAGACTAAGAATAAATGTGATAGCTGTAGCTCTTGAGTTGACATAGATATGAACAATTAATTTTTTTACTAAAAATCAACAACTCAGTCAACAACCATCAACATCAATGAATGGTAACTTATAAAAGAAATTAATTCTCTAGTACGGAAATGATAACTTTCATGGAATCCCATTAAAACCATAAAATATTGCTGACTGGATTAAGAACTGCTGATAAGATATAAGAACGGCACGGTAAAGCTATATGCGACTATTCGCCACAGCAGTCCTACGCCAAATATATCAAACGTTTATACCGCTTCAGTCGGTAGTTATTCAATTTTAGTTATAATGAGAGAACCGTCAGATAATAATCCGGCAGGCGTTTTAGTCCACGTGTCCATAGAGAACAACGGAAACAGCTCGGCATATACTGTGGATACACGCTGTTTATTGCCGCTTATCACCTCCCAATCGCCCTTTCGCCTTAGCCATTGCTCCACAGACCAGCAGTCCTGCACTTTTCTTTATGCTCTTCCTTCATTTCTTCACACCTGAATCCTATTCTCAACTTTCAAAGGTATTCTTTCGTTCTGTATTCGAATCAGATTTCCATAACTTTTACCTTGTTTTGCCATAAAGAAATAAGTTGCGGGCAGGTGCATCGAATTTATTTTCTGGATCAATTTCGGCTTTCGGTCACCAATTATAACATCATATTGTAAGCCACCTCCACCAATACGTCGCTTCCTTATTTTGGAGGTTTTATTTTAGTCTCTGACTCGTTACATCAGGGTTTCGGAAATATTCCTCTCTGTATCAATAGTTTAATGCTGATTCTAAAGGGTTGGATGCAACAATACAGGCAGGGATATAGCTGAATTTTTCTCTGAACCCACTTTCGACAACTTATCTTAGTTGTATCTTGGGATCTCTTTAAATAAAAAAGAGAATTAAATCTCATCACAATCTATCTCAGATCAAATTGAACATGCTAAGAGACCTCAAGCAGGTTCAGAAAGTATCCCCAAATCTATACGTACATCCTAGTTGATATCTCCAACCAAACTCCTTACGGGAGGCTATAATTTATAAATACACTGTTGATAGTTACCAAGAGCATTGATATATTTTATGATAAATGCAGGCAGAAGAAAGAAACTTGCTACAAAGCCATACGACCAATCATTAAAGGTTGGTTAAAATGAAATTCCTCAAAATGGAATGAAACAGTTATGAAGACATAAAAATCAAAAAACGAACATTTCAAACCACCGGACAACAAAAACGCAAATACAATTTAAGCAGACTAAAATTAATCCGATAAGTTCTAAGAAAAACAGCATAAGCGGCTTTTTCCAAGCTCTGGTGGAAGAATTGCCGAGAAACGATGCATCTCTACTATGTTTCACAGCCTCAAACGAAGCTCTGAAAATCGATAATAAGAAACTTTAAAACTTAAAGCGATTCTTTAAAATGCTTTAAGCTGTGCTCTTCTAAATTAACAACTTGCTTTTGAACTGCCTCTGCTGAATCAAGATTAAGAGATCCGCACGTTAGATTTCAAACGTATGATCCGTAGAAATAAGAAAATCCTCGTCCCAAGAAATTCACTTAATAGCGAGATAACAGAACCATAAGTAACTCTCAAAACAGGAAATGAACAATATAAAACCCAAGACACGAGTGATTTTATGAAACCGACATAAAAGGCTACTACACTTATTCAGTAATATTTTCTTCTCAGTAATAAATTCAAGCTTCTATAAAGAAAAATAAACAGTAAACCGATCAAGGGGGGAAATTCAAGATTTACAAAAAGGCTTCAGAATTTCCAGGAACTGGTGCGAAAAAAATCAATAATCCGGAAGGTAAAACAGAGACACTATAATATTTAAATTTAACCCAAATATCTACATTAGAAACATAGATAATACCACTTACTATGACAATAAAGTAAGCAATAGAGGAAACTACTCAGAAAAATCGCTGACCTACTCTATACAGATGGAATTTGCCTGTAAAAATAATTCCATGAGCTCAGGGGATATTTTATCAAAAATAGGCGGTAGGCGCAAAGACCACTCTGAGGCCCCACCAAGAGATTACTTAACTTAGAAAAGACAAGACGTCCTTTTTTGAACCTAGTGCACCTAATGGCAAATCAATATGTTCATGAGTTGTTTAGTCACAAAAAATTCTAACACGTCCATGAGAAGAGGATTGGAAATCAATGGCCGTATCTCAGACCGAATATTGATAATTCGACCAAAATAATTCTTAATATCTGGAACGCACATTTTACCATGGAGGCCATGGAGGGCTGTGGAATTGGGCTCATACACCAAAATAAAACACCTCCGTTAGTATATTACGACATGAGCATATCTAGAGACATAGGAAGAGATATTTTTATAATGAGTGACAGAAGAAAGATATCCGAAACAAGATTTTGCAAGTTTGCGAATTCATGGATGAGCGGAGTGGGAGGAGGAGTAGGGGAAGCTGAGAAAATTCGCGGGAGGTCCGCGGCTCCCCTTTAAATACGTTCCCGCTCATCATTGACAGATAACTTCTCAAAGTCGGTGTCACCGATGATTAGTTCCTGCTCATCCCCGTTAAAAATGCCAACTCCTTCTCCTCGTGGTAGTTTACCTCACCCTATAAGTCATCCAACATTTTTTGTCTTGGCATTCCCCTATGTTTTTTCCCTTAAAATCTACCCTCAATTACATACCTTTCAGTATTTAACCTACCCATTTCCTCCGTCCATGCTTAATTACTTTCATTAAAGCCTCTCTTGCCCAACCATCTCCAGCACCTCCGTGTTAGTTTTCCTATCAACCCAGCTTACTTTTACTCCGTACTATGCCAAACCCACATCTCGAAGGCCTCCAAACGTTTGAGTTCATCCGTTCTTAAGATCCACCTTTCACACCCATTGAGCAAAACTCTCCACACCAAGGATTTTAATGAAGCAGGAAAGATAAATTGCTTAATGGAGCAGGAAAGATAACTTACAACTCAAATGAACGATCGGCAGTTTTCAGTTAAACCCAAAATTAAGATTGTACTTTAAAAACTAGCTAGCAATAAATACGACCCCGAGAGGGTAAAAAATATGTGAAGAAGAGGGGATGAATGTAAGCTAAAATTTTGAGCATTGCGATGTTCAATTGAAAAAGCATGCATTATTTGAATTTATGAATGTAAACAATCCTTGAGATTTTTTTACTGCTTTAGTTAGGGATTCACTGCTAATCGGAATACTTAAAGTGGAATGTTGATTGGAAATATTATTCCTGTATAAAGAAACACTAATCCCTTCTCAGTAGTAATTTCACTTAGCTTCATATGTTTCCCCTAAATACTCAATATTAATGAGATTGCGCCTGCGATTCATTAGCCGCCTTCCCCTCGCTTTGTATTAAGTCCTTCCCGTAGTCTTTCATCACATCGAACTGTAAGCAAACTAGGACATCCTTGAATGAAATCTATAAGACTCATGGCCTTCCCGCTATTGAACGCCATCAAGAGAGATGCTACTCTAGCTTCATACGCTTTGGAAAGATTTAATTTTTAGTTGATATTGTATGGAAGGAACAAGTTTTATTGATTTTGGGGCATTCGCTTCCAGAATTTGTGTATGTTTATGAAACCTACCGCCATGAAAATTTTAATTTGCGCCAGTAAAAACGCAAAAGTGTAATCATACTCAATCGGTCAACGTTTATCAGTAAATTTTGTTCAATAAACATTATTTTATTTATAAAAAAATATTAAGATAAAACAACTTCCCAAGGTGAGCCCTCCATACCTGTAAAACAAGAAATATCAGTATCAGCATATTCCGCTAATTCATATTAATTAATTCAGTGTATAAACTTTCCGATCACATTGGCCATATTTAGCATGATCTTAGCCAAAGACTGAAATGTGATATTCATGAAAATTTTCTTGGTATAACGATATACATAAACTCTCCTTATAGAGAGAAAATGTCCAATTCAATTCGCTGGTTGTTTAATTTTAGTTATCTCGAAACACTAGACTTCTAAACGAGACAACCTATTAAAACGTAACTGTTCATATTGCATCACACTGAAGTGCTGTACACACTAAAGTACTGTACGATAAAATTTTAGAAAATAGGAATATTATGACAATTACGGCTTCCAAAAGGAAAAATGTAAGGTGATGTTCTATTTAGTTAGAAATTTTTAAGCGCTTTGCGGGTTGCATATACTAAAAAAATTTCTGCCAATTCCCAGGCGTCGTAAAACCATAGATTGTCTAAAATAAATTTGAAATTTCAGAAACGTAATACAGAGATATAAATTAATCGTTCATATTTACTAAAATGTCAATATTTGCAATACCCAAGTCTCCATAGACGTTTGTTTCTACTTTCCGCCTGTATTTTTGCAAATTTTTTAACTTTAGGGCTCGGGCGGCAGTGGTTAATTTTATCCGATTTCGAAAACATTTTACATGTGAGATCCTCATTACCAGTGGCGTATCCAGGGGGGGCTATGGGGGCTGTAGCCCCCCCCAGAAGTCAACATGAAGAATAATTACTTAAATATATCATCGTTCATACTATTGAGATGCGAAGAAAATATTGTTTATCTACAACGATAGATAATAATAATCATAATTCAAATATGCATACTGAGTTTAATTTTATAAAATTTCTTACCGAAATCGATAAATAGAAAATGAATTTTTAATCCCAACTCTCAAGCCCCCCCCCACAGCTCGATCCAATATCCGCCACTGCTCATTACAGTACACAACTTTCCCGCATAGGGCAAATTTGATCTGAAAAAAATAGAAAACGTTTTCTCGTCCCATCCTACTGTACATACGACGACACATCAGCATTATTGAGGTTGAAATACAAACATTGTGACATTATCAGTAGCGAAAGTGAAAAGTATAATTAGTATCGGTAAAATTTCACTTTCGGACTGTTTGAGAAATATTTTTTTTATTATTAAAAATAGCCCGTTAAAAGGCTTCGAGGACAAAGAATTAAATACGCCACTACCTCATTTTCATCAACTATTAATGCTATAGGTCTATATATGCAAACCTTCCCGAACATTGTCTTCTCCATACATGATGTGGAGGTTTACTTATTAATTTTAATTATTGGCAATTAAAAATGGGACAAATAAAAACTAATCATTACATGAAAAAACCGTAGACTAACTTGTAACAAACAAACAATTATTTTATACACATATACTACTTAACGATAAAATTTGTTCCAGTTTATAAGAAAACTAATAGAAATACCTTTAGCTAGAAGTAACAACAGCTTCTAAAAAACCCATACTTTTTGGGAAACAAAAAGGTTCTTTAAATGTCAAGTTTGCCGAGCTGGGTCAAGTTCAAACGACTGAAAACATTGAAAGACAGAAATTCGTGCTAGCTTCAGCTTTTGCTCGGTTGAGGTCAGTAGTAGTCGGATTATTTGGATCGCTGTAGTCGCTGGAGAAGGAGGGTTGAGTGAAAGCATCAGCTGTGCTGATTTGCTTTGATCAGGGCAGACTGTGCCAAACTTCGTTGACGTTAATGTGATGGTAAGTCAGTGATTTCAACGCATATTTGTGCTTTTCTTCGTTTCATCAAAATTCCTCAGAGAAATACATATCGTCAATTACTCAAGTTCATTAACCTTGTAAATTTGAATCGAAGGCCATGTTTCTTCGGGTGACTCAAGATTTGAGCATAGTCGGGTCTATTGGTGAATAAATAACTTAAAGGATTTCAGCACATGTGATGGCTATGTTCTAATTTAAATATAAATGGTATTTGATATATAAATTTATTAAAATCGTTTTAGCCTAGAGTCCTGCCAGGATAGTATTAACCGCACGTACGGAGATTTGCCTATCCTCTGTATTCATTTTGTGGCTAATCATAATAGTCGTACGTTCAGTTATTTGAATCTGATCGGAATGTCTATGATATGGTCCATCCGCTGTCGAGATGGGTTAGGATGAATGTTAATCACCTGTTGTTTCTCTGCAAAGGATGTGTTGCAGAAAGAAGCCTTATATCGTAATGGACCGGCGATACTGGCCGATTTGGACGTAGAATATGTCGAGGATTATCTGTTGTCGAAAGGTGTTTTGAATGTGGATGATATAGACCGGCTACATAATAAGGTAATCAGCAATGTATATATTCTTTTATATATATAGATGGTCATACTTCAATACCCCATGAAAGATGATGTGAGAATGAGAACACTAATTAAAAATATCTTATTAAGAGGGGAGAGCAAGGTCTGTTTGAGTAATAGATTGACGGGAGAGTGCCAGGATTTTTCTTAATTATGATAATATTGGATACTAGTTTACCATATATTGTCAATAGACTTTTAAGTAAAAAGGGACTTTCAATGTCGGGTTTAACGTATCCTTAGGAGGATACAAGGAGCATTTCCACCGCAATATGATTCGTCCCTGAAATCCTGATTGTCTCCTTGCAGTCAGTAATGCTTTATAGCACTCTGAAATTCAAAACTTTTCTCATAGTTTTCAACCAGAAAGGAACGGGCATGGCATTTATTACACATACTTCCAACCCGAGGCCCATCTGCCTTCGACGAATTTGTGGAATCCTTGCGGGAGCCATATAGCTGGTTAGCTGAAAGACTTGAAAAGGATATTGTCAAGAAACCTGTTAGCACTGGTGCTGAGGCCAACCATACTAATTCCTTTGAAGCTCAAAAATTGGAAGATAATTTAGATATTGTTCCGAAAGAAATCTGTGAGACAATAACCGCTGTGAGTACATTATAACATTTGTTATGCTCTTTGTCTTAGTTTAATATTTGGCACTTTCTGCTGCAAAATTACAATTTTCTCATTTTTGTATATATTTACTAATTTCCTTGATCAAGTCGTATTATCTGATAAAATACCTTTTATTTCAGGTCTCAAGCATTCTTTCTTCACTAGGAACTTCCATGTGTTCTTTAGGTGACTGTCTGGTGGATTTGGCTAATGTTTTTAATACTTTAAACGCCATCCAAAAACCGCAAAGTGCAATTCAGACGAATTTTGTTAATGGCTCAATTAGAGGAAGAAAGACTGGGAATGTTATGCGATTTACTGGTGGAGGTGATTTTGGCGCCCAAGCTCAAATTAGTAGAACAGTCGCCAATGAAGTTGACGAAACTGAAATGACCCTTAATAAATTATCTGTGACGGAAATCCGACCGGTTGAATTAAAAAGTGATGGAATATTGGACAATATAGAAAGTGGTCTTCACAAGAATGACAAGATACGTGAAATCAAAGAAAATGTCAACTCGGAAGTTTCCAACCCCTCAAATCCCGTACCAGGAGTGCACAGTCGTCTTTCAAGTTCTGATTTGGACTTAACTTTCAAAGGATCGTATCAATCTAATTACAATTTAACCTCTAAAATTTCGGTGAGTGATTTATCAAACCCCAGTCCTGAAGCAGGATTACCAGTGAATTCGCCGGATTCAGGGATGTTTCCTGGTGAACTGAGTTGCAATAGTTTGAAATCTCTTTGTGAAGTGAATGATGTAGATGAGACAGATGGTAGAAAAATGTTCATTCCAACATTGCATGGTAAGTTGTATAAAATTTCCGTAAACTCTCCCCTAGATATAAGTATTTGCGAGTAACTTGCTCAAATTTTGCATACTAATAGACCTTTTCACATGTGTTTTAACTGTAGATCATTCCATGCGTCACTAATATTGTTTATGATATCCAGTTTTTCGTATTTCAGTCATATTTTTATACTTATGTTTGCTTTCAACTTCCTTAGTGATACCAATTCTTTCTCAAATTATTACGTATATTGTTTTTCCCTAACAGAGACATCATCTCTATTGTTATTTTTTATCAAGTATTGGGGTAAAGTTTTATTATACTCTTATAGCCTCTGACATAGCAGGATAAAAAAAGTGGGTTAATCTTTCTTATATGGTTCTTATTTTGCTGTTCTATATGTTTACTCTAGTTTTGGGGACCCTCAGTCAAATACTCAAATGGTAGTTAAATTGAAAATCATGAAAATGGTTCAGGCCCTGTACTCACACAGATCCAATTCATGAAGTATACAGTCTGATAATATATTATGTGGTACTTGAGTTGCAAGAAATTTGTGTTGAGCTAATATTGCGTGTAGCCAAAATAGGTTTGCAGGTTTTCATATCTGGTTTAGTTATTGTAAACAAAATCTGATCATGATCCTAGCACCCAGAAGCAGATGTACCTATTTAGTTTTAACAATGTTGCTAGATGCACTCTAAGAAGTCACAAAACTTGCATAATAATTTACCTAAAATTATAATGGCTTTGGATCCCTTTTATGAATATTTCATCACTTTAGACTTTAAAATTATTAAAATAATAATGAGAATTTTACCTTTTATCAAATTAAGGTAATACTGTTTTATTTTATGTTAAATAAATCATTTAGTGCAATAAGATGTTAGAAAAAAACAGAACATTCTGTATAGAGAGGGAAATGTCGCTGAAATAGAAAACAAATATTACTGAAAGAAATTAAAAGATCCAGCATTAAAACTGTAGAATTTGCATCTTAGTCCAGCTGAATAGATTTTCTTTGTTATTTTTGATTTTGGAGGGAAAGAGCATAGTTGAAAGAAATATCAAAAATCGTAGTTATTCGTACAAACATACATTATCTCCCAAAGCTTTTTTTTATCAAAATATACCTTATCTTTTATTTATTTTTAAGTAATCCTATAATGCATTACAATGGTCTACCTTTAACCTTTTTAATGTTTTGTCATCTCAGCAAACCAAACAGCTTGAATTGAGATTTGTGAAACTCAAGTCCACATAAAAGGTTATCTAATTGAATGCATTCATTCAGTTCTCATCAACTATCTTTTGTATTTTCAATTTTATTAGTAATTGTCTCAAAATCATGAAAAATGCTTTTTAGTAAAGAAAAACTTGCATGGATTTCAGAGCCCTCAGTTTCTGTATATTCACCTACTCAAGTCTTCTTCTGCATTGACTGTCAATAGAAGTTTAATATTTGCAACCGGGTGTTTGTTTCTGTGGTAGGATTAATCATTTAGGTTTTCATTCATATTGAGTTGTAGAAAATACCTTCTGTTTGGTCTGGAAGTATAATTTCTGATAAATATATATTCCATTTTAGATAGATCAGATGGCAATATGAACTATACAACATCATACTGTGAAACTAATGTACTACCTGGGAAGGATTTAAGCTCATGTTGCAAAGAATTACGACACAAAGAACGAATTTTGCAGGATTCATTGAAGGTATTCAATTATATTTATCTTATTGTATGCATTCTGAAATTGACAATATTTTCTAAGGTTATCCTTTTTCTTCCTCTAGGATTACATTAATGCTGTGAGGTCTGTTGCCACACAGATTACCGGCAGGACCTCAGGAATAGCAAGGGTTGGATAGCAATAAAAGATTTTTATTATGAAATCTATAGTTATCAAACTCCCAAATTTTTTGGGCATTGTTTGAAAGTCATATGTTATCCCGCAATAGTTGCCAATACTGCCATTGAAATTTTAGGAAAATTATGGTTGTTGCTACTCAAGTACAATGAAAGAAGGTAGAGTTTTTTAGAGGTCGTGTACATTTAGAATGACTGCCTACAAGTCATGTGAGAGTGAAGCTATTGGTGCAATTTAAAAATTTCAATTTTCATCGATCAATGCTCTAACATGACAAGCATTTATTTTTTTAAGCAAAATTGCTCATTTTAAAACAGTGTATTTTTCACTGGAAGGTGCAGTATTCAATTTTTTACCACTGTTGACACCTTTGCTATGATGTTCAACAGTTTTATTTAATGTGCAATATATTAATTTTTATAATGATGGGATAGCCAACATTCACATGGTCTCAGTTATTTTCTCAGGGTTATTGAACAAAAATGCATTTAATCCTTGATGCAATGAAATTGTCTGACTTTGGTGCTTCAAGATTTACTACAAAGTTAGTATTTGTATTTTGGAGTAATTTATGGAAGTAATGTCTAGAAGAAATAAATTTGAATATGATTTGTTGTATCCATTTATCTGCCATTTAATACCACCAACTATCAACCACAAAGGCTTGTCTTCTCTTGATGAATATTTTAATAAAAGTCATCCGATTAAAAATAATGTGCAACCATCCATATTGTATCTATTATCTATACTGATACGTAGTAAGATTTTTTCCATTCTTAAGGTTTCCCAAACTTCTTTTCTTCATACTAGACTGTGAAAAAGAAAGCAAAAGAAAATTCCTGGGAATTTCTAAAAGTACAAAATGGAACAGCTTTAAACTTGACATTGCTGTTGAATTGTAATTCAATGGGATTTTGTGAATGTTAGTAATTTTCCATTTTATAGGCAACGAATTTCCAGAAAATTTTAAACCTTGAGTTTCATTTGGTAAAATGCATTGAAATCTCAATTCTCTTATTATAGCTATTCTGTTTTCTCATTTTTGGGATCTTTCTTTTGTGTATATTTTTAATTGATGTGAGGAAACATCTGTGGTAGCTGAATTTGGTTTTGTATAGCTGGTTTAAAATTCTTGATCTTATCATTAAGATCTATGTATTGTAATATATTTTGATCTAATGAGAAAGTATTCCACCTCCATTTTGAGGAATGGATGCCACAACTTTCTTCTTCATGTTATTCGGACTGTGATATATTATTTGAACCATGCTCAAAAAGATTGTCTTAGAAAAAGGATAGAATATATATATGCCTTGTTTGAAGTATGATCGAACTTACTGCTACAGCATTCATGTGAACTGAAAACCTAAGATAGCTGTAACTGTTATCATCTAAAATAACAGTTTGGGAAACCATTGCATGCATCTTTTGTTTTAATTCCTCTACATTTTTATCTCCTATAGTAATTATTGACATTGCCAAAGGAAGAAATAGAAGTAGCTTGAAAATGTATTTTTCACATCTGAACATGTATTGTTCACATATTTATCTTTGAAATGAGCTGTTTTCTCAAATTTGATGTGATAATGAAGATTCCTTACCTCCTTATGTAAAATTTAAATTCCCTCTGTCAATTCATAGCTTGTGTATCAAGAATTCTATCATGTGTAAGGACTGTTTTTTTGTCTGTTATTAATTGGTTTTCTTTGATATTTTTAATTGCTTTACTACTTATTGTAGGGGCATTAATGATAATATGTATTCTTCCTTATAACTGTATCTGTATCTCTTTCAAATAGTCTTATGTGAGTTTCTCACATATATCTCAAAACTACATCTGTATTAATTGTTGTACAATATTTACTTTATGGATACTTGGTTATATGTATAATTGCTCTGCAAATCTCTACTTTCTTCTCTCATGGTTATTTACTGGTGAAAGATGTTGCTTGTGATCAACCTCTACCCACCATTATATAACCTTCCCTGTAGTCCATTGTTCTGTCAGAATATGTATTTTTACTAATGTTTGTAACAACTTGTGTGAAGTTTTTGTGGTAATAAAATTATAGCTACTGGAATCCTTAAATAATTTCTACACCTTAATGGAATACGGTGTATATTCACTAATATCTCTGTATTTATCTCATTCAGTTATGTCATATATTTACTTCGTGTAATAATAATAAGCTTACAAATTGAAGATTTGGGTGTTAGAGAAAGAACTCATCTAAAATATTATTTTTATTTTCTGTTCTCAGGTTCTTCTTAAATCAGATGATTTTGATTAGCTCCTAATTTTCATAATGTTGTATGTGCGAGCACAATTATATTTGCAAGATATTTCAAATTTTAGAAAGCTTGAAAGAATATCATCAAACTTTTATCCTAAGGAGAATATAGATTGACAATGGAAATTTAGGTCCCAGTCTAAGTTCACATCTATGGGTAATAAAATAAGGATATACCAATTCTAAGAGCATAGAAAAAATTTAAAGAATCAGATTTAATGATTTGCGAGATTTGAAATGTTTAGATTGGATTGCTCTTTCTAATTCAGGAGAAAAGCTTGATTTCGTACTCATAAAAAAATGGTTATCTGTGAATCAATATTTCTGCCTAATAATTTACAAAAAGCTAAAATAATCTTAAACTCATTACAGAATATTACATCAGAATGTCTCATTTATTTGATGTATATATTTCAAGTAAATGAATCCAATAGCTAAATAATAACAGCAAATAATTGACATGAAAATATTTTGTATCACACAGCATCAATAAGTTCCTACCCTCCATGTTGTAGCAAGTTTCATAACACAGTATTATTTCAATCAAAATAAAACATAAATTAAGCATTCCAGCATTAAAAGATTGCTATTTAACCCCAACATAGCTAAATGTAGATGTAAATGGAGAAAAGTTGCAGGGAGCACTTTGGTTGGGACATCAGTAATAAATTAAAACAAAGTTTTGAGTATTTCAATGAATATGTATTTCAGATTTTAAAAGAAAACAAACGAAGTATTAAATAATATCAGTCAAGAGAGATTCTTGCCAAATAATAATATAAAGGTATTTAGGATACAGAAATGGTAAGGATATGTTAATTTCAAATAATGATATGTACATACATAAATGCCTACATATATTCTTTGAATATATTCTTGTGAAATATAGCAGTAATTATATCATCCCTTCAGATGGATTGCTAATGATATGAAATATCAATCCATGAATGTATTCCTATAATTACTGCTACCGTGAAATAAGAAACAACTTTCATGCAAATCTTCAGTCTCCATCAAAACACAATTAGCACCATTCATAATTACACATACCATTTCATCATTAGTTACTATCATTTCAACTAAATGACAATGAATCACATACCGATAAATGGTTAGTTCCGAAAACACTTCCTATGTATAGGTTGATATAAAATCCATGCATTCTTTCTAACAAGGGCTTATTTGGCACAAAAACTCTGAATATTTCCTAACAGATATCAAATGGTAATGTATTTACATGGGAGAAAAAGGCCCATAACGTAACAATAAAAGTTAATCAATAGAAACAACATTCCAGATAATTCATATAGTACACAACATCAAAGAAATTAATAAGGAAACATAATTATGTTCAACTTAAACATTAGACACAAAATCTTCAATTAAACCAAAACTAGAAAAATTTTCTTCTGTTATGTGGTTCATTTGTATCGGTGCAATGAAGCACTTCCCTTTCAGTTTTCATTACAAAAATGAATAAATTTATTTATTTTCTGCCATTAATGCATCTCATGTTCCTAAAGTGGGGCTTTAGATCTGTTCCCCAGTAGGTAAACATTAAATGATCTGGTTCTACTCACATGAACTACAATTTTGAAACCCAAACAATTTTATATTTGAGTGCACAAAAATTTATAGTGCAGCCTATTTCTACAATTTCTACTTCTTGAGGCTCAGATAATATGTTTAATGAATAATAGTATGATTCATCCTAATAAGGGTAGAATATTAACAAACATGGAGCAATACACAAGTAATTGACTTATTTTACAAGTCATAGTATGGTAAAAGCTACTAAAAAATAAAACTGTTTCTTTTGAATTGTACATGCAATATTGTATCAGTCATCAGAGAAAAGTACTCAAAATTTTTAAAATTTGTGGCTAAAGCATGAATTTGATAAGGTCTAGTCACAGTAAGCAGCTATTAAAGAAAGAATATCTAGATTTTTTTAAACAAATATCAAAGTAATCCTCCAAAGAAAGAATGGAATCAAATGACATTAAAATAATGGAAAATGAGTATACTGTGATCATTAGTAGGCTCCTTTAGTAAACCTCAATTGTAATAATGTACTACCTAGACTGGTGATATGTCCATGAAGATATGAACTGTATTCTAAGTACTAGCCAAGTAAAGAGAATGATAAATTACATCACCACCTTCAGATCTAGATCTGGATCTAAGACTGATGAACTCCTAGCTTCAAGAAAATAAGTTACAAATACTGTAATAAAATATTTTCTATGCAAGATGATGATACCATTCATTTTCCTATGTGTGATGTTTAATATAGGTGAAAGTAGATGTATCAGGGTAGATCTGAATAACCTTGGTAGTCACAGTAAAGACAGCAATTTAGTATTGTCAAATAATGCATGTACTCATAAAATCACAATTTATCTTTGAGCATGAATCTATTTTTGTCGTTTATGGGGTCCTTACAGAGAGCTAATAATACCTAGAGTAAACCATCAATGGTAGAATGAAGATTACTGCATTCTATAATAATACATACAGATATCGAATGTATTATTTTAATTGCTCATTAACAAGGAATCTAGTAGCATTGCAAGTTTTTCAATTTTTCCAATTGATACATAAAATTGTGGAAATGGAATTGGAAAAATTAAAATACTCATTATGCCTTTAGATTTAGAGTAAAACTAATCACAGTATTTTAGCAATGCATCATGAAATGCAAATTTGACATATCATATCACCCTACAGTTTCTTGTGCTGCACAATAATTTATTTGAACCATGGCCCTGAGGCATATATACATACATATATACCATCAAAATGCAACAATCAGGCACAATTGAGGTACTTCCTTACCTAAAAAAGTCTTTTAATCCGCGTTCATCGTGGTACCACTCTTAAGCTTCTAAGTAAAGATGCTAGGGCACTAGCCAGGCCTTCTGCAGCACATTCAATTGCAGATGTATCACCTGTCTCACCAGATCCACCAACCCATCCAGCTATCACCCTCACTGCTTCTCCAAATGCCACAGTAACATCAGCCACCTTCCGAGCTACTTGCCATCCTGGCCCAGAAGAAGATGCTTCACAAAGTTGAGTGAGTCGATTTAATAAGAGCAAGCATTGATTTAAATGAAGGTCTAAAGATGACTGTAACTCTTGAGCTTCCATTTGGGCTGCAGAGACTTGTGGAGCTCGACTACTAGTTGGTGAAGATAATGGAGATGTTGTGCCAGGCCAAGCATGTTTTCCCAGTGGAGACAATGCCCTTCCTCCTCCAATGGCAAAAGTAGCTGCACGAATCAGCATCTTTGATTCCGTAACAAGCCGTCTAGCCTCTAAAGCCATGCGACCCAAGCCACCACCAGCATCAACAGTATCAAATTCTGTTGAATGAGGTCCACCTCTAACAGCTCCAGGTGAGCAAGCCTCCAGTCTGACCAATAGCCCACAGAGTTCAGTCCAAGCTCCAGAGAGTACTTCACCATCAGGTATACCTGCTTCAGGGGCCCTTCTTTTGGTTTCAGGTTTGAACAACAATTGCTCATTTTCAATTTCTTCCAGGGGAACATTTGAGCTCAATGAAGAAGACTGAAGCAGATGTCTGTTCAATGCTAACTGTCTCAAATCTTTAATAGAATTTGAATTATCAGTTGGTGCCTTCATTGCTTTCACAGGTGACTGAGAAATAATAAGTTCTTCTTCGATACAAGCTACCTCTGCTTTGGAAGTATTTCTCTGAGACAGAATTGGTGAATTAACTATATGCTTCTGTTTCACATCCTGGGAGAAGAACGGCAATTGATGATGGGCAGGAGAAGGTGATTTATTACAATCAACCTTTCTTGCAGTAACAGGAGTAGAAGCTTTGGAAGGGAAGATGGGAGAAGTATGAGGACTTGCTACCTTCCTTGGTGACAAATTTTTCTCATAAGAGGGTGCACACAAACTATCACATGATTGTTTATCAGAAGACTGAGAGTAGCTTACTGAGGTTGAATGAGGAGATTCATAGCTTGTACTATTTTTGGTTTCACCTGCTTCCGTTTGGTTTTCTTGATGAAGATGCATCACATTATTGTCATTTGTTGAGATATCAGCTTCATGTGCTTTTATTTCCTTAGTGTGGGCAGATGACACCTCAGTGACAGCAGCTATAGGTGATTGTCTAGGAGATGGGACAGGCTTCTTGGGAGAGGAACGATGAGGGAGGTCTTCTTTCTTCATAACGGCTACTTTAGGAGGGCGATCCTAATAAACAATAAAGTTAACATATCCATTACAAAATTTTTAAACAAAAATAAATAACTGCTTATTAATATACAGAAATCAAATTTAGCCTTTTCCAAAACCATAAAGTAAAATGTAATAAAGTTTGGAAATTATAATAATGAAATTAAAAAAATATGATTGTTCTCCACAAAGAAAATTTAATTTAATAATGAAAATATCAAGAAAATTTGCTCCAAAGAAAACGATTCACTCAATGTGATTAATAAAATGTAGAAACAAAGCAAAGAGCTCCTCCTCCTCGCTTTTCATTGCACCATGATACAGCCCTATATCCCAAGTTAAATTAGTTTAGACTCTTTTCATAAATTCTTCTGAAATTAGCTGATTTCAAAACATTTTCTAAAACTATTCTTCTTAATAGAGTCCTATGTTTTGATAACATATCATTACTATAAAAATATCTTTCATTCCTAATTTGACCATCAGTAAAAATTCCCTAACAAGACATCATTAATACTTATTCAAATAATAAATTAATTGAAGTATGATAATTAAAAAAGTCTTTACTAACTTAAGAAAGAACTTCCTGAAAGTCGCCTTTTTAAAAATAATGATTTATTTAAGATGTATCATGCATTTTTGGATTTAAAACAATTTTATCAAATACTAAAGAGGATAAAAAAATAAGCAACTTTTTCCATTAGTTTATCTCACTTGCTTTTACTTCAAACTTGGGGTAGTTATGTCATATTCTTGGTTTCTTTTGAAAAACTGAAAGGGTGGTCTTGTTTTTTTACACTTAAAAATTATGAGTCATTTTAATCTTCTTTGCTTTTGCTCTAACTTCCCTAAAGCAGGTATATTCCTAGTCCTGTAGCATCATCCAGTCTTCCAACAACTTCCTCATTTCTTGAAGTTTCACCTCATACCAACAATCCAGGTTTAACAATCAATTCACCAAAGTAAAGACCCTAACTAGCTACATGAATGAAGCAGAGGGGACAAAGACATAGGGGAAGTCCTACTGTTTGATTGCTGCATTTTATAACACTCACAGAGCAAATAGGCCCAATTATTAGCATATTACCTATGTTCTCAACATTTCCTATATTATTATTTTTTTCTTGACAGGATAGGTATTCACACATGCAAAGGAACCTAATCAGTAAGAGTTCCTCCTTTCTATAAAGTTTTCACAACTATGATCTTGAGAGAAAAGTTACACTTTCACATGGATGAGAATATGTCCTATGTCCATTGGATCAGAAACAGAAAGAGTGTGATGTGTACATAAACAGTCCAAAGGCCATTCTTTTGGAAGAGAAGATATCTAGTCATAAAGGATACACCTCATCCACTATCAAAGGAAATTTCATACACACGAACCCACATAAATACTAACAAATTCAACGATAAAAATTAACCCTCAATGGACAGTGACAAACTTCACAGATTAATAAAAGAAACCTGACAAGAATTTCCCACCTTCTCTTCACGAGAGCATGCTGGAGGGCAATGGCTAGGTAGTGGAGAGGATGGAGTTTCTGTGGCATGGCGCTTCT
Organism: Sympetrum striolatum; assembly: GCA_947579665.1. Classification (NCBI taxonomy): domain Eukaryota; kingdom Metazoa; phylum Arthropoda; class Insecta; order Odonata; family Libellulidae; genus Sympetrum; species Sympetrum striolatum. The sequence goes on from OX388341.1 coordinate 30,673,484, forward strand.
TTCTTCTCCGACTTCCTTTCCCACAACAGTATAAGCTTGTACCCTCCGTCCCCTCCTCTTCCGTTCCTCCCTCCTCCTCTTCATCCTCCTCCCCATCCTCACCATTAGCTGCATCTTCTCCTTTCCCCCTCAGCTTCTCTTCACCAACAATCTTCTTTCCTCCAGGGTGACACAGCCGTGTATCACAATGGGATGTCCCCTCACTCTTAAGGGCGAGAGTGAGGAAAAATCAGACTTACTGGTCAAAGGCAATCACCAGAAGCCAAGCGTTATTTATCAGTTGATGCAATCATACAAAAATTATGTATTAAGATAGCAATTACACTATTCCCCAGTTATAACAAGACTTTTGGATAGTATCTATAACTCACATCACATGACAACCTCGTGATTCAGAACAACAAAAAAATGCTATTAGCCTGTACAATCGTTATTGAAAAGAACACATATTTTAAATATGATCCAATTTTAAAACTAAAAATTAATAATAAAATGTCAAAATAATGAAAACGACAGTACATAATAAGATGCAAAAACTAATTTCAAACTTGTATTAGTCTTTTTTATTACTAGTATTAGAATTATTTAAATGATCAATTTTAATGCTAAAAATAAATAAAAACCAATTAAAGTAAATTTGTTCAAATAATGAAACAGGCAATATCAAATAAGATACAAATGCTGATTACAAACATTTGTTAGTCTCTGAGATCTACGGAATATCCATATCTATAGTATAATCAATGGTGTTATAACTGAGGAACAATGAATATCTAATCATAAATGCAAACAGAGTGGCTCCAAATAAATATGTTAAGGCCAACACTCAATTTTATCCTTTAGATCATAAAAAAATCAATCTGTTGTTAAAAAAAGGAAAGCTAAAGGCATCACACATTCCATAATCAAAGGCATTCTGATAAACTCTGAATATGCCCAGTTATCCACAAATGATGATTTTTATAGTTATTTTCAATGCTTTTTTACATGCATAAAATTATTTATAAATTTCCTCACATAAGCTTAACTTTTATTTTTATGCATGATTTCTAAATTGTTAAAATCTTAATGTAAAACATGATTGTGGTCAGTCATCATTACACAGAAAAATATTGAGCAAGTTAGTAAAAGGAATGCATAATGATACACAAGCATGCAAAAAATGCAGTCACTGCAAAAATTCTTCTTTCATTGAACTTCATCATAGCAAATTAGCAAAACAATACTCTCAGCATCAAACTTCATCACAGAAGAAATGATGAAAAAATGAAACAAAGCCTTATGTTTATAGCTTTTGGAAAAGTCAAATTAAATAATTATTTGATTGTATTTTTGTCAACACATATTGTAATAAAATTTAATGATTTGCTTCAAAATGAAGACCATAATGCATATTTCTATTTCAGTGGGTGATAGATCATAATTCTGCATAAAGAAAATTCCTAAAATAGTGCAATGCAAGAGGTAGAAACAATGATTGATCTTTAATATTTACTTTGATTTTGATCTTTAAATTCTTACTCTCATTAATACTAGCTTTAAAATTTCCAAGCTTTCAGATTAAGTAAAATACATCACTAATTTTTCATACTTAAATTTAATCATAGTATTGATTTGATCACTTGATGGTTTTTGAGAGGTTTTTCAGCTATTTAGGTTAAATTAAACAGTTGACCATATTGTATCATTTGCAGTATACATTTACTACTACGCCTAGTTACTAGGGAACTATGATTCTGTCCTCAAACAACAAAAAGCAATTGAACAGTACTCACGTCTCGTCTGATGCCACCCCCTCCATTGGAGAATGATGGGGAAGAGAGGGAAGATGTGGGAGTGGAAGAGGGGGAAGGGAGGGAGGATGCAGGAGGTGAAGGGGGAGGGGGAGGAATGATATATGAGAGGATCTCTTCTGGAGTTAATTCCTCCACAGCTCCTCCACCACCACCTCCAATTCCATTAGTGTCGTTTGATCCAGGAGGAGGTGGCATTGTTGATCGCGCTATGAACCACTCCAAATCTTCTTCCTCTTCTCTATCCTCCTCTCCAGCACCATTCTCTCCTGTGCCATTCATCGGCCACATTACCTCTCCTGTTCCGTTTCCATACACATCTAAAAATTGATGCACAAAAATCAGAAATCATAGACAAATTTTACCAATAAAAGGAGTTCTAATAAAGATACAAGAAAAGTTATCCCATCTGCCTACTGATTAAGATTATCCATTTCCCCATCTTTTGGTTTAGAAAATCAATAGAGGAGAGATGATATACATGATTAATGAATAAAATATCTCTGAATTCCAAGATAGGTCATAGAAATATCAGATTTTTCTTGAAGAGAGGAGTAACTCAGAATTAATAGATATATTCAATGACATTCTCTGTTAATAAAGATCCTAATGAAGAAAGAAGATAAATACAAAATATATAAGATGGTTGTTCTTCAATATATCGATAGAAGGCATCAATATCAAGTATCAATAAAAGGTAATACAAAATATGTAAGATAATTGTTTTTCAAAATATCACTGACATCTTTACTTTTGCAGCTACTGATACAAATTATCATACATAAATAACCTACCTGGACTATCTCCAATTTGCCATGGACCAATGCCGTTCGAAGTTGGCCAATGGTTCCAATACATTGAAGATGTGCCATTGACCTGCCTTCTCAGTATTTCTCCTTCAAAAGATGATCGATCAGCAAATGGAGTAGGTGGAGAGCTAGGAGGTTGTGGTCCATTACGGTACTCAATCATTCCAAATCCATCCTTTAGAATTCAAGATTTCAGAGAATGTTTTCTTTTAGGACTGAATCAAATAAAACTATGACATTTCTTTAGAAGTATTTCAAGATAAATGATAAAAATAAGTATTTTGAATTAATTAATTTATAAATGATTGGTTACTGAATCAATTCAACCAATATATAAAATTGAATGTTTGATGCATCATTCTTAGTGACTGTAGATTGAAAACAAATTATCAATTGATTGATGCTCTTTCATGATCCTACACCAAGAACTATTTTATCCACCATTAGTAAGACGAAAAGGATACATATCAAAACTACATTCCTGAGAATTAATATTACAGGGGATAATTTAAAATGTAAAAAATTAAAAAGGAGAGTAATTTCTGAAACATGGTAGGCATGAAGATGGAGAGCTTATAAGAGAACTTAGAGGGTTGGCTGAACTATTTTGTAAAAAAAATATATAATATATTTAAAATAGGTCTTTCAAAAATTGATAGTAATATATTTGATATGTTAGTTATGAGTTTAACAATAACCCAACCCAAGAGAAAATTCTGTAAACATCCCGGGGAAAGCTGCAATAAAAATTTCCAGATTAAAAATATAACTGACATTAGAAACTCTAAAGAAAAAACTTAAAGCTTGCATGTTCAATATGTTCACCATTATTCCTCAAACACTATAAAGGTAGTGAATACTATACTAAATAACATGTACTTTAATCTTCAGACTATTTGTGAGAAAATTGACTTATGTATTTAAAATAAATCAAGGCCTTGGTATTTCATAATTATTGCAATGCTCTGGATCTTTTTAAAAATTCAGTACAGCAATAGCTGATATTAGTAATGTTCAAACCCTTTCACTATGATTTACTTTCTGAATGTCCTACCCCTATCCACTATACATTTTTAGGATTCGGAAAAATGGAATGATTAGTAATGATAACATTAATATAGTTACCCTACTTAACTGTACAATAATTTAAATCTGATGACCAGTGTAGCCCATCATTGTGTGATTTGGCATTGGAAGTCCATGACAAGCTAGACTTGTTATTTCAGTGCAAGGGGTTAAATTTAAAGAACTTTTAGAAAAAATTTTTGACTTGAAAGACTACTGTAGAGAAAATATTTTTAGTTACCCCACACCAAAATACAATTTTAATAATGCATACCTCATCAGGTGTAATAGGAGGTGGTATCATTGTAAGATCAATTATATCAGGATCCAGATAAAGTGTTCCTTCCGCAAAATCATAGGGGAGGCACTTATCCTCCTGAAGCCGTTTCAACAATTCCTATTGCAACAAAATAGCATTTCACTATATTGTATTACCTTTTTATTTTCTTAAAATAAGGTTTGGATACATGAATTTTAGGCTCAACAAAAATGTTTAATGTTTGAGAAAAATTTCTATTGTACAATCTGACAGAAGAAATGTCAAACATTTATTTGTAGCCAAGCAAAAAACAAAACATTGCCAAAAACAAACATGTAACCAAAAAATTCCACTTTCTCATTCAAAGTATGGCCATTGAGCAAAATTATAAACCTGCAATTGCATGAGCCAAAACAATTACTAACTCATATTGTTTGCAGTTATCTTTGAAACAAGAGCTAAAAAGTTCTTGTTACCTGTAGCTCATGGTCTGTAGGTCTTGTACCCAGTGGCATTAAAGTGTCTGGACTATGAAGTCCAAAACTGGAATCACTTTGCTTTATGTGAGCACCATTCACAGCTGCTCCTGGATTAGAACCTATTCCATCTGATACAAAGTCAGAAAACGAGGGTAAATGATAAATTTTTACAAAAGTTTATCACTTTACAAAATGATTAATTTTTTGATAATAATTAATCCAGTTGACACTTACTATTTCCAGGTCTCCTAGAAGGACTATTTGTTGGGGTGCTCATGGAATCTGTGTCACTTTCCGATGTTCCATACAGACTAGTACTACCATCTCTTGGCTGACCTCCATTGCCCAATTCCATGCTTCTCACAGCCTCCGTAAGTTCGTCAGTGTTTACTTGCTTTTGACCCTGGACAGGAAAGATGTTGAATACATTCATAAAATTAAAGGGATTTGACTGAATTCAATCATAGATCATGGAATGAAATTTCATATTGAAGGAGAAAGTGTGCGCCTTGAAACACAAAGCTAAACATAAGTATTAGTGAAATGACTGGAACTCGATCACAGGTCTTCTTTCTGGACAGGTATTCTGAACACTACCATATCAATTACATTTCTGTTAAACGCATGGTTTATGAGCAAGGCAGAGGTGTGTCACTTACTACCACTTAGTGGTGGAGGTACCACTAAGTGAATACCTATCCAGAAAGTGGGAGACCAGAGAGGGTTCAACTTCCAGTCATATCTCTATTTTTATTGATCACTTCTGTTTATCTTTGGATTATAATTAAAAATATTTATAATAAATACACAAAAAATATTATTTTAAAAATATGTTAGGCTAAATCAAACTAATGCATGCTGAGCATAAGGAAAACGATTTCTCTGAACACTTTCATTAACAATTTGGCAGTTGGTAGAATTGAAAAAATAATTGTTTTGAGTTTACCCAATGTTTATGTAGAAAAAAATACATTTTTAGTTTATGCTATAAACAAAAAAATACTTCTGTTGGATTAGTTGGTTGCCTTTTTTTCCATAAGGAATTTTGTGATTGCCCTGATGCCAAGTAGATAGTAGGTATATCCCAGACAGCCTAATTCTTGGGTCAAACCAGAGAACCGAATAACATATTGATTCACAAAAATACAAGGATCTTTAACATAAATCTCAATTAATCTACTCTGAAAATTAGACTATTCAAATTTTTCATTTGCATCACAAACAAACTTTATCATCATTACTGCCAAGAGTACTACTACAGTTCCCTATATTAAAGGTAGCAAGCTGCAAAAATATATCAATTAGCCAAAATATCAATGTAACTGTCTTGGAATCAGCATTCCAGCAAACAATTTACGCAAGCAAAGTTATTTCATAATATTACAAAACACGAGAACTTACTTGAGTTAAAAGGAGTAAAGAATCACTATGCTTCAGCTGTCCCATTTCAGGATGATTGGACCAACCCTGCTTCCCAGTTTGTGCCCCGTTTCCTTCGGAAGATGATGATACCAAGGAGCACTCCGAGTCACTCTCTCCTTCTTCCCAAGGCACAGGAGGGGGTTGCTGAGGTGGTGGGACACAGCAAGGACCCTGACAAGGGCCTTCCATGCAGCATTCACCATCACAACATGCAGGTGGTATGATACCCTGCTCGGCTAATAGATAACGCTCAGAGCTCTCAACCAAGGCTTGCATCTCTGCAACTCTTCGGATCACCTATAATTAAATCTCAGATCAATTAATTGGTTCAAAATTTGTAGAATATAGAAAAATTCTGACTTGGAGGGAAATTTAAGGTAAGAGAAAAAATTGATTCTCAAGTCATCATAATTATTACATCTATATTACATATTAACATCAAAATCAGAGAAAATTAAAACAAATTTTTGTTAGTTCAGAAAATAATTTCTTGTAATATTTACAACCAAAATCTAACCTCTTTGTTGCGAGCTTCAAGCATAGCAGTGTCTCTCTCTAGTAATTCAACTGCTCTCCTTGTCCTGGCTTCACCATCATAGACATTGCGGTTGGCATCTCTTGGATCATTGGTGTTGTTTCTGTCTTTTTCATTGCCAGCCCTAAGATAGGCAATAAGAAACAAAGAATAAAAATAATGTTATTGAGGATACAGTTTGAAATCACCATGTAATTAAAACATGTTCTAAAACATAAATTACATTGGATACTTATTGGTAGAGGTCACAAGTAAGATGAATAAAATCTAATACGATTTAAGAGGAAAGTATGTGTTTCCACAAAATTTTCAAATATAAACATTAAAAAACAACATTTACCCTTCGATATTTATGCAAATCTTCAGATGTAATTATGAGTTGGCATTCTTAAATCTATAGATATGCATGATCAAGAGTTTAAAATTTACTGTTGTTTAACTACTTAATAAAACCAGTTTTTTGTAAGCACAAAAATAAATTGCATTTAGCAAAAACGAATAATTTTCATGTTATCATATAATATAGAAAGCACTTGACATTCAGAAATATATTCAGCAGTTTAAGGGTTAAATAGTGAATAAATATTTGCTTTAAACTTACATGCTGTTCATGTTGTTGTCCAAATGTTGATTAATGGTGGATCCATTTGGTTTTGAGTAGTCAAGAGCTAAACTTGTTGGAATTGTGCCATTCATAGATGAGTACTGCTGACCAGGAATATGCCCATTCGACTTTGACTGAAGAGAGAGAAAGAAATTGATCAGTAAAGCAGGTGTCTAAAGATCAGAGGAAATTTATCAGATTAATTACTAAGGAAAGAGAGGAATGTAATCTCAAAAAATAACTCATCAAGAAAGAAATAATGACTAAATCTGTTGTTAAAATACAGATTTAAATATCTCCTTAAGATGCCAGAGAGTAATGGTATGATCAGATCAAGGTACCTAGCAAGTTGAAGAGAAACCACTGTCTGAGAACTCAATATAAATTTCAATAGCCAAACAATTATCTTGAAGGGGCTGAAGAATACTAATACTCTCAAGAATATTAAAAATCTATTAAATTGAAATATAATACTCACAAGACCCATTTCCATTCTATTAGCTCCTGGTAAGGGTTGGTAAGGTGGAAGAACAGCAAAATTTATCACATGAGTTGTTGTTGTAGCCCCAGAAGCATAACTCCAACTTGAAGGTCGAACATGATGTTGTGTGTGATAAGGAGGAGCTGAAAGTAATACACAAATACTTTGAATGTGATGCCTAAGAACTCAATACAAAATGAGCATGCCAATGAGAAGATTATCATAAACATTACTGATGCAGCAATTTAACTAAGAAATTTCTAATACGTTTGTAGGTAACAAGTGATAATTATGACCAACGATAACTTCAACATCTAAGGAAGCAGGCAGCAGATTAATGGGAATATAAATCTAGTTTAAATGTACGGAAAAAATTAGGAATATGCGTATTAAATCAATTATTATCAGAATAATGGAAACAGAAAAAAGTAAATGGAATGGCAATTATACAAGAGGGTCCACCATTCTGTCATTGTCATACAGTTTTCGTCCTTTTTCAAGAGATCTCACCAGAGTACAGATTTTGAGTGGCCAAATCCAGATGCAGACCTATATACATGGACAACAAATTTGATCAAACAAACTACCATTTTCACACAAGAACATCATTAGGAAAGCAGTGAAGCAAGACCAATTAGAATAAATTTTAAGAGCAAAGGTGGAGAGATAAAAAGCTGCATTTTGTCTCATCAAGGCCAAGAAGCATTACTAGGATTCTATTCATATTTTACTCACCTAGGTCCTCCCTGAGCCAAGCTTGATTTGCGCGTTCCTTGGGGGATGAATTTGAATTATTTGTGACACGTTGAAGGTTGATAGAAAGAGGCAGTTCCTGTCCTGTTAGGGACTTGAAATATCCCTGAAGAACCAGTACCAGCTCCTCTGCATCACGTTCTTCAAGGCTAAGAACTAACTCCTAAAATTCAAATCATTTCCATTACTTAAGAAATTAGACCTATTATTTAAATATTTGTAATAGAGTAGATGATCTAAGTTCTACTATACCTTTTGGTCAGCTGAACCAGGAAGTGTTATGGCAACTCGACGAGATATTTCATCCTCCCGTGAGACAGTCACATGCCCCATTTGCTCCAACGGGGCCAACGGAACTGGCTGTAATTGTAATACCAAAACTTTTTAATATCACAACGCAAAGAACAATATCAGGGCTAAAGCATTCTTACTTATAGCTCAGCCAATAACACATAATTTTCACACATAATATGACAAAATATTATTTTAGATACTTTCTAAATTAATAAAAACTTATACTCACAACACTATTTCTGACACCAACTATTTGGCTGATGCCAAACTTTGGGCTAACCAATACAACAGTCTCCATATTGGAATCCTAGGTAATTAAAAGAGGAAAACATAATATATTTCATTAATTGTCTAGAAAAAAATACTAGTCATGCTAATGTTACATATTAAATACTGTAAACTTAGTACCACAACTTAATGTTCTGAAAACACCATTTGACAAGATGTGAAGAGGAGAAATTCCAAAAGATTTAGGAAATACTATTAACTCACACAGCCAAAAGATATTAACTGAAATTTTCTCCCATTCAACTTCCATAAAAATCTTAAAATTTGCTTTTGGTATGTAATAAAACTAAAGAGCAAATCTGCTGAGGCAGTCCCACAGATTTGATTTACAGATATAAGGTCAATTTTCTGACTGGTCAAACCAACTCATAAACAAAGGACTAAACAATTTAAATATAAATCATTGAATTTAACTATGAATAGATGACCTAAAACAGGTCAAACTTATTTCTTCATGTGATATTTTCTTCATTAATTTACAAAACTCCAGATATTGACTTTAAGTACTTCAAAAGACAGTGAAACACTATATTAACATAATTTTCATAGAAGACTCATGTGAGTCAAGGTACCAAGTGTTGAATTGTTCAACAGCAAATGTTTCAAGTGTATATTGATGATAAATTATGAGGTATTTCAAAATGACTGTTGATTATCACAGTGATTCTATGTTTCAAGAAAATTTTTTCTTAATTTCTAACTGAAACCATTACTCTAATGAAGCTGTTCTTAGCCAGAGATTTACAAACTCCAAAAAGTGAGGAAAACATTTTTTTATAACATTGAGAGAATAATAGAAAAAATGTAATAAGTAGCTGCGTCATCATACAAGTCAAGAGTCATGTTTGGTAAAAGTATGATCTTGAAGTTCATTGTAGTATCTGCATTAACACAGTAGAAAAATATGTTTCAATCAAAGATGACTTTGTTTATTGATGTACATGATTGAAAGCAAGTGGAACAAAACCCTTCCACCTTTGATGTAGAGCCCTCCATCAACCAAATGAACAGGCTATTTCTTAGATGTATACCTAAAAAATTAGGGGATGCTTGAGCTAGTTCTAAGATTACACAATTTCTACAATAGAATTGAGATGAAAATGGACAGAGTCTATTTCATGAAAGGTATACCGATACAGCAAATCCATTATAAAATCATCAGAGATAAAATATATAAAAGCCAACATCAAAATAACAACCAGCTTCTTACCTGTAAATTGGTTGGGAAACATTTTGCACCATAAGAGGGTAATTCTGCTATGGTTGACAGGTACAGTAACTTAGCTTGTAGCGGAGTGGTTACAGTCTGACTAAGAGGAGCTCTTCCTCCATTGTTAGACTGTCCACCTCCTTTGAGAAAGTGACCTATAAGTTTTCGAAGCTCTTTGCGTTTCATTGTTTCCACTAGCGAAACAGGAACAAATCGCTCGAGGCCGAATTCTTTCCTGTTAAAATATTAAGAACATTAAACTAACATATATATTCTAAAAAAGTAGTTTTTACTAAGTAAAATCATTGACAAAAAATTATTTTCATGGAAAAGGACAGAACAGGAAGTTCATGAAGTTTGATATGGATAGTTACAATGTTGATGTAAGTAAATGATTATAATTTTGGAGACAAAATAATTTTTTTTAATGACAAATTGAACAGTTAAATAAAAATGTTATTACTCTGTGTATAGACTTATAGATTGGATAAGAAAATATAATATTGGCAAGCATGGGGAGATACAGGTCTCGTTATACTACAGCACTTCTGTCTATATTTGCTGTACATAGGTCTAGTTAACTTCTAGACTGCTGAAGTTAGCATCTCAGATGGTTCCTGACATATTGATTGGTTTTGCAGCAAAACAACTCCTTCTTACTGAGTCATTTTTTTGTCAATAAGTGTAGATAATAGGATTGATTTCGTGCTAATGAATGACATTTATCAAAACAGGGATATAAAAATCTCTGTAGATAAAAAACGAAAATAGCACAAGGAACAGATAGAATCCTAAGCCAAATTCATTTCCAATTTTCCCATCATAATAATCAGCTATGACTTCATCACAACATGCTAAGGAAATTTTCTTCATGATGTAAACTACAACACAGAGCATTATGAATAGCAAAAGTACATCAGAATTGGTCAAAAAAGTAAAAACAGCTAAATATTTTGCATAAGTAAATGCTTAATTGATTGGATAAATTCTAAAAATCTTAAAATCGCTTAATTTTCAAAATATTACTTACTCAATAGTTTTAAGAGAGACTTTTGGAGTTGCAAGATTGTGAGAGAGAGCATGCTGATGAATATGTAAAGCTGCAAGTCGTAAAGCAACCTCATATTTCAATTCCGGAGCAAACCTTTCCTGCACTACATCATTACAGCACTGAAAGAAAAACAAATATTAGTAACCCCTAACACATATCAATGAGATGTGAAGTGATTTAAATCTATTTCATTATGCACTATAAATATATTTGCATTCAGCACACCTGCATGTAGAGGTAGTCAAATGCAAGAGGATCTGTTTGAGCAAGAACAGAAGCATCTTTTGGAACAAAAGCAACCCGGAATAAACATCGAAGATTATGTGATCCAGGCCGTGCTGCTATCTGCAAGGGTAATAGAGTTATTATTAACTACAGAAAGGGTTCATTTGAAAAATATGCCAATGAAAATAGAAATACTAAATCATTTATGATTCATGGTAAAAAAGTTATAATATTTTACAATATTATATACATAACAGCATAGAAACATTAATAATAATTTATGCAGAAACTTATTTATTCAGGACTTGTACTTTTACATAAAATAACCAAGAATTGAAATGATGGGCCAGAACATGATACAATAACTCAAATAAAAATCATAAACTATTGATTTAACCATTTCAACTTACCCTAGCAATTGATTCTTCTGGATGCAGTAAAGTTAATTTGTTTCTCCTTAGGCCTTTTACATGTTCCACAACCAAAGAAAACATGTGCTCAGATCCAGTAGGTGGTGGACCTCTACAATATACAATGATAGCATAGTATTCAATCATTAAATATATACACATTAAATGGATATGAGAATATTTAACAGTACAAACCTATTACAAATTATATCATATTTAACAGTACAGAAAATTTATTAAATAATTAACAGTACAGACCTATTTCAGACCTATCACAAATGACCTCCCACCAGTAGCCAGATATTCAGATAATAAAATATTGCCAAAAACTTAAAATAATGATAATTTTTTAAAAAAATTCACATAAATCCTTCATCAATAACTGAAGGAACTTATTTTTTTAACAAGCATTTTTGCCATCTGATACAGTAATGTACTTGGCTCTAAGGCTTTCACTGTGTGGTTCCATTGAATAAAAGTATAAATTAATTTAAAAAAGTAAAAATAATGAAAATTCTACACAGTAATGTCTTGGAATTCTAAGCCCTACAAACCCACAAACTTAAGTTAAAGACTCATATCAGGAGTATGAAAAATCACCATTTTAAGATAATTGAAATACTGCAGCAGTCTTTTTTTTCTGAGACTTTGCTTTGAATATTGGATATTTTAAAAATGAAAAAAATTGTAAATAACACATTATCACTTACGGAACAAGACCTAGTTTTTGAACGAGAGAGGCCGCAACATCAGCAACTCTTGTGCAAGCATCATATTTGAAAGACTTAGTTTGTCCATTTTCTAGAAAAACCTTCAAGACGTTAGGCAAGAAAGGAAGTGGCATTTGTGGAGCCACATCCCTTGTGCCATTTCTTGATCCAGGGGCAATTCCCTGATTGGGTGGGGCAGGGATGCCAGGAATTCTCTGAGCCCCTCCCCAAACACCTATATCTCCCATGGAAAATGCAGAGGGCTGAAAAGAAAAAAATGAATACATAATTATTTCAAATTTTTAGATTATCCTAGAACCTTACATACTACTGAACAAGCCAATAGGTTTAACTCATACAAATGAGAGTATTTATGGAAAGATGAGAGCTGACTTTGCACAATAATGCTCTTCCTTGAGAGTATTTATCATTAATAGAAAATAAATTCCTAGCATGAAAATAAGTCAGAAGACAAAAAAATTTTCTTTGGCTTTCCCCTCAGTGAAAGATCATGCAATATGTTACTTTCTTAGTTTACTAAGCAGATATGCAAGAAAAATAGTATAAGGAGAGAAATTTGTTTTCATTTGGCTAATAGTAACTATTTTGAAAGGATATACTGTTAGTCTAGCAAAGTTTAAGCTACAGACTTCAATAAACAGAATGAAAGAAATAATTAAAAATTTCAAAATTCCCAAACCATACAATCTGAGTCATTTACAGAAAATTGGATCATTTATTCTAGGTCCTTTAAGTCATAATTTAAGAAAACATGGATAATCTTTCTGAAAGAATCTGTACTCACAGGGAACAGAGGTGCTCCATTTACCACCACTCCTTCTGCAAACCGTACCCTAGGAGGATGTGATCTTAACCTTGCCTTCTTTGCTGCACTTAATAAAGCAGATTTTCGAGTGGACTGAAAACAAAAAAAAACAACCATTAACCAAAAATTTGGATAAGAGTCAAACCAAGTAATACATTTCCTTTCTCGCTTTAAGTTGAAAATTTAACAGCTATCAACTGAAGTATAGCTGAATAAGTCAATCAACTCTACTATCATATCAACTGAAACAGGCATGAGCCAACTGACTGGTATAATGTCTATTTCTTAAAATGAATATATTCTACTCCAATGAAAAGAAAGATCTTAGTATATTTCAAGTAACTGGACAATGCAACTTGAAACCTTGCGTCATATCAATCGTGATAAACTTACATTATCCAAAGGTGGCTGGCACACGCACAAAGTGACAGAATGCCGACTAGAACGCACTAATTGAATAACATATTCTCGGGGTGCTTCCCGAACTTCTTGCCCTTCTACAGTGAGAATCTGATCTCCTGGCTGAAGTTTCCCATCACTTGGTCCACCTTCAGTAACAAACCTAAAATGAAAATAGACAAAAACATTTGTCATAAATATTTCCAAGCCACTGCCTTCAAGAAGAAAAAAACAAAGATAACTTAAACTAAATAATGACATAGAAAATTAAGTTTCAAATAAACTAATCAAAGAGATTTGTGGAGTACAATTTTCCCCAAACCTTTTATTTATTTATCTTTCTTATTATTCTAACCATTCTGCCACCATGGCTGGTATAAATATAACAGCATGGAAGTATGACACATAACTACTTCATGGAATCTTCTTATATTTTTATGAAAATTTCATCAAGATATAAATGTTCCATTTACCTCACAATGACTGGCTTCTCACTTCCAGCAACAAAACCAAAACCAAGCTCAGGATGCCGAGTGAGAGTGACTATCCGAGGTTGTGGAGCCGCTTCATCATCTTCATCATCCTCCAGCACTTCCTCTCCCTCTTCCTCCTCCTCCTGTCCATTCTCTTCTTCGCCTCCCCCTCCCCTCAGCCGACCACCCTTTCCCTCCCCCAATGCATCACTACCCTCTTCTGCTTTGGTCCTCTTTACCCTTCCTCTTAGACGTCTGGGGTCCTCATATGTGGTGGTTTTGTTTACATGACTGAAAATTGCAAAAAGACAGAAAGAGGATAGGTGAATAAAGAGAGCTTGAGTAAAAATGGGCATAACGAAAGGATCTTCAAATATTATCATTGATTTCCTCAGAAACAAATTAGTATTTGAGATTTTGAAGAATGTTATTGCAAAACTTATCATTCTGAATCAAGATTCTGGACTATAACTTTGAACTGGATTCAGTATGGCACACACAGAATTGATTCACTCACATAATAAACTTCAAATAATACATTTAGCAGATAGTTATGTAGAGAATCAAAGGGAAAGGGATGTTCTTTAATACCATTTTCACCTACCAATAATAGTATTTCATTATCTCAAATAGTATCATGAAAGATACCCTAATTGGGCAATTTCTGCTGACTGATATTCTTTTAAGTTTCATTGAAAAGGAAAAAAAGTTGAGACAAAAACATCTTTGGTTAATGTTCATTGTTTTACAAGGATGAAGTCTTAATGACATGAAATGCTTGATCCTGCATTCTTCCACAAATATATGCATAAAAGTAAATATTACAGTGATATAAAAATAACAGATGGATAGTTAATAAACACAAATTGGGAGAATTTTGCGAAATATTAATTTTAAAGTCTAAATTGAGAACAATTCATATTTTCCATCTGAATTCTTAGAATGAAATTCAAGGCAAAACCGTTTTCCAATTCAACTTATCTATGACTTACTTAATGAAATATGACTTTCCCTGGTGATCAATGGCTTCTTCCCACCCAAACGGCAGAGGAGCCATCCGTCCACTCCCTTTGTTGTTGCTTCCACTTCCCCCTCTTCTCTTCCATGGCCAATTTTCCACTGGGGGAATCCATGATGTCACCCTAGTCATGTGACTATTTATAAAAATGAGCATTAGTCATTGGCAACAAGAGAGAAATCTGGGAAAAAAGCTACAATTTTAATAGAAAAACCCAACAAGTCACAATAAGTTTAAACAGTTTAAATAGGCACAAAACCGAGTTCAATTTCTTCAATCTGAAAAATAATCCTATAGAATACTCTGCCCTAGAATTTTATAGGAAACAGTCAAACAAAATCTGTACGATAATACTTGTTAAATCTTAATTTAAAAGATATAGTGATAAACATATCACAATCTGGAAAGAATTTTTAGATTATAATACAATAATATTGGATTCACTAAGAATAATTGCTTTTAAGCAGGAATTATACAAATTCATAAATACAACAATATCAAATCTATTTTTGTTGCTGGTTTAACAACTGAAATGACTGATTTTTTTTATGGATAATGATACTTTCTAGTTAATTTTAACAGTTTTATTGATTCAAATGTGGATCGCACCATACCCCTTTTAACTTCCATGAGTTATAGAAGATCTATTCTATTGATAGAATAATAAAATGTTCCATTTAATGGCACTTAAAAGTAAATAAGCAGTAATTGGTCATTCCTTATTATGGCACATTCATGCCAAATAACTAAGTTCTTTATAACCATTCTATATATTTGAGAGTAATTTCTAAGGAATTAATTTTGATTAGGTCCATAATGATTCAAAATGGCCAAGTGAATAATGATCTATCTATAACAGAATGATTTTCATGATAACAAAATGTGACATTTGAGTCACACTTTAATTACTAAATCATTTTTATACACATTCCATTAAAAGATAATGAGTGATACTTTGGTCAAATCAAGTAGAATTTCATTAATTATTTTCACCAACTTTCTGTGCATTTTCCCATAACATGGGCATTTTTTTCCGCTAACCTTCAATTGAAGAGATTAATTCCCACAAATTTATCTTTTTGTTTTGCCTTTTGTTTATTCCTATATTTTATGCATTTTCTATTTTAAGTCCATCCGGAAACATTAAATAGGGGGTAGGTCAAATAGAAGCCCATTTGGGTCTAACCTCGCCAAATTAAGGTTCAAGTAATGACATAAATATACATCATAACCATTCCAATTGACTTAGAGAAATGTTTTTAGAAGTGCATAGATTTTGAAGTATCAGGAAAGCCATACCATAACAATGTCAAAAATGACATAACATTCTATAAAATAAGACTTCAAAGTTATGATTGCTTATGCTCATGTACATTCAATATTTTGGAATGATTCCAGAGCACAGATAATGAAAAAAGGAATGTTGAAACCTTACTTTCCAACTCATAAAAAATATAAATGATAATAAAAAATGATCACTGATATGGAATGGGTATAGAATCAAAAATTACTAGTTGACATAACACAATATGTACAATAACCTTAGAGAGAAATTAGCTGCAGATCCAAGAAAATTTAAAATGGAAATTGATTGACTGACTGACAGCTTTGACTTATTGTCACCATAATAATCTAAAACATACTTGATCAATTTAATGATGTTAATTAATTTTCAACATAAAAAATTACATTCGAAATGAAACGCCTGAAGAATGAAAAAGCATAAGAGAAAAGCGTAGTAAACTCCGCATGCCATTTAAAAAAGGGGAAGATAGATTCGTAAACAAGAGACGCAGCATCCCGATACGACGCGAGGAAAAACAACAACCAGAAAGCGGCGAAAATCGAAACCTTCTCAAGGACATTTCCACACCTCAAATCTCTCCACGTAATTACGTAGAAGGCTGGGAAGGTATGCTATTTTCGCTCGTGAGAAACGGGTGGAGAGAGGGGGGGATACGCGAAGAAATTATGCATTTTTTCCCACACGAAAGAGATCACAATCCCCTCCAGAGAGACAGGGATGACGGTAAAAAATATGGAAAGTAACGAGGAGCACTCTTCCCTTGGCGGATTACCGTATTTTTTAGGAAAGAGAAAGCTTCCTTCCCCTTCGTACGTCCGATGGAGAGAAACGGCGCGAAGGGGAAGGAAATCGGCCATCCGAGCGAGATCGAAGCTGAGGTGAGGGGCCGAGCTGAATGGAATTAACAGCGGAGCTGGGTGTGGAGACCCAAGCCACGCGTCACCTCTCGATAGCCAACGACGCCACCTTCGGCGGGTTTTCAACATTCCACGCGGAAAGCAAACCTCAATCTCTCCCGCTCAGAAGTGAAAAGTGCTTGAAAAACGGCGTGCGCCAGAAGCCCCGAGGGATGGCGCAATATCCACCCTTTCCCTATCCTCTTGACTCCGATAGCCTTTGGACCGACTCGGCGTCGTGTTTTCCCCCAAGAATGACCACCCTTCTCTTGAGCAAAAACCGATCGCTTCGATGGCGCCAGACGCTGCTTCTCGACTTACTCCCGCGGACGCGGCGCCGTTAAAACTGGTCGTTTTATTGGTTGTGAAGAACAGAACGGAACTTAAAACTTTTTCTAAGCGCCTTTTGAGTGAGGGAGGAGGGTTTTAGGCTCGTGGTTCGCCGTAGAAAATAAAGTCATTTGGGCGATAATTCGATGACGGGAAACTTAGAAAATCGTTGGAAAGGGATTTTGGAAGAGGTCGAAGGAGGTGAGAAGAGGAAAGCTAATGGTCTTAACGCAGAAGCTGCACAGTACTTGCGTGAGGAGAAAATTCACAAAAATAGGCCTACTTACAACTGACCAAGTGTGTCATTCGAATCTCTATTCGCAAGAATCTAACGCGAGATCGAATCGGGATAAAATGTAAATACGTGACACTTTCCTTCAAGAGTTATTTATAAATCCAAGACGAAATTGAGGATAAAAGAAGGAAACAATACCTTTCGCCTAGGGAAATGAGCCATCTAAGGGAATTACATTCGAAAGAACTTGAAGGGAACTCAATAAAGTATAATAGCTAGATGGATCAATTGGGAGAGCAACTGACAAGTAATCGGGAGATCAGGGTTCGAATCCCGGTCTTGGTAGACTTTTTAGGGAGGTTTTGAGGGGGTTTTCCTCCTTCCTTACGGTGAATACCAGGCAGATTAGTTTTTCGTTCCCCACAGGAGTGACTACCACCTGGCATGGTACCTAATTGTAGTGCACACAAATAAATAAAAGAATAACTTTCAACTGAATTAACGCTAGGATGCGATTATCTTAGCCAAATTTTCCAATATAAACAATATAGTGTAGAGTATAACAATGTAATAGAGGTTGAATACCTCTATTTTGTTTAGCAGGTAGTAAAAGACGTAAGCATTAAAAAATGTCTGGAAGATTCAAGAAGTGAATTAGATGTTCAATCTCTCACTCACATCTGAAAATTGCTTTTTTGTTTTCTAATGGTGAATTTATTTTTAGCCTGTGAAATTTAAAGAAAATTAAAATTTGAAAACATGGCGCTCTGAGGCCAAATTTCCAATATGTGTAGAAAAATGTGTTTTTGGAACCATACCAAGAAAGAAGGCTGGAATAGCCCATAGACTAAGAGAGCAGATAAAGATTGACGTCGCTATCTAAGATGGAAAATAATATTATCGTAAGTTCATAGGCATTTCGTAGACAGCCACGTAATATTAAAATCAGCGAAAAAAAATTTTCACGTGAAAATCACGGTAGCTCTTAATTTACCGTAGGGCCTGACAGTTCAAGATGTAGCAGATATGATACATGGACTTCAAAATTTCGAGGGTTCCTGGCCTAAATCATCAGCTATTGTAACCCAGCAAGGTCTCGATGCTCATTAATGCTACTACGAATGCTCAACTCGGCAAATATATAGTACGTTAATAATAAGAAATATATTAGCCTGAAATTAATCCTGGGATGAAGCTAAAAAGAATCAGAATCTATCCTTTGGTCACTAAGGATCAGAATTTCTTCAAAATCGAACAGAACTTACTTTTAATTGGCAATATACTTCGTATTTTTTATTAAGGGCAAAGATAAAGCAGATATTTAGTACCATGTTACCATTTTTGAAGGAAAAAACATTAGGAGGTGGATGTCATACAATGGAAAACCTTCGCTATAATTATTTTTTATGGATTTTATTTCTTAATAGATTCATTCAATATTTATTTCATATCTGTCTGCATGTTTTCGGCAAAAATAAACAATTTGGATGTTTCATATTTCTAAGTCATCAATTTATAAGATTGAAATTTACGATTACATTTAATACGTCATTTGAAATAAGATTAATTAGGATGTCTTACTTGCCAGGATGTGACGCTATGGAAGTTACATTTTCATTATTGCTAACCCAATTTCAATGTTTACAGTAAACAGACGACATACTATTATTGATTATAAAAAAACAATGGCTGAATATTCCAAAATGAGAGGTTTCATGAGAATCCGATCGATAACGCTCCTCTACAATAATAAATGACGAAGTTTAGAATAAATATTGATGGATAAGTCGGAGAAAGATCTTCATAATAAGAATATAACACAAAAAATGTGTATGATGACGTTTACAAACAGTCATTGAAGAGAACTAAAGTTCCCATTTCCATCCTGTCTATACTACACAAAGTAAAGTTGTCATTATATCTTTCTTACATCGGTTAGTAACATTAACTTACAGCGAAAAATAAAATGTAATTCCATTTTATCTAATATTTAAAATCGTTTATGCAACCTGACCGCGAAAGACAAACATGACAAAAATGGGTCAAGATCAGATACGTCCATCAATGGGTATTCTTGAAACAATTTCAATGGTCTCCGTTATCCACCCAAATAATACTTCAAGTGTACAAACACTCAAATATATCATTACGTAATTAGATTTTGAATAAAAAATTCCCCATCCCTAGATAATAATATAAAGATTTTTAAATGAGGTAATTACGCACTGCAGTTCGTCGATATTCTTCTTTATAGTTCATACTGAGGATCATTATCACCCATTCATCCATAAATAACTTTTAAAGCCTCGAAAGACAGGCAAAATTTTATTCTAGATTGGAGAATATTATTTCTCAACGGAAGTAAGTAACGCAATGGCTTCTAGCGAGGAAACATTTGTAAACTTCTGCCCTCATTGCAAAAATATTTGAAGAAACTCAATATTTTTGGAAGTATAATCAGATTCTGATTAAGAAACACGGCTCAGAAGAAAGAATGGAGTGGGCGAAGACGCTCGCATGTTTCGATGATAAATTCGGGCCAGAATTAAGACGGTGATACATCCGTAAGATCGCGTTTAGAAGCATGCTAATGCGATTCGCCACGTGCATGAGCTAAGAGCTTTTTCCTCGACATAGGTTGCGCCGAGTTTCGTTCATCTTTTCCCCACTCTGCCTTTCGCAACCAGAATTCGATTTCCGGACGTACGCAATCCGCTCAAGAGTTTAATGCGGCACTCGAGAAAAGTGCAGACCACCGGAGTTTGTTATGCACTCGAGATGCTCGTCGACCGAAAATGCTTCAGCTCGATTTTTTTGGAATCGATACGACGAAAGTGACCGCCGCGGCGATATTCTCCCGATCGCAATTGATGTCTCACTTTTTTGTCGATAGTTAAAACGATAAGAAATATACAAAAGGAACGAATTCATATTCTGTTGATAAAAATTTCACTTATCACGAAGAATGATCCATCATTAAACTAGTAAGTGAATATAAATATTGTGCAGTTTTCCATCACCACAGAAAACAAAATAAAATCTTTTTAAATGGTGATATAGGAAATTGAGAGTGTTTTAAATGAGAAATCCGATTTTTATTTTTGAACTGCGAATTCTTAAAAAGGATATCCGCAGTTATCCACGCGAACCCAAGCGGTTACATCGCGATTTCAGGCAACCTATTAACGCTTCGAGTGAATACTCAGGATATGGTGGATGTATCAACAATGAAGCTTGCATTTCCGTTATTAAAATGGCAGACAAATAATAATAGGAATTTCCGTCGATACGCTTAATAATATAGTGTTTATCAGAACATAGACTTACATTTGCATCACTTAAATTGGAAATTTACTTGAATTTTACTTCTCTGTCGTTAGATAAAAAGCATTCCGGATGGGACGTAACAATTCTAGGGATGTCAAAGAAGGATGATTTATTATACGCATCGGTTACCTTTAATTACATTTTCAATCTTCTAAATAATTGCATAAGTCAAGAATCTATTGCGTGATGAAGCTATTTAGAAAAATTCAAACGTTAGGAGTGATAAGGAATTTTTCCAACACTGCAGATCCTATAAAGTTATGTAGCCTCGCTTAGGAGTGGCTTTCCTGAAATGACATAATATCGAACTTCACGCCTGGGCAATACGTATAGTAATTATGAAAATACCATTGAAATTTACATTCTTACCGGATAAAAAATCAATTACGTTCATAACTATAATAACCAAAAATTACGGCCGAAGGGCAGGGTTACTGGACCCATAAGCCCTAACTCTGCCCCAAATCCTCAAAACTCCGTTTCTCCGCGGACTACCCAATCGCGCGCAACTTCTCTGCCCCAAAAATTCCTCGAATGTTGATGAAAAAAAAAAGATTCGGAGCGATACGTCGCCTTTAAGGCAATAAAAGGCTTTTCGACTCCAAATAAATCTCTTCGGATTGGGAGCTGGAAAAGGAAGTTTCTAAGAATAAACACAAACGAAAACAACACTTGCGGCCCGTCTTCTAGAGTGTCAGCAGCGAGGAGGGAAAAAACGCAAAGGAGGCGACGAGTAAGAAAAAAAGAGCCTTCCCCTTGTAATGTGGGGAAAAGGAAAACAAGCGCCTCATCGCCTAATACTTCAAATTAACCTCCGCTCCTTCTCTCACAAAGAAGAATAGGCTCTCTGGGGAGAAGAATGGTACCGAGGGCGTTTGTTTTTTTAAAGAGGAGCTCGATAGGACGAGCTATCACAGCGGCACATCCTCTCCACCACAGAAACCACCGCCTACCCTGCTTCCGGTCCCAACCACTCCCGAGAGAAAGACTCCCAATATAGATTCGTCATCGGCACCCGCCCCCGACCGACCCCCCTTCACCCGCTTCGTATTCACGAGACAATCCCATTCTGCGCCGTGCATCCACGACCGTACGTGCACGCACGACCACGTATGAAGATGCTTCGATACCTTTCGGTGACCGTCGAGCGGGGCCCCCGGAAACGGGAGGCCCCCTGAGAAAACAGGACGGGATCTTTTAAATTTTCAAGACTTCTGGAAGACTCGAAAAGTTTCCTCTGTTTTCCATGCTTTCGTGGCTGCCCATGATAACCTCACGAGTTTACGAGAGTTCAAACGCGTTACTAACTACACTAGCAAATAAAAGTTTATAACTACATAATGAAATCGGTCACTAAGAAAAGACGAACTTTAAAGAACATTTTTGAGGTATACATTTCTTATTTTGACATAACTTATAGCTCTCTGATGTGTTAACGAACTTAATATTTACGTTCAATCATGTTTCCCACACTAGAGAATCATTAATCAATTAATATAGCTTTGTTTGGAAATGGATAAAGTTATCAAAAGGTTCTGGTCGGATGACTCAATTGGATAGAGCAACCAACCAGCAACTGGGAGATTCAGATTCGAGTCCCAGTCCCGTCTGACGTTTTCCATGTTAATTCCTCCTTGGAATTTTATTTTATAGCTTTATTTCATTTAATGCAACCGAGACACCCTTCCTTAGCGTCTGAGAATGTCATCATCATTTATCTTTCGAGAAAGATCGTCCTCAAGACGTACCTGCAATAAAGTAGGAAAACTTCATCTCATGGCTATTTAAAATTGCGATTAGTTCGCCCTTATAAGGGGTTTACTCCGTCAGAATAATGAGATTCTGAAAAAATGAGGTCGCGGATGTAGCAGAACCCAGTAACCCTCTCTCATCGCGCCCTACTGACAATGAGACCAACTTTATTTATGACAACGACAGTCAGCACTCGTGGAAACATGAAGCGGGACGTACCAGGGATCCTGCTTTTCTTTCAACCATCACAATATTTCTTCCAGATCAATGTCCCATGCGCTACTTCGAGTAAAGTCAAGCGCTACGTGAAAACAAGTTCTTTTTTGACTCTCCTAGAAGGAAGTCAGAATTAAATTGCGAGGATGGATATTGTGCGGAAAATTACTTTCTGCCGGTACTGCTGTATTAGGAGAGAGGGATTTGGGCTACTGTACATACATACATAATTTTATAGGAATTAAATGGTGATAGAACTTATATAATGATCTTAGTTTAATTCTTTCAGAGAGATTTTCTGACCTAAGTAGATGATGTGCATGATGAAAAAACACGGAAGTTCAAGCAACAAAATATAAACAAATAAACATATTTATGAATGAAAATATTCTGTTGCTTGAACTTCCTTGGTTCTAGTGATGGAATACATCAAGTTAAGGCCGAGACGATTTCGTTAATATGCAAGATATTTTAATCAGTGAGTAATTCATCTGTAAATTTTTAGGAATCATTTTGTGAAGCTAAAGATAACTATAGACAATCACCAACTATTAGAGGTTTAAAATCTCCAATAGCCGTTTTTGACAGCGTTCCTCTTCTCATACCCCAGTATTCCGAGAAAACAAGAAAGGACACCGCACTTACTGAGAGCACAAAAGTGCGGAGTCCTTTCTTGTTTTCTAGGAATACCGGGGAATGAGTAGAGGAACGCCGACAAAAACGGCTATTGGAGATTTTAAACCTCCAATTCCTTAACAGCCGTGCCCCAAGTTTTTTTCCTAACATTCACCGACAAATGAATACAGTCCATTTGGTCGCAAACCTAATAAATATGTGATTTACAATCCACAAGTTCGCACCCTTCTTTTAAACGTCGCGATACTGTGAACAGAGAATCTTAATTTAGACTGAACGACCTGTGTCATTAATGGCATGAGAACAAATCATAAAAAGAGTAATACGAAGAAATGGTACAATATTAAAGGAATTAAACGAAGCGGCTCAGATTCTGCTATGAAAATATTCAATGAGATCACTCGCGTTTCGAAAAATTACAAGATTTTTAAATTGATACTAACAAGAATTGAGGATATTTAGCATACATATTTTCAGCTTACTGAATGCAAGATGTTCCTGATGCCTCACATTCCGATGAATTGATTTTGTTCATTTATCTTTCGGTATATGTTGGAGAAAAATGTATCTTTCATTTGCTTGTGTCACATTCTTGCACATCGCTGTGATGACATGAAAGCTACTGAATTATGTGCGAAGAATTGCAAAGATTAAAATCTTTCCTTAAGTATTCTAAGAAGAGTGTTGCTCGTAGTGCCATTTTTCTTCACTTCGTGGACATGACCCGCTTAAAGTACTCTGGCTTGGTGAGGAAAGCAAAGACCAACTACCTCACTCCTCATCTTGCCTTGTAAGCCCCATTCCCCTCTCTTGGTAAATAAAGCTGGATGGGGAGAGGTTACAACCGGACTTGATCTTAAATACTTTACAGACAGATTGTAAGATGTTTACAAGATTCCGATCCTAACTACAAATGCTCGGTGCTCAGGTATTCGTAAGTCGTGGATGGACAGTGTATTTCTCCGAAGTATCGATGTTTAATCCACTCAGTTACTAGGTGCAGATGTCCTTCGGATATCCCATCTGAATGCAACCGGCGGAGGGTAGCACTTTCATCGTAAGATGCACGGGGGAAGGGGGAGTAGAGCCGGCCATTGGCGCATCCCGAGGATTTATTTACGGCGGCGAAGCGAATGGGAAAGCAATTCATTTGACAGCCACTCTTAATTTTCCCCGCACCACAAGAAGCGTGGTTTCCCTCTTTTAGCGCTGCTCCTCGAAGGCAAAGATCCGTCGGACATGGCGTTGCGGATGAATTTTTCACTCTTCTTTGTTTTTAAGTGCAAAAATTGGAGCGAATACTTTCTTCCCGTGCGCGCCCGGAGGAAATAGTGAAGCGAAATGACGCTAGATGGCGGATTGTTGCGCGCTGTATCCTTGGGGCGGATTTCGCTAAAAACAAAAGCTTTATTCGCAAATATCGGAAATCGATCTAACAGCAAACCCGAGCGACATGGTTAAAAATGTTAGCGAGGAAATAGGAATGGACGAAGATCTGTTTGTTTCTAGCAGCACGAATGGCACGCGTGCAGGATAAGATTCACAATTGTTTCCTGCGTGTATATCCCAGAATTATTTTTATAGCGATGCGTCATGATGGAAAATATAATGCAAAATGAGATGTAAGTAGTCTTTAATTTTGCATCTCGCAAAATTAACCGGCAATGAGGTTATGTTAAGCACCGGCGAAACAAAAATCTCTGGGAGGAGGGGGTTTTAGTAAGATTAAATGAAATATTTTTTGCATCAAGAACACTGCACTTTACAAGGAGAAATTATGATATTATAAAAAAATATATATAATATACAGTAAAACTAGTCTAAGGAGAAAGCCCGAGGGACCGAGTAAATTTTTCGACTTAGGCTGGTGGGCTTAGGTAGGTTGAATCAAAGGACATTTATCAATTAGGTGTTGCTGTTTCGATAAATTTAAAACACAAATAAATATAAAGATAATACAATGAATATGGTAAATTACTTGGATTTTAAACATATTTATTTTCATAAACATTTGGCCCACTGACGGAAAAAATTAATGCAAGAATGAGTGTGGGACACCAGAGGCGGGCTAAACTCATACGGAAACTTTATTTATTTATCATAAGGGCTTTATAGCCCTTTATAATGAGTGTTTTTCTTCAGAGTATTTTTTATTGTAAGACAAACCGTTTCTTCATCTTTCTAGAGGATAAATGAACTTGCAAGGTATAATAAAAACAATTATGAATCTCCATAAAACATATTTCCATGTCAACAACATATCAAGCTCCAAGAATTTTTACATCAATTTATATTTTACAGCGTGATATATTTTTGGCATAACAGCCAAGACTGAAAGACTGCATTACGCATTACCAACGCTACTGCGATAAGAGCATGCGGGACTCCCTAATCTTGTATTTAATACAACATATTTTTTAATTAAGATAAACATAAATCGAGAGAGCGAATGCTGAATATCAATTTAAATTGCTGCAATAACTGATGAGCAACTCTTTCGAATTACAACATAGGAATCTCACACTATTCTCTGCTATAAACAGTACTTCTATCATCGGTTCGTCCGACTTTATTTTACATCACCGCAATAAAATCAATGTTTATTTGGAATAATCCACCACTCCCTCATAAATACTGCCGCACAATAAACAACCTCTATTTATTGTTCCGTCCAAACCCTCGAGGCGGCAGCAGTAAAACAATTCCACGGAAATGCAACCCGGGAAAGGGACGGGAGCGCAGTAAACCATCACGGAAATCAATCTTTCGAGATGGCGCGCAAAACCGAACATCAAAACCCGTAAAAGCGCGTTATTGGAGCACGGAAGAGAATTCGAAATCACTTTTACAGCTTCTTTCACGCACGAAAACAGGCCTCGGATAAAAAAACGAGAGGGAAAAAAACGAAACCATCTCCTTCCATTCGATAAGAAATATCTCGAGAGAAATTCCAGCAGCTGACGCCTGGATCCCATTAGACTTCAGAAACTAAAATACATGGAGTGGAACTAATCTCGAGGGGGCGGGAGGACCATATCCACTTCAAAGCGACTTACATTCATTCGGCCATTTCGCCCACTCAAATCGAGAAAAAAGCAGAACCATATTAGCCGCAATTTGTACCTTTTGCCAGAGCGAATAATTTAATTCGCGCATATCCGCTCTAAATATACCGCGAGGCTGAGCGGGAGTCCAATTAGAGAAGATTTCCGACGTATATTCCGAGGTGAGTAGTCGTTTCTTCCCAGTCATGGGCATCCCCAGACCCTTTTTCATTTTCTTAAAATATAACGCCGAGGGAAATAAATATAGGTCAAAAATCGTCACCGTAGCGAGCGACAGGTGTAAAGCCCAAGGACTTGAACTTACATCCGAGAAACGCAAAAAAACGTCGTTCAAGCGCTGCTTTATTCGCTATTTACATATGTTAACTTGTGTGAGTGTGAATGCGAACCAAAGACGCTGTACGCGACAGGCGTTACTGTTAGTTCTACTCCGGTACACGACATTGTAAATATATAAAAAAACATATATAAATGATCAATGGAGAAATAAAATTAGGCAAATGAATATTTCTGAGCATTAACAACATTTGATTTATTTGCGCATTAGTAGGCGATCGAAGTCTTTTGAAAACAGAAATTTTGTTACCTTGGCAACAGTAAACCAAGATACAAACAACTAAAATGGAATCAACCTCATGTTTACACGAATCTTCCCAAAACTTTTTAATTCTCTTTTGTCTCTTAAACCTTTCTTGAACTGTATTCCCCTATTAATACACTAATTTCTTCCTATAATTAATTTCTGGGCTTTAGCATATTAATTCTCGTTTGTTTTCTATTTGTTTTTTTTTTGTTGCATCAGCCTGTATCCTTGTTAATATTTAGATATATTCATATTTTTACATTTCCCTTTCTATTCACTGCAATTGATCAAATTGGCTGTTTTTGAAACACATTAAATAAATACAATCGGAAAGATAGCAAATAAAAGCAAGATGAAATTATTCTGATGAGATGTTACGCTATATTAAGAGTTTAAGGTCTAAAGGAAGAACTATCCAACGCTGTCCATCCTAATCGTTTTAACTAAAAATGAAACAAGATTATTCTCCATGAACGTCTTATACTATTGATTGTGATGCTATAGTGTTTTTCTTAACATTCTCCTAAATAATTCAAGAAAAACAACAATTCGTTCGATTAAGACTGAATTTTGTATAGAATAATAGTTTTTGACTCCTTAAGATCTAAATTAAAATAGTTAAATATACCTTGGGAAACAAAAGATTAGGAAGGGTTTTCCTTAAAGACAAATACAATAACAATAATAAATGCAATATATGACTAAAATCTTGGTTTGCGTAAGTTTACTCAGCAATGGTGAAATTATCTATTAAATTATTATTTTGTTCAAGGAAGTTGCGGAGAGCGTAGCACCTTTTCTTAAAGTTATATTTGACAAGAGTATGAGCGAAGGAAAGGTCCCGAAAGATTGGAAAATTGCGAATGTCACGCCAATATTTAAAAGTGGTTCTAAGGACGATCCAGCTAATTACAGGCCTATATCTTTAACATCACTGAGCGGTAAAATTATGGAACATATAATAGCTAGCTCTTTAATGGGTTTTCTTGAAACGTCCAATTTCATAATTAGGAATCAACACGGTTTTCGTAAGACTCGTTCTTGCGAGTCTCAGCTGGCTTTATTAGTACACGATGTTCTAAACTCTGCTGAAAAACATAAGCAAGTCGATGCGATATTTTTAGATTTTCGGAAGGCTTTCGATAAGGTACCTCATCATAAATTGCTGTACAAATTAGAAATTGCGGGTATCAATGCACAAGTTATTAACTGGATAAAAGACTTTCTCACCGATAGAGAGCAACGAGTAGTACTCGATGGTATTAGTTCCAACTTGGTTAAGGTGACCTCGGGCGTCCCTCAGGGCAGTGTAATTGGACCGTTGTTATTTTTAGTATACATCAACGACCTCAGCAATCACATTGAAAGCAATGTTAGGATATTCGCAGACGACACAGTCATTTACAGGGAAATAGTTAGTTCAGAGGATAGATTAACCCTTTCGAACGACTTAGATAGAATTATGAATTGGTGCGATGAGTGGCAATTAGAGCTTAATGTAGAAAAGTGTTCGGTAGTTAACTTCTTCGAAAGTAAATCTATAATAAATGATTATTCTTATAGTCTCCGAGGGGTAAACCTAATGTCAGTAGAATCGGTAAAGTATCTTGGAGTAACTCTCACGAATAATCTTTCATGGAGTGCCCACATCCGAAATATATGTGGAAAAGCACTTAAGAAACTCGGCTTCGTTAAAAGAATAGTCGGTAGGAGCGAAGAAAAGGTTCGCGAGAGATGTTACTTAGCGTTAGTTAGGCCTCACCTTGAATATGCATGTAGTGTATGGGACCCCGCCGAGAAATGTCATATTCGGGATTTAGAAAAAGTACAACGGAAGGCGATACGATTTGTAAAGAATTGCTACGATAAAACAGCGAGCGTCACTCAGATGTTACAGGACGCGGGATGGGAATCATTATAAGATAGAAGAAAAATTCAAAGGATAAATTTATTAAATAAGTTCAGAGAAATTACGTTTTCAGATGATGTAACCGATATAATGCGACCCCCCTGTTATATGGGTCGTGCTGATACTGCCCGAAAGATTAGGGAAATCGATGCTAAAACGAATCGTTTCAAAAATTCATTTTTTCCGCGAAGTATACGCGAAAGCAACCGTTTAGGAAAATAGAGTCAAGGTGCTTGCACCCCCTGCCACACGCCGAAAGGCGGCTTGCAGGGTTCTTACATAGACATAGACATTATAATTAGTAGATTTATATTGATTAAGATAATGCTTGCGTCTTCTCAAAATACATGGAGCAATGAATACAGGGAGAGGAAACTACAAATAGCATAAGTTAGCCTACACAAACAAATGTTCTGAGGAAATAAGCACCCAACGAACAAATGCTGTAGAAATCTTATCGCTCAACTTTTAATAGTATTTTAACAAGAGGTATCCGCTACATTCTAAACACAGTTGTTCCCACAAAATACAAAAACTGCTTGAAAATCTTTGTTCTGGGTTACACCACAGCAAAAATTAAACATTGCATTCGGTCGATCAAGAAATTATTCATAGAACACAAAGGGTGTATTAAATATTTTGTAAAATGAAAACAATGCGGCAAGAATGCCTTTTGATCCCCAAGTAAAATTTGCTTTCCGCCCAGATATCAATCTATCAGCAGTTGTTTTCAGGATAATGCACATACAAAGAGAATTCTGAGTAAGGAAGAATAAATGTTTGCGACAAAGTCCGTGATTTGAAAGCCACTCAATGTTTGCCAAAGAATCTTGAGCGAGCAGTTCATTTCCCAACGACGATAAACCGACTTTGAGGAGTTAACATTTCGCTCGGTAAACGCGGCCCGTTACAAAGGGAAGGACCGATTGGCTTTGAGATCCCTCATCAATACTTTAAAAGCAGGAGGGATATTTTTCACCCACTAGGGTATTTAGAAGAAACTCTTAGCAATTATCCTCACATAACATCCCATCACGGTATACTGGACTACTGACCCTAGCTAACGAAGTAAATAAGATGAACTTGAAAGGGTGAGAGTGATTATGTCATCGAAACCTTTCTTAATTGTCGATGGGATGAGCCAACCTCTTCACTACCAAAAATAACAAATTCCGAAGAGTGCAGAGAGGAGCAGGTGTGTTAACGGATTGCAGTGGTTTGTTCGTGGATCGGATCGATTGATCGATCTATATCCCGCGACTGCGGCAACTTCCCGATTAGGAGTCCAATCGATTATCGTGTCTATCTCCTCTTGGCCAAAAGCGAAACAAAGCAAAGGCGATTTGCGCTCCGAAAAAAAGTAGAGCCTGAAACAAGGCCACTCTCCCGGAAAAACATACAATCCAAAAGATTTTGGAAGCTCAAACAAACTGAAAACTCGATAGGTTAATGCACTGGTTGCGTGCGAGTGATAATATTATGAACAGTGAATACTAATTTAGGCAAACGACCTGAGTCATCAGTAGCACGAGAAAAACTCTTGAAAACTAATTCCTCGTGCACTTGCGGTGAATCAAAATTTACGCAGTTTCGTCAGCGACATACCACCGAATAGAACATTGCGAAAATGCAGCATTAGCATAAATGGGATTGTCCGAATTCTTTCCATGAAATGCTACGCATTTCACGAAGTGGAAGGTGTGGTTTCTGCGACCCGAAGGCTATTTCCGCCCAATGACAGCATTTCGTGCGGTTCCCGAAGCCAAGCATCGAAATTATACCATAAAATAACATATTCAAAATTTGATTCGAGGCAATTTCCTTTCTATACCACTGAATTTTCCACAAAACCACTAGGAAAGGCCCGGTGAAAGTCCTTCGGCTTTTGGAGAGGGGATTGAGATCTGAAACCCATAGGGTAAAGTCATTATTTGCCGATTTCCTTCAGAGGGACCGCAGATATTTGCATTTAAAAAGTTCCTTATCGTTTTCCTTTCCACATAGGCTGACCTATTAAATATTTGTCTCTGTAATGCGATGTAGCAGCTGTTTGTGTACTGAGTCGTATGTAGTCGGAAAGTCAACAAGTCAGTAGTTTCTATGAATGCGTCTACGAAGTACTGTTGATCTCAGCAGCTCGATTTTCTATTTGAGGTAGATACCATTCCGTAAGGTTGTGGGAAATTGCTCGACTATGATTATTGATGAATTATTTACGAATGACTGCAATTGCTGATAACTTCCCCGCTTTAAAAAGTCCCCGAAGTAAAACTTCGAGCTAATATTTTCTATGGATTAGCTGACAGGAATCATAAGTGTAAATGAAATGACAGCAATAGGATAGCAATTCAAATATCTCGCAGAAAATTAAAATTAACCGCATTAACTGTGGAAAGGGGATAAATTACGAATGAATATAATTATGGAATTACATTACAAGAGATATATGATTGGGTGGGAGGATAAAAATACCACGAATGAAAGCTTATACCACGGAATAACTTTCGCGGAATCTGCACTGATGGTATGTTTATATAATATCCGAGCTCCCTTTCTCTTTCCGGACTTATGAATGAATAGATAATGATATAAACGAAGAAGCTGGCGCAATGTTATTTTGACATATTTCGTCAGAAAGAAAGAACACAAAGAATAAAAGCCAAGATAATCGGGATATCTGCACCGCCATCAGTAACTCAGAAACGTAATATTCATAGGATGCTTCCGGGTGGCACGGATCTCTCAGAATTGAGAATATATTTAATTTAGAGTATATGTATTTAATATATTTGTAACTTAAGGGAGAACGTATTCAGATTTAAATGGATAATGGAATAGGAGAAATTTCATATAGAAGGGGATATTAAATGATGTTCTTTTTCCGATTCATGTGGAAAAAGGTTACAGAAACAGTCACGAAGAAGCATTGTAGCAAGAGGCACACGCCGAGATGTCGAAGAAACAAAGAACAATGACCAACAGCTAGCATGGTCGCTTCAGCTACGGAGACAATTGCCTCCCTTCCTACTTAGTCATTCCGTCAACTTTCTTCGCGCCATAGTTCACAATAGGCCCAGATTTCATCCCCCAACGCCTTTCCACTTTCATCTCCAGGATCAAATTGTTTATCGCCGAGGGACACGGAGACGACAAAAGAACAAGGGTCCCTTTAAAGGCACGATCTTGCGAAGGCACTTCTTTTTCTTCCTTTCGGACCGGGCGTTGACGCGTCGTCTTCCGCGGACGGACTCGCCCCGCGGACCATCAGACAATGGCCGGAGTCATCACTTTTTCAACATCGCCGCGGATTTTCCAACGCGAATAATATTTTCCCTTTTGCCGAGCGACGACTTCCCGGGGCAATTTCAGGGATCGTCGGCGCAAAAAAAGGACAAGGGCGTAAGAGACGCAACGCGGCCCTAAACGAATACCGGAAGCAAAACAAAAACGCCCCGGAACGATACGAAAAATCTACTCGTCAATTAAAGCAAAGCCCTTTGTATTAAAAAACGTTTTTTTCTCTCCTCTTCCTATCTCTTCGAACCCTTCGGGATGAATTTTCGTAAGAGCGAGGCGGAAGTCGCACGCCCCCTCCGGCGGCTCTCTTGAGAGACCCAGTTTTGCGTCATCACGCTCACTACTCAAACAATCGTTCCCTGTGAAAGATAGTCACCCCATCCCCACCCCCGCAACAACCGAAAAAAAAACACATTTTTCCCTCTCTCTTTGTGGTGGGGGCTTTTCTTTTGACTCACGAGAGCGGCTGACATCATCGAGAGCGACGGAATGATCTTTTTCATTTTGGCGGAATGGGAGGGAGGGGTAGGAGGGGGAGGGGAGAGATGGGGCGGACAAAAAACTCACAAAACAGATGCGGGGCAGACGATTTAACCTGCTCCCTCCCGAGGGGTTAACCGATATCTCGCAGTGGTCCTCTTTGTTGGATTAAAAAGATGCCCTGGGATTGGAGGAGGGCAAAGCGGCGCCTCGGACCCTTTACGTGATTTTCGTTCCTTTTTTTGCTGTTTGTTTTTCGGGCGGAGGGGATGACCGTTAAACGACCTGGGCCTCGGGAACTATGCCCGTATTGAAATCATGACCGTAATGTATCCCGCATACAGAACATTTACGACCGTAAACGGTTTAATAAAAACAGGAAGATTAACGGCAAGTGGATTTTTCCTCCCTGTATGATAGAAGACAAAAAACAATAGGATGTGAGTGACAAAATTATCTCCCGTTTCCCACCTCTCCTTCGATTCTCAATCCCTGGATTGGATGGCGACATCATCTGATTTTCCTCCGAAATTGTCTAATTCAATTTTCGCTACACTGATAATTCTGGATGGTTAATTTTACAACTCTTTCCTAACCCATGAACCTATTAAACGTAGCTTTTCAGTAACCTTTCGTCTAGATGAAATATAAATTATGAAAATAACTTATCTCGTGTACTTATACAAGAAATCCTACAGCATGTAGAGATCAAAGAATGGAAACTATGTTAGGTGTAGAAAACAGAAACCGATTATAATAATCAATGCTATAAAATAACTAGTATAGTCAAAGGTTCTTCTGCAAGAAGGGATAACGTTAGAAATAGGAAATAAAGGATTTTGGTGAAAAAAATAAACAACTTCGACGTGAAGTGATTAGGATAAGTAATAAAAAGGGAATGAAAATTTAAAAAGTGGAAGAAATATACACTGCTAGTTGTATTCTACTACATACATTACTAATATAGTAAACTAAAAAATATACATAACGACACAATAAAAGGAAATAATGAGAGTCAAAGGAAACATAAATTATAAATGGGCAGGTTAGACAAAAGGAAAAGAAATTTGGAGTTAGCCTGGGAATTTTGGAACCTAGCAGGACGTAAAAGACTTATAAATATTCAAATAAGATTTCTAAAAATTGCCCAAGAAATAGTTTGAGCGATTTACGTCAATGATCTATCGAGTTTTTCCTCGACTCATTAAATATGGTTTCGAGAGCATGGAAACCGGAAGTAAATTTAAATCAAGATGGTCTCATCCAGAGGATTCACTGCTTCTTTGGCTCAGAAAAAGATTTAGTTAAAAATATCAGAAGTCACCAAGTACGGAGAATCCCGATGAATACAATGGCTTTGAAGGATGCCTTGTTATTTTGGCAGCATCTTTAAGGTAGATTTGGAAAAGAGGAGTCGGAACGATTTCCTTAAAAATTCTAAAAGACGATCCTAACCAACGACAAGAGGCAGAACTTTCGGAGCACCCAATGAACTAAAAGAGGTTTTTCCTTTACGGGGCGTTCGAAACTTGTAAAGAGTCCAAAAGCTGAGATATACTGACATGACGTTAAAAGAAGCTGCTCATCCATCATCCTGCGAAATCCTGTTGAGCTTCGTTTATCGAGAATTCTAGCAGCGCAGCTGTGCAGCTTCGTTTAATGAAATGTAGTGCGATCAAAAAGTCACATCAAAAGCTTGAGATATGACGTAGAGGTAGAAACGTCCTACACACCAGCAGCATTTACCAGGCTCCAAGAAAAACCAGTCTTAACTCAAAAAAAAAATAATAACTCCTAAAATTCATTTATCGATATAAAAATTTTCAGCATATAAACTAATTAAAGGCTAAAATATTATTTCAAATCCAATCCCATACCATTTGCTCTCATAGCTTCATATGGGTACTACAAAAAATATTAGCTCTTAAAATTCATTAATTGATATTGTTGCGTCCTGCGTTATTCAATAGACTTGTTTATTTAATTGCTGCATAGAGTTCAATTTTGAACGCGTCAGTAGACGTTCAGAAGTGATATAAGGAAAAAGTACGAGTGTTTAGCTGTGTTTTTCGTGCTTTAATTTATTGCTGCACGGTGTTGATTTGGTGTTCAGGAATAGTGTTATTTTCCGGATTAACCAAAATAAGTTAATTACCCCGAACCTTCAGCGCGTAACAATATAAATATGTTTCAGGATCATGCATAAACATTTATAATTGTAATAATACTTCGAAATCGAACTACCTACCATTGGTCTCCAAATCTTCATATTGGTACTACAAGGAACGTGTGGAACAGATTCTTCAAGGATTTTAAATAAAACTAAATCAACCAACTGGATCGAATTGTATGCGACCTTCCTTTTAATCGGTTACACATTTTATCTGTCATATCCGGGAAGTATGGTATGTGATATCCGGTATGGTGACTAATTATGGACCTCGTTTCCAATGATTCCTTCAATCAATTCTTTACTAATAAGAAGTACGTTGTGGAGAAATTGCATCAGAATTACATTGAGGAACAATTTTAAACTAGGTATTCGAATAAATCGATTACAAGTAAAACTTTCGCATTTTAAAAGCGAGCAATGCAAATGTCTTCGAATAGCGCCTTGTATCCTTTCTTTTTCTCTAGAAAAGATCGATCCTGAATATTTAAATCACTATCAACTTGGAGGCGTTTAATCAATCTTCTGTTTAATATTAATAGTACATTTGGGGGGAAATTGTAAAAGCAGAGGAAAAACTTATTTATCTTGTGCTTATTGACAATTATCTTTCAAAATGAAACATGTACCTGATCTTTTGGAGACGCTGGGGTAGGGGAAGAGGGGGCGACCTGCGCCTCATCTACCCCAGCTAAAATAAAGAACAAGTCAAGTCAAGTCACTTAGTTAAGTGCTAAGATGCTACTTTATTAAACTTATGAATAATCATAAGCACTTAGGCCACAGATGAGCCTACTTCATGAGCTTCCAAGCAATTTTCTGTCCCGTTCAGTAGAAATACAAAATAAAATACGTATCATCTAATAAAACATCCTTTTTTCATCGCCGTTTCCAGAAATGATTTATTTCTCCAGTACCTGCAATTTAACACATATTTTTACGATCAATTTTCAAAAATCTTTGCCCTCGTATGAATGATCGAAGGCAAAACACTTTCAACTTTGCAGAAGCCCAAATGAGAGACATGGCCTTCACTGCAGCCGGAAACGAGAATAAACCTTTCAAACCAAATAACCGCTAATATATAACCAGCTGACGTACGCAGCTCTGTAAATGTAGCCTCCCTCTTTAAAATGGAAGACAGCTGGCAAATCGTTAGGCCGCATATTTGACCACATACTTTTAGGGAGTTGATGGCAGTGATACAAAACAGCCCATGGAGGGCGTGACGTCGAATAAAGCCGTGCACGTGGCCGCGACTCGCCCCATTCAACGCCCAGCGAACAAAGCAATTGCTCCGACCCAAGTGCGACCTGACAGAATAATATGGAGTGAACAGTGGCATTTAGAGAGTAATCCGGAACGCGGCCTCCTTTAGAAAGCGACGCTTGACCTCTGGATTGTGCGCGAGTATAAAAGTTCGCGTGTGACATAATGATTCGGCTGCGAGCGACGAGGAGGAATTCTGTAACTGTTTGTTTTTCCTATCGTGTGGGACGCTCAAATTTTTTCGCGAGAGCGGTGGCCACGGCGTGTGGGGGCAGAAAGAATTTATCTCGACCGGGCTTTCAGCAGTATTTACCGAGGGCTGTGGGGCAACGGATTTCTGAGTCATACGGAGCCCGAAGCAACTCCACGCCTTCGACTATGATTTCTCACAAAGGAGAGTTCAATTCCTGCTGTTGATAGGAATTCGAGAAAGAAACATCTTGATTGTCAAGAGAGTTTTGATGTGCAGGTAAAAAATCATCGAAAATTAAAAATATCGCGTATTAATGCTGAAATTATGATTCATTTTTTATTTAATAATATTCTCTCCTAAGTGACACCGATTCTTATTCTACGGCTCACAAATACAATTAAAGCTCTTGTGTAAATCAAAGGCTGAAAATTTAAAGCAGATTTATGTGTAGAATATAAATTAAAGATGAATGCTAATCAGTGAATATCTGATTAAGTTTTATACTACGATGGGTACATTATTATTTACGATAAATGATCGAAACAAGCCTGTACACATATCTAAAAGATCACGATACCAAACGAAACAAATCGCTCCTTTTATGAGCCGAAGGAAATTTTGAATATCCATGGGCCACGTACATAGCGCACATAAATTTCAACGTTAAGTAAATACGACTGAAAAAAACATCTTAGCGGTATTGATATTCGTTTCCCCGTTTAAAGCTAGAGGTTAATAACCGCGATATGACAGTCACGGTTTTGCAGATTTTAGCAGTGGATCTTATTTTGAAAGGGAAATTCTCAGCTTCTTTTGGAGTTTTTCCTATTTCTGAAGTTATCTTTTCCAAATCCTGTTTACCCTAACTTTCAAATCATTAAATTATAACAATGTGACAGAAGAGAGGTTAGATAGATTAACACTTCAGTCTCGACATTATTCAATAAACACTTATATTATATATTTATAGATTTGTATAATTTATACATAGATTTGTATTTTGCTTCATTGTCGGTTGTATTTTTAATATATTTATGTAAATTTCTAGTTCAAATGGAAGATGGGACTTAAAAGGTCCCAATTTCGCACAAGAAAGTACCTCAATATTAATTATAATAATACAAGATACTCAAAAATAGGTTGAATTTCGACACTGTTCATAAATAGACCAAGCCAAATCAGTTATTTAACATTTTGGAAAATTGGAATACATTTTTAACTGTCATCAAGCTATTTCCTCCAAACATCGAAACGACTGTTTTCGAAGAAAATAGGAGAACCCTAATGCACACCTTTCAATATGGCAGATGCAACACGCAAGGCGTCACGGTTTGATACTTGCATATCCTCAAATTGTGACTCACAATTTAACAATGGCTTTCAACTGGAAGGGGTCGCTGATGAGGGCCTATATTTTAGAGAGATGAAGACCCTAAGAATCAGGGCATACGAATTCTTTGGAAGCAATTTTTCAACACATCATACACACAATACGTACATCGCGACATACTTTCGATGCACATTTACGAACGTATCCGAATGCACATGCCAGAAAGCAATTTTCTGCTATGTTTTCTGTTTTCATTCATCTTATACTTCATGTGAGCAAAAGGATTTCGTCTATCCGCCCCAGCTGGCACTCAAAGCAATTTCTTTTCCTTATTTGACAGCCGTCATCTTCTGTATTTCCCGCTATTCTCGACGCTGAAGGTGAGATCGATAAATTTCCGTGAGAGCTTTCCTTCAACTTTACCCTTTCCGCCTCATTTTTTAGATTAATTCGGAGATTTTGAAATGAAGTTCCTCCGCCCCGAGAATAGAGCCACTCGGAGTCATTTCATTCGAATATGTTTTTTATATTTCCACCACTGATCACATTATGAGAACGAGGTAGAATATCCAATACTGACAAATACAGACATCTATTTTCCAAAAATACAGGAATGGGTGCCGTTTATCCAACAAATTTCACGAAGATATAAACTACGCAGGTAAATGGAAACATGTAGAAGGAAATTATTCGCAACTTCGGAAACGAAACTATGTATAACAATTAGGTATTACATTTAAAATATATAGTGGAATGGAAACATGTAAGAGAAAATAATTTGGATTTATATCAATTATGACAATTTAATTACTATAGCAAAAAATGTTCCAGACTGTTTCATATTGGACGGTATAAATGGAGAGTATCTATAAAATTTAAAATCTTCTTTAAATCCGTGCTTTCAACGAAATTGGCATTCTCAAATCACAGCATAATTGGAATCGGAATGTCAGAAAAAAAAATTTCTTTAGAGGCCTACCAAAAAATGCAATGCTATTAATTCTTCCTTCTCGTCTATAATATGTGCTAATAAAACTAACTAACCTTGTAATTTGCAACAACTTAACAGTCAATAGCAAAATGGGCAACGCCATACAAATTCCTTTCGGCGAGTTTTTATTTTAAACATAACTTTGCGGTTTATTAGAAACCCACGAATAGATCCACTTCAGCCTGAAACGTGTATTGATGCCTCTCAGGTATTACAATATTATCCTGAATATATTTTTACCGTCGACCGTTGCTATTGCTGGTGCTTGACATATATTAAAGAGAGCACAGAGTAAAGAGGAAAACGAAAATTGAACGGAAAATATGCGAACTCATTATCCAAATTCCTCACACTACCACGATATGAATATTTTATCCCATACGCCGCCGGTGGAATTTCATTTTTTAATGCATTCACGAAATACCTACGAGGGTTTTTCAAGGGTGCAGCTCACGAAACCACTGCTTCAACGAGCTCTCTCGGTCAGAGAGGGTTTGCCTTTTACCTCTCCGTGCAGGGAATCGCGCATTGCAGCTTTTACCAAAGGAGTGGCAAGGAAAACCGCGTCCCGCTTTACTTAAACACGCTAATTGTCCTTGAACGCCGCTTTCCTTCGCGAGCTGGCGTCGGTGCTCTCATGACCCTCGCAAAAAGTTTTCGACCTCCGTTATATCACACTAGATTACCGGAGAAAAACTGACGGTGAAAAGCTTGGCATTAAGCCTGAGAACTGAAAAATATAAAGTTATGGGAGGCTGAGTTTCTTCTTGAAGGACAAATATCGAGCTAGACTAGACGGAAAAATCAATAATTCATCACACAAAAGGATCATGAGCAGATCTGAAAACAATGATAATACGAGAGTTGTTATGAGCGACTGAAGGTTAAATTATTTATATAAACATAAATAAAGATATAAGCCCCTCCTCGTACTGGTAAAAACTAAATTAGAGCAACTAATTGAACAGCTGAATAATAAAACTTTCGGATAGATGAGTGTACTCGAAGTGATCTTATGAATTTGTCAGCGCATAATAATAATTTGAACGTAACACTATCTTTACTAAAAATATTATTATTTCTGATTGAGATGACGATAAAATCCGTGAGAATGGTAGCAAATATTAAATCGTAAAACATATTTGGAATTCGGTTGGGAATTCCCAGATATTTAGAATTATTGTTGGGTTCATTACATTAATTAAGGCATATACAGGTAACCGGAAAACAAATAAATTGATTTATTTACTCAAATTCTCCAAACCATTCGGAGGTAGATAGCAGATGAAAGATATGATACACAGGAATGGCAATGATTTGAAAAGATTAATTTCAGTATCCGATACTCCATTCAGAAAGGGGAGTTCGATAAAATTTAAAGCAGAAAGTTGTTATTCCGAATGAAAATTTAAAGCATATATTGATAGCTAAATAATTCTTCGTCACGAGAGGACAAACTCAAAGTAAAACGAATTTAATCGACATTCCTAATGGGCAAAACCAATACTAAAAAGAACATTAAATCAAACAATCAGATCTCCGATCAAATCGCCGGATTCAGCATCGACTTTCTATCAATTACGCCTTGTCGAATTTTCATCCTCCAGACCGGAAAGGGTCAATTCCGATTCGTCCTCCAAGATTAAGGAGGAAAAAAACACAATCATGGCGTCTCCCGCAATCGCTCTTCCGTCCCAATAATCTCGGAGCCGGATTTTTCGCTTCCCGCCGTGTGACCTGACGACAACATTACAGAGACGCCGTACCAAAAGAAATTTCTTAATGCTTCGGAGGAGAAGAGAGTAGGATGAGTAATCGAAGAACTTTCCACCGAAGAATGCCGCCTTCCAGTGGCTACGACAGGAGCCGATTCCAACATCCCGCCAAAGTGAATCTCACCGGAGAGGAGTTGAAAACGACTTTCCACTTGCACTCGAATTTTTTCCTCGTGAGACCGAGGGAGCGTCTTCCATGGCGAAGAGGGGCTTCCATAACCACACGATGGTCGCGCGCTTCGGAATGTTAAGGAAGACTAGGGTGACGCCGAATCCACCTCCTTCTTTGACAATGGCTGAGAGAGCGACTTCCACCTCGCTAACGGGATATCCTCGGGCACACCGACCAACAGCCTCGACTTCTTTATCTCCCTTCTTTTTTACTGGCGACAAGAAGACGCCTCGAGCGTTCAACTCTCCAAAGCTTCCCTTTTGCGACTCCGTCCTTTTCCGATCTCGCTGCGGGGACAAAACAACTTCAAATCGCATGGTCCTCTCCAGATGCACCTTTCGCAAGACCTTTTGCATCGCGCCGGTGAACCCTCTTACACCAGTGGGGTCGTCGAGACAGGTAGCTGCGGGGGACGAGGAGCCGGCTGAAGAAGAACCTACCTGAGCTGTGGGATGGGTGGGGAGGAGAAAACTGCGTACGTTTCTATCGGGGTTGTTCAATGATTTTAACTACAGGTAATCCTCGGCAGCTGCAAAAATATAACGGGCTTTGAAAAATGCTGGTTTTCGAGGTTGGGAAGGATGGATTGTGTATCGCACAATGGTAATGGTGGAAGGTCACAATCCTTGACGTTGAAAGGTCGTTATTCTTTAAACCATGGAAAATGCCCACGAAATGGCTGCTCTTATGGCCTATAAATTTCAACTAGAATGCAGTCTAGTCGTGTTCTCCACATCCATGATATGTCATCAAATGATTTGTCATCTGTAACCTTTCGAATGTTTAGTTTCTCTTTCCACACGAGAGTTCTATAATTGTTGTGCATAAGCTAACTAGGGCGTATTTTCTGCGAGTGGTTTCTGAATCACAGCAACAGAGATTTCAACGTCTATAAAGGTGTAACTGCTAATACTTAATTATGGTACACAGTCCTGTTTACTAGACTGAAGTAATAACTACTCCGTAGAAGTGAAAAAGGTATACTTTTGGTATTTAAAGCAGAATTTCAAATCGAGAATAATATAGAACAATTTTTGCATCTCTGAAATTTTATCTTGATTGATGAAAATGTTAAGAAGTAGGAATCGAGTCACAAAGGCTTCCAAATCTAATTGACATCCGTAGAAGGCGCGTAGAAAATAACGAGTTCAGGTCCTATGATAACGCTAATGCTTCGAAACATATTACCAGCAATGAAAAGATTGTAGGAACCAGAACGCTAAGATTTTAATTTAAACGAAAAAAATGTGTATAATTCGTGAGATAAATTAATAATATTTTCATCTCACCGCTTCTTCAAGTAAGTTTCAGTGTCATAAAATTATGTTCAGCTAAAACAACACAGACCAGTCCTC
This sequence comes from Sympetrum striolatum, assembly GCA_947579665.1. Lineage (NCBI taxonomy): Eukaryota > Metazoa > Arthropoda > Insecta > Odonata > Libellulidae > Sympetrum > Sympetrum striolatum. The sequence continues at coordinate 30,715,875 of OX388341.1, forward strand.
TTCTTAAATAAGCCTTACAAATTCTCAGAAATAATTTACATCAACGACATGAAAGTAGACAAAAAGATGAATTTCACTTGCAACGAACAAAATGTTATTATTTACTTCTAATAAGTTAAATTCAATTTGAAACAGTTTAAAGTTTGATTGAAGAGGTAATTTAGTGCGGCAAACTGATTTTTATTATCCATTTACGATGGTCTCATTGGCATGGGTAAAGAACCGGCATGGCTTTAGAGCTAAAATTTTCAAATCTTCCTAAGCTCGGTTTATTCAGTTACCTGCATCTCTTTTTCGATCACAAAGCAATGGAAAATAAATCAAAACACCAGCAAATTGCTTAATGACAAATATCAGAATTAGCACACGAATGAATAAATAATAACTGGCGCTTTCAGAGTATCAACACTTACCGCCACTTATTCAAAAATAATAAACGATATTTGCCCATTTGCAGCCAAACAAAACAGCTTCAGGTTATTAAATCGGCAGCATGGCAACCAAAGCTTGCACACCATCCTCTGTTCATTAGGTCAGAATCGCGAGTAAGTTTGGAACATAATCGAAACTGGACCGCAAACTACGCGCGCTTCCGAACGCCTTAAGTTCCTTACCCGCAAACCCACATATGATGAGAAAAGCCCGTTTACAAATTATACGGTTACTCCGACACGGTGCATGCGTTCGCGAAGGGGGAGGTCAGGAAGGCGGAAAAGAGCAAGTTTCCCACGGTCTTTGTTCCGGTGGAGGCTCTTCTTCTGTTTAGACGCTCGGCTGGGAACCATTCGGAGAGAATGGAGAGATTGCATCGAACTCTCTTTCACTTTTGCAACAGGAACACGCCTCCCACGCGTTATCACTTTCATTCGAATGCTAAATGAGCGGTGGACACATACTTTGATGGAGACTACTCGACTTTAATCCGCGCAGCGACGAGATCCCCCGGCCGTGACTGGAGCATTGCAACGCTCTAGTTTCCCTCACTCTTTTCGTCTCTTTCGTTCGCTCCGAGGAATTCGGTGATGAAAGGAATCGTTCCTCCGCCGACGGCGCGAGAAAGTTCCATCGATGGTTTAGCGATTAACGGGGGAGAAAAAGGGAGTGATGTTAAGCCCTCCCCCGGGGACGTCCTGCGGAGGAGCCGACGGCGACGGAAGTCGCGCCGGAATTAGAAAACGTCGGAAGTGAGAAGTGGTGCCAATTGGAAATGATTCCTTCTCGGAATTATCGCTTCGAATGTTTTCTTGCTCGAGAGGGAAAAGGAGAAATTTCTGCGGAGAAATTTCGATAGCAAATATCCCAGAATCGCAACTTTCAGCGATTCATTGAATGGTCGGGAGATCAGAAATCGATTGAGGTCTCGGATGAGCGTTGATAAGGGAACACAATGATACAATTGCGTATTTACACTGCAAGCCGCCACTGGCGAGAGCCAGTGACCCTGCTAAGGAACCTTTCGCCTCAAAAATATTATTATCGTTGATTCCGGAATCGCCTAATGAATGCTTTGGAGGATGATCGCTTATATAAAGAAACTTCAGAAATGACCAAAGCAAAATATTTGATCATGTCTTCTGACATTTGTTAGAGCCTCAAAATATATCAGTGAGATTCACTACGCAAAGCAAGATAACTATTGCCCCTTCTTCCTACTAGTAAGATATACAGGTACAAGTAGTTGTTTCACTGTCTATCCGCTTAATTTAGTAGTATGGAAATAGCGATTCGGCTAATGAATACGAATCCGGGATGAATTACCTTCATTAGCCGAGGTATCATTCTATAAACCGTTCGCGCCGTGCCAATTAATCGGGCGACAAGACCCTTCGTATCCAGTTGAAGAACCGAGATAAATGATTTATGATAGTATCATGAATCTGGTTCAATATCACGCTCTCGTACATAAATTAATCTAACCTATCAAGATGAAAATTTCTTAAGATTACATATATTATTATAAAAACCATAAGAGACGATGTATAAACGATACGCATACACTGTCAAAAGAACTCAAGATAATGAAATGAACACGGGATAAGATTAGAAGCGGCATTTTCTTCTTAGGGGAAATCTCTTACGAATCCAATCGATAGATTTTCGGTCGGGGAAGTTTCAGATTTAAAATAAAATATTACCAATTTTCCCAAAGAAGAATATTTTAGATGCAAATTTTGGGGGAAAATGTATTACTTAAGCCGCACCGAAGCAAAACCCCTTAAATGGAAAGAGAATTTTTGTTAAAAAATAACCTTCATTACAACTATTATAATGTTAACTATTTTAACTCAGGATATTATAAATGAAAAATAACTTTGTGTTCTTGAAGCCCACTTTATTTTTCCCTAGTCAATTACACCGCGGAATGTTCAACGACCCCACTGAACAACCTCGAGGAAATCCGTAGGTCACCCATCCGATTTTAACTCAATTTCTTTGAAAGAAAAACTGGAGCAACGCCGTCAGAAAACTTCTGCGTGAGCCATTGTGACGAAAAGACCGGGAACGCGAAGCAAAGGAAAGCTGCACTCTAAATTTTTAAATACGAACTAAGCCACGACGAAAAAATACGTTTATTTCGCGTCTTTTGAAATGCAGACGGAGGATCGGGGGTCGGTAACCTAGGGCACAGCTGCTGCTTTGAGCTGCTGCACGGCCGTTGCCTTTGAATTGCACGCGAGGTGCTTTCAGAGCGCCACGCGAGCTAATCCGGAATCTTATCCGGAGAAAAAATATCCAAGTTCAAATGAAAACTTAAAGCATGCCACAAAGTTAAAATGAAAAGGGCGTGCGTAACTCGAAAGGCGATCGAGAAAATGAACCGCCTCCGAGAACTAATGCCTCCGTTCGATGCATTTCCCAGTAATTATCGGACTTTTGACCTTCTTTGTTTGCGTTAACTTCAAATTGGAGGCTCGGCGTGAATTTTGAAACGTGGAGTTCCAGGATTTTTCCAGACACTCACATATCTCGCGGTTGCGGAATTTAATTAAAGAAAATCTTACGGTCTTGGCGGAATGCCTGCTCTCGAAAGAAGCCAAACTAAGAGGGGGATTCACAAATGTATATACATGTTTACGAGTGTGTGAAAAGTGCATACATGTATATAAACACAGGGATGTGTGAGACGAGACACGATACGATTCCTTTAATTTCAATCCAGACACTTTATTTGAATTTAGTCGCAAAAGGGTCATGAGCGCAGAGCGTCTCCTTCCTGAAATGAACATTTTTCCTAAATGAAACACCAGACATTAAATAATTAATACTTGTTTAGGCGCCCACTTAGTGAGGAATCTTATTGCCTCGCCACTTAACTCATAGCCACGGTCCGGTGAATACGTTTGTATGATCATACTTAGCTGAAAATAATTGCGCTTGGTTACTTAGGACAATGAAAATCAATAAATAATAAAGAAAAAAGCACTTACACAAAACAAACGAGGAAATTACAACAAACGAAATAAAAATTCTAAAAGCTAACCTGGGGGCATCAATCCGAATTTATTTATACCATAACGAATATAGTTTAAATCTGACGAAGAAAATTAAACCATGGAAATAATAAGACGAAAATAACGAGGTCCAAAATTTTCAAAAATACATGCATTCATTATTCGTTGATTGATTCTTTTTCGAGTCATTTCACACCGGAGAAAAGAATTAATAAGACAAATTTCTTCGATCGCTAATCGACGGGAGAGATTTCCAAACGGTCAATATGAAAGTATTGGAGCGAGAATAACGACTAAATGAACATACCTGCTTTTTATCGCCCTCAAGTATGCGGTGATTGGATCAATAAAAATCTTCCCTAAAACGAAATAGTTTCTCTCAGTTAACGAAAGCACGAGTCAACACATTAAAAGAGGTTTAAAGCGCTTTTCGAATCTGCAAGCGCAAGGAATCTCATCTTGCACGGAGCCCATTTCTATGGAGAAATCAAGCGATGTAGCATGGAATGAGATTTAAGTAGGGCACCGGTAAACTACATGAGTTCACATCTGCGAATTAATGGCTAAAATCCTATTAAAGGAGTGCCTGTCATTTCCATGGCAGAAAATGTACAGAGATAAAGGAATGACACGCGTTATTCAGAAAACAAGGCATAGAATCTGAAATATCTTAATAAGCCATGTATGCAAATTTATAAAAATAGATGTAATTCCAAACGCAAAACATGGTTACGATTAATATAAGAGCATCACTACAATATGAGAAAAAATTAAAATAGGCCAAAGGAATGATTGTATGGGGAATATTTCAAAGAAAACATGTTTGAAAAGGAACAAGGGTATTACTCGGTATACCCACGCACTAATATTACGCAACAAGAAGTGAAGGTAATTCGCCGGAACAAATGTATTCTCTCCTTCACAGCCGTGGGTTCACGAGCGTGGAAAAAGCTTTTATCGTGAGACTGGTAAACGGTTTGCTCGAGATTCCGCATGACAACCAAACAGTTAGATCACCTAATAACTTAATTTCGAGGAAATTCTCGCGAGATGCACATCAGACCTTTTCCAAATAAGCGATATTTAAAACAAAGTGGGCCAAACACAAACATGAAAACCTCCCGCGAGGGAGATTAAGACCCGCGATATGGTTTCATGAACGCGCACCACTTCGAAACTTACGCGGTAATACCAAAATCCATTTATTTCAATTTTCGAAAACTCGGAGCGAGGCGAGAGAACATTTCAAAGCTTTCCAGAGATTTTTATGGACGCACTCCTTCTTCGGATAGTCGAACAAGAGAAGCTTTTTAAGTCCTACACAAAAAGGATCGTAAAAACCTTTAAGTTATAATTTTAGTGTCCTCATTGCTGAAAAATGGACGAACGGAAGGACAAGTTTCATTAAAAAGTTTTCCAAGTTTTCCTCTTAAAACATAGAATTTTATCGATCTGGATAAAAGATATATTTCGAGTTTATCGAATCGAACACTTGAAGATTATTAAAAGAATAGGATGTCAATCATGATCTCATCAGAATAAATTATAGTAAAGAGGATTCACCTTTATATATTTAAGTCTGTCATGAGAAATTTTAATTGCCCCATTTTATATACGTTTATTTTGAACTTCAATTGACATAGTACGAATATTAAAATATTAGATTCCTACAACATTTATGCTGAAGTAAAAAAAATAGGAAATAGGACAAGAATTTATAGTCCTTGGAATTTAATAGTTCACTAAGAACTTACAAGGAAAAACAGCGATCAATAGTTCATACATAACATAAAATAATAATATAAATTGAAAGAAAAATAAAACATAAGCGAATACATTTTGACATATTTTTTTCGAAAAACACAGAGATGATTGACAATACCTTTTTAGAAACATAAAACAAGAAGGTATATATTGTCCACAGTAAATTATGCCTTTCTGTTATCCACGATATTGTTAGATAAATAAATACCGTATGACTTGAAATGTACATCCTGATACCTTGCTTGAAATGATATAATGTTAAAGGTTACATTAAATGCGTAATTCAGGTAGATACCAACGAAAAACTTAAGCTGTAATATATCCAAAACTTGTACATGACATATGATGAGTTATTAGTTCCAAGAAAAATCACGCTAACAGTTTAACGATTATCCGTATTTTTTCTCGTTCTTTAATTAAAAGCGGCTCTCATTGATCACGTACAACCGTCATACTCCAATATCGTTAGAAAGTTCTCCTTTAATAATCAATGGATATCCGTATAGAAAGAGATATCCATTTCGCTAAAAGCCACGCGCCCTTTCGAAGGGCCTGAATTATCAGTCAATTTCTCCGTGACTGTAATAGCTCAATCTATTAAAAGACCCATGATGTGGATGAAAATCTTCTTCTCAACGGTTCAATCTCCAAATTGAAATTTCTCATTTCTTCTCTTCGGAAAGGATATTTAATTGATCAACCACAAGCGAAAATTACTTTCCTTCTGGTTGCGATTCCCAGAATCACTATTTTCATTATCCGCAACTTTTACTTCCAAAGGAGAAATGAGATTACTTCTAGAGTCTCTCCATGAAATTCTATGTTCACGACTCGTGGCACACGGCAACAAAATAGATTGCCTACAATAAAAGCATATATGGCACCAGAAACCTCAGGCGTTATTAAAAATGACCCCTCACTTACATGGAAAATGTTTCGCAGTCATTTAATAATACTTAAGGTTATAGTAAGCAATTCTCCTACTCCTTTACATCACGATATTTATACCCGAACGTTATTTTCCACCATTGTCATCAGAACATCTGTCGCCGCTATCTCTTATACACTAGCGTCTCTCTCTTGCTTCATCATTAAATCCATAATTTAATTCAATGGCTCATACAATTTTCCCTGTATAATACTATACTGCGTTTCCATTTTTGTAGTCAATTTGATAGCCGAAAGCTGTGGTTGAAATCTTCTAATGTAAGCAATACATTTTATAAATTATTTAATTCATCAAATCGAGGAATTCTGCGTAGAGATGACATGGAGAGGGAATATGCTTGCATTGCGGAGAGTAATAAATAGCATTTCATTCCTCCTTAATCCTCCATTACCGACGGGAAAAATGGAACGTGCTCCAGCAATATATTTTTAACAGATACTTCTTTATTCAAGTTATATCCTCATTTTTAACCACATGAAATACTTTGCTATTGCCATATTTCTAGTGTGATGACTAAAAAGTCAAATTAAATATTTATTGTACCGTTCATTAATTTAACTTTATAAACAAATGTCTGATTTTTTTCTTTATTCCAAGAAATACAATTTAATTTGATGCAAAATGGTCAAATACAAATCCATCATAACAGCAAGTATTCTCTGCTATATCTTAGACGAACCTTTCTAAATAGCGATAGATAGGGTAAATAATGAAACATAAAAAATGATACAATTAGAAATAACAAAAGATACGAGTAACTTACCCCTTGCTTTCATACAATTTTGTAGACGTGAAATTTCCAAAGCAATTTAGACATTTGTAAAATCTGAACAAAGTGATTCATGGAAAACACTTACCCCTTTGTATGTGAAAACAGGCCTCAAATGAATCTCAATTTATTGCGAACCCATCTGGTAAAAATCAAAGCAATGCTGTTCACGATATAAAGGAATACATTAAGTACATTGCAACTGCCATCTAAAATATTAGCTGATATTAATTAATGAAAAATCCTATGAGAGCTCAGAACGTATAAAATTGAATTGTTTCAAGTATCAAACATTTCTTTATGTTACACGCACGAATAATATGGTATTAATTACGTTTTCTAGTTTGGCATTGACAAAATATCAGTTCACGACTCAATTCGACTGCTATTTTGAACCGCACAAATTTCAATGTCAGAGATTCTTTTACGCTTCAACTCTAATAAGTTCATAATTTGAACGATAAAAGCAATCGTATGTATGAGTAAAATGGTCGGAAAGATAATTTAAGAAAGGGGTTTTCTTAGTCTATACGCATCCTGAGTATCAATTTCCGTTATCACTTGAGTATCATTCCGTTTTCAATAAACTCACTTCCATCAGGGCGATTTCGTGGCGCCGCCCCTTCGCATTACATTCATTGAGCCAATTCGGGAATCGCCACATCGGTATGTGGGCTATTGGTACAAAGGGGCCACATAAGAGCAATGGGTCTCCTAAATTGAGCAGCGATCGGAGTAGATTCGAGAGGCTCTCAAGTGGGTCGAGCACACTATAATAGCAACACTCCCTCCTTCAATTCAGGATCAATTGCACTATTTAACGAACGGGCTATAACTAGATTAAACTGCGATCGAAACTCACAACAGGGATTCTGCGAAGGACGCAGACGCTAAATTGAACTCGAGCACTCTTTCCTGTACAACTTGGTTGAAGACTGGCGTCATCCCAACCATCCATGCAGTCATCCGTAATTCAGAGGAAGGATGATACGAGTTTAGAGGAAACGAATTCAGATCAGGAGGAAGCTACCTATGAGTGTACGACGGTGAGGCACCGATGGATTCGTGTTATCGCCCGACCAGAGCGGCAGGGATACGGAGTGTTAACAGGTATTACAAATTGCGGCAAATGACCCACTGTTGGAGATGGATTGTGCTTTCAAGCTCGCTTTCACTACTCTATGGTTTGATAGTTTTATTCCCAGAACTTGAAGTGTGTCAACACTCGAAGGGTCATCTAAGACAAGATCAAGGACCACTTCTACCACGCTTAATGCGGCCTTTAGAATGACACTAGAAGCATTTTCTAATTCTTTAAACAAGTGACTCACAGCTGACGACATATACTTTACATTTAGGTTGAGAATTCCAATATCCCAACCACTGAGAGAACCACTGAAGTTATAGATAATGTCACTAAAAGTAGTTAAATAAAACAGATCGTCAAACAACCGAGTTGACCGATGTGATATTTTGTAACCTTTAGGAACAAGGTAAAAACGTAAAGAATTACTGATGTCACGTACATAACAAAACAGTTGTAAGATTTTTCAAAAGAAATACAGAAAAGATGTTTTTACCGACATAAACTCAAGAGGCTTCCAAAAATGTAGACAATTGTGACGATTAATTAACCAAACGAAACAGCACATACCATTGTTTGCCTCCCAGGTGGCACTAATTCTCTTGAGTAACAGATAAACAAAGGATAAAAATAAGGCACACTTTGAAGGGTGAAAGGGGAGCATTATCACTTCCATAAGAATGACAAGAGCCAAGTGTTACGAGTGTCGAAAATTAACACCGCTTCAAAACTAATATGAGAGCATCCGAGATTTCGTCTGCAACATCTGTTGCTCCCTCGGCTGACACTTTCAGATGTGATTCATATCCCAAAGAAACCAATATCCCAGTTGATTAAGGGAGCCGAAATTAAAAACAAACGCACCCATACATACTTACTTTAGAAATAACGAAACATATTGACAAAAATAGATTTTAAACAACGAAATCGACTTTGAAGCCCAAGAAAAAACCATTCAATGCAAATTAAATATATAATAAGATCTCGAATAATAACTTTCCGTCAAACCAAGCTCAAACAAATTAAACTTTTCCTCCGCCTTCAGCTGTAAAAAAACACTAAATAACCGAAAATTAAAAATACGTAATTTATCGATTCAATCACGTTTAATTACCTCGATTCTCCCTGCAAGCTTACATTAATTGAAAGCTTATTGTATGCGTGTTTTGTTTGTGATGCCTTGACACTTAAGGTCATAAATAAAGGCAACATCCTATTCGGTCTTTGAAAACATTTGAGGCAACCCAAATTCTCCCGTTCCGGCTCCAATATTAATCTTACGACGTATTAGGTCGAAATGCGAGGTCTGATGAAAGGAGAAATGCATTAATTAAACAAATAACATGAGCATGTAGCATTATTCAAGAAGGTAAAAAACAGCATAGAGATTACCATGTATTAAAAAATTAAGATATAAGAGTCATAAAAGCAAAATTGTATCAGATCGCTTGCTTTGAGACATTTACTAAACTTCGAAGAGAAGAATTACAATATCCGACTAACGCTTAGTTACTGAAAACTCACTGTATGCTAAAAAGAGTAGGCGTCCATATTTTTCATTTCAAACAAGTTATAGAGTGGAGCGAAACTCAAGTTCCACCTTTAATCAGGAAATCATTCGCAGCTAGCGAAACAAATCTGACGTCCATGCACTCGTTTACATAGTAAATCAATCCCAATTTCAAAGGATAGATGTAAAGAACGGATTAGCATTTAATGCACTGAAAATCTTCCAGGGCATTCTCTTATTTGAAATGCTGTGAAGAGATTATCGGTTTCTGGGTTATACGCAAGACAATTTCAGAAAGACGTACCTCAATGAGGCACCGAATCAATTAACCGGAACGAATGCTCCAGCCCTTCCATAGACCAAGATTTTATGTATCAAAATTTGGAGAGAGAACGTTTGTCCTTAATACGTCAGAACATAAAACTGATTCAGTAATCAGATCGGGATATTAACTTGGAAAGTAGAATAGAGCATATAGATAAGTGCTAAAACGTAAAAACTGTAAATTCTATCATTCCTGTCGTTATGTCGTCACGAATTTCTATGAGAACCAATGTAAGTGATCATTTACTGCTTTAATGACACCGTGCACGTGCACGAGGAATAATATAAGAGTAGAATTATAACATAGTTATCTAATTTACTCAGAAGTTTCTCGTAACCTTCAACGCAGAAAATAACACGCAATAATGATTTTCCTAACATTTTTTCTCCGACAAATTAATAAGGTCGAAATGTTGATGAGCCATCCTCTTCCATAATTCATTCGAATGCACCTATTCCTTCGTGAATCTCAGGTGTATATAGCGCGTCACCTGGAAGGAATGACTCACGCTGGCTTTCGCAATCCGGAAGTGTATGAGTTCCCATGTAGCTCAGACGCCAATGGCCAGCCTAGACAGGTAGAATTATGGAGTGTCCTTCAAAATATGCGAATTCACACAAGCTTGGCACTTTTTTCCTCTCGCTCGTTGAGGATCTTCGGGAAATTAAGCAAGCATCCACCTAGTTAACTAATTCTTGCTGGTTACCCTTCAACCGTGCGAAAATCCTTGATGTCTTAATATCAATTGCTCAAGCTTCGATCTGAAAAAGAAGCAGATGTGTACGAAGGCTAAGGATTTGCTTAAAGTGACTCAGGACTGACATTAAGATAGTCATTGAGTCGAGGTTTTACATAAATTCTCTTGTTTTACGTTATGTTTTTACGACATATCCCAATATGGACTATTGCCGTTACTGATGTCCTTAACTCGCTGAAAGAATAATGACGGTCTGAAATCCAAAATCTGTGATATACCAAGTCAGAACATAACCAGATTGTCGAGATAGAAAACAAGACCATCGACGCCAATATTATAATTTAAAATATTTATCCACAAAAAATCCAAGGGAATGAGTCGATAGGTTTGCTACCATATACGATAATTTCATGAGGATAGACGCATTAGGATAATAAGTTTTAAAACAATTTTATTTGAAATGCAATCGATCTATTTATTTACGTAATATTTTCTTAATTGGTAGTAGGAGAAGTGAAGAGGGTAACGAAATTTATTGACTGCTCCAGATTTTGCCTCTACGTTAAGCCCACGACAGTTTCTTGGAACCATACGGATGAAAACAATTACTATAGAGATGTAAGCGAGAAATTCGTTAAGCTAACAATCAAAATAATAAATACCCTTTCCGCAATAAATGTTAATAATTATTATTGGAGAAGTCGTTGAGAAAATGATACTTAACATTGTAAGGTATCCATGAATACCTTTCCTTATCCCGAGAAATTGTTTTGGTATTAGCTTAGGTTTTACTCCTTCTCTCAGCTTACATGCACCGATAATATTAATAGGCGTTTTTGGGAGACATATGGATGTAAACAATACGATCTCAGAGACTACCACATAGCTACGCTAACACCAGAATACATCAATACAGAAAATACAAAATGATATCTAAACCATATTTACCGACAATCCCTACATACAGAAAACAAAAAAGCTTCCAAAATTTGATTTGTCATAACAATCTACATAAAAAGGGCGTTTTTAATATGAATGTATTTATGTAGGAAATTAGTTTATTTATAATGTTGGATATGGATGAACCTCTAAAGTTTCAAGAAGGAAATACGAAGGCATATATAATTTGAAAAATTATAACTAATAACTATTGCAACCTTCGGAGAGCAAAACGAAATAGGAAAGATTATCTAGTGCAAAATTGAGGTTGGGTGCAAACGGCAGCATGCATAACATTCAGAGCATCCCCCAACTCTCTAATCGAATTTTTCCAAAAAGACACTCACTTGCAGTAGAAAACGCGGCCGTCTCCAGTGGCATGTGCTGTCCATCCAGCTTTAAGGGGTTGTCCGAAAGTACCATCTCCATCCACATCTCCCACCCCATTTCCATCGTGATTTCCCATTGTTGAGACAGCATCCTCCCCTCCGTTCTCTTCAGGTGCCTTCGCCACGCCTTCCCCTCCCCCCGCCCTTCCTTCACTCCCACCATTCAGCTCCCTGCCGACCGATGGCTGGGACCTTGTCGCTAACATTCAGGACCTGCGAAGTCAGAATGCAAGAGATTGAAGATGGGGGATCACCCAAACGATACCAAGATTCGCTCCAAGTGACAGGTGTATAAAGGGATGCTGAAAAAATATAGAGCGGCAAAATTTGCGCCGATATTATCGCCAAATTATGCAGATTAGCCTAAGAACTGCACGACAGCGAAATTCCATTTCTCTCATTTATAAGAATCTATTCCCTCTAAAAAGAACCGAAATAGCTTAAGTAATTGTAAATAATGATGCCATAATGCACATTAATTTTACATAACAAATATGGAATACAGCTGCTCTCGATATATCAACCTCTTCAGTCCACTTATCATAGGCAAAACACCTGATTATATAACAATTTATTTTAACATTAGACATATTTTAAGTAAATTGAAGAAGTATGAATAATAAAGGTAACAAGATAACTGTCACTAAATCGAAACCGATAGAATTCAATCCTCGATAATAAAGGTAGATTCCAGAGATCGGAATGTTAGCACAGCTAAAAAGACCAGCTTTTTGCATAGCGGAAATTGAAAATTATAAGCAAAAATAAATGTTTTGTTTCCTTCGAGGAAAAAAGAGAGGAGATTTTTAACCGTTTATCGGCAAAATGCTGTATATTTTTAAATAAATACCGGAAATCTAGGCAAAAACAATATCAATCCAAGATCGAGTCAATACCAGCAATGGCATCTTGGTGAGCGTAACGTAAACATACTGGGGCCTCGCATTTACTTACCTTTTTCAACTTAAGTACTGTCCACGGAGTTAAACAATTTTCTGCAATAGCATCATCCAAAATATATGTAAACGAATGCTATATTATTATCCCTTCAGGCACATATTTATGCGTAGTTCACCATCTGTCAGAATAGTATTCACTCACTTTCACTAATTTACACAGCATGATCATACATAGTAATATAGGAAAATCTAAAACCGCACCAAACACTTTTCATAAAAATATTTTCCACACAACAGTTGCTTTCAAAAACCCTTCTCCTGATGGAACGTCCCTTACACATAAGACCTACAAGCAGAATGCTACCGAGGTCTTCACGATCGTTCAGAATGCGAAGCGTCCTCCTCCAACGCGAAATTTTCTTGAACCTTCACAAACAAAGAAGCAAAGAAATCCGCGACAAAGCCGCGCAAGTTTCTGCTCTTGAATTTGTAATAACGTTTATTTTTCACATTGTATCTAACCGATTCCTTTCGGCTCAAAGTTATTTCTTTCGTATAAGGACTATGAAAAGGCCATTCTTTAGAAATTATTAGGTATTGATTTTTGGTTACGATTAATCACATTCCATCAAGATATTTCCAGGATCTGCCAAAAAGAAAGCTATATTGATTGCTGCATTCTCTTATTCCTTGGAGTAATTTGGTACACTATTAATAGGCTAAGTATTCTGTAACTGTAGTCTGCAAGGTCTTTAGTACAGGTTTCTGATGTATTTGAATCTGTATCTTTGGACAACTATTGCGAAGCTTAATATTAACGCTTAAGAAGAAATCATTGTCATTTAAAATTTTATGTAACTTAAACAAAAATAAAAAGCTAATTTCTAAGTCATTATCTTTTGTTGCGACAGGATTGGAAAAATAACTTTTGATTCTAAATGTATTATATGGAAATATTTTATACAAAGAATGAACTTTAAACACATAATAGGATTTAGCGTTGTTGAAAGACTACACCAAACCGGAATATGATCCTCGGTACTTCTAAGTGCAGTTATGTTCTTAATAGTGACCAAAATTAAATGGGTACATTTAATGCTAGACTGAATTCTAAGGTAAACAATAGTAATTCCATTCTTATTTCGTACACCTACCATATTTAAACTGCTCCAGTTCGCATTCTTGAATAGTAATTGACGAATAAAACATGGTGTTTTTATTTGATATTATCAATTTAGTCGTGTTAATATTATATATGCCTTGTGTTGAAAATGTACTGTACAGCTGGTCTCTATTGTATTGGTATCCTCTCCAATCCATCTGACTTTAGTTTTATCTAAAATGATCTTCTGTGACTTATGATCACTAACGGTTTTTTAAGAACTGAGAGATGATGCTGTACATAGTAATATTTCTATTACTAACAGTAAAATTAACATTCAGTTTATGATATATCGGTTGTATATGTATTGTTTTCTGTTAAAAGTACATTGCTGTAACAGGTTTTATTTTAATCTGCATGCTATTATATATGAATGTATGTATTTATTATGTATGTATTAATCTATGTATTGATGTTCTTCACATATTATTTAAGTATCTCTTCTCCAGAGTAGATATTTTCAATCTTTACTGTAGATGGTGAATATGTATACATAACACAGATTCTCAGAGAGAATAATGCCAATGGATGAGGAAACTGTCTCAGATTCTACAGACATATTAGTCCTCTGATAGAATTAAAAATTTTTGTATTCTTTTGTAGAAAATAATTAATAAATAAATTTTAGAATAAATAATGAGATTAAGTAAGTAGATGCTTACTACACATTCCTTTTTGGAGTAAAATTTACTTAATGAAATATATTAACCGCTATTATCTGCCAACCACATAAACAATCAGTTTGAAGAGAAAAGAAATTTCTAAATGAAATGATTGGTAATAGTAAGATAGAATTACCAATGCTTAGTGACACCTGGTTTCCTTTTTGCTTTGGATAGTCTTGATTTCTCCTCAGGAATCTTTATGCAGTGATTTAGATAAAGACATCTGCCATTATATTTGGTAATTATATTGTGCAACAGAAAAGTAGTTATTATAGTGTAATTGAATGCTCATGGCTCCTGACAGCATTGTATATAAGGGTATGTTATCAGTATAACAGAGTATCTGTTTCTCTCACTTTCGAACATAAATACCCAATGAGCTCCCGGTTAGTCATGTGGACAGCGCGTTTGCCTTTGGTGAAAGCGGTCCCGGGTTCGAATCCCGATGGGAGCCAATGTGCGAAATGACCTAAGCTGTCGAAGCACTTTTAACAATACAACAACAACAACTAATACCCACTAGTATATATAGAAGGTTGACCTGTCTAGACTATAAAATAGCTCCTGTCCAAGGACCATAAGCCTTCAATTATATACTGTGACAAAACTGATGATTTTATTTTCGTTTGATATCTGTAATTTTATATGGAAGAAAGGCAATTGGGGACACCCGGGTAGTCAAGTGGACAGTACGTTTGCCTTTGGTGAAAACGGTCCCTGGTTCGATTCTTGGTAGGAGCAAATGTACGAAATGACCTAAGCTGTCAAAATACAATTAACAATTCTACTAATATAGGCACTTCCATGGATTTGATGGAAATACATGTGTTATGAGTAAACAATTTTCTGGGAGAGCTATTAAATTGTGGAATTTGGAATTCTTTTTTTCTGAAATTCATCTTTTCATCTTTGGTAAATATGTCTTTGAAGGAATACTTATTTAAAGATGGTAAAAGGGTGTAGATTGAACAATACCAATTTATTAATATTAAAAGTTAATATATTACATCTGCCACTGGAATCCTTTTAGAATAAATTTCTAATATAAAATTATTTTTAAGTATTTCTACTTAAAACAAATTTATATTATATCATTGTCAATGTATTTTATTTTAGATTTGAAATTTTTTAAAGAAATTTGGGACTTTATTCATCCACTAATATAATTTAGCTTGTGAATTTAATCACTTTTCTTTGATCAAAATGGAAAAGTATTCGGAAGAAAAGAAATTTTTACTTAGGTTGCAGTTGATATTAATTTCCTTTATTCCTCTTTGTGGAATTCTTCCTAAAATGCAGAGAAACATACTTAGCTGTTATGATTATTTTTGAAAGGTTATGGTTTATAAATTATATTTGTTCTTGTCAAATCTTATTTTTCTAATTACACTCTTCAACAAAGAGTTTTTAAATCTTAGTAGCAAGCGCTTGGATCTCATCAAATCCATTTTGTCTTATTACTTAGATGTATGGCAACTGAAATTGAATATTTGAGGTTTGGCAATCCTGTTTCTATATGAAAAAAAGTTACAAATAATAATACAGATGCTTGTTAAAGTGACTCTTAAATCAACATTATAAGTTTAGATCATAATTATTAGTTTAGATCATCATTATTAGTTTAGATCATAATTCAAAATTTCATACGAGAAGACTCAAACATTACCACATTTATACGGTTTATCACATTAAGTGAAAGGTGGCCCTTTGGGTTAAATTGCTGGTAAGAGGAATGGCCTTTTTCTCTGGATCAAAGAAGCTGAATACATTTGCTTCAGTCATTACAGATGGTAAAAAGAATACTATTTTCCCCATTGTGAGTTGCATTCACAATGTAATAATGCTGCTCTGCTAGACAACCCTTATCAGAGATTGGCTACAAAATTTGGTGGTATATTTTCGTCCCAAAATTTCAATTTTCACACCATGTAATTTGTTCCTTTGATTTTTATAAATTTTATTATTTATAAATATAAAAGTTTTTCCATTTTTAGTTTCATCTGCTATCATTTCATAATAGAGTTTAATGTTATAAAATTTATAATCTAGAAGTGTTTGTCAGCATTCGTCTTATGATGTTTTACTATATTCTGGAGTAGTTTCTATTAATTGCCTTATCTGTGGGTTGTAAAATAATTCAGAAAATAGATCCATGATAACCTCCTATTAAGACATTTTATTCTGAAGATGATTTTATAGATCATGTGATAAAAATCTGCATACTGGTGAAGTTTAATGAAAAGATAATTTATACAAGAAGAGGAAAATAGTGACTTGGGTGGGACTCGAACCCAGGTCTCCCTTTCTGGGCAGGCGTTCTTACCAAGTAAGGAGACCTGGGTTCAATTCCCAGCAAAGTCACTATTTTTCACTTCTTGTATAACTTTGGGTTAAGTTGCATGCTTTCCTGTGCTTAAGTGAAACTTCATTTCCATCATTTGAAAAGATAATCATTAAAAAATATAATATCTTGAAAATTTCCCTTAAAGAAAGTACAAAGTAACTGTAAATGATGTTCCTACTTGATTCGATTTCATTTGAATTTAGCAAGGAACAAAATTCAAGAAAATAAATTTGATTTTGTAAATCACATTTTATTCACATTTTGCTCTAAATGTAACAAAGCAATAAAATTATCCCAAGTATACAACTTCTAGTCTATAATTGTTGTGATTTAAAAATGATCACAGCAGAATAGCAAATCTTTACCTAGTAAACAATCTATATCCTGTTATTCTGAGCCAGATATGTATGTATTTTATTGTTTTCGTAGCAATTCTAACTTCATTGACATTGGGATAATACACAGTAAGATTTTTCTATTCCATGGCGAATCCTAAAGATGTTGACACTAGTTCAGCATGGATCTCTAAAATGAAAAGAATGAGAGGGTTATTAATTTTATAATTATTATATTAAATATTTATACAAACTTGCGGTGGGTGATCACTTGGCCAATATAAACCATTCAAATGTAATGCCCACAGCCTGAATTGATCTTACAAAAATATTGATTTATTATTTTTATAAGAACCTTATTGATTTATTCTTGATGCCTAAGTAAATTTATGAACTATTTACATTTTTTGTAAACTGCTAAATACTAATATGATAGTTATTAAAGAAGAGAGAGAGACAAACCGCATAAAAACATGGCTACCAACTTGCATTCAATAACATTCCTCCCAAAGCCATTGACCATATCAGTAGTACTGGCTACTGGAAGTTCCATGGTAGAAACTGCTGAGACAGAGTTTAGGATTCTCACTAAGCAGGGCAATCTGTTATTGTTAATCTATGCTACTTTCTCTCTCCAGGCATTTTTTATACGCAGCCATGAAATAATCCCACATATGTTACAGTCAGTGTTACTTGTTTTGTGGATTTTTCATCATCTAAAGATTGATTCATAATACTTATATTCTAACAGCAATAATTTGCTGTTTGAATATAAGTATATTTCATAAAAGGAATATTGTCTGATTTGTTTGCGATAAGAAATGTGTTAAGCTATCACCCTCTGCCTACATATAATCACACATGTGTTTATATGTATGTCCAGGCATTTTATTGGTTTTAATGCATGTTGTTTTGATTATATCGTTAACAAATTTTCAAGGGGTGCTAAATTATTCAGTGATGCAGAAGATAAAGTTAATTTTCTCTTCAATAGTCATAATATAAGAACTTCATGATGAAATTTTACTTAGCACGAGGAAGCGTGCGCCCTTAAACCCAAGGTTGAACAAGGAGTGAAAAATTGTGACATGACTGGGACTGTCCCAGTCATGTAACAATTTTTCACTCCTTGTTCAACCTTAGTCATAATATATTCTGATTAATCAAAATGGATGTAATAGATTCTTAAAAAGCCACAAATTTACTTTAATTTTAGGAAATATCCCTTTCAATGATTAACTATAATAAAAAGAATCTTAAACTCCTTATTTATCATGGATTATTTGAACTTAAGCCAATTCTTTTAGTATGTTACATTGCTTAGGTTTTATATGGTGTATAGTATATTACGTTGATATTTATGTAATAATAATGGTTCCATGTTAAATTATTAATTCATTATTATATCAGTAAAGCTTACTATAAAAAATTGTGGATAAAGTAATTCAAATATGTCTATAAAGGAGAAAATTATATTTTTTCTTTATGTAACAACAAAATGTTTCAATAATCAATTATATTTTTTTGCCTTATTTTCAAATAAACCTTGAATTTATAATGTTAAATCTCCACCAACTTATAGCAGAAATTTCAAATCATAATTTCGAAATATTAAATTAATGATGCATCACCTCTAGTTCAATTAACGTACCTGGCAGTGACAAAAATCCTTACTAAATTATTCTCATAATTTATGTGCTTAATGTAGGAAGATGGAATGGCTATGAGCAGCTTATTTATTCTAGTTGAAAAGTTCCATTTCAAAAAGATAATGGACTTTATCCTTCATCAATATAGCCCTCCATTCCAGGATACAAAAAATTGTTTAAGTATGAAATCTGAAAAATAATGCAAAACTTAATAACATATGTATTTTAACTTTGAAAATATATATGCATATATAATACCTATAGTTTTGGATTTAGAGGTGAATCAATTCCTTGAAAAATGTAAATTTATTCACAATCAAATTATACTTAACTATCTTTGCTCCTCTTAAATTTACACAACTTCTTCAGTAGACTTCATTATTGTTAAAATTTTCAATATAGACTTATTTGTAAATCATTATTACCTTGCATCCACTAATCCAATTTACATAAAAATTTCATGTAAATATAAATACTTATTACCTTAAGTATTTTGATGCAATTTCATTGACATATTAAGGATAATCTTGTGGCACTTACAATGAGTCACTGGAAACACACAGTTGACTTCAACTTGGCACTACTATAATGTCAGCAGATGTTGAAGTGTTAATGCAGTTTAATTTGATGTCATTGGGAATAATTTTGCTTAAAAAACATTTTGAAAAAGAAAATGGTTGTAGAGAATTCCATTATGTTGTGTACAACTTTTGTAAAAGAAGTAACTAAGTCTTGTATCTTTTTAATAAAATGATTACAAAATAATATGTGAAATATTTGAGCAGGAAAAATGGCTTCTTTAGAAAATAATGTACAATTGATTTTATTCCTACCCTAATAAATAGTAACTTAATTAATAATGCAATCTTTACTTTGATATTTTTGTCTCGAAATCTATTTTTCCTGTTCTGCTTCCTCATTTTGGACTTCCAGTGGACTACTATAATTTGATTTAGCATTTTTACCCTTTATCTTTGCCAAGTATTCCTTCATTCTCTCACTCTGAGCTCTTCTTCTTTCCTATGTCCATTGTGTTTGGGTGCTGAGTTTATTTTATCTTGGAAACCACTGGTAGATTCAATTTTGCATTTGAACGCCTTCTTATCATACACTAATTATTATAAGTGTTAATTATGGAATGGATGTAACTCGCGTCTTCCTGTTTCCATTAGAGAAGTTATTATTATTACTTCTGTTTGTTGTTGTTGTACCTCTTGAAATCAGCGTTTCTTGGTTCTCCTAATCTCAAAGAATTTCAATTTTTGGTTAATTTAGTGGTTAGCCTTCCTTGGTCCAGTCAGTAGATGTGTCTGAAAAAACAGCTCTTCTTTTCCTAATGGAGATCTTTTCCATCTTGTAAACTATACATACATATATATACACTGTCTGTAAAAGCCATCTTCTGACCTTTGGGGTCCCAGTATCTTTATCAGAATTTTTCTCTCCACTGGCCGTGGTGGCAGAGTGGTTAACGTGCTAGTGCGTTAACGCTCCAAGCTCACGGTCCCATGTTCGAATCCCAGCTAGTCGGATTTTTCTGTTTAGGGAATGGTTGTCTGTGTATGTTGAGTGTGTGTGTGTGATACCAAGGAATAAAATTTATAAAAGGGGTTAATTGGAGGAATAGCCCTCAAAGGCTAAAATTCGCCCATAAAAAGATGGCATTATTATTATTATTCCAACCGCTAAACCAATCATATCCTTATTAAGATCAGACATTCGGCTGCTTATGGAATTTACTTCAGGATGGATCATTGTCTGATGATGCCTTAGTTTCACATTGATAAATAGATTTTACTTGTTGTAGGTATTCCTTTGTACAATCCAATCTTATGTATAATTGTCTTTCAAACCAATATTATTTTTAAAAACAATGTTCCTGTTTCAAATAACCCCACCAGTCTGCCAATATGAAACAAAATCCTCAGTATATAGTAAAATGTCATACTTGAAAGATATGTTTCACATAGCCCCGATGTACCGGGTTATATGAAACACATACAGCCAACTCCCATTGGTACACCAATTTGTAAAACAAGATTATATGACTGAAAAAATAATCCTTACAAGTAGTGTAATCATATGAAATAATCACTCAGTCCATTTACAATGTAATTAAAAAATTATTAAAAAATAAAAAAATAATTGTTTCATATATACCCGTATGACGGTACTAGTTGGCAAGTGCAAATTGCTATGGGAAATGTATTGTGTCCATGGGAGTTAGCGCAGGTTCAGAAATGGCAGTGAAGGTGAAGAAGATCAAGCAAACAGGAGTTTTAATTTAAGGGCTTGAAACAATTAAGAAATACAATTTCAGATATGCAAATGAAAATGATGAATTTATGCAAGTAAGGATAATATATTCACGTGATCAAGTTTTCTGATAATTGCATAAAAGCTAGTTATGTTTGATTCCCTTCACATTTCTCTTCCAATTTTAATGTCTCCACGTATTTTACACCTCTCTAAGTGAAGTGAGTGGTTGCTAGACCTAGATTAATAAAATTCTCTATGAGTGAGAGAAGCCTCTCTGTAAAATGAGGTAAATCTTAAGCAAGAAAAATGAATGTTAGAGTGTTACCATGTTAACTCTTGCCTATTGATTATGTTGGTCAGATATATTTTTGTTTATCAGTAAGCTTTACATAAAATAGTTCTTGACATTTTATTTTTAACCTTATTTTTAATGTTTGAAATAATCAAACATGCTTGACGCAAAATATAAATATCTTTGAAAAATGAAGTAAATAGTCTACACTCTAAATTTGTATGCTTAAAATAGATCTCATTACACAAGTAGTTCTTACCTTTTGCCTCCTGCTAATTGCAATTTAAATAAGATGAAGAAATTGCATGAAAAATGCAACCTTTATTCATTTAACTTTATGGATGCATGTAATCATGGAAGTATCACATGGGTGTTTGGCAGGAGTCATAGTTTTGTAGAAATATTTGTTGAAATGCTGCTACAGTGAAGTGAGATACAGTATCCAACTAGTTTTTCTCATAGGCTTTAATACTAGAATCATAAAGTTATGATAAATTAGTTGCTTTTCAAATTAATTACAATTAACTAATCATTAAAACACTATCTACTCACTGAAAACTAGTGAATTAAAGATCAGCTAATTTTACCATTGTTAATTGTAGTAGTAATTATTTTAATATATATTTTTTGATATAACAGAAAATACTTAAGAAGATAAGAAGCACTAAGGAAAATGTAAATACCTTCATAACCATTCAAATTTAATAAAATCTTGTACAATAAAAAATTAAAATAACTCTCTGCTAATTATGTGTATAGAGTGTAAGATAAACTCCTTGACAATATTGTTTTATTTGAGGGTGCCATGTGGTCTAGATGAAAAGTTGGATAGTGAGACTGAGCATAGGTTAACTCTAAAGGAATTTAAATAGAGGATAAGAAATACTTGTACTAAGGCAATGGTTTTAATATTAGAAGGCCAAAGAAAACAGGAAAAGGACAAAAAAAATAAATACGTAACTTAATAGGTTTTTTCCTTCTATTTCTCTTTCAGTCTGTCAAAAATTTTGTTCTCTTTATTTCAATTGTATGCTTAACCTCCTACAAATTTACAGTAGATAATACAGTATTCTCGATGAAAACACTTTGCAGTCAAGGAGTTAGTTTTTCACCCTTGGACTTAAAACTGTAGCTTAGACTCTCCACACTGATCATGGTGACATTCTGATACCTTTTTATATTTTAAAAATAACATCAAATGAGAAGAATTTAATACCCTTATTATTACCTTTTTATGCTTATTGAAATCACCAGATAAATTACACTATTTATAAAGATCAAACTCATTCAAAGACAATTGGAAAAATCTGAGGGCTAAGTGATATGTATCCAAACACTAATGCCCACATTTTGTGATGCATATGTATTTTGATTTAAAATTTTATCTTTCATTCTCTTATAATAATACATTCACAGGGCAATTGTCTTGAAAGGTGACATTTTCAACTCAACATCATTGTGAATGGTTTAAGACTGACAATGAGACTTTAATAGACCTTTATAGCCTCATATTTTTATTAAATTAAGCAGTCTTTTAAGTATCCACATATTAACTGGCAGGAGTGTTCTCCTATCAAAAAACTGGAGAGGCCAAATTTTGCATAAAAGTATGTTTTTAATTTTTATATTGATAAATAATCTATGCAATTCATTTTTGCAATGTAATCATCTTATACTAAAATTAGTATAGTTTTTCTCATCTAATGGTAGATTTAAACTTAAATTCACATACATATTATCTACATTTTTTTATCAAGCTTTCTGATGAACTAATGTATAAAAATTTATTATACTATACAATAGTTTATAATAAATTATAATACTATACTATAAAAGGAGGAATTCGAGAGAAATCTGGACTACTATTGGTCAAAGAGCAGTAGAAGTTTCTTAAGCAATGACTTTACCTAATACTTAAATAATATTTATAGATAGATCTTTGTTATAGCTACTTTAGATTAGATAGATAATAAATTACCATTAGTTCATTCTTGTAATAATTAGGTTTACCCTTGAAACAATTAAGTATTGCATTTGGAGAAGCTTTTTTATTACATACACTAGCTTTTCTACTTAGAGCTATGAATCACAGTCTAATTTCTTAAGGATTAATCACTCATACTTTAGTTTTTTTCTGTATCACATATAATTATTCAGTTGATCATTCATAAAAATAAGTTTATTAATAAAACAAGTCACCAATAAAATATTTCTTTAAGGAACAATTCTTTTATCTTGCAGGTTGCAGGTTACATTCTTTTATCAGCTTGAGATTTGAACAAACATCTTGTATCTTATTGCACTGTTGTGGTAAGGTAAGGAATCTAAACTTCTTACCTCACCAAGCCAGATTGGTAGTTTCCTAATCATTTTCTCTTTAGCTGTACAAATATTTTGAAAATTTACTCCTTTGGTATAAGCGAATGTTTTCCAGATTAGCATTTTTTTATTCACAATCATTCTATAATTTGCCTGACCAAGAGAGGTATAATTTCTATTGCTTATCCTGATGCTATAGTGGTTTGATACATTTATTTTAAATGCATTATACATACTACGTAAAGTTAAAATGCCATGTATTCACATTGAGAGCTTCATAGGACATAAATGTTTATTGAAGGGGGACAGATTAATTTCAAATATTGAAATGTATTATCACAAAGAGTTTGTTAATACTAATTTTAGGAATATTTTGAAAGTACTTTACCTAAAAGTTTGGTAATATTTGTTGTAACTACAATGATAAATACAGAAGTACTGAATTTGTATGCTTCATGAAGCTAGTGGGAACTTAAAAGGCACACAAGGTCAACAAAGCAGAGCTATTTGCATTGTTTTATTGTCAACATATTTCATCAAATCATATTAATAATTCAACCATTTAAGAAGTTCTTAATTTTAGATATCAAAGAATAGCTCAGAATATAGTTATTCTCTCTTCTATATCAATGAAGTTGTGAATTCAAGAAGCATGCATTGTGATATACTATATTTGAGTAATTTATTCATAAGTTGCTGGTGCTTTTTGTTTCATTTATTTGTTACCAAAAAAACTTTTCTGTAGTAGTGACATCTGAACTTCCTAAAATATTATCATGAGGTTCATCTTAATGACTAATTGATAATTCTAGAAAGGAAAACTTATTCCATGTTTACCTTATTTAGATCCATGTTACACCAAAATTAATATGAGTCATGCTTGTAACATAATACACTATGCCTTCATTTTCTAAAATTAGGGAAATGTTTTGTTTTCCGTAGTATGTTCTCTTCAGAAGAATATTCAATGATTGAGCATTCATCTATGGTATACCCACTTAGAGAAATTTCAGTCAACTGTAGTGATAAAAACTGCTTTCTAGTCTGAGAGGAAAAGCACCTTTGTAACCCATTATCCATTGGAAAGCACACAAAAGTGGGTGGTAAATCTTTTGGATTTAAAATCAGGGAAAGTTTTGTCAAACTTTTTGGCTTATTGGGGATACTTTTGAATGGTTTGAATTAACATAGATACATTTTATGGAAAGATAATGCCCAATGTGACCTATATTGTTGGCCCAATAAAATAATTGTTCACCAAGTGATGAATCAATATTATGCTCACCACTATCATTCCAAGAGCTACTTTTTCAAAGGCAAAAAATAATACCAATTTGGTTCTTTGATGGTCTATTATGACACATATCATGCATATCTTACTTAAGAATAAAGAAGATCCCTTGACCTTTTCAAATCCATAAGAAAATTTATGTTGAAAACCTGCATAAATTGACTGGTTCAGTACTGAAAAAGTGACTGCTTCAGTGCTGGAGTTATTCCCAAAATTTAGATAAAATTATATGGGGTATTGGCTACTGTGGTATTGTTATCTTTTGATTTGGGAAACTGTCGAGATATTCTAATAATCATTTTGACATTAAGAATGAACTGTATTCATTAAATATGATTTAGGAATGACCAGCTGAGTAACAGCTTGTTCACTTACGTCAACTTTTATTATAATCTATAATGAACCAGATGTATTTTTATGCCTTTGTAATGCTATTATTAGTGATTTTTGAGCTCTCAGTGTGTATTTCCTCAATGAAAAATGCTTAGCTTCAAGGAAGTTGACTCTCCTATAATTAGATATTAATTAATATCTAATTATAGTTTAACTTTAAATACAGTATAACTATAGTATAACTTTAAAGTAGCTGATTCATACTATTTCAGAAGTCATAATTCATACAATTAATATTATACAAACTTCTCTCAGTTTCATATTAGGCCCACTCACTATCATCGTTACTGATGTTGTTAAATTTTAATTTTAGTGTAAGACATCATGGTCTCAAAGTCTCTCTTTAAATTCTAAAATAATAATAGTAGTTACTCATAGGTAGTACATTACATATGTAATCGTATAAACCGAAGATCAACTGAACTAACTCGAAATTTTCGGAATTTTAAAATTTAATCATCTAAATCTTCTACTCTTAATTCTTTGGTTATTCATATTTAATTTCTAAGGCAGAGAGAGATATCTCAATAATTTTCAGCAAACTTTCTCTATTAAAAGACACCGTTATGCACCATCGAGAAACTCCTTTAAAACCGTCGATATTGATTGACAAATGACAAAAAAGTTTAACTAAAAAGATTGACAAAAATATTTTGCACGACTTATAAATTTTTCATCGTAATAATTTATTTCGCAGGTATTGTAAGTACTAAAAAAGTTTTCTTTCGGCTGAGGTAATAATATTTACCAATAATGGGTAATTTTTAAAATGACATGACTTTGAAATAAATTGCCTTAATACTTATTGTGCAACATTTAATGAACTATCATTCCAGATTAGGGACAAAAACCTTTTAACCTTTGGCTTCTTTAAAGAATTTCGACCCATCGGAAAAACTGCTTCGCAGTTTATTTAGCATTTAAATTGACAATTTTATTTTCCTTAGTCGCAAATGTATGGAGACATCAAATTATTAGAGTAACTTTATACGCGGTAAACAACCCAGGGGCGTAGCTACCGCCGTATCAATTATACGGGGGCCCCCAACGTGCGTAAGCAAAAATTAATAAAAACTTCCCAAATTTGTCTATAGAGGCAGAAACTTTAGAAAAACTAAAGTCATCATCAGCTATAAATGATTTAATAAATCAGTTTGCCGAAAAAAAGGCAAGGAGAGTGTATATTCAATTTGAATTGTTTGTAAAAATTTTGGAAAAAGTGACAGATAGATAATTATGATGAATAAATATTTCTTTTAATTTTATGCAAACATTTTTTTTTCTTTTGTGAGAAATCTTTACCCTTCCTAAGGGCCCCCAAAAAAATTTTTATACGGGGCCCGCCAAGGCACGCTACGCCACTGAAACAACCTATTCTATTATAAACGAAATTCCAATTAAAAAGATATATTTTTATTTCTTCGAAATGGTTCAACCACCAATTTTACCCGAGGACATTTATTTCAGTGCCTAATGATTCTTAATTCTATGTTACTGGTACATACTACTAATGCTCTTCAAGGAATATAATTTACGATTTCAATTTTGAACGATTCAAGTTAACAGTATCGAGTCTCAAATCTATTCGTATACCGTTCAACAAAAATATAAATTAGTGATTGTCGAAGATTGATTTCCATCTCCTGTCAATAGGGCGTCGGGTGACATCGATTTCAAAGCGATACATTCGTTTCCCGAGACATTTAGGTCTCCTACCGATGTTTTTCTTCGCCTTTGCTCCTAGATGCCCCTGTCAAATATCTTGTGACATGCTCTGTCGTTTGCAAAGCATTCTTCAAATATCCTCAGATATAGGACATCGTGTCTTGTCGTTTCATTTTATCACCTTCTACAAATTTTCGCCTTTTGCAATCTCCAATGGACAGAGTTTACTACATTTAGTTTTCAGGACATTTTGCGATCCATAAACGTTTAAGAGTCTTTCGCGGATTTTCAACCTCATTTCCTCTTTATGTGTTGAATTATCGCCGGAGCACCTTTATCGTGAGCTATTGCAAACGATAGATAAATATGTGTTGATCTTGGGGTCACCGGAAAGCATTATTGAGACCTAACCAAAAGTAGTGAAAATGTCTCATAAAGATGCCTGGAAACATCGTTGGAAAAACATTTTAACGTTAAAGGCCTGTCTTGAGTATAGAGTAATTGTTTATTACATTTAAGCTTTTCCTTTCCGCTACTGCAAGTTTTAGTTTGTTTCGCTCATTGATTATTCGAGCTTCTAGTAAAAGGGCAACCAAGCAAGATTATTGAAAAACTTTTCTTTCTTTATTCCATGGAAAAATTTAATAAAAATTAGTTTTTAAAGAAAGGTTTCCAACTGGTTAAATTGTTACTAACATCGATTCTCGGGAAATATTTTCTATGGACATAAAATATTTTCATCGGACAGGCGTATCTAAACAGTTCTTCTAGAGACGCCAAAGTCTGACTGGAAATTTCCATAAAATAAATTAAGGAGTAAATAAAAAATAAAAATCGTATGCTTGAATAAATACATGCTGGAAAGAGTCTTTTCACCATGGAATAAATATTATTCAGCGGACTTTCAGTATATTTTCAGATTAATTCTTTATGCCTTGTTACTAGACAATACCACCCTTCACTACTCTACAGTCGAATTTCTTACTTCTCAATATCAACGCATACAGAGAAATCCGAAAAATAATAAATACCCCAGGATTTTACAGAAATTTGAAATGTAGTAATTTAAAATCAAAAAAGAACATCGAAGAAAAACACAAGGTCTACTATTTATTTAACTTTTTAATCCACAAAATGAGGAATAGTTTAGTCTTATATGTAAATAAGGTAGGGATTTTTTAGGCTGTAACGATCCACTCATTACCAATGAAACCTTTCCTGATAAGGATCGCTATCACTGCCACGATATCGCTTCACTCCATTAGAACGGTTACTGAAATTCCCTCGGAGAGCGTAATTAACGAACGCGTGTTAACATTCAGGGAGCAAGCGCTAAGAAAACATAGGCTCCGCGATCCTTAGCTTTCTTTTCCATAAATTACTTGAAGGCGGGATGAGTTATGAGGCCGTCGTGTTAGGGGCGGGACGGAATCTGGAGACGGATTTGTGGGCGAGGCGTGCACCTTAGCACCACTGGTAACGAACGCTCCACCAGGGAGTTCCCCTGATCCACCTTCAGAAATTCTTCATGCGTGTAAAATTTGATAGATAAGATGCAACTTCCACATGTGGAATATTTATTTATACCTCTTATTATCAGAATCTTAAGTGTATCTGACTGTGAATCTAATGCTCATATTTTGCACCGAATTGTTAGCTTTATTTATGTTCAACTTTCAGTGACAAAGAAACGATCTGATGTATATTATATCTGGAAATAACTTTTATAAGTTTTATCAGCTTCTATGTTGTAATCTACCTATTTCTTTCAATCTTTTTTACACTTTTCCCAGGTTTTTCGTACCCACTTTTCATTTTGGGCGTATTTCTGCAGTGGGAATATTTTTTCGGTGATAATAAACCCTGTTTTTTACTGAAGTGTCCAAGATGCTCACATTGATCATATTAAGCATGCCATTAGGGTTCCCGTATCATTCGCTGTTCAGGAACATATTTATACAAAAAATGTCAAAGTTAATCACAATAGCTGAATGTCTGCTATTTTGGGCATAACATTTATATGGTCAATCGTAACTTAGTGGAATGTCGTAGAAACCATCTGAAATGAAAAACACTTAGTAATTTCGACAATATACATTTCAGTCGACCGGACGAAATCGCTCGACTGAAATATACCTATATATATTGCGGAAGTCACCAAGTGTTTTCTTTTAAGATATTTTGTACATCGTTAAGCCTCTGACAAGGTAAATAAATAAATAAATAAGTATATATATAATAAAATAGGATATTCAATATAATATTTATTATTATATCAGTTCCTACGTCCAGAAACTTTCGTTCGTGTCAGTATCGCCAAAGATTTGTTTTGAATGATAAATTTGTCCAAGAAATGTTATTAACAACGACGAAAATGGGGTTTTTACGCCGTTATCTCTCGTTCGTTCTAAACGAGCTATAACAAGGGCCACTGGAAAAACCTTATCGTTCCCACTAACGCTTAACAAGGCAGGATTATCGAGCGACAAAACAAATGAAACACGATTACGCTCGCAGGATTTAAAAAAAATCGCCGAGAGATGGAATCCAATGTCGGCCTATTTACCATCTCGCGCTCGGGACGTCTAACTGATAATGAACGACTTGGCCGCGTCTTCTCGCGCCAACTCGCCTTCGTTACGAAAGAAACGTAACACCGCCGTGCGCTCGGTTTTTCTACATTGAAGATGAATTGTTCACATGTTCTCATCTGCCTCCTTTCGCTGCTTAAAATGTAATGGGGAGGAAGAATAAGACGCACGTAAATCAACGATGAGATTCCCACCCATTCATAAACATTAGACCGGATTTTTTTCCGTAAGAAAAGAAATTTTTGATCTCGTCGAAGTAATTACCCGGATGACAAAATAAAAATTGCCCTTGCGATCCTCGGCAATTAAAAAAAAGAAAATTTCGAGCGGGTCCTTAAAAGATATCGCGGAAGCCTCATCAATCTTGAGGGCGTTTCAGAAATCAGTTCCGAGATATAATTATCAATTTTGAAAAAATATCGCATTCAATGCAGGCTTAGAAATTTGAATCTCAGGTTTTCACTTAAGCACATTGACTGTAAAAATTTTCTTAGTTAAGGAATTGAGCCTATGTATCAAAATATTTGCTTCACTTGCAAGTGGAATAATCAGCTGTTGATGTTTAGAATGGAAAGATTTTATCGCTAATCAATCAGATGCAATAATGCGTCTGATAATAGAATTATTTATCATTATGCGTCTGATAATAGAATTATTTATCATTATGCGTCTGATAATAGAATTATTTATCATTATGCGTCTGATAATAGAATTATTTATCATTCCTCTCCCTTTATAGTTAACCTAATTAGTCTTGATCAGATGACAGTAACTGCGAAATGAACCAGCCCCAATATATAATGTTTAATTTCATTTAATATATCGGGAATATGGAACAGTGTAGATTCCATCTTACACTACCTATATATTGGCAGTTATAACATAGGAATATCAAGATTGTATTATTAACACATTTGAAGTTTTTACGCATGAAAGATACATATTCTTCAGCAATGGTTCAGCTTTAATAATAAAAGGTGAATGATTATTGGTAAAAGAAAGTTTATTCCGAATTCCGCATTAAAATTGTCTTCGTATTTCCATTTTAATTATATATTTTCTAGCAAATAAATGTTTAAGCATCGACATCATTGGGATAACTTCTTTCATGTTATAGATCTTTTAGTGCCTCCAAATATATTCCAAATTGAATTGGCAATGCACATAGTTCTATTCAAATGAATAAATAACTAAGTAGTTCTGACTTCTTCTGCTAGATATAGCGATGATGCCAATCATGAATTCCATTCTATTTAAGTTATACAGCTCATTACTATGCAGAACGGTTTCTCACATATTCGCTAATTCAAATCTAAACATTGCTACGCCACTCAAAAACTCAAATTCTTATACCCTCAAGACTTCTAATTTGTTGACCACAGTTTCATAAGGAAACATTTCTCACACGTATTTATATCAGGAGGGAGATAATTGGCGATATTACTCCCAAGGTCTTGACGGAGCAAAATACTAGTGATTATTTCCTTTTAATATTTATGAATTATAAAATAATGGTAATACCCTAAAGATTATTTTTAGTTACTTTTAGTACGTGGGCTCTGTACATACATTTAGTGCAGATTTCATCAATGTGAAAATAGTTATTGACCGACTCCACAGCTAGACACGCAGTGACATAACCTTGAACGAAATTTCCTAGATTATTTCGCAAAGGCGAATGATAGTGAAAATATGGACTGGCATCTTAAAGTTATTTTCTGACAGACGAAAAGATAAACTTGACGAGATATAGACAGGAAAGAAGACTCGAAAAAAAACTTAAATATCTACATTGGCATCGATGAAAATAAAAGGATAATAAAATAAATGGAGGAGTCACGCATAATTGGATGAATGGAATCCGATAAAACAAAAAACCTGGAGTGTAAATAAAAAAAGTCGCGTCGAGGGATTAAAGAGGAAAAAATTTACCTTGAAAGATGTAGAGACGTAATACGAAAATAGTATTTGTCGTGTTAGGACGTACTTCATGGAATGACACAATGAAAAGTTATAATAAAAACTTAGAGATTTTACCCAGATTTTACTCATAAGGCTGCTTTCCGGTAGATCGCTTTCATCAGACAGATTTGTTGTTGGAAAGCAAGTGAAGCACAGAGTGTAGTATTTGAAAATCCTACAGGAGGTGGTGATTTTGCCGAAACAGTAGGAATCAAATCTAGCGGAAATTACGGAGTATTTAACTTGATGGTTTTATGACAGATGGCTTTATACGTTGATTAAGGATAATTTTTGAGATAGCCTTTTATTCTCGAGTATTTTTATGTACAGTCCTGGCCAAAATTAACGCAGCACCGGCCGTAAGGATCGCTAGCGAGGTGCTGCGTTAATTTTGGCCATGAGTGTACTTGTATACCGGGAGGCGTAGGATTTGGCTCGCTTTGAAAATTATTGTTTTTTTGAACGAAAATACTTGCTAGATTAAATTTTCCATCTTATTGGTACAACTCTACCGTCAAATACGTACCACTCTTGACGTGTATTTTTTATACTAAGCCGCAAAATATGGTACTTGTCTTAATTATTTTCCCTGACATTTAACATAGGAATTTGAAAAAATTTGTGCAATGGATTTACATTTTAATTATAAGTTTTGCTGAAAGATGTTCCCTCTTACCTCTATTTTGTGTATATCTCTGAAGGCACTCCGAATTTCCATTTCCTCTTTCTCCTGGGATACCGCCAAAGCAACAGGCTGTCGATCTTTCACAACTTCCGCTCTCCCATCCCAGTCCTTCGCCCTCCCATAGTTTAACAGCCACATAACTGTACCCTAATGGTATGCCTACTCACAACCAGATTATCTTGAGCTAAAAAACTTATCCTAAGTCCCTAGTAAAAATTCCGATTATCGAAGGTTGCTTTTCAACCCTTAATAATCAGATGGTCCATTTAAAATGTTTTGTTAACGAAGTCCGCTTATAAAATGGGAGTATCCGATAACGATACTCCAATTTGTCGTGTCTTCTGATCGATGTTAGGGCGACGTGAGGAACAAGAAGCAGATGAAGAGCTGCTCCGCCGTGGAAGGCGGAGAATCGGGATCTTTGCTTCTGCCGAACCGCTTCCTCATCACACTCCCCATAGCGCGGAAGAACCCGCGTTTTTGGATCTTCTCCTCTGCGTTATAATTCGCATCCATGCTTCAAAAGTTCGTACCTCGGATCGCGTATATATTTTAACTTCGCAGTTTCGTGAAATCCTCACTGCTTCCCTTCGGGCTGCCGTCACGCGCTCGCTCTCCGTTTTCCTTTGGGCCTCAGTGGCACAGTTTGACGACTCCACCGCTATCGGCGACGCGCTTTAATAGGATGATTCTTTTTCTCCGCTCACGTTTTTCCCCCTCACGGCCGTGCGCTGCGGGACATGGCATGATTTTTAGTCCGGCGGAGTTCATGTGACTCGCCGAGCGTAAAACAACTGACTCCCGCTGTTCAATCCTCCCCATTATTATAGGCTTTCCCGCAGCGGCCGATGTTGGCGTTATTGCTCAATACGGAGTAGTTGCAGAACGAGGCCAATTTCCCGCCTACCTATTCGATAAATATTGCGAAGAGTTTAAAAAGGTAACTGCAGCGGCTGGTTTGTTGGAAATAATGCATCGAGTAGCAATCCCCGCTGACATCAATCAGTTTACGTCAAACGTGTTTATGTGATCACAATGGGCGTATTAGCATTGAAAGTTTCATGCTCCAGTTACTGAAGTAGGTATAAAACTTCGACTCGGTCAACATTTGAAATATATTCCCAGACAGGGTCCTGATATTTAACGGATTCTTTTTGTTACGTTAAACAGTGCGGCTCACTCATAAATTTTATCTTCGCACACACCAGGTAAAAATACACAATGTCTTTATTCTACAAAATTTAGCCAGTGTATCTTTTGTGAGTTAAGATGAAGTTCCACCAAGTGAAGGCCGAAGAAATAGAATATTATTGTAATTTCCCCTTTAAGTTACAACAGAGAATGATTTCGCTGATTGTGGTTTATATAAAAAACCGCTTGACAGAATTTTTCTCTTAATTAAGTACTCCTTCAGATGCCAATTAGCATCTTCGTCGAAGCTAACAGCAGCACTTCAACGGTATAGAACCAACAATAATACATTCGGCATTTTCTCAATTAAGAGATAAGTATCATTTTGGCTCTTATTTAATTTATCCCTCAAAATTTCGTGATGTTTGGAATGTGCTGAGGCGAAAGGATATTTGATTATCCTAGAATACGAGTGATGTATTCGTAGTGCAGTAACGAGAGGAACGTCATTATCCTGAGGAATATTTTAACGGTAGATTATATTGGTGAATGAACTTCAATTGCGTCATTCAGATGCAGATCGTTGACCTAATTTAATTTCAAATGTATTTTGTAAATTTAAACTTACCGCTGACAAAGAACGCTGAAACAGCTGTGGAAGTAAATTTCACTGAATAACCTACAAAATATCGTGTCAAATCTTTGTTGCAATGACGAAAAATCATTTAGTTAGAGGTTTAAAATCTCAAAAAGCCGTCTTTTCGGCATTCCTCCTCTTACTTCTCGGTAGTCGGATGAAGTTAGAAAGGAATGCCGCACCATAATTGTACCCTACGAAAAATCATAAATGAATGTATTAAGTATTTCTTAACCTATAGAAAGGATTATACATGATCTTATATTCCTACAACATATGATTTCCAATGTTAAACTTCTAAATTGTTTATCATAAAATATTATCAAATCATTTTCGCAATCGCCTATATTTCATACTTCCATTATAGATTTCACGATTTATTGAAGGAAAAAGTAACGGTCGGTAATTTTATTTCGGTGGAAAATATAAAATTTGGCTGAATGTAAATGGAGAAATTTTCCTTTTGTTTCTAGAGGCACCTGTCACCTTTTTTCCTCTCGATTCTTTTCGTCCGGACATCGTCAGAATAATGACGTCCGTTCTTTCCGAAGACTATCCACTTCCAGAACTATTCAGAGCCCATATCTCTTTTTTCCGGAGGAAAAAACATTGCTTGACAGCACTTTCCTTAATTGAGAGAACGTGGTCGCCGCCTTGTCTTCGGAATCTAGGAAATTTGCTTCCGTGAAAATTAAGGATGCCTTAGTTCCTTCGTTGAGAGTATTGTCATGGTGAATTATGTGGCGATGTACCCTTGATAATTTTCACTCATTTATTTGTCCCTTAAAATTTATTCGGTGAAATTTTACTTTTATTCACTCTTGTTTTGCTTAACATGAGGAATTTTATTTATGTTTCATAAGGCTTTCGTTTCTGAATATGTCTAATGTCTTTGGAATTATCGAGAATTTAGTGTTGGAAAATGTAGTGCAATCTAAATAAATCGAAATAAAAGTGAATATTTACGGTTAAATTTTGATCAAGAGCCATGTGATGCATTTAAACAATCAGTAGCTTCAAAAAGCTAAAGATATCTCTGGATTTACTTATCTAATTTAAAGCTTAGAGGAAACCGTATCGAATGTTTTTAATCCTTATTAAACTCTTTTTTCGGAAGTATCTTGTGACATATCTTAAACTCTTGAATTATATTTCAACGAACATAATTAAGCCAAAGAGAAAACTCGTTTCAAACAAAGCTGGAAAAAATTCAGCATTTCATGCTAACCTGAAACTCCAATAACTTAGTTAGATAAAATTAGTGATAAGAAATTTGAGTTATGTTGCCATCTCACGTTCAAAAAATCAAATTATTTTTTAGTAACACTTTCCTAATTTTATATTAAATTGATTTGTATCATTATGAAGTTTGATTCTATTACCCGGTCTAATGTATCATATTTTAAAAACGTACTCTTTATCATTTTTCCCTGTTACCTGATTTTTTATTACTTGTCCTACCTATTGCTTTATACGAATTTTCTTCAAAGATCCTTTTCTAAGTTTCTGTTTTCTCTAATCATAGTTCATTCTTTAAATATTTTAATTTATATGAGATGGCCTAATTTTTATATCATCATTCAATTAAATGAATTTTCCATTTTCTGTCTCGCAAGAAACGTGTATTAGTTACGTCAATCAATACAATCATCAATTTATTTTTTGACATTGATAAGTTTTTCATTCCCAATGGTACTTCAGTATTTTTCTAGATCAATAGGTGAAGCCAGATTACTTCGCACATCTCGTGTAGTGAAGTTACTAGTTCTTTTTTTTCTATCTCTTTAGCGCTGCTACTAGTATCCTAACAAGATTTCAATGCTGCTTTTCGATGTCGAACTTCGTCCTCTTTCTCTTAAATTCACTTGCAGCCAGTAATCCAGTTCGAGTTCCTTCCCTGATCCCTTCCTTTTGGACAAAAAGCCTTCCCACACGTTTTTCCCCAGTCCATCTCCAGCATCCATTCAACTTTCAACCGCTTCCAATCCTTCTCCCTGCCAATGAAACCCAATTGCCTCTAATCTTCTCCCCTACTGTGCCTCTCAGCATTCTCTTACATCACTGATGCATCTCTGTTGCCTTCACTTCAGTAAATAAGAATCCAATTCCTTTACACTTAGTTTAATTCAACAGTTTGTGCGATAGGCCACTCGAATTGCGGAATGAACGAACACCTTGCTATCTCAGCGTATACGAATGAGTACAGGATTATCTTATCAGTCTACGGAATGTGTGCTTCTTGACCAGATAAGAAAAAAATTTTACTCTCTAATGGACGAGGTTGTTTTTTTGTTTTTTTCTGAAGAGTTATCTCCTTTCTGAAAAGGTTTTATAATCAATGATTTTCATCTTATAATGCCATACTTATGAAATTAACGCTATCCTGAAGATGATATTCATATGTTTCAGTCAGATCTTCTGTTTAATATTTCGTTTATTATATTATATAGAAGTAAAAGTATATTATAGTATTATAGATTTTTTTTTAAACTTGAGAGGATGGAAAAACCTCGGAGGAGATATGAAGCAGTCTCATAGAATGGCTCATCGATTTTTTATTAGTCCTTGTTTTAGTCGTAAAAGCCGAGTATTAAATAAAAAATGTTATTTTCGCGTTTCAGGAGGTTTTCCCTGATATTTTGTTGGCAGTTAAGAATATTAGGGCAGAAAAGCAGGATTATTTCAGCTTTATCAGTAACGATCTTGCGAAACAGTAAAGCATTGAGCTATTTCATCATTTATCTAACCTCTATCTCTACCAATCTATTTATTTAGTTTAATCATCTTTTCATTTCATTTAACTCGTTCTATTTAACAGTTTCATAATCGGTGTCTAGCCTGGATGATGTATTATATAAATTCCTGATTTAATAACTCTGAAGCTTGTAAATCACACACACTTAAATTTGCACTGTTTTTATTTAATGGCAATTTCTATAACTTTCCTGAACAATCAAGTTTTGCGCCAGCGCTTATATTTCTAAATTCGTACACGAGAATTCGTTTGTAGGGAACAAATATACATTATATGAACCAAAAATGTCTCAACAGTGATTAGTAGCTCAGGGAAAAAATGTTAAGGTTTTACTGCGTTGCCAGAAATCTCTGACGTAGGTTGATGATGCTCTTGACATTTTGGTGGGATATTATGCTCTGTT
Source organism: Sympetrum striolatum (assembly GCA_947579665.1). Classification (NCBI taxonomy): domain Eukaryota; kingdom Metazoa; phylum Arthropoda; class Insecta; order Odonata; family Libellulidae; genus Sympetrum; species Sympetrum striolatum. The sequence continues at coordinate 30,753,190 of OX388341.1, forward strand.
CAGTAAGACTGTATTTATGACAAAGTTATAGGGCTTCCATGATATATTAGTTGGATGGATCGATACATACAGCAAGGAAAGATGAGAATATTCTACCAAGATTTTCTTCGAATAAAAGCTCAATGTTATAATATTCTCCTTCCTCTCTCCTTCTTCGTCATCTTGTTTCAAATTCGATCTGATTGAGGTTGTGCGAGAGAATTCCTCTTTTACATGGTGATTTGCTGAGAATTGCCATTCCCACATCTCATTAAAGCCTTCTGTCGCAATTACGAAATGAGTAGGCTCTTATGATACGCATATTGGGGAATGATTTTCAAAGGGAAAACTTTCGCCACACTGATTTACTTATGCGGGTTCCTTTTGCGATTACTTAAGACTCTCTTCTTTACGGTGCCATGTGAGAATGTCACGTTGCTCGGGGCTGTTTATTTACGGGTCCCAAAGAAACTGTATTCTGCTGAGTAATTGAATTGGAATTGAGATTGGAAAGCTGATGTTCTCCTTTCTCACTCTGCTATTCTATTCGGCGAAGTTGATGTGTTTGTTACCTGTAGCTTCGTTGTTTTAACTTTCGAAGAGAAGATGCATGAAGTTTGAGGTACCTGCAATAAGCTAACCGAAAGGGTGAATAATATTTCGTCAAAGAATGATAAATTTTTAGGTATTATAAGGTTTTGTGTTAGTTATAGATGCTGATTGAATTGTAAAACCCTTGGAAAACTTTACTGAGGAAAATGGAAAAAATGAATTAATGCGATAGTACGATGGCTTTTGGGACTCTTCGTTTGGTAAGATTATTATTTGCCAATATAAGAAAAATCAAAATAGGAAAGTAAGGTCTACATTAAACGGTAGTACTAGGCTTGGAAGGATGCGAGCATAGTTTGTTCTAAAGATGGATTTTCATGATGAAAAACAGAAAAGTAGAGTCTGTTGCACAAAATGTCACCTTAGGAATACACATCTTAAGACATGGTATTGAAAAAGTATCCTTATAATCAATTTAAATTATGTTTAATCAGAAAGTCGAGAGAAAAATTTGATGTCGTGTTTATCTTTTTATGCTGGTTAAAATGAGCTTGTTATTGTTCTGAACATTTCTGAGAATCTGTGATGTTTTTGTTCCGTATACGGAAGAAATCATTTTTTCTTACACTTTTTTACACTTATTACATATAAATCTATTTAGTTACCAATATATTGTACATTTTATACTATTTCATCTACCCATCCCAAAATAATTATTTTCATTTCGATGATATTGCTTGCCATTTATCAATTGCTGCAATATTATGGAACTTTATTCAGGCGTTATTAAATTATATTGCTCAAATTAATTTCTATGCTATACTATGTATGATTGAAAAAATAATATGTTCGTTTGAAGCTTTATTTCGTCTTCTTCTTCTTTAAAAACCAATTGATTTAGACAAGTTTAATACTGTTCTGAAGTCGATGTTCGCGATAATATTTGAATTTTTGTATTTATATTTTTTCCGTTAATTATCATCATATTAAATATATCGAATATGAGTACACATAGGTATGTACTTGATAATATACATGTAAATATTAAATTGCATTCGATCTCCGAATATTTCTTGTATTTTTCACAAAGCTAAAATTTAATTTTTGATCGTCATATTCTCATAAGCGGAGGTTATTGTTAACTTTTCAAACCAACTTTTACTTAGTAGTATTCCGTGGTATGTTTCTTATCTTCAGACCTGGTTACCGTGTGAGAAATTAAGTAAATAATTATTTTTTTATTTAATTTCGTAGAAAGAATGGGTTTAGTAATTGAGATAAAACTCTTTGCGAGATCATCCAGTGCAGTTGCAACTACTTTATTGATATAATCGAAAATAAGACAAGGAGACAGAGCTTATTTCCTTAAAACAAAAGATAGCTTTAATTCATTCTAAAATATACAGGCGACAACGTTCTTAAAATTTGGAAGAAATTTACAATAAATAACTCTTCGTAAATTATTGTTCTTACGATATTTTGTGGGATATTTTTGTCGTTTGCGAGCGAGAAGTTTCGGAAAGAAACACGCTCCGAACCCGAAGTAACAATCGGAATAATTCCTTTTGCTGAAACCTCCAATCGCTCAATCAATCCTTAACGAATATTAATTGACGGAGAAAAGGGATTTAATCACTCTTCCAATACATGTATGTTTACGGTGAAAATTCTGGACAATTGGAATTTTTTTGGTGACGAGAATATTTTGGTGTAAATTCATAAATCCTTCTGGGATTACTGCTGCATTGCGTTTGACTTTAGTTTTTCTTCTCTTCGGTTTTGCCTACGGACTTTCCGCTCCCTTCCCCTCGATCATCTTCTGACCCTTTAATTCCCTCTCCTACGTCCACCTTCTGTTGACTCGCCTGCTTGTTTCCCGCTCCATCTTCTCCCGCCAATCTGTCTGCATAACCATTCCTCTTCATTGTCCAGAAGTCACCGAATCCCCCATGGAAAGTATCACCATGGAACCCTGAAGAATCCATCTCTGGCTTTCTTTTATCTGGGTGCATTGGAATTGCGACGCCGTATCCCCCTCCGCGCTTCATGGTCCAGAAATCACCAAAACCACTGTTGAAGGTGTCGCCGTGAAATCCGGAAGAATCCATTTCTGGCCTTCTCTTACCGTAGGCATAGGGTAGAGGTTGATTTCTCTTCATGGTCCAGAAATCTCCGAAACCGCCGTTGAAAGTGTCTCCGTGGAACCCAGAAGAATCCATTTCCGGTCTTCTCTTCGCTTCCAACCTCCCGTAAGCCCATCGCGATGGCGACCCATCCACGTCAACAAGAAGTTCATCGTAGCCCTCACCTTGTAAAGCTGAGGGGTCAACCTTTTCACCTCCTTCTGCCTGCCTCCTTTCACGCAATGACCTCTTCTTCATTGTCCAGAAGTCTCCGAAACCACTGTTGAAGGTGTCGCCGTGGAACCCGGAGGAATCCATTTCTGGTCTTCTCTTTCCTAGCGGTCGGTCTTCGTAGTTGAGGTACTCTCCTTCTACTCCGTTTTGACCACCTTTACCCCCTTGGGCTCTCTTCATCGTGTAGAAATCGCCAAATCCCCCGTTGAAAGTGTCCCCGTGGAACCCGGAAGAATCCATCTCGGGCCTCCTCTTTCCTGGATAACTCAGAGGGCGCGCCGGCGCTGTCCTCTTCATTGTCCAGAAATCTCCGAATCCACTATTGAAGGTGTCTCCATGGAAACCAGAAGAATCCATCTCTGGCCTCCTCTTAATTTGGGTGGTGTAAGGATGCGCCAGCGCTGTCCTCTTCATTGTCCAGAAATCACCGAAACCACTGTTGAAGGTGTCCCCATGAAAACCTGAGGAATCCATCTCTGGTCTCCTCTTTTCTTCCGGACGGAACAACAAAGGATTCCGCTTCATAGTGTAAAAGTCTCCAAAGCCGCTGGAGAAAGTGTCCCCGTGAAAACCGGAAGAATCCATCTCAGGTCGTCGCTTGTCCATCCCATTGTAGCCCGCCATGTTTCTTTTCATCGTCCAGAAGTCGCCAAATCCGCTGTTGAAGGTGTCTCCATGGAATCCCGATGAGTCCATTTCGGGCCTTCTCTTGTAGGGCCCGTAAGGATGAAGGTATTGAGGGTTTCTCTTCATGGTCCAGAAATCTCCGAAGCCGCTGTTAAAGGTGTCCCCGTGGAAGCCGGAGGAATCCATCTCGGGTCTTCTCTTGAAGCGTTGGCCGGAAGTGGCGGCGGTCGCCTTCGTTGATTCGGTCGATCTCTCCTCCCTTTTCAAAGAGTCCTTTTGGGGAATGTTCCCTTTGAGATCTTTCGGAGGATTGCTTTTGACGTGGACTTCCGGACTCGAATCTGCTTTCCCTCCCTCCGCAGTCGATCTCTTTACCCTTCTCGAAGCGTCTCCTTTCTGCAATCTGAGAATATTAAGAAACATTTAGAGAATTCATTCATTATCGTTATTTAAATTTTTAATTTATCAATAAATTATTTGAAATCGTCAATTTATTTTTCCTAATTATGCCATAGATATTAAAATAGCTGCGAATGACGATTCCAAATCATAATAAGTAAATCTTTGGATTATGCTTTCCATTTTTACGAAAACATGCAATTTCCTGTATCAATTTGAGTATCTTTAAGATTCCTTGACAAAGATTGTTAAAATTTTTTTCCCTTAGGTAAATTGAAAGTCCACGGTACAAATGTTGATTAGATAGGATTTGCAGGGTATTTCAATAATTCTTTCTTTACCATCATCAACCCGGAGGTTGGTTGAATTCTCAACCCTAACACCAAAGTTTTCAGAGAGGCTCATTCCACAAAATGAGGATGTGAGTCATTTTGCCCTCTCACTGAGCCAGGATGCGAGTAGGGGAAAAAGCCCTCATAAGTGCAGTACATATACCCGATGAATAACTTTTGAATGGATTAGGTGAAGAGTAACCAGGATAAGGACTCGTATTGGTTACTTCTCACTCACTCCTCATCACTTACAGATCAGTAGCTATTATAATGAAACAGCCACAAACAAGAATGACCAATTCAAATGTAACATACATTTTTCATTATCCTGTACCAAAAGACAAATGTAGCATATATATATTATAATTTACTCGTTATCAAGAGATGTAAGATTTTAATTATCCTTTATCAAAATGATGTCCATTATCAAGATATGATTGAATAAAAATCTTTACTTAAACTTGAAGAATGAAGGCAAATGTTAAAAATAATTTAGATATTGTTTCTGCAATAGAAGATTAGAATTTAAAAAGAGTAACAGTTTTTCTATTATATTCTTGTAATTTTATCTAAGAATGGATCTGTGAGATTGAATGCAATCGAAAGTTATCTAACTTATTGCTTTTTATAGAAAACTCATTTCAGTTTCGAAATAAATCACAATTTCATTTCCGAAACACAGAAATATTTCGACTTTATAGCACAACGAGATAGCATGAAAATGTAGCGTATCAACTTTCCTAGTTTCAATTACCCCAGATGCCGGAGGAAATTTTTCTTTGGAATGTATTCATTATTATACTTTATAATTTCATTTTGTGTTTTTTCCCTAATGGTTTTATACCAGATTTATACGCGATAATTCGATTTAACTTCAGTTTCATGGAATTAAAACAGAATTGAAAGATTCTATTTTGAAAAACTAATTTGTAAAATATCAAATATAAGATTCTTTCCCAATGAACGGCATGAATGTAGATCTGCAATTATTTGGTCTCTGGCAACATTATCATTTCAGTAAGATTCCAATTTGATTGAAAAGATTGTGTTGGCAAATTAATCGATGACTTGATTCTCTTGAATGGTAGTCTCATAGATAAGATAAAATAAGAGATACTTCAATCCCAATTTCTCCGCTAGATGAGTATTCCTGAATCTCCAAGGTTAAATATATTCTAAGTTTTCAAGTCTTAATATAGAAAAAATAATTCAAGATTGTATTGCGAGCTGGTGCTTGTTAATTGTTATTAAGATTAAATTGGCATTTGAAACTTAAAAATGACGAAGACATTGGATTACTCGATTAATATTTCTTAGAAATTTCAGCCTTTTCCGATTTTTTTGGGTCGATTAACTGGATTTCTTTTGGCCGTGACCTTGTAAGAGAGAATATAGCTTAACTTTTCTGAGAACAGGCAAAATTGCTAGTATCAAAGACTTTGGAAAATAATTGATAATTCAGATGTGTTTTTCCCTCCGAAAGCAATTCCTTGAAAACTTGTATTCTTTTAAAACAGTTTCAAACTTTTTTTTTCGAACGTGCATATGAGAAAGATGAGAAACTTTAGGAGCAATTGTCATCGCAGCGAGATACCTCGAGAGGTCATTCAAGTGGGAAGTGGAAACTTCAGCAGTTAATTGCATGCTTCTTTGTAGTTATTCTCCGACCTACGTCGATTATAACTTCTGCTTCTTTCGTAAGCCATGCCGATGGAGCACCGTTTCTTCGACACAATGAGCCGAATTTCGAAGTTTATTAGTTAATAAAGACCTTTCAGGTACACCACTGAGTTTTAATGTAAACCACTAAGTTTTCTTTCTATGAGAAAAAAGGTGAGAATTTCTCAAATCAAGGTTCTATTGCACTTGCATCGTTTCTTGTACTAAAATGGTCTAAGTTTTCTTTTACTTCTATTTAATTTTGAATAGGTAAAACTCAATATGCTGCATAACGAAAGGAATTCGTTGTGCAACGTATTTTGGCATCTTTCATCTCAATTTAACTCACCGTGATTCAAAATTGTTAATCATATTACAATTCATTCGAAATTTTGTCCTCATGAATTCAGCTAACATTTTGTGGTAATCAAGCTGATAAACGGAGTCAGCACTCCTAAAAGGTTGATGAATTCTTTCAAATATTATTTTATAGATGTTTTTGTAGACTCTCTAATACACAGTAAATCCAGTGTCGATTCGAAAACATTTCTAAAATGTGAACTATCTATTCATGTCAAATTCTCGATCTTAAACTTGTTATTTTGCGAATATGCCTTTGATATTCCCGTTAGAGATCAGCTTTCTTGTTGACTTTGATAAAATGATATCATTAATGATATCATAATAATTTGATTAATGATATCAAAATTCCTGTTTTTAGTATCGGTTATTTTACACACCTAATTTTAACGTAATTCACGAAAGATAAATAACATGGTTGGATTTAGAACATCCTCAATGGGGGCCCGGTCATTTATGACTTATGAATATGGAGTGTATAGCCAAATTTTGATATTTATAAAACGCCTCAGTTAAATTGTAAATCTTATTTTGAGTTAACATATTTATAATTCATGAGATTGGGGGAAATTCATAATATCATAATATCTATTTTGAGCTCAGACCTTTTCTGCTGTATACTAGGTGTAAAGAGGGGAATGGACGTTCCCCCATAATGCTCTATTAGAGCAATATTTTCTCTGCGCTAGAATTGCTGGCAATTTAGCCTGGCGGAGGTTTGTCGGGGTTCATTCTGAGTGATTCTTGGGGAACGCACAAAGCCAATTGTAGCCAAATTAAGGACGCAGTGATTGAGATCAGCATATGGTTTCATTTCCTGTCAGTGATATAGCGCAGCATACTGATGAGATTCTTTTTTGACTGCCATGAAGATGAAACAAAGCGGTTAACGCATCTTTCTGCGCATAGAATTTCAAGACGAACCAGCTCACAACTAATTGATGAGAGACAACTGAATATGAACTTCTGGTGAAACCATGGAATCACTCCTAAATTTTTCAGAATTATTCTTGCTAATAATTTCTTACATTTTGTGCTTCCTCAATGCAGAAGTAGAATTCGATTTTGAGGAAGCATATTATACTCAATTTTATCTTCGTCTGTGTGGAGTAGTTTTCACCTTTTAATATATCGATTTGTCTCTTCCTTAAAGGAAATAGGAGATTTAACTATCTTAATGATCATAAACATAAACGACGAACAGAAACACCCAACCCCCAGCTCAGAAAAATCCGGTTATCCTGAAGTCAAACCCGGATCCTGGAAAGCTACCGCATTAATTTATCAATAATGAGCCCATTCCGATAACGGGATCGGCTTCGAACTTTTCGATTTTCTAAAGATACTTCTTTGAAGAATTACATTATTTAACGAATTTAATCAATAAAACTTTAATTTCTGTTGTGATCTTTGAGTGGCTAAGGGCAAATTTCTGTCTCTTATTATGAGAATCCATAACAATGTTCATTTTTTTTACCTCTGCATCTCTCTAGGCTCTCTACTTTTACGAGCGCTTTAATCCTTAGATGTTAATGATCGTTTCGATGTTTAACAGACTTCCAGTTACTATTTAAGTCTCCCGCAGTAAGGGATATGTTGAGTAGCCCTGATTTATTTAGTAATATTTATTCATCATTTTTTGGAAACAAGCACTATATTAGAAATGAAATATGGTATTATTGCCGTGCATATTTTAGTATATTGCGAAACTTAACTTATTTATATAAGCATACTGACCCTTCCGCGGTGGAAGCATTAGCTTGCTTCTTCCTTCCTCCAGCGTCTTCTTCCACACTCCTAGCGACTCTCTTCATCGGATTGAAGGATCCGAAGTCACGGTTGAACACGTCGTCGTGAAAGCCACGAGCATTAATTCCGAAGGGATTCCTTTTGATGACGACAGGGCGTCCCCAGGATCCGTTATCCCCTTCTTTAGTCGCTGCACGCGCCCCGTGTCTCGCCTCGTGACTTCCGAATAAGCTCCTCGTGCTTTCTTCTCCCATCAACTCACGCAGGAGCTCTTTCAATCGCAGGGTCTGCTCCTCAGGGTCATCAGCCAGGTGCGAAGGGTCCATGTATCCGTGCACTCTGTGCCCAGTGTAAGGATGCCCTCTGGCCAGCAGGGCGGATATCACTCTCTATTTAAAATATAGTTAACTGTGTATTAATAATCACAAATAGAAACTGTTTATTTTGCATGGGCCCCTCAATCAAACTAATATATATTACGAGGTGGCAGCAGGCTTGTGATATGCTTGTAACAGGCAACCCGATTTTCTGGAGGGAAATTGTGAGGAAAACATATTATTTATAATGTAGCTTATAATAAACTGGATGTAAAAGTTATGAACTATCTAAGCTTAAAGGTTAAATTTTACGTGTATTTTATTCATGTTGAAAGTTGAAAATCAGTAGTAGTTGTATAGTTAAAAGTGCCTCGACATCTTTGGTTATTTCACACGTAGGCTCCCACCGAGAATCGAACGCAGAACCGCTTCTTCACAGCCGAACACGCTGCCTACATGGCTTTCTGTGAGCCTCAAATAAAATATTTTAATATTCACTTCACAGGTCACGTTTTCAGGTTTCGTAACCTAATATCATATATTTAAAGCCAATCAAACGTATGAATTTCAAAACTCCCTGATCTATGGAAATATATAACTAGGAGGAAACAAATTTAAACGCAACAGCGTATATGATCACATGGAAGGAATATTCTCACGCAAGTCGTATGCTCGAGTACAATAACATATTGTAATTATGTAATTAGAATAGAGAGAAGAAAAAACAGGCTTAATTTAGATAGGTGAAGTACTGCTAGATTTCCTTCATTGATTTTAATATAGCAACCTATTATTATAACGTAAATAGATAGAAACTCCTACTTAGATCTACCTTGATAGGTACAGCATTTCCAAGGAAAAGATATATTTGAAGCTATATGTTGATACTGTGAAGTTTCATAAATTATTTAAATAGTATGGTTACGAGTCTTTTTCCTCTCACTAAGTTATAAGAAGTAGCATTGATTTCTATATCGGATAATCAATCGCGAATAAAATAATATATGATAAAGAAGAAGACTTTGAAGAAACTGGAAATGATCGATACCTTTATCCTATGACGAAAAAAGACTCAGGTGGAAAGCATGCGAAAAAGTAGTGTGGGAAAAAACCTGCGTAAGCTGTTAATGGGATGAAAGAAGATATATGAATTGGGACTTAAGTGCGATGAAAACATTTGGATAAACATAAGAAAGGTAGGAAATGAGTGCAAAGGCAAAAAGGTATCGTAAAAAAGGCAGCCGTTTTGTTGTCAGAGAGACGTATACATATTAGCCACATAAATACAGAAGGGAGGAGAAGGAACCTTGACCCAAGGGAAAGCCAACTCGCTGGTCATAATTTCACCTTTCCAAGCGTTGGTTTTCAAACTTCAGTTTCCCGACAGATACAATACTCAAGGGATTTTTCTTCAGTATTTTCCGTATTCGATGCATAAGTCTGTAGTTTCTGACAGAAAGATGTTAAAAGTCTCAAATATTCGAGTTTCTTGAAATAATCCACTGACACCTATCGTTTGGAATGACGTATTTTCACCCAAGATCTTCCTCCAACTTTTCTGATTTCCTCCAACATTCATTCGTTTTTCTTCTCCCTCTGTTAGAAAGTGTTCTGTATATTTTTGCGCGAACTATCTTTCGCGTGGATTGATGGGAAGAATGGAATCTCTTTTTTCACATAAACATTTCAGCAAATTTGCTTAAATATCTCCGTTGATTAATTAATACCCTAATTTAGCTCCATTAATGAAACTAAATCGCTGGGAAGAATATTCCACTTTCATAATCAAATGTAATCAACGTATACGTGCCAATACTTTAACAATATTGAAGTCTTTTGTCATTTATTAGCTATTTTGTATTTAATGAGTCGGAGTGAGGGAGGTGTATAAATATGAAAGGTATTCTATGCAGTCATGAGGAAATGATTTTTCCATGAAATCCTTGAGTTTTATAGTGAATAAGAATGGAATTGTAGAATAAAACATTAAATCAAGTATTACATTAAGTAGTATGTATACGACAATGCTTAATTTGAAAGGGTACTATTTTATTTTTAATTTTTAAGTTTCGCGAAATATGTTTAATGAATCGGGTTTATCGTTCATTCATTCTATTAGCATTTAAATTATAAATTAATGGAAGATAATATTGTATAACCGATTCATTAAATCATATACGTTGGCAAACAAAGTCTTCGTTAAATAAATGCGATTCATCTGATATTACTGAAAATTCGGGAAACGTACGAAGTAATTGTATGCAACCTTTGTTTGTTCTTCTGGAAGATCGCATTATACTTCTTGATCATTTAAAACATTCATTAATGTAAATAAAGAAATACTGGAACACGGCTGTCAATGAATTAGAGGTTTAAAATCTCCAAAAGTCGTCTTTGTCGGCGTTCCTCCTCTTGCTTCCCGGTGCTTCAAAGGCTATGACTCCGTCCTCAGGGAGGCATCGCCTTTGAAAGTACTTTGGGTACATTAATAATGCGGCATTCCTTTCTTGTTTTCTCCGACTATCGGGAAGCAAGAGGAAGAACGCCGACAAAGACGGCTTTTGGAGATTTTTAACCTCTAAAACATTCATTAATGTTTCTTTTAAAATTGTACTACTTCTTAAAATAATATTTCAATTTTATAATTAGAGATCTTGACATCCATGTATACAAATTCTAAAAGACACATGGTGATATTACATTATTTAGATTTTACCTCGCTAGAAATGTCAAATTAGTAATTTCGTCCAGACTGCAGTATAATATGTATCATGAAGGAAGTAGTTTGTCAAGTGAAATAGAGTAGGATGTTGAGTGCCTTCGGTATAGTTCTTCTTACTGTTAGTGGTCGTATTTATTTCTTCCCTTCTGTATTATATGTATTTAACGAAAGTTACACTTTTTGCAACAGCTCTTTATTATTTGTATACAATTAACTCTATAACATACCTCTCTCTCTGTTCGTGGATCCATGCCATCGTCTTCTTCGAGACCATCTTCATCGCTTCCTTCTCCCAACTCTCGAGGGTAGACATCTGCAAGTAAACCCCAATTTAGTAAACATTATGGCATATATTGTTGAATATAGCGCAGCAATCGATAAAATCTTTGTGATGAGGAAATCGTTATTCAGTTGATATTGACATTCACACTACGAAGATACCATTTCAGTGCGAGAGGGACCAAAAACGACGGAACCAACGATGAGTGAATGTGAAGTCGTCCAGGAGCCAAACGAAATAAACAAAACTCCGAAACCGTAAAAACTGGATTAAAAAGAAGTGAATTTTGCTCGCCTCCGATGATGGAAACATTGCTGTCGAAACACGCATAAGCCATCGCTTGAGTTTTCTCTCCATGATTTTTGAAGGTCTTGAGTTCATTTCGCCTGGTTCCTGGGCAAATTCACTCATCGTTGGTTTCATTGTTTTCGGCTCCTCTCTCATTTAAGCTCCCATGTAGTTTGATCTCCATTTTTTTTATCCTCTTCCAACATTTGCTGCATTGGAATCCAATTTAATTCCGTTTGTTGGTGTTTAAAGGAGAACATTTTTTCTTTATTCGGCTCGACCTCTTTCCTTGTTTCTTATACAAACAGCGAAGAAATACCAAATTTTCTTAAAAAGATTTCTAGGGCAACAAAATCCGATGGATGGGTGATTCATTTTGACAAAGGAAAGCATACTAAGAACTATTTTATCAGGATTTAACACAATTCATTCAATAATAAATTGTGTAAATGAAACTCTGACCATATTGATAGGAGGAAGACTTGTTTAACACACTATTTTTCACGAAATTCCTTGTTTTAGAGAATTTGATTAGAGAATCAATGGTTTATTCATTATTCAACTTTTTATTTTCACTTACTTCCATCTTCTTATCAAACACATACTTTAATATTTATTATCACAGAGTTCTGAGGAGATGAATAAAATCAAAGAAAATGTTTGCGCCACATAAAAATATACTTGGCTTCTGCACATCTTTAAGAGAATTCGGAAGATATTTCCAAACGGGGAATGTATTCCTCTCCTAGCAATGAACCAATTTGAAACACCTATAAGGTTCCACTCCTTCAGCATCCCTCGGAGGATTTTTCTCTTCATTCACGCAGCATGTACTTGACCCTTGAGAATATTCATGGAAAACACGTGGTGTGAATCAAACATCGCGAATTCTGAGTATGTTATTTTAAATAAAAAATGCGATGCGAGGAACTCGATCTGTGCAACCGCAACCTCTCTCATGCATATTTACCACAAGACCCACTCCGTTTGGATGCTCAGGAAAAGGGGATGCTGGAACTTCATTTTGTTCTCCTGGACTGAAATTGAGCCCACATTTACGTCTTGCCAATGTATGTAGTATGTTATTCAATAAATCTAGAATAAACCATTGAATTATTTTATGAATTATGTACCAGAAGAGAGCCTTGGTGATTTCTGGAATCTCGTTCTTTTACCATTTAAATGGATGGATAGATTTTACGCCGATTCAATCGGTGCATGTCATCGAAAATTCTGCTTCCCATAGACCACTCCTTTTGAGGAATAATTCAATTTCCATCATTCAAGCACGGTTGTCTGCATCGCTTCAAACATAACTACTGTTACACTATACCGCCGTATAATTTACGTATATAATCACCACTATAATAATATCTATTTGTTGCTATTAATAATATTTTCCTCTACTCTTCCTCGGATATGTTCATCAAAGTCGTTATATGATATATTTTTTTTTGGAATCCTTACGACAAAATTTAATGTCAATCCATGAAAATATTCAAAAGTGTAATTTTATTGCTGTTTCATGTTGCTGTCTCAGCTATATTCATTACTTTAATATTCCTGTTAGTTACTTTGGTGAAGGCCATTTTAGCATAAAAAATTCAAATATTTTAAAGAAATATTTTTAAGAAATGCATTGCTTTAATAGGAAAATAAATCACCTAACGTCAAATATTCCTGAAACGATGACTTGCTTATTGAGGTGTGATCTGCTAAGGTTCTAAAAACTTCTTGTTCAAATATTTATAGCTCTAGCATTTATTGCCATTTCAAAATTACATGAGAATATTATAAAATACACTTTAATTATTAAATACCTAGACGAATGCTTTATTTTTCTATAGGGAAAGAATCCCTCGAATAATAAGCTTATTTTTCCAATGAAAACTTGTATAGATTTCAATTTTTATAGAAATCGATAGGATTAAGCCACCTGAATATAAATTACTGTTAACGGTTTCTTTGATTCTTATTTTCAAATATGTTTTAAATCGTACTACCGTAAATTTGGATGTTACAAATACGGGAAATTTAATCACCGTCAAGACTCTAGGAATCAAATCTCTTTTGGAACTATTCCTTCGATGATATTTTTGGCCTTCTTTTCCGTTACGAATCTCATCAAATTTAAAAACAAGACACTTTAATATTACATAATTTAATAAAATCAACTTTAAGAGTAGCATGGTCATAAATTCGAGAAACAAGAATGAATATCTATGCCTATGACATTTACACGAATTTCCCTCCTGATTAAATGCCGACGTTTTCAACTCTACCATCGTCTTCAGGACACTGAATGACTATCCATATTACGACCTAGGCATTCTTTAATAAAGTACCACTTTGGGAAAAAAGCTCGTTCTTTCTAAAAAATGAATAATTTCTGAGAGAGCGAAACAATCCGTACAACTATGAGAAGGGTGCTTTCATTCTGTTCCATTCCTTCCACGAACGAAGAATCACCTCAGTAAATTCCATAAATGCTTCCTTGCAGTGAAATAAAATTAATTATAAATAGTTTATACTTAATGCAAATAAAATGAAAGGGTATATAATATGCTTTAATATCTTTTGCTGTCGCTTGTATTTAAAAAAGGCTTAAGAATGAAAACCATCTAATTTATAGCTATTTGATAAACATTTTTGCAAAAAGAAGGAAAATAACATCAAAATGATAACTGGAAGTATTAATTGCGCCAGAAGAATTCATCATAATAAACATCACCAGTGGAGTAATATTTTTTAAGGCATTTGCAGTGAAAATTGAGATAGACTTGAAAATTTGCATTAGCTCTCTTACTTCATCCAGTACATAGCAACAGCTAAAACACGGGAGGATGTTTGTACGATTTTGTAACAGGGCTGTTTTAACCTAGTTTCGCGGAGTAATTCTACACTACAACCGATGAATAGACGTTGTATACTTTTCTAATCAGCGGAAAAGCTTCTGTAAACTAAAAGCATTTCGAAGGAATTTCGCACAAGCCTTTGAGAAACTTGCCAACTAGGACTTGAGCATTGTTTACTGGGTTCTTTTGCTTAGAAATCTGACCGCAAGCACGAGAAATTAATCATTTTATCTTCGAAAATTCTCCAAACTTTGGATCGTGACAAATGAAACTGCTGGAAAACTGAGCTATCCCCACACTCTCTCATATAAGCGTACGTTTTTGATTGATAGTTTTAATCTGATTCCCGGAGGAAGGAACTATCCTCGCACACTTTTCCAGTGTCATTTACGTGTATAAACTTTCGTCCGAGCGGCATGTTTTCGTTAATGTGCAGTTTTAATGCCTTCCTTTCGGCACTCACCTCTCTAGGCGAACGTCACTATTAGTGAATAGCTTGTCTAAGCCCGCTCGCTAATTAATCCTCGAGGCAAGAGAGAGAGAGAAGTAGGCGAAGAAGGGGGTCATCCTAAACTTCATGTATTCTCCCTGCCCATCGTGGAGGGGGAAAACTGCGTTTTGCTACTAGAGTTCTCGTCATACCCCTTCCCGTGTCCCCACACCAGACGCTTCTTCACTTGACCCACATATCGCAGTGTTGTTAGGGCTCAAAACAACGCCTCCATCCTCCGTTACACCCCTCCGTCACCTTATTATATAATAACGTACCATCGCGAGAAATCCTCTCTATTTTACTCTCCGATGCTCCCTCGCTTCTCTTTTTGGACGCTTCCCTTTGGAAAAATGGGCCTTATGAAAAATTCATCCTCGTGTGTATCTGCATCCCTAACACGTGGTTGGCTTTTTGACAAAACTTGTTAGGCTGTGGAATTCTTTATGCTGAGACTAACCGTTGTTTGTTTCTCGGTCGCCGTTTCGAGTGCAGGCCAATTACGGCAAATCTTCAAGTCAAATCGATATTTATGAAAGAAAGGATTTTTTCCGTGTTGAAATCAGTGTAGCTTAATCATATTGCCACCCTATTTTATTATTCTCTACCTTCACTTTGCGGGGAAGTTCTTTTTGTTCTTTTGGACTAAAGTTTCGAGCTTTGTGTGTCTGTTGGTTAGGCTTTTCGAAAATCATTTCTGAAAGTATGAGTAATATGAAATACTGGCTTAAACTTTTTAGGGTGTATTTTTTATAAGGTGCTCTTATTCAATCTTCTTTGTCTAAAACAAATATTAATTTTCTCCACCTTCTTCTTAATAGCATAGGCGAATCATGTTAAACAGTATGGCCCCACAAGCGTTTTCTTCTTTTAATTTTTTTTAAATACTAAACAAAACGAGGAAAACACGATATTTTTATATTTGAGGGGACGTAAAACCATTTCTATTAATGTAGAATAATTAATGAATTGACGAAATATTTCACCAAAAATAAACTACTTCTCTCAATACGCTGTAGATTGGAAGGTTATCAGTCGTTTCAACAAAAATTTCTGAAACAAATGGATAGATTTTCAATTATCGATACGGTGGTATCTAAAAATATACACCCTCTCAGGAGAAATGTATCAATAGTAACACACAAAGTAAACTCTTTCTTCTGGAGTTATAAAAATAATTTTTATCTCTCCATTATCCTACTAACGAAATATTAAGCGATGTTTGCTAACGAAGCGATTATCACTGATTTTCATTTAACTTTGACATAGTTTGGTTTCCATTCAACCATTAGCAACAGATAAGGCATGAAGCCTATCCTTCATCGTTGATATTGACCCTATTACTAGCGGCAGCTATTTCTCACCTGTCGGAGCAATCTCTAGTTGAGTAAGCGGATGGATAGATTGTGGCCTAGTATCAGATTGTGGTCTGTAAACAAAGGTCAGAGACGTACATGTTTACATGTAAGTCTCTGCTTTAATTTTTCTAAAGGATTTTCTCGTTTTGCTAGTTGTCATTGTGTTGATGTTTTGTGCGTAGATTAAGCGGGATAATTTTTAATTGAAAATATGGAAAGGTGTTTAAATTAAGTTTTACGTGTGATATAAACAGCTTTCACGGTCTATGGCTCTTCATCATCATCATGTGGTATTTTGTCTGAGAGCAGGTCCCATACGCCACTGCCGTCTCCATTCTCTTCTGTCTATTAGCTTCTCTTTAGTCTCTCTATAATTGCTGTTTTTCACCTCATCCACCATCTTAATTCTTCTTCTTCCTCTCTTTTTCTTTCCCTCCACTGAAACTTCTAATGCCACTCTTAATATGCCATTCCCTCTACTTCATAATCTTATGGCCCTTAATCATCATTAAATAGATGAAAAGATTTAATAAATTAAATGTGGCGTAAAATATCCTCATTCTCGAAAAACCATAAATAATATATCAAATATGGACTCCTGTCATCCAATATTCCATAAATATCCTGGCATAATTTTGATTCTGAATTATTATAAAAAGTTAGTTTCAGGAATTTCACGAAAATTGTATGACCATTTCTCAAAAATCTGGAACTATCATTCTTGTCAAAATGAAGAAAATGTGGTTCATGAATTTTCGTTAACTGCGTTTTTATCACTTTGGCAAATATGTCATCCGAAGGAGTTTAGTTCCTTAAATTTCGAGACTTATATTTCAGGAGGGAAATTCGCGTTTCTTAAGATAAAAATGTGCCCGGAAAAAATAAAAAGGGAACAAAATTTGTGCGTCATTTAGGTTTATCATGAGTTCTTGTACCGTTTCGTTAATTAAGGATCATCCTGTCATCTCTAGATCGGAGTGAAATAATTGCACATGAAAATTTTATTCTATCATCGTTGAATATTTTTCAATGTAGAAATTAATCCAAAAAGATAAACGTTTGTTGTAGTCTTCTTTATTCCTGATGGAGATTTACCACGAAGTCACCCAAGTAGTGGATTCTATAGAAGTTTTCGTTTTTTCCATTTAGTAGATTGATTAATAAATATATTAGAAAAATAAACTTTCAGAAAGTAGTAAATTATTATATAAGAGACGTAAAGTATTTTTAGTAAATAACGAAACGGCGAAGGAGGGAATCCACATGAAACAGAAGTTTTTATTCAAATGGTATTGTTGCAGTTTTAGGATTCAACTTGAAAGAGGAAGTTTTTATGACCTGGAATTCAAAGTTCCTTACCTTAGAGCTGCACACTTCAGTAGACATTATTGTATGGAACTAAGGAAATATTTTCCACGCAAGACACTTAGGTTAAAGCTCGCATCCACTATTACTAATTAACGTGTATTGAGTAATTGGCCTTAAACTGACCTTTAATGTCCTGTGAAAACTATCGGCGGAATTATCTGAAAATGGACGAGACGTGGAACTTCACTCTCTTTTATTCCTCCGTTTTATTACCGGGAATAAAAGAAATAGGAGTGGCGCAATTTGACACATCTGGCAATCCAAGTGATGGCATTCCTTCATCAGTGAAATAAGTGGTGAGGAAAGTTGGCGAAATGAGACGAGGAAGTAATTGAAGGCGGATTGTAAAAGTGTTCCGCGAAAACTATAAAAAAGAGAATGACCGCAATCAAATTTGGGGATTAGGGAAAGGATATCGAGATGTCGCTTCAGCCCTTTTCCGCTTACACAGTCCACTGGTAACCTCATGGTAGGGATTTTAGCAGTGATCAAATATTGCATGACCTTACACAAAAAGCTGACCGAAGAAGTAGGAAAGAGTGAGTAAACCTTATTTTTCCTCATTTACCTTCTAATGCCACTTGTAATATGCTATCAATTTCATGCCTTAGCCAGTTAGCTTTCCTTTATCTTATTTCCTTCATCATCCTATAGTCCTTAATCATCTCTAATTAGTTGAAAAGATTTAGTAAATTAAATGTGGCAATTCTTCATTTACCAGTTTCACTTACATGATGGCTATTCTTTAACAAATGAACAATCTACCCACACCTCTTCTTCGTGAGAATTTATTTCCCTCTCCCTTCCTTTCCACATACATTTAAACTATTAAAATATTCTTTTTAGCTTGGTAATACTACCTAGGTAACGAAGCCTGGCATTCAATTAATTGTGGAAAATATACTAATAAATTTCGTTTCTATTTCCGTTCTGGTTGTTCTCAAAGATACCCGAATATTTTGATTACTAACCTATCGGATCTGCTTTGACACCGAAGAGCCTTTTTATAAACGCGAGAAACCGTTTCATTCAACGAAGCGAAGGATTTTCTGTCATGAAGGGTGATTTGAATTAATTATTCGAAAATCGATGTCAGATCGCATGACTTTTTTACGATTTCCTAGCTTTTTTGTAATCATCAATTAGATTCGAGCAATAATGGATGGTTTAAAAATATGATATTTTAAATTAATTCTTGAATAAAGTACATATTTTTCACTTCCTCGTAATAGCTAAATTATACTAAAACTACACAATAAGACAATATACAGACAAAAATAATGGAATTTCTATTTAAACCTAAACGTTGTTTTCACTTTAATAATACATTTACTTTTATACTTGTGGAAAATGTGCTTGTTTAGTGAAAGAATCGCTGTCGTGGCATCAGCTTTGAAATTTAGTTTTAATATATCATTTCTCATTCGTCTTCATTCATTTCATTCCTGATATTGTCTTTTATAAATACCGTCTTATATTACGTACATTTTTAATTAAAAGTTTCTAATTTCACACGCATGTTTTACATCAATGACGGTAGGAAAAACTCTTCCACAGAAGATTGTGTCCTGAATTGTATTTACACTCATTTTTACTTTTTCGGAGAGAACTGAATGAGAAGAAAGATGCACTTTCATATCGTAGGCTCCGCATTTTATGCAAGCTCGTACTCGTGGTTGAATGAGACTCGTCCATCTATTGTTTCTCGTCTGCTTTTCCCAACTTGAGACGCTCAGTCTGAGAATATCTATTGTTGTTTTTGGAGGCCTTGTTATCATCATACTTTGGTCAGTATTCATCAAATTCTCAAAGGTTGAATTAGTACCTACATTAAAGAGGTTCAACTTCAGGTCAATAAAAATCCATTTGGACAGAAGTTAATAAACTTCAATGACGCTGTGCTTCATAGCATGATTTACTCAGAAAACACGATTAAAGGGATTTTTGCACATTACATACGTCTTCCCATTTGTTAAAGAATTTAAAACCATTTTAAAGTTAAAATAACAAACTCTGATTTTTCCATCCATATATGGATAAAGGCATTGCTTAAAATGTATATATAATTGATAATTAAAATTAATTATAAATTTATATACAATACCTTTCCATTGAGTATATTTAATGAAAAACGTAGTGTACGGAACAAATGTAAAACTTTTTAAGTTAGATTTTTCTTTACTTAAGACTACAGATGTATTTTCCTTGCCCGTTTTGTGTCGACTAATACAAGTACTATTCTTCGAAACGGTGACCTCGCTGTTTCGGAGTGTCAAAGGATATTTTGCTTTAATTATAATGTTCGATGTAGTCTCATTCAATACTTATGCCTTTGTCTCTTTTCCCATCTAAGTAGTATTGAAGCGTCTTTTTCAATTACTTCTCACGCTTTCGAGTTATCCATTAGATTGCTGAAATAGTTTTGATTCTTTTGGATGTTGAAATATATTGATTTTATGAATTATTTGATACATTTACGTTTCAGAATTCAAAATTGTACCGATGCATGATGATATTTAAAGTTAAATTATTAAAACATTGGTGCACGAATCATAAATCTAAAACTCTTTAAAATAAATTAAATTGAAAAGACAGTGAAGTGAAGAGTACCAGTAATGAAATCAATCAAGAGCGTATATGATGGTGTATAAAAGTTAAAATAAATAAATATTGTTAAAAATTAAATTTAATTACTGATAAAATATCCAAAGCCGTCTAGAATATCCGGATTCTGTTATATATTAGAAATATATTTTAGTTGGTAACATGGTTTTCTTCTTATTGTAATATGGCGTGAATGATAATTGCCTGATATGATCCAACAAAATATATGGTCCAATTAAAAAGGAAATTTCTAAGGGATTTCAAAGAACTTTCCGCTTCATTTTTTTATTTTCCCAGATTGGTAGCATTCCACCAGGAATTTCGCCGGTTGAGAACGGGCTAATGTTTAGCAACTCAATTTCAATTGCCTAATTTTTTCATTGCCGCAACAATTAAGCTGTTACGGAGGCGAACTTCTTGGCTCATAAACTATTACTTTTTTACAAAGAATCTCAGTTCGGCCTAATCAACGTTGGCGCTTTCGAACTGCTCCGTAACGATAATGGGTCCAATATCACTTAAAGGATACCCGCGGAGTCTAAAGAGCCAATAAGCAAATTCGTGCTTTTTGTCGATGTCATCAAGTACATCGAGAGACGCCATCTTAACGAGCTAGGCAATTTTCCTTCGAATTTAATTAGAAAATCTTTTGCGACATTTTCGCGTGGTTTTCCTCCCCTCCTTATACGAACCGATCTTTTTTACTATCCCGCTCTCTTCTGATTAAGACGCAACGCGATGTTTACCCTTTCCCGTTTTTTCCCAATCTCCTCCCGAACTCCCCCTCCGAATTCCTGGGGGAAGTCCCTCCTTGCGGAACGCGACCGTTCCCCGATGGGTATAAGTCAGTCAACAGCGCCACTCAATTAAAAAAATTTCGATTGTTTACGCTGCCGAATTTGGCCGAGCAGTTAATCTGCAACGACTTAGTTCTCGAGGTATTTTCTGAAATAATAGGCGGCGTCTGTTTGTATTTCGAGGACCGCAATGAAAAGGGGGCGTCTGTTTTCCTTGGCGAAAGACTCCAAAGTCGACGGAATTCTGTCCCCTTATCCATCCCGCTCTCTCTAGGTAATCGAGACCTCCCACTCTTTTATCCGCAGGGGCTTTTCCTTCCATTCCCGAAGGCAATTCCATGCATGCACCCGACAGAGCTCGTAGTTCCGTATGCTTTGTTTTGAGTTACAAAATTAGCTCACCTTTACTGTTGTAATTGTAAGGATGGCCTCTTTTAAAAAGTAACGGTCGCACGTATTTGATATGAACTGTTTTGAGTTCCGCGTGAGAGCGATTATAGACGTTGCTTCGTCCTTCGCAGGAATGACCGTGTGAAATTTCGACCAATTACGGTCCAAGGTTCGTTGGCCTTCACGTCGTAACTTATTTAATTATAAGAACTTCGGTGAATTTTTCCTCAAAATGTTCTTGAAGTAATGGTGAATCGATATCCTTAAAGAGAAATTCATTAATTTTTCGGCAAGCCATCTTCTAGTTTTTTCATTAATCTTACGGTTGGTAGGTAGCCATAATTTTTCTTTTCCTCTTCTTTTGTATTTAAAACTAGCTGCCATTTGACTCACGCCAGAAAGCAACGATAATTCCTTATATACCTTATAAAACGCAATGTCAACACTAACAGCTTTTCCAAGAAAATCTTGGAAAATTACTCATTCAAAATATGGGAAAAAACGAACAATATATAGCAATGCTTATCCAAAAAATAGAAAGGAACACTTGTCGAATACAGTTAATTCGATGCTATGAGCAACATTTCAAGCCATCAGTAATATTCCCATTTTCAAATCCTTCTTGAGGATCTTTCGAACCTTAAATTTCGATTAGTAAAAATAGATAACTCGTCAGTGATTCTTAGATATGACATGTTACATCCACTATTCTTGTCGTGATATTTAGATTATCATCTTTTTAAAGAATATTTATCACCTAATATTTCCACTACCTTAGAAATTCTCATATTATTAAATTAGGTGTGACTTGAAGCAATAATAATGTTTTTAATTTAATATGTCTCACCTTGCGGTGACATGAAGTGGCGATGCAAGTCTCCTCCATCAGGTCTTCTCAAAGATCGACCACCGCTAAGCCAAGTGTCCTCCTCGCGGTTGGGGTAGCCATGCTGTGGATTTAACACAAAAACAGTTAAAATCGATGAGGTTACATGCACAAAGTAATTCGATTATATTCATATACATAAAATTCGAGCGATATGAATTCGTGTCTTCTTATTTAAGAAAATTTTCGTTTTAGAAAAATGAATTTCCCGAAAGAAAAAGGAATAAATTTTGAGATATAAAAATATTAAATTGTAGCTACATGACGTGGTAGTATACGCCTTAAAATTGCATCTAATTAAAAATTATCTGTAAAATTTCTTCCAATCAAATTAATCGATAATCGATTAGACATGGTAATAATTACTGGTGACTTCTATCGATCTATAATTATTATTCCGATAAAGATGTACATGTTTTTTATTTTAGTATTTACTGGGATTGAGTTTCAACTTCCATATTTTATCAAATCATCCCTGTTTTGGGATGATTTGATAAAATCTTTCCTCCTACTCAAAATTTTTACTTATCTTTTAAATGAATAACGGCGTGCCAACCGGCATGACATGGTGTTTTTAATGTAAAAATAAAATCATGGATCATTAGATTTATTTAAAGTTACTATGCTGAGATCTTTTCTAGAGTAGACTTTGAGCTGCTCTTATTATTTGACATTGTTTATCTAATTTCAGTTTTTCAACTTGCTTTTGTGAGGTGCATGAGCACAAATTAACTGCATCGTGAAATATGCTTCAACTAAATGCCCTTATTTAGAGAATATAGCGGAAAGAATTGTAAGTGGAACTTGAATATTCCAAAGATATTGTTTTTAGATGATGTGCGCTTGAAGAAATTATTCTACTACGCATTCATTACATCTGACCTTATCTTCAGTATGCATCTTGTCAGTAGTATTCTGACGATGAGATAAGCCAGCAATGAGCCAGTGATCAAAACTGGCTCTGGATCTCTGGATCAAATATCCATTTTATTTTTACGCAGTGATAAGCAGTTCTGCATATTTTCATTCGAGATCTGACTGAGATTATTGCTAACTGGAAATGATTAGAGGAAAGG
Source organism: Sympetrum striolatum (assembly GCA_947579665.1). Taxonomy (NCBI): domain Eukaryota; kingdom Metazoa; phylum Arthropoda; class Insecta; order Odonata; family Libellulidae; genus Sympetrum; species Sympetrum striolatum. The sequence goes on from OX388341.1 coordinate 30,776,635, forward strand.
AGATAACAAGCTCGAGTCTTTAGTTTGATCCAGCGAGTATTTTTTTTAAGACCTTACATTAGTTCCCTTCTTTTTGGGTAATCTGAAAACCTGCACAAAAGAAGAAAATATAGTCGAGATAGTGTTATTAGAATTTCTAAGTGACAACGACATTCCTGACAAAAAATAAGAGAGTAGATCACCGAATAATATGTGCAATTGTGCATAGATTTTCACTCCCCTACTCACTCCCGAAGGTATCGGAGGAATATTTGCACCCTTCAAATAAGCAATATCCTAGCTTTCACCTCCACTAGACCTCGTAGACATTAACGCAGGCTTGCCGAGGCATAGCTAGTTTATTTCTCATTTCATAAAAATTTCTTCTTTGCAGTAATAATTTCCATAAAAATATTTTATATTATTTTAGCGTTGATTCCTTTTATTCTACTATTTTTATTTCAGATATCAAATATTGGAATAAAATTCAGACCAATTTTTTTAGGAAATTAAATAAGTAACTTCCTGGGATCGAGGAGTTACTTAATTTCTAAAACAATATGTCGTTATTTTTGCAAACTGCTATTACTGGTAAACAAGTTACTTCATACAGAATAAAAAATTTGCCATGAAACTAGAAAAATTAAATTCAATGTATTCAATTCCACAACTTTTTGTTGTGGAATTGAATACATTGTGTTTAATTTTTCCAGTAATGGAATTCCACAAAGTGACGGCTGCTACCATTGAGATTATTACCATGAAACATTTTAATATCGACATGATGGAAATAGCGAGAAAAAAAGCATCAGGGTACATGAGGTAACTTTAGGGGCTTAATTGTGAATTTATTTAACAGCAGTATCTTATCTGTTCTGCATCTATTTAGTGACTTATCAACCAAGATACTTTTTGAATACATCTAGCTACATACTGAAAATATATGGATTCCGTGAACCATGGCATGCCATCTAGCGCCCAACGTAAGAGTTAAAAGACATTTAAAATGCTACCGCATCCAACGTCTGTTTGTTTGTTTACTTTTTGTCGCGTTATCTCAAAGGACGGAAGCAGACACGCCGTCTGTGTTATACTTACGTCTTAAGCTCAACTCACCGCGGAATGGGAATTCCCTTCCTTCTCCAACAAATCCTGAAGGAATATGCGAGCCAGTGCATCCCTGTCGCTCGTCAATTCGGGTTGCGATGGGTACTCGGGCTGTCCGTCGCCGTAGGAGAGAGCGGCGGATGCGGGCGATGGCGTCCAAGTGGAGGACAGGAGGATGACGGTGAGCAGCGGAAGCAGAGGCGGGAAAAGGAGGCGCGGTGGCCACGGCATCTACCAAAAGAGAAAACGGCAAATTAATCATCCTCGTATTATTCAAAAGACATAAGAACCCATCACTACTGAACACGGTCCTTAACGAGTATTTTTGTCGACCAATTATAACGATAATGGCAACCACATTAGATCAGTGTCTTCGTAGACCTTATTCTCCTAATCAAGCTAGTGCATTATTCTCAGAATTCACGGTTAATTGAAAATTAGTGTGTGCCTCAGTCTTTATTCATATTATACTGATAAGTGTAATATATTTTTGAAAGTTCCTCACTTGTTAATGCAGAAAAACCTTTACCCACATATCGTGCTATCATGCGTATACGTTGAACATTTTCACTACTATTTTTAATAATAATAAAAAATCTTTTTTTATTTACTTGAGACTAGGACTAATGGATCTCTCCTTACATCTAACCCTCCTACATATAATCTTTTAAAGAAAGAGACATCTTGAAGTAAAGTACACAGATTAAAAATTCTTTTCTGTTTTAAAAACTCAAGGTTTCTCTTAGGAAAAATGTATCGCAGCAGGAAAACTGACGCGAGAAAAGAGATGTAAAATAACTATGGATATTTAAGTAAATTTTCAAGGAAAAAGAGGGTTAAGAAAGATATGAAAGACCAATTCAGATCAATATTTACATAAAATTAAATAAAAATAAAATCAAACCAATAGAAATGTTTGCTTAAAGTAAACAGAAAAAAAATATAATGAGGAGCAAATTATTGAGTTACAGAAAGATATGGCTATAAAAAGTAAAATGAAAATAAAATAGCGAAATATTTCTTTGAGGATTTCTCAATCTTCTCTATCGATGGTGAAGCACGGGAAAATTCGATAAGGTCTCTCTGATTTCAGCCCACTTAAAATAGCATTTTTCATTTATTTGTACCTCGTTATCGTAATGCATCTATGCCCCTTATTCGAGCTGCTTGATGCACTGATCGGTAGTGGATAACCTCTCGAGTTTTTATTGAAAGTGCTTCAGAGATCAAATCAAGGTTTTCGGGGCTTAATTCGCAATACTGTAAAGGACCATCGAGTTCATATCGCGATTTGGGATCACGAGAAATCGGAAATAATGTGAAAATCTTCAGAATTAGAAGTTGAATACACTATTTATATTTACGGTATTATATATGCAAAATTAAGCTTTTCGAGACAGTCGTAGTAGTAGGGAATGTATCGTATCAGGTTTTGTTTTATGTTTTTGTTTAATTTCTCTTGAACGATAGCCTTTCCTCGTAAGACTGAAGAAAGGAAAAGAGGAAACAGAACACTTAAATACTCCCTTATTTATTTTACAACGCGTTTCATATGTGTCAATATCTCTCGGATTATTTTATATTCTATTCAAATTAAATTCATTGTAATAGCTGCATTTTCATGGGAATATTCATTCGAGAATAATCCTCTTTGTTCTCAGCGTTGCGCTAATTTTCTTTCCCGGATCGACCGACTGTCATCATTAACGTGGTTAACAGACATACCGTGCCTCCACTTTGACGTTGAGAGATGTGCCTCCGAGAGGAGATTTAGGGAAATAGCTGATAAGGTTATATTGATGAGATTTTGCCTTTTTCTCCTTCTCGTTGTCTTTCGTCTTAAATTCTGTTCATTCGAATCCAAACGGAAGAAGTCGCTCGTCTCGAAATCTGTCTTTCTTTTTATAGAAATTAATGAACACATAAATTTTATGGTTACAACACCACATCTGGAAATCAACCATTTATAAAGGGCGTGAGAAATCGCAATCTGATAGAGCAAATGCCATTTTGGAGTGAATATCTTTCAGGATTTGCTAAATTTTTTCCCTGTTATTAGCTTATAAAAGTTAGGCTTAAAATTAAAAAAATAAGACGAGTGCGATGATGAAATAATCGAATGTTAAGGGAAATATTCATCGTAAATGAATCCAAATTTGTATATTTTTTCAATTTTTAATTTTTTTATTTTCATTGTAATAAATGGTCGAATTATTTTCAGATTGATTACTAATTATTTCCCAAATAATTAATTAATAGTATAAATGTGACTAGGTATCAGTTTATTTGTTGACCTGATCATTCGTAATTTAATCCATTTAATAATGTCCGATGTATTTTAATTACGATGATTATGTCAAGGAGAGTCCTGGATAAAGCGTGGAAATATAAATAACATCTTTTTTTGGCGGAATTCTCGATTTTCATAGTAAAAGGTCTTCTATGAAAGATAACGAAACCAAATATATGTGTTAGCGATTGGCTTCGTAATGAAGACATCTTAATTTTCCATTTATTCAATTTTCCCATTCCTCGTGCCCATAATTCTCCCTAATAATATTCAAATAATGCGTTTGATTTAACTTAGCAATGCCACCAGGTTTTACAAAAAATATAACCTTTATTGCGTACAAGAGACGAATTGCATTTTGATTTAATTTCAAATGCTATGAAAAGGGAGAGAAGGAGAGAAAAGGATAGGTGCCATTTCCTCCGACTAATTAATAAAGTTTCGAAGTCCGGAGAGAGAAGAAAGAATGAACGTTTAAGAAAAAGGACGGCAGTCATAAATGCTAAATCCGTTGCCCAAACAAAAACGAGAAAACGTTAAGAACCTTCCCGAGAGTATTTTTTGCATCCACTTTAAAAGTAAGAGAAGTTGCCGACGATTTGATGCCGCTAATCTTCATGCAAAATTAACCGCACAGAGATTACAAAAAAATATAGAAGAGCTCCTGTGATTGATTCAATCCTTAGCGAAAGGAAAATTTGAGGGTACCCATCAACATCATAGACTCTTGCTAGCTTTCCTTTCTATTATTACTTGATGTTATTTTAATCTCTTACTGACACTTTATCAACTTTCAATGAAAACTTGGTCAAAAGTAGGATTTGGACGTCTATATTCAGAATAATGGGATACTAAGAATCAGTGGATTTCATCACACATTTCTTTATCGTAATAGACGGACCTCACATTTTTGTCTCATGTCTCGTATTAAGATTTAATGTTAAATGATCATCTATGTAGTTGTGATGTATAAATCTCTAAAATTATTTCAGAAGTAACTCTTTGATATCAAATAAGCTCTGGTAAATTACTGGAATCGTAGAAATGAGACTTTCACAAATTTATAAACGTTTCTTTAACTTTACAAACTCTCTCTCTCTCTCTCTCTTCCCGAATAGAAATGAGCGGTGGTCTATGGTTGGGATATAATTGAGCTAAAGTAATTTTTATAATTAATCTGAAATAATTTAAGGCATATAGTCTGTGTTCCGCATAATTTGATTTTCTATAGATGGTCTGCTCTAGGATGCAAAACTCTTCTAGATTCCGCAGCGGATCCGTTATCGGCAGTGATGGTTTTCTCCTATATCTACGATTTTTTCTTTATATCATTACGTTAAATTCAAGAAAAGGCATAATCAAAAAAAGTTATGATTTGCCTATTTTCTTTAAAATCATCTCTTGAGGCGTTTAGCGTTTCTTTTTCCTCCAATTGTATAAACTGTGAAGAAGAAAATGTTAAGCTTTCTCTGTAAAATATGGTCTTGTAAACTAAGTGATGAAGTTTCATATACCTTCTTTATCCTTATTCCTTATGGAAGCTATAATATGGAAATTATATTCTATAGATTATGTCTTAATTGCCTTTAGAAGTAAAGGATAAAGTATATTAAAAACCATTTGCACAGAAGGATTGGAACATCAAAATAAGGTTTTCAAAATGAATGATGACAATCGCTTTTCGTGATGGAATCTTTAAATCGTCCAAACTGAAAAAGCAGGGATATCTGATTATATTTTGAGGTATTCGTAGATTCCAATCATTTAATCGTTGTGACTAAAGTGTTGGAGAACTTCTTACCAAGATTCCAAAAGTTTTTTTCCAATTCAAGTTTTAGTTTCAAAATCGAATAAACGTAAATATACCAATACCATATCATAGGATTCGTCATAGAACTTAATTTAATTTGTCAAGAAAACATTAAATAGTTTATCTTAAGTTGAATTCGATACGAAATAGATAGAAGCTCTCATTAAGGGATTAATGAAAATGGTTTTACTCTGTTTTTCTGCCTGCTTTTCAATAACCCGCAAACCTATGTTTCGGCATTTAAAATATCAAATCAGTTACAATTGGGAAACTCTGAACAACTTAGTTTTCTCCTCGAATGTCTGTTAGATGTTCACAACAGACAGAAGAATCTGTTAAAAACTTCCCAGCGTTTCAAGAAAAGCGTTAGGTCAACTAATTTAATATTTCAGGACCGGCCTCCACTCCAAACTGTCACTCACACCTCTGCAATTACTGCTCTTGTTAAGGAATTTTCTTCGTGCCGCAAAAAAGTCGCAATTTAAACTTCGTTAAACTTTTCGCTTCGCACCTACTCTCCGCTCCTTATTCCCGGAAACAACTTATTATATCACGTGGGAGGGATACACACTTTGGACACGGATTCTTCTTTTTATCGTTTCTCACCTTTATCCCGCCTTCGTTTCGTTTTCTTTCAACTTTGTTTCCCTACATCTGTAACGTTGTTCTACAATGATAATGTGAGCATGTGCACAGTGTACACTTCATTTATCGTAAGAGCATGTGAAGTATACAATACAAATTGATAGTCTTTCTAGATGGGAATCCGTGATCTATCTCGGACTACTCAATTTATAATATTTATATTGATATGTAATCATTTATATTTAATTAGAATAATTTAAATCAATTCATAATAATTCATATTTGTTTATAATAATTTATATTTATTTACAATCACTTATATTTATTTATAATCATTTATATTTATTTATAACTATTTATATTAATTAATAATTTCTTATTATTAGTATTAGTATTGTTAAAAGTGCTTCGACAGCTTAGGTCATTTCGCACATTTGTTCCCACCGGGAATCGAACCCGGGACCGCTTTCGCCAAAGGCAAATGCGCTGTCCACGTGACTATCCGGGAACCATAATTTCTTATCTACCTCCTTGTTGTTCTACTTCATTCTCCTCGTAACTAAGCTTGTTTGCCATAAACTTTTGACTGCATAATTTAAGGTGATTTAATACTTAGTATAGAGTTCTAACCGCTCTTTCCTGTGATATTGATCCAGCAGTTGCTGCTAGCAACTGTTAAGTTAATGCTTGCTATACATTATTTAAGGAAGTATCGCCTTCTTTTAGCCTTGCTTGTGAAGGATCAAGATTGCCCCCTCCCCGCACTGCCACTCGCATGCTTCTGTCTCTGAAAGCATTTTATTGAATCCCAAAATTTTTATGCTCTTACAATTTTAAAGAGTATTATGGATCTACACGGAATGATTAGCTTAATTTATTCGTATATCATACTCGCTGAAACAAAATTAAGGTATTAAATACGATTGAATTGCTGAAAATTGGTAGAAGACACTGTAATACAGGAGTATTAAATATATTCCACCTTGTGATTTGCGAAAGTTTAAACCGAATAGTTGCTTTGAGCAAATACTAAGTATAAATGTTTTGTTATCATTAGTATTAAATAGTTATCCTAAGGTCCGAAACTCTCTATTTCCATTCTATTTTGGCCTATTTTATGAAGTATTGGCGCATTCATGCCACATCGATGCATGTTCAATTAGGGCTTCGGAAAGCGTTAACGCTAAACCGCTGCAAGCAGATATAGTAGCATAACAATAAGCGAGGAAGCTACTCATTGAAAGGGTCTAATTATAACGCAGAGCAGTATATGTTGCTACAACATAATTGCGTGTTTTGAGCTAGTGGAACGAGTAAGATGCTTTTGCTGCTTTTGGATACATAATGTAGGTTTTAATTCATTTCATGTATGCATAAGATCAGAGATAATCAGGATCTGTGCATTGTTGTCACTATAATTTGTTATTTGTTGATACATTGACCTACATTTCTTCTTATTGTACAGTAAAACTTAATGTAGTTTTACTTTACTTTTTACTTAAACATCAAATACATCCATATGATTATAATCAGTGTGGCCCGTAAAAAGTTCAGTTGAGATTATATTTCATGCCAAACTTTAAGGAGCATCTTAGTAACTGGTTCTATTGATGAAATAATTGATTCTTCTTTTCATAGATGACATCAAACCTTTCATGTACTCTAAGCATTACAAAGCGTAAAAGTATGAAATAAAAATGGGTACTCCATGTCATTATTCTCTTATTTTATTGACCTATTTATTGATTCAAACTATGCGTTATAACTTCAAATAAGTATCATAATATTCTCAAAATAATTGCTAATACAGATACTTTGATATATACATCTGTAAAAATAGTTTCATTTTTTATTTCTGTAGCATCTCTGACAATATTAGTCACTTTGTTAACTGGAGAAAATTACTCATTAGGTTTAGTGTGAAGGAAGTGTAACCGTAGTGGCCTAACTCCATCAACGGTCATTTGCTCCTATTCCCAGCTGCAAATTCAAATTCACTGGAAACGAGGGACTAGCGTTACAACTGAAATACTCTTGCTCTCCTTTGCTGCAGTGCGACAAATTGCTGACAGAAGCGGTACATAAAGTTGGGCGAGCACACTTGTCCGGTTCATATCAAGGCATTTTCATTTTGCGACTAAATTTACGGCTACGTACCACAGGTGTTATAATCCGGCAACCCATTCCATTGCGTCATGAATTGGTCCACAAAAACCGTTTGAATTCGTCTCAACTCTGATCTAAGGTTGCGACTACATCTTTCCACGAGTGGTTCCCACCAGAGCAAAATTAACCAGAAAAGCGAAGGGGAAAAAATTTCCAGTTCTTTTGGAGCGGGGGACCATTTATTAATATCTTCCGAAATTCTTCTTCGTCTTCTGACTCACCCTATTCCCAATCTCTTTGCCATTTTCAACCCCGTTCCTTTCCCTTACCTCCCTCCCCTGTCTGCCTCACTCCTTCCCAGTCCTGAACTTCCTCCCTTCACCTCATTCGTATCTTTTCATGCATACTGAAACAGCGGCTAAAGCGCGTCTTGACACATGCTCTTCTTTTTCAAACCCCCCTCCCCCCGTCCACTCATTCGCCCTTCAGAAACCTCTTCGCGAGGCCTCTTTTCTCCTCTCTTTCAACCCGCGCGACCACCCGCGTCTCGCTCTAAACTCCTCGGAAAGAACAACCGCCCTCATAAATATTGCCTCAGACACCAAAATGGTGGATGGGGGAATTCCGGAGATGGGGGATGATGGGGTAGTAACTGCTCTTTCTCGAAATTGAATCCAACAGAGTTGTTCCTCATGTTCATATAAGATCGTCGGGGCGGTTATGGGATGTCTTCTCTGCTCTAGCTACGGTCTCGCCAACCGAAGCTTCTTACTCTCCTTAAATCCCGTGGTATTTCTTTACTGCTTTCTCGAGCACATGCGGTTTCCGGTACTCTGCGCCGAAGGGAAAGTTTTAAAGCGTAATTTCTACTAACTACTCCCTCAAGACTCCAATGCGGTTGATGCACCAGTTTATTTGTTCAATGGACGCATTTATATCATACATACAGTAAATTACAAGTCTTTTTGAAAGTTAGTGCGGTAATTTAAAGGAATTCCTGTCTTCACCGCAAATGAATTCAATGCCCTTTCTACTTGCTTTCTCAGTTATACATATTATAATCTTTAAAGATTAAATTTGAAATAATTTCTCTAATATTACATGTTTAATACCAATTTAAGGTTAATTTTTTTAACTTTTCCTCTTTTTACGCGATAGCTACCCTCGATATCAATATTAGTGTTTTATAATTCAAATTTGAGAATTTATGATGTTGATAATTACAAGAACACACTAACTCCATTTGTATGGATTTCCGGCTCTATTTCTTCCAACATGATAGAATTTAACTCTGTACTAATATTTTCTTTGACATCCACAAGCATGGCACTTATGTAGATGTTAATACAACCAGACTACTCATAGATATTTTGTTTATATTGACTCCAAAGATGTGTACTTAACTTAAAAATCAACAAAAAATTTACCACCTAATACAGATGTTTGAGGAAGAGAAATAGTAATAAAAACAGTTGTATTATGATATTTTTCCTGGAGATTTATATAACCTTTGCAGAAATTTTTTGTTTCCCCCAATTTATTTCTGTAGCTGTCAGAGGATTCAGCAATTCTTTACTTTTTCCAATATACCGTATTTTATGGCATAAGATACGCACCAACTAAAAGTAAATAACGCAAATAAAAAAAATCGCTGCTATGTTATCAATGCACAGAAAACTTGTACCATCTAGGCAAAGAATATTTCTATATTCTCATTTCATATTTGCAATTAGTTTTCTTATTGACGAGCTTTTATAAAACCCTACCTATATTATCATAAAACCTATCGCGAACTTGTTGTCTCAATACAAGAATGAACGAGAAAACACAACTTCTTTCTTACGGCTCCAAAGTAGTTTCAACAGTATTTTCATCGTGCATTATGTATACAATTTCATTGTACCAATATCGCGCATCAGTACTTATATACATTTGAGTAAATTTCGAGGATATTCCTTACTAGAAAATTTTGTAAATGTATCATTTCTTTCTATCACGTTACATGTGAATTCAGTTCGTCTTCACCATATTCACATTGTTCCTACCGCGTCTAGATTAATTCACTATCGCTCTTCTTTATCCCTTCCTGCTTTCCTACCGTCATCACGCGCCGCCATTTCGCATTTACTTTTTCTCGTTTCCGTCTCAACGGTAAACTAGTTTAAGGATTGGTCGGGGAAGTCGCCTCTCGACACGTAGACGGAACAATGGAATTTCCTCCTTTCAATGTAATTCTTCCAACTGTGGGAAAGTTACGTTCTTTTTGGTGATCGCCGGTTCGAACTGCGTCCAATGCGGCGAATATTACAATTTAATTTTGGATGGCTCCTGGGAATTCCTAATGCCCTGAAGACGCCTGGAATAAAAATTTACTATCCAATATAAGGGAAATATATCAATTTAGATTAGCGAAAATGCTTGTCTCTGTGCTCTAAAATCTATGATACTTCAATTACTAGTGTATTAGGTACGTTATGAATTATTATTGTAAAAATGATTACAGATTAATAAAAAATATTTCTCGTTAATTTAATACCTCATACATATTTCTGAAAGGAAATACGTGATGTTTTAGATGGAATGCATAAATTAATAGGACTAAAACATTTGCTCGATTTTGAAAATAATCGGCATTCAAGATTGATAATTAATTTCCATTATATATTTTTATCACAATTAATTTTAAAATATAAATATCGATTATTTGATGACTAAAATCAACTGGAGTTAAAATTTTAAGTTTGCAAAATAATAAACAAAATTGCAACACACTCTTTTAGCTAAGATTCTCATACAGAGACCGTTCTTGCTTCCTTGGTGCTTGTTGTTTAATAACTTTTTGCGTATCCTAGCTTATGATTTCTTCCATATAAAACTATTGTAAGCATTTTCCAATGCTGTTACGAAAATAATACCTTGAAAAATAACTATACAGTATCGTTAACTATTTACGTCTATGAAGATATTTGATAATTAAAAACATTGCGAAGTTTCAGCAGCCAACTTCGCTTTCTCTTACAACGCATCTGCCTTCTTCTCTTTGTTGTGACATTTACCATCCCAATTCATTAGCCTTGTTTCGTTAAACCATCTATTTCATCCCTTTTTGCCTCTCTCTTCATAACGCTCTTTTTCTCGCCGTCTTCTTTTTTTCGTCACGTTCTCCAAACACTTTATATAAAACCCCTTCTTTTGCTCATCCCTTTCCCGTACATCAGTCTGCGCATACTTTTTATTAATGGATCGCTTTATTTCTCTATCTCCCTCAAAGAATTATCCTTTTTGTGGTCGGACCATGTGTTACTCGCGGAGCCGTGTAAGAGGTTTGAGGGTGATATTTTGCTGATGGAGGATGACAGATGTTGAGATCGATTAGGAAGCAGTTGAGGCTAAGGAGAACCAATTCTATAAATACGGGGGAAATCGAAACGGAAGGGTTTTTACGAATTGTTGACCTTTGGATCCGATCGTCGTTCCGCCGTATTGCCTCCAATACCAGAATAATTTCCTCTTTGCAAAGGTTACGCGGTTTTTAATTTAATTTCTATTCCTTTAATCCAGCAGGAGGAAAAAGTTTAATATCCTTCTTTATATATATTTTCGTCTATTTTATTCTATTCTAACATTCAATTGGAAGATAAGTGGCGAACACTGGTAGAACTTAAATTTTCTGTTCTTGAAATTTGTCCTAGTAATATAAGAAATTCATATATGATGTAATATAATGCGAGGTTAGTTATAAAACATGTGACTAATTAAACTTCAGGGCACAGCCCAAACCATCGTGAGCATCTATATTTTTAGCATGGAATAACATTATTGAAACCTGTCTAATCTAACTACTATATGATGTCAAAATCCCTCCTTTCCTGGAAAGGAATGCTAGTCTGATGGTTAATCAAATTCTCAAGATTATGCTCTACCTTAATTGAGCTTATGTATACTAGAAATATGCATCAAATAATTATCCTACTTCTTAGTCTATATAAAGTTGCTGTAGGCGTTAAAAATTTTTTGACTAATCAAATTAAATGGGAGATATACATTCTTAGATATACTCTTTGCTTAAATTTTCTTAGTGGGAACTCAACATAACTCGGAATTCAAAATTGAAATGAATTTTCCGATATTCAGAGCATCGTACGCATGATGTAGCTGGATTGAATGAATTTAGCTGTTTCAGCTGTATGAAGTATTCATTAGATAAGACAATTATTTTTATTAGTTACCCTCAATTTACTTGTATTTCATTAGGTTTTATATTTTCTTTTTATTCCATGAAACACGTTTAATCATAATGAATCACTATTTTTAGATACTTTTTATCTCTGCTCTATGAGAGGTATCTACTATTTTCTAATTCCGAAAGCCAATGTATACAACTTTTAATGTAAAAATTCATAACCCTCAAATATATTAAACGCTTAGTTAATTGAATAGTAATAAAAAACATATACACATATATTTCCTCTAGTTTCACGAGTATTTACGTATATTTCTAAATCTCTAGATGAAATTCTACCTGCTATCTTGCATCATAACGGAGACTTTGATGCATGTTTTAATTAATGTCGGAAGAGCGCAGGTATTCATGCAAATTTGAGGATTAAAATCAGCAACTAATTTTGATAGCGAGCGGATCCTTTCGCCGCCAAGTCTTGCGCAGATGGTCCTGTTAATTACTCCGATGCCTTTGATCGAAATCGCTGTCCCTCTCCGCTAATGCGTGTTGTGCACAGCAAACCCTCTTTCACTTTTACTTTATTACTAGGACGTGCTCAGATTGGATAGCCCTTGTTTTCCATCCTCCCCAGGCGCACAATAGCCTCGCCGCACAATATTACTGCCCTCTCGATATCCCTTCGCCTGCATCAACACGGCCTCATCCTGTTAAAGCCCGCCGTTTTTTCCCTAAAAAAGTAAGCCCACCTCAAGAGCACTCGTTTACTCTCCGCTAATGAAACCGTTCGGAAAAATGATCGATTCCCCGCCGTGTTATTGTCTCTTTCCCACTTTCGAAACTTCCCCGTCATCCGGTTACTTTGACCCAATCCGCGTTGATTATGTAGGTAACGTGCTCCGGGCACTAATCATCCGCGAACGGTATCGGAAGCGCGTTTCATTTGTTCCCGTGGGAATAGGGTTTCGCCTTAATCTAGTGAATCGCTGTCTACGGGTCAACTGCAAATAGCATCGTCTAATCCGGATGGAAATCATCCAACCACTGGCTAAGTCTAACGCTTTCATTTAAATTCATGGAAATGAAGCGTTTTCTCCAACTAATAAAATAAAAGTTGTAAATCAATGTTTTACGTACTTTATAAAGTTTGTCTTTATACTCAAAGAGAGCCATACGTGGAGCTATGGTGATCTTGTTAAGCGGAATTCTTTGGAATTATCCATTATCAGATCATCGACCCTCTCGTCACTTTATTGGTCTGTTTAGAACGCTTTGGACTCCTTTCAGATAGCTTTCAAGTCACAGTCCTCATCGGGAATCGAATCCCTAACAACTTTTTCCAAAAGTAAACGCGTTACTCCATAAACACATACAGATCACGTTGAGAAGTGAAATTAGTAAATTAAGCGATTCCAAGCAGCTAGGAAGATCTTTATTAGTAGATGTACGTATGATGAATGTCTCATCCAAAACAAACAGTGAAACAATTCCAGAAACTAATTGAATTACGTTTTAGGAATCACTACTAAACTATAAAAAATATCGTAATGGAAGAATAGAGAAATATACTTTTCTCTGCTTTCATTATGATGTCGAAATTCTGAAACAACTCTCCGTGGATTAATAATCTTTTTCTTCCGGGATATTCCTTTTCTTCCTGTTGCATTTCGCTATTATTGTGAAGTGCAGTGCACTTGAACCAATCATTCAGTGTTAACGGCAAATATGTGCTGAAATAAAGGTTCGATACCGCACCCTGTTTTTTGACATTCCTTCATAAACTAAGGGGATACAAGTTATCAGTCAGCGAGATCATATATGGCAATAAGAGTCAGATGTTGATATTCCATGGGATTGCAGAACTTTACCTTTATATAAATCAGTATTCATTCGATTCCACATAAAAAGACTAGAAACAGGGGGAAAGTGCGATATAATGTAACTATAATTGCACGATGGCGGAATGTGTGGTAGAGTTGAGAGGAAAAAGATGAGATAATCTGGAATAGTTGATCGAAAGTGGCGATCGATCTCACAAAGGCGTAGTACTTTTACTGTTGCATTTTCTAAAACCACGTCAATTATATTTCCGAAATTACCCTCTTGTATTTTTTATGATAATTTATAAAAAATTATGTTAAATCACTGTTTTTCGTCAAATTCAATTTTTCTACATTTTAAATATTGCGAAGGACAATTACTAATCATGTATTATAAACTTAATGTTTCATTATCTGTGATGAAATTTGGCTATTACGGGTAATGTTTGTATTTTTGATAGAATTTGGATCTACTAACCATAATTAAGATAATGCAGAGGAATACATTTTCAACTAACATAAGAAGCATATCGATAAAAAGAAAAAAATGGCTTAATACAAATTATATACTTCACAATAAAAAGACGATTCTTGCTTTAAATTTAACCTCAAATATTTTTATTTCCGTACTATCTGAGAACCGACTGTATTTTAAAGCATCTCCTCGTATGTCCTAAATTTGTATTTTTATCATCGAATCCTCGTAATAAGGTATGAACACGTGTCACCCAATAGATAGCAGATATATTTTCATTTTCTTCTTCGATGAGAGCGATTTTGTTTTCAAGTAAGATCACGAAAGTGGAAAACGATGTTCCGTGTTGATGCATCGTTACTCAAAATAACTAGAATCCATCTGTTTGTGTAATATATTGTTTTTGTGTTGACTACTGGGGTGGATGGAGTTGATTCATAACTCAGGATGGTTTCCTCAAAGCATGAGAAACAATATTGAATGGTTACCCCTCCATCGTTATAGAAGCAAGTCTCATGTAATCTATCTATTAAATGGCATCATTTCCAAATTACCTATAGTTTCTATATATCATCAGCCTTATGGTTAATACATAATGAGAGAGGGAAATTTACCGCCCTATGATCAGCGCATATTTCATGTTGTATTTTTCATCTTCGTTCACTCCTTCCCATTTATGAATGGAAAGAAGCTGAATTTCACTTGATATCAGCTTTTGTCAGCCTAAGATTGATTCCATGAAGAAGTTATCAATGAACATACTCTAATCCGCATTGCCCATAAAGGCTAAATGTCTTTAAAAAGGTATAATTTTCGACGTATATTCATAAATACATAAGTAAAAGGTATTGTCATCAGCTTTCTTTTAAGTAATTGTGAGAGGCTGTCCTTACTTTTATATGAGCGATAAAGTTGAAATACATCGTTATTTTCAAATTTTCTATCATCGTCATAAACAGCTAATGGAATATAAAGCGCTTCTTTTGCCAGTATAAATTATGCAATCTTCCGTTACAAATAACTTTGTATAAAACCAGACTATTCACTCGCAAAATATTTTTCAGAGACTCGTTAAGGTTTTCATCCTCTTTATATCGTATCAAGTAGTTACCAGATATTTAGATGAACTTGGATTGATTTTAAATCCTTAATGGCCGTATTATTTTTTTAACGTTATCTTTATTCCATCTTTCTGAAAAATGTTGGACCCATGGCATATGATCTGGCTGTTTTGTTCCCTGAGCAGAACATCCTTTAATAAATCTTTAAATTGGTGTAGAGAATGCAAATCCACAATATATCGCAAAGATTTTATACAGCCTGAAAATGACATTCAAGCAATTAATCTTCACTCTAGTGGCATTATTCAACTAGGCCTTAAAGGACCTTAATTTGGGCAAAAAAGATATGCTCCACTTAATAGCTGAGCTGCACTGAGTAAAAACTGAAAATATAAGGAAGTTCACGCTAAACTACCCGTTCATTTTCAACGGGGTAAGTATTAAGTCTGACGCGGAAATACAATTTATTGAAGCTGGTTATCAAAAGAGTGATAAATTTGAAAAATACTGTGCATATTGCGACTTGGACGACTCTCATGGAAACAATAGATGGTAAATTAAACAAATTTTTACTAATTAAGCAATACTACTAAAGATATTTGTATTATAAAACGAAAACTACATACAGTGGACTCATTATTTTGAGATTACTTTGATAGTTTATTGGCGAAAGTATACGAAGATGATGTAAACTAAGGATAGAAGGTGAGAGTAGGAAATAAAGTTTCAGAAAGTTACCAAATAAATACCTCAAAAGATAATAATCAAGATTTAAATGAACATAGTGAACCAAGCACTGAACCCTTAAATTTTTCTTTCTACGCCTCGTTTTTCCTAAAATTCTCCTAAGTTCCCCAAAAGTTTAACTTTTTTGTCCCTGCGCTGATAAATCTTTTATTTTCTCGTTTCCGTAGATCGTAGATCCTTGAAGATTAGCCCATCATCCTCAGGGAGTTGATTTTTAATAGTACCTAAAGTTTAATAGCTGTGTTCTTTTTTCTCTTGTTTAAGGCAAGCTTGCATCATACAAACTTTCAACTTTTTTTATAATTTGCGCATATGAAATGAGAAGGTGCTCATAGGATTTTAATATTTACATAGTAATATTTAGTACCCAAGGTGTGATAGCGGAGTTTCGCAAATGTTACGCTTTGAATATTGCATTTCGTGTTTGGTATATAGTCTGAAAAATTGATATCCACCCAACAAGGCTGCAGCTTCTCACGATCATGATATTTATCACGCTTACATGTTCATTTTTTTTAAAGGTAATCTCTAACCTTTTCCCGAAGTTTCAGTGCGGTCCTAAAGCAGGGGTATCCAAGATTTTTAAAGAAGAACCATTTGAATTCCCTAAAATAGTTCTAAGTGGGCAATATCTGATGGGGATAAGATATATATAGCATACTTAGTAAGGTGTAGTTAGAATAAACTAGAGGAAAATTTTAATCAAAACGAAAATATAATCATATCAAACATGAGTGATAATAATGTTTCAGAATTAGTGAATTATAAAGAAACACACTTTGCCAGAATTTAATTTGTCCAGAAGCCTTAGTTTTGGTATAGTTAGGTTAGGTATAGTTGTTTTCAGCTTCATACATAAATATAGGTATTAAGCTCCATTGTCTTGAATTGATAGCAAATTTGCAGACGTGCATGTAATTGTACGTTTACCATAGTTGCAATAATTCTCATACTTCTACTGTCGTCTTTGGTTTCTTTGACCCAACCATCACCCTTCTCAGAAAATGACAGATGTGTCTCCTAAGTTTGTGTCACCTCAGATCAAAGGTCAAAGGGGTGAGCCCACAACTTAGGATAAGTGGCTGAAAATTCTTCCCAATAGAAAGCATGCGCAGGTTTTGGTCGGATGAGACACACACACACAGTCTGGTTGTATAACTCTCTTATCTCCCGAAAATTCGACCCTTGCTCCTCCTTCCCCGTACGGCACGCTTTTTTAATCTTTCTGGCATTCCAGCGTATCCCGTTGTCAATGATTAATTCTTTCCCTTTCTCGCCCCATCCTTCAACAGTTCTTTTCCTCCTCCCGCACCTTCTTCTTCTCTCAGAGGAAACAAAAAGAATGCCAGATTTCTCACCCCCGCAGTTACACGCTGTCCGAGCCATTACTTACATAAAAGCACTCATCCCACGCCTTTCTCTCTCCTTCTAAGATGCGCCACGCATTCTTTTCTTTCTTTTTCACACTGCCTTTCCTTAAATCCGCACTCGGAAAGAGCCTGATTTCGAAATGAATAGATTATATTACTGCGTTAAGAGATTATGAGAATTTTGTATGAGTATTCGTTATCATTTCATTCAATAGTGAATGTAATATGAAGTCGCGTTTACATGTACGTGTTTTGAGTATAAAGAAACTTAAAATGCATAACTTTGTTTACATACAAGCCTGCGTGTTTGTATGTAAACAAAGTTATTCATAATCTCGAGACCATTAATATATTAAGGAATTCATGTGTAGATGGAATGAAATATATCTTGAGGTAGGAAGTTAAAATTTATTATTTGCCTGAATGATTCAGCATAGCTGTAGATTTGTTTTGTCTGACTCATCAAAACTGGTTCGTTTCACAAACTGATGTCTTTTTGACATGAAATTACGACCTTTTGGTGAAGAAATTTCATAAAAATGTATTATTATGGTGCTGTAATTTATATAGTATACGTGGTTCCCATTTTACGACCGGGAAGTCTGAAAGTTATGGGCTTCTTGAGTTTTAGGGAAAAATATATTCACGGAAAACGAAATAAAATCGTTCCTGAGAGTGATCGTTGGTGGCGTAGGTCATACTCGTACGTCAACAACTATCTGTATTTGAATATGTAAATTGTCGATGTTGACCTTTCCACCTTGATTTGTTTTCCTGTGAGCCTTATTCTCATAATCTGTTGGATCAGTTGATGAGTGATGGTGTGGGTGATGATGAGGATGAAGGTTTTGGCGATGATTTTTAACTTTAACGGCCGGGTGCCCTTCCTGCCGCAAACTCTGAATGGGAAAGTCAGACAAACACCCACAACCATTCCCAGATCAGAAAAATCCCGATCAGCCGGGATTTGAACCCACTCTGCCCACCAAGGCCGGTACGTTTCCACCTTGATCTACTTGTATTTAATAATGTTTAGAATTAAATAGATTCAGTTCGACAATAATCGGATTCTAATAGTTATTTCATAATTAAATTTAAAATTAAAGAAATCAATTCCAGTTATATTTGGTGGAACTTCATTTTTCAAAAACACCAAAATAAAACACAACACACTTGTACTAATTCCACAAATTTAATATAACTGTTAACCGGTTTCGGTGTCACAGCACCATCCTCAGAACAAGAAGTTAAATCAAAGAGCAAGAACATATATACAGAACCAAAAGAAGGGGAGGGGTAAGAGGAGGGGTAAAAAGAATACAAGGTTGCATCACGAGGGGGAGGGCAAATGGGGGAAAAGAGTCTTGAGGAGTGGGGACTGGCTGTTAGAAAACAAAAACTCGTTAGCTAAAGGAATGGAGTAAAATTGGTGAAGGCGTATGTAAAACTCTTCTAAACGGTCTAATTTGGTACCTTTACGTCCATGGTTTAAAATACGGGGGGTGAAGTCGGAAAAATAATCGTTGTTAATCAGATGATCGGCGAAATGAGATGAATTAGAAAGATTGTTAAAATATCTTTTGTGCTCATCCACCCTTATTCTACATTAACATTTAAATCTCCTCGTAACTATAATACAGAGAACGCTACATAATATGAAGAAATTGATATTCTCTTTCAGTATTAAAGCAATTACGTGTTTTGCACGTCGACCGAATACCTAAGATGGGTATGACACTAAGGTGTGGTGGTGTAGTGTACCTCAGGTATAAGTTATGTCATAATAATAATAACAACTTCTCTAATGGAGAAAGGAAGACCCCAATTACATCCGTTTCAATAATTATTACTATTTACAAAGAAACCGGGAACCCGGGACCTCGGCATTGGAGTGATAGCACGCTAACCACTCCGCCACCTCAGCCGTCCAAAATGTCATACCTATCAGAGACTATATTTTCCCAGTTGTCATCTAAATGTTTGTCGTTGTGAAAGAAAGTTATTATAACTACATATACAAGAAGATAGAACCATGAGAGGATGTATTGTTTCAAAAAACATTCCCTTGGGACCTAGTGAAAGTACCATATTATACCGTCTTTTATTCCTAGGGTTATAAAAGAGAAGAAAATGTTTTTTAAAAACATCACATTTCAATTATACGAATGACTTATTCTTCGAAGATGTCCTTAAATTACTGCGTATTACAAATTTGAAATATTTGCGGTATTTTCAACTCGTTAAATGTAGCATAAAAGTTGGTATGAAATTAATGAAATAATTTACACAATGTTATGCAATATGTTTAAATTGTTGGGAATCCTGCGGAAAGTTTTACAGTTAGTATCTAAGTGGAAATCTTGTAAAGCTGGGTTCGGTATGACTCATTTTTATATTGATTGCATAGAGTCCAGCGGACTTTTTATGCATTATGTAGCTTTTGTTTTTTTTCCAAGGTAGAACTTTGGTCAATAGACCTTGTGATGAGAGCGAAGGGGTATTTCGAAGAAGATGAATTCATGTGCCCTTCATCTTGTAAAGCTATGATAAGTTATGGAGATATATTAATCTCTAGCAGATGGAATCTAAAGATTCACTTTGATATTTTAACTTAAATAAAAAACATTTAATTCGGTTGTAAAATTATATCCTTATAAATTCAATATCTGTATCCCTAGGATTTACGAGAAACAATCACTGAACCTGTTAAGTCCCTCCGTAATAACATCATTATTCCAAGGTTAGGTTCTGTCTTAGACATGTAAATGTGCCCTCTTTGAATCGAGGTTACAAGTTCTGCGGCATCTTACATGAGTCCTTAGCGCGAGTCTTTCCTGTATTTTACGCGGAAATTCGCTCTCTCAACACAATATTCCCTCCATCATCCTCCCAAGGAACCGTCGTCCATACCATCAGGGATTTTTCACATTCATGCAGGCAAACGCTATATGAAACATTCCCCTCATATTTATGCATCAGAATATATTCCCAAAGAAGAAAAAGGCCAAGATAGTATTAACACTTATGCATGCTCAAAGTGCCAATTTCATGCAAGTCATCCATCTGACCCAAGTTGTCGTCTTATTCACGGGGGATTTTTTTGAAGGGCCTTCTTTTGAGAGGCGATATCAATATCTCTGCTACGGCAGGAGGAAAAGATAATCTTCTCCCATTCAGTATAACGTCTTAAACTTACTATAAGGGTGAAGTGGGCGTCATAGAGAATTATCTTTTTGCAGAATTATTAGTCTACTGGATAAAGAGTGTTTTTTATCGTTCTGAATAGTGTTTCATATTTGATTGAACTTGTTTTCCCCAATGGAAAAACCTTATGGAGATTAAATTGCTCTTTTGGATTTTGTAAACATTTTCTCTTATTCGTCAAGATTTTACTTGTGAAGTAAATATAGACGATGATTGAATTTTTAAGTGGCGTTATAAATGGGTATTTTTGTAAAATGCCTAAATAGATAAACTAAGAAATAAGTTTGAAGGCATATTTGGCAACTTCGACTCTCTCTCAATCAATTGGAGTATGAAATTACAAAATATATTTTATATTTATATAAGCAAGTGGCAAGTTCACCAGCCTACAGTGAATATAATTTCAAATGACCGTTTGCAAAGTTAACCTAATGAAGACTCATCGGCTAGATATAGTTCGACAGATAAATTATATTTACTTATTCAGTAATAAAAAATTAAGATTTAATACCAATTTCGAAAAGAATGATCCAGGTATTGTATTAAATTATGTAGTAAAGCCTTCTGAAAGGATCTGTGGTGGGTGTTACGGAATTCATATGGTTAGGGAGTCGATAATTCTTTAAGAGGATATTAGATGGTTTTCCAAAAAGAGATATATTTATCACTCTTAGGCAACTTGACAATAAGGATAGCAATTCTCAATATTCTACTTCACTAAATAGTTAATTTTGTAACACAGTTAAAACTTCCTCGGAGTAATACCTTTCCTCAAAACATCGACTATTCAGTTTGACTCCTCCAGTTTCCAAGAGGTATATGAGGTATAACCAAAGTTGCCATTCAATTCGGAGGGTTTTGTTGATGAAATATCACTCGATACTTTAATTGGGTAATTTGGATTTAATCGACTACCGAGTAAAAGGCGCCGATGAATGGCAAACGTGAAATATTCAACGGCAATGAATCTCTCCTCTTCGGCTCTAATAACGCGCATCTTTCAAAATGAGGAATGTGAGAAGCATTTACAACCGTTCGGGTGAAATAAACACTCAGAATGACTTCGGATAACAGGATTCTGCCGAAATCCTCCGTAAATTTTTCATCGTCCTTCCGTTAAATGAAATCTATGTAGATCTTCGCGTAATTGGAGCAGCTGCGCTTTCCTTCGAATTCTGCTCCATAAAATTCATTTTCTTACAACCTAGACCTTTCCCTTCGTCTCGCTTGTCTATCATCAACAGAACGTGTATGTGGAGGGCTCTTGAGCATCCAGAACGACTCGAGCAATGGAGAAAAGGGGTAGGGGGAGACAATGGAATGTTAATTAAGGGAGAGTGAGAAACGAGAGACGGATCCGAGAGAGAGAAAATCTAGCGCGTAAAAGACTTGGGGCTAAATCATCAAAAATCAAGAAATCTGAGTATGGTTAGCGGATTAAAGGCATCCCTCAGCATCAGCGAATCGCGTCGCCAAGATAAATGTCGAGGCTAGGCTCATGTTGATCGATGAAGCGTGGGGTATTCTTTCTTGAACAATTTAATTTCGTCCTCAACGCCTCCAGTTAGTGACGTCATCTCTCGCTTACGTCATCGCTAACAAGAATCCCAATGTGACGTCAGATGTAAATTCTAACTTTATTATAAATATTAGCAGAAGATAAAAAAAATTTCTGTGAAATAATTCGATCTCCAGGTACTCTCAACTCTTGTTACTTTCTTTGAGATTAAATGCAATTATTATAATAGTAATTATACTTCGCTTCGCTGAGTTGGATTATGTTAGTGAAACGTCTCAAAGTCAGTATGACCAAGCATTTATCGAAGTAAGAAGCTAGTGAAATCTATGGAAAATGAAGTAAAATACTTCACTAAAGGAAAAGATTCTTCATTTATCTTGCTAATAATTTTCGATGATTATCTAATGATAATAATATATTATGTCTAATTATATAATACATTATCTGTATCTCTATAATACAATAAATTCAACGTTTAATTTTAGGATACTAAGACTTTTTTTAATATTTTATCATATAAATACTGTTATAATACACCCGTTATTCCGATTTGGTATTTTGTGACATTGCATTTTTATTTTTATTAAAGTAAAGAAAGTTAATATACGGGTCAACTTTAGATTCAACTTTAAATTTTAAGATCAGGTTGACGAGTGCTTCTGTCCGGAATTCACTGTTCCAGAGTTCCACAGCTTCTTGTATAATATCCTTTAATGCTAGTCAAGGAGGTAATGCCGACATTTTATAAATTAACGAAGAGTAACTTGTTCTTATAAATGTAGTTCCCTCAAGAAATGTATCAGTTCATTTTATTGGTTGAATATTGTTTTAAAATTGTTTCCGAACCGAAGAATCAAAGTCCCTACTCAATACGAAGAAAATATTCCTTTTGAGTTTGTTAAATCTGTTATAAATGTTCCTAGATGGCTATGATTCGTACGATATTATTTATTGATCATGTAATCAAAGGAAATTTCTTGGGGACCAAAATTTCAATCTAATGTTGGCCAGATGTCTGAAACCAGACCTCACTTTCGATTCTCCTTTCTTTACTCGATTGTCCCCTGTGTGGTGTAACATTCTTGCTTTTCCTTGTCAGTAAATCATACTCTTATACATATAAGATACTCTATATCAGCCTCTATTGTCCATTCTTCCTTGAACATTTCATTTACGTTCAAAACCACCTTCAACCTTTACCGTTTTCTTACAGTATATGGCTCATTTTTTCATTGTATAACTTAGCTTATGAATTATTCTATCAATCTCCCTTAATTAACTCTTATGATATAACTTTGAAGAAGAACATTCCGCATTTTATTTCAGGTTAAAATCAAATCTTTGATTTGACGGGAATATATATCATTATGGGCATTCATTCATCATTCATTTTTAGTGCGCCTTCTTCGTTTTTCTGCTCTTTTAACTGGATATATTTCGCAATTTTCCTTTTATAATTCCATTTTCTCAGTTAAGTTCACGACATATTTGCACTTTTATGATATGAAAGGACCAGCATGAATGACGCCAGTGAACGATTTCTCCGAATTTTATTATGATTCCGACAAATCCATAGTGGAATTAGATGTAAATACCGCTTCTTTATTGAGATGGAGCAAAAAAGCCATTAACCTTCGCTGGGGCTTATCGAAAACGTTCTTGTTGAAAGCAAGCCTCTGAAGACAACTCCTCCAAGTTGTAAACTTAACGGTCTTCATTACCGTAATAATAGCGCGGCCCTAATTTTGTCATTCGTTAACGTTAAGGGACGAATCGAGCTACAAAAAAAGCCATTTTGGGTTAATTTCGCTCCTTAAAAAAGTTTCTTCGGCGAAAAAGAGATAAGGAGGAGACAAAAAGTGAGGCGAGAGGAAGAAACAAAAAAAGAGAGGAAGGAGAATTCTCCTTTATTAATAAAGAAGAGTGAGGAAAGGGCTGCGGATAATGGCTTTCTGCTCCGAGGAGAAGTACGTGCGTTTAAGATTATACCATAATGGCGAGAATGCCACTAGGGTGCGTTAAGGTTACTCGATTAAAGGTCGAGAGGAAAAGAAAAAAGAATGATCGTCGCCGGAATTGCATTCGTCCTCCATTTGCATTGCTTTTCCCAACACGTTTTGAACAGAAATATGAGAAATATCCCAATTCGTAGTAAAATAATGATTTTCTTCTCGTGGACCATATGTTTTCCACTTTTTACAATCAGATTCATTTTTAGGAAGAACATTGAGACCTTACACAATATAAGAGAGAATTCGTAGCATTTTAAAGGACTAATTTAATGGGCTTAATAAATAATTTTTTCGATAATATTGAATCCTTGCTTGAAGTATAGTTATACTAATTTAATTATTCAGTTTAAGTACCTTAGTTCTTGGAGGAGTAAAGTGTGAGATATTAAATTATCCAATGAATGGGTTCAAAGTGTAACTAGTCCTCGTATTAACTTGTCATTTGGCACCTACATTTAGTGAAGACGAATAGTTCTGGATGAATAGCACATATATAGCTGATATATCGCTTGAAGTCAATCAAAGGATATCATTATAAGAAAGAGTTCCTAATTCTGAACTATATCGGCGTACACATAGTGATAAGGCCACATAATCTTGTTCGGAAGACTTCCGGCATAGTCATACTAGCTTAGCTCTTTTTTGCGAGGCTCTCATGTTGTTGAAATAACATGTAGAACGGTCACTATATAAATGATATTCCCGCAAATTTTAAATCCATCCAAGAAAATTATTTTGCAGATTTATTTAAAGCATAAATTAATAAATATGAAAACATAGAAATGTATCAAAAATTAAATTGATTTTAATAATTAAGATAAAAATTGAGCATTTTAAGCAAGTTATTTTTCAGTTTTAAGAATACATTCTATGATTTTGCTTCCTCTCGCCCTATCTCATCTTTATCGGCAGTGAAATTAATTCATGAAACATAAACCAATTCACGCCAATAAGCTGCGGTATTCTTTAGGTCACTCATGATGCATTGGCATGTTTATTTTTCTGTTAAAATGAATAGAAAGTCAGTCACCGATTATTCTTAATGAATATTCTGGAAATAAGAAAGGTGAATTAGACCTTTTGCGATGACTATCAAGAGAAACTATCTGTCATCAATGCAACAGATGAAGTGCCTACTTTCTGCTATAAGTCAATCGTATCGACGTTTTCTACTTCCTCGTAAATGTTTCTTCTGAGAATTTCATCTGACTCCCGAATCCTTTCAACTTTGAACCACCTAATGAATAAATCATTGACTTGATTTCAGCTGTAGAATAACACACGTAAGGCACGGAGAAATTTTTGATAGCATTTTTCTGTATGACTGAAACCATAGACAATAACTTTTATAATATATCTGCCATCATTGGCAGAGACTAGCTATCATTTAGTTATTTGTCTATACGATCTTACAAATAGTAAATTTATGTATGTAAATTGTACATGCTTTTAAAAATAGTACACAAAAAACATCTTGTTTTCTTTAGGTTCGCATTATAATTATTTCCTTCCGAATATAATAGAAACTTGAGGTTTTTAAAACAAAATTTTTAATAATATAAATATTTAATAATAATTTAATGCAATCGCTCGATATTGCAATCCGGTAGAGGAAGCAGTAACCGCATATATTTTGTCAGCTTAAAATATTTTCATATGTTAGACACTTTGTGAGTGCATACAGCATGCAGTATATGGAGCATTCATGGCTGAGACCAACTCTCTAGGACTAGATCTATGAATGTGGTCTAAATTTTAGTCGCAGTTGCATATTAATTAAATAAATTGGGATCAATCACCACTATGAAGATTTTTTTATATTTTACAATCTGCGCTTTAAAGTGATGTATAAAGTTAATATGTGTTAAGTCTCACCTTTTAGTCGGATAAATATGATACGTATTTGGTTGATTATTAATACGAAAAAGGATGATCGGTGAATGAAAGGAAGTAAGCTTCGACATTGGGTCTGAAGGCGTTGATGGTTTGGTCAGGGTAAAGAAGAGAAAGGGAGGAATTCCGAAGACGCGGGAGCAATAGGAAATTAACGCCCAGTTTTCAATCTTTGGTTCCGTTTTCACCGAATAAATGTTCGCATTTGAAGATCCAGAAGGCGGAAAACAATTTCCTCGACGAAAAACGGCAAAACCGAGTCTCTGGAAAGAGAAGGAAATTATTCTTTAGAACGCTTCCGCTAGTAAACCGAAATGGGACTGAAAATAGGTGGACGTCTTCCGGAAAGTTTGAGATTTTTCAAGGTGAACTTCAAAAGAAAAAGAACGAAGTAAATTCTTTGTTATTCGAACATAAAAACTCCCGCTGTTTAGTTTAATCAATTTCAAAGAACTAAAATGGAGTCAACGTCAAGACTTGGTAAAAAAATAAGTTCGTAACCTTACTATTTACGACCCTATATTCTTCCTTTCTTAAGAAGTCATTACATTTTGAAGTTAAATTTCTAGTACCAAAGCTCATTTCGGGATCAGGTCTAAGTTTCACCTTGATTTTTTCGTAACGGTAGTGTTTGGAAAAATTGCAGTTATAAATTTAAGGACGTCGAGTAAAAACAGAATTGCCTCCCGTGTTCGAATATGTTGCAAATATTCTTAAGCCTCCACTTCCTTAGAAAAGCACGATTTTAATCTTCGGAAAATTTAGGTCACACTACTTTTTAGTGGATTACGGAGAACCAAAATATCCTATCTTGTGAGGGATCTTTCTAATAAGGCTGCAGGAATGGACCGTAGAGCTGAGGTTGTTGGGCATTCGAAGAAATGATGAAGAAAGCTGAGCGTCTTTCCAGAGAAAACTTGGAGTATCGAACATACCTTATCTTGGAATTGAATGGCTGAATATCACAGATTCCTTATGGGATACATCTGTGAATATAAGAGTGTAAAAATGTAAACTTGAGTATTTTTGGTTCATCTTTTATGCTAATATAATGGGGAAGCAAAATATGTACGAGCTAGGGTTATAGAAGAGTAAGCTTCCTAAACGTCTTGTATAAGAACCAATCCATCTTCTTAGCTTTAAATAATGAGTCAGTGATCGATTTTGACAGGAAAAGGAGTTTAAACTACTTGGACATCGGATTAATTCTAGTTACCTAAAGGAGGATGTAAAATATCTTGAGAGTTTTTGACAGCCTGGAATATATGAAGATGGATTTCTAACTTAAAATCTATTAGTTGTATCGTCTAAGATTAAGTGTATGTAATGTGATTTCCTGAATAAGATAATATACAATAAAAAGTAGAGGAAAATATTACATCGTCGGAATCATAGAAATCTCATCGTGTAGAAAAGATGCATAGAATTTATTAAGTATTGTATTCATGGCATTTCTGAAATTGAGCTAGATAACTTTATTTCTAAATATTTTTACTGCGTTTTTCTGAATTCTCCGTTGTGTTATAAATGCTTTAACGAAAATTAATTCGTTTTTAACGTTTTAATTAAACGAAAATTAATTCGTTTTTAACGTTTTGATCAAGTTAATAAAACCCGGAATTAGCTAAATCATAAGAATTTATTAAATTAAAAAAAATACAATAAACTCTTTGGAAGCAAAATAAATTTATTGTGCTACGATAAAAATTAGCTATAGATGAAACTTTCCCATAAATTTTATCATTATTAATTCATTAAATTCATGTTAATAAAAAATGTAAAATTGGATATATTCCTCTATTGGTGTTACATAATTGAGACACAATAAGGAAGTTATGAACGAAAATCATGTATTATTTATAATAAAATACAGTTTTTCATATCTTTAAAATATAATTTGCCACTTCAATAATAAAGTAGTAAGTTACAGCAGTATAAAGAAATTGCAGCGTTGCGGTCCTTGAAATTGCTTCGAATTTCCTTTCCTTATTCAATAAAATGATATTACGATGCGAGCCAAGATTACGTTACCGCTAAAATTAAGGGAGATTTTTAAATTTTTATCCTTGTTGTCATTTCTCGAGTTTGAACGCTCTATTCCAAAGGTTAGGGAGTCTTTCTCGAGAAGCTAATGGAAGTTATCTAGGCCAATGGCGCGAGTTTGGAAGAAGGAACTGTGTGCGCTCAGTCGCAAACTTCTGCGTTTTGAAGCCCTACAACAATGGGCTGCTTCCAAATGGCAGCGAATTTCTTCATCTTGAGAAATACGTAGAAAACGTTCATTCTTTAAGATACCTATTCAACTGCAGACAGTTGTGAAAACGAGTAAAGGTCTCAAGTTTTGGTAATCGGCAGAGTGGCCGCGAGAAGTTTAGAAAGAGACTACTCTGGTGGTAATAAATGGGAAATTTTACTTCTAGAGTGAGGTCTATACCGAGATAGCATCACGTCAAGATTTATCTTAGGTTAACTCGAAGCAGCTTTTGATTAACAGATGAAAAAGATAATGTGCGCTGAAGTCTGATCGGATGGATTTTACAAACTAGCAATCTAAATCTATTCAAGTATATATGGATAGGATGCTCTAAATAAGAAGAATGATGTATGGAATGTATCGCAAGCGAAAGAATGATTCAGAAACAGGCAATTATGGAGGGGTACAGAGGAGGAAAGAGGTCTGTAGCTTCCCCTCCCTTGAAGATTGTAACTTTAAACTTTTGTATTCATGTTCATGTTACGTTCTAAAAATACATCATTTAGAGGAAATGATAAAGCTTAAATGGGTTAAATATCTTCGAATCGCATTCAGCTATTTTTAAAAACGTCCTCCGAAAATTGGGATTAGCATGAAGATTTTGAACATTCGGAGCGCAAGGCGTTGGTTCATCCATCTCATGTGACCATGAGTGAAGCCAATTAAGCGGCGGGTGATCGATTGCCAGGTGCGGTTTCGTTAACGAAGCGTGTAGCATGACTCTCTCCCCCTTTCTCACGTCCCCTTCTCAGCTGATCATCGCCAGGCGCTTTCTTTTTCCTCTCATTTTCGTACCATCCTTCCTCTCTCTCTTATTACCCTCGTTTTGTTTTCCTTTTGCCTGTGCATGCGATCATATTAATATCAGGGGAGATGCCCGATAGTACCCATAATATTCTGCTCTTAAATTGTATTCTATCCTTCCATTCTGTTGTTTATATGTCTTTGTTTTGTACTGGTTTCACACACTGTTTTCCTTCTTTCCATATTCAATTTTTGGCCTTAATATTTTATTTCTTTCCAGTTCTATTTTTCATTATCCTATGGGGAAAATTTTCTCTTCTTTTCATATAAGACGAAAATTACAATTAATACTTTACTTTTAGGATGTATAATAGGTATTTTAAAATAGTTTTTATTTGATGTTGTGTGAAGATGATCTGTACCGGTTCTACACATTGTTTTCTTTCTTTCCGCATTTAATTTTTGGCCATATTAATATCTTTCTTTCCAGTTCTCTTTTTGAATATCGTATCGTTATCTTGTACGAATTGGTTTCTCCTCATCTCATATTTAAGATTATTTAACATAACGATTAATAATTTACTTTTAGGATATGTAGTAGGTATTTTACAACAGGTTCCATTTGTTACTGTGCGTAGATAATCTCTGGAAATAGTGGAAATAATCTGGAAAACACATCTCTCCTTAAATAAATGTCACGCATAGGAAGACTATTATTTATATTATTTTTGTCTGTGAAACTATAAAAATTATTCTCAATTGTCGTCTATATCAATAAAATCTTATAATTTATTCTTCCTCGTAAAATTTAGTAATGGAAGTATTCATTATCTATATTGAATATACCATATTTTACCCCACCGAGAGTATATCATTCGCGTATTTCTTATATCCTAATATAAGTTTCTAGCATTTACCTCCATCGCTAAAGAAATACATTTCAATTTCCCTCAATGGAGCATATTTTTTGTATCAAAATTATTTTCCTTCTTCATTCAACCCCGAGCTCACGTTTTCTCTGTTTTTTTCTTTCTTTATTTTTCCTCCTTCCAATATCCCTGTTATAATATCTCCTCATTGACCAACTATTTCCCCATTTTCATCCTTCCTTATTTCTTCAGCCACCCCCTTCTCCCCTATGAATTCAAAGGACTTTCAACATCTTCCCCTTCCCTCGAATTATTTCCCTAACGAGACGGGAGCCGTTTACAGAAAACTGCGATGGGAGGATAAGGAGCGAGTTCGTTAAGCTTTAGCGGAAGAAAGAGATGTCACAACGAAAACACGCAATCCGCACGAGGATCACGGACGAGCTTTAAAGGCTTTCCTGAACGGGAGCGTTGGCTTTGCTCCATCTCTGTTGCCATTTACAATGTTTAAATTCATAACAAAACCAACGTTATTCCGGATGATATCTCAACGTCTTTTAATCACACATAACGCATTTGAAACGCAATCAACGTTGCGTACCCATGAGGAAATTGCGAATAGTAATTCTACTTTTAATTTTACTTTCTAAAAATAAAATTTATCGAAAGGGTCCAAACCCCGCCATTAACTTCTGCAGCCTTTGGGATAGGTCGGAATTAAAGGAGAGAAAGATGAACTGAATTCTTGACGGGCCTCCTTTGAAGAGAATTAAATAAAACGTTATCGAAGGAAGTATAGAGAAGGAGATATCGAAATTTTAGTAAAATATATATGTGTAGCTGAGATGGAATAAGAGACATTTCTGGAGATTAGGTGGAGCATATTTTAGAAAAACACCGGAAAAGCCACATTACGTATAAAACTTGGTCCAAATTATAGGAATGTATATCTAATATCAAATCCGGTAATGATATATCTACGTGTATATCAGTCTAGGTGCGCCACTTGGTTTACCTTGTTCCTCTACTACTTCAGAATGTAAATAATCGTCCTCTCTATAGCAATATTTATCTCCAACGTTCATTTAGTCGAATGAAGGATGAATGTATTACATCCGTAATTAATGAATTACGTACTACAAGCTTGACGAAAATATTTATCTAGATATATATGTGGATGCTATTTCATAACCTTTTCTTTGGGGATTATATCCCCAGGAGATGGACACAGTAGTTATGACACGTAGCAAGGGGTCCTTTTCTCCAAATATCCTTGTCTTTCCTTAGGGTTCTGGAAATTAAAGAACTAGTGGAGAAGGCGCCCCCTCTAAACTTCTCGTTCGTACCATACGACTTTAAAAAATCTGAGGAGGAATTTATGTAGATAACAACGAAGTCCTTCTTTTCTCATTATAATGAATTAGATTTTGCTGTAGAACAAGAAGAAATTAACTTTTGAGGAAATTTTGGTATAAAAATCTTCATCAGAACGAATGTAGTGGGTGTTTTGTGAATAAATTCTCATTGTTTAATTATATTTCAGGCTTGAAAAGAAATTTATGATGCCTATCTTCTTTATCTAGTTTGATGGTAGTAAACCAACATGATAAGAGATACATTTATTGAAATAATTTTCATCTTTAAAATACATTTCGTAACATGAGACAGGGACGGATAAACTTGCTCTGATTCATATTTTGTAGTATAAAATTTCCCGTGCTTCTTTAACACGCAAAGATATAGAGGAACCTAATCAAAGAAGGCAGCCTACACCTTATCTATCATGTATAATGAATTTTCCAAACAATTAATATTTAATAAGAAGTAATTAGAGAAGCGAGAATATAGAGATTTTAACACATTCACCTCAAATCGTTCGTTAGACGAATATTCGATCCAAGATTCATTATATCAGACTTTTTCGAAGTTGGAAACTCCCGGCTCTTCTTTACAATACCAGATCCTGTTCATCGTTCTACGCGTCTCATACATGAAATCTGCACACGAGAGAAGCGACTTTATTCTTGTTTCCATCGCAAAATTCTCGTCTCTGTATTTGCATGATTGGCGCGCCGCCGGAGCCACAGGTGGGGATGTCAAACATAGCACTCTTTCCCCTTGCTTCCGTCGTTTGCTCCCTCAATCTAATCGCAAAAATGTTCCACATCCCAACGCATCTCCGAACCCCATCGCTTTGGATTCAATAGCCCGATATTGCGATTATCGTAGGATTTGCAGTTTATGGATCGATGCCGTAAGTGGAGAGCTTGGCCTCGATTCCTTATTTACCTCGTTTTGCAGGAACAAATAGTAATTGGCTCAGAGATCAACGAGCGAATACCACCAATTAATATCTCGACAGAAATACATAGGCTTTAAAGTACAAATTGCAGATTAATGGTCAGAAAGACAACCGAAACGTAACAGTAAAACATCGCTCCTTTATCATCTAAATCGGGCTCAGCTCTTTATTCATTCTTTGCAGATTTCTTCTCTCTCTCGGTGACACTGAAATGTATTCCTCTTCCTAAAGCCTTCAAAACGTGCATAATTTGTATATTACTGGCGGTTCTTTTTCCGGGTCCGAAAATTGATTGCTAATTTCTCCCGAGCATTGTGAATAAGCGCTTCAGATTGGCTTGGCATTGGATATAGTAAACCTTTGTTCTCCTGATTTCTGGGAAACGTTATTCGGTTCCGTTGTCATGTTCTTGTATGAGAAAAAACGATCGATCTAAAGCCAAAAGGCCAAGAGGTTGATTATGAGCATCTCAGTTTCTTTCTCGTACAGAGGGTATACTATTTTTGGTGGGATTAAAATCGGCAGAGAAAGATTTTTTAAAATTTTTCAACGTTTTATTATAACTGTTGGACAGAAGATCCGTGAAAGTTCTTCTTTCAATGGAAAAATCATAATCATGGTTGTGATGGAGCGATTTGAAGTAGTGTGAACTAAAACTGGAA
This sequence comes from Sympetrum striolatum, assembly GCA_947579665.1. NCBI lineage: Eukaryota > Metazoa > Arthropoda > Insecta > Odonata > Libellulidae > Sympetrum > Sympetrum striolatum. Next base: position 30,809,624 of record OX388341.1, read on the forward strand.
AAAAATCCCAAGGGAACATCTTCCTGCCATTAATCCGGTAAGAAAAGCTAATACATATTTGTTTCAATAGGAACAGAATTATGATGCAACTAAAAATCATTATGATTATTCCTTTTGAGAGTTATTTATAGAAAAAGGTGAATAATATGATAGAAATAAATATGAAGTAGTAGATAGAAGCAATGGATTTTAAATTAATCATGTATAATTCATATCCTATCTTTTCCTTAAAGTATTTTTTTACTAATTTAAATATACTACTATGTTTAATCTGTGTAAAAAAGTAGTTTTGTTAAAAACTAATAAGTTATGAGATAGTGTGTAATTATATTTTCCCTAGCTGGGTGCCATGCAGATATAATAATAAGATATTCTCTCTCCCTCTCAAATCATTTCAATTAAAAAATACATGCTCCTTACAAAGATTGCCAGACGTAACTTTTATTTCAATTTATGGACTCGAATGTGTTGTACTATCATTATTCCGAAGCCGGGCCTTTCCGCAATTTTTTAATAAACGAGCATTGCATCTAATTGGGGCGATTGTTTGCATCCAGCGCCCACTCCCAGCCTCTTTCATTTCGCTGCCCTCTCTCCAAGTCGCACCATTAAATCACATCGGCCGCAAATGCCTCCCGTGGTCAAGCCAATATTCCGGGGAACCGTGGGGAGTTTTGCCGACGACAAACTAAACCGCAAGCTTGCGTCAAAAGCAATTTCGTCCTTTAGGGAGATCGTTGATTGAGGAAAAAGAACGGATGCGGAGTCGCTTGACAGCGCGGGGATTTGCGAAGAAACGACAATGGCCGGAGTCGCATTCAGAAGGTCGCGTTTTATTTAACCCGCGTTAATCTCGTTAACTTTCACGCTCTCATAAGTCGCTAATCTCTCCGTGCGCGCGCACTTTGAGATTCGTTTGTCGCTCGCGTCAATTCCAGATCGAGCGCCGTCCGAGTTGAGTGGCGTGCGTGCGCAATTTGATTAGGAAATGCTCGCATTCGCGGGGACATCTTCAAACATTTTATTTCCGGTCTTTCAGCGATCGTTTTAACGAAGTGAATGAAACTTTACCAATTAAACGCTGTTTGTACTATATGGTTAAAATGATCTCAAGCGACGAAGAAGAATGGTGTTACAGAGATGCCTCGTCTCCTCGCAAAAATATACTTTTGCTGTCACGCGTGGATTATCATGCTTTCATATCTTGTTCGCAGTTTAATAACAAGAAGTCTTTTGTAATCTTTAGTATGTGTTTCCTAAATTATGGTATACAGAAAACGTCTCTGCTTACGCTTATTTTACTCTACATGAAATTTGACCTGGACAGAGGCTAAGGAAAGAATGAGTTATTATCATTTTGAATTGACATATTACTCTTCAAACATCCTTGTGTGTCTTGCCGTATAAGCTCTCAGGACCACTGCAGTGCTTCCATCTGCCATGACCTAATTTGTGGCAAAATAGCAAACACAAAAAGCTTAATTCCAAATGCACTGACAAAACGAAGTTAATTTAAAGGATAGAAGGTTAATTTTGTTCTTTCTCCGACATGAATAAGCCTATAACAATCCAATTTAGTATTAGGAATAGTTTAACACCCAATGGAGCTCCTTCATGAAACGGTAATTTTCATTTTAAAATTTTGATTCATTTATACTGTTTCATTTAAACCATTTTCATTAATTGTGATTTGAATTAATGAATGCAGTTTCACAGGGTATAATTATAATTTTTCATGTCATAAAATTTTCGTTCGTAACCATTCTTTCACTTTAATTTCATTTTATAAAATCATTTTTTCTCTCTACCGAGTCCGATGATTGACAACGTTAAACTTCAATTAAATTTCATTATTTAAATACCACGAAATACATTTCTATATTTTAAACGTTTCCAGTTTAATAGCATATCAATTGTTAAGGAGTGTGTTTTTAAAATGCGAAAGTTTCCCATGCACACGAAAAATATATAATCCCTATAAAACACCATAGCTTATTTTTGCTTGATTTCTCGATTGGTACAGATTAGAATTTGTTTGAGACTTAGTGAATATTGACGAAATATCTGAAAATTTTGTATGACATTTTCCGTTGTAAGTTGTATATAGTGTAATATTTTAGAATTTTTCCTCAGCTTTTTGCTATTTTAAGCATCGCTGACGTTGTTATCGGTTATTTAATGTGATTGATGCTTATGTTATTCCTACCCATCCTTCGTTGAGAGCTTTAGAGATAAATTAACTAGGGCCTAAAATTTTACTTTTATTTCATATATAAAATCGCAATGACACTTTGTATCGATTTTTTATTCAGATTCGAAAATTTTACGAAACGCAAATTTCTTATGAACCTTCAATCATATGTGAATTCAATTGTTAGTGGATACTGAGAATTTTTACTGAATTTTCTTCGAATCATTATTTTCGCAAAACTAATCTTTCTTACAGCATATTCTTAAGTTAAAATTACTTTTTGAATCCCACAGTACATTAAGCTATGCGAGTGACACCATTATAAAAAACTAACTTTACTCTGCATTTGTTCTTTCTCGTCACAAGAGATTACCATCGCCATTTCAGTCGTCACTAGAACGAGATGTAAATGTCGGGAATGAAGGAGTCTGTCATTTAAAGTCCTCCAAGCGCATAAATCCTCACGTTATCCTTCGAAATGCAATCTCTCCGCAGTCCACACGCTTCCTTGTCTGCAATTACCCCCCTTTTGCGTTTGGAAAAGCGAACGCAATTTCTGCGCTGGAAATTGGTCCTTTGAATCCTCCTCTAACTCAAGCAAAGGATAGGAATGCACGCTCTAACCTTAAGGACCGCCTCGTGGACAAGGATCGCCGCAATCGTTCCCTGCAGTGGCCCTTTATCCCCTACAGTCGAGTATTCACACAGCGAACGAACACCCAAATTTTATGCCTTAAAAACGAATAACGAATCCCAACGAAAGGAACGGTCGCGAGACCATCGAGCGAGGTAGTTTTAAATGTCCATATTTCGTCACGGCAAATTTACCTCTATTCATTGCGAGTGAAATAACATGGGCTCGCGAGTGTATATATTACCGCATTTATGTATGGAGGATCGTCGGAATGGAAAATTCCGGAAGCCGAAGTTAAAGAGAGTAGTATATTTAATGAAAAGATAATTCCTGAAACGCGGAGTCATCTCTGTTTCCTTTAAATCCTGTTCTGTCTGCTTGGTTTTCTTGTCCCTTGAATTAATCAGGTACGTTTGGTCCCCGAAAACTTTCGGTTAACTATCCAATGTTTCGGATACCGAGCATTGCAACATTTTATGGATGCAGATTAATAATGTCGAATGTTAAAAGAAATAATATGTGATGATGTGTGTATTTTACTACATTGGAATATACTTAAGCAAAGAAATGATTCAGATTACACAAATCACGACGAGTGCAGGAGTCTCAAGATCTAAAGAAAGAAAGATACCTTCTTTTGCTCTTACACGTTCACATACCCCCGATAACTTTATCTCTCAATAACAAATAATTTTGATAGATGTTCTGTTACCAAACAATTTGGTGATAAATGAGTCAAATTTCATTTGACACGACTTTTACCCCTCCTTTCTTAATTTAATACGATGGCGTTACATTCTATAGCAATTTAAGATATTGATAAATCATGAGGACATTTTATTCACGCCTACTCTCTAGATCCAATATTACTTTAGATTCTTAGTCTATACTATTTAGATTCTCACTCTTTATAATAAAAGTATTTTTCAAGGCTTTGTTTAGGATCACATTTGTTAATTATACAAAATATTAACTTTCGAGATATTCAAAATAAATCAAGGTTTTTTTATTCTTTAAGTCGTGTGTCTTCCTTGCTTTGCATAAACGAAAACATTCAGATGGTTAAAAAAAACTCCACGATCATTTCTGAATTGTATATTTCTTCGATTTAGATTCCTCTAATTGGTCAATCATTCATACGGAATTCACTATGAAATTTGTCTCTTAAGTCACAAAGTCGATGCCCATCTTTCCTTTTTCTCCCTCAATCAGACTAGTGTACAATAGTGAGCAGTAGGTAACCTTCATTCGTGACTCTAAAATAGCGAAAGAGGCAATATTCACGAAAATCGAAAAAAGAAATTTCAAAATAGGCTTTTGACACCAATTTAAAAAGGCCACTGGAGGGTTGGGTTGCACAAAAACGAGACGGTTTAATCTATGGAAAAGAAACGAGAGAAAGAAAAAATAAAAATCACTCATGAAGATGAGAGAGAGGTTCATTATAAGCTCATAGCTGGGGTATCAGTTTCCCATGCGATATACAGGCTTCTTTCGGTCTGGCCTCGCTCGATGTTCCGCGTTGTTTTACAGTGAACGCATCCGATCTCCGTTGTATTCAGTTAAGGCTCATTAGGCGCGAGAAAACGGAAATTCCGAGCTCTCCAAAGGAAACGGGAAAATATCTCTTCTCTTCTGTTGACATCCTCCTTGGAAGTATAGCAATTAACTGTCGGGATTTTCCCTTTAACTTCTTCTCCTCTATCTTTATGCTTTCATAAGCCACTCACGCACATTAAACGTATTGAGTTGTGAGATTCAAAGGTACCATCGTTCATGGAGATGGCGGATCGTTAAGAAATTATATTCCCCATTAATCTTTGAAGTGTAATTTGATGATGGTTATAAAACGCTTCAATGTGCATTGTAATTCATGATTATTGGTAATTATAATTTACTCTGTTATTGTTACTGTTCTTGTCTGCTTCTAAAGCGAATATTTTTAAATACTCAAATATCTGTTTTATCTTAAAGAAGTTTATGGGTGAATATTTATACATAAAGGAGGTAGCTGCATTATATCCTCATTAAAAAAATGTTTGGCTCGATACCAAGTTACTCAATACCCTGTTGAAGTTAAGGTGATAACTTATAATTTTTCAGCCGAATCTTAAGCATAATCCCGTGTGAGAGCAAATAGTTTTCAAAAATAAAGCTAGCAATGTCTATGAATGTGCATTTAGAGTATTCGACATTTAAAATAATTTAACCTCGGCTTTACGTAAAGTAATTTAAAACTAAATATAAATATTCTCTTATGTTAAATATTTAAAGTTGACATCATTAATTAATTATAAATAATTGATTCTTATTTCAAATAAGTTGTCTCATGCATGGTTTCGATAAGCAGTCAGATAATAATGTATGATATTTTTTATTCCTTTCAATTGAGCTCCTATAATACAACATTTGTATTAAGAGTAAAAAATTGCAAAAATGGCATGCATGGAATTGCTAATTTTCGACAAATGAGGAATTTAGTAGCAAGAGAATTTGAAATACACATTTCTCGGTGCAATTTAATGTTATATTGTATAATCAGTCGACCTATTTTGAGAATTAGTCATTATTAGTCACTGCATTCATTTACCTCGCCCAAATGAATTTCCTGTTAACGAACAATGTTTAACTGGCCAATTTGGCGGTGCCATTAATTTTATTATTTCATAGCTAGAACATAATAGATCATACCTCAAAATATTCATAGGGAACAAGGCTGCCCGGAATATTAGCCATAGCAAATGGTTCTTAAAAAGTTTTGGCTAAGAATAAAATAGAGATAAATTTTCCGTTTATCAGTTAACTTTAATATATTATAAGCGGTTTCTCAGTAAATTCTTCAATCAGTAGCCTAATTTGTCTTCAATAACGCTGAAGCCAGAGAGAGGAGTCTTAAATCTATCGGAAAGCCGCCTATGAAATCATTTGGTTGTATTTAAGCTCCGCGTTACATACAGTAATATAGTCCAAAATAAAATCGAAATTGAAGAAAATTACAAATTAAATTGTCTGGTACACAATATAACAATATTTCATTTTCATTTAGCTTAATAAGTTAGAGAAGAGAAACAGCTTAAATGTCTGAGTTTGTTTTGAGAAGCGAAGAACAAGTGGCATGTTCCCCGGTCTGGGCCTATCTGCGACAACCAGGCGGGAGCACGTCATCGTGAATTCAAGTTTATTTATCCTGCTGAAAAAATACTGTACCTCAAAAATAACAAGAAAACAGAAAATTTAAATTTGAAATCATAAAATTGACTTTTCAGTACATCATTTTTGAAATGTATGCAATGAGATTCTCCAATCACGATTCGAATGAAATTAAGGTGAATTCAGTTGTTTTATTTCACAAAGAGAGAGATTTAAAATAGCGTGTCAGTTTTCCCTTCCAGCAGCATCCCCCAAACCCTCTTTTTTATCCCTCGGGTCACCCTCAGAGGAACGTCACACCGTCCCCTCCCCGTCAAGAACACACAGTTCCATCTGCTATTTCTTACGTGACTGAATTCCAAATAAATCATATATGTAAGTATGCTGATGCGGCATTTCTGATGCTGGTTGCGGATCCGACTTGTTTTTCCGTCTTATTTTTTTCATCTTCTCCTTTTATTTTGTCAACTGATCCAGGAATAAATTCCTCAGATTAAATAATCGTGAATTACTTTTCTTGCTCTTACTTTGAAATAAATCCGTGAGTTACCACAAGCTTTAATCGAAAATCCTTAATATCGAAACTTAGTTCCATCCGAATTCCAAATACAGATGAGCATCGTAGAATGATTTTCTTTTGTGAGGGATTTGAAGTGATATGGTCCACTTTTATTCAGTATAACCGCGTGCACAATTCATAATCAGTATCGATTTTATCACGAAATTTCATCATTGAGTACATTTTCAAAACTTATTCTTAATATGTTGAAACTTAACACGTGTTGATAAATATTAATAAATGAAACCTAGAAACGCACTTCAGTCTTATTTTCGTGGTTAAAAATATAACCGTTTTAATTATTCTCGTAGTAATCGAGGTAGTTTGTATACCTTCAATTTTCAGCGTTATGTCATCGTTGTCTTTTGTGTGTTTATTATTTGCACGATTTTATGAGATAGCAATTCCTAAGGAAACCTGGTTCACTGGGGAGAATGGAATTCTAAATAAGGGAATTTTAAATGAAAGAGAAATCATTCATTAAATTTTAGAAAATGCAGTAGCACTCGACAATTATTTCAGATTTGATGTCCGTCAGAATTAAATCGAAATTATTTGCAATCAATAGTTCCAAAATCCATAGAAAGTTATTTTTTGTGAAGAGCACAGTACACAGTTTTTGGTCACAGTCGCTCTTAACATTCGCATAGCATTAATATTTTTATCTTACATTTACGCATTTCCATCACGATTTCCGCTGATGGAATAAAATTATCTCCTCGTGAAAGTGGAGCGACCAAAACTAATGAAGCATAACGGCTGACTTTTGAGAGATCAATACTTTCAACCAATTCGATATCATCTCGAAGTATTTCGCTCACTTTTTATTTGATTTTTGCCTTTAAAATTATTAATCATACAGATGGTGCCACATTACCAAACTCATCATTATTTCCGAATCAATTTACTCTACGTAATATAGAGCCTGTGGCTTTTATTCTTACCCGCTATACTAAAATTGTCCAATTACCCCAAAAATATTAAGAGCCCTCTCCAAGTGATTTCAAAGAGTGAAGGAGACGGTCTTCTCTGTTTAAATTCAGTAAATTCTAATCTTAACAAATAGTCAGAAATTTTGAGCGGCCCATTCCCTTCAGTTCCTATGCCTTGCGGAAAAGTCATTAGAAAACACTATTATCAGTCTATGAGTAATATCTAAAAGTGAAATGATAAAGCACATATCTTATAAATCGCAATTAATAAAATTAGACAATACTTTTGACGACTTGGTACACCATAATCTCCTTGACAACGCTAACGTTACCTCTGATGTTCGTTTTGATTTATCGATTCTTTTGTTTCTCTGAACTGCCAGCTTTAAGCGGATTCCGGCTTAATGGAGTCATTGATTTGGTTTTATGAAAGTTGTGGGGAATTTTTTCTTTAGTAATGAATTGCAGTATTTTTACTCATTATAATTTCGTTCAATGATCATTATCATATTGATCCAAAACCGAACATGATATCCAGAAATTAATAATTTTGTAAATAATTAATTTATATTGAATATAATTTATATAACCTAATTTTATACGAGTTAAATAAATTTAATTGATTTATACATAAATACTGATTCATCTTTAATTTCCACAATATTTTGGCAACCTTCGTGAATTTTTGTAATACCACCCAGGAAATTCATATGTTTAATCAACAGCTGTTAATGCCATGGTTACGTGCTCATTGATAAATGAAAGTAAAGCCAAAACCAACGATAGCAAATAGGGGAAATGCATAGAGGGAGAGCGGGTGAGTGACACTCGGAGGAGAAGAGGAATACATAGAGGGAGAAAGAGGGGCGGCAAAAGAAGAGAACTTTTCCACGTTCGTGATCTCTTGTCGACATCTTCATTCAGATGATGACGCTTCTCCGACGCCGAAGACATCGCAGCAGAATAGTTGGCGCCTCTTTAAGCACCGACTCATTGAAAAACATTTCCAAGAGAGGATAGTTTTCCGGGTGTCACGGAATCTTGAAGATTATACTTTTGAAAAGCTATGGGAATGCAAATTACATTTCATGAAGAGAAAGAAAATTAGTAGGAGTGGGCTAGTCTAAAAGAAAGCCATGAATTAATGTGGAAAATTTAAATGGCACGTGTTATGGAAAGAGAATGCTCAAAGTGAGGTACTGGAATTGAAAGAGTGAAATATTTGTTTTGAGACTGAGAATTTCTCTAAAGGCATTCAAATTATAAATTGTTGGAATTGGAACACGTCTGTGAATAAATTAGACGTTTAAGACGCTCCTAAAGCAGTTAAAACCTCTAACTGAAGTCTCATGGTTACATTTTCATTGATAATTTGTTATTTATTAAAGACAAATGAAGTAATAAGTACATATTTAGTTATATATATGAATAATAATAATAATAATAATAAAGAGAAATGATTCATTGATACTAAAAATTAGGTTTTTTCTATAAAGTGAGTTATATATATGAATAATAATAATAATAATAATAAAGAGAAATGATTCATTGATACTAAAAATTAGGTTTTTTCTATAAAGTGAGTTATTGTCTTCTTTGGATGAGGGTAGCAAATTGAAGTCTACCAGTTCAGAGATGATTCGGTTGGGATAATGTTGTGTAACTTCCTGCTGACAGGTTTTTACGTTGATAAAGAGGGATAAATGGCAACTTTTAAAGTAATTAAACAAATACTATCTTAAAATATCTAAAGAGCCGGCTGAAATGTTGTGGAAATCCATAATGCGAGGATATATACTTAACACATTAATGCAATGAAAAAGTATATGTTCTTAGTATACGAGAACTATCTTATATAACCCAAGCACGTGTTTTCAAGAAGTGTAAATATGGATATAGCAGAGTTGCGAATGAGATACTTTTTTTAAAGGAAATGGAAGGTGAGAAAATAGCATGAAAGGGGGATAAATATACGAGGTGTCATTTTCGGTGGCAGGAAGGAAATTACGAGTAAAATGATATGGAAAATCAGAAACCTTCAAATTAAAGAACAGAGTGCGAACAAATAAAGAGAGTGAGAACTTTAATAAAGGATTTCAAATAATATAAATACTTTCGTGGAAGTGGGGCCATGGAATACAAGAGCATTCTTTTTTTAAGAAAATCGTAAGAGAGTCAGAGATCCGGCTTTTGGAGCTCCACCAAATTTAGCCCACTCTTTAGCTCTGGAAACGTAAGACCAGAATGAAATTCAAGCATTCATTATAAGAAAGCAAAGACGGAAAAAACATGGAAGTTTAAGTTACAGCTATGAAGCTTTCTGCAGTTCCACTATGAATTTACATGTAGAAGCAAAAATTAGAGATATGTGCTACGTTAGATAATTCCACGTTACCATTCAATTCTTTTCGCTTTAATGAATATTTTGAGGATGAGTAATGAGTAATAAGAAAGAGAGTCGATTTACTAAACTTTCTTGGTCCTGATGATTTGTCTTCTGATGGATGATATTTATTAACACCATAATTAAAAATCCATTTGCGTACCTAAACTAGATACACGGAATTTGAGAGGTGGAGCTCAGTGAACAGTATAATATTTATTATATTAATTTATATATATATAATATTATAATATTTTTACCTTAATTCTAGTGTTTTTTGATGTCATTGGTACGAAAATTTGTTTAGAGCATCCGGTAATTTTATTACCGCATATTTTATCATAATAATTCAATATTTCATGATTAAACTTTATTTCATTGATACAGTTAATATCAATACCAAGTAATTTTCTCGTCAATCCAGATTAGCAACACTTCAAGACAAAGAATCTGTTTAAACATTAGATATCCTCTCTGTGTGGAAATAAAAGTTAATCACGTATAACAACCAAAACGTCGTCGTTTGCTTGAATTTCGATTAAGATAAGTTAACTCCATTTTATGTCTACACCTTGGATAAGTAACTTACATTTACGTGGAATGTTTTTAAATTTTTAAAGTGTGTAGTAGATTATTGAGTTTAGAATTGCATATTTTTTTACATGCATTAGGCAGCTGGAAAAAGAGCACAAGGATATAGTCAATGCAAGATTTTATTTATATATTCTATGTTTTAACATATATTCAGAGATAAAAAAGGGAAACGGAATCGACAGAAAAGAGCATCTATATTCTAAACGGCTTAACGAAGAAAAAGGATTTTAATATTTGAGTAGCGTATTTTAGATGCTTGATTAAAACGCATCACTTTTTCCTCGTATTTCAACACCACTACACGTCCACTACAGTATTAATTAAAGAATAATACGGTTGGAATTATTAATAATGTAGAAAATAAGCAGAAGTAAGTTAAGATATAATTGTCGGAAAAATACACTCTGTGCCTTTTAAATGCATTCTCTTTTTTGGTTATTTCTCTAACTTTCGCATCCAAGTTAAGTCTCTCTGGAAATTTGCCTTGGTCATTTTTCTACACCCTAATTCTCCCACTAAAATCCTCAACGTCTCATAAAGGTGATGCCGCGTATACACCATGAGATCAGATGGTGTGGGAAATAAAGCCACGCAGCCTTTTCAAATTGCTGGAGCCTAGGTCGTGGGATAAAGGGTCAGTTGTGTGGTACAGAATCGCAAGATGCTGAATGAGTGAAGATATAGAGGGAAAATGACCTGGGAAAGGAGCTTTTTAATGCAAAGACGGACCTGGAAGAGCGAGAGATTTTGTAGAATTTTAATCTGCTGCGTTGTATGAGTTGATTAGATCCTTTTGTGCGTTTTATTACTGCAGTGGAACGTATTCCTCCATCCTGTAAAACTTACCGGAATGTGAGTTATTCTGTTACGCGGACGTACGTAATATATCGCTAGCCTGCCTAAGGTCACCTTTGAGATTTATTTTTTTTATTTTAAAGTACTGAAATTGCTTAATTTTAGAAATATTGTGCCACGTTTTTTCTATGGAGTAAATTGCTTCAACTCGATTTAATATGTCGGAAACTCTTCGTCGAATTAGTCTCTTTATTCTGTTCTTCGAAGTAGTTCCTATGGAGGGAGTGTTCTTATAGTATGCGCTGTAAAGTATTTGGAGGAATTACGTAAAAATGATAAAATATTTACTAGCTGATGGCTGTGGATTCAAACTTTTTGTGTCTACACTAAGTTATGATCATTAGCCTGAAACTATGTTAAATTAAAATCAAATTAAGAATTTTGCTAAATAAATAAATTCGAAATAGCAGAAATTTAATATTCATTATATATAATAGAAATATTTTAGTAATTTCAGCTGTTCTAATCTTGGACTGTGTTACATGGTTAATTTTAAATTGATCATTTTATATTTTTTCGGTAAAAATATCTATATAAATTGAGTAATAATAAATTGTACCTTTCTCACAATTACCTAGATAAACAACTGTTAGGATTCTGAGTCTCCTGTTCTTTTATGCTGGAAAAGTTTCTGTAGAACGCATAATTTTGGCAGAGAACGGGAATTCATGAAATTTATGGCCTCTTAAAGATAATTATTTTTAAACTGTACTTTCTTAAGCCACATATTGATTTCTATATCCGCGGTGCAGCAACTGGAATGGCTACGATTTAAGACGAGGGGAACGAATTCTGACAGGGTATTCTGTATTCAGAAACACCTCTGTTGATCTGCGGTTCTAACTCAGATGCTCTTCCTCCATGCAACCCCAACCACTTTCCTCACTCTCACCTCAAAAGTTTTCCCCACCTACTACTGACCTTGCTTCGAATCTCCGTTTTGTTTCCTCCGTACATAAGTTAATTTAGCCTTAAATAAACGAAAAAGCCATCTGTGGCTTTAATGAACAGATATTAGTTTCTGATTAATTTTTTTTTATATTTACATCAAAACTTTTTATTATGTGCTCATATACATCAAAAATTCTTATTTAAATTAGTGTTTTCATTTTAAAGAACTGCATGAGCTATTATATTTTTAAATATGCGAGGGTCCTGGAATTCCCATTAGGGTAGAGTACAGGGAGACATCCTTAAGGGTCAACTCATTTTCAACACATCTGTGGCGCGGGTTGCATACAATTCGGGCGTTAGATTGCATTTTTACATCCGGCCTTATTTCGTGAGGCAATAGTTCTTGTAGAATATTTGGTGTAGCAGAACAACGATAGTTGACTCCAGATCTCTCTCTCAGGGAATATTGGTTATATTTTGAGGATTCCTTTTATGTGCTAATCTGCAAATTAACTTATGTAAAATGATACTTGGGCACTACAAGGAAGATCGTTAGCGAAACAAACTTTTTGATGAATGGAAGCGGCTTTTATCTAATAATAATAATAATAATAAGAAAGGACTTTATTTAAGGGTGATTTTGAGAATTTATAATTCTTATTTTATATCTAATCGTACTTCATTAAATTTTTTAAGAAAGAGTTTTTTTTAATAAAGAAGAGAAGGTAAAAGTAGATATATATTCTAAATTAAATTTATCTTTGCACGAGGAAGTGTTCACCTTAAAATCAAAGTTAAACAGTATAGTTAATAGCTTTGCGTTTAGAAAACCTGCCAAAAAATTGGGAGACCTGAGTTTGAGTCCTAGTCATGTTGCTATTTTCACTTCTCGTTTAACTTTGAGGAAAATATTTTTTGAGTTTTTTTGGTTGGGTTGACGTAGAGGAACTTCGTAAAACAATCCGTTTCCATTCCGACTTTAATTACTCAAATGAATTCCGTTTTAACTTTGCCTTGTTGTGTTACTATACTATCATACTTTTTATCATTGCAGTGAATGAAAATGCAATAGTTTAATCCTTCTACGGAAAATACCGAACTACCCGAGCGTAGGAAGCGAATTTTTTTATCTCTTGTTACTACAGAGCATTCATTCTGTTAAAATTCTGTTTTCCTTTTTTGTAAAAATAAACAGATTATTTATAACAGAAAAAAATCTGTTTAACTTTACTTCTTTTTATTCCTGTATTGGTTCATTTGATCTTCTTTTCCACATTTTAATAGGAAAGATTGTATTTTCCATAGGAAACTTAATCACGACCGGTTTCACAAGCGTGTTTGCGTTTTAATATCACTCAAACGCGTTCGAGTGTTTCCAGAAGAAGCACCTCTTCGCCCCATCCTTTACATCTTTTCTACATTATCACGATCAAAACGAATATACTCGGCGATGAGTGTCACCTTATACTCGCGAAAATCTATTATTCGCAGTAAGTTGATTCTCGGGGAACACGAGAAACTGGAAATCGCATTATTCGCGAAAGAAGTGAAAAAGGAGAAGCGTCATCAGAAGGGGGAGAGTGTTTAGCCTCGGGTCATAAGAACCCCTCGCTTCTTCACGACTCAAGTCGACGACACTCCTCATTACAGCACTGTCGCGACGGAGCGATCGTCGCCCTGGGATACGCGCCGCTAAATAAATCCGCTCCTTCTTTTTTAAAGCCCCACACATACGTCCGTAATCCAGTTCAAGCTGTTAACACACAATTTACCCCTTTCCGAACACCGTGAGCTAATTTAATCCTGGCTTTTGTGGCCGCTGCGTTATAATTTTAATGCGGAGGGTCGGAATGCTGCCGGTGGAGATGGAGTGGGAGCGGGAGTAAGAAAGAGTGGGCTTTAGAAGGGATGCCTCGCAGCGAGAAGGAGGGGAAGGCGGGAAAGCCTTTGGGGAGCGGATGGAGTTACGTACACACGCAAGTCTGCAGGGAAGTTGATTTTCGAGATCATGGAGAGTTGTTCCCGCATGTTGGGAATTGTTCTCTCCGCGAGCGGAGAACAAAGGGAGAGAAGAATTGCGGCGATTGAATCAGTGGCGGAGTGGGTGGAAGAGCAAGAGGGTTGTAATTCCGCCGCTTTTTTTCATGACGCAAAAATAAGTTCCGTAGGTGGAAAGGCAGCGGCAGGAATTAAATAGAGCGTAGGAATCCATACGTTGTTGTTTCGAGATATATTAATTTCGAAAAGAAAGCAAAAGGACTGCACTGGGGAGATACAGGTTGCAGTATTATTCCATGCGGATTAAGATCGCGTTCGATTATCCCTTTCTTGCAACTGTCGCGGTCGAATCGGTCCTCCGAATTAGAAAAATAAGATAGGGCTTATCAACCTTTTGGCCGTGGGATGTGAAATGAACGCGCGAAAAAATCCACCCCCAGTTGAGTGGAGATGAATTTCCTGCTGAACCGATAGGAAATGAAATATGAAAAGGATGACTGTTCAGTCAATTCCTCAATTTTCCTTGCCAATTTATTCGGCGATGTTCGTGGTAGGGAGGCTTTTCAAAGCCATTGATCCTCTTCCGGTAACCAATGCCTTGTTTTTCTTCGATTTATTAGCCTTTTATTCAGTTAAATGGATTCGAATATCTTTTATGCTCTGGAGATGGATTAGAAAATTAATTTTTATAGATAATGACTATAGAGTCGAAATATTTTCGTTGGTGAACGAAGTTAGTATTTTCGTGATCGTAAATGAATATTCAACATATTGCTACATGATTTCTAATGCTACCACAGAGCTAAGTGAATAAAATAACTGTTCCTCAAGGGAAAGCGTTGAGGTGACTTTTCACATAAAGGTATGGAGCTAGGGGAAGTCCTAAGGAAAATCAGGCTAAACAAATCTGACAGGACCGGGAAATGAACGAGGATCCTTCACTTTATGGACGAATGGGAAACCCTTATGCCCTCCCCTACAAAGTCTCCCAAAACGACATGTGAAAATGTTCAGACTTAAAATACGTGTTGGCTAAAATATTTGTTTAAGATCAGGGTTCGAGTCCTGTCGATCTCTTCAAGCCTGTTTTTCATTAAAAATGTTACTCAACCAGTGTTGAAAGCGTTATTCAAACCGTGAAATTGTTGAAAATCGGAGCATGAATATTAAAGGAATAGGTGCTGAGTCAGTAGGAGATATTCAATTATTTATTTATTTTTGTCCAGGATTCGGTGATATTTTATATCGACATCTAAAATATTATTAACGATATTCGGAAGTAATGTGGCTAGTTTTCTTTTATCTCAGAGAAACAAACTCGTATTTTAGTATGAAAATCTGATATTTTGTTTAATTTACAAACTGGAATACTATATCCTCTTGCTTTTTCATGCAATATCAGATGAGGGAAATCAATTAAAATCTTCAATCAATAGAGTCCTCACCAGTGTTTTTAATTTATCTCTTTTCTTGAGGACAAGGGATACTTGGTAGTAACAATGTTACAATGGCTCAAAGAGCACCTTATATATTCAACCCTCTCAACTGCAAGGTGTTCATTGTGTCAAATAATACTGCTGCTTAAGAGAAGGTTGTCCTATAAAATGCGCTCAAAAGGTTTAAAACAGCTCGTAAATCTTTTAGGAGATTCTTATATGTACTAAATCTCTAAATCTGTTTTGTGGTTGAATAAGTATCAATTTGTAAATAAATATTTTGTAGATAATAACGAAGAGATGTCAACTATCTATAAAAGATGACCCATTAAAGATGTTTTTGGGAATAAAATTTTATTTTACGATATGATTATATGGTCCTTTAATGTGCTTATTAGTGTAAATGATATGAATTATAAATGAGAAAACAAAATGCTCACATGAATATACATGTGAAAGGAGGCTATCGTAATTAAAATATCCTGCTGGCCCCTGTAGTTGATGAAATTTCCTTTGCGACCCTTTGCTCGGTAAAGTATCAAAATCCTTGTTATGGTCATCCTCCATTTAGGTGCTTCCCAACACTCAGTGGAATCACGTATAGACCTCTTAATCATCTAATTAAGGTTGAAACCGATACAGTACTTTATTTGTCGGAAGATATTAGGTATATTTCCGGTACAAGTTCGCCATTACTAAATTACCAAAACATGGTAGAAGTAGCCTATTTCCGCACAGCGCAACATCGCAGCAATTTCCTCTCTTAGGCGCCCATCGCTGCCTCTCCTCGCTACATTTAAACTGCATCCGGCGAATGCGAATCGGTAGAAACATCCGAAACGCGCACTGCGCGGGAATTAACGTGGCAAAAATGAGATCGCCTGCGGCAGATGCCCCTCGTTAAAGAACGCATCATTCTTCCCCGCTCTCAATTGAGAGGCTAAAAGGAGCAGAGCGTGGCCGTTGAGGAAAAGTCGCAAGAGAAAGAACTTTCCCGCGCACGAACGAGAGAAAGCGATGGAAGACGAGTGGTGGTAACGCTTCCGTGGGCGATAACCCGTGTTTGCAAAGTACGCCATTGAGAGAGACGTGGGAGAGAATTGTAATAGGAATTGGTATACGAGCGTGGGCGGACGGAGCGTAACCCTCCGCTATGGCGATTCGACGCACAGTAAGAACGGCTACATTTATCGAGGGTTTATCCCTTGAAGGATGAAGGGGGGCGAGAGAAAGTTGCCTCTTCTTACGTAGTATATCTGAAAGGTATATGACCCCTACGGGGGGTCGGTAACCCCTTTAAAGTGGCGACCCGTATTAAAAGGGGTGACTTTGTCGATATAATTCGGACTTAACAGCGACGTAAACGCAAGTGCCGTGTGAGAGCACTGCGAGAAGCCGCGCCAAATCCAGTCTTCTAATAAAACCGGTCCTCTTATTTTTATACCTAAGTTATGCCTTCATATCTTAAGAGTGGAGTACAGCGTGAAGCGGGAGCTTGTTAATCTTGGACGACCAGATCAAATTCGCTATTCAGTGGGACGTATCATACAGACCCTTAATGTAGTAATAAAATGATATATTTGCTTCCAAGCTAGGTTATTGAGTGAGCTTATAAAGATGATCATTTTTTCTTACGGTTGGACGTAAAGGTCTTCTTGAAATGGTACTTCTAGCGTATAGAATGATGTTTTTGTATGCTAGGGAATAAACAATTTCATCATAATGTATTTTCATTATAAATTCAAAGTTTGACAAGATAACTAAATCATTATTTATAACATTTATTATGCAGAAGTATATAAAATACAACCAGAAAAAAGTAAAAACGTAGAGAAATCGTTGGAATTGTAAGTAATAACCATAGCAGAGCAATAGTTGTGCAATTAGAGCATTGCAGTTTGGCATTGTCAAAGGTGTCACTAAAGAAACATTAGCGATTTGGATTTTAGATATTTCATCCAGTTAATGTTAAAATTTAGTTTGTTTTTAAATGTTGCTTTCACGACACTCTACAGGTTTATCAGCTACCTAAAGATATTAGAAGTTCGTCAGACAATGAATGCAAAATAATAAATTATCATTCTTCAAGATAGCTTTCTCATTAGGAAATGATTTTTACATTCCACCATATACATCTTTTTGCTGCCACATTCGGTTTTCGTAAAAATAACGTAAGTTGAATTATTTTTACTCGAATTTTAAAATCATTGTATCCTATTATATTTTTTCTCTATAGTTAATTGTATGTGGAAAACATAGAGTATCAGAAAATTCAAAGTTGCATTCCTCTGCCATAAAACTCATGAACGACTTTAAATATATGATACTGCTTTAATCATGTGGTTTCAATCATTCCTCAGAACTCGTTCTTGATATATCCTGTTAGGCAATGAAAAAAGTGTTATCATATGTTATTTTTTGCGCCATATTATTCTTCATGTGTTTTCTCGTTAACTATATTGTAATAGCTTCTCTGAAAAATATTTTATTTAAATGTATTTATAAAATTCTAAGTATATCAAAGGAAATCAAAATTTCATGCCTTTATTTGATTTCATACTCTAACTCATCTTCTGGTTTCCATTACTTTATGCATTTTAGGTCAATATCAATGATAAAATCTACTCGTAATTTTCCGTATATTAGATAATTTAATAGAAATATTTTCTTCTATAAAACCAACAAACAGAATGTCTGAAAAATATCTGTTGACAAAAGTTTCAACCGCTGTTTTGGATGGCCAAAGATCAATGATAGTTGGATATTGATTTAAATCCCTCAGCATTACTAAGTAGCGCATCCGTTTGTCCGAGAGTGCATTTATTTGCATCCCTGCAAACACTTTGCCCCAAGAAGAAACTTTGAGCACTTGAAAGAGCCGCTTTGCATCATGGGTACACATCCATCCATCGTCAGGAGTTTCAAACACCTGTTAAACTCCCAAATGGCCGAGAGGGTCCTGCAAGTACGAATATGGCGCATAGTGCACCGTTTGTTTACCACATCACACCATACGACTGTTACCTTTGCTCTTTGAATTCATTCAAAACGCGCAAAAAAATTAACTGAAAACTAATACGTTTTTTGTATCTGCTAAGCGAAAAACTTGCGACTCATAAAGGGGTTCTGACTCAAAAGAGTGTTGTTTGGAAGCGTCGACGATAACATTTGAACGCGAGGATTGCGATGCCGGAGGTCATGTCGGATTGAAGTGGAGGCGGTCGTATTGACCGCCAGCTCGGCCTCGTGGTTTCGCCAGCACTCAGTGAGAGCACGACGAAGAAAAAAGTGTCCAAAGAGGGAGAGTTTAGCGGGGCCTTGGATCGACTGGGGAGAGCATTGTTGTCGATCCCGGTAGAGAGCGGAAGATAGCAGGCTAATGATAGGAGGTGGTAAGGCCACTTGTTGGAAGTGGTTGGTGCCGGAGGGGAAATTAAGGATGGCAGAAATACTTTCCTCTGGAACATTTCTCGCGGCTCACTCGAGTATTTCTGTCTCTTTAAGCTTTCTTTCTCCTCCCGCTTTTCGAGGACACTTTGGCAGCTCGAGATGCGCTCGTAATTTTGGAATACTTTTTGGCGAAGGTGGAAAAACAACCGCTTTGTAGAAATACAGAATTCTCTAGAAAGCGCTTGTTTAAAGTCTCTCTCCCGCGGAAAATGCTGAAATTGCGTTAGCTAAGCCTCACCTTGAGTATGCATGTAGTGTATGGGACCCCGCCGAGAAATGTCATATTCGGGATTTAGAAAAAGTACAACGAAAGGCGATACGATTTGTAAAGAATTGCTACGATAAAACAGCGAGTGTCACTCAGATGTTACAGAACGTGGGATGGGAATCATTATTATTATTATTATTAGGGTCTTTATTAGGCGAGATTGAGACTAAAAAGTCTCCTCTTCCATCTAACCATTAGAAGATAGAAGAAAAATTTAAAGGATAAATTTATTAAATAAGTTCAGAGAAATTACGTTCTCAGATGATGTAACCGATATAATGCGACCCCCCTGTTATATGGGCCGTTCTGATACTGCCAGAAAGATTTGGGAAATAGATGCTAGAACAAATCGTTTCAAAAATTCATTTTTTCCGCGAAGTATACGCGAAAGCAACCGTTTAGGAAAATAGAGTCAAGGTGCTTGCACCCCCTGCCACACGCCGAAAGGCGGCTTGCAGGGTTCTTATATAGAAAAATTAAACGGTAAACTGGTATTTTTTGGTGCCCTTGAAATCCAAAATCTTGGGGAAAATCCAAGTTAACTAATTGCTGTGTTCTACGGCTCGGCTTTGTGACTCGGTTTTTTGCCGAGAAATCCAATAAAAGTAGCGTGCTACGCGGTGAGTGTGTATGCAGGATTTGTCCTGAGGACTTCCCAAGACGATGTTTCTTGCTGCTAAATGGCTCAGCGGAGTTTTATTTTTCAGTGTTTGTCCTTAATAGTGACTGTATGAACCTAATGATTTCTTTGTTCAAAGGAGAATGAAACTAGTAAGCTAAAAAAGAGCTGAAGTTTAAATTGCGCAGGCAAGAAATTTGATTTTGAATTCCGAGTTTATGATCGATAGCAGTATAACAAATTAGGAGTTTTTACTGATTGAAAGTAATATTTCAGACGTTTTGACAAGATAACAATGCGTCAAAATTTTAAAGTTAATGGTCAGTATTTTTCTGGAAAGCAACGTAGAGCATATAAATGTCAATATTAGTTTACATTTGTAAGGAGTGAAGTTCCAGATTCTTTAGTAAGGCAAAACTACGTCTAAATTTTAAAAGAATGGTTATGTCCTCCATGTAAATCAAACCAACCCCTCTGGTAGCTACCAAGAATATTATATCTAGCATACTTAAAACTATAATTCCTTAATCCCTAAATATCAAAGCCGTATTTTCTTTCCAATGCGAAATGTAACCTTTTTTAATATATAATCGTTTCATGCACTTTAAGAACATTACATCATTACGTCAAGGACATGGATAAGATAAGCTGGATACGTAATCAGGCGCCTTTGGAAGCTCAATGAATGCTTATTCGAGTATCTTGAAGACGCCGTTAATCTTTTTACAACTTTAATTTTACATGAGAAAGCTTTCCTGCTTCTTCTATGATCCAGTTTTCATAAACGTTTTCTGCATAGAGCGAGACGTTCATCAAGACACACGAATAAACAGGATGCACCTTTGCACCCGACGTTACTTCACTGAAATTAGGGTCCTCATCTCCTCTTAAAAGAAGCGTAATCCATTCGGAAATATCACGTTTTTTCTCATCCTTTCTCCCTACAGAAGACTTCGCCCGCGACGAAGGAGATGCGAAAGCTTGTTACGGAATTTATAAGTAAAAGAGATTCACCTCCTTTTCCTTTGCGAAACAATAATAAAATTTCGCGCTCCAACTCTCTTCCGAAGATTCCCCAACTCGAGATTTTCCTTCCTCTCCTTTCGAAAACATTGGAGCGTCGCTCTCGAGCGCGGCGGAGGATTCGCTTTGCATTCTGGGCGGGGCTTTTAGGTCGGTGCGGATTGGTTAGTTAAGCGTCGAAAACGGTAACAAGTGACTCGGTTACCGCGGCGAAGGATGCCGTTTACGAGAATTTTTCGGTTGTTTTTTTCCGCGCCCCGAGGCACTACGTGCCTGCTAAACGATGGGAGGTCGGGTGGTGCCCAGGGGAAGACACCCAGGTGTCAAAAGATTATCGCTCGGGACTCGCTTTTGTTTTCCCCCGCAACCGAGACCGCGCTGTTTTCCCACCGAAAGCTCTCGGATTATTCCCTTCGGAGTCCCGTCTTTATTCATGCGCCGATTGGCGTCGCCCACTTGCCGTTTGGAAAGCGATCCGATGAATGTTTCAGTCCCGTTAAATAGAAGATGGGCGGAAAAGAAAATGGGATGAATAAAGTGGGAGCATTAATATCCGCCGTTTGATTTCGATGCGCTCTCCGATTGTCTTTTTTCCGAGTGGGCGCGATTCATCACGCGATGACAGGTGACTCTGAAAAATTTCGCTCCAGCGACACCTTTTCCCATCTAACGAGCGATCCTGGTTTTTCCCCTCCCGTTTGGTTGGGTTCAAGTTATGGGATTCTTTTTTTTACATTCCCAGTTTTTTTTTATCTGATGCGGCAGTTGCTTTCGTGTGAATCCATCGCAGATATTTCGAAAAAAGTCCAAAAGAAGTTTCCGTTCATTCAGTGGTAAATGAACCAACTAAATAACGATATCCTTACACAGTATTTATTTCTTATATTTATTATCATTGCTGCAGTAAGACAATTGTCAGGTGGTACCCTTAACCCTTTTTCATCACTTTTCTCAAGTTTTCAAGTACTCCTTCTTAAACTGGGCAGTATATGAATGGAATAACCTACCCAGAAAGGTTCTCGAACCTATTCCTCATTCTCGCAGCATATTCACAGAAAGAATAAGGAAAATAATTAGTTAAAATTAATGTATTTGTATTTATTTTTATAATATTTTGAGGGGCTTTTATCCCTATTCTTACTCTGACTGTGATTCTCTCATTGTATTCTTATCATGGTAATATTTATTGTGTATTCATTATTTGGGGTACTATTGTTTTAGATATAAACACGTATTATCTTGTAAAAGGTTGTCACCAAGGGCGTGGTACCAAATTGCATCCCTTTCAACAATAATAACAATTTCTTTAAAGTTAAAAAGTATTTATAAATATACCTTACATATTTATAGTTTACCTTAATTTACTATATTTATATATCTTCCATATAACTTAACCATTTATATGCTTATTTACGGATAGTTCCAGAGTACTTTCATTAACCACTCGTTTACAAGAGTGTTCCACATTTGCTCTTAAATTTCCCACTTGGCCCTCTTTGCTCAACTTCTTGATAACTTAATCATTCCTTTACATCATCTGACGACTTTTGTCTTTGTCTTTCCCACTATGTTTTACCTTGCATTTTAGATTCAATTGCTTTATTTGACAACCCGCCCACTCTCCTTCTTTATCTCTAATGAGAACCTTTTCTCCACCTAGCATCTCCTGTACTTCCTTGTTTGTTTCTCTGTCAACTCAGCTTATTCTTTCCACTCTACATCAAATCCGCTTCTCCAAGGCTTCCGATCTTTTAATAACCTCCTTTCTTTGGGGACATGTTATAGACACACAGATCGAAACAATTCGGACTAAGGATTCATCGGCATTTTTCCTATCACCTTATCTAGGTTATTACTTATTAATTCCCTTCACTTAAATAGAATTTATGGTTTGAAATGGGTCAGTGATCAAACTTTCACTTTTATAAATATCGACGTCTTTTTGAATACTATAACATTCAAGCTTGCATGTAACCAGTGAGGAAACTAATCTGTAACGGTGACTTGATTGCTATCCTTAATTTAAAATGTACGAACAAACATAATTTCATCGATATAAAAATTATGTATGTTATTTCCTTTCTGCTTATCACGTTCACTGAGGCTATATAAGGTAATTCCGGGAGAGATGCCCCACCTAAGGAAATGACTTCATAACAATGACTTCAGGGATAACAAGATTATGACTGCGTGATATAATAGAACATTTATTGATTATTAACAGGATATAAACAAATTTTGTTTAAAAACATTTTAACACTATATATTTAAGTTTTCCTGCATCCATGCATTTGACCATCTCTCCCGAGTGTCTGGGTGAGACGCCCCACCTCTGTGGGGAGGTACCCCATTAGCTTAAACTGAATTTAATCTGGAAATCGCTTGTTATATACAAAATTTTTAAATATAAGTTAAAGTCAGGACCAAGTAAAACGTTTACGTTAACTCTAAAACCTATTTAAAAGTTTCATTTGCAAACATTTTTGTAGGCATCTCAGCCTCCTCTAGAGGCATATAAATAGCATATTGAGACTTGGTCATAAAGTTTTTTGCAAGCGACATCTTCTCACTCAAAAATATTGTCGATTCAACCGAAAACAATATGATAATTTTGATGTTTTTGTCGAAACTTCAAGGCAAAAATTCTCACAGAAGATGTTTTTGATTTCGAAAAAAAATTATATTTGTAATTTCAATGTGGGTGGGCAAGAAAGAAAGTGGCAAAACGCACCACCCTAGTGCTTACTAAACACTACATCATCTTTTGATCGTGCATAAAATGCATTAGACCATGGATATCAATTTGAATTGAAATTTAAATGTAGATTACAAACGTTTTCTTGAAAAAAGCCTTAATCAGTATCACCTTAAAGTTAAATTGATACTAATAGGGCACATACACCTAATGATAGCACTGGGGCAATTATCCCGATAAGATGTGGGGCGTCAATCCTTTCAGTACGGGAGAGAAAGCCCCACTTGCCTTTACAGCAAGTGGGGCTACACTTTGTCCAAGATGGCTGGTCACTGCACGTGGATAATAGATGAACCTATAGCTGCAAGTTTTCGGCCTTTAATTCAAAATATTCAAACATTTAAACTGATGCCAACCAGAAACATTATACGCTATCTTATAACCGGGCGGAGAAAAACAGTGCCTATATGAAATGATGTTATAAACCTGTGTAAAAAGAATTAATCGCCGTGAAACTTTTGCAGATAGACAGGTGCCTTCCAACTGACTGACGCACACCGTCAGTAGAGCAATCTTGTGGTTTTCCTTAAAAATACTGCGACTGGGGCATCTCTCCCGATAGGGCATCTCACCAGCATTTACCTTATGTCACATGCCAGCTATTTAATTGCAATGGTTCTTCTTATATATTAGTCATTAAACCTTGAAGAATTTGTACTCCTCAACTAGTGAATATCCTTTAATTGATTACATTTTAGTGATGAAATAGTTGAATTTTGAAATCAGCGTACGAATTCTGATAAATAAGGAAATAAAACACTAAAATGTCAATATTTCCTATTCAAGGATAGAAGAGGTAAAAGATAATTCTATGCGCAAGATCTAGGGCACAATTTTGCATTTCTTTCATGTCTTATTTCGATAATTTGCGCTTAAACCTCTGAGAAATCAAGAAAAAATAAAGGATTTTAAATTCTAATTTAGGCACAAATTGCTGTTCAAGTAAATCCACTTCGTTTCGAATAAACATGGGAAATAAAATACCTCTCATTACTTTTATACTTTACCATCAGCTGACGTAATCATACAATTTTCAATGCAATTACCATTAAACTTTCGTCTGAGCGACGTGCTAGTTCGACCCTATGTTCGCTCTTTTCATATCCTACAAAAATGAATTCAGAATTGCATATCAAACTGCGAATTTACATATTATAGCGAGTGGTTATCGGTATAATAAACGGGTGACATTTCCGTTTTGCTCGTTTAACGAGGGCCTTTCAATTCGGTTAATACCCTCACATTTACGAACAAAACCACCAATCCGGCGATAAAATCTCAATTTGTATCTTTATCTTCATATCTATAAAAGAATGTTCCTAGTTCCTTTTTATTCCAGTAATTTTTACAATTGTTTCATTGGATCTAGAAAATTAGTAAAATTCAACTACTTAATCTCTTCTCGATAAAGTATTTACTTCTATATCTCGTTCGTAGCCACTCCATATTTCTTCAAATTCGTTCCATTGGATTTAGAATCTTGCTGAAAGGTATTGAGCAAACTCTACTAATATGAACACATGGTATGCACAATTTATTACGGGAGCGTTTAATTTTCAAATCTTCTCTGCTATACTCAATAGAAATAAAATGCACCTGTGAGGGAGATCCGTAGATTTTTCTAATATAAGCTCCAAACGTTTTCCTTCCTTAACAGTCTAACGTATATTGCAACGGTCTAGTCAATGCAACATGTACTCTACATTCAGCGTGTGGAGCAATTGACAACCGATTACATACATACACTTAGTGCAGATGTAAAAAATATTTATAGATTGAGTATCAGAAAATCTTTGAGTCTTGAATCTTTTATTCCCTCAGTCACTTCATTATGTTACATACCTGCATTGTATATCTTAGAAATTCGCATATTAAAACTTAAATCGACGTTAAGGTACGTCCTGTAAATATCTTATGTTTTATGGCCTCTAGGTTCCATCCACTCCACATCTGACTTTCTCATCAATGCCATTGTTCTAAAGTTATTTTCTCGAAATTGCATACAGCGCATGGACATAAAGTCTTCGCCGAAATGAAATTCTGATTCCCAATAGTTACAATGCAATCATATCACTGGGAGGTCCTCAACGCGAACTAAAAATAAAATTTCTCTATGTTACCGCAGTATGGAACGCCAGCATTCACTTCTTGGCTAATATAACTGCCGCTATAAAGTGGATTGCTCACAAGTATAAAAAATTTATTGAGGCACCGGGGAGATTCGAACTCCCGATCTCCTGTTTACTAGACAGGCGCTTTAACCAACTAAGCCACGGCGCCGTGATGAAGGTGCTTTGTTGGCTGCAACTGTCTGAAGGAGTTCATTTTAGTTTCCTGGTAATACGATAAATTTGTAAAGCTCGGAAATCATCACAGCTGCAAGAGATTTGGATTCATAAAAATAGTCACTTTAGCATATGTTAGAATGCAGCGGATAAAGTTGCAGGTTTTTGCCTGTAATAAATAGACTAAAACCATCATTCTGTAAAGCTTCAATTTCCTTAAGTTCTTCATCGATTTACAAATAATTATGAATAAATGATGAGCCTGAATTACTTTTGTTTCGAGCATGAAAAAATCTCACAGATATCAGCTTCGAGTGTAGAGAGACATTTTGGTCGTGAATCTGTTTTTATGATGACTTTTATAGTATTATATAATCTATACAATAATAAAATAAAATAATCACCTTCTTAATGCATTTCTAACTAGGAATTTTCATGCTTTGTGGTTAAAAATGCATCGATCATCGGAGCGTGGGATTACCGTTCTCGAATAATACCATGTTTGAACCAGAAGATCTGGTATTGCTGGTGTAATGATTCTTCCTACGTACTACTTATATTCAACCCTCTTAATCAGTCCTTTCGTTCTAATGTTTCCTATATCAATCCAATCTATTCGAGGACAATTCTGATCGAAAATAACTGTTGTAAAGACATTCTTGGGTCCACAAGTTTTTATGGAGATTTTTAGCGCAACCCTGAAGTCTTCACTTACTCAATAATATGTTGAAGTAGCTGTATGAATTTATACCGAAGCTCCAACTGACAATTCCGCATTTTTTATTAAAAAATAACTTTCCTCAAACCTCAAATTATAATGCATGTACAAATATACTTGAGTATAATCATTAATGTATCAATTGAACTCACTATAGTCAAACTATCAGTATTTAGCAATGATATGCGTCGCCATGAAAGCACTCTATTAATTATCCTTAACAATGTTACTAAATTAAATTGGCCCACTCGGTTGATGAACCTAGAAGATTATTAATAGGAATAATTCTCCATGACGACGGTTCGTTTTCCCATTTAATTTTCAAAATATGGACGAAATGTTCTGAAACGTTCGTTGAATTTCGCATATATATTCAATGCCCAAGCTATGGACTCAATCCTTAATGGATTTTATAAGCATTGCTTTATAGGGCATGATGGATTTATTGCCGTTCTATTTGGCAATACATTGATATGAGGTAATATTTGATTAGAGAGTATGTTTATTATCCTTACTTAATTTGATGCATTTAACGTCATATGTCTATGACATTACAATAACGTTACCGCAGGAAAAAGATGCGGGGCGATCACGTGTCTTACTAAATTTTTTTGGCTGAAATAGTGTTGTTTTATTTTCGCAGATAATAGTTATAAGTAGGTAATGAAGCTTAAATTACCTGTGTGCTTAGCTATTACTCGTTCTCTATTAAGTGCAATTTCATTCTTTTGTCGGAATTTCATTCACTGTTTATAGTGAAAACTCGTAAGTTCGTGATGAAGTGACTAAGGTTGTTGATTTAAGTTCTCACTTGGTTTGAATTTTTCCGAACTATTCAGGTTTCTTCGGCTTTACTTCTACTAGAAATAAAATCTTCATGAACTCACGAGAATTATACCACTGGCACTTAATATTTTTGTAAAAAATTTATATTAATTACTGTTACAGTGCAAAGATACTTAACAAGTGTTCTGCAGAGCACATATGAGCTACTAAAAACATCACTGTCAGCTACGTGACTTTTATCGAGTTTCGTATGCTTTCCGTTTTGGCAAAATGTACACGAATGTCGTTTGGCTTTTTTATAGTAACTAAGACTAAATATAGTGAATCTTAACTCCATACCTAACACCTTCCTTAATAATCTGAATGCCGATAGAAATAAAGAACATACGGATTATTTGCATTAGTTGTCTATAGAAAAAAATAATTTCCAAAGTATGGTTAAAGTAGGCTTTTCTAACGGTATTAAGCTTTATTGGGAATGAATTAAATGATTAGTGGAAGACAGAAATAAAATTTTCCCATATAATCTCTTCTTCTTGTATTCTGATTTAATGATCAGATGAATGAATGAATTCAACCCATTTTCTTCAACTTACCTAAAGATCAATACATTACCGAAACTTTAGAGACAATACTTCATAGCCTGGAAAAATCTAATCCCTCTAAAGAGCGAATTATTTATTGATTATTATTTTCACTCTATACTGTAGAAAACTCTCGTTAATTCCTAAAACCTCGTGTGATGATAACGAAAATGTTTGAAGACTTGGGATATGAAGCAGTCCTCCTGTTCCACATTTAATTACTGTTGATCGAAGTCACCTGCAACTGTTTCCCCATCATTTATTTGCCATTTCTTACCAATGTTCTGCAAAATTTCAAACGTCTCCTCCTCAGAGTTAATTTTTTGTAACAGTTGTTCTCAGCGTGCCTCTTCTCTTCCGTCACTTTAATAAAGACGAATCGCATCTTCACGCATCAATTTCTCTCCCATGAAGAAACGATGACGTCACTTTTCCTCTCTATATCATAAATGTCAGCTTTGGAACAACTGGTATTATTTCTTTTCCCCCTTCGGATTCCATTTCGGCAAACCTGTCTTTTAAGCCCTTTCCATCTTCCTAAATTCCACCATTTCCCGGCCTCCATTATTCTCCTTCATCCTTTCTGCCTACAATATCTTGACCGCCGGAAATCGATCAACAAACATTACCTTCCCAATCTCTGATTTTCCAGGAGCCCGTATTTAAAGGATACACACCGAGTTTATCTTGCGAAGTTTGTTTCTTTAATCTTTTAATATTATCCTATTCATATTATGCGAGATATATAAATACAAATACTGTTTATAGAGATCGTAATCGGATTATTTTTCTCTATAAAACCGTTTGGTGGCTTTAGATTGGAAGCTTATCTTCCACAGTTTGAGCTGATTTTCATAATAAAACGAATGTTAAGCGTATACTATCTTCCAGAAATTAATTCAGTGTGGGATCCTTTATCTATATTTTACAAGGAAGATTCGAAAAAAGGAAACTAAAATAGGGACGCAATAAAAATATTATTTATATTTTTGTAGTTTATCGTATACAGCTGTGGTGTTATGACAGATCCCACGTGCCAGAGCATTAACCACGAAAGGGTTATTTCTTTGGCAGGTCAAATTGCAGTTTTATTGTACGTAGTTTTAAAAGAATATTTGCCTATCTCCTCCTGGAATTTGGAATCGCTTTCCATCGAATGTGAATCTCTCTTACTCTTACTTTCTCAAACATGTAACATTACGGTGTTTCTGGATTTCTCTTTCAAAAACCATCTGGTTATTTAATGGACGGGTGAATAGCTCCCCTCTATACTTAGCAGTGGTATCGAAAATATATGTACCCGACTAGCCAGATAGTAGTGGTATTGGGAAGCTGCAAGCTAAGGGTTTGTATTAAGAAATTGAAAATCTTTGTTGACAATTCTCTCTTATTTCGATTTCTTTAAGCCTAATGTATCAAAGACGGGATACATAGACTTAAAATCAGCAAAATTTTGTTTAATAGTATGCTTTACTTATAAAATTCGTATTGATTGGGTATTAGTCATTGACTGTACAAATACCTTCCGATTTGGTTGTAAGTATGCGGGTGGTCGTATTTAGTCGGTGGGCCGTTGTTTATACGTCGAAGGTAATCAGAATACAGTGACATCTTAGGTGACGAATAATTCTGATAACGAATTTGCCAAATAATTCAGATTTTCCGCTATTTTTTGGACTAGGATGGATAATACAGATTCCCTTCACGAATTGTAGAATGCCCCTGCATATACGGATCCAAGAAAATTTCTCGAGTGATATAAATGTATCTGGACACACTTTCTAACTTATAAATGAATAATAATAAGAATTAATCCGTACATTTTTATTTAATTTGAAATTGTAAATCATGGAGAATTTGCAATTAACTACAACAAGTTTTTTCAAAGAGTAAACTTCGCCAGTTTTGTCTTTCAAAAAGTTATTTTAGTTAAAGCATTCATTACTAGCATCTCTGTTAAAAATACAAGCAGTTACTGCGGAGTTTGTAAAATAGACATTGATCCAAAGAACGCTTATTCACCTTTCTCTTAAGTTTTTTTCATAATTGGTTCTAATACAGATCGATTGCTGGATAAAGATAAAAGATTCAAATACTGGAGAAGGATAATGTGACAATAAACTAGGTTAATCAACACATTTAACTTAATTTAAGGATTTCAATATACATCAACTATTATAGATAATGAGTAGGATAATATCAACTTGAAATAAAGTGATATATCGGATTAAATGGAATTAAGAGTCTTAAGCATCTAATTAGTTGATGTTGTGTAATAGTTATTGTTTAGAGTTACATGAATAAATTTTGAATTTAGATTGTATCACTTGAAGAAAGGATATGGAAGAAGAAAGTTATTACGTTATAAGGAAATGATTTATACAGATATCTGATTTTGATATGTTCAAGGAAGGATTCTAAATTTATGCTCTCTTGTTGAGATATTTCTGCATTCCCTTTAGAGAGTAAGCAATTTTTAGAGGGGTCTAGGGGTCAACCTCCCAATTGGAATAAATCGATGGACCAATCTTGACGTCTCTGAAAAGGGTTCGATTTATCTATTTCTTAATAGAACCCTCCATTCCTCCTTTTTTATTACATTGCGTGCCACTCTTCAAAAATATAACCCAAACAGTGCAAAGTAATAAATTGCATATTTTATAGTTTTGTGGAATACAAGAATCTACATTTTCCCAAATATGGTTCATTTAAGTAGTGAGAGTTGTCGATAATACCTACTTTGATTGTTTGGAAATTTAGACCTCGAAGAAGACTTAACACTTCTCAAGACAATACTCTACGCTGCTTAACGTTAAAAGAGTCATGGCGAAGGAGACGCGTGTCAATAGGAGCAAAGGCTACTATTTTTTAAGGAAACTTAGGGCTTATGGAAGCTGATAAAGGAAAACATTATTAAATATTACAAAAAAGAAATTTAATACCAAGTGTTTAAGATTTCGTCTATATCGTGAAAACAATTGCAAAAAAGACTTAAAAAGACGCGTTGACAAATAGAACTTCTACTATAGTCTATACTGGAAGGCGACTACTACGCTAAATTTACTTTATGCAAGAGAATTTTATGGAATCAATGATGAAAACTCGAGCTTTTAGTAAGATATTTCTCCGTTTATGAATTCCAGATTTCGGACTTTATATTTAGCGTCCTAGAATAGAATTAATTTTATCTGTAATGACGTCCAGAGTTTTCTTACAATGTATGCACTACTTTCTATATCCGACAAAGTATATTATCGAACTTACTACATTAGCTCATCTCAGTATTCGTTTGAGTGAAATGGTTCTTATTAAAACAATTTACACAGGTAATCCTATGTTCCGCCATATCTATCGTATCAAATTATTAAAAATAATGTAATATTAAATCAAAATAAATAGATAAAGAACATAAATATGTATTAGAGGTTAAAAATCTCCAATTGCCGTCTCTGTCGGCGTTCCTCGTCTCATTGGTGTCGGAGAAAACAAGAGAGGACATCGCACTTTAATAACACTCAAATTGCATTTCGAAAGCGATGCTTTTTTCTTCAGGAGTGAATAGTTACAGAGGAAGGATGTACAGTACAGAGGAGGAGATAAAGAATGCCGGCAAAAACGGCTATTTGAGATTTTTAACCTCCGATTCTTTGACAAGCAAACAACAAACAATTTTCAGAAGCCCTTTTTGGGAACTTTGTGTGCTGTCTATTATGTTCTTGTATGTGTTTGTGTATTTTCTGACCGATGGTATATGCCAAGATGGTTAAGGCAGCCTCCCGGATAGAGGAAGATCCCTGGTTCAATTCCCGTCAGACTTTTTTAAAGTCCGTTTTTCCTTGGGATTTTCCGGGGTGCACGCCCTTATGTGCAAAGTACCTTAACCCTTTCCTTCTCTGATTCTTTAACAGCCACGTTCCAAATTTTCTTTCTCTATAGAAATATGTACTGTTGGAAGTTAAACCTATAAATCGTTAAAATATATATCCTGCGCAGAAAAACACCTTAAAAAGGAAGAAGGCGAAAAACGTGAGGAATATACTGACATGAAGAGCTAAAATTTTATTTCAATGGAAGATGAAGAATAAAACGATTAGTTATCTAAGTATGGATGGCGAAATTTATTACTAGTTGAACATCGATTCAATTAAAGTAATCATAATGTAAATGAAAGTATCTAACTTTAACCGAAATGCAAGTATATATATATATTAAAAAAGCGAGAATCTAAATTTCCTTTTAAAGTAGCATTTACGAAATGCTTCGTATTTGCAGGAAAATTTCACCGTCGTGCCCTGAAAAACGAAGCAATGAAGCAACCTTAATATTGGCTAAATTTTACGACTGCAAATCCATTGATTCTATGGAACAAATTAAGGATGCGAGGAAGTTTTTTGTCTCAAAAAGTTCTTTCGCTGCAAGCTTTATCTTTAAAATAATGAACTTCTGCGGTGACCTAGAAAATGACGCAATAATGGTACCTTAATATTAGTTAAATCTTGCATTTTGGAAAACCATTCGTTCTGTGTAGCATCCCTGCTAACAGCTTATCTTTTTTTCGCCCTATTTCCTTTCTTTTCCTAGACATTTCGCCTCCTTGAACCTATCTCCCCTTAATCCTAAAAAATCTAAGGGCTAAAATATTGCATAGATGTTTCCACATCATTGTCTCTATGAAAGTTACTTATGGAACCATTTCCTCAAGCTGTCGCAGGGGAAGATAACATGAAAGGTCTCCAAATTCTTCTACTAAAATGCTATAGCGTGTATCAATCCCATTTTTAATTAAAGTCATGTACTGAAAATACTCAAAATGCACATTTAAGGTAAAAGGAGATGATAAGTAGTTATTCAGGTAGGCTACTAACTCTTTACCATCTCAAATTCATTGTCAATTGCTTGTAACCGGACTTCATGCTTTGATATTCAACCGTATTTGTTATTCACGAGATCACATATTATGTTGAATATTCACCGTAATGCTGATTAACTACTTTATATAGAATATTGTTCTAAACAGATTAAAGGAGAAAGGGAAGGAAAAATATGAGGAATTTCAATGAAGAATAGTATCGAATATCATTTACATGCGCTAATTTTTTTCAAAACCTGTGAATTGTATAAGCGTATTGCTGGATTTAATGATTTTTTTCTTTTTTTTAGCTTCCATTCGCTCGAATATACTTTTGATGTAAATGTAACAATAATTCTAAATCTGAGTTACTTAGTATGCGGAAAGTCTTTGAACATTTGGAATTTTGATGCCGATGTATGCAAATATTAACCTCGAGCATTCTTTCGAAAGCTACTGCAAAATTAGTGTTTTACCAAATTACAGCGTCGAAGCTCTTCCATTTGTATTTACTCTTTTAGCGATGAAATTGCACAATGGCCTCATGTGACGTGTGGGGCCCAAGTGCACTTCCCTGATTTATTGCTCCGTAATTCGCTCGCATCGCAGCTGCTGTTTTTTATGTTCGCCGCCGATCGTCACTCTGCCCTAATATAATGCTTCATTATCCGACTACCTAAAATATTAATCCTTTCTCAAATCTTGCTCCAAGCGGTATTCATAGGTCAAACTATGATGACATCCCAAATAAAATTTTATGTTTACATAAATTAGCAAGCATCATATAGCAATACGTCATCCCAATCTGTAAAAATTTATTACAACGATTCTTAAACTATAATTATTGAGTTTTAATTTTATAAAAGCTATGGTGTTTCACTCTAATCTCGTATTTACGAACCTACTTCTCCACTTCATGTTTTCATTAAGGATACACTGCGAATAGAACGCAAGGCTTCTCAGTAAAAAAGTGAAATTTAAACCAGAATAATCCTTCTTCGGAAGCGAGAATTTCGAAAAAATAACCAAGAAACTATTTAGTATTTACTTCCAATTCATATTCCTAACGCTGTTTGGAGAGTTTTTTCTCAGCTGGTAAAGTATGTTTTAACGAATCTTTTAATGAAAGCCGAAATGTTTTCGACTAGTGTCCCCCATACCATATTATGGTTACCACTGAATGACAGGACTATTGGATATTGCATCTTATAGAGAATACCACCTTTTTTATTTTTATCTAAAAATTATTGGTTTATCGATTCATTAACAATATTGAATATCCCTTGACTGAAATTTTTCTTTGACCAGAGAATAATTCTTAAATTTGAATAACTGCAATCGTTTATTCAACTCATTAATTCATCTCATGTTGTTGTCCTACAAAAGCTTTTCTAATGAACTTCAAGAGGATATAATGTTTCACCAAATACTTACCTTGTTTAAAAATAGATTAAATTTAATGGATACCCATTGTAAATTACTTTCTACCTATTCGTCTGAATGGGTTTCTAATCATATTATATATCATACAAAACTTTCTATAATTATAATCATCTCTAAAAATAATATCACATAAAAAGTTTTACCACTTCAGATTTATTATATTGCAGGCTTTTTCTATACGGCCTTCAGTTTAGTTATAACAATTGCTTTCAAGGGATTGATCTTTGTATCAGAATCCTATAATTAAAACTTTCCAACATCAGAAATATAATGCATTCACTTGCTCCGAATTTATTAAGGTGCGCATCCTTAAGGATTGGTAGGAGGTATGGAATAAATTTTTACATTCGCTCTGTAGAAGTGGATGTATTACTTAATCTATTTTCATTTGAAAGAAAATAGTATTTATCCTTCATTCCTCGTACATGGTTCATATAATACATTTTGGAGTATGGTTTTGTATGGCATTGTTTATTCCAATCTCCTAATCAGTTACAAACGCGTGTCGTTCAGAGAAAAATGAACTTTTTGAATTAGATCTGGCATACATTTCTCAGATTCATTTCACCGTATTTGATCAAACTATCTAGTAAACCATAACAACTACTGTTTCACGAGAACGTATCACCTCTGAATTTCTTGATCGGATTCAACCTCATCTTCCAAGAATCATATCCTACCTCAAAAAGCTTTTCGGTAAATATTATGGATTCTCCTTTGAAATGTACAGATATTAAAAAACATTGACTATTGTAGTCAACTCTTTGTTTCCAAGATTTTCCACCTCTTCTCTAACTCCATGTCACAAAAAAGGAAAAAACGAAGCGTAATACAAGTGATTAATAAAAAGGGCTATTTTTAATCTGAACATAACTCCCAATTCCAAAAGATTTTCTTGATCATATCCCCACTACTAAATAAAATTAAAAAACTTATTAACATCCAGTGTTTTTATTTTATTTAGTATGGCTCCCTTCCACAAAGTAGAGCTTGGTCGGATCAGATTCATCCCTTCTACTTTATAAGAGTTTTGTTATTTTACTTATAAGAAATTTTTTAATGAAAGATAAATTACTAATTTCGTCGCCCTTACTATCGTATGTATAGATTTAATTTTCAAACCCTCCTAAGGATTTCTCATTTTTATTCTTAAACAAATGTATTTTGCAAAACACAAAAATGATCATTTTCACAGAATTCTTCACCTCCGCCTCGAGACCGTTTTCCGCAATTCCCAAGCGGTCCTTCCATTCCAGCAAGTTGTACAGGTACGAGACCTCCACCTCATGAATCATTTCGACATGATATATTACTCCGATCTACACAGGTTCATTAATTTCATTACCTAGGAAGAAATGTTTTAAAAGGTAACCAAACTGTCCACTTCCCGATGGTTTCCTTAGTATTTCAAAGGCGAGAATGACGCAAATGGGTGTGGGCTCTCGAATGTTTTCCGTTATCGCCTTGACGCGGTCCACTCTGCTAAGTCATTTTCCGCCATTCGCTTCAAACGAATTGTCCCTCCGAAGGACTTCTCGCTTGATTACTTCGTGTTTCTATACCATTTGCTCTGGTGTGTAAGGTATCTCATCCCAAATGCCTCGGCACCGCTCTCACTCCTATCTCTCCCGCATTCGAACACGAAGAAAATATTCCATTACTCCCTCACATCTCGCTTGTCTCCTTAACCATACGTAGACAACCGAAACGAGAAAAGACACCGAGGTCTTAGTTCGCGTGTAGACATGTAAGTTTCCAAACTCTTGCGGAAGCCCTGTTATAACTATATCCATCTCTCTTGCACGACCTTTGGTGGAAACGTACGAAGTCAAACTTCAGTATCTTTCTTCCGAAAGGTAATGGAGAAGTGTAACAAATGACACGTGTAGAGAATTGTAAACTTTCTTCTACGCTTCACCTCATTCTGCAGTTGTTCTCTTATTAGAAAACTAGTGAGCGTAATGTATACGACCTTTATGTACGTGTCTAGAAGATGCTGAGTTTCACATACGTGGACTAGTATCTATTTCCCAATTGTGAATTATTGAAAAATGTCACATAGTCAAATTATTGATAAGCTGAGAAAGGTTTTAATGGTGAAATTTGTTTCCTTGCGTCATCGAGTTCATTAGGGAACCACACCTCGATTTCGCAATGATGGAAGAGGAAAAATTCGGGTGCGATTTTTCTTAATTAATGCCAGCAAGTTTTGTTCAGAATTAAAGCCCGAATCACATCTCACAACAAATTTGTGTGTGGAATTTTAAATCTGTTGGAAAGATTTCTTCGGAAGTTCTTTCAAACGAACGTGCAGAATCGGAATTGGAACGGCATCGAAAACCACAGAAAAGGCAATTCGCCCTCCTACATCTCCCCACGGACTTTCTTACTCCATACATGTTTGCTTGTTAGAAACGATATCGCGTTGAGTAAATGAAATGTTCTCGTCTTTTTTTAATGACAGAAGATGTATGTTATAACAACTAAAAATCCGTGTTTCTCTTCACTGCTGCTGAAAAGCAAGACAGGAATGCATAGCCTTCGTTTCTTTGGCTTCTACTTAGAAACCGTTCCGAAGCGGTTTTTTACTCGAGGAGAAAAACGGTCGTGGTTTTGAAAAATTTCAGAACTTTTTCCAACCCGCTTATACGGAGGTGCTTTCGGCCGTGGTTTAATTAATGGGACAAAATTTCGACTCCTCTTTCGTTCCAACAGGTGAAGGATTGTCCGCTGCGGAGGAATGCCAAATGAGTTTTTCTTGGCCGAAAATGCACACGAGTATGGCTGTTTCGCTTCACCAAATATTCGTTTAGGTAAATGATGTTTACATAAATAATTTAATAAAATTCCGCCTTCTCGCTTATCTTTTTAAGGAGATTATTGATGTTCATTACATAACTAATAGATACCTATGTACAGTATAGCGTGTTTTAAAATTTTAAGTGTATTGACATATTATCATTATTATTTTGATTTATACATTTAATACTCAAATCAATTAATCTCCTTATATTTGAAAAATAATTTTTACATTTAAATAATTTCTAGCGTTTTAGTTTATTGCCTAAACCTTTATAGTGAATTAAGATAATAAAAAAGTCCAAGTTAGCAGCTTCGTAAATAAAAAGAGCACCCTTCCTATAAAAATACAGATCCACGGTTGGGTGCCTTTCCTTGATATAATTCCATTATAAAAACAGAATGTGATGCAGAACTATTTATTTCTACTATCCGCAATTCCTATTGTGTACTTTTTTAACATTTATTCATTCAATGATTTAAATTAAATCCAATATGTATTTCCTTCTCCCCTTGCTAAAATTTTCACCTCTGAGAATTTAATTAGACTCAAATAAAATTTCAATATCATATAACTGGATTTTCTCAAACCTAACTTAATTCATCAAATGTTTTTTCACGTCATGAGATTATTTATTTTCATGAGACATCACATTCATGAGATCATCTATTTTCACGTCAAATACGGATCAACTGCCATGAAGCGAAGTGGAATGGCATCTGTACATACGTTATGGATGCTTTCGGCCTTAACTTGATGGAATTCCGTTTTAATAACAGAATGTGACACAACTATTTATTTATACTATCCCTTATAAATTTCTAATTCCATTCGTAGATATACCTGATAACCAAATTTTAGGCATCAAAATTATGGTCGCGTCAGTTAAAATCTATTGTGGATAGCATTAATAAAATAGGTTCTGTGGAACATTCTGTTGTTTGTGTATAATATCTGTTTTTAGGACTCTTTATTCATTTGGGACTTACGTGTTCCCTAGTATCCAAATGGTAGCAAAATGAAAATCAGGAACTGTAAATCTTTGACCCAACCATATAGAGGACTGTATATATATATATATATATATAGCGAATATATAGCAAAATTAATTTACATATCCTTATATTAGTGTTAATTAAATACGAAATCACTATCTTTGAATTAAGATGAAGTTATGAGTTTCATATGTTGATACTAGTAATTATGTTTTATTATTATTAGAAACTCAGCTAATTTTGCCTTAAAATGGGTACATTACTTGGCTATTTAAACTATACATTCCATAAAAATGAACTTCGGATAATTATCTCGCCAGTCTAGAGACCACAAAGTATTTCATCATAAACTATTACATAGCGTTGTAGTGCATTCAAATTTAATTACTTCTCTTTTTTCAAAAGATACGTCGGCGTTAAGTTATGCATTTAATTAACTCTGGATAATATAAGTTTTTTAATATCCTATTTGTGGGTTTCATTCATATAAAGACTTTTTGGCAATGATTTAGAAATTGAGTCCACTCTGTTACGTATTCTCTCATTAATAATTTTTTCGTCGCCCACACTCTTTATTCTTGTTTTTATGGAGGACTTGATTATTTTAATTTATTTTATTAAGTTTAAGTACTCTGCAAATAGTGTGTTACAGGTCTTTAATCATATGATATTTAAAATATCTTATATATAAAGATAATATTTCTTTGCCATGTTAAGATAATCTCTATACAAAGTGAATTTGACGCATTGACATTGCTCTGTCAAGGTTTAGATGATGTTTCTACCCATAAAACACGTGCGCTCTCTCTTGTATACTGAATAGTTGATTCAATAGAATGCCGAATTCAAAAGTGCGTTTTTTATTATACGTAGATGTGTTTGAGTATTAGAACAGTTTCCTTCGTCGAAGTGCATTCATTTTGTTATTGCGCCAGATATTCCATAAAGACTCGGAACATGTGAAGTAAATCCCTGCCTACTGTGGATATTTGACACCACCATATTCGTCTATGAATTATTAAAAACTTGCAATATCAGCTGACGGAGATTGGCCGGCGTTGAGAGAGGCTACCGCACGCATTGTTCTTTTGCATTAATGCTTGAATGAAGTGACACTGCGGCAAAAATCCAAAGGCCAGTCTATGCGAACGCGAAGCTCTCAAATATTTACGAAAACAACAATCTCCTGATTTATTACCGTCTCATAATATTCATGCATGTCCACGGTCTCAGAGAGCAGGTTATTTGGTTCCTGCATTTATAATGCTTTCAAGTAAATGCTTTAATTTGAAGAAGAACTGAATATTTAAGCGGAATCCTCGCAGAGACTTTTGACTCCAAATGACGGTGAAGCTTTTTAAACGTGCGTGCTTTATGCTGAAAGCTACGCTCGTATGTCTCGTTAGCGATTGTTCATTTGACGGATTCCCATTGCCGGTTAATGATAAATAAATACGCTGAGTCATGATCATTGAAAAGGAGTCAACCAATCAATGGACAACATGAAAATTCAAAAATAAGTAATTATGTTTCTGGGAATTAGAGCGGAATTTTTACTTATTGCTGAATTTTAGAACGTTAAAATATCACTGAATTTTTGTAGACCTTGAATATATTTTTAAGTTCTTCAGGTGTGATTATTCAGAACCACTGTATTTTTTTGTTATTCTGGCTTGTTTAGAAAACAAATATTTATTGTTTGATTTATCACGTTTAATTATAAATTTCGCTTTATCTCCTCTCGTTATCCTCATATTTTTGAGCGGGTATAATTCGCACGTACCGAAATGTCTTTTATCATAGTGAATGAGGGGAAAAATAAAGATTTTTAATTTCCTTTCCCTTGAATAAATCTTAGATTTTTTACTTCCTAAGGCCTTCATTTTTCATTTTAAATATGCTGATACTAGATTATACAATTTCACGCTTATTAAATGCTTCAATTCAACAGAATTATTTCAGAGGGCCATAAGCAGTTTGAAGAGAACCAATATAAATGCGGATACATGAGAAATTCAGTCAACATTTTCTGGAAACCATCCTTTTTAACTGCTACCTGAGTAGTTAAAAAACGCTTTATGAATCCGAGATAATAGTACGAAACTATCATCATCCATATCGAATATAAAGGAACCGGCTTAAGAAGCACCGAATTCGATGTTTTAATTTCCAATATATCTTCACAAAATCGTCCATATCGTTACTTCATCTACGCCTTTCAATGTGAGAGAGTAAGTGCACCGTCCGATCAATGAAGCACGCGGATCTATTATCTACAGGTAATTCCCAAGAGTAAATTCTCTTCCCACAGATCTTTCTTCCGTTCTCTAACTCATCGAGACAGTAGCGAGTACTTCTCCGTCAATCGAAAAAGTACTCGAGAATTTATTAGTTAATTCCTGCAGTCTTCCACTCGTAGAAAACCACTCTTCTCTTCTCCAAGTTCTCATTCTCCCTTTCAGTTTCATCGCTTCAGTTTCAAACAAAGTGATGCGACCCAAGTTCGAACGGCTTCTCGAATTCTTTCGAGATCATTACAGATTCCCTCTGAGGAAGCTATCAGAGGCTTAAAATTCGAAAAACACAACTTTCGGCTGCACTCTTTCAGCCACTTCATTTCATTATTGCGTGAAACCTAAAGGGAGAACGTTAGGGGATACTTTGATTTCGGCATCTTTTCTCCTTAGCGTCTGAAGCATCTTTGATGCGTGTCTCTCCACTTCTAAATCTATAAATTATCCCGAAGACGGGACTCTTTTCCATAATTTCCCTTCCACATTGAATCGGATTAAATTAGTACATTACCCTAAGTTGCAACTGAAATACGTTTTGAGCTGTTTTGCTGTCAGGGAGTAACAATCTTATGATTTCCGCGAATCGAAATGGAACGAACATATGATGAACAAATTCCAAGTGTTACAAACAATTAAATGTGCTTTCAAACCTCGGATCGGAAAATCGATTTTAATTTTTAAACTAAGGGGAACTTAGCGAAACATATCAAGCAATATCTGGTTGAATCCCTCCATAACTCAATAAAAATTATGCAGCGAAATTCGGCGAATCCCACAAATTTAAAAATTAAAAACACATGCGACCGGTAATGATGAGGTTTCACTTAAAAACCGGTGGCATGTATGTTTTTAATTTTTAATTTTGTGGAATCCGTCAAATTTTGCGGTATTATTTTTATTAAATTAAGGGGAACTTCACTGGTGAATGGAGAATTTATTTTTCTTCTTTCTGACTGTATCGATACGGAGTAAAATTAAAGCAAGAGAATTCATTTGTTTCGGTGACTGCCAAGTGTTGAATTTTAATCTTTTTACTGTTTTTATCACCTAGGATTAAAGCAGTTTTATTTGCAGAAACATAAGTTATTCAAATATAACAGTTTGTACACATACGTAGAAAGAAAATAATGCAATCAGCTCAAAATGCAAAAGCTTCTTCACGAATTATGTTAATCCTCCTCTTATGTAATAAAAATATAAAATATATAACCTTTTTTGAAAACAAATACAATTATCTTGTAATGATTATGAAGATAATTCTACATGCTCCAGGCTGTAACAACTTAAACTGACTTTCATGGTATTAGCAGCTGTTGACAACCCAATCACCTATTATATAGCTCCTTGAAACCACCTTGGAACTCCAGTGATATATGAGACAGCTTTGCACGTAATTTATTTCCCGCCATATTTCTGGACGCCCTTTAACGAATTGATGCATCACGCATCTATTTTTTGGATGTGGTAAAGGCAAGGCGGAAAGAAAGCTCTCGGTAAATGTGTGCATTTATTGAGACCCACTCGAGAGGAAAGAATCTCTATTTTTTCACCGTCATAATATTTCACTCGGATAACCGATACCAAATTATTCCAGCGCTGCTGGATACGGCGCAGCGTAAAACTGAAAGTGCTTATAAAGGGCGAAGGGTGATTTTTATATTCCTTTTTCTAGCGCATGTTGGCGTATAAATCAGGATTCTAGCTCTAGAAAGTACTCTTAATCTCTTTCTCACCCGATTAATTGAATCAACTTATATTAATTGATCAGGTTTCAGTTAAATAAATCTATTAACCTTAGTGAAGTTATTGAAGATGAGCAGAAGATATATAAATAATTACAATTAGCAAATGATTTTCTTAATTAAAATAATTAACTTTAAAATACAAAACTTTGTTTGACTTAACTAACCCTATAAGAGTATTTAAACTAAACTTAAGAACCTAATGAGGCGAATAAAAACGAAATTTTATTCTGTTCTATAGTCATTTCAAAATTTCCCATGGATTCCAAGTTTTTAAGTTAAACAGCTTTCTTTCCGCTTAGAGATTTTCTCATTGTCATATATAATGCCCATAATCTGCTGAACCTTTTCTCAAACCGGTTTACGAACATCTTGCTCAAGATCTAAGCTTAATCTTTACCAGCTGAGCCTTGCCAAAGCTCCTCCGCAGATTACAATCAAAACGGAAAATAAACTCTCAAGCTTTACTTTCTCAGACGCAGATGCAAAAGTGTTTCGGGAATCTTTCCCAAAAATTTGGTTTTTTATAGTGTTTTTTCTGTGAGCTGTATCTACCAGAGAACACCAACGAAGGAGCTAATATACTACGTATTGAGTACAAACTTTTACCCTTACTACTAACTATCGTGGTATGGGTATAAGTTTGTTCAATTTTATTCTATATCTGATGGAATTCAACCACAAGGATCTGCCTCAATCAATTAGCTAACACAAATTTCCTCAAGTGATAAAAATCGAAAGATAAATCAATATAAATCTTCAAATAAAAGATTTTGAAAAATTATGCAATAGCGTGTAATAGCTATCTCCCTCTAAGCACGAAAGGCATTTCGGATTATAAAGACTTAAATATTGGCCTTTAAGTATTGCTTCATTTCCAATTCCTCCGGGAAAATCTTTCTTATTTAATTCTCTCTGAATCTTTACCAATAATTTACAAACAGTGGATGGTGGTGGATAGGAAAAACTTCACCTGCTTCGTTTTGATAACGCGAATATTCATAAAAAATCTATCTTCAAATCGAAGAGGTCTCCTCGTTCCAAGCGACGATTCCTTATCTTTTCCCAGAAATTCGGCTAAAATATTTGGCATATAAGAAACGGCGGAGATGTTTGCGAGGTATTTTATTTTCCATCTGGTGCAGGTCCTCGGGCATTTCCTCCGGCGATCCCTGTTCACGACCTTTCGATAACCCCCCTTAACGCCCAATAAAAACCGCTTTCCGAAAACTGCGGCCCATCATCGCGACCGCCGTAAAAAACGGAAATGATTCCACTCACCTCTATCTTCCTCGAGAGAGCGACAGTTGGTTTCGTCTCCGGAGAGCGCGTCCCTCCGGAAGAAGGGCGTCCGTGCGGAAACTCGGTCCAGAGGTGTCGTAAACGGATGGTGCGTCCGCAGAGCTCAGCCACGCGATGAACGGTAAGCGGAAAGGAACAAGCGAGGGTCGCGAGGCGCCGGCGCCTTTTATAAGAAGGGAAACAGAGAGAGCGTGAGAGGGGGAGAGGGGGAGGGAACGAAAAGAGAGGGTGTGTAGAAGATGGGAGAGGACCTTACTCTTGCGTTTGGAGGTAGGGATGGGATTAGGGGGTGGAGACGGACGTCCCCACCTCGCGTCTTCCACATCCCCTCC
The DNA here is from genome assembly GCA_947579665.1 of Sympetrum striolatum. NCBI lineage: Eukaryota > Metazoa > Arthropoda > Insecta > Odonata > Libellulidae > Sympetrum > Sympetrum striolatum. Next base: position 30,853,495 of record OX388341.1, read on the forward strand.
CCTCTCACGCACAAGTGTCCGCTCCCGCTGCTGTTGCAGATGCCCTCGTGAGGTGCCGAGGAAGACCACAACACCTTTGGTTCAACCTGTCCGGAGGGTTGGGGTCGGATTAACGGGTGAGCATCGTGACCGGGTGCGTAACCCTCATTGCGAACATTTCGAGCGGATAATGTCCCCTCGTCGCGCATGCGTCTGAATGCTGACCCTAACCTGACAGGCTCCCGATGACGAAGTGATATTCTGGTCACCCATTTGGATTAAGTTAGTCCCCGGACTTATCACTAGTTTCCCCTGCGGTTTCTTTGAGTCTCCGTAGGTTCGATCTGGATCTATTTTGAGGAAGCATTGTTCAAAGGCAAATTTAATGGGGGGAGATGTCTCTATTCCGCTTCAATTAGTGGCGATAATTATCAACCTACTGCCAATACTCTTCTCCTTGTAAAGAGTAGGTTTCGAAGACAGCATATGTTTCAAACAATTGGATATACTCGTCGATTTTTAATGTACAATTCATATATATCTTGATTCATAAAATAAACATTGCCAGATTTTATTAGGGGAAATATTTAGTAGCTGCTTAATAACCGCAAAAGAAAAAGACGAAAAAATATGATGTGGATAAAACATGTATATGGAGAAGATATAATTAAATTCTACCTGAAGGAGATATGTTTAAATTGACATAAGTTTAAATTTTAAAATAAGACGAATGTGACATGCTTTCGAGGTAAGAGGAATGTATCTTACGTATAAAATATACGACGGGTATTCAATAATGAAAAAATTGACAACAAATGCAATTTCAATTGACAGTGGTAGGCGTTAATTGGAGATGGACTTCTCCTAGATATTTCTTAGCCGCACTATCTTAAGACCGCATTAATGGTCTGAAAAATATTAACATATTAAGTAAATATCCCATTCAAAAATAGACTTGAAAAAAGTATGACAGGACAAGGAAGTTGGGATTTTTCCTGGATGCACGCACTTATGTGGGAATTTTCCCTAATCTTCTATTAGTGGAAATTAAAAGCCTTGTCAGAGAAAATTTTAAAGTGGAATGTTTCACTTCAGATTGTGTCTCCTTATTAGTCTACCTTACTATGGCGTCTATCCTCATCACAATCGATGGCTGCTATTGTAATTCAAGCTTCGTTACTTAATAGGAGACTGCGATTCAATAACTTTCTCATAATCGTGCTCGAGCACATCCCTGCGAGAGATAGTTTCTACGGACTAACCTTAATCAAATGAAAATGATGAAGATAGTCAAATTGGCCGGGGAAATTACTAGGATGCAGTTATAAAATTTAAGTCTTTCCAACGTAAACTTAAGGAAGAAATTTCTTTGCAAATAAAGTTTCGTTTTTCAAACCTAGATATTTTTTTTAACAAGATTGGATGAGTACAATTTTCAGACAATAGGAAGATTTTAGTGACTCCTATAGAGAATTTTGCCACATATTTCATTGGTAACCTACACGCATCTTCTGGTAAACTTAACTTTTGCTAATATAATTACAGTATCACGTAAGCAAAGTTCTAAAGTTTATTTGATAGAGTTGGTACATTTCTAGCCAAATTATTAAATTGATTGCTAAGCTCTATATTTAATTTATAAAATACATCACCGATTGTTAACGTTATATATAATAGCTTGAAAAGTTATTTTATGGATTCTCTAATAATAAAAATACTATAATACAATTAACCAGTTAAATATGAGATTAGAATAATCAACTGTTATAAAAGAACATATCTTTCCTATTGGTGTAATCCTCATGTATTTAGACATGTTGTAAGATTAACTTATGAAAATACATCATTTGTATCAGATTTCAATTTGTGACCCCATGTTCGAAGTCTAATATCACTGTTTGTGAATCTGGAGAAAATGAAATTCTGACGATAAAAATGTTGTAACATTGAAAAATGTATTTATTTATTGACGACTTAATTGGGCGAAATTGGGTCGTCAATAAGTAAACAAATAAATAAATGTTTCGATGTTACAACATTTTTATCGTAAGAATTCCATTTTCTCCAGCGAAAAAAAACATTGATGCGAAACATCATAGGATTCTACCACACAGAGATAATTTTGAGATAACCTTGAATCTGAAAATAAGGCTGAAGAAACAGTTATATACCGCCTAATGAAGTCGATAAATTCCTTGTAACTTTAATCCTTTAATCGGACCTCCATACTACCAGAAACTATACACTATCGGTACAATTTTACTGGGAAAGATGCTTTTATGAAGCTGTTTAGCTGATAAAAATATCTTTTTACATCTATTTATTTCAAATTGTCCTTTTTGAAAGATCAACTTTCATTGCTCTGAAAAAACAAATTCTACTTGCCGATAATGAATTCTGCTCAATCTGTTCATCCTAAACGTATCCTTGTGTACAGAAAGTGTTCGTTGAGAAAGATTTCTTCGAAAGTGTTGAGAATTTCCTGAAGCTCATGTCTGAGTGGTCCCGCCCACTCCCTCACGCTTGATGAACAAGTGTCTCTCTACGGCGCGTAAAATGGGAAATCGGAAAAATGCGTTTCCATTTTCCGGGTAGATGAAATTATATGTAAAACAGGATGCTGGAAATCATATTTAGCTTTCAAATTGATTGGCAGTCATATAACGCTGCAGTAAATGATAATTACGTATGCAGATATATTTCGTGAAAATATATCCACAAGTTTTATTTATTTCGATTCCTATCTAATTAGTCTAAAAATCAGTTAATTCGGAGAGAAGTATAGAAAAACCGTTGAGGATACATTTCTACGGAGATGGTGATCTATACACATAGTGTCTTAGCGTATAAACGTGTATCCATGATGCATATTCTCGTTTATGAACATACCAATCACCACTATGCTATAATATTTATATATATTAGGAGATTTATTTTTAAAGCGATTACTATGGATTAAATTTCTTGAAATCGATTAATTGTATAAACTTTCCGAGTACTTAGTTAATCGGCATGGAATTAAAATATTTAAAAATTAGTAATATTCTGTTTATAATATATTAAGGATGAATTATATGCATTTCCAGCATCACATCCAACATCACATAACTTAAACCAACTTCACCTGATTTACGCACTCGTAAAATTCAACTGCAATAACTAAGGCAAAATGCAAAGATTTTTTTTAAGCCGATTGACCTCAATGGAGGAAAAAAACGATTAAATCATGTCGAATCCGGAATTAAAAACACGATTAAGTTTCCTTGAGTTATTGAAATCATTAAGCTTCCACATTAGAACTGTAGCGCCTGCTCATAATCGCCTGTCTTTTGCGACTTCATTCGCGAAATGGTATGTAAACGTCTGCGAGGGTCTTAATGGATGTGCAAATCAGGTTTGCGTGCATCCAAATTGAAAATCTGTACCAAGAAAGCATTGTTTATCCTAAGTGTTTTCCGCGAAGGAGACGTTCCTCCATTCAAAGGCGATTCGATGTTCGAATGTTTAAGTCGAGAATCAAGAAAGGTCATGAATTTAAGTGCGAATCGAATGATCGAGCTTAGACAGTAAATACTTGATTGAAATGGAAAATGAAGCATTTTATGGTAATATCGCCTATGAAACTATCAGTCTCATTCGGTTAATAAATGAGCCCTTTATATTTTCGATGGCCTTGTGAGTGATTTCTCTCTGTTCTGTGAATAGAATAATGTTAATGAATAGATATTTGTCCAGATATTAGGAAGATCTTATTGTAGAAAAAAATTAAACAGCGTCTCAGCCTCTATGACTTCCAGATGGCACCTTGATCTTTGATTTTGTATTTGTCTCAGTATGGTGGCGGTTTTGGATATCTCAGTGCAATTAATATCTGAATTGGACGCTTTGATGGTGGCCAGCGTGAAATTGGGATGGTAGCCCCTCGCTGTACGAGAAGATTACTGCTTGGAAGTAAAGCTTTCTGAAGAGGGTAGTTCAGAGAGAAGTTCTAGTAAGCGAATTTACGCTTCATTTTTATCCTGCTTTAAAATAAAGATGATGTGAAAACCCTTAATAACATAATTTAATATAATTATATTCTGCAAGTTTTCTGTCAAATTAAAGATTTAATAGTAATTCTGGGATCAGTATTAAATCAGTGAAGTCTTTTAACGTCAGGTGGATGAAAAAAAGTTCGAACGGCAATTCACTAATAAATTAAATTACAATTCCCTCGGAAAGGCATTTTGCTTGCAATACAATGTAATATCGTAAAATAAAATTTTTAATGAAAAAATTCTTATCATATGTTAAGCGTATATGAGTAATACGGTTTTATGCGCTAATAGAGAAATTTTCCAAATCGAAAAGAAGAAAAACGTTCATCATACATTCCACATATATCATTACAAGTTGAATTTTGCAGTGTTTCTTTTATCTTTCCAATGAATAAATAATCTAAAACTGCTTGGATTCCAAAATATAAGGGTTATTAAACCTAATTATAAATTTAGGTAGATACATGCATCGCAAGAAATTTGTTTGGCAGCTACGAGGGCCATACGTAAGAAACAGGTTCTGGATTTAACTTCCGCAGCAATTTACATTTAAACAACTTCGCTGAATATTTTGTGAATTTTTATATCTACTCGTAATTCCTACAGAAAATCAAATCCACCAAAAATACTAACAGCATTATGAGGAAATGTGAGACGCAATAGGTAACTAAGGCGTTAATTCCGACGGGAAGTGTGTCAAGGCGCAGACTCCGATTGCTATGCATTAATTTCTATGCACCGGTATGCGGATCCGTGATCTCCCATTTTCATCGCCACCGTACGCCGAAAGGTATTCGTTGCGGTGCAATAAATTTTTCACTGTGATGTACGATCAAAACTGATGAACTCCGCTCGAATCCGAATGGAAAGCTTGCGCTATGGAAAGCACTAATTGTGGAAACCCGACCTTCGTTAAGAATCCCCCTCTTAAAAACGGAGGCTAATGCCAGTCTCCCCTTATTCTTCCCACTTGTCGCGCTTGAGTGCCTAATTTCTTCGCGAAAACAAGAGAATGCCTATGACGAAACCTTTATGAAGCAAGAAATAACGAGCTCAAATACTAGCAGAAAAATCCCGAATGTTCTCAACTCCTATATTTAGTTCTACTGTCGGCTTCCCATTCTAAAGGATATACTCTTATTTCTTTCTGGACTTCACCCGTTGCTATGACGGTCGTTTTATATTAAGTGAGCTTTGTAATAAATAAGCCGTGAAACTCTTCAACAGCCTTCTCTGGAATTACACCATGCTTTATCTGAAATGAAGCGTAGTAATTATACAAGTCCAATTACGTTATCTGCTTTACATCAAATGCTTTATCCCATGCCAAAATAAGCTTCAAATCGAAAGGACCTCGTATTTCCACAATATTGTTAAATCACGACCAATTTTGACCGAAAGAAACTAAACAGATGGTCAAAACTGTCCGCTTTTAATTTTTTGTGGAAAATACGACGTCCTTTTAATTACAAACAAATATTTAAAACATTATTAGATTTAAATTAATTAGTCTTAATATCGTATCACGTGCGGCATGATAATTAACAACTCCTCGGTATTACCATCTTAAGTACATATGACATTTTTTTATACCACATAAAGTATAGTAGTATGATTTAATTTCGTTATAATAGTTTTTTCTATTTTATAATTTTATAACGGGTGCCTCTATTTGATAATGTTACCATCTTATTTTAGCCAAATTGTTACTTTATAATAAAAATCTGATGTGGCCAGCACATGACTTTCTCCATATATATAAGATGTAAATATTTATCTACCGCAATAATTTCGAACTCTATAATCCATCTAAACTTGGAATTTGAGTTATTAATATTATATATTATCTTTGATGCCAAAAACATGATAAATAATTTTTACGGGAAATGATCGATGAAAAACGATGAAATTGGCCTTTCGCCCATAGAGCCCAGAGCGCCCACAAAGTACATAATCAGCAACTTCCGGTTTATCAGTATTTCATGAATAACTCCTACACAATCAGTGATACAAAATATGTTTTTTACCAAAAGTTATAGCTCATTACATTTTCTAAAACTTTTACAAATAATAGTATATACCTAAATACCATATTTATTGAGATATTTTGAAAACCGGAAATGAGCTTTGAAGAATTAAGCTCAACTTCCGGTTAACCGATTCACTCCAAAAACTAATCAACTCTAACGATACAAACCAAAATACTATATATGAAATTTGGTGTTGATCCGACAAATAGTTTTCATGTTAGAGCGCCCACAAAGTACATAATCATCTTCTTCCGGTTTATCAGTATTTCACGAATAACTCCTAATCAACCGGTTATACAAAAATATGTAAAATACAAAAGTTATAGTAAATTATATTATCTAAAACTTTTATAAGGAATACAATATACCAATATATCATATTTATGGATATATTTTGAAAACCAGAAATGAGCTTTACACAACGTACATAATCAGCAACTTCCGGTTTATCAGTATTTCATGGATAACTCCTAAACAATCAGTGATGCAATAATATGTTTCATACAAAAGTTATAGTAAAATAAATTTTCTACAACATTTATAAATAATAGTATATACCTAAATATCATATTAATGGAGATATTTTGAAAACCGGAAATGAGCTTTGAAGAATGAAGCTCGACTTCCGGTCAGCCGATTCACTCCAAAAACTAATCAACTCTAACGACTGTAATTAAAATACTATGTATGAAATTTGGTGTTGATCCGACAAATAGTTTGCATGTTAGAGCGCCCACAAAGTACATAATCATCTTCTTCCGGTTTATCAGTATTTTACGAATAACTCCTAATGAACCGGTGATACAAAAATATGTTAAATACAAAAGTTATAGTAAATTATATTATCTAAAACTTTTATAAGTAATACAATAGACGTATATATCATATTTATGGAGATATTTTGAAAACCGGAAATGAGCTTTAATGAATAAAGCTCGACTTCCGGTTAACGGATTTACTCCAAAAACTAATCAACTCTGACAGCACACACAACAGTACTATATATGAAGTTTGGTATTGATACGACTTTTAGTTTTCGAGTTAGAACGCCCATTATCACACACACACATACACACACACACACTCACACACACACACACACACACATACACACAGACATCATTCAGAAAATGGTCAAAACGTGTTCTAGGGACCCCAAAACGTGTATTTCCGTTGAAATCTCGAAGTCGAATTTTTTCATGAAAACAATACTTTCTCTATACTTCGTATATGGAGAAAGTAATAATAATTATAGATATCTCAAGAACAATTGAATGCTATAATAATTCTTATTAAATATAGTGGTTAATTATGCTGAAGAGAATTAAATATTGACTGAGAATTTCAGCTGCCTTCGAAGCTGTTTCGGTTTTGAGAATTAGGAGGATTTCCTGATTCTTGAAATGAAATTTCGATCGTCGGATGTATACGTCACGCCTATTGCGAAATTAAGTATGCGGGTTGAGAATCAGGGACCCATGATGGATACGTCACAAAGGGTTGAAAGGTATCGTATTTGGATAGAAGAGTCCACTCAATTACGGGAATTATTTAACTGGAAAATAATCCACGATAATGATACTGATCTTAGTGTTCGAAAGCAGATAAATAGTCACAATAGCAATCGTTACACGAATTTTTTCATAAGGAATGAAAATTATCATTTAAAGACACTAGGAATTCGAAAATTGCGTAGTTTTATGTAAAACTCTTGAATAAATAGATTCACACTCATATTATATAAATATAAATGATTAAACTAGAAATAAATCCCTTATTAAAGTACTGTTTATTCCCGGAGATTTAATTTTATTTTAATGAGGCATTTACTATTGGTTTTATTATTCAAATGAATATAAAGGAATTCCGCAAATTTACACTTGAGATAGTCACTTTCTTTCGATAAAATCCCGACACAAAAATGAACCAAGGAAAAATATTTAATAGAGTCATTTGTCAATTCAGTCATGCCGATCGCTTGCAGAGTTAATATAAATTAATGATAAGAATATTATGAATCATTTTCGTTTTGCGATGCTGTTTTTTTAGATAAGAAACTAAATTGTTTTTCTTTTGTATATTTTTTTTAGCTCCGGTGCTGCATGATATCCAGATTTATCCAAAACTGCGTTATGTAATGGATAACAAGCAAAGCAGCGTCATATTCCTCCTTTTCTAAAGAGCGAGCACTCCTGAGATAATGAAATATTCACCATTTATCAACCGGTTTCCCTAGACAAGTCAAGCAAACGGTAAGCCTATTTCTGACTACTGCTCTTTTAACCTCTATTGTTTACTTAGCCGACACGGATCAGATTCACTCTAAGTTCTATGTATAGCTTCATCAAGTAGAAATGCAACGAAATAGATTCTCCAATCTGTATGCAAATGAGTCACATTTTCTATCGATAAGAGAGAGGGTCCTATAATGTCAGCAGTAACGATATCCTTAAATTGTCAGAAAGGCAAATTAAATTATTAAAATATTATTAAATATCTTTAAACGATTAAAGTTGTCCCGAAAACAAACAATGTAGTTCTACTTCTTCTTTCTTCTTCTTGAAGAAAGTTCTTTGAAGAATTTATTCAATGTAGTACTAGTTGGCTCTTTTATCATTTAAGTGGTTTCTTTAGAGATAATATCTTTACTCCCTCATTAAGACACCCTTCTGAATGGATTTAGTGACGTATAACTGCGTCATCAGGCATAAGAAGGGAAAATAGCCATGGGAAAGGCGGGAGCAGGTGTTTAAAGGTTAACAACGGAAGAGGAAGGAAGTTCTGGGAAAAAGAATGATTATCCTCCCACTTTCTCGTTCTACCAAACTGAGCGATATTTCAGATCCGTTTCAAATGCTCAATAGAACTTTAATATATCAGATAATTATGCAATTCGATCCAGTTCAGTAATTTGAGTTTTTTTATAATTGATGACGCCTAATTCGGTTCGACAAATAGCCGTAATGCATGTAATACATCGAAAACTGGAATCCCAATGCTCTTATTAGAGTCATGATTTCTTTTGAGTAAGCTCAACTATATTAGACTACTGAACTTATTTAGTTAGTGGGTGGGAATGTTAGTTTATCCCGCATACATCTACAAGTATTCAATCCCTTTTGTCTATGAATACATCTGCAAGACTGGAAAAAGAGTCGGGTCAGAGTCAAGTTCCGCAAGATTTTAGATTTAATTCTGCAGCCGGTTTCAACTAGCAATGGTAATCATCACGCCTTATTGTGGCTTTTGTTAGAGGAGATACTCTAATGAATTTATTCAAGACAAACATCTGATACGCGTTATTCAAAGAAATCCATTATTTGAAACTCTATTCGTCTTACTTTAAAAGAAATCTGCTTAACGCTACAACAAGAACATTCGAATATAGATTTCCGTTGTATTCCCTTAAGATGTATCTTATGTATCCCAATTATTAATTGAATAGGGTAAGGTTCATCTACGGAGTTTCACAGTTTTCGCCACATATATCTACTTGCTTTGACTACGTCGATTGATTCAGTATGCGAGAATAACACTCGTGAGCATATATTTATATCCAATATAAAGATATTTTAAGTATGGTAACAGTTCTCCCCAATCCCACTTTGGAGAACATTTAACAACCCAAAATCATAGTTCCGATTTCGGTCCCACAATTTTACACTCTGGAAGCAAGGGCAAAAAGTTAGACTCAGTAGAACAATTTGAAATCTGCAAAGCAAACCGGCTAAACCCTTCATCCATCGTCAATGAATATATATTTCCTTTCCCCTCTCCACTAATTCAAGCACTCTTACCATCCTCTACAGAATAGCAAAACACATTCCAGTAAACAACTGTAAAACTCCCTTCTTTTCATCCCCACCAACTTTGAACATTTACATTTACACCCTGCAATCCGTCAGTGGCGCGTGGCAGGGGGGCGAACATCTCAATATATACCCTGTGCTTCCTATATTCTCTCACACCAGATGATGACGCTTATGCGTTGAAACCGGTTGTGTTTTATTGTTGCGGAATATAGACTTAGTTAATTTATTCTTTCATTAATTTATTATGATATTCTTTCCCCTTCAATCGGACTAATACTCCCTTGATACTGTTTACACAGCTCTTCTGAATTATCTTAATCACCATTTGAAAGTTTGTATTCTTCAAAATGACGGAGTTTATACATTTTAACCTATTTCAAAGTATACTCACTCAAATCTCTATTAATTATCCGGTAGATTTCTCTATGGGTCTTCAATTTTCTCATCAGAAGCTTTTCGGAGATTTTCCATTGAGCTTGAAGTACTTGATCGGATAATGTTCTTATTGGGTAGCATGAGTTTTCGAATGAAATTCAAGCGCCTTACGCAGAATAAATGGTACCCATGGAAGGAATTCATTACGACAAGGGAATTCATGAAGTATCTGTGATGTTGAGATTGCTTGTTACTGATTGAGATTTAATCAAAATACCTAGAAATTTAAATGAAAACACATTTTCATTCTTAAGCAGAAAATAAACTAACTAAAGGTTAGAGGAAAGTAATAAATGTAACCATGCATCCAATCCGTAAGCAAAAATTAATGCAAATTCATAAGATTTTACATACATATGCTCACGCACCTAATGAGTACGAGTTACTGACTTTTTATCGTAATATATGAACTGATTCTTTGATCAATTAAATTTTGAAATTTTCACGAGAGATGAGAGAGATTATTATTGACACATTATTGACACAATTATTCTTTCAATTTCTTTATTCTTTTATAGTTTGATTAAAGTTGTAAAAATATTTCATAAAATACTGAAGTCAACATAAACATTTACCGGCCGTGGTGGCGGAGTTATTAGCGTGCTAGCCCTCCAACGCTAAAGACCCAGCTAACCAGATTTTTGTGGCAAGGGAATGCCTATGTGTGTCGTCTGTTGTTGCTATTAATTGGATGTTTGAGGGGAATGTGGAAAATAAATAAAAAAAATAAAATATCCCAAAGAATCCAGCAGCGAAATGGAAAAGAATAAATTATATATCACTATCTACGAATAATTCCTTAATGAATACTTTCCAATTAAATTTATATGAGAAAATATGTATTTAAGATTATCTGAGTAACATTTTTGGCGCGTTCTTGCAAAAAACGGCATTCTAAATGCAGTAGAAGCATTCATGTATTTATCTAAACTATTTCTCACTATTCACGTAAACCTAGACCCGTATAGTCTCGACGTATATTTTGAATGGAGACTCATTCAGTTAATGTACGGAACTACCATGCAATCCAAAATTATCAGTGACGGCCATTATTCTTTAGTTCGAGAGGAGTCATTCATACGTAAAAGGATGAAATTTTATGACTCGAAGTCTACTGCAATCCAACCGATTTCGCAACCGCGAAGACCCCATTCATTCCTCAAACATCTTCGTCGCGAGATTAATGGCGTTCATTTTTAGACCTCCAGATTGACCGCAAGCCGGAAGTCCTCGATCGTCCATTCCTTCCTTTGAAGATCAGGAAAAGAGCACGTGTCGCATTAATAGTACATCCGTCAGACTCGATTAGCATGTAAATTATTGTCGCTCTGGAAACCGACAAAAAGGGTTGAGACGTCAATAAAGTTTGACCAACGGGAAACGGGAAAAAAAGCGAAGCGTTGGAGAGTTTCCGTCGCTATCTGTCGGCGAGTACAAAAGAGTGTCCGAAGAGAGGCATTATTTCGAAAGAGGGAAAAAATTCTCTCTTCTCCGTCTGGTGCACTGTTAGTCTTACACGTCTTCACGCCTGTGAGAGATATCTCTGCGCACGAGTTCACGAAAGCATCTGGGAATTTTTTTGTTAAGTTCCACGTTCTACCGCGTAATTTATGTATATCTTTATCGACAAACGAGTGCGAGTCGCTTCGAAAAAGGGAAACGGGTGTCTGCTAACAGCGGTGTGAAATTAAAATTTTCTGAAGGGCGAGCGGACGAAAATGGTGGGTGCAAATTTACGGCGGATTTTATGGACGAAAAAGAATATAACTGGGTTGCTTCTATGTTTTTCGGAAGGCGAATATCTTTTGGGGAGAGTGATCGATCTTTGTTTTTATTATAAGCGGCTGTAATATGCTAAGGCTCTCTGAATTGAGAACGACGGGAATGTAACGTTTGCTCTGGATAGCAATGTTGGTTCGTAAATTTTAAATATTTAAAGCAAATAATGAATTCAATGCAAACAACTACATGGTATTATACTTGGAAAAAGGCTGTAGTAGTGAACTTTATGGGCTTCTATTCCGGTGCTCTAAACAGTTTTCCGCGAAGGATTACTTAGTAATTTTTTACCTTTACGCTGTGATTTGCATTTTATGTCAGTAAACTTAAAAAGATAACTAGGATAGCTATTTGAAAGTCGTCAATTTAGTATCACAGTTTTCGTTGAGTTTGATAGGTATTTTTTCGTATCTTATGTATTATTCTTATATCTTATATCTTATATCTTATTCCTGTTCTGAGGAGAATTCATACAGAAGCTTCGAGTTTCTTGGGATGTGCCATAGGAGATCCAGAGATGCTACCAGTATGTGCTAGTGCTACTAGTCATTACTACTACTATTAATCATTCAGTGCTGTTCAGGTTGCACTACTAGAAGGCGAACACACGTTTCACCCCTAGCTGTTTCTCTATAACCTTTTAAAATGTCATATTTTGTGATTTTTTATTGTAACTTAAATTATCTGATTTTTCGAATAACCCATACGTAAAATACATAGACCTTAGAGTTAGAAACTGCAAAATTTGAGAAAATAGAAGAATTACCTCCAGTTTCCTCAGCGCTAAATTAAATAAATAAAATTACTGAAAAATAAAGAAAGTTTGGTGGATATTTTATGAAAAATAACTTTTCCTGCATTTATACATGAAGGGAAAATTAGAAAAAGACAAGAACTTAATAAGAGCTTATGAAAAAAAATAGTCAGGAAATGATAGGAAAAAATAAACGACAAAAGAGAATGCTAGTAAGAAAGAATAAATGGGAAGAACATCTGGATAAAATGCACAAAAACTTATTGTCAAACTACGTGAAGAAGAAATGTTGGAGGTCCTGAGAAAAGTACCATAACATGCATATATTGCTAAACATATTTAGTGAAGATAAAATAGGGCGCGTAGAAATGAATGTGACAGGCGTATTTCTGTTTTTTGCTGCGTACTTATTTCACCAGAACAGTAACAGAAAGTAATGCAGTAACAGTAACAAAAAGTGGATACAGAGGAAGCAAAGATGTGGTTCTTCAAAACTTTTGTGACACATGATCGATCTTAGCGCGATTATGTCTCATAATACAGTGGATTTTCCATTCGATGGCTTCTTTCGTCTTTCTTCTGTAGTAATCTGTTTTGGAGGAACTTTAACGATATTCTTTCCCTGTTCTTAGTTTAAAATAATTAAAAAATGAAGGAAAAAGACCTTCTAAGAAAATTCAGCGTTTTCGCCAGTCAGAAGTATGTCTTAACTGATGCCGAATTATATTAAAGCGGAAAAGTCGACGTATTTGAGTAATTTTTCTATCCAGAACCCCAATACTGTTGGAAAAACTGAGGTGTATTCCTTGAGAAATCTTTACAGATAAATTTGAAATTGAAAATGCTGTATGGTCAGACTGAGCGAAGAGCAAAATATTTTTGTTTTTGCAGGGTGTAGAATTTTTCTGTAGGTTCTGGATTCTCCAAGAGCCTTCGTGTGATAATGCATAAGGAGCATCTCCACTCAATCTTTTTCCAATTTTATAAGCAACTACAAAAAATCTATTTTAGTGAGTTTGAAACAATCAGCTTTAGGCAAAAATAAAATTTATTTTACAGCTTTAGAGAAACTGAGAGTCCTTAACAAAGGTTGAGGAAAATTATTATTCATTGAGTAAAATTTTTTCCTAAAAATCCTCTTTAAAAGTGGAAGAAGGAACTATTGATGGTAAGATAATCACAAAGTTTACTTATTTTCAGTAGAATATCCATTACAGACAGATTTATTTATTCGACTTAAATTTCAGTGTTTTATTTAGTTAAACGAATAAATTTCATACAGGATAAATACGTGATCTTTGCTTCTTTTGCTGAGAGTCACCACTCAATATATTTCCGGGAAAGTAAATGAGTAGACGCCTCATTTATCCGTGGACGACTCCGGTTCACCCGTCAACTTGCAGTTACAGTGCAGTTTACGAATAAATGTGCCTCATCTTGTTACGTCATTGTCAAGGGGAAAGGAATTTATCTTAGAAAATGTGCGCATTATTTCACGGAGCGAGATTAAAGTGCTTCATATTCCAAAGTCTTCATCTCGGCCTTTGAGTAATCTCATCTTCTGAAGTAAATGCAGTGACGCAATTTTCAATTTTGAATGCTCCTGATGAAAGACCTACATATCAATTTTGCCACATTCAATTAAAATAGACTATAAAATATCCTTTTAAACACTTTAATGTTATTCAAAACTACATGATGGGCTGTAGCTAATTGTTTAGCAATTTTCTCCCCTACTTTGTATTCAGGTGAGTATTAACTGAGTCTGTATAATACTCCTTAAGTAAATTTATACCATTTTTTTAATGTATTTTAAATTAATCTATAATATCTATGACTTCATCATTTCATTCTTATAGGTAAGAAAGGATTTACGAAATAAAATAAAAGCATTCACAAATAAAATCTCTTTTGATTATATATTTATAGCACGATAGTAAAAAATTGTGACTGATTTATTCGCCAATTTTGGAGGATTTAATTTGTTGTTATTGTCCACTTAATTTGAAAAGTAAAACATGTTTAGCCATTGATAGGAGTCTGTTAATGTTCTTTCGATCAAGAAACTTTAATAGGCCATCTTGAACACAGAACAAAAGAGGTATTCATCAAGTATATCGTCGAGTGTTCCCTAGTTTAATGACTTTTACTTTCGAGAAGCTGACAACAAAAGGAATTAAATCCTGAGCACCTTTCAAGTCTTTTGCTGATTTTTGAGAATTGGTCATTTTTTAATTTAAAGATTTTACTCGCCTAACGTCTTTACGTTTAAGTGATGGAAAGGTTGCGCAGAACATTAAGGTAAATTCTTTTACGACCGGAACTCTTTTTATTCCTTTTCATAAACCCAAGTGCCGGATTTGTCACCCATTTACTCAGAGCTGTGCGTTAAAGTAAATTCGAGGAAGAGCCCTTGAAGTAATCCCGTGATTTTATTTCGCTTCAAATAAGGGTCTGAAGCGGCGAAGGAGGTCTTTCCGAATGTTCTCAAGGTTGCGACCTAGCAAGAGAAACCGGGCAGGTAGGTCCCTTTTTCTTAATGGAGGCCGATTCCGAGCAAGGGCTTTCCTTGGCATTAGCATCCTTCCTTTCAGCTCCCACTCTCACTGCTTTTCTGCTTTTTAAAGGACTCCCTTTGTGTCTTCTGGACTCGACTTATTCGCCCCTTTGCTACTCACAAACGGCGGAGATAAATGGAGGAGGAAACCCCTACCAAAGGGCGCCTCGGCTTCCGCCTCTCCCTTCCTCATATCCCTCGCTCTTCCTTCTTCATAATTTTTCCAGGATATCCGCGGTTAACCAACGTAATACAGGAGTAGACGCTCGCCACTTCATAAATTACTCTAATTCCCCTCCCCTTCGAATGAAAACAAGCCTTCCCCGTATCACTAAACAAGATCTCCCATTTGTCTGCTCTCCCACCCGCCATTCGAACGAATCCCTTGTTACTTCTCGGCTTCCCCCTTATGTTACTGGAATTTCCTCTCCATCATCTTCGAAACGCTCTCGACTTCTCATACTGGGTGAAGTGCCCTTTTTAATTCGCATATTCTCCGTACATTTTGTTTCGTTCCGTTGATATATCAATTAGCGTAGACAAACCTGGTTGCTATTGGTTAACTCTTTCATTTCCATATATTTATAGCTAATTTTATGCATACCTACCTTGTGACCTGATTATTTGATTTTCCTTATTTCCCCATTTGTTTATTCTTATGTTAACATTTATATTGATTTATCCTTGCAAATAAGTGTCTCTTTTCTTTGTCTTTTAGATCTGTCTTAATCTACTTTTCTCTTAAGATTTTACGTTTCCGTAACTTTTGCCTGTTTTTCACGCCCCCTTTTTGTGGATGCTTTCCTGCTGCGGTTAATTTATTTCCTGAATGAAACCTTTGGTTTTTTTATCCCGCAAGATCGTTTTCTTTTGTACACTTTTTTCGACTTCTCTCTTTCTCTAAAATTTCATAAGACGAAGGGTTATATTTGTGAAGAGAATCACCCTTGGGGGTGATTCTTATCCTTTGCATTATAATTACACCGTACACACGTGAAAGCTTGCGTTGGTGTTTCTTATAAAAGGATTAATTGGTGAATGTTCCGAGATGTTTGAATGCTAAAACAAAATTGGGTCAATCACGAAAATAAGTGCAACAGAAGCAGATCCGAAGTAGCAACAAAGCTACATTTTTCTAAAATTGAGCAGGAACTTAGATGAAATGTAATTTAAAATCCAAGTTTTGAATGCAAAATGGTGTGTATTGTGATTTTTACCATATTTGCTTGCGCTTCATTTGTGCCACAAATCGTGTTAATTAATTTTTGTTCGTTATTTTATACTCTTATTTTCTTTAATGAAGTGATGTTTAAACTTCTATGATCTACCATTCTTGGGAAATTTTTAAACCTGTTTTAGATTTTTTGGTTTAAAGAAAATTAATTCCTTCTAAAACAAGGTTTAGTTTGTCATTCATTGAACAAACTGCTGCTAAGGTTATCGTTTAGTCATAAGTTCATTTGTAATCATTACTATTCAGGTATTTCATGTATTTATTTTCCTTATTTTGTTTTCCATTTTATATAACATTTTCGCCACATTCCCGTAAATGTTGAATGGAGAATTGAAAAGATTGAATTGACAGGATTTTTTTTCTTTTACTGACATTTCACGTTATGGTAATATTCAATAATTTATATGACATTCAAGAAATGTCATATTTGGGTGACTAAAAATTATGGTAATGGAATTTTGCAGTAACACAATTCGGACATGCCTGTTCACTCATTTGAAACTTCCATGACATTTATATTCATAATATCATCAAATAAACTTGAAATTAAATATATTCGATATATCGTAAATAGGCGAGAGTAATGGTATATCAGCTTGAATTTGGTGTTAATTTCTTCGCAGAATATCACAATCGTCGATTTCACCGAATTAGAGGCAAAATTTAAGATTCCCCGAGGCTTGAGCTTGTCGAGCGAGTACAATTCCCCCGCATCGCTTTAAGCCGAGCAAAAAGAAAATGACGGCATAAACAGCATCCAATGTTTTCCATTGCATTCGCCCCTTTCCTAATTCTTAGCGTTCATTCGTTCGAACTTCTCCCCAACTCTTGAAGCCAGAGTAATGCCCTTCCTTACCGGGCAGATTTCAGGTATTTTTGAGGATTAATTTATGCGCCGTAGGAAAGCGTACGCATTGCGAATTTTTCGCCAAGTCCAATGGAAATTTTCATTCATTTCATATGCGACCTGAGAGAATAGGAAGTTTCTCATCTCATGTGATGAGCACCACCTCAAAGAATTTAAGTCTCCCACTCCCACTCTACTTAACTTGGAAACCCCGATGTGAAAGTGATCTCACTTGCTTATTTTCCTTTTCGAATGTTGATTAATTCGAGGAAAGAAAATTTTATTTTGCAATGTATACTATCGATGACGTAGTGTTCATAATTATTATACACTGAAACCTTAATATCTTGATACCTTTTAATTCATTGAAAACTTGTCTTGTTATCTGTAACCTTTTATAATTCCAGCTTAAAGGACCCTTAATACTTTATTTTAGATTTCACAATACCAATGATAGTACCTTTGCTTGGATTTCTTAATTATATCATCCTAAGGGTAATTATTCAGAGCATCAAAATTAAACATCTCTTTATTTGTTTTCCAATTAGAACTCACGGCATGAAATTCACAAAGGAAAATATAGTTTTTTTGAAGTCTCATAACAACTATTCTCTATCCTTTTACGGAGACTTTTCACCATCGTCAGGTGATAACCATTAATCGGTTGATCACTAATTAAACTGTAAATTAAGTATGATATATTTTCCTCGTGCCCATTACTTGATGTTTTGATAACCATAAATGTCGCGTATTGGAACAACATATGATTTTCATTCTCAATAGATAAATAGCATATTATTTTAATTTCAAGCTCGCAAATCCTACTACTAATACTAAGTCCAGTATACCCAGATATAAGTTATTCTAACGACAAATTAATATTTTAAGGAATTTTGACTGAGATATTACGTCTCGCAGAACATTACCTTTTTACCGTATTTAATTTCCCAAATCTTCGTACTTTGACGCAGCAATATGAATTTTCAGATCTACTTTTTTATTTCTCTAATTTTCTTTTATTTACAAGTAGTAGCTTCAAAATAATGATGAATTGATGAATTGATGAATTAATTAATGAATTAATGAATTGATTTTTTAATTTATTTTTAGTAGATTTTATAGCGTTTTAATGCAGTTACTTTTACTTAGTGAATATGGTCCGTTGTTGTTTTTCCGTGGTCTCACTTCAAGTACCACGCGGGATGAATTCATAAAAGACTCAAGCGAAGGAGTAGGCGTTGCGTTTTACTGTTTGCAGGTAATTGCCTTCGGCGAAAGAACGTTGACCGCATTATGGGAAGGATTTGTTGCAAGTGGAAATTTTGGTCGCGAGCGAATCTAGTTTTCTGGGTTTAGAGACCGCAGCGATAAACTGAAAGAGCTTCACATTAACATCTAATCTCAACATCATAACCTATTTACTTTCACTAAGAATATTTGAAAATTATACAAGTTGATCATATTTAAATTTCTCATTTGTGAGCTTAACTTTTTAACACACGCCTATATCATTCAAAAGAAGCCAAAGATCCACTCACCAAATGCTATGCAGCAAAAAATCTGGTCGTTTTTAAATAAAAAAATTGATAATCCAAATTAATTTTACAGTTTTATCTCTTTTAATTTACTTTCACTCCAAAGTAGAATGTATAAAAAACGTTGAAGATTAGCCCAGCTGAAAATTTATTATGATGCGTTTTTTCTGTTATTGAAGAGCTGTGAAACTCTATTTAAGTACATAGTATACAAAATTTTCAAATTAATATAAAACGTATTTAAATTTGAATTTTTAAAATTTAACTCGGGGCTGTATAAATCTTTCTTTTCTCATAGTATTCTAATGCACAGTATTCACTTTTGATAGGGTATGGATTTGGATCTTTTCGAATTAATTTGCATACATCATTTCAATCTTAATAATACGAAAGGATGTACGAATATGAGCAAGAATATTCCCGAATAGAATCCCTTTTTTTCGATATATATCATAATATGAAAGTTAAAAGAAAATCTAAAATATTGATTAATTAACCAATTTTGGAGGATTTACTAATGTATTGTTTTTGTCCACTGCATTTGAAACAGCGACTTGGTCTTAGAACCTTTTCGAATACAGTAACGCAGTACTTTGAGTGTGGTAACTCTTTCCATTAAGTGATAAAAATTTTGCCTGTATCTAGCTGAAAAAGCCAATTCGTCATAATTATTAGTATCTATCTATTTATTAATAATCCAGTATTGAAATATTTTTTCTGCGCATCAAAAGTATTCGGCAATCGCTTACTTCAATTTTGATGATTGAATTTAGTGATAATGATTCTCCTTCCCCTTGGACTTTTGTATGTCTTACTTAAGCTATAATCATGATCATCGTTAGGTATATAAAAGCCAAATATGGGAGCGTGGGTATCGATGCACTTACCACGTGTCACCCACAGTGAATGCCGCCTGGTTAGGCCATATCCCTCAGGTGGATACCGCACCATGGACTTTAGTTTATCATCATTATCGTTAAGAGTTTGCAACTTTTCTCATGATACAGGTGAAAACTATATAGTGCAGCTAACATACAGGCAATTATAAGGCAATCAAAGCAACAGATATTTTTGCAATCGCGAAATCGTATAGGCATCATAGAAATTCGTATTATGGGGAATCGTATCTTTCACCATTACCGATAGGTTGGTAAATCAGTAATCGGGTACCATAAGTAAAAGTCTTTCGAAGTCGATTTCTTTACTTCCTTTTTGAATAAGTGGTAAAGGAGAACGTTTGCCCAAGTCGCTCCTAGAATGATATCGCCCCTGCTCTTTGCCTTACTCGCCGCCTGGACCTGTCGTCAGCTTGCGTGACGCTATTCAATCGTGTTAGTGAAGATGGGGTGGAGCTGATCACCACGCTAAATATTTCCGACGGTAAATATTGATAAATGAAAGAATTATAGGGGAAAAGTTACGGCTTATTTTTAGGGGCGGAGAAGAGATACTCTTAAGTCCCTCATCTGGCGAGTAATTCGATTTGTCGGGAGGAGGAGAGGCTGACGAAAGAGTGGGAGGAGATGAATATCGTGGAGTAGCGTGGGTGGCAAATACAAATTCAGATGACTCTGTGGAATCGTCCCACGCACCGTGAATCCCCAATGAAATGGGGCATTAGGATGGAGAGGATGACGCGGGAGGGGATGGCCTCGTTCCACACCAACCTCTCTCGTGTAAGACACTGCCACCTTAACCCGCTTCCGATTGCGCCATTTTCTCGCATCATCCGTCTTACTGGAGCTCATTATTTAGCAAAATATATCTCAAAATGAAACAGTGCAGTTCAAATTTCCTAAAATGTACTTTTTCTGCGTTTTACTCAAATCCGTGTATATTATAATGCTCTTACGACCTCGATTTTATAAAACATTTATTTTCAAGAAAAATACCAATTATTTGTGGATAAATACCCCTTCTTCATTTCTGTAGATTGCAGGAGGTCATTATTTAGAAATATGTATCTCAAAATGAAACAATGCAGTTCAAACTTCCTAAAATGTACTTTCTTCTGTCTTTTACTCAACACTTTCGTCTACGTTATAGTACTCTCTTCCTAGCACGATTTTATTAAACAAGTTTTTCAAGAAAAATGCCAATTGTTTGCAGATATAGACCCCGTCTTCATTTCTATAAACTGCAAGAGCGAAGGTGAACTAAATAGGAGATGAACGTCGAAATAAATGGATTAACCTGTTGAACGAAACCCTTGACGAAAGAGAGGCTAGAAGTCTATAGATTGAAAGGTACTGGGAGCGAAAGAAGACTTTAATGATAGGAGTTTAGAATCATTTTGTGGACGGAACGGAGAATGCTTTCTCGATATCTTTATTGTTTAAATTCACGTATAGAAGTGTCTATGCAAGAATGAGTAGGTCGTCCTCTGTCTTTTTCATCTTAGGTAAAATTTAACATGTATTGTTTAACTTTTACTAAATGTTCTATTCGTATCTATGTTCTTATATTTTTACCGTTAAAATTTTCCACGCTATTTATGCTAAACGGATAGGAAAAGCTATGAATATCCTTGCTTGAATTCATCATTAGTGGTAGTACAGTGTACATACATCATTACAGGTAGTACTTGGTTAACGACGCTAATTCGTTCCAGGATAATCGTCGTTAACCAAAACCGTCGTTATCCAAGACGCGATTTTCCACAGGTATAATAATGGTAATGAATTACCGTATTTCCCGGCGTCGAGGACGCACCCCAGTTATTGGAAGCAACATTTTGGAAAAAACGTTTTATTTGGATTAAAAAGCAAGAGTGTTATGTAGGTGATTCATGTCGGTAACATCAGTACCAGGAATCGATTACGGTTTATCTACGCATTTCATTTTAATACGTTGAAATGCGGTAAAGATTCGGTCAATTTTTAGTGCAGATAACCTTCCTTTAGTATTAGCATTGACTTAAGGGAAAACGTAACCTTCGGTGTCAAAGACGCACTGCAATTTCGAGAGACTTACTTCAGGTAAAAAAAGCGTCCTTGACGCTGGGAAGTACGGTAATTCTTTCCGGCTCCTCCCCGCAACCATGGTGCATGTAAAATATGCAGATACAATTCATTTAAATGTCATAAAAATGTGGTACATATCATTTATTCATTTATATTTGCTCCGAAAATGTATCATTAATAAAATGAGTAGTTCATGACTACAGTTTTTAAATGTCAATTTTCATCAGATGTTCGGCTCACCCCAGAGTTTTTTGATTAATTGACCTGTAATAAACATGTATAGGGTTGCTTGCCTTTTCCTCTTTTTTATATTGTTTATGAAAAACTGCATGGACTTTTCATTAAATAGATTTGCAATTCGGATAGCTTCAAATTTGTTGGGAATCCATTTCATAGCAGCATGTTGAAATTACTCCCACTTTGCCAAATCATTTTTGATTTAAGCAGTCGATTTTTTTCTTTCCCTACGTCCTCATCTTCAGATGGAATATACATTTTGTTTTCACATTGCTGCTTGTAATGTTCTTTCAGCTCGTCAGTTGTCAGTTCTCGGTCGTGCTCCTCCAGTAATTCTTCAACATCTTCTTCGTCTACTTCCAAGTTGAGATCTTGAGCAGTTGCCACACAATATCCTTTACCAAGTTTTGTCCTTTATCTGATGATTCTTTATTACCAAAGGAAGGACAAAGTTTCCTCTAAGCTGCTTTGTGGCATTTCATTGATACTTCTTACCAAGCCTTCAAAATTACCTAATTGCAAAGACATTATTGAATTTTTCTTTCCAAAATTTTCTTATGGGCATGTTGATAGCCTCACATATCTCAAAGCACCTGGCAAAAAGTGCTCTTGTGTAAATTTTTTTGAAATTTTCAATTACTAGCTGATCCATAGGCTGTATCAAAGATGTAGTCTTGGGAGGAAGAAAAATCATCTTAATAAAATCGAATTGCTCGGATAGCTCTTCTCGTATGCCTGTTGGATGGCTTTTAGAGGCAGATTGTTTTGCTCAAGGTAGGCTTTGACAGTGGGTCCAAACACTTCGTGAATCCAGTCCCTAAATTATCTTCTTGTGACCAAGGCTTTGCTGTTGGACTTCGATAAGACTGAATTTAGAGACATTGAACTTCTTGAATGTTCAGGGATTCTGTGAAAGGTAGATCAACATCGGTTTTCCTTCCATTCTTCACTTGCATTTGCTGCTAAAAGCAATTTTAACCAATCGTTCATTGGTTTATGTCCAGGAAGTGTATTTTCTTCTTTTGTCACAAATGTCCTCTTGGGTATTTTCTTGTAAAATAACCCAGTCTCATCACAATTGAAGACTTGTTAAGATAGGTACATATTCTCCTTCTTCTATAATTCTTGTAAAGTCATTGACAAATTTATCTGCTGCTGCTTTGTCAGCACTAGCTCCCTCTCCGTGTCTAACTACATTATGAATTCCTGTTCTCTTTTTAAAGTTGTCAAACCAACCTCGGCTACCTTTAACATCATAATCATCTACCTCAGAGCTTGATCCCGGAGTCTTCACTTTCAAATCTTGATAAATGTGTCTAGCTTTATCGTAGATAGAATTTTGTGATGTAGAATCTCGCGCCATTTCCCTTTCTTTGATCCAAATTAGCAATAGATTTTCTATTTCCTCTAGAAGAAGACCTCTGACATTCAACCTTTAGGTTCCCTTTGCCTCCTCAGCTACCATAACTCCAACTCCATAACTTTTACACCTTCGTGATGTTTTGCTATGATTTCTTTCTATTCAACAGAGAAAACTTTTCTCCTTTTTTTCTCTCGCAAGCCTTCTTGTTGGGACGCATTTTGTAACAAGGTAAAAATTTCAATCTGTGAAATAAAGGTACGCAAAATATTACTACAAATATGTACAACACTAAGCCAATGAATACAAAGAACATAAGATACATCAATAACCGTTATACACGTTAATTAGTAGCAGGTTATATAATCCAAAAGTCAAATTCAGACTTATTCATGTGGTATGTCGTCGAAACATGGTCTTGTGTCCTCTCCAAATCATATAATATTATGTCTCGAATAATAGATCGTCACAAGCTTTTGGTCTCCGCAACGAACGAACCAAAAGATCAGCCTCCAATAAACCAGAGGTGGTAGGTTTAAGGCAACTACGAATTTAGACAGAGTCACTGAAACTAAAACGCAATATTTTGAAGAACTACGAGTTAACGCCCGGTGAAGAGGAAGCAGTCACCACGGCAAAAGACACACTGCGACGAAACTTATAATATTTACCGATTTAACTCCGGTGAGGCAACATGTGCCCATGTGAATTAGCTACAATTTAGCATTGATCTATTTTTAATACTCTCCGCTAGCTGCTATTCAGTATGATTTTATGATGTAACATCGTATCGTACACCAAATATTAGCTTACAATGTAGTGATTATAAATAGACGTGCTGAAACACATGAAACTCCGGAAAGACCAATCGACCAGGTGTCGTAAGCCAAATCCTTCGTCGTTACCCAAGATATTTTTTGGTTACAGCAACTCATCGTTAACCAAGTCCGTCGTTAACTAAGACCGTCGTTAACCAAGGTACCACTGTATTATTAAAACTTCTTCGGCAATTTAGGACGTTCCGCACGTGTGCTCCCACCTAGAACCGAACCAAGGACCGCTTTCTCCAAAGCCGAACGAGCTCCCCACCTGGCTATTCGGAGGCCCGAATTCGTTATTCCTCCTAAGTAAACATTTTGGAGTTAATGAAGTATTTCTTCATTAACTTTGAATGATTCATTTTGTGACCCTCTGTAGAGTCTAATATTTTTATGAATGATAAAATAATATATTTGCGCTACAGCCCACCTAAGAAAGGCAATAAGGAAATTGATCAAGGATTTGTTTGATCAAGAAATTACCAAAGCAAAATACTATTTCAAGGATAGGCACTTTTGGCTCCTTCGAAATGTATTTCTTTGACATTTCCTATGACATTACTGCCCTCTCAGCAGTCTTTATTTATGTTGATAGCGATTATTCTCGGAAGTGAATATTAAGGATGGAGTCATTGATACAATTTAAGATCCTGAAGTTATAGATGGTAGTTTATCAAAGACAATTGAAGGAGAGAAAAAGAAAGATCTTGAGAGATAAATATTGAGGTATTAGGTTATAAATCTCTGAAGGTAGAAACAATTAAGTTTTCAATGAACTACTTCAGCTCTCGCTACGTGATATAGCAGTTCAAAATTACCTCTCATTGATAAGCAATCCATAGCAACTATAGTTGCATCAATGACGTTTTTCAGCTGAGCAATTGAGCTGATTTTGCTAGCAATATTGTTGTTTGTTGTTGACCTTTTTTAAAAAATGCGTTTCTTATCTTATATTATGATACTTTTGTTGTTTTTGGTGACCTTTTTTTGTAAATATATTTTCAATAATTATTCTAACTTTATTGAAATAAAGAATGATATGAACTAGAAATTGTTCATTTTTGAACCTCCGCTCATTCTATTATTGAGAGACACGTTTAGCTATGTTTAGATCTGTAATTACTTATCATATTATCAATAATCTCTTTATTATGTAAATTAATCGTTGTTATGAATAAAATAAAAATAGCAGTACATTTACGTGGCTAAAACTCGTGCTCAAGTGTTCTCGCAAAATGTGTGACGTTGTACATTTTTTCGTTCGAAAAATTTTATTTACCAAATGTATATCCAATGAAAAGCATTATAAATTAGCCTCCAGAAATTATAATTTACAATATTTGTTAGGATTTAAGGTGTTAGTATCTCTCACAATCCTATTTAAGAAAATTAAATAAAAAATGTATCCTCTGGTTCCCATCTCAATCGATACTATACACCGAAAATGGGAAATAAATGTCAGCCAAAGCTGCAACCAATAGGAATCAATATCCCTCTGTAAATAAAATGAAGTTATCTGAGTGCATGCCCTCCTTGGCGATAGCTCTCTGCATGATCGGAATATAATCCGCGATTCGGTCTCTTTAGCAATTCTTTCGACGTCGGATGCTCAACGCCTTTCTGAAGACGAGGAATATTTTGCTATATTTTCCACATGGAAAGCGTTGACGTCATTTTACCCTCCGGTTGCCTATTTAATTATACGAGAGCCATTGCGACAAATGCCTCGAGTGGGCCGTGTCTCAGACTGAAACAAAACCCATTGAGAGATAGAGAGAGGGCTCAACGAATAAACTCATAATATTATATTCCACTGTGCGCGAACTACTTACCCGAAAAATTCTTCAAATAGACAGAATTTGCATAATTTTTCATACAAAAATACTTCTTTATTTCATTCATTTTTTAATTTCAGGAAAAATTTTAAAGTTCGTTGCATTGGGGAACAACTTTTCCTAAAACATTGCTTTTTAGGACCTCGAACCTCGGTGGACTCTGATATTTCGGTCGGAACTTACATTTTAACATAACGAAATCATATTAAGGAGTTTTATTTTAGCTTTAAGTTTAATTTAACCCATAGCATGTCCAACAGAATAGATCAGTAATATCTTATTCGAAAAATTAATCATCCATAAAAGTAAATATCAGGTGAAAATTTGATCCCTGTTTTCTCAGATTCAATCTAAGGGTGCAAAGATATTTCCTAAATCTCTTAACCAATCAAACGCACTTATAATTTCATTTTTAGCAGACTGTTATCGATAAGTGGCTCTATTCCCTTCGCAGTGGTTTATTTTATCATATCTACTAATTAGGAAGAATTTTGGAATACTTTTAATTTTGATTAATGACTATGGCATCCAAATAATTAATTCAGGAGAACCTCGTTCAGGAATTTTTATGATTCCATTTTCAAAGAATCTCTATATATTAATACGTGAAGAGAAAACTTTGGATCCCTTTAATAGGATATTGCGAACGGAGGAATTTGAGATTTTGCATACTTAAAGTTTATATGGAGAAGGAGTGCAGAAAGCTAAAATCTTTGTCCAGAGTATCCTTGGTTCGACTCTGGACGGTTCGAATCGTCTGTCATAAGAAATTCACGTAATGCACGTTTTCGTCGATTGCAGACGTTTTTTCTTTCGCGGAATTAAATAAGAAATAATATTTGTACGAAATCTAGATGGATATCAAAAGAAAGAAAATTGAACGAAGATTTTTATTTCGGTCGTATAATATCGTACTCGCGTCTATATTACGAGATCTATGGGAAAAGGAACAAAACTTTTGTGAAATTTTGCCGTAGTTCCAGTTCCACCAGCCCCCCTGACGACCAAGGTGATTGTTGAATCCTTTACATTCATTCTCCCACAAGAATACACGGGGATTTTTAAGCCCATACCGAATTAACGGTAGGAACTAATGTCAGAGCTTATGAAGAGGAGGTAATTTAACTTAGATGACAGCATATGCTAACAACGATACATAAGTAGCAGGGACAAAATTACGGCCATTTTACAGTTCTTCCAAAAAGTACCTCAACAAAAATAAAATGCAATCGAAATGCAATATATCTTATACGTCTATTAAAATCAAGTCTCATTTTCATTAGTGTTCATTTGATTCAATAATGACACGGGAAAATTAAAATTGGCTATGAACTGTATGAAAAATAAATGAAACTACAAGCTGTCATTGCGATTCTTTCATTAGTTACTAACGTTAAACTTCATATTTCGTAGTATCGAAGGGAATTAAGGCGAACAACACATCCTAATAACGTGTTTGTACACGCTCGCAGCTGACGTAATAGCAAAAATTTGAAAACAATTATAACTAATGATTATAGAGGTATACTCTTTGACAAAAGAACCTCAATAACAATCAAACAAACATTTAAGGAATGACGGTCGAATTTCGACCACTGGGCGATCACTATTATTTATAGTTCCTTCAATTTCACTTTTATCTTATATTTTAGGTTCTATTCTAATAGGTTTCTAAGAATTATAATGATCAACGCACTTACATAATATTTTTCTGTCTTTTTCTGTATTTCAATCGGTGTTAATACAACCCCATTCACACCTTATTAACGGCTTTTAGAGTAATTATGTAAACGTTCCTTATCAACAACAACAGCGATTGAAAAATAGTCTTGATTTCGTTGGAATTTTGTCTAAAACATTTGCACGTTACGCAAGTTTATTAAAAAAATATTTCGCTAATTTAGCTTATTTACTTCCATTATTACAGTTGGGGAATTTTCTTAATTGGAAGCTGAAAATGACTTTAATTTCGGAGCATTTCTTTGTAGAGTGCAGCTGAAAGCAGAACCTGCGAGGGCAATTCCCGTAGTTGACCTTCTTGAATAATTAATCGGCCTGAAGTCTTTTCTTCCTTGCATACTGTTGTTCCAGCGGCATTATTATTTGTGCTATACAACCTAGATTTTGTCTTCATCGTGATGGGAAGGCGTTAATATTATATATTCTGGAAGTAAAGGGCGGACAATGGCATGCAATGTTTAGCCTATCACCTATTTGGTCGGCTTATCTTTGTACAGAACTCACTATATTCTGTTAAAGTTATCATTAAGGGTGTGTTGCCTCGTATAATATTCTGCTTTTAATACTATGTCGATATCGACTTCATGGGACTAATTGTCATTATTGGGGTTAATTGGAGATTACATACCCCTTGAGCTTCTCTAATAGACTGAGTAAAGAACGAACAGAAGTAATTATCTGCTTTACGATTGCTTCCTTGTATTGTTTGGTCGATGCTTCTTGGAGATCGCGTTCGTTCTATACTTGAACTTATCTTAACATATCTTTTAACCGACCAAATTAAATTCTGTGGTATTTAGTTTCCTGGGAAAGAATTTAATTCGATAAAATATGCATCACATCAGAAATCCCACTGGAGAGCGCCCTTGGTTCGGTACCGTTTTTAATCTATGGAGAAGATTTTATTGCCAAAGGTTATTGGAATTATTCATCGTTTAGGAACTTTTAGACGAAGTAAAAGAAATTTTAGGTACAGTAAAGAAAGAATGTGATCTCCGAGAAGCATCGACAACACGTTATGAGGAATTAATGGCAAAGACATAACTCTGGTCATCATCCGATGCCTGCCCCCGTACCCGACGCCAGTCCCCGTTTTCGTCCCCTCCTCCGCCCCAATCTCCCGTCTCCGGCCCCCATCCCCTGCCCCCATCCCGCGTCCCCGGCCCACGCCCCCGGCCCCGATGCCATCCCTCACCGCATCTTTCGGCGCCGGTCCCGGACGCCGTCCCCCGAAGTCCCCCTGCGCCATTCCTTTGGGTAAAAAACATATATTATTCACCAAGAACAAACTTTATTCAATACCACGCAGCGGTAAATCCGGCATTTTACACCGGTTTCGGTATAAGCGGAGACTAACAACAGCGAACATACGCTTAAAATTAAAATACTGGCACATTTCAGTAAAATGTAAAATTTAAACTCTTTTCACTCAAGATTTAAATGTGAAAATCAAGATTTTAACGTGAAAGTGGCTGATTGTTAAACTTCATCATCACCAGAAAGACAACTAAACTGGATTTGGGGATTCTATGTTGCAGAACCGCACCGCGAAACCCTTACGAAAAATCCCAGGGTAGAAGGTGAATTGAAACAGTCTTTTTCAGATTCAATATCTAGAAGCCTTGTAGATTGACGTTATATACGACGGTTGATAGTCCATCACCAGTTACCTATTTGATTTCCTTACTTTATCTCTAAATTTGACCAAAAATGGTGTCCACCATTTTGTTTATTTAAATTAGTAAATATTCATATTTTAGCGCAACACCTTCAACGTATCGAAGGATAAAAAGTCATTCTAGATTACTGCATCGTTGTTTTTTCCAACGGTTTTGATTGAAAGTCTCTATAAATCAATGGTCTTGAATATTTCAGCGAAAAATCCGACACTCATTTTCTGTTAAAATTTCTCAAGTATACCGCCCTGTATCTTTATGATGCCTAACAATATTAAAAAACCACAAACGGAAAAATACAATTAGATTCTTTTTCAATAAATATGCTGTTTCAAGTTCCACACTCAAAAAAACCTTATTTGACCCATGTCCCTGTTTTTTCGATTTCAGCCCACTGTGTGACGTCGCGTATTCCCACTCTAACCCCTCTTCATCCTCATTACTACAGATTTTTCTATGTTCAACCCGAATTGTCAATCTTCGCATGATTTAGAAATACATTCCAATTTATTCTCCATACATTTTCGTGCATGTAAGTGAAATACGAATTAATACGAGTATATATGGCTCATTCCTTGCCAAGTGGTCCGATTTCAGAGAACCCTCTCCCTTCCCTCCCTCTACCCCTCCCTATCTCATGCCTCCCTCTACCCCACCCACACCACACTCTGACCTACCCAAAACCTTCATTTCTTCTGTAATGCACGTGCCCCCGCGAAAATCGGGGACTACCAGCCTCAGATGAAGGAAGATACGTCTCGTCGCCTCTCTACTTTCATAACGGCGTGCCGCATAGAGCCGAGCAAGTTAAGAGCAACAAAGTAAATGCTGGACCGGAGATTTCTGATTTAATTTTTCTTGTTTGAATGCGATGAACTTTCGATTCTGGTGTAGGTATGCTTACTTTGTATTTCTTTGTGCTATCTGACGTAATCAGCTACAGTCTCGTAATTTCTATTAAAAGACATGGACATGTAACAAAGTATTAGGGAAGTTTTTGGCCGTCATGTATCTTTCCTATAAATATCATTGCAAATGGTAGAGCTTCACGCTTATATGCGACCACTATAATTTTCTGACCGAACGAAATTTTCTTGTTACCCGCGCATCCTTTTGTATGACGCACATCCCGTTTTCTATTCGCTAAAAGGGGAAAAAGGAGTGCATGATAAATGAGAAAATACGGTACATATCCGTCCAATATTCCACGATCTTTTTTCGTCGTATGCTAAGGTGGTGGGGGGGGTCCGAATATATCCCCTTATATACGCCCATGGCAAGGGTGGTAACCTTTGTCATCGGTTTTGAAGGCGACTCTTTGAGCTTGAGAAGTAGAGGCCACAAGTTGATAAGTAAAGGAAGTTTTCCAAGGTCTTTGTCCCTCCGTGGAAATATTACTTTGGCATTTTTACCACCCATTAAATTCCATACATTCTGAAGGTGACATATTTAGCTACCAAATAGAACGAAATTTACTCTGTGGTATTTTTTACTGTGACATTTTTGAATCTCTGCAAAATCTTGGCTCGACTTAGATTAAACCGTTACAAAGTTACGCGCTCAAGTTCATTTAAACTTATTGACTTGAAACCTGAGAACTCTTTCTACCTTATTAACTTCCTTTCAATAACACTATTGGCGGAATTACGGCCGTCATGGTTTGATATACTTGATTATCATTTAGCTCACTATTCTCTGTCTCATCTATATCACATCTTTTTCTTTTATAATTCAACAAAATCTGCAACAATATTCAAAACTTGAATTGATTGAGAATTCAATCAGTTCTCTTTCTAACGAGCATTATAACTTGTTAACTTTAATTGGTAATTGTATCACAATAATAATTCGATTATTAATAGATTATTTGATTTAAAACTTTGTCGCAGGACTGTGACAAGTAGCAATCTCTGTTTTTGATTTCCAACCTAATTAAAATCATTAAAAACACACAGTACTTCTTCGTGTGAGTAATAGCAGCACAAGACGCCGTAAACAATCTTTAAAATGCCGCTAGTCCGCCGTGCTCGCCGGTAAGTTTCCCAGCAATGATGAAAATAATATTCAACTCCAAGATTAGAATCCTGGAATTTTTTTTTACATTTCTAGATATTTTTAAGTTAATAGAATCGCGATATTTCATGTTAAGATTCTGAAATAAATTTTTATCTATTTATTTCTATTTTTATATTTTCATATTCAACTTATGTTTAATATTATGCTGTTTAATACTGTTTATACTTGAGTATGTACACTCCTGGCCAAAATTAACGCAGCACCTCCCTAGCGATCCTTACGGCCGGTGCTGCGTTAATTTTGGCCAGGACTGTACATACCTTGTATAAAATGTACAAATTTTTAAAAATGTGATGAGCTCTTCTAGTCTTGACGAATTAACTGATACAGAGGATTTGGAAAAAATGTGGAGGCTTATGCGACCAGAATTAGAGCGTAGAGTGGGAAGAAAGAATTACATCCCTCTACCACATTTAACAGATGGAAACTGCTATGGTGTTGGATCAGTATTTGTGAAAGTAGAGGAGGTAATGAGGTTCTTTATCAAAAATGATATAAAAAAGAAATGAAAAATATAAAATATCTGAATCCATTTAACTTTAAAGGATGGTTTATTAATACGAAATTTTATATCTTATTCACTTTTCAGTCTGGAATGTGCTGCTCTTATAAGTGCACATTTTTACCATTAGGCCCAGTGGAAGATTTAGTCGAGTACAACAATACTGAAAATTATTGGCATTCTAAACATCCATCTTTGTATTCTGCCAGCAGTGAATTGGATGCATGCCAGTATTTTAAGGTCTTTGAAATAAAATATTGAGCAAATTTATTTTACTGACCTTGCTTGTTTGAAAAAACAGTGATACATGATTTTGTGTCATAGTACTCATTTCAGTTTTAATATACATTGTGAATGTTAAATGTATCGCAATTCTTACTATTTGCTCCTCAACCTTTATTTTTTTCTTTTAAAACCATTTCAGGCTGCAAAAGAAGATATGTGCTCACAAATGGGAGAGGCTGGATTTTCAGTAAGTCCTCCATTATAATTATTATAATGAAAATAATAATAAAACAATAACTCAATTATATAAAAACCATTCTCTGTATGAAGAAATAGTTCCAAAATTGAAAAAAACTTTTAATAGATTTTTTCTTGCAAGAAATGTTGAATAATGTTTTATAAAGATTGTATAATCCATAATAAAGCTTACCTAATAGTATCTATTCCTTGCATTAGGTACATCTTGAAACCATTTAAAATCATAGGTAATGCGTTTCTAAAAGTCATGCAGCTCAATTATACATATATAGAACAATGTTTCTTAACCCGAGGAGCATGCACCTCTCAGAAGATGAGGTATTATATCTAAAAGATCTTGCTCTCCATAATTTATTAAATTTTCATATTTTTCCAAGTAGGTGTAGAAACGAATTTTGATATTTTAGGCCATACCAGTATCTAAAAAGATTAAGAAACATCAGATGTACCTTTGTATAACTTTACCATACTACACAGAAGCAGCAGTATTCAGTATTTACTTTCTATGGGTGTATTCACTATTTAGAAAATAGATTTCATGAAGTTTCATTATATTGGAGATTATACTTTCAGTAAATTTCCTTTAATAGAAGGTAAAGTAAAGCTGTTTCTTATGAATTATGTAATGGAAATATTATGTTTGAGATAAAACTTTGGATATCTCACCTAAGGAATGGAATCCATCTTCTTTAAAGTTAGGTTTTAAAAACGCATTGAGTGTATAGCTAATTCAAGATACAATAGAATGGAAGCCTAATTCAGTCATCTCATCCATTTTAATCTTTTAGTCTTTACATTTAGAGGCTGTTTGTTAGTTGTTGATTTCATTTTTAGTTCCTAGGTTTCTCATTCGTTCTACTTTTCAATTTTATCAAGAAAGTATTAGAAAGTAATTGTAATTTAAATCAATAATTTTTTTGCTAACCCTGAATTTTTCTAATCTTTCAATATGTTATTTACCATGATATTTTTATAGATTATACTACAGGATCCCAAAAACCACAAGGAGCTAAAACTGAATGTGGATAGTTTACATTCCAGACCATTACCTTTAGGCATAGATCCAGTTAACTCTATTAGATTCAGCCGCTCATCTAAACCAGGTAAATGTATTTTTTATTCTATTCAGTTTCCCTACAATTGTCATAAGTATTAATTAATTAGTCATCTATGATTATTGGTAGTTGTAGTAGTAATTGATTTAGGCTCCTTAACTGCGAGGCTATTTGTGCATATATCCTTCCGAGAAAGATCAGCTGTAGGTGTTGAATCAATTACATCATGACAATGACAGCAAGAAACCTGTCAATAATCTAACAGACTCTAGGTAAAATTATAAATAGATAAATTGTGTAAATAGATAAAACCAAATGTAGGTAAAAACACAATTTCATGGCATGTAAAACACTGTCAAAAATCCATGATTATTTTCCTCATCTTTCCTTGCTATATATAAAATGTCCTATTTGTGTTTGCTTTCAAAAACTATCAAAGTTAAGTTTAACATTAATTTTATTTAAATATAATTTTTAGATTTCCAAACTTTTTCACTAATTAATTTTATGTTAATAATGTTTTGCAGAGCTTGAGAAAGCCAAAGTCATATACTTAGTAACCGCTGTGGAAGAAGCAGATAGACTGGAACTAAGTGGTACAGTCGGACCAAGAAATAGAATATATCATGTTATACACAGATATCCTCTGTTTTTTAAGTATGGCAAATTCAAGATCAACGAACAGGGAGATATCGTTCAAAAGGTATGAAACTCTAAAATTAACTTTTAACCTCAGAGGAATATTCACAGAATTTACAATTCATAATGCGCTATAGAAACTTTGTTTCAGATGAAGTGCAAACCATCTACAAAACACTCAGAGTGGATTAGGGTCAATAAAACCGAAAACATAGACGATGTGCCTCTTCCGGACTGGAAAATGAATGAACTCTTAGATTAGCGTTTGAAATGTTTTATTTAAGTTTTTGTAAGTAAGGAAACAATAACCAAACTCGGAAGTACAAAATAAAGTATTTTAAGATGTATTTGGATAGCGCTATATAGTAATGTTATTTGAAATGCATTATCGTGCCTCCTTTCTTCACATGAATCTTATTGGTCACGACGTCGCCGCACCGAACCGCACGACAAAAGAAAGTCGCAATTGATTTGTTGAAGTTGTAGATTTGGGCTAATAGTCTTTTGTATATTTATTATGAATAAATTTTATTGAGACGTTTTATTCGGATTATCTTACCTTTCTGTGTTAGCTTCAGTTACCGTAGCGAGAAAGTAGCAGCATTCCGTAAGTAGGATTTGATCAAAAAATCAATAAGACGGAAAGCAATATGTCTGTTGCCAAAATACAAGAAGAAATTAATAACATCCCTTTGGCAGATGATGATCCTCAAGGTATGTTCTCAAATTTTCCATTTCGTATTTATTTGCTCAAAATTTTCGAATTAAAGGAAAACGAATTTATATTTTATCATGTAAAAATTAATGCATGTTCTCATTCCTCGATGATTTTACGTAGCCAACAATATTTTGTAAGGTACGCTCGAAAAAATGTATTCTTGTATCTATATTGATGAGCGCAGCGTTTGAAATTGAATGCTGTTACTGATGTTGAGGAACAGTATTTCATTCTTCAGAGTCACGGAACATTTCTTTGATCTCGTTAAATGCCAAGGTTTCACTTATTTATTTCCCGGCAGTAATAATTTCTGAAGGAGAAGGAGATGGATGTGAAGAAAGTGTTTCATCACAGCCCGTCGGTGTAGGTGGTAATGGCTCAATGATTGGCCATGGACGTAGCATGGATTCTATTCCATCAACTTTTACTAATGGAAGTAGCAGTCCGGGACCTCACAGTACGTAATACTGAATATCAAGATCCATAGATTGAAGTTATAATTTACTTAATGAGAGAATATTGTAACTTATTGTAGATTTAATTGTTCATATCTTTCTATTAGGTGTGTTGTCAGTTAAGTAAAATGGATTTCATTTATATATCGCTAGACTGCTGGTTGCAATCTTTAATGATGTATTTGTGATCGTACTACATTTTTCCCCTCTCAATTTGCATATCTCCTTATTCTCTTTTCCTGGTCAGTAAATGTTCCCATCTCATCCAATTCAATGTTCCTAATTCTCTAAGAACACTAGAGGAAAACATATTCAACAATTTTCCTCTCCCACTTCTTTAATGGTGTGAAATTCTATCTTCAATTTAAATACATGTATTTTGTACTACTAAGCTATTTGTTCTTTATAATAATAAGCTATTTATTTATTATATATATAATGACTGCAAATAATTTTTTTGCTTGGCTCTACTAGAAAAGTATTGATTACCTCATTCTGTCATCTTTTGCGAATGACTTTCCATGTTTTTAAAATACTTAAAAAAATATATAATTTTAAACTATAAAATTGAGTATTATATAGTCATCCATTTTTTATTGTTAGATTAATTTCAAACTTCATTGAGAGGTGATTTGTGGTAGTAAATGTGTAATTATTGTGCTTCTACTCACTGATATTGAGCTTTGATACGAATAGGTTTGGATCCAGATATAAGTCCTGATGAACAAGAAGAGAAAGCCCGTTTAATTTCTCAGGTTCTGGAATTACAGAACACCCTGGATGGTAAGAGTAACAATATAATTTTTTAAATTTCTCTTTCAGAAATCATTAATGATAAATTGTATCATTCTTGAGTAGAAATTTAGCTGGAAATATTCAGATCATGCTTTCTGAAGGAGGGATTATGAATTTTACCTCTTGGATTTTGTAGACACGAGTCATACTTAGAGTTATCTGAGATAAACTTACTATTTCTAGCTACACTGTGCATTTGCATTTTGGCACTTTTTAACAACAGGGTTCCAAAGTAAGCTATTTAAAACATACAATTTTAAATACTGCATATTTTTGCCATGGAATTATTTTAACACTTTGGCGATGATGCCTCTGTGATTTCATGAACCTGTGAACTTAAGATTTTAGCAGTCAGTTATGTGTTATTAAATGTTTATTCAATATTATTACACACAAATCCTTTTCATATTTTCCAAATTATTATAAATATTATTGTGAGGAACTGAAGTGCTGGCAGAAACCATGTCATGTCAGGGGCATGAAAAAGCCTGAGTAAACTAGTGCTTGGGATGAATAAGGTATACTATTTGTCTTTTGCTTGGTTAATTAAAAAGAACTTGATGAATCCTTATAGAATGTCTACATACTTACATTTCCTTGCCAAAAGGTCTCCGATATCTAACTTAAAAACTGATTTCTGTAGACTTAGCCTGTGCAACTAAGAAGGGGAAGGGCTATGTGGCTCTAACCAAAATTCATCACAAGCTACAGATGAAGAATTTTCAGAAAACCAATTTCTTTTTCAAACATAACTAAAATATGAATTAAAACATAAAAACCTTATTTGTAATCCATGGGATAAGTCAATTATTTTAATGAAAAATTTATTGTAATTTGGAATTTAGTTAAGTGAAATCTATTGAAAAATTTAAATTGTTTATTCTTAAAATATCTCTATGAGAAGCTTTCTTTATTACCAAGTTTTATTCTAAATTTTTATATCATTGTTGATTGATAAGCATTTCTTACAAAATCTCCTGCTAGCTGCAGTGTGAACCTCAGCAAGTAGCATAAGGCCATAATTATAGGCCAATAGTAATTTAGTCTGCTGATTGCTTTTCTCCTACCGTTTCATTGTTGGCCTTTTCAAAGTAATGAAATTCTGCTATTATTCATATAATGAGCTAGCTCATAAATTTTAGTACCTTTCTACATCCAGCTACAGGTTTTTCGTGTTTATTAACGCATTTTATTTCCTAAGGATCTTCTCATTTTTTAATTTTCTGTTTAATTCTCTGCTTCGTTTCACCAGAGCTATCTTTCTAACAACATAAATTAGTATTTATTCCCTCTATATTACATTAAAGATAGTTAAAAGAGGCCTCAGTTAAGATGAATCAGTCAGCTGATAGTAGATATTTTTGTCGTCAGAGTGAGCATGAGCAGCTCCGCAAGGTATGCCTTTAAGAGAAAAGTCTAAATTGCTCTTTATGGGAAAAGTTCTATTACATGTTGCTAGTTGATAGGAAAAGAAATTCATGAAGATAGGTCAATTGTAATAGATCCATTGTGAATTTTATCTTACAGACCTTTCACAGCGAGTTGATAGTGTAAAGGAAGAGAATTTGAAGCTCCGCTCAGAGAATCAAGTTCTTGGACAGTACATTGAGAACCTTATGTCAGCTTCAAGTGTCTTCCAGTCCACTTCTCCAAGGGTATCTAAAAAGAAGTGAGCCGCTCCTCTTAATTTGTACCTTTTGTGGCTTTCTGCAATCATACTAGTCCTTGAATAATGGATAAATGAGGTTTTGTTATCATCACTCCTGCAGGTCAGTGTAACATTCAGGAAAATCTTATTTAATGAAATTATTTGTTGTAAAATTTTATACTAACAGTTTTATTGCAAACTTAACCATAATTATTGCTATTATTCCTAGAATAGATACATATTAACAAAGAAATAGATAAAATTACAATCAAAATACCATAGAATTTAGTAAGAAAATTAATTATTAATTAATTATAGTGATAATTTATTCCTTGATATCTTTAGCATGTAATCTCTCACTGTTTCAATACGTCTTTATAGTTAGGTATGAGTTACTATTTAATGTTACTGATGTAACAGAACCCATTCAATCATCAGTGATTGTGTCCTTTTACCAAATTATAGCTGATTACTGATATGAATGATAGGCATGTGATGATAAGAAAATGCATGTTTTAACCAAAGGATTAAGGGCTGGTATTCATTCCTGTTAAATATTTCAACTTAACTGCCTTAAGCATGTTTATTGATGTTTTTTTTTATTTCTGCCATAGTATGTATTATCATCATCGTCATTTCAGTAAGGAATTTAGTAGTGTAAGTTACTGATTACTGTCTGCAGAATACCTTTTAATTAGAGGAGTTTGTGGTATTCCAACCGTTGCAAAAATGGCTTGCTCTCTTTATATTAAACATGCAATCTCAGCTTAGTTAGAATTCCTTTTATATAAATGTTACTCTCAAATTATACAAGATACTCATTCAAGGAAGTTCATACCAGTAACCTTTTCCCAAATTGGTGTCTTTGCCCTTGAAATAATTCATTTTTTAACTACTCTCCTTCAATCCATCCATCTACTGTTTCCTTTGATAAAGATTGCTATGTTTTTGCTTGATGAGTGTTATTAGCTGTGTATGAGATGAGGTAAGTGCCTGTTGGTTTCTTAAGCCAAGAATATATTTGAATTAGCTTAGTTTAGTTAGCTCTTTGCACTTTTTCTCTTCTATGTATTATTGTAAATCATATTTTAAATCTTTTATATTATGATCTGAATTCATAAATATTTTGAAAATTCATGACGTAGAGTAGTAATTATTATTATTCTCTAGCAACAGTTATAGTACATGCCTTTGATTTACAATTAGTTTTTTAACTTTATTATGACTTTTTATAGAAATGGAAATAGCATACATTCTTTTATATAAAAATGTCAATCCTGGTCTTAGAAAAAGTTGTCATTAATCAATGGGACTATCTTTTCGCAAAACTATGCCTTTGGTTTTACTTTTACCTTAGTCTAGTTCAGAATTATTTTTTTCTGTTATTATCTTTTAGAATGAGAATGTAGGTAATGGTTTAGGTTAGGCTTTACAATTGAAGCTTAAAGGCTGCTGTCAATCCAAATAAAACTTTTGTGCTATTAAATTTAATGCTTGGATTTTTATTTTTCAGGGGACCACCATCTAAATATATAAAATAAACATCAATATTTAGTGAAATCCAGACAAAATTTCTTATGTTTGAGCTGGTGTGGCTTTTAATTTGTGGCTCTCTGACTGCACAAAGCAAAAACATTTTAGTGATCAACCTGTGAGATTCCTGTGCTTTGAAGATAATGGACCCAAAAATCCACAAATCATTTCAAATTGGAAACTCTGTGATTGCTTGCATCCTAATAGTATATCAAAACCTATTATTTGCTGCAAATCAAAAATGGTATGTGAAATTGTTGTTATTTATTTCACTTTCAAATTAGACCAAATTATATATGGCAAGAATTTTATTTGCTCTTGAACTGATAACAGCATTTATAATTAAAATGGAATACATGTTGTCACATTCATAGAATTTATTATGTTATTATATTATTGGAACATAAGTGTATATTATGGTCTTTAGCATTTCTGTGCTGAAAAAATATTTAATCACCATTTTTTGCGCTAAAAATCAATGATAGTGTATTTGTAAGCTTTTCACTTAATCTACTATTTACTTGACAGGATTGTGAATTTGTAATTTACTGTTTCACAGACTTCAACAAATGAAAACTTTCTCTTTCATGATCATGGTGCACATTCACATCATAGTGTTTCTTATGAAAACCTATGGTTAAGTACATTTTAGTCGATAGAACATGTTGTAGCCCAAGAATAATCTTGGTATTGCTTGATTGTCTAGCTAAATCCATGCATTGCTTTTAAAATAAATATTTTCTCTTTATTTACTGTCTATGATATTTTCAATTAAGAGTTTTTTTTTCATGATGTGACAAATGTGAAATGTATTATGTTCATATGATTTTGTACATTTGTAAATATTTTTACGTTTTATTGTTTAAAATAAAGCTTGATGAATTGTTAATAAAACTTGTATTCATTTCTCTTTGAAGCTATCTAAGTAGGAAGTACTTATTGGATTTCTTTATACACTTTGCTTCAGTTAATAATTAATTCCATGATGTTTAAATTTGTATTAATAATGAGCAACTCAAATTCATACTGAAATGGTTAATAATTACTAAATCATTTGCATGAGATTTGAAGAATAACTTTAAAAGATTATTGGAACTCGGTATATTTCTTTTGAATTGATGAGTTTACTTAGGAACTCCAAAGAGAGGGAAAATCAGTAACTATTTAATCTACAAGGCTTAATTAAGTGTTATAGATATCTGACTATTTCTTTACCAAATGGGGAGGAAAGAGAAGATATATAGAACTGACTAACGTCTTGAAGTTGTATTTCACCCTTTGGGAATAAAATGATAATTCTCATGTAACGAAATACATTAATTCAGAATTCAGTTAACAAGGGCAGGGACGGATCCAGGGGGGTGGTCCTAGGGGTCCGGACCCCCCCCCCGAAATATCTCTTGTGCCTATTTTTCGAAAATGAAACTCAAATAACGCAAATACACACAATTTAATAAGCAATCACTAGCGAAAATATTCGAATTTGTCTAACACAATTCTAACGTCACGTTTGTGAAAGCCGAAATGTCTTTTATTTTAAAATTTTTTGATCGGACCCCCCCCAAAATTTTTCTCTAGATCCGTTCCTGAACAAGGGCAATAAATTAAAACTTCTATTTTCACAAATTTAAGGCAAGAGTAATGTTTCATGACAATAAAACCAATGTTTTCTTAAAGACAGAAACTGCAAGTAAACCTTGAAGAGTTACTTTCATAATTATTGATTGGAGAGGATGCAGAATTAGTAGACTTTATTTGACCATCAATATGTTAATGCCCAGGTTTGCATACTTCCAAGAGCATGACCAAGTGTTTCACCAAATAACAGCTTGACAATAAACAAGTGCCTATACTATCAAGCAGACTCACTTATATAGAAACTCCAACTAAAATAGTCCTCTAGTCTGACTAATGCCTTAAATCAGTGCTTCCCAACCTCGTTGCACTCTTCTTCGGAGCTTTGCATAACATCTGAATAGCTTAGTCCTGCTAGGATTCGAATCATCCAATTAAAATCTATGGAGGTGGCTGTGATGTTTTGGAAATTCATAATATAAAGATGATGTATACTTTCCACAAATTTATTTCAGAACAACCAGTTTTGGCTACATCACCCTCTTCAGGTTCATAGAACACTAAACGTTCAAACACAGAAATGGAAATACATGAGTATACGAAGTAACCAATTTATCAATTAGGAAGGGGTAGGAGAGGAAGGGGGAGGTGTTAATGGGGATGGAGGGTAGTTTCTAAGATGGGAAGGGAGAAAGAAAAAGGTATTCATTTTTAGAGGAACAATGGGGAGAGGGGAGGTGACACATGATTTCAAGCTGTTTGAGGGCGTCGAGACGAGGACATTTAGTTTGGAAATGTAGAAATTCAGGTGAAAAATTACTACAATGGCTCTTTTCCAAAATATGTTTTGCTAAGTGGGAGGAGGAAGATTTATTGAAAAAGGCTCTGTGTTGTTTATGAGTTCTCATGTTAAAATTACAGGATGTTTGGCCAATATATATACCATCTCAGTTGTCAATTTAATTTATAAACCCAAGATCTGTCCATTGATTGAAATTTATCTTTTGGATTCACAAAGTTTCATTAAAGTACTCTTATTCTAAAACCAGTAATTACGTTAAATTTTGAAAAAAGATTTTTTAATTAATATGAGATGGAACCTTTTAAAGGAAGGACCATCAGGTGAGGGGTTTCAACTGGAGACTGAATCAAGGGGAAGAAGGTGCTTAGTTATAAGATTTTTATCTCTACAAATAAGGAGTTGGTCACTGGTGGGATAACCGTTGGCACTGGCTTTTTCTTTAATGGCATTGAGTTCACAGGAATAGTTACTGGGGATAAAAGAATATGCACATCTATTAATGAGACTATGGAAGGAAGCAAGTTTGTGGTAATGATGGTGATGAATGAAATGGTGATGAAACGGAAGGGATAATGCTATTGGTGTAAATGGGTTTACAATAAATACTGAATTCAATCTTTTGTTTTCTAAGACAGGGTTGGATCAAAGAAATTCAAGGTATGAATAGATTCGAGCCCTTGCGAGAAGGAAATGTTGGGATAGAGGGAGTTCAAAAGTGAGATGAAAGTTGTCTATTGAGACAAATGAAATTCAAAATGAATACCTTTTTCACACCCCCTCCCCCATCTTAGAATTTGACCCCCCCCACCTCATTCTTCTATTACCAGTAATAATCCCTCCCCCATTCCTTCCCAATTGGTATATTGGTTAATTGTATACTCATGTATTTTCGTTTCTGTGTTTGAAGGTTTAGTTATCTATGAATCTGAAGATGGCTAAGTAGCCGAAACCGGATTTTTCGGAAATAAATTTAAGGAAAAGTATGCATCATCTTTAAATTACGAATCATCCGACTTCATAATCGAAGTAATTTAACGGTATAGTTCGCTGATTAACAAAAGGGATATCGTTGGTGGATGGAATTGAAATAAAGGTAAAGGTGAGCTTTCTGGGTGTCAGCTTTGAAATCACAGGTAGGAAACTGTTTGGTTGGCGGAACATTCATGTCATTACATTGATTAGGGTAAGGATTGCACTTTCCGAAAATGTAACCACCACATCGATATGAATTCCCTAAAGCTCACCTTTAACTGAAATTAGTCTAAAAATATATAATGAATCGGAAAAAAATATATAATCATCCTTCTCTAAAACCACCTCTTAGGCTTAAAAGTTTAACTGAAGTTTCCTTAATTGGCAATAATCCAGAACGAGTGAAATTTTATAGTGGTACTAAATATATGATGAATAACCTTATCTTTGAGAAATTCTAAAAACATGTATTACGTCTTACATCAAAAAAATGTTCTAATTTCAATGTTACACGGCCCTCTGGTCCCACATCTCTACTATCCTAAGTTTCTTCCACAGAACACGTTTCTTCGGTTTAACAACCGTAACCACCGTAACGTCGTAGCGTCCTCTGAAAATTTTCATATCTGAGCGAGATTGTTTTAAGTTTTCCTAAGCGCCGTAAGGGTATGATAGCGCTTTCGTGTATCTTCTATATCAAAACAATTTAGAAGAGAATGTCATCGTTACAGAAATCATTAATGAAAGACAAATTACCGCCTATACCACATGGTGGCTCATCTGCAATTGGGTAAGCAACAATTATCCCAAAATTATCCTCTAGTTGTCGATGTCTCAACGGACGTTTTCCAAAATCTAACATATTTTGCCTATGAATGATAAATTGCAGCATTATTTTAGCGTAGTATTTCTT
This sequence comes from Sympetrum striolatum, assembly GCA_947579665.1. NCBI lineage: Eukaryota > Metazoa > Arthropoda > Insecta > Odonata > Libellulidae > Sympetrum > Sympetrum striolatum. Next base: position 30,897,289 of record OX388341.1, read on the forward strand.
AGTTTCTCAAACAGATATTGCTTATGGTGGTATTAAAAATTATTTTATCATTGTATCGCCAACAATATCATTAATCTAAGTAATTGAATTATTACCATCTTCTCTCATCATTTAACGATTCTCTTCACTCTTTAGTGGAGGCCTGAAGAGGTTGCCTGGTCGTAAGAGAGACTACAGTCCGATACCATGGAGTTCATATTTTGACCAGAAGAAGGATATTAAGGTTGACGATAATACGTTTAGGGTATATCTGAAACAGTCAAAAGTTGCTGAGGATGAAATGCCACCATCTTCAGATCCTGTACCTGTATTGGTGCTCTTGCATGGAGGTGGTTTTTCAGCTCTCACTTGGGCATTGTTTGCTGTAAGTAATTATTAATATATCTCTCACTTACGATTGAGTCACCTCGTAAGTTATCCTACATCCAATGTAACATTTTTTTGGAGTAGTTAGTTCTAGGTATGTGTATAATGATTGATTCATTGCATTAATGTATTTCAACGGAGGTCAGATACGATATAGTTTATTTACATAGAATATCTTTAGGTATCTTTATATCTTCTATTCTTTTGTTTTAATCTAGGAATCCATAACCAATCAAGTAATGTGCGAGGTGATAGCCATTGATCTCAGGGGCCATGGTGATACTCATACCACCGACGACTTAAATCTCTCTGCAGATACACTTTCAAGGTTTGCATATAAACATTCAAGTGCACTCTAGCGCATTGCTTCTAAAATTCTGAACTTGTGAAAGTATTTATGTCATACAAAGCTATTTTCTGAATAAGAAGTAACAGGTCTGATTTATAATCTCATGATCTTTTCTCTCATTTATGCGTTTCCTCGACTATTTCCTACTTTGTAAAGTATTACTTATTCTCTAAAGTCCTATTATATATAATTAACCTCTATTATTAATGATCATTTTCAACTTTAATCCCCCTCCTACGTTGAAACAATATACATTAAAAGTATCCTTTATCTAAATCAATTGATATCATTAGACATGGATTAGTTTACAAAGCATCTCATTATTGAAGCTGAAATCTAATATTAGTATCTCCATTCATTCTCATTTTTAAATGATTTCATTTATACATCAAATGAGTTGAGCTCATTTTATTATAATTCTTTAAGTTTTGGATTGATGTTAAGCAGTTTGCAATGGTTTTCTCAAATTATTATACCTTTCTCATATTATTATAATTCTGTCTCCTGGTATTTAAGTTTAGCCAAGATTTTCAGTATTTGAAGCTCTTAAATTAGTAGTGTTGTTATGGTAACTGTTCAACTAATTCTCTTGTCTTTTCTTTTTATATTCATCTCAGTGATGTGATCAATGTGATAGATACTCTATTATTTGAGGAAGGTCATACTGAATCACAGCCTATAATTTTAATTGGACATAGTATGGGAGGGGCAGTGGCTGTTCACACGGCAGCTAAAATTGTAGATACTGGTCCAGGAAATCTTGGAGATATGGGATATGGTGAGTATCATATGAGGTTTGTTTTACATTTTCTGCATATTCAAGGACTTCAGCTTCTTTTAAAATAGATATCAGCAGATTTTGTTTGCTTCTTAAGGCTGTGAACGTCATAATGTTTGGAGGTTTTTTTATACTCTTTTAGATTTCAAAAATCATTGTAAATTTTATGTATAGTTATTAATAGCCACATTCTGCTCTTATGAACTTCAAGGAGGCTCAGATGACATTATGCCCAGAGATTACTCGCTTGAAATTCAACCGGATTCCAGTTACGAGAGCATCGAAATTACGGATACTAGTCAAAGGTATTGCATATTTTAAACTATTTTGAGATCTTGGTCATTAATCTAGAATTATCACTTAAGTTACCATCTCTAATTTTTTAATATTATTTGATTGTCTTACATTTTTAACCAACGTAAATAGAAGCATCTCATATGAAAATGGTTTAAGTTATTATTACTATCTCTTTAATTATGTTTCATTTTAACTGTAAAAATGTTAGACATTAATTGATAGAAATAATACATATATATTCATGTATAATTTATATCATCTTTATAATTTCATTCTCAAATTTTTCTCATTGAGTAGTTCTTTCCTATATCCATACCTTGAGAAATGGAATGTATTCTATTTGTAAAAAAATTGGGGAAAATTCATCTTTTTTCATTGTCTCATCATGATCATGCATCATTTGTCTTAGCCTTGTTCTAGTCTGTGTACAAACAACTGAGTTAGTAGTAATACTGAAACTGACATTCATCCTAGGCACTCCTTATTGAATGCAACATTATTTTTTGTATAATTTTGCTGCAATTTAATACACTCATAGCATTCTGGCTCAGTGGAGAGAACAAAGACAAACTACCTCTCTCCTTGCCTTTCCTAGTCACTTCATTCTCTTTAGAAGGATTTAGTTAGCTAATTTTGGATGAGTTTAGGATCTAATAAGCCTTTGGAGTGATGACTGTATTGAAAGATTGCAACATTTCATTTTTACGTTATTTTTCAATACAGTTTATTGTGGAAATATGTACTGTTTTCCCTTATGTTAGTGTTCTTGAATGTGTAGCAGCGCATTTATATGTTGTATTCTAATCTCTTGAGAAGGGGCCAACAAATTCTTGAATTGACTTTGTTTGCTTGTTTCTTTGTAAAAGTTAAAATGTACAGAAATTATATAAAATATAAAATTTGGTACGTTATAAAGGCTTTGTGAACTTTGGTATATTTATTTAATTATTCATGTTTTGTATCAATCGATATATTTTAAACAATTTTTGTACTAGTTCACCTGGTAGTTAGTATGTGATTGGCTATGATCACTCACATACTTTTTAGTGATTGTTAGATCAATCCTTATTGACATGTTGGCTTATCTTGCTTTATTGTATTGTCAGACTGAATAGACCACTGAATTTACCCAAGCTCTTTTTTATGATTCTCTCGTTATAATATTGAAAAACAAGACAAGGGGAATATTTTGATGTAACAATATTACTCTTTGAATATAATATTGAAGACTAATAATCCTTAGATGCTCAAAGTACCAGTATAATTAAGGCTGTCCCAAAATGTCTTAAAACACTGATAGTGCCATCATATTGACTCTGGCTTTTAACCAGTTAAATATCTTTTTGTGTCAAACTAACAGTTAAATTTACTTTTTTACTGAAAAAAGAAAAACTATGAAAAGTAGACATGATTGAAGTTTGATTGGACTGAGAGTCAAACTTAGATCCTTCCAATAGCCAATTGGTTGCCTTAAAAATTGAGCTATCTGGTCAGAGCATCCAACACTGTTTGTGGGACTTAGTAAGCCAGGATGATGTTGTTCATCCAACTAAGCTGCATCCTTCACATCACCCTTGTCTACAGTTTTGCTTGAATGGCATGTTATAATGTTCTGACTGAAAATATCAATGGATATGGCAACCAACTGAGATTTAGGATATCCAAGTTTGAGTTCTGGTTCTATTACAGTTGAATATTTTCGTAGTGTAAGTATTTACCTCCAAAATCACTTCTCAACTATTACATGGTTTTATATTAAAATTTGTATAAAGGTCTATCTTCCCTGTTAAAATGGTATTCCTTTTCATAAATTTAGTATAATGTCTAAACAACTCAAATTTGTCCTCTCTGCTCTAAATTGCTTTGTAGCAGCTCATAATTCAAAATATGTATTTTGTAACCATCCAATACTTGTGCTTTCGCTAGATTTACTTCCAGACTTAATAGTGTATGAATTTTTATATTTCCTGTTGAGGTTTTATTCCATTTAGTATAAGATGTAAAAGTAATTGCAGATTTCCCCCATCTGTTGAAAATCAACTACTTTCTAGCAGTTCATCATAATGTATATCATCGAGGTTATATACTTTTTGACCTATGTGTCTATAGATATTGTGCTCATTCTTGAGGCATTAGTAAACTTACCAATTACACCATAGCTATTCCATACTATCATTGAAGAGTTAATGTGCCAAATGCATATCTCGGATAAGTACAGTTCTAAAAAACATTTTTTGAAAGGTTTATGAGGAGGTGTATTTTTAATCATTTGTTCAACTCTTGAATATTAGAGGTTCCCTGTGTGAAGTCATAGCCTTTATTAAATTATCCTAAACTATGCATTTTGTCATAATTAAAAACTACACAAACAAATCAGAGTGAAAGAAAGGTTTGAAATTGTCAAGTGTGAAATGGATAGAGCATAAAAGCTGAGATTAGGTTCTATTGTGATTGTAAAAAATTTTGAAACAGGGAATTATTTATGGAAAGGCTACCATGTGTTTGTTAACAATTTCTATCCCTCTTTTTCAACATCTCTATACTTCGAAAACTTACATAACAGTAAGAAAAAATGGGATTTCTTTCTAAACTTATGAGAAAAAAGTGTTTTGGGCGAGAACAAGGTATCCACTAACCAATAAATTCTATGGTAATAGGCCAGACTTCGTGGAAAGCCATAATAAGAAATGAGTAAACCACTTCGTAATTTCCACAATATTATTTATTTAAAAAAACGACCGATTTCGGCTCACACCATCCTCAGGTACCTGAGGATGGCGTTAGCCAAAACCAGTTGTTTTTTAAATAAATAATATTGTGGAAATTACAAAGTGCTTTACTCATTTCTTATCCACTAACCGGTTATGCTCAGGGAAATATGTTCATCGGGTAAAATCAGGGAATTGGGTGGACAACATGAAAAAATCTATTTTACAGATGATCTTTCTGTGGCTCTTGTTTTGGACTGCATTTTAGTTCTGTAATACCCTGAGTGGAATAAACATCTCAATGACTTGTTATTTTGACTAATTTTAAGCTTGTAAGATGTATCTGTAATCTATATATATTAAGACAGAATCGTGTCCGTCCGTCTGTCCTCAAAAAAGGGATGTAACACTTTTAGCAAAATCTGAGTCTAAATTCAATCTCCTGCAACGATTTTTAGTGCGCTGGAGGCGGACGGCCTGCACGCACAGGCGTGCAAAAATTTAAATTTTTGGTTGAGTTTAGAGGTGCAAAAGGGCGAAAAACTGAAAAAAATCGGGAAAATGTGGGCAGTGGGAGACATTTTCTTTTGGGATGACGAACGCCGCTTACCTATCGCTTGCACGACATTTAACATAGTTAAGTCTTTATCAGTTGATCTCACTGCTGAGGGTAAGGTCCCAACTTTGCGGTCTCTGACATTATCTACTTTTTTAGAATCTTTGACGAAGGCCTCGAATACCTTTTGATGCTGCCCCATCAAACGTAAGGGAACTAACCTGCCTGCGGAGCAGGCAGTAGGCAACTGCTAGTCTTTCTTTTTATACTTAATATATTGGCAACATTGTGGATATACAACTGCATTTGAGGATTGGAAAGAGTTACAGTATGTGAGAATGTTCAATTTTTTTGGGCAAGAGCAACAGTAAATAATGTGTTTCCAAATAAAAATTTGAAGCTTAACTTTCTCTCTTATCTCAGTCTCTCTCTCAGATGTTATGCTCATTGAGCATATTTTAGAATATTTAGCTATTTAGGTAATTTTTCTCTACTCAGCTTCATCTTTCATCTATTCTGTGAATATAATCTGGAATGATTTTTTTTACTATGTAGAGAACTATTTCGTTTTTTTACTTTCTGTGCTTTAATTTTAAGAAAATACTTTCCTGTTTGTATTATTAGCCTATAGCATTGGTTGAACCACTATCTCCCCTTCAAACATATATGTATCACTGGAGAGCCCCAGCGCACCTCTGTCTTGGGTCAGCTCTGAGACCTATATAATATCCTGATAGATCTATGAACTGGTTTTTGCTATTTCTGGGACCTGGAATTTGCAATTTTTACCACGACTAATATATAACCGAATATATACATGTCTGGATGTAGAGCACACTGAAAAACCAAAAATATTCCCTTGGAAAACTCTGGGAATTTTGTAACAACTAGATATTAGTCACTCTGTTCAAGGTATACTGTAAGTCAATGTCTGATCAAACCTTTGGAAGCTGTAAAAATTCTCAAAAGGAACCAGTTCAGTTCTCTTTTGTAAATCAACTGTATTGAAAAAGAAAAAGTCTTTTATAAATGGGAAAGAGAAGGTTACTAGAAAGGGGCATGGCAAAATATAGTCCATACAGTACTTATTCCTCAGTGAGGCTACTGCAAAAGCATCTGTATCACAAGAAGCAGTTGATAAGAGATATACTGCCTCAAAAAAACGGTGCAAGAAAGGCAAAGAGAGACCATTTTGACTATTTTTCCCTTGAATGGTCACATTTCATTTTCCTTTATAATTCTATCAGTAGAAATTTAAATGTTTTGAAAAACTCAATGTGATCCTAGCCAAATTAGGCTGTCTGTTAATGTTTTAAGATAAATTAAAACTGTGTATCAATAAATGCTCTTTGAAGAAAAGGAATTCCAGTGTATTGATTTTGAGCTTTTCTTAGCTACTGTTGTTTGTTGTTATACTTTATAGTTTTTAGTGTCTTTAACATGTATATCCCCATGTATAAGTTGAAGACACTAAAAACTTAATTCTAAGAAGAGATGGGAATTCAGTAGTTGGACAAGGCAAAGATAAGGTTCCTCAAGGGATATTTCAGATTTGACAGCAGTGTTTCTGCTATAATAGAATCCCTCGGATGGAACTCTCTTAGTGATCTGTCTTCAAATGAGACAGCTTTGATGAACTGAACAAAATGTGTTTGTGATGAGAAGTTCTACTGTAACTCACATCCTGGTGCTATATTAGCAAAAAGCAAAACAATCATGGAGTTCAAAATTAATTTTTTTGTATTTTTTTATTTTGTAGAAGCAGGTATATCCTTTCCATGATAGGGTGCAAGGATTCTGAAAGTATGCATTTGAGCACTTGGAGTGCTGTGACTGAAATCCACTACCTTTTATCAAAATTAGAGAAAACATTTTATACGCTGTGGTTTAACTTGATAGAACTGAACCATAAAATGCAAGAAAGAGAACACATAGGCCAACAACCTACATTGTGTGTGAATGGTTTTTTTATTGAGTAACTTCATCAGGACATTCGGCCCTATGCTTGGATCAACTCTAATATCAGATTTTTAATGCATATGATTTTTTCTGAATTTATTGTCTGCCAAATATTTAATTGAGTTGATATTTTTATTTAACAAATTTTATTGCCAACTGTCTTTTCTTTTCTTACAGTAATACAGAAGGTGAGGATATTGAAAAAACCGCTATAGAAAAGAAACCTGCACCAGAAAAACATGTAAGGGTAAATCTTAATTTGTGTGGAGTTGCTGTCATTGATGTTGTTGAAGGCACTGCAATGGATGCTCTTGCTGGAATGCAAAGTTTGCTTCGCTCCCGTCCACAGAAGTTTCCCTCACTTCCGAATGCAATAGAGTGGTGGTATGTACCTGTATTTTCTTCTGATATACTCCCCAGATTTGAATAGTAGTTTAGAGAAAGTTTAATATTGAATGAAAATAATTTTGATGTATTAATGCATTTGGTAGAGTATTCTGTACTGTTATTGCTCTTAATTTTTTTTAAGTAGTCCTTAATTTTCCTTACAGTGTAAGAAGTGGGCAAGTAAGAAATGTTGAGTCTGCCAGAGTTTCAATGCCAGGACAAATTAAAAAGTAAGTATGTTTCTCACATTTTTGCCTTTTTTTCTAGGTAGTACTGAAGACCTATTACATAGTGGTCATATATATATATGAGTTTAGTTTTACTTGTTGCACCTAATAATTTATATTCTAAACGAAACAGAATCAGGTGTAACTTTGTGGTACTTATTAACGTTAAAAAACTCCATTTCAACAAATCGGTTTACTAAACGACAAGACCAGAATTATAATACATGACCATGGTTTAGCAGCATGGCTGCATCTCTAAGATGCAATGAAACCATGGTCGTGTATTGTAATTCTTGTCTTGTGGTTTAGTAAAAGTTTTGTTGAAATGGAGTTTTTTAATTTATATTCTCTTTGATGGTTAAGATCTTGTCTTTATAAATAAGCCATGCATTGTGCTTAAGTGGGAGCTTTCGGCATGGAAACATGTAAATAATTCGGAGCTGACCTTGTGACCAGAAAGTTGAACAGATATTGGAAACCGTTTGGCAACTTTTAAACTGCTTTGTGCTGCAATTAGCTCAGGATATCGACAATGAAATATTAAGTACAAAAGAACTCTCAAATTTCAGCATAATTACTAATATTATTCAGATTATACAACAAATATTCACCAAATGAATAATGAACTGCTCATAAAATGTTGGCACAAGTAAAACTGATTACAGAAGTCTACTCCAAAAGTCTTTGAATTTGAATTTTCTCATGACTTCGTGCTAGCCCAAAAACCATGTGCCCGTCTTCAGACCGTCTCGAGGTGATCTCAGCCCTTTCATCACATGATCGTCTAGACTCGCACTCAAGCTAGCAGTCACAGGGGAAGAGGCTGTAGAAATCGGCACAATTCTTAACTATAGGAAATATATCCACATGGTTTTGATCAAGTACCACTACAACTCAATGTATACTACTCTAAAAGTTGTCACCATTTGAGTTTGGAAGTTCATCTTGGAAATTTGACTCATTATTTGTAAATTTTATTTTTTCAGCATAGGCACTGGTGATACAGCCACTAATGACATAGACGAACTGCTCAGTGAATTTAACAAAGGAGGTAGCAGCTCTTCTGACCATGTGACCTCTGGACTAGGAATTGCAGAGAGTGGAAGGAATGATTCGATTTCAGAAGAAGAAGAGGAAGATGGTGACGCAAAGAGCCCGGATGCCTTTAAAAGACCATTGGTTAGCCCAGTATCTTGATGAATCTGTGATGAAGTGAGCATGTAGCTATGTGCACACTTCACTTGAATGTTACCATTTTTTGCTTAGGAAAATGATTATCACTTGATTTTGCATTGCTGAAAATTGTCCTTAATTTGAAGGTAAATTTTCAAAATAACGAGACAAGAATTAATTTAAAGAAATCAAGTGCATGTCAATTATTTAATTTCCTGAGTGATGAATATATGTATGAATCCATTCTATCACTGCTAATTCTGTTATAGCAGAACTTCAGTGGACCAAGTTCAAACAGTGGCTATGCATGGAGAATTGACTTGGCTAAGACAGAAAGCTTTTGGCCTGGGTGGTTCAAGGGGCTATCTTCAGCATTTCTCATCCTCCCTATGCCAAAGCTATTACTTTTAGCTGGCATTGACCGCCTTGATAAAGCTTTAACTGTTGGGCAGATGCAAGGTAATATCTTTTAGATCAAGTATATTTTTATTTATTGGTATATTGACATTTTTTATTTGATTTTTTATCCATTAAAATCATTAATTTCTTAGAATTATGGAATAAATTATTTAATGTGCTGAACACTCTTATTTAATCAAAAATTTTTATGAAATCTATAACAGCTTAAGGAACAAGAAATCAATTAATCAGTTAATCCATATCATTTTGAAATTTTAAAATAATTGTTTCCATTATCTTATTTTTTAAATTACCATATCTTTTTTGAAATAATGCACCATCAAATGCAATAAAAACCCCAAAATTTGAGTGTTGGAGATTGAAAAATCATTTGCCCCTGAATTGAATGCGTACCTTAAGATGTGCCATCTCACCATTCTCATCACTACATACATGTTTACTATGCACATATACGATTCTATGTACGTATATTTATACGCATATACACTGTGTACGAAATGTCGGTAGCCATCTATGCCAAAATTCCTACGTAAGTACATATGCTATCCAATTCAAATTTGACATTTTAAAAGTTTGATGGGCTTGCCAAAATTAATTAAAAACTATCAGCCTACAGTTAAGCCTGTGATGCTCTTTCAGTCAAAACATCGATAGCACATTGATGGAACATTTGACAAGTTACATGGAACCAGGGTGAGCTGAGTCCCTATGGGACATGTGCTCGAGTAGTATTATGCCTGAATCTATTGAGCCGTCAATTTTAACGGGCACCCCAATTTCTGATCGTAAGAAAGACCAAAAAGGGTATTATTTTAGTAAATACAGTATCTTTTTTGTATTTTTATCTGCACATGACTTATGAAAAATGTTAGTTTAAAATACAGAAATGAAATACTATATCATTCAATGATTTCATTATTATTGTTGGTCGTAACTCCTAAAAATTTAATGTTTCCAGTTCACATGTAGCCAGTTTTTCATCAAATAAAACCTTGTAAGTTAGCTATAAATCATGTATTGTATTAAATAACTTATTATTCAATTTTGAAGGAAAACAACATGTATATTTTCATTGATTAAGAAAAGATTTGAAAGTTGATCGTTTAGTCAATTAGAATCATCATAGAATCATATTCATTAAAATTGTCATCGTAGTAATTGTTGTGTTTTTACCAGTCATTGCTACTGTGCCACCTTATAGTTCAGTACTTGGAAAGAACTGAAAAACATTCGGTAACTCAATAACTACTCTGAACAGCAATCAGCTCGGGATATCGAACATCGGGAAATCAATCAGAGAATGAGTTTCAACCATAAATATAATAAGTAATAATATTAAGAGGTCAAACAATATAATACAACAAAATAACACTTTAAATTGAACTGCTCATTTACAATTAGTACAAAATCACCCAATACGAACGTCGATTCGGGAAGACTCCGAATTTACAAGACGTCGAAACATTCTCTCCTCACAACAACCTTCTTCAAGAAGTCTCTTAGCAAAAGTGTCTTAGAACAATCCCAACTCCTCACACCAGAACCAATCTAGACTCGCCCTTGAGTTCACGGTCACACAGTGAACGGGACAGGCGCTGGCTGGCACGCCTTTCACACGTAACCGCGGAATAGTCTCAGTTCGAACTTTTGACTCTTGACAAAGATTTTGTATACTTCCACCATTTGGCATAAAAAGCGATCAGGAGTCGAAGGCGCCACCCTAAGTCACCATAAGTCAGATTCACTCCGGTCACGTCGGCACGAAATTATCGACGAAATTGCCACACTACAAAGCTCTTGAATTGAGTTCAGGGGACCCAAACACTTTCTCCTCATCTGTTTTGGTATATGTTCCTGTGATATCATTTCAGTTATTCTCATTTCAGGAAAATTCCAGATGCAAGTTCTTCCCAAGTGTGGGCATGCTGTCCATGAAGACGTCCCTGACAAAGTCTCCGATGTGGTTGCTACGTTCCTCGTCAGGCATAAATTTGCTGCTCCAACTGCAAATTTTAATCGGTCAGTTGTCATGGCTCCAACTCCTAATTGGTCAGAGCTAATTAACCATTAAATGTCGGAATAACCATAAGTTAACAGTATCATTCATAAATTGTTCTGGCGAAGAGATCATTGTCTCATATGTTTAAAGGAAAATATCTTCACCAAAGCATAGCCATCATCACCTTCATTTACACCTTATCAAGCTTTCATGGTGCATAAATGTAAAGTATTGTGATTCGAACAATTCCAATAAATTTTAGTTGCTATGAAAATGAATAAATGTGATAAATTTTATAAACATGTTTTCCACCAAAATTGGATCATGCATTTGCATTTGCTGGGAATTATTAGTTGGTATTTATTTGCCGCTTGAAGATATATAATTTTTAATGAAAAAGTTTCACTTGTACTTACAATTTATAAAAAAATGAGCTTTTCAATGATGACATATTTTTACTGCTTTACATTGGAGGTAATTAGTATAGGAAGTACATAATATATTTGACCAAATGCCATGTGTTTTAAACAGAGGTATGTAGATCATAATCTTGCAAATTGTAAGAAACATAAGAATCTAGAGATCATGAGTATTGAGTATAATTTATGTAATAACTATAAATATTTGAAGCGTAGAATTTAAAAATTTTTTAAACCAAACATCCAATTGAGAAAAAGAAGACCAAAATGAAACACGTTATGATGATTGTCATTAAAATAAGATAAATATGGTGCTAGTTTTGTTTTGTATATATGTTTGACCTAGTCATTTTCAAATTTTTAATATTGCTTGTTGTGTGCTCTACTACAAAAATAAATTAAACTTATACATTTCCTGACTGAAGTTTAAATATGACAAGAAATTATTATTTATCTTACCAATTCTAGTATATTTTACTGAATCTGAGACATTAACTATTATAACATTTTTATAGATTCACTCTGAGTATCAAATCAACTTCAAAGAATGCATGAGATGACCTGCATCCTTTCTAATATAACATTTAATAAGATTGTGAATTTATTCATAGTGAATAAATTACCAATCTTTTTTTAGATTTTCAGTCATTTGGAACTGAATCCTCTAAATATCTATTTCAAAACCATTACAATAAGCGGTCCAAGTGACTCCGATTGATTGAAAGTCCCTCCAAATTATTCATAATATGTGTAATTATCATCCTGTTCCATTTACTTTTTTTATTATTCATCTTGTAGGTAAAGTATCAATCATACATTTGGTATTGTTCTTCTTTATCATGATTCTCAGAAAATAGTCTGTATTTGTTGATGGTAATTCAAGCTACCTCTCTTCCAATGCAGAAGAATATAATTTATAATTAAGGTCTTGATACTTGATATAACTTGAGAACCTTATGTGCTAATAATATTCTAGAAGTGAGTGAGAGGTTACTAAGATGAAGCTGATACTTATGATCTGCTAGTTGATAACAGGAGTGATAGTCTGTGATCAGGATATTCTTGTTATTAAAGTATAAAGTTAGTTAAGTCTCCAAGCTCAATATTAAAGTTTAATTTTAGCTTCTGTTATAAAGGTGAGTGAGTATAGTACTCACTTAGTGAGTTTGTCAGATTTTAATCAAAATTTTATGACTTGTGAATCTCTTAATTATCATATCTTAATATGTTTGTACATACATTATTCAAATAATTTTCTGCATTGCTGTTTAATATTCAGAAAATGGAAAGTAATGGATGAACTGTGTGAATTAAATAACTCCTTTGATTTTAGACATTCCAATTTCTTATATTTGTCTCTCAGGTAATGACATCAATTATCATCTTTCTTTGCTTAGTTTTTGGTCCTTAAGGAATTTTATACCCTAGAAAGCCAAGACACTGAATTAAGTTGGTTGGGATAACTAAGGTTTTATATAGCCTGTAAGATACTCATTTCATTCCAAAAAATCTCAAAATCTGGGTATATCTTGTAAGTTAACTGTAAAGATTTAAAACGGCAATCTCATAAAAATATATTGAGATGAAAGAATAGGGTTAAATTCTATCTTTGACTTCAAGTGAGTGGGTCAATAATTTTTTGCTGTGTGTTAAAAGTGAGACTTTTTAATCTTTTTAAAAATGTGGTATTTGTCACCAACCATAAATTGAATTGACTGATGGATGAAATTGATAGATACTTTTAGCATAATTTAAAAGGCAGCAATGACAATTTTCTGTGTTTTGGTGATTAACAACTGGTTAAAGTTGCTGATTTTGATATATAACAATCCTGTTTCCTTCCTATGGTCAGACAGCTCGAATGCCAAATGTGTGAATGTTACCTTAATACTCTTTAGGATCCCTGGTCTTTACACTTTGAGATATTGGATAGGTTTTCTGTTATATACTTCACATTTGACTTTTGAAAGAAATATCCTTCAAAAGAATACTTTTTTTGGGACTGTGATTTTCAGTGCGTGCTACAGCAAATTTGTTAAAAAAAGTTCTTATGGTTCATTTATTCATAATCTCAGTGGTTTGAATCTTTGATCTCTTAACTAGTAGGAGGGATATTGAATTGAATGCCTTGAAATCTTTTTACTCATCTATTTCAAAAAAAGCCTGTATTTGGAGAATATAAATCTCTGAATCCAAAAAATTGAACATTAAAAAAAAGAATACTGCTGAAAATTCAGTTTCCTTGTGTTATGTGAGCTCCTTATTTCTTTGTTAACTATGTCACCTTTACAACACTTCAATTATAATTTTATATTGAACTGGTTTCTGTCAGGTTCCTGTTTTAGGGAAATTGAGGGATTTAATTATTTTGACTTGTATCTTGACTTGACAAAGTATATCTATCAGTTTGTTTGAAGCTGAATTATTGCCCACATATTACCTTTTTACCAATATTCCATTCATTATAATTGCAGTATTTTTATTAACAAACCATCAGAAATATTTTTGTATACCTGTTAGAAATTAGATTATTTCCACTTGTTTCATCCTTAAACATGCAACTACTTGTATTTACAATAATAGCTCCTTTTTTGGTGAGATAAAAGTGCAAGGTTTCATGAAAAACTCCATAGACTGCTAGGAATGTCTCTTACTGTCAATGTTGCTATAGTTACTGTGCCTCCTAGATTTTGGGAAAGTGAAACTTTTTTATGATTTGTGCATAAAAAATGCCATTTAAAAATGTCCTTTTACCTATTAAATGCGAAATTATAGATATAACAGTTTAATGAATCAGTACAAAAAGTAATAATTAAAGCAAAAGGGATCCAATAGCTTTCAATGGATGATGATTGACCTTCAGATTTGCTGATTACATGTATGTCCATAGATGAAAGATTTAATAAATCATGTTACCTCAAAATTTGAGATTGAGAAATCCCCCATCATGCTCATCTGTCATCATTAAATTTATTAAATTCTGCTACTGTGACATGTCTATAAATGGAAAAATACAATTAGAAGTATCATTTTTTATGGCAAAATAATTATGTGTAGAAAATATTTTGGAGTCACTGGACCTATCAACTACCTACACTTTTGTAATTGTTTAATGTTTTTCAGAAATTAGGTATTTCCCTTGCTTCTTACCAATTCACTTATCATATTTTAATTGCTATGTTCACAACATAGATACATTTGTTGCATAGTTGAAAGCATTATCATTTTAAATAGTAGGTGAAATAAGTTAGTTTATAATGAAAGTTAATGTTATCATTTCCTTTGTGTATTTAGTATAATTAAAAGCCATTATCCACTATATGAAGATGGAGTATTCGTTTTTGTTGAGTAAGCAGTATTATTGGAGCTATGAAGTTATTTTTTGCATTAAAATTTTAGATTAGAGAAAATGATTACCTTATATACATTTGATTGTAAATCCACTTAGAGCATATTATAAAATTTATATTCTTGAGATCTTTATTATATTTTATCAAGATTTATTCTAATAATGGTTTATGATGTATGTTCTGCTAAGGGTAAACTGAAGTTAAAATAAGTTTTCCAGGTGTATGAATCAATTTTCTAAGTTAACATATTATTTTCTGTCTCATTAGATGTTCTGTTGTTCCAAGTGCTTATTGTATATCAAAGTTCATTGATTTATAAGTGTACATACATTCAGTGATATCCACAGTTATTTAGTTAGCTGTAGATTTTAATAAATGCCTGATTTACTCTTAACTCCCGGCTGAATCATGATTTAGCTTGGTAATTTCCTTAGAGCAGATTTGAAAAGTTTTGTGGAGAAATGTTACTTGAAATTTGGTGTATGCCTAAATGCTTGAGTATTGTTGTTTACTGGTCTCCTATTCAGGTGATTTTCAGGGTACAAAATGTTATTTCTTGGCCTAATATGTATAAATGAATAATTCCTCTATTAAACTGTGAATAAGTATTCCAAGAATTTTTATCTTCTATATTTAGTAAAGTTATTATTGAGTGTTTAGGAGGGATATTTCTTTGTCATTATGGCAAGTTTTGAATCCGTACCTGAAATGGCTATAATTATAAATCCTTCAAATGAAAGAAATTGTGTTGACATATCACTAAAGATAGGCAAATTCCTTTCCCTTAATCCCATCCTTTACTCTAAGTAACGATGTTGTTCTCGGGATACACCAGTAAGTAGCCTTTTTAATTGTATATTGTCACTGCTTTTTATCATAATATACAGTTGCATGTAATAGATTCTGTGCAAACATTTTTGTGCACTAGTACCCTGGAGTCATACCCCTTTACTTCTTCCTTTCTTTCTTTATTTGCATTTCTTTATTCCTTCACCAGACTGTACAAATCATGCACTTACGCTCATTTCAATAAAATTTACAAGTATCATTCAGGAAAAGTCCTACTAATAACTCTCAAGAAGGATATCTTGACAATGGTGATGAGGAACTCTAGCATAGAGTGAATAGAAAAAATATTATGTGAAAGCAATTAAGCTTTTTTATCTCAGAAACGCTTGCTAGTATCTAATTAGGCTATTTTATATTCTGCTCTACTTTGCCAAGAAATGAATGCAGGCATCAGTAGCTCAATGATAGAGCAGGAGATCATTTTATAAAAATTGTTTTCTTGTATATATCATTTTTTATAAACAAAAATATCATCATTGTATGGGTTTTTTTACTCTTATTACTTAGAAATTAAGACTTTTTAGGATTCTGTCCTAGGTACCGTTTTGTAATTCTTTTTATGTCATTGTTCCTCCAGTTCCTATATTCATATTCCTTCATTCTTACAAACTTTCTGTAAGTCTCTTTGAAGGTATCTGTGATGACTTATTCTTTTATTTGTTTTTTTCCATCCAAGTCATGAAATTATATTCTTTGCAACCTAGTCATGGGAAGTAGGAAGGAACTAACTTAGGATAAACTTAAAGCACCTAATTGATTGATGCTGATATTGATGCTTGAATTCCTTCTTACACTCTTGAAAGGCACTCATCTTAGTTCATATTCTTCTAACAACTACATCAATAGTATGTGCATACAGTCATACTGCTAATTTTTGCAAACTTTCCCATCATCTAGACCAGGGTTTCCCAAACTTTTTCTGCAATGGAACACTTAGCTTATTTTTAGGTTAGGTAATTCTACTTGTAAAATTTAAAAATCATTCAATTACAACAAATTATTTATTTAGTAATTATTTTTAAATACAAAACTATATTATTATAGTATAAACATAAAAATATGAATAAATAAAGCATTTAATGAATTTAATTCTCCATTAAGACTCCAAATTGTCACGGAACACCAGTTTTCCGTGGAACATAGTTTGGGAAACCCTGCTCTGGACTTTACAATGTACTATGGATTTAATGACTGATGTAAGTCATTATTTATTCTAAGTAAAGTAGACCTGATAGTGGTAGTTTACCAAAACAAGTTGTATGGTTATTATGTCAACTATTATAGTTGAAAAATTTTGATTATATAATTCTTTGATTTCTCATTATTGTCATTAAAAATCCACGTCAATAAAATTTGATGTAATAAGACATGATTATTCTTTTAATACTCTGTAAGTTTTCTAAATTACTTTTAATTGTATTTCATTTTAATTTCATTATTCAGTTTCTGTTAAGTGGATAAGTGTTAGAAATGATTGATCTTTGAGCTACTTAAATTATTTTAATATGGTAAGTATATTAAGAAAGAAAAGTCTTTCAGAAGAAGAGAAGAAGGAGAGTTCTTTCATTTCTTTAAAGAATTCAGTATTTGATATTATTGTTGAAAAGTGTTGCGTGTCTCTTCCAAACGTGGGTAAAAATTTTGTATTGCTTGTCAACACCTTACCTGTGATGAAATCATATGCAAGTGATGCAGATGAATACAAAATTTATTGCAAATAGCTGTACTTTTGAGATTTAATGTAGCAAATTATGCTATAATATTAAAATATATTGTTAAAATTAAAAATTTCATTCTGCAAAACTTGAGGTATATGGTTTCAACATATACGAATAATTCCAAGTAATAAGTACAGCACATTTATGGTTGATCTCTGTATATTTCCAGCTTCACCGCAGCAATTTTTTCAAGCTATGACAGTATCACCAGTATTCCAGCTGATATTTTCAGGTCAAACTGGACAGCTCACAATTAACTTACATTCCCTATATAGACCAATCCTTTCATTTTTTTCTTATTGGAAACTTTTTCCTTGAGAAATTCTCATGGTGATGACTGAAAATATGCAGAGAATATTTTATCGATGCTGTCGAAGCCTATTTTTGTGTATAGTGATTTTCCTCTAAAGCATTAAATTGTCTTAAATGTAGGAGATGAGCATTTTATTGGATTAAGAGAATTAAGGTTTCATTTAAGGTTATGATTTAATGAACACTTTTTCTTCTTTTTCTGCTTATTTTTACATAAGAGTGACATATTTTAAGCGCACATTGCATATCGTTATTTTATGACTATTCATTCTAATTTCCTATTTATTTATTGCTTATTATATTTTATTTTATTGCTGAATTTCCCTTATTTATTCAGAAACGTTCCATTACCCCTATAGGACTTTTCCTGCATGCTGAATGACAACTCTGGAAATTGGAACCATTAAACAGACAAGATTTTTCGTCAAGGAGGGAGTAGAATTTCATCATCATCATCATTTTCATTTCTTGCTCTGTTTTGTAATTGGCGATTTATGTAAAGTTATTATCATTGTGTTAAGATTCAAGGGGATTAATAATAAATTAATGTTGATTTTTTAATTCTAAACATGTATAACTCTATCTTACCCTGATATAGCATTAATTATCTAAGAGCAATTTTTAAGTAGTGTTTAAGGAGACATTCTACCAGATATGCCTTCTTCAGATATACCTTCAATTAATTTTATCTATGAACCGGAGAATGATAAATAGTTAATGAAAATAAAAGTGAATTAGACTCTCCAATGTGATATAATGTTGTCAATGGTACAGTGCTGACCTCACAAACTGTAAGAATATATTTGTGGAAGATCTGTTAGTCCTTTGCAATGTTAGGAGGATAAAAAGATTTCTTATGCTCTTGAGACAATTGTCATTTAAATGATCGGGAAAATGTAATGTTCGATACAGCAACATTTTTTTCTGAACCAGAACTCCTTGTATTTCTCATTGATATTTTTATGATGGGTTTATGTAGTAAGATAGTTTGAGATTAATCTTTGAAATGTGTGAAGAATTTGACTCAGAGTGAAGGTATTTATAGTCAGAGATTCTTGAATGAGTTACAAAAGAAAACAATTGTTTGAAATTGGATGCCTACAGCGAGTGAAATAGGTTCTGCCTGTTGATTTTTGATGAACTTAAGTTGCCTGCTTACCTTGAAAGTTGCCTGTCTGCAACCTTCTATATTCGAGTGATTGACTCAACTAAAAGTAAATAATTAGATATATTGTTTAGAATCCCTTTAAAAAAAAAGGGAGAAATATTTGTAGACAAGAAAGGATCTTTTACTTTAATAATTTATTTATAGTAAATTATTCATTATAAGAAACAGGAATTCTTAAATACTTAATTCAATACATCAAACTCATATGAATGATCTGAATATTTAGTGAAACTGAAATCAAAATATCTTTCACTTATAAATTAGCTCCTATTATGAGAGAGCTATGACATTATTCGAATCCATCCTAATGTAAGCTCTTTCATATCATTGAAGGAAATAACCATTATTTCTTGCTTATATTTGAACCAAAACTTGGAGCTTGCTTGGTTTTACTGCACAAATCTGCTCATGGATATTCATTGACACTGGGAAATTTAGCGGAATACCCTCATAGATGCTCTATTTTTACCTTATAATTGTAATAAGAGCAATATTTTATGTTTAGGTTATTCACTAACTCATTATATATCGTCATTATGTCCTGTTCAAATGTTAGAATTCCATCATGAAAATAAAAAGGAATAAGCATGGCAATCTCCTTATCAAGATAGTAATTTAATGTACACTCAGTCTATATTAGATGCTTCAGCTCCATAGCTGCCTGATTTCTTCACTTTCAAGGTAAAGGAAGTGAGACAATCTTTCTAGAAATTTTAGAAATAAAACTAATAATTATAGCTTTCTCAGGCTCTCTTTTCTTAACTTTTTCTTTATACCGAGCTCTTAGATATTTCATGTGCCACCCTCTGTTGATATATCATCTATATCACTTCCTGCATGTGCACTGTACATACATACACCATATTGTTAGCATTAATGAATTGTATCAATTCATTCTTGATGGAATTATAATTTTCAATATGATCTATGGCTTAGAAGAAAACAAACCAAGCAATTTGTTGTAAAAACTTTTTATTTTGAAAATGTGGTAAAATTAAGATGTTAGTAATACAGTGGAACCTCAAATAACGGACACTCTCACTAGCGGGCACCTCCACATAAAGGGCATGAAACACTTTCCCCAAACTGAGCTCATAAGAAACATTAGCATGTATACCTCTCATTAACGGTCACTCTGTATAGCGGTCGCGGAAAGAGGGCTTCCTCATTTCTAACCCCCCGTACCTCCCATTAGCGGTCAGTCGGGGGTAGGTATGATGAGTGAAAATGATAAGACATTGGAACTAAGTGGCTATAGAAAGGGGTTGAAAGAAGAAGCAAGAGCCATGTTTGTCATGAGGCACCCCATGGACTAGCTTAATCAACCATTGAAGGAGGATTAGGAAAAAGGATCATTAGAGAAAATTTAACAATCAGCTCAAGCCCTTTTGCAACCACACCTATCACTTAAATTATTTCAAAGGTTCTGCAGCTCCATGGCATGCATCACGAGAACCACCACTCCTGCCTCCTCCAACCCACCAACTGCTGTTACAAAAAAGATATATAAGCACATTGACGAGATGTGACAAGAAGACATAATTGGATCCTCAAAAAGCCCTTGAACTCCAACACTATTTGCTAGAAAAACACAGTTTTGTACTAACATGGTCCAGGTTAATTGTGTTACAAAGAAAGACAGCCCCAAATTGATGTCACTTGGGACATTTTATCATGATGAAGAATATATTGTTTTGGACAAGAGAGTATTCTGAGAGATCTTGAGAGTAGATGCTGAAAAACAATTAAATGAAAAAGGCTGGAAGAAGAAGTTGTCCTCAGGATTATAGCTGTTTACTATAGAATTTCGATATGGATGGCTCCATAACACTTTTGCTGTATTTTGGTACTAATTAGTATTATTTCCATGCTTAAAAATTATTCCGAAGTTGCTCTAATGGAAGATTCACTTGAAATACCATTTTCAGATGGTTGCAGAGAGAAAGTCATTCAAGGAACTTAGGAAAAATTTAAGTGAAGTATTCTTGTGACTCTCAGCTGAAAATTTTATCTAACGTAACACACTTCCTTCTGCATGGAATCTTTATATATTAGTTATATTATTCCTAATATGGAGTCACCTTCAATCCTGGAAATTTTATTACTATCAAATAATATTGTCATTGGAAAACTTCTTAGGACTATTGGTATTACTGAAGATAGATTTAAGATTTGCTGACATTGCAAAACCATTAACAACGAAGGCAAGAAGAGTTCACAAGCCCCACAAGGACCTAAATTTTCTGGCTTGATTGGAACAACTAGAGACATAATATATTACTTCATCAATTTTCGTTCTCTAATAACTGATACATTCATTCATCAATCATGTATCTTTTCACTCGTAGTTTACTTCTATAATTTATAGACTGTTGTTTCCCTTAATGATTCACCAGTGGTTGCCTACCCGTTCCTTATCACCCACTTTTTGGCAATTCATGTCTTGAGGTGAATATTTTCCAGATGATAAAATGATAGTCGAGACCAACCACTAGTGCCAAGTCTTAATCGAGAAAATTAAAATTAACTTTGAAAGGATATTGAAAAATGATCAAAAGATTGAAGATTTCAGATATTGCTATTATGTAAAAAGAATCCTTTCACTTGTTCTCATTATTTTATACATTGTTACGGTTTCTTTCATAAGTGTTCAGAAAATTGATTTCTAATTTTTATTGCAAAGAATGAAGAAACTAATTTACCCAGATATTTGCCTAAATAAAATATTCTGTGCAATAGACAGTGCAAGAAACATAATTATTAATAAGAATACTTTTTGCATAATTATTTCCAGAAGAGCTAAATTAAGTTATTAGATCATCAGAGGGTAAAAGGGATATTATATGATTAACTATTTAACAAAGGCAGGCAGTCTGTAAAAATGGAATGGCAACTACTGATCTACACAGATTTTGATCAGCCTTGTAAGCCAACGTAAAAGGAATCTTTATATCATACAAGGCGGTAATTTTCTAAACACTTCATTTCATAAGAATACCAAGAGATTTTGCGGAAATATAAATAAAGATCAAAGTACCCTTTAAAGGAAATAACACCATTTATTCACCAGAACTTATCAATAATTACACTTTAAACACCAACTAGTTTGTCTATGAACAATGGAATGTGCCAAATTCTGGAAAATATGAATATTCGTTATAAACATATTCTGAAAATAAACTTTTTAGCTGAATAATCTTATTTACACATTAAACTGTAATTTTAAACATAGAGGCAGTTGTAACATTTCATGTACTCTGAAGAGTTACATAATTTATGCAATGATTTTGTACAAATGAAACTCTATAGTAATACTGAGAAAGATTAAATGAAATAAATACCAATTTTTTCTATTAAAACTGTTCAAATTTACAACAGCTACACTATACACCAACTATAAGGCATTACAGCCCTATTAAGCAGAACAACTATACATTTAGAATCATAAAATTATCTGGATCAAGCACAACAATTTTTACATCTTGATATACATGCATGAGTTTCTCCATAACCTAAGCAATATTTTTTCATAGATATCAGTAATTTAACAACTATAATATACAATTACTTCTATTAACCAATAAATGCTTCCATTTCCATTGAGTTCTTTTAAAGAACTGCAAATATTAACTTTTGATCCTAACAACATTTCCTAGCTTCAGCACCTTCAATCTATTTATCCCATCAAAAAATACACCTTTAATTATTACTTAGTCAGCAAATTTGCGATTGGGATTGCGACCAAAGAGAAGAGTTCGAATTTCCGGAATCATCTGCTGAGCCAATAGCTCCAATCGAGACTCCAATGTATTAGTAACTTTTATTCTACCACGGAGTGCAAGAAGTTCTACTCCTCCACATCTGAAAAACAAAGGTCAAATAAGTAAAGAATAAAAAAAATGTACAACTTTTGAACAAAATTAAAATGAATCCATTTCAAGTAAAGCTAATCATCTAAACTCATCATCTACAAAGGTTGTATGTACATAAATACTAACTTTAGTTACATATCAATGGAAAGAAATAGCACGTGCAAACAAAAAAATTGTTGAAACTGATCTAATCTTAAGTCACCAACTTACGCATCATGAGACAGATATGATTCTGTATCTATCTTCAAATTAACATCCTTTTGAGTAGTTTCTTTGTACTGTCTCTGTACGTCTTCAATAACCGACTTTATTAATCCAGCATCTGTTTCTTTGACCCTCAAAACCACATTAGTTTCCAGGAGCTAGAAAAAATTGAGATCAGTTTATTAACATTTACATCTGAAAATTAAATACTTCGATGATTACATTATGAATAGACTGAGTTGAAACAATATACATATATATAATTTTACAAGGTAAAGTAATCCAAATCGGTTCAGTTAAAATGTTTAATCATAAAAATTACACGAATTTTATTTTTTCACCTGCAATAAACCTTGTAGAATCAGAGTATGAAGAACTCTGGAGTACTGAGCTGGATTTCTTGTTACTTCTCCCAGGCGCTTACGGGCTTCATCTAGGACTCTGGCTATATGATCTTCCCGCACCTTAAGGACCTGCAATCTTGCTTGATTCAGCATGTTGGATGATTGACTGTAAAATAAAAAATACAAAATGTATACTCTCACATTGTTAAGATATTCATGCCATTTAAAACTTGAATGTCCTACTATGCCCTCCATACTCTGTTAGAATCAGTTAAGTGATTATTTTGGTCGGTTAGGTTAGTGGTTAAACAATTAAATTTCATCTTTAATATTGGCTTAACGAAATTGAACTTCAAAAACCAGCCTACTTTTCGCGCAAAACAGACGGGAAGTTACATTAGCATTTCCACCCTGCTAACTAACATTCTCCTGTATGTAACCAACTTTCCCTTGTTATGGCATAATAGAACATTGCTAGAAACTCTAAGATCATAATCAATTATTTAAATTTGACAATGAGGAAGAAAAAAAAGCCAAATACATCTTTTTCTGCAATTCGACTTGTTTCTCCTTTCTTTCATAATATTCCATAATTTTAAGACGCTGCTGCTGAACCAAACGCCCCTTTTCGATATTAAATTCTTCTTCTGCTTTAGCATCAATTTCTTCAGCTTTTTCATTGGCTTCTTGTTCAATAAAAGCCATCATGTGCTTGATCTGCGAGATTTAAGAGATACATCATCAATTAATTTTTGATGCTACAATTAATATAAAAAGAAAATAAGATTGAGATTATGCTTCAAAAAGTTGCCAGGAAAATTAAGTAGCCGATTTAGACAGCAGTAACCTAGATTCGGTATGTTACGTTACCTGTTTCTGAACATCTGCATCGCTGAGAGCCATTTTTACTGTTGTTTATTAAATTTACAATATTAATGAAAGAATTTACTCAAACGTTAGAATCTCTCGTAATTTTCTGACTGACTTCTCAAGGCAGCATTCAGGTTACGAGTTGATCATATGATATCGGCCAACGAAGTGGTTCATGTGAAGGATTTCTGTTCACGAATAGAATTTACACTTAGATTTTACTTTCAATTCAAATCATTTTTGGAAAATTAATTAAATTTAAATTTTATTTTCTCTATGACAAAACATTTATGGTACTTTCCAAAATAAGGTTTTTGGTCTCTGATTTGACTGAAAATTTCAAGCATAGGTCGCTAATATGGAAGCAATTTGCTTACGATCGTATATCTGGCGAAGGAAAGTGTAAAGCCTGCGTTAACTCTAGAGGTAAATTTTATTGTTTTATTCGAGAAACTAAATATACACTTAACATTTTTAATGCTCTCTGGCATATTGAGAGTATCTTCATTCTCTGAACAAAAGTTGGACCACAAAAGCATTCTCCGAAAACAACTCGAGTGACATTTTTATTGCAAGTTTGTTTGGTAATGAATTGTTCCTGCTCTTATGGACTCCTTTTTCATTTAAGGTGTTTATAATGATGTTTACATCTGTTGTAGTATGGGCTAAAAGTGAAAGGCCTTACAAATGTCACATTTATTATGGATGATTTTTGGGGGTATGTTTTGTAAATACATGTGAATATTACGAAACAAAAAGCAGTTTGTTCGAAAAATAGCAATCAAGTGAAATTTATATTTCCCTGGAAAAGATCATTTGATACTTAACATCCTTAAATCTGCAATATTGTAGAAATATCAGGTTTGTATACCTTCAAATCTACTGCAGCACATCCGATGTATATAACTGTAGGGCGTTACAAAGCAGTCTTCGCATAGTGTAATGATAATAATTCTTGCAAAATATATTGGGACGGGAGAAGATAACACTACAATCAACTCAATTTAGCATGCTATGATGTGTATTTCAGAGTTGTCAAATTCTATCTAAACAGTAAGCTATATCCGATTCAAGGTAAGTGTATAGGAAATCATTATCAAAGTCTTTGTTTACCTTGTAGAGAATTGTGTTGATACTATTATTAAATATGCTATTATATCGTTCTGGAATATGAAATCCATTTACTTACATAAAAATTATCCTTTCTGTTGAGCGTCCATTCGTACCAGGATGTTCATTCTCAGTCAGTTTACACTTCTATTCATGTATGCAGAACCAACATTTTGACTAACTTGTGAAAATAATTTATGTAGATTCATAGTTTATCGCATAACTTAAAGGCAATTAGTTACACCAATTTATGGTAACGAAATCTTACCTCACAGTATTGTAAAATAACATCTTAGCTGAAGGTTTGCTATGTATGCTAGATTGAGGGAACAATCCCTTTTTCTCTTTACGATCGCAGTGAGATGTTTCACTCAAGCCTTGCCTATCGATATACCTAAAATTTTGTTACTTTGTAAGCCAAAGTCGTAGTCACTGTCAAGATACTCTAGGTTGCATTTTGTATCAAGTGGACAATTGATTATTGTTACATTGTTAGGTTTCGATGCAGAAGGTTGGCTTTCATGAGCAGTAGAGTTGCTGCAGTTATTTTATATTGTTATTCAACTCAAGTAAACCATTTGGTGACCGATAGTATATTTATTTAAATCAATAATTGATTTACATGGGATACCTTGTTATTTAAGAATGAAATGAGGGGTTATTGACTGAAATACGTCGCTTTCTTTCGTAGGAGAATGTTTTTACAAGTTTTCGAAATTTTTGACTAATTTTGTTTATGCTCATTGCTCATGGAAACCTGTCTGTAAGTTTTTGATAGCATCTCAGCAGAGACTTTTGTTTACTTAATTCTCATGCTTAATAGCGTGTATGATGATGTTTTTACTAAAATATACCTTATAGATAGATCGGGAAAAAATCTGTAGACGACAATATTTGTTTTGGGAAGTTCATAGTTATAAAATAGCTAAGTATGCCTGGGCTAGAACGTAAACAGGTGAAGCGTCCATGGGCATTGGGGGCTGGTCATGGAATTAAAACTTCATCTCAAACAAAAGCAGCCCTTTCTAAGGTACAGCTGTAACATTCGAAGTGATATTGATTATTCATGTATTTGAAAGACTATATCTCACGTTCGCAAATTGACCAATTGTGCATTATATTATCCTCTCATAAATATATTATGTAATATAAATGCAAAATATTTCAATTCTAGGAATGTTTATATGCTTATCTTTATGATATCGTAATCAAATTACATTTTTGTTCATGAAACAAAATAATTTCATTTCTGTGTATGTCAGTGATATTTTCAGTAATCAACTACTATTACTAGCTGTTTGATGATATCATTAAATGGAATATCAAAAACTATTTTTTCCAATAAGTAAATGATTTTTCAACTACAAAAGCAAATATAATATTGACATCTCACAACTTCTTTTCCATGACTAAATCTCAGAGTACACTGACGTTTTGTATTTATATTTCTCCTGTATTATACTCAATTTCTTTGAAATATACAGGGTCAGCGTAATCATCGTGGCCAATCCTCACACCACCGCCATACACTAGGCAAAGGTGGCATCCGTAGTAGCAGTGAAAGTAGTGGAAAGGCGTGGCAGCATCACCGCCAACATCGGCAAGGTGGCTCCATGGCCAACCTGAACTTCCAACAACCACCAAGGAGCCTGGCCGGGAGTGGGGGTGGGGGGCCCCAAGGGCTGTCGAGGGGAGCCTTTGGGGGCCCCTCCCCCTCTTCCTCTTCATCAGGTCACGCCACTCCTACATCAATGGGAGGTGATCGAACTCTTTTCTTGGGTGGTTCCTTCTCTTCACCTCCTTCAGGGAATTCTGCCTCTTCTGGCCAACCACTTTCTCCTAATCGGGGAATGCAGCCTGGTATGGGGGGAGCAAGAAATTCTCTATTTGGCCAGCGAGCTTTCAATGACAGGAGGGGTCTCCAGAGCATGGGGTAAGCAGGTGTTTTTTGCCACATATTAAGAAGGGAGTGTTTGTCTCTTTTTAATTGAATGCTTTCCTATCTGTTTACAGACTTTAGCGACTATTTTCAAATTAGAAATTGTCTAATCTTCTCCACATTAAATTTATACTTAGAAACTACATTTTATTGTTTATTTAATTTGTATTGTTTTAGATGACGATGCATTAATTTTAAAGTTTCATAAATGTTTCTTATTAAAACAGTCTTTACAGGGTACCTTTCTGTTATAGTCACCAAAGAATAACTTTTCTGTTATATTTACCATTGTGAATAGCTACAGAACATTCAAATGAATGTAATCTAGTAGAATCTAACATAAAGTCAAATTATTCATTCATGGACAGAACTGTTACAATCCTAATCTTATTATTGTCACTATTTCTTTGTTTTAAAAATCTGGAGAGTAATGAACTCCATTGCCAATATGAAACATTCTTTGAAAGTTCTTAGTATTTCATAATTTTCAGTTAAAGGAATTGTTTGATTAATCATGCAACATTCTTAATTACTACAAATATCTATACACTTCTTGTAGTGGAAAGAAATAATTATTAATAATCACATGAACTTAGCATGAAATTTAAGTTACAATATAATTTGTAACTTTATTATTGTATTATTTATAATTTATTACTAACCAAGTCAATTACCAATCACTCAAATTATTAATAAAGGTCATGTAGTCATTATTGTAGTGTATTGGTAGCTAACCTTTCATAGTTTATTCATCCAATAATTATTTTTTTAATGTGACGCCACTTAAAAATTGCATTAATGTGTACTAAACAATAATAAATGCACTTGCTAGATTTCATCAGAATGTTAAATTTTGTGAGTATACATGTGTATGCTTGTAAACTGTGTAAGAGATTTATTTTTAGTTTCTTTCTGTATGTGATGCCCTTATTAAGATCATGCAATGTATCATATTTTCAGTTATGACATAGTTAAACCATTTCTGCCATAGATTTTTAAATGGCTTCTGTGGCTATAGCATAAAGTACAGTAACTATCACAGAAGAGTACCCGTTTCAGAACAGTTCAAGTGTTTACATTTTTACATTCAATATAAATATCGTTTTTGTATTTGTACACAGAAATGAATGGAACTTATTTAAAAACATTTTTTTTTAGATAATGAGGTAATTGTTATTCTTCCATTAGATTTCTCTGTATTATTTATAAGATTCTTAGTGATTATAGAATTGAATGGCAGTCATATAGATCTTGGTTCCCTTTTGTTGATGAATTGCAGCAAAATTAATCATGTAATGAAGTTCGTGTTTTTCATGGCAAGTGCAGTTAAAAAATTGAATTATTTCTAGATTATCTGACATAATATTACCCTAAAAGGCTTTTAAACTAAAATATTATGCAATTTTGTTGATAAGATCCTTGTAGGTAGACATTTTGGCCATAAGTGATTGTTATTATCATTTTAGATAATAATTATCACCTTTATTATATAAAATTATATAATTCTTGTACTTCCAGATGTGTCATGTTTTCAGTTGCATTTAAACTATCATTTGTTGGTTAATTGATCAAATTTAGTCAGTAACATCAGTTAAAATTTTGATATACACGTATGAGAACCTTAAGAAGGGTATCTTTTTTATTCTTTTCTGAGGGATTTTGCCCAATAATGTTAGGCTGAGAGCATATGACAAATCACAATTAGCATAAAGTTAAGTTCAAATGACACTTCTGGTCTGGTAAGGTTCTTTGTAATAACTAAATATCAAAATGTAGTTAGTGTGAAAGAAAATATGGTTAAAATAAATAATAGTGCCTCACAAATTATATGATTCATGTGTAAAACTGATTTTACTGCAGGCCTATGGGTACTTTGTAATGAGTTTTTTTACATATTCCGTATGAATTATCGATAAAGAATTCATGCTGATTTTTATTGATGTGACAGGTTTTGCATTGTTCAAAATTATGGCTTAGGATTTAAGTTCCTCAGGTAGGCAACCACTGGTAAACATTGCTCCTCTATGTGGAGAGCAAAGCAGTGTAAACTTAAGAACTTGTGAATATATCATGAAATCATCAACATTTCGTGATATTGATATAATTTATGAAAGCTGTGTTTAGTAAATCAAATTCTCAGAAAGGATATTCTGGAAGATTCTTCTTGTTTTAGTTTTTTTTTTCAAATTCTTGCTAATATCTCAACAGTTAATGAATTAATCATGAAATCTATTTCCTTACTCCTTTGATAGATATTAGTAACCAATCTGTGATATTCCAAAGAAAAAATTAAACTTTTTTTAGTTTCACTTGTACACTCCTGGCCAAAATTAACGCAGCACCTCCCTAGCGATTCTAACGGCCGGTGCTGCGTTAATTTTGGCCAGGAGTGTAAATATAGAGGTAAGATCTTATTATAAGAATCATCATTTGTATGCGATGCATACAAAATACAAAGAATTACGAAAAAGATTTATAAGAATAGAATCAGTATTTTATGCCCCAACTCAGTGACTGGGTTCGAGTCCCACCCAAGTCACTATTTTTCACTTCTTGTATGAGCTTTAAAGTAATATGATAATTTTTACAACTCACCAAGAATGGTTTTTGTTTCATTGTGCTATGCATTTGTCTTATCAAGATTTAATTCTTACATTTCATCTAGTGTGGTAAGCTATTGGGTATTTATAGTTTAATATTCATTAGTAGAAATATTCAAATACAGTAGAAGTCCATTATAACGTTTACGGCATATAACGAGAGTTGCATAATAGCGAGTGATTCTTTGGACGTTGTCCATCTCACAGCAAAAAGGAAAGGGAGTTACTTCCATTATAACGAGTGATCAAATCTGAGGTATCGTTATAACGAGTGCCACAGTTCTATATTCATCTTGCAGGTAGCATATCTCGTAATCGAAGACATCTCACGAGTTTCACTATCCCCTTTGTCTCTCACATCTCCTATATCTTATCCCCTTGTATCTTGTTTCTTTTTGGTGATGATCCCTCTAGTCAGCAGTTTGAATCGAGTTTCCATTTTATTGGCATCCACCTGTGGGATTTGTTTTCATTCGAAACTTGGCACCAAATGGTCCAATGGGAGGAAATATAAGAGATAAAAGCAGCGCTGTTTCAGATTTCCAGGGTAACCTCTCCCTCGCACCAGAGTCATTAGTTATGAAGCGTGCAAATGAGAAATATCTTGAGAAAGAAATTGGATATGAATTAGGGGTGCCTTTCCACATTATGGTCATTGCTCTTCTATCAGTCGATCATTAGACATGAGTCCATTCAGGAGAGCTTTCTAATAACTGAGTTTCTAGTGTGACGGTTCTGTGATGGAGAGTAAAAGAAAGGCTTTAGATTTAGCAAAGAAATTTGAAATTGTGCAAAAGAGAAACTGCGAGTAAATCCAAAATGTGCAGACTGTATGGCCTGCCATGGTTGACTCTATTTTCGATTTTGAAGAACTAAGAAAAAATAAAGTCTGCATTCATGATGCAAAACACTCCAGGAGGGTGCAAAAACTATGACCAGTGGATAATATGGAGTTGGAATTCATTCTATTTGAATGATTCACCCAGCAGCAATCTCTAGGAATTCTAATCAGCGGAACAATGACAAAAGCTCTCGCTGCCCTTTGCATGAAACTGGACAATTTCTGTAGCACCTATGGTTGGCTAAACCAAACCAAAAATGCCACAGTGGATGATTTAATGAATTTAAAGCGTGTAGAAGATTTTGTCACCAAACACTGTATTAATAACTTTAAACAAACAAGAATAGATTCATTTTTTAAGTAAATGCTTTTTTATGCACACTGAGACTGAGAAATCAGGTTTTTACACCAATAGATGTTTACTAATTATTGTAAAGTTCTTCTAATATCTGTTAAGGTTAATTTATTCTTACTTTCAATGTTTCTGAAAAAGTGAATTTATCGTAAAGTCCAGCATTTCAGGAAACAATTAATGCAAATTGCAAACAAACGATGATATTTTTGGGCTAAAAATTAACTAAAGGATGCTAGTGGCCATCAATTATTATATTGCTTTGTTACAATGTTTCAAATAAAATCCTTTTCGTTCTTGCATAGTTTATGCGATTCTTTTTTCCTAAAAATTAGCACTGTTACAGGGAAAAGATTTTTTCTTGGTTCCCTCGATTAACATATTGGAAGTGAGAGGTGGCATGGCTTTGAAGGGTGGGAGTTGAATGGGTAGGTTTCTGTTTGTGCCTGGAGGACAAGAGAGGAAGGATGAGAGCTGCATTTGGGGGGGGGATTCTGCTCTCACTAGCTGCATTGAAGAATTGCTGGCACCGGATAAAAACTTGTGCCTAAAGAGCATAACTCTCGTAACTACTTATCCTACTGGAAAGCCCAAGTTTAATTATTAAGCTACATCATCCAATCCTAACTACTACGATTATCTAATGATATATTATTACTTTTGATGATTATTGAGCAATAATGATCCACATTTTATGTTAGAGGAAGCACTTTGGTTATGGTTTATGAGGCAATGAAATAATATTTTTTGACGCAAACATACTCTTTTATGCATTTTGAAGCATTTGCGTAAGAATTAAAAACCCCACAGTTCCATTTTAATGCATTTGCTGCCTTGGATTCAGAAAGATTGACGTTTAGAATAAGAAATCGACTTTAACGAGTACTTTTCCGATTTTTGCCAGCTCTTGTTATAACAGACTTCTACTGTATCATTTTTGATTAATCGCCCACCACTGATTCATTTTCTCTACCAATTCATTAAATCATCATCTCTTAACATTTTAATTTGAGTAAGAGCAAAGATTTTATGATTTAATCAATTATAGGATAACTCTTTTAAAGAAGTTTTAAATCTGCTTAAATTTCAATTGCTTGCTTATCTTTCCAGAGTCTAATTCTTTTTCAGATATTCAGATTCATATTTCAGGGAAAAAGTAACCTTATTAGGGTGGCTGATTCAATTACATGATTTCCATTATTCTTTAACATATCATTTATTTATGAAATAATTAGTGATAGTAGATAAATAATTTCAGTCTATATTTTCTTGTAGACAAAAATAGCGTGAGCTAGGAATTTAATTAGTTAAAGTGTATTACTATTCTGTGTAGAAAATTCCTTGTTGTACAATGCATGCAGAATTATTATTGTTGAATGGTATTCTTTGTATTGAACATCTCATAATCTCATAGTTTTTCTTTACTGAACCCATCTGAAATGTTGCATGAAGTAAATTGGATGTGTGCCAAATTATATAGAATTGAAATATTATCTATTTGATGAGTGTCTTTTACATGGATTAATATTTAAATCAACTCTAAAATTAGCCCTGTGTAGTAGAAAAACACTTTTTTCATCCTGTGCTTCATTCTGTAATTCACTCTTAATTAGGTAAGTAACTTAGAAATCTGCATGAGCTTAATCTTGGCTCTTAGGTTCCAACCCAACAGGCGATGCCTTACCATATAATGGTATTCAACTTCAGATTCAGGCTATAGTCAGATCCTACCATGCATTAATATAATATGCATAATACTGTATGCATAGTGGACTAGTCCCATTAGGACTTCAATTCAAACAAAATTTACCTTTCATTTTTGGACTACTTGTGGAATGAATATGGTATTTTCTTTACTGCATAAGACCAGGATCTGCATCTACTCTAGTTTCACTCGTTCAGTGGTTTAGATCTTTGCTATAATTATTATTTTTTTTTAATTTTCATTATGCACTGGAAATGAAAAAATCTCATTCAGGCATTCAAAACTTACTCCTTGGCCTTCAGGCTCTCATTTTCTTTGCCTCATTCAAGACCTTCATTACGTTACTACATGAATAATATTTTGAAGTAAAACATCCATGTTCAAAGTTGATTCTTTAATTAACAAGGAAAATCGGTGAAAAGTACCAGTGATTTAAAAACCAATTAATCTAATCCCTGCTGGTTGAGCTGAATCTGAACCAATTTGGAAATAATTTGGGCTCAGGCCAGAACTTGTGCTTCAAAGTGCAAAACCCTCAATTGGCTGGACCAATCTCTGGTACTGTTATAAACAAAGGGAGTCATTTTCGGATTTTTATCATTTCCTTCATGTATTGAGTTAGAAGTTTGGAGTTCATTATTTATGTTGATGGAGTTTATTTATTTAAATTTGGTAATTCATGTTGGTACTAAGTTGTGTATGGTGCACTATTAGTCAATCCAATAACCTAATCTACATGCATGTGCTTTTTACCGGCTGCCCAACTCTTTGCATAATCTAAACAATGAAATAAACTTTTACTCTCATAAAAACAACAATTGCGTAACATTAATTGGATGGTATTTTAATCTTCCTGAGATAGCAAAACCATGTTGTCCAGAAAGGAGCTTGTGATAACTACCTTAGTAGGATTGTATTAAACTTGATGCAAAAAAATTAATTACATCAGATAGTCAAAGATCCTACGTGGGAAATAAACAGTTTAGATATTTTCTTACAAATGCTCCCGAGCAAATATCAAACATATCAGTTTTTTGAGGGACTATCTGATCTCAAAGACATAATTATAGATTTCGACCTTAACTTTGTAAGGCACAGAAAACCTAAGCGTAGAGTATATCTTTATCCGCTAGCTGATTTTCAGGGACACTGTAATAAACTCATATCCAACTTTCCAGAATATAAAACGCAACATTTTTAAATACAGAGGACACATGGAATCTCTTCATATGGACAATACGTGACCTTATGGATAAATTCATACCCTCCAAACTTTCAAAACAATTTAATGAATCCAAGTGGTATAATAAGGAGTCTAGGAAATCCCTAAAGAAACAGAGGCATTTGCATTCCAAATTATAAGCCGCTGGGAGGTAACCAAACAAAATCAACACAGATCAAGTAAAGAGTGAACATAAAGAAGCAAAGTCAAAACTAAACGAGCTATGTGAGATGCCCTCCGTCAATCTAAAAAAATAACAGATTTTATGCTTCTACTTGGAAGAGGACCCAAAATCATTTTGGTTGTATATACAAGAGGTATAAGGTAAAGAGTTAACTGCAGGTTCATTAAAAGCAGTAATGTAATGAGCAATGCTAGAGTCAAAGCTAATATCTTGCATGATTTTTTCTGAAGCTTTTTCAAGTTTTAAAATACATCAAATACTCTCCCAAAAGTTATAAGCCTGAATCGATTTCCTTGAGATAAGATGACATCATTAAACTACTGCGACAGATTAAACCAAATAAAGCTCCTGGTCCTGAAGACATACTGGCTCAAGTGTTTAAGGAAGTAGCAGATAGGGTAGCACCTTTTCTTAAAGTTATATTTGAAAAGAGTATGAGCAAATTTAAGGTCCTAAAAGATTGAAAAATTGCAAATGTCACACAAATATTTTAAAGCGGCTCAAAGGATGATCCAGCCAATTACAGGCCTATCTCTTTATCATCACTTGGTGGTAAAATTATGAAACCGACTGTATAGACTGACTGCAAAGTTAGGATAATTGCAGATGACATGGTCATTTACACGGAAATAGAGAGTTTAGAGGATAGATTAACCCTTTGAAGGACTTGGATAGAATTATGAAATGGTGCGATGATTAGCAATTAAAGCTAAATGTAGAAAACTGTTCAGTAATTAACTCCTTTGAAAGAAAATCTATAATGAATAATTAATCTTACAGCCTATGTGGGGTAAACCTAATGACAGTAGAATCGATGAAGTATCTTGGAGTAACTCTCACAAATAATATAACATGGAGTACCCACATCCGAAATATATGCGGAAAAGCACTTAAGAAACTCAGCTTTGTTAAAGGAATAGTTGGTTGGAGCAAAGAAAACGTTTGCAAGCAATGATACTTAGTATTAGTTAGGCCTCACCTTGAGTGTGCATGTTTTGTTTGGAACCCTACCAACAAATGTCACATTTGGGATTTAGAAAAGAATGATAAAACAGTAAGTGTTACTCAGATGATACAGGGCACGGGATGGGAATCATTAGAGGATAGAAAATTAATTAAAAGTATAAATTTACGAAATAAATTCAGTGAAATTATGTTCTCAGAAGATGTAACCGATATATTGTGACCTCCCTGTTATATTGGCCGTTCTAATATTGCAAGGAAGATCAGGGAAATAGTTGCTAGAACAAATCGTTTCAAGAATTCATTTTTCCGTGAAGGATACGTGAACACAATCTATTTGGGAAGTAGAGTCAAGGTGCTTGCACCCCATGCCACACACTGAAATTGGCTTGCAGAGACCTGACGTAGATATCATAAACTGAAAAAAATCTTTTCACTATCACTATTTCTCAGGATCTGATAGTGAGTTCAAATTTATGACGATTATGAATTTTTGAGTTTTATGACATTACAGTAAAAAAATTGTTAAAATGAGAAGAATAACCTATTTTATGTCCTAGTGTTGCATACATGTGTAAATCTGTGGAATTCATTCAATTTCCATTTAGTGAATTTGAGCTAGCTCTTATCTCTTCAGCTTATAAAATTCATTTAAGTAGGTGAGTGAATATTGTGAAAATCATATCTATTAACTATTAATTGTACAAAAAAATTGTTACAAAATCGGAATTATCTTTGTTATAATTTAATCATTTACCATCATGGGGTATATTTCAATTACCCGAATTTATAGAACTTCTTCTTGCTCTCTGTAGTAAACTGAGTAGTCTTTATTTGTCAGTCATTTCTTGTTTCTTATTTCTTTGGTACCTTAGCTATCCAAATAGTCATTAGTTCATTCTTTCTGTTGTTGGGTCATTGACCTTTGAAGAACTCAACATTCTGTTTGTCATCTTTGTATTGTGACAAATTTAAGGGTGAAACATTTGGAAAACTTCTTACTTCTTGGTTCTTTGAATGAAAATTACTTGCAAATTAATATCATCTTTTAGCATAGCTTTTTTTGGAAAAAAATCGATTGAGTTGTAGGTTAAAAAATTTCAAAGTTTGGTAAAAGTGTTAACCACAAATATTGTTTATGTATTATGATTGACAACTTTTAGGGAGATGTACATTTCTTGGTTGTCTATCTGGTAGATATGATTTTAGTATTTCAATGCATCAGTCAGATGAGAGTTTAATTTCCCCTTAATGGTAGAGTTAAAGTTGTCTGCTAACTAAAATAATTGTTCATATATACTAAAAGATTTCTTAGAGATCTGTAAATATCGTTTTCATATTTTTATTTTAAACCATATTCTTTTTCTTTTCATTACCTTTTATGTATTTATCTTCCTTGGTGGCCAAGTGGTTAGGGTTCTATTGCTATTGCTCTGACACCAAGGCTCAGATTCTGGCTGATTGGATTATTCTAATCCGGGAATGGTTGTGTGTTGGTCCACTGTTGTTGTTGCCTTGGTTGAGTACCTCCTGATGTGCTTGAATGTCTTCGTGTTTGAAGGCATGAGGTAGTCTAATGAATTGTTCCTCTGAGGTGTTGCTTCGGTAGCTTTTGAGAAGTTTTAGATTTGAAAAGGTCTCTTGCATATTCTATCTCTGGGACAGTAACATCCTAAACACCCCTGACTACACTATTGCAAATATGATCAAATTGGCTTAAAATTTCCCAAGAAATGATTATATTGGATGCATTTATACATCAATAACATGGAAATTAAGACTTGAAGCTTTTCAGTATGCAAACTTTTAAACAAACCAGGTAGAATCTTGCAGATGTAGGTCACAAATACTTCCTTATATAAAGTGATATTTTTGGAAGTTGTGGATAGTAAACTCTGGCATTGCAGTTCCTATGAAATCATTTATATGAGCCTCTTACATTGATTATATTATTTTTATGCATAAGACTTTGCAACAAGATAGGACTCTATATAATTTATGTTATCATTCAAGTTATTTAAAAATTATGTTTTACCAACATTGTTTTAGAATTACTCAGCAAAGATTGACAGTAATTATTTTATTTACAGAATATTTTCTTTAATTTATTATGATCCATTGGGGTCAAACATTCATTTTTTACTGAAAGCTTTAAATTACTTACGTGTGTTTTCATAGTTTCGGTTAAGCAAATTTTAAAACAAAAAAATTTTACTTTTCTTATTTATTTCAAAGCTACAACCATCAATTTATTTGGTATTATTTTGTGTAATCAGGAGCTTAGTTTTTTCAAAAACTCTACTTCTCAGATGAATAATTTCAACACCCAAATAAATTGAAACTTCTCTTCTTTGAAGAAGGAAGACATAGAAATCATTCCCATGAAGTACTATTCTTAATTTATGAACATAAATTCATCATTATCTAATCTTGAACTGTAGGCTCTAGCTACTATTAAATCATAGTAGGATCATCTACTATTAAAATTTTCGGATGCTCTTTTATTCCTGGAATATTATTTTCCCTACTTAAGTTTGTTTTTGTTTAATTTCCTACCATTGTTTTACTATGGAAACATACTGTCCACTTAATAATTTACAAAGCATGGGTTATGATAACATTCGTTATTTATGAAAATTATCTTTTAATTTGTTGTTAAATGTATTAATAAAGTATGCCATTATATTACTGTCTAAATCCGTATTCTTTCTTATGTTTGTTTTCACCAGGCTTCCACCCTCTTCGCAAAGAAAGTCAAATGCAGGACTTAGCAACAGGTAAACCTCAGCAGGATTATTTTATTTTTCCATATATAATCTACAAATGTTTCCCTTATCATCATTGGTATTTATTTAGCTTGCCATGATTCGTAAAGATTTTAGTTTAATCTCATTTTCCCCATCAACTTCTTAGGTAGCATAAGTTATGCGTTTTAATTTTTCATTTACTCAACCAAATTCATCATTCAAGATAAAATATTTAGACATTATACTTGTATAAATACCAACTATTTTTCTTTGCTACATAACTATCACTTGAGAAATTTCATTAAGGGAAAACACTTTGTAGATTTCATTTGATAGTAAACAGATATAGTTTATTACTGAGTAAGTTTAAGATTCATTCATTGTTCTTGGAATAAAAAAAAAACGCTGCAAATTCAAATTATACAGACCTCATCAAATGATTATTTAGAAGACCAACATTCTTTTATTTTGGTAAAACTTTTAAAGATTTCTAATATTTGAATTATATTTTATTTATTTCACCATATTATATTTTATTTCACATACTTTCTTTATTAATAGGAATCATTTATGATTCTGATTTTTAAAAAATCCTGTTTGAAAGGTTAGGAAGATGTATCATAGTAGGTAGCAAGAGGTATAGGGTTTACTTGATAGGGAATTATTCTAACTAAAAACTGATATATTACTCTTCTGAGTATATTTTGTGTTGTGTGTGCGAAAAATTATATTCCCTGGAATGAGTTTATTTATAGGTCCACCCTTCAATTATTTTCAGCCGTGGTATTTTCTTACTAAACTGTCTGTGAAAATGTTAATATTCAAATTTAGTATGTAAAGTAGTTTTGCATGAAATCTTTCTTCGTAAATGTTTTACTATGTACTTTAATATGCTGAATTATATTTGTAATTTTCAGTACATCATATATTTTATTCTGAGAGTTCTTGTATTTGTTGAATGAATATGAATGATTTACTATTTAGATATATGTGTTGATAAGGATAATGTAACTCAAAATTTAATTGTAGGCAAAGCTATCTCATGAAATCCTTTTTTAATGCAATTTGACACAATTTTATGTTACATGGCTTAAAACATTGAAATTTGATGTTCAAATTTTGGGTTTTGTCATCTAAACATGAACATGATGAAACTGTATCTTTCTTTTACAGTTTATGCATTTTGTAGAAAATATTTATACATCTTTAGTGTCCACATGAAAGAATTATTTATAAAGCACGCTTTTATTGCTTATTTGAAGTGTTGCGGTAATGTATGTAAGATAAAATGATGTATTTACTCCTTTTCATGTTACGTCAACAAATTTAGTCAGTTTCTGACAAATATCAAGTTATGTCTTTGAAATTACTCCAGTAAACTTTTGTTTATTTGAGCAAAAGAATTTGTTTCCTGGCATTTTTGATCTTCCTAGCCTTAAAATTCCATTTTTGTATGGAGTCACTGTTTCCTCCACTTGAATATCTTGATTGAGAAGCATATTGCGATGGTTACATATAACACAATCAGAAAGTCGTACTGTTAAGCATTGGTCAAAGTAATGTTTGTAAGTTGCATCGACTCGCATACAAAGTCATTTTTGCATCCAGGTAACATGAATTGCCTTTAGAACTCAGAGTTGTAAATAAACACTATTGGCATTCACTTATCTGCACCGTTTTCCCAGGGTGGGACTTTCTCCGCCCCCTAGAAGGGGAGCCAACCCAGGGATGGGTGGCTTTGGGATGCCTCCACAGCAACAAGGTCAGAGAGGTGGCTATGGCAGCGCCAATCCCCCCTCTTCGTCGTGCATCATCATCTCATCCCAGACAGGGCCCACCCCTTCCTCTTCCTCCGCCCCATCATCCTCCTCTTCCTCATCCTCTTCATCCTCCTCCATGTTACCCTCTTCGATCTCATCCATGTCCTCGGTCTCTTCTGCATCGTCCGTGTCAGCTGCAGCGGCTGCCTCGGTTGCGGCCCTCAATAACTTTCATTCTATGTTCAGCGGGGGTGGTGATGGAGCCACCCCTCCTTCTCTGGATCTCTCTGAGTTTCCCTCTCTCACAAACAGGTTAGCACACTTTTTACATGACCAGAACAATAAAAAAAGGTTTTATCTCCTGGTCTTTATTTACTGGCTTCGTTTAACAGACATTCCTTCTGTGAAACACCTTTCTCGGCACTTTTTTTCTTTTCTAAGATGGTGATGCCAGAACTCTGTTGGGCAATTTATTGATTATCTTGTGGTTGTATCTAATTGAAATAATTCACCTCTAATCATCGCAAAAGTTTCTGGAAATGCCCATTCACTCTTCCTCAGACTAAAAACTTCTTGGTGTTTTAGAATACTTTTTTATTCTCTTTTTTTCCCTCTCTCTCTATCTCTCTTTGTACATTTCTTGTACTTGGTTATTTTGGATTTCTAAAGTAATTAATTATTTTGGCTTGTGAGATTCCTTCAATGTTTTAAATGTGCATCCAAAAATTAGTGGATACAATTTTAATTTCCTAATCTTTGACATAATGTATCATATGACATGGGTATGTTACATTTTACTTCTTATTAAGTTTTGAAATGCATTTTGATGTTACATTACCATGAATATAGAAATGCATGCCACTGGAAATAAAATTTTAAAGCCATTTGTTCAAATATTGTAAATTAGGAGGAAAGGTTGGAGAATTATTTTGGGGGTATATTTAGGTCTATTCTTATGACTATGAAAAGTGAGTATGGATGGAATTCAAATTTGATTTTCGATCCATTTCAGGGGTGGGCCAAGTGGAGGTGTAGGTAGCAGTGGGCTAAGTGTTGGTGGTGGAGGAGCCCTAGGGGGTGCAGGCGGCATCATGGGAGGAAGTGGAATGGGGGGAGCAGGGGGCCTAAGTGGCATAGGAGTCTTGGGAGGCAGCGGCGATGGACCTTCATTGAGTCAATCTATGCCTGGGAAGCAACCATATGGTGAGACGATTTTGTCATTCACATCGATTAGCATTTTTCTGCCTAGAAAACAGTTTCCTGTATTTTTCAAGCAGTTAGATATTCCAATCTATTCTTTCAAAACATTTATCATAGCTATCAAACAAAAATTTCACGTTGTATTAATAATATAATAATAATAATTTGTGTTCTCCATTTAGTCTCGCCCTTTATACCATTGTGTTGGATACATAAGAATGGTGATCAATTGCAGCTTGAGTGCATTTGTAATGCTGGTTCTGATTATCAAAGTTAAATAATTTGTATCCTGGTATCATTCTTTTGTCTTTGTCTGTTATCAGAATAATCAGGGATACGACTTTGATAATTCTTGCTCTTTGGAAAACCACTTTGATTTCTCATGTTAATCATAAAATATTCAAAATTATGAATTAAATGACAATCTCAATTGGACTTCAAGAAGTATGAAATCTGGAAGATGATAGTTATGTTTCAGTTAAGCTGAAATGACTTTCTATTTGTCTTACCTCTTGTAACACATTTAGGCCATAGAGCATGATGGGCAGGTATTGTTTGTGTACAGTGAACCATCTGTAAGCTCTCTAGAGAATCTTTGTGAGTCTTGCCCTTATGATGAAAATATTTCAAATATTGAAAATTAAATTAACAAATAGAAAAATGTAAGGATTGAAAAAATTCTGTTTGTTGGTGACACATATTTTTCTTTGCTATCCTTTGTGTTAAAAGTGAAATTAACAACAAATTGATGGTATTTAACCAATTTTTTTGATAACTCAATGGTTTGATTGTTTTTCAAATAACAACATGTATTTAAATACATTTGAGGAGGCAGTTAATTAAGTTCATAAGCAGTCTTATGATGGTCTGTATTATTTGTTGACTTTTATTAAAAAGTGTTTTGCTATTTAATAAAGCATCTTTTTTATTGTTTCATTTTGTTATTAAAAATGAAATTAAAGTCACAGTTTTAATAATAGTATTTATCTTGTTTTTTCATGACAAATATTGGTATACTGCAATGCTGTCATTAGAATGATTTCTTTCATCTTTCTTAACGGTTTGGCCTTAAATCTTAGTATTTGGTTCATTGAAGATGCTAGGGGCCAGTTTAAGGGAGACAAGATATAAATGAATCACATTGTATATACATGAATGTTCTACATTTTAGCTAGGTTCAGATGCTTTAATGTTTCCTATCCATTATCATTTCCTTTGTTTCCTGTTGCCCAATGTCATCCTTTATTTAATACAACAACTTAGATGGTAAACCCTCTGTCTTCATCCCAACTCTTTACCTTAATTACTTTCTTTAGCTATCCCTCTCCATTCTATATTTGCTCCCCCCCTTTCTTTAAGTTTACTTTCTCCAGTAATAAAAACCTCCCCATTTTCTTTCAATTTTTCAGCTCATCTTTAATGTTTTTACATGAAAAGTTCATGCCCTTCTCTCCAAAGTCCTAATTATTACTTACAAAGGACATTTTCTCTTTCATTTGTAGTCTTTACTATATTACCTATTCACTACCATTTTCTTTGCAGTTGGTATGGTAAAACAGCCAACATCTGAAGCAAGTGAGTTCACTATGTCATCTGAAGATTTCCCAGCACTCCCAGGTACACAGCAACAGCCTCAACCATCACAAGTACTTGGTCCCTCACAGTCACAAGGCCCGTCACAACAGCAATCGTCAGGACTTGGTCCAGACGGAGCCCCTCATCAGCAGCCGACATCTAATGGAACTGTTTCATCGATAGGTCTCTCTCAGTCATCTTCAGATAAAGAAGGAGTGACGTCAACATCTAGTAGAGCACCTGGTGCAGAGA
This sequence comes from Sympetrum striolatum, assembly GCA_947579665.1. NCBI lineage: Eukaryota > Metazoa > Arthropoda > Insecta > Odonata > Libellulidae > Sympetrum > Sympetrum striolatum. The sequence continues at coordinate 30,940,064 of OX388341.1, forward strand.
AAGCACAGGCAGCCAAGAGAGGAATTCAAACATCCCCTGATGGTATGTGATCTCTTGTTTTATTTCGTTAGCATTAAGATTTTCTTTTTGTATATCAAGGAAAAAATTCCTAAAACTGGTTGCATCATTGTAATAAATGATGACTCGTGTGATTTTTTTCTCTTGTAAATTTTATTTGTTGTTAAACAGACAACTTACAACCCATGTTACTAGATGATTACCAGAAATTAATTATTTCAGTTTGAAAGGGGGCCATTAATTGGTAGAAGAGTATTTCGAAGATTAAGACCTGTTTAACGAAAATGCTCAAGAAAAGTAGAGCAAAATTCTCAAATTAGTGTGGCTATGATATTTACAAACCAACATGAGTTACGGTGTGATGGACTCTTACATTTATTTTGTAGTAATTCATATTCTACTTGAATAATACCTTTTGTGTTATTAAAACGATTTAACTTCCCAAGATTCAGATTCATTATTAATTTCCTGTATCGTGGGAGTGTCATCAATTCGCTGTCTTATAAATGCCAATTTAATCTAATAATTTTATGTAATTGAGAGTTAATGCCAGTTTATTTTATTTTTTAGGTAAAGTTACAAACATACCTGGTTCCATGGTCAAAGATCAGTTTGGCATGGTAGGCCTTCTTACATTCATTCGTGCTGCAGAAACGGATCCAAATTTAGTGTCTTTGGCATTAGGTCAGGATCTGACAGCCCTTGGTCTTAATCTCAATTCACCTGACAACCTTTACCCAACCTTTGGTGGACCATGGGCTGAAGCCCCTTGTCGGCCTCAAGATATAGATTTTCATGTCCCTCCTGAGTACCTCATCAATGCAGCCATAAGGTATATGATATTTCATAAAATGTGCTAGTAGTAGTGGCTATTGTGTATTTTGATTCACCTGTTTTGGAAGTTACCATTCTGAAATCACAATTACTTATTTTTAGGGATAAATTGGCACCTGTGAAATTGAACAGATATAAGGACGATCTCCTATTTTACATGTTTTATACAAATATGGGTGATGTTCTACAACTTGCAGCAGCAGCAGAATTGTAAGTATAAAGATAAGATCCTCATTATGTATAGTTTGTTCTTTAAATATAAATCTTAGATCTACCAAATGAGATTCCTGAAGCTCTGAAAGGAAAAAAGTGTTATTTAAATTTAATGGATTTTAATGAAAACCAATTTTTTAACTTACTTGACTATAGTACCCCTAGGTTATAAATTTAAAACCATGAGGAGCTTAAGTAAAGAAAACAAAGCACTCAAAGAAATTTCCTTTCCCTATCAATCGGTTTCAAATCTATTATTTTAATAAACTATGCATTTTTTTAATTCATTTAATAATCCCCACCCGTCATCCCTCTGTTATATTTCTGCTTTTCTATTATAGTAGTAGTAAGTAGAAATTTTGTATGTGTGTACGTTCGCTAAAAACTTGAGAACCACAATATGCACAGCTTTAAAAATTTAAAGATGCCTTCTCGGGACAGATTACTGTCTACTTTTTATTTACCTAACTGTCCCCTGCTTGACCCCAGGTGGGGAAAAGCTTTTCTCATAAGAAATCCCTATTTCCTGCAAATTTAATCCTTACCCTAAATTGGAAGTAATGGAAAATCATACTCTTTCTCAGGTACAATCGAGATTGGCGTTTCCACATGGATGAGAAGGTTTGGATAACAAGAGCTCCTGGGATGCAGCTTCTGGAAAAAACTCAGACTTATGAACGAGGAACTTACTACTTTTTTGATGCCCTTAATTGGAGGAAGGTAAGGATATACGAAAGAAGAAACTTTCTCTTGGAACTAATATAACTTATTCCCTGATTAATACATCAACGCTGATGATTTTTTCTATTTGATTTTATCTGTTTTATAATCTACTTCCATGAATCAATCTATTTGAATGATTCATCCAGTAGTGATCTTTAGGAATTCCAATGGCAAAATAATGATATATATAAGCGAAATAATACCTTGCATAATTTTCCCCATTTAGAGGGTGCACTTTGGTTATGATTTATAAATCAATGAAATAACATTTTGACACATCTATTTTTTTTACTTATTATGAAGCATTTGGATGAGAATAAAAAATCCTACTGTTCCATTCTGCCTCAAATCAAATGGCAAAAGTATAAATTATAGTTTCTCTTTATTTTGGCTGAAAATACAAAACACTTTTTGTATGCTTTTACATATAGTGTCTAATAAAAAGATGTTGATTATATGAAATTTATTTATTTAAGATTGTGTTGCAAGTTGGCCTTTTGGGCATGTGGCAATAATTTCTTTTATACAAAGGCATGCCTTCATTACCATTTCATTTGTTTCTTTTATATCTATTGAAGTATGATCAAGATATCAAAAAAGTTCAGTTGATTGGAGAATTTAATCTAAACTAAGTGTTATTTGAAAACTGAGACTTAAAAAATAAAAAGAACTAAAAGCCTAAGTTTTAGCAGTGCCATCATAATTTTTTTTTGTGTTTGACCTGAAATGGGGGTTTGTCTAAAATGCTGTTAAATAAGTCTTCCCCATTATAAAATGGGTTTGGTAGAATGCAGTATTTTAAGTGTAAAATATCACCACTGTATTGTGTAATTATATGTTTTGATATTTGAACCAAAATTAGAAGGATTTTCTAGTTGAATTGTTATCTATTAACACATGATAAATCATACTATTTCTCTGTACTTTTTAAAGCAGGTCGCTTAATGTCCAAAGCTATTTTTCCTGGTTTTATGCCACAAATATAATTCCTAATGCTGTTATATTTCTGAATAACGTAATACAGATCTATAATGAAAATCAGTTTAAATTATATTAAATTTTCTTATGTTAAGAAACTGCAACATACCATGAATGCATGTGTGTTTTTCCAAGTTATCTAGTGTTTATTGCTTCATAGTGAAATTCAACCAATTGGATCAATGTTATTCCAATTGGTTCCTTTTTTAGAATTTTTTGATTTGTCATTTGTATGCATGGTTTTATGCTAACAGTTAAATTTTTGAGGTTCTCAAGCAATACATTCTTGTTTGATCATATTAGGTTGCGAAGGAATTCCATCTAGAGTATTCAAAACTTGAAGAAAGGCCGCAGTTACATGCAGGCGTTACGGGACATCAGTATACTGTTTTCCATCACCCTCCTCCTCAAGGCAATCCTCAAGGACCTCAGCAACATGGCCCTTCCAACCAGCAACCATCGTCCTCTCAACAGGCACCTTCAGGGTCTTCACAGGTTGGCCATATAATGGATCCATCAGTATTGACCTACAGTGGAATTTCTCCCCCAAAATTATCCAAAAAATTTGAGAGTAATGAATGTCTTTTGACTGTATGAGTGAAACTTTATCCCTGAGTGTAATTGAAGGACACTTGGGTGTTACGTAAGGAACCGGAATTGCCTATTTTATTTTATTCCCGATTAACTCATGCAAACATCTACTGAAAATCCTATCCACTCACTTAGCCTTAGGTCTAAATCTCATAAATAATTTCTGTAATTATGTAAAATAATAAATGCAGTATGATTTGTTAACATATTCGAGTTCCCTATTCATTGTGCATTTTCTCAATTTTGTTTTTTTTCCTTAAATAGATTCAGAAAGATGCTAGGTAACGATCTTGATTCTCTTTGAACAGTGATAGTGTGCATGTGGTGCCAAAATTCCTTTCTGGGGCTCAGAAGGCACAGCTGGTGGACCAACTGCCCGAGTGTGTCTTCAAAACCCCCTCCTCCCTCGTTCCAGCTGTCCAAGGCTGTTGTTGAAGATATAAACAGTTCAGAGAGTCCAAAGTTTTCATGTCCGTTAATGTTTTCATTGAAGGCATGTCACTTTGGGTGTTCAAGGACTAATGGTTGTGACATGTGAGTTAGTGTAAAGTTGGCTTGAGTGTGATATCTTAAGACGTGTTGCGTTCTTGTTTCCTCTTGGAAATAAAGATTGTGTAAATTGACATAAACCAGATAAAAGCCACAGTCAAGTGAGCAAAGCATAGCAGTGCAAGGAACTTAAGTAGTGAGTGGGAAGCAGGGGAAGGGGTAGCAAGAGCCAAGTTTGGACATACATAAAGGTTTCTTTGTGGCGAGGAGAAGTGATGTGAAAACTGGGATGGATGTGGAATGAAGTGGTCACATTTTATTTTTAGTGGGTCCATGTTGGGACCAAGAGGGCACAATATATGATTTTTGTGGAGTGAGTCTCATTAGCTGTAGCCAACCAGACCATCACATCTTGTCAGGGAAGAAAACAAAATAGAAGACGTCAAAATGCTGGAAAAGTTGGCTCAGAGGAATGAGAAAAGCAAGTGGTTAACATCAAGAATGGCATATTTTTTATTGTTTTTTATGGTGCATTTCTTAAAAGTGATATAAAAGAAGTATCAAGGGCTGTAAGGCTCAAAGTGAGGTTGACTAGTCTGATCCCATCCATGTCAGTCTCCATGTTTGAAGAGGCAATAGAACTGTGTATTCTTGCACTGGTTGAGTCAGTGGTTCTACTCTGCGGGATGAGTTTGGCAATATCTGGTCCAGAAGAAACTTTGATAAAGCTACTGATCCTGCCACAGTAAATTGTGATCTTCACTATGTCCAATTTGGTGATTTGATGTATTGAAGCAAGCGATACCGCTACTTTTTTTTGCAGAGATCTCCTCTGAGGAAAAAAATAATATGAAAAAAATATTGCCTTTTCATTTCCTCAAAACCTTCCTTCTCTGTAGGAAATGATTTCTTCTATCTTACAAATGTAAATGTCTTTTATATTTAGTGAATGGTCATACATGCTTCAGAGTTACAAAAAAAGTAAGTCTTCTATTTTTATTTAGATAATAATGCCAAAATAATTTATTGGCAACCTAGCCTAGAATTTTATTTCTTTTTATTCACACTTATTTTATCAATTTTTAAGTCACGAACTATCTTTTTAATATTTTTTGCCTAAAATCACCCTTATAGATTGTCTGTCCATCTGTTGGTTATTGATAGTGTCTATCCCCCCCCCTTTGCATTTTAGAAATGTTTGTTGTAGAAGTATGCTGGGGATATATTCAGGAAAACATTTTGTATCTTCAAGAACGTCTGAATTCAAATCAAGGAATATTTCTTTATGAAAGTCAATGCCTGATTTTCTTGAGTGCATTCTATCATTTTATTAAAATATGTTATGTGGATAGATTTCCATCACACTTTTGACTCCTTGGTTAAAACTTATGTCTATCTTATTCCTACTATGTTATTATATTTAACTGCTGGCCTTGCATTTAGAATCTATTTATATATAACTCTTTTGTAATTGCTAAAACAATGGAGCTTCTGTTGTAGCAATCAAAAACCAATTGAAAGCAACACAAGTTTTTACCTATTATTTAGATATTTCTTTATATTTTTTACGCACATAAGATTATTTTTATTATTCGGGTAAAATGTGTTGGACTTATTCAAATTGGCTTAACAAGTTGGTATACATTATTTTCAGAATAATTTATTAGAGTTCTTAATATACACAATAAAACCAGGGGTCATTAATTGGTCAAAAAAAGGTTTTTTAATGCCTTCAAATGAACTATTATACTAATTATATTATATATTATTATACTAATTATACTCATTGAGTACGCTAATATGATACCTTCAATGTTCCCATTTACTTATTGGCATGCATGCTTGTTGTATTTAAATTTTATATATTCATGTGAGGAAAACTACTTCATCAACTCTCTTTGAGTATGATATGATTAATTTGATGGGCAATAAATAAGTCCTCTGTTACTTCTGCCCTGACTAGTATTTCTCATGTGGTCTTCCTCTTGAATAGTTTGTGGAGATCCCTTGTATCAGATTGTGTGAGCATTATGACCATTGCAGTAGATACAGACTGTTGAAATTGAATGTGAAAATACTAAATGCTGAATCCTACCCTCGGAAGATAAAGGTTTCTAAGTCTGTCTGCTGACACCAACCAAGGAAACCAGGGTTTGCCTGATCCAATACATTAGAAGAAGTGACCCAGTTTTCATAGAATATGTAGCCTGGTGCATTTAGTAAAAGATTGCTCTATTGTAGGTTTAGGTTGTAATTCAAACTATCTGGTTAAGTGGTTTGCCAATTTTGGTATTTATATTCCACTATTATCCCAAAATCTAACATTACTCATACAATAAAGAAAAAGCCAAACAGTAAAACATTTCCCTAAGTCTGTGAAAGAGAGATTTATGGTATGGATTATAAGTGCTTCAATATCTTAGGCAATTTTACACGTGTTCTCACCGAGAATTGAACTAGGCCAATCTGGAGCCCCAAAATAGATTTGATTGGAGAGAGTATCACTTGCTCCCTAGAATCAACTAGAGTTGAACAATAGGGTGCCAATTAAATTAACCAACTCAGATTATACAATAATAGGTCATATTAAAGGTATAGAATCAGATGTGCAATGCGTGACATAATAATTCTAGATCAAAGTAGTAATGTTCCTGGAGACCTGTATCTGATAATCTATGTCTATCATGTGACTCAATCAAACGGAAGAATAAATCTTGCAACTATGTCCTTCGATCAAGAGAGTGCATAAAATTAGTGGCATGGCTTTTACTCAAACCCAGATCACCACTAATCTTCTATGTATGGCAGATGAGTGGTTACATTACCTGTCCAGAGTTTGGGAGACCTGGGTTCAAGTCACTGTCATATCACTATTTTTCACCTCCTTGAGATATTAAAACCATGTAGAGAGAGAATTATTCAATCAATAAAATTACCCCCCTATTATTCTGGGTAGAGGTATTTGCCAAACCTGATGTCAGCTGAACTATATGATCTTGCCTATCCTCGGTCATTATCAGCAAGATCTAAATAGCTTGCTTAAGCCTCAGTCTGTGGATAGGAAATTAGTTGCTATCACATTCTGATATTGTTAACCTCTACATTACCATAAATGAAGATTTCCTAAAGCTGGATATTTAAAAGTCCAGTATGTGAAAGCCTCTGGATTAAGAGCATAGAAGCAAAAATTTGGTTTTGGTGCAGAACCTGGAGGAAGAGAGCTGACTCTCCAATTATGACATACTGGTGAATCACCTTACCTAGGCAAAAATAGTCAAGAAGTGGAATTATGCAATACCATAATACTATTAGACGAAGAGTCGAATTCCAAAATTGTTGCAAATAGCAATAAGAATGCCCATTAGAAGAGAGGTGATAATTGACAATAAATTGTCGCATTAAGATGCTTGTATAACCAGCAAGTTTGGAATCCTGCTATGGAACTTAACAAAAGTAATAAATTAATTTCATTTGGGGCAACAAGAGACACTGGCTGTAGTACAATTTGCTGTGTGTCCCTATTCAGAATGGTGATTATAATAAATTATTATTGGTAAAATATAATAAAAGAGCTGTGAGAAAGTTATGTTGTAAATGCTATATGGTCAAAGCAATGATAACAGCTTCATTATTCCTTAAGACCTCAGACAGTGACGATGTAGAAACTTCACCTCATTTATGGGTCAATGCGGAAGCCTGGTAGGATTGAGAAATTTAAGGAGTAACATTAGACGAAACTTTTTCCAGTGGTCTACCCACCAAGTATAATTGTTGTAGCTAAGTTATAAAAGCATGAATAGAATAAATATCTTGTATCTATTATGTATAGATGCTTCTCCAGATTCATTCCTATATCTATTATATATAGATGCTTCTCTGGATTCATTCATGTATATATATAGATAGATAGATAGGATACTAATTCACAGGCTAAACCAGAAGTGTCATTGATTTGAAATTTTTACAACCTATTGGCCATAACGTGTAACCGCCAGAAAAATTGCGATTTTGAACCTCAGTGTCATGGGTTCGATTCCAGTGGGCCCCAAAGTCCCGATTTTTTCCATTCAAATGCATCGCTTAGATTTTCCGGAATTTTAAACAATACTTCCCGGATAGGTAGAGAATCAAAACTCTAGGAGTCTATATATATAGTCATGATCTATCAAAAACATAAATAACTTTTACGGAAAATATCCTGGGATCGATGCTAGGATGATGCAAATATCTGCCCTTTAAAATACATGGGAGTTGTTTTTCATTATTTTTTTTAATGCACTTATCGAAATGATAGGAAGTTCATGCTTGGCTAGAAGTTATATGGTAAGAATTGGTTTAAGAAAAAATTTATATAAGACCATGCTGTACCTGGGTTCGATGCCAGAGCACATTACAATTTCTCACATAAGGAATACAGTAGAACCCTGGTAATCCGGACGAATTCAGGCACATGGGCGTCCAGATTAGCGGGGTTTCCGGATTAGCGAGGTTTTCAAAAAATAACATAAAAAACATTTTTTCTCAAAAATTACATTTTACAGATAATGCATGTATATATTACATAAGGTACTACAACATATGAAGTGAATAAATGTTATCAGTGAGCAAAAAAGTCAGTTATTTTCTTTTGCGTGACCGTTCTTATTTTTAATTCAAGTGCGCGGTTTTTAAAACGTCTAAAGAGCATAATTTCATGTGCTTCAAAATTTTGCTCCTCGGCCAACTATGTACTGAGTTGCGCCAAAGCCTCAGAATGAGAAATTTTGACGGAGTCCACAGGGTGGTCGTCGTCGTCATCATCATCATCTTCTGCCATTACTGTTTTGATAATTTCATCATCTGTTAAAGCTTCGTTTCGAGCCAAACTGTCGTCAGCCTTAGCGAACCAATAAAATTTGGGAGTAAATTTTTCCACGACTTGCTGATCAATAATATAGACACAGATGCCCAACAGCTAGCTAGATTGAACACGACATCTTTTAAATTTACCTTTTGCAGTGCATTTTCCAAATTTTCATTGTTCACAGGATCATTAAGAATATTTGTAAGAAGCAACTTATGATATCCTAACTTAATGCTTTGAATAACATTTGATCAATGGGTTGGATCAGCACAGTCGTTTTAGGGGGTAAAAAAATTGCGGAAATTTCACCGTCATCAGTGCACAATTCTTCTGCAGAAGGATGGCCAGGACAATTATGAAGCAACAGTAAAGCACGTTGTGGTAAATTGACGGATTTCATATGTTGTCGAACTGCTGGAACGAATTCTGTTTTAAACCAATTCAAAAATAATTCTCGTGTGACCCAAGTGTTTTTTTGCCCTCGATCTCTATAGCCCATGCATGGTCATCCTCATTGGACGTCTATTAAAGGGAAGGATTGTTCCTCTTCTCTTCTTCTTCTCGCCTCTTCTCTCATAGCTTTATAATGAAAGTGATGTTTGAGAAGTGATACCCTGCTGTAGCAGAAAATTTATTGTCTTTCAAAAATGTTTAGTCTCGCACATACTAAGCATTCCTCTAATGGAAAAATGCTGTCTCAGAAAAGTATCACTACTTAGATGTGTTATCACAATAATCGATAAACTTCGCTCTCCATCACATCATTGCAGCCAATGGAGAAATTTTTCAAATAGTCTGTCCACCTCTCGTTTCTTGTTACTATGTAATATGAGTGTTTATATGTTCACAAGAAGAAGTTGCGGGTTTGCATAACTCCCAATGGACCGTCCGGATTACCGAGGGTTCCGGATTAGCGAGTGTCCGGATTACCGGGGTTCTAATGTATATGTGAAAAGTAGGACGTCTTTTGAGGCAGTTGCAGCCAACATTTCTGCTTTAATTTTCACACATAGTTAGAGACAGTGATCTGCTATTCTGTTGCATAAGAACTATCACCAGAATGACCCAGGTTCGATGGCGGGCGGTAAATATATCTCCCATATAAAACAAATAGGGGTAGTTTTTCATTATTTTTTTCATGCACTTATCAAAAAAATAGGATGTTCTTGCTTAGATGGAATATGTATATTAAGACTCGGTTTAAGAAAAAAAATTAAATAAGACCTTGCTGTTCCTGCATTTGATGCCATAGCACATTACAAATTCTCATATAAGGAATATATGTGAAAAGTAAGACGTCGTTTGAGGCAGTTGCAGCAAATATTTCTGCTTGAGTTTTCACACATAGTTAGAGACTGTGATCCTCTATTGTTCTGCATAGAAATTATCACCAGGAAGACCCGGGTTCGATGCCGGACGAAGAAATTGCAGCGAATTTAAGAATATTTTCAATACTTTTGAAGACCCTCTCGATATGAGGTCGACTTGAAATTTGTGTTATCAACATGCTTGCAGAATGCAAGCAACATTTTACTCATATCTAATATATGTATCATGAATATAATACATGGTTGAGATATGGAGGGATGGCCATGAAGCAAAGTGTTCAGACTGCTTTAGGGGTTAAAATTTTAGCAAATTATTCAGAATATTATTAGTTTAATAGATATTTTTCAAAAAGTCTGCAATTCTCTGTAAAATAGGCTGGCATTTTTGCATGTTAGGCAATTCTGCATGGCACTCAAAGGGTTAAGCATATTTATCATAAAAATATCATAGACAAGAGCAGCAATTCCACATCAAATCTGTAGTATTAGTAATGCATACTTTGTAGTATAATATTTATTAGAAAATAGCTTTAGAAAAGTATGATTTACAAACTGTATAATATATGTATATCCATACCAATATTCAGACAAGATTCATGGTGTTATAAAGGAAGAGCCTTTTTTAATAACATTCATTAGTTATTTACATTTAATTTCTCACAATATCTCATAATTCATGAGAATAAATAAGTTAGAATAATGAAAAACTAAAGAAACAAGAAGTGTATAAGTACTAAAAACTGATGAGTTAAGTATTTAAGCAGTACATTCTTGTTATTATCTTTGTAGACCTAAATGTAGACAGCATGAAACATTTTGGTTTGATGAAATACTTAGAAAAATTATTTTAGAAGCAAATATGAAAGAAAAGGTCCTTTTTCACATTGAAAAGCAACCTAGTTTAGAAAAGTATTGATAGTGTGTGCTTAAAAATCATAATATAAATAGGAAAGTTGGAAAAAAAAGAACCATCTGAAATTTAATAATGGCATTCAATACCAATCCTATCCATTCATGCACTGAATATTACAGGAAAAAAGAAATGGTTGATTTTGGAAGATGTTACAGTTCAAAGAAATTTAGACAATAATAATATTAACTCCCATTAATTTTTCATTTTCAGTTTTTCATACCAAAATATTAGTTGTGTCATATTTTTTACATCGATACCATGAATAGAAGGTAAAAAGAAATCAAATGCAAAATTTTAAACAATTTAATTAATTTCATGAAGTGCAAAAATATTCATATAATTTGACATTTAACTGAGCTACCCATGAAATACTGTTGTACAAAAACTTTAGGGACACTTTTATGATTATGAGCAACTAAACATAAATAAAACAAAAAATAGTCTCTAAAATTTGAAATAATAAAATGAGATTCCTTCAATGAGTATATTACAAACAAAAATATCTAGCAAATATTTCACAACATAAAGCATTCCTATCACACAGATTGCATAATCTACAATAAAACAGTAAATATTATGGAATGTAAACAATGAGTTATTGCCTCAAATTACATAAAAGATAACAAATAATGGATAATTATCTTAAAATCAGCTGCTTCAGTTAAGGACAGATATCAGTTCAACACAATTAGCTAAAGCTAAGTAATACTTCATACATTTTATAAACTATGTAACAGTTTGTACACCTCTAATTAGGTTTTGTGATCATAAAATTGGCATATAAATATTAGGATACAGGCATCCCTTGGTTAACAAGTTATTTAATCAAAAGCAAAGGTTATAATATCATTATGGAACACATTCTACATTTAAACCACTTATTTAACTCAAACCTGACTTAAAAAATTATTGCAAAAACACACAATCAAAAAAATTCAGTCAAATATTCACAATGTTATAAATATCTTATTACAAGAACATTGTGACAAAAAAATCAAAATGTATATTTATGGATAATCAATTAATTGAAAATTTGTAAATGAATAATCCAGAAAATATTAGCATTAACAGCCACAATTTTAATATTCACTAATATTAAATTATGAACATTAGCTCCCTTGTACAGTAAGATAGTTAAAATTATCTTATTGAGAAATTTAGGTTTCTTGAATAAAATTGAATAAACAGCAAAATTCAGACTCAAACAGTGAGCAAATCAATCGATAATATTTAAAGTCACTATCACCGCATCTAAAATATTTTTTTTCATTGTATGCAATCAAATGGATAGCATACTGCTACATTCTTTTTCACAATCATGATTACTTTCATACATATTTATGTTTAGTCTTAATCAGAGTTAATCTTCAAACTTCCATAAAAAGGAGTTTTTGTTAAAAAATTCATCCTTAAGTTAACTCTGGGATACCTGTACATCTTGACGCAAATATTTGTTGATTTTAGACATATGAGTACCATATTACTAAATTTAAAAAATGTAAATATTACAATGGTACTCTTCTGGACACTGCACATGCTTTTAGTAATATCAAAATTTAATATTCAGTTAGAACCACCATTAAGGTCATATGGAATGAAAATAATATCATTTGTTCTCTCTATGCAAAAATGTCTCTTAACAATCAAAATCCTACGTCCACTTACGCAGCTACTCAAAATTCAAGAGGTAGAAAATAATACACATTGCATATGAATACTATAAAACTCATAGAAACAGCTGAAAGCATTAAAAAAATGTATTAAAAGGTAATGTGTGGAGACATCGTTTTTCACTCACCCTACAGAAAAACTTCTAACAGAAAGATTATGGATGGAGAAGGTAAATTGTGCAGCTAAAAACCTAAAAATAGTGTAACAAAACAACTTCAAAGGCTGGCAAAGGAAAATTGTTTCAATTCACTAACCAGTTCAAAACAATCAAAAAGCAGGTGTACAAAAGATGTTGTTTTCACAGTCCTTGTTTAAAGTTTCATAGAATACTACACAGGTTAACTGTCATCAGATGAACCATTCCTTCCTCCTTTGAACTTGGTGACCAGTAGCTGCACGAACTACAGCAGAATCAGGATCAGGGGCACCATCAGCTCCCTTATCTTCTTGAGTCAAATATTCTCCCTTGTGACGTGCTAAATACCTACCAATTATGACAGCCATGATGACGAGAGCTAAAAATATTATTGCTAACACACCTGCAAAATAATGATTCAAGATTTATTACAGAAAGCATAGTTAATTTCATAAGCACTACTACACAAAGATATTTCATTCATAGTAAAAATTTCTCCAATGGATACAAAATAAGGAGCGATCCAAAGAAAGTTATGCTCTTACAAGGGGAGACTCTCACTTTTGTCTGGGGATTTTAATGAAAATTTTTGTGGTGATGCAGGAAGTAGAGTAATGAAAAACTGTATTAGCGTTCATCTAAATGGGCCTGTTTTGTTGTAATAATTAATTGAAAATAGACGATTTGAGCATAGGCAACCCCACATCACATATCTGCGCTAGACCAAATCTGTAAGGAATAACCTGTTATTTTCAAGTAATTCTCAAATCTTAGCTTTATTTCTTTTGATATATATTTTCCTTGCTACTCACTGATAGACATAAGGGTGATATTTCCATTATCTCACCGGATATCCGATAGAATAACCTAATTTCAACCAAATGAACTTCGATGACGGAAAGCCTCGCTAAAAGTATGATGAATGATGGTTCGTAAAAATGCTTTCTCGAATCATTCGGTATTCATTGGTAATAGTTTATAATTACAGCAATTAATAGGTGTTTTATAGTTATGTTTCAGATCAATCAGCTGTGACTTCATCAATGTTGTAAGGAAAGAAATTATTCTACTTCCTGCATCACCACAAATATTTTCATTAAAATCCCCGGACAAAAGTGAGCGTCTCCCCTTATTAGATGCGAGTTCCTACACCCCTATTTGTTTTATCTTATACTTTAGAAACAGAAATTAGGATATTTTTATTTACTAATACAACATAGCATTAATGAAAATTTAAATTACAATAGGAGAAATTCATGATCATTTGATGTAAACATTTTATGGAAATCTTGAATGTATATAGTACGAGTAAAATGTAGCTTGCATACTGCAAGCAGATCAACAAAACTAAATTCATATCGGCATCATAGTGGTACGGTCCTCAAAAGAAAAAAAAAGAATTACAAATATTTTTAAAATTCGCTGCAACTTAATCGTCTGGCATTGACCCCGGGTCTTTCAGGTCATACTTCCTAAGCAGCACAACAGAACATCTCTATCTCTAACTATGTGTGTAAATTCAAGCTAAAATATTGGGTGCAACTTCCTCAAACGACATCCTACTTATCACATATATTCCTTATGTGAGAGATTATAATGCGCTCTGGCATCGAACCCAGGAACAGCATGGTCTTATCTAAATTTTTTTCTTAAATCGAGTCTTAATATACATCTATCTAAGCATAAACCCCCTATTATTTCGATAAGTGCATCAAAATAAATTATGAAAACTAACTCAATGTATTTTAAATGGGGGATATATTTACCACCTGGCATTGTACCCGGGTCTTTCTGGTAAAAATTTCTATGCAGCACAACATAAGATCACCTTCTCTAACTATGAGTGGAGATTCAAACATAAATTTTGGCCGCAACTGCCTCAAACGACATCCAAATATTCTCTTATATTCCTTATGAGAGAAATTTTATTATGCTCTGGCATCGAACCCAGGAATAGTTCGGTCCTATCTAAATTTTTTTCTTAAACCAATTCCTATGATACATCTTCTAGCCACGCACAACTTCCTATCTATTCGATAAGTGCATCAAAATAAATAATGAAAACTAACTCAATGTATTTTAAATGGGGGATATATTTACCGCCTGGCTTCGAACCCGGGTCTTTCTGGTAATAATTTCTATGCAGTACATCAGAAGAACACCACTTCTATGAGTGAAAATTCAAGCAAAAATATTGGGTGCAACTACTTCAAATTACGTCCTACTTTTCCCTTATATGCCTTAAGAGAGAAATTTTAATGTGCTCCGGCATCAAACCCAGGAGTAGTATGGTCTTACCAAATTTTTTTCTTAAAGTAATTCTTACCATTCATCTTCTAGCCAAGCACGAACTTCCTATCATTTCGATAAGTTCATCAAAATAAATAATGAAAAACTACCTCAATGTATTTTAAACGGCAGATATTTGCACAGTCCTAGCATCGAACCAAGGATATTATCTGCAAAATTCATCAATGCTATCGATAGATCTAGTCCATATATATAGGCTCCTAGAGTTTCGATTCTCTACTTTTACAGGAAGTATTTTTTAAAAATTCCGTAAAATCAAAGCAATGCATTCAAATGGAAAATATCGGGACTTTGGGGCCCCCTGGAATCGAACCCATAACACTGAGGTTCAAAATCGCAATTTTTCTGGCAGTTACACATTATGGCCAATACGTCGTAAAAATTTCAAGTCAATGACGCTAGTGGTTTAGACTGTGAATTTGTATCCTATCTGGGTATCTATATATATGAATGTATCCGGAGAAGCATCTATATATAATAGACTCGCTCCGCTCGGTAGGGGGCTCCGCCCCCTAACGACCCCCGCGAACGGCTCTGCCGTTCGTTTTACCTCGCTCCGCTCGGTGAAAGGGCCTGCGCCCCGGGAACGGCTTCGCTGTTCCTTGTCCTTATTCATTTAATTTATACTGGACGTAATAAAATTTCCCAAATCTGGCATAGTAATGCCACACAACTTTTCTGCTAAAATCTGGATTCTAATTAGCGTAATGCAGCACGGCTGCACTGTGCACGTCAAGGTTCACGGTGGCATACCTTTTCTTAGCCTCGGTGCACCATCACCACAGTTCCTCATCCCAACTGCTATTAAGAAGCTTCAGGCGTTCGCGTTTCACTTTTCTTGACGCACCTGCACATTTCCTACCTACAGTAGTTACATACTCTAAAAGGAGTAAGGACTACTATAGGTTTCATAGAATTCAATTTGGGATCAACAGACTCATGATCTCGGTTCTCGGCGGCGTAGAGGGAACAGGTTGGTGTTGTTCCAACGGTTGCTGGAAACGCAACTGGGTGATGGTGCACCGTCTCCCCAACCCATCTGGGACATCTAACCCATCTTAACAATTATCTTGTCAACGATGAGTATCCGTCGTTCACATTCAGGCCAGTGAATAGAAATCCAACCTTATCTCTGTTCACGGACATGATCTCCTCCAAATTGCTGGAAAGTGATGGCACCCTCTCCTCTATATCCTCACGAGATGCGGGATAGAGATCATTGTGCACGTGGGAAAAGTCTTCGATGTCCACTGTTTGCCCCAATACAAGTAAATTCGCCTGGTTAAATGTGCCCGAGGCTACGAAGGTGAAACGCCTCGGTGGAGAAGGCATGATAATGAAGACTAGCACGGCACGATTATATTTAGAGTATTCGTACAGTCCGTCCTGAGGTATTCACCGACCTACTCAATCGTCTTGCCTTAGCTCAACCCTCTCGATTCCCTTGGAAATGCTAGGAGGTTCGAGCCCTCTTCCCAAGGTAGGCAAAATAGACGACCTGCAGAAATAAAGCGACGACCAGCGCCTTCCGCGAGTGAGAAGGAGAGGCGAAGTTAGCTCACCCCAAAAGGAAGCCATGGCCGTTACGATTTACCTCCATAGTATAGAATGCCCTGCTAGTTTAGAATATTAACCAAGGATAGTAAGAGGAATAAGGTGAACACAGTAATCCGCATCACAATGCCTCCGGCTTAGAACATATCCCTTTCCAAATCGCCGTATCTAATAAAATTGGACTCTAAAATTAGTTCTTATTACTGAGGAGTCACCTTAATTGACACTTTTACAAAAAAGGATACACCGCCAGGCATAAGACTGTAATGCTGACCTACAAAATAAGTCATCTTTCATATTGATACAAATTTGTGTAAACACAACCAAGATTGTTGAATTAACTCCCCTCCTTCGCGCGCGAAATTCAAAAGGCAGCGGAAAAGCACTTCCGAAGTAGAAGACATGTAAGTCACAAACTACGAAACGTCAGAGCATAAAGTCAGTATCATGGTTTAGATGGTTTTTTGAGCTACCAGGGAACCCACATTTGAGAACAATTGATTTATTTGTTTATGAGCAATAGTCGGAAAACTGGAAATTTCGGGTAATTTTTCACCAATTTTCGTGTTGAAGAACCTGTGGCAAGAAACCTACAAATCGTAGAATGACACAGTTTAATGTATTTTGTAGATGAATCGATTGCCCATAATGAAAAATCAATCAGGAGTTGATATTATTGTTTAAAAGGTTTACAAATCAGATGCAATTCACACCCAAGGCCGCATCCGAGCTAAATATCAACCAATTTTATTTTTTTTCGTCAGCGTCTATAAAAAATTTCTTGTTTTTGCTAATTTTTCATAAGGATCTTATTATGTAGCATGTGTATGGCCAATATCAGGGTCTAAACTGTATTATAGGATGCGTAACGGTATGTAGTATTCGAGAAATTTCGAAAATCTTGCGTTAATACGAAATTGGCGACACAAAATCAGAGAATCTTGACACATATACGAAAACAAAAGACAAACAACGGTTAAACTATAGTTTTTCTGTAAAAACAGACGTATTTTACTTACATTCCACGTTCAGTTTAGGAGCCAAGGTTCAAAAACATCGAAAATCGGGTAATATTTCACCAAATTTGATATTCAACGGCATCTGGTGGGAATACTAAGAAGCGTGGAGAAACACAATTAAGCTCTTTTTGTAGATAATTCTATCCCTTTTGTGAATATTTCTTTAAATCTAAGATCGAAACGAAAGCAACACTGATACGGAGCGGGAACCAAAGGTCTGCATTTCGAAAACGTCGAAAAACCGCCATTTTGAATTTTTTTGGGCAGGTTCCGGTGAAAAACATCCGGTTTTCTGAATCTTCTTTTTTTGATCATATTATATGGCATGTGTAAGGCCAACATCAAGGTCTCCACTGTATTATTGGAGGCGTAACAGTACGAGGTATTTGAGAAATTTCGAAAATTTTACGTAAATGCGAAATTGACGCCTCGAAACCAGAGAATCATGACAAATATACGAAAAAAAAATATATACAGCGGAATACCTATACATGTTATATAAAATCAGATGTATTTCATTCAAATTCCACCATTAGTTTAGGAGCCAAGTCCCAAAATCTCGAAAATCAAGAGATTTCTCACTAAATTTGGTTTTCAACGCCATCTGGTGGGAAAACTAAGAAGCGTAGAGAGATTTGGTTGAGCTCGTTTTGTAGAAGAATCTATCCCTTAGCTGCATATATTCATCAGATTCAAGATCCGAACGAAAGTTAAAAAGATATGGAGCAAAAACCGAAGGTCTGCATTTCGAAAAAGTCGAAAAACCGCCATTTTGTTTTTTTTTTCAGTGGGTTCCGGTAAAAAATTTGCGGTTTTCGGAATTTTTCCTGCGATGAATTTGGCCAAGGAACGTTCGTGCAAAATTTCAAGTCTCTAGCACAAGCGATAAGGTCTGGGAATTTGTATACATGTATATTACACGAAGGGCTTTATATATACTTAGATACCATAAAATGGTCTCACAGCACCACTCTTGCACAGAAACTCCATAAAAATTCTAAAGAGAAGCTAATTAGGTACCAAAAACAAAACTGATAATGCAAATTTGACACTAACCAAGTTGTTTTAGTTCAGATTGGAACGTTGATGAATTTTTCCATGTCAAGAAATACCATCATTTTAGAGATGAGAGAAAATGTATCATAAAAACAAAAGGAAATTAAACATTGAAAATCCATTAAATGATAGTTTCACATGCTGATGGAAGGAACATCAATAGGGATTTAGATTTTAAAAGGGTTTATAACAGTTTAGTAATATAGTTAAAGTCTACAAAAAAAGTAGATTAAAGTAAATGAAACTGTCAAAAATGGAACTAAATTTTGCAAGAAATTATAATTTTACAGCTAATCTAGTAGAAGTAAAAGGTCCTTGAAAGATATTATTTTTTCCTATTAGATGCATTTCATGAGGTCTAAATATCTTTCAATTTGACTATTTGTTTAATAAATATGTGACCATCGAGACTTTTACAGGCTTAAAATTTTAAAAGAAAAAAATCATGATACACCCTAATATACATTATACATAGAGCTGAGGTTCTTTATCACTTTACCCATTCATTAACTTAAAAACATAATTTCTCTTTCCTTACATTATCTTATACAAATAATTCTTATTACATGCTACTAAATATGCAAACATATCATGATAAAAATTCAAATGAACTGTACTCAATTTCAAACATAGCCAATGAAAATAGAATATTGTTGAGATACTTGCACCTGACATGTTTTTAAATGATACTTTAAAAAATTTAACTTGAACTTTTTTAATTTTAAGTAAATGTGAAATTTTCCAGGATTATATTTGATGAATTGACTTAAACTGAACTTTGTAATAATTCTACTGATTGCATGGAATCTGAGATTCTTACCTCCAAGAATTGCAGAATCAGTTCGCCTGTATATCTGCCTTAGCTTGTCCTCATCTAGTTCAGGAGGAGGTCGCATCTCAATTATTTCAGGAGGATGTGTTACAGGTTCAACTCCACAAAAGTCTTCAGTTAATGGAGCTAATAATAAAATTGGGAAAGGGGTTACTCACTGCTATAGTATATAGATGGGTTCCAAAATTCAAGCATAAACATCAACAGCATTCACTAGTTTTCTTGGAAAGAACTTAGGATATGAGTACTAAATATTTCTTTTGAAACACAGAAATAGACTTACTTCCACCAGATCTGACATAAGAAGGTCCATTTTCTTGGAAAAGAAGCTTTAGAGGGTATATATCATCAAATTCAACTCTGGAAATACATCCAATAAATCCCTCGGTCATCGATGCATTCTTTCCAATGTATAGATGCTGTATGTTGTTAAACTGTGCATCTGCAGAAGCTTTGATGTCAAATGTTTGTATCATTGGTTCATAGTTGTCCACCTTAAAAAATATCACAGATGGTCAAAGTTACTAGCTTCACTTCTTCAAAATTTTGGAAATCAAATCAGCAGATTTGTATGAATATCATGGAAACTAACAGTTTAAATATATTTTTCAAAACTTAAGGATGATGATTAATAACTTACCTTAATAACTAGCTTGGAACCTCCATCTTCTCTTGAAATCCTTACATCATGATACTGTCCTAATCCAAAATTTTGGTTAGGAAAGATAACTTCCTGTCTTTCATAGCCAAAGTCAAATATGACCCTTAAATGACCTATAAAAACAAATGAAAATCATACAACTATAATTAAGTATTTCAAGAGACTCATTTCAAAGGATTCAAGCCTATTTCTCAAGAAGTTCAAAAGGTATGAGAGGTATGCAAAAATTCTATTCATGGAATTTTGTTAACTTTTATTTTTCCTAAACAAAAGTTTTGAGCTCAAGCTTAAACACTTCATAAAATACTTGATGCTTGCAATAAAATTGTTTCAATTTAATCAAGAAATGTATTTCTGTTAATGTGACTGCTTGCATTAAGTTATCATATTACAACAATATAACATATTGTCTATTATACTGAAAATTATAACAATGAGAGCTCACAAATTTCAAAGTAAAAAGAATGAACATACCTAGCAAACATATTAACATTAAATCTAACTACAAATGCAAAATACTTACCACTGTTGGATATCATTATTATCATGTATTCTTCAGTTATATTTGAGAAAAGACCCAGAAGAAAACCTTTGGGATTGGTTGTGGTGAAACCAACTCTGATTTTCTCAGACAGAGTAGACCTGTAGCTTCCAACAAAATCGTATCTGACATAATTACTGGAACGTAAATTCACACCAATTTCTGTGAAGAAAAACAAATTTAAAATAGTGACAATAGGCTTCCATGTCAAACGGGCTATTCCAGTGATAATATTAATGTAACATTTACCATCAGCGCATATTGGGCCTTTGAAAGCTGTCCATCTGCAGTCACATGTATAACCATCATATCTCTCAAAGCATGTTCCATTGTTCAAGCAAGGGTTACTTTCACATTTTCCAACACAACCACTGCTTACACCTGCAAGAAGTAAAAGGTAAATTTATAATCATTAACAATAGAATCAATTGCCGATCCAAATTACACCACTTTAAAGTTTTAATGGATACATCAGCCAAAATTTGGAAATATGAGATGATTTTTTCAATTTTGCTTACCATACAATCCTTGCTCAGCATATCTCCTAAGATCAACTAATTGTCCATTTAATAATAATGCTCTGATGCAGCCCACATAACCATCACGGTAATCAACAGATGCACCTGAAAAAGTCAATTTCATGAAAAATAAATTCATAATTGATAATTATCCAGATTCAACTCAGAGCGTATTTGTATTAGTTCAATGTAACTTAATAGCTAAGTTGAGAACTGAATAGAAATAGGATATTTTATACAAGAGAATGCTAAAGATTAATTCTTGAAATTCTCTCCATATAAAATTTGAAAATCATGGAAAGCAAAAATACACTGAATACAAGAAAGTGCTTACCCACGATAAGTTCCGATGTAAGGTGTAAAGCTCTTACTGGACCTGGTGGCTCTCTTATTTCAGCCTTTAGGGCACCATCCAGAACTATTCTTGCTTCTTTTCTGTAAAAAGCAAATGAAATAAAGATTGAATGGTCGTACTAAATCTAATGACACATCCTGGTTAAGTAGATTTTTACAGGAATGATCACTAGGACATACTATTATGTCCACACTTAGCAGATGCTAGTCAGCAATGTCTACACAAGAAAGCAATCAATTAGGCTACATTGAGAGTACTTGTGAGCAGCTCATAAATAAGGGGTGATTGAAATGAAAGAGGCTTTCAATGACTCAAGGTTCAATAAAATAAAAGGGGAAAAGTAAGATGATGGATAGACTAACCTGTTTCTTTCGACTATGACTGAATGCCAATTATCATCATCCAAATGGTAAGCTGTCTCAACACTAACTCCCAAAGGTCCTGCTCCAGCTTGGTACTGAAATAACAACTTGTTTCCCCCTGTTAAATAAAAAAAAACAGGATAAGAGCTTTGTCAATATGAGGTAAAAATGTAAGGTATGACAAGTTACTTCTTAAGCATAATTAACCCATTTTTCTGTGAATGTAAACCAGACACAGTCATTAATAAAGTACCATGATATACATCAATCTCAAATCTATATAAAAATACCTGTAGCATCATTTCCACTTGAAAGAAGCGAGATAAATTTAGATGTTACATATTCAAATAATTATGATATACCTTTTCATCTTAATGCCTTTGATAGACACACAAAGATTCAAGTATTCAATTTAAATTCTCAAAATTCAGTGTTATAAATGTGAGGTATGTTTTTAAAGTTAAACACAAAAAATAATTAAATTTGTTCATGTGCTTCTTAGCCTTGATATTAAATAAAAAGTTTGCATAGTCTATCAACAAATCTTTGTTTATCGATCATTCCTCTTGAACCATTCTACAGATTTCTAACAAATTTTGCACACTTAGTCTTCGTATAGCAGAAAATAAGGCTGTGAAAGTTTTATTCAGTGGGTTTAACTCAAGAATGTTCAGAAAGAAACAATAAGATACGCATGTAAAGTTTGTTTTCATTTACAGCAGGATTTTTTTCTTTTGCAAATTTAAATCAGAACCATTGGTTCCATCACATTGAGACAAGTGCCAAAAGAAGGACTCTAGTCGTGGAATATACTTTTTGAATCAAAATTACAAAACAAAAATAATGTAAAATTTTGTCCTTATATACAACCAGTTTCCTTGACAATCAAGGTAATTGTTGGATACGGGCATTTTCCCATGAGAATACACTAGAAATCAATGCCTGTATCTAATTATCTTATTTACAGTGAGAGTAACACATATGTATGATTATTGTTCCATCATGATTCACAGGGAAGTTTACTTAAAAATATTTTTGAATCTGAGCTTATTCCATAATTCTATAAGAATTTGAGAAATTGATCCAGAAAAACTCTAGAATTGATGTTAAAAGATGAAAGTATTTCCCCTTAATTATAATAAAAATCAAATAACCATTTTATTCCAAATTTGCCCAATTGGATTTTTGAAAAAAATATCTCATTGCCAATAAATAGTGTAAGTAGTGTATAATTTAAATGCATATTGATTTACAATTCAAGCTTTATAGTTCATACGGACTACATGGATACAAAGATGCACATATATAAATAAACAATGTATATTTCTTTAGAAAATGAAATTAATACCCCTTATCTTCGATGGGCAAGTACACTTCTTAATAATATGAGTAAAAAGTTGCTTGCATCGAGAGGTTCCTCAAAAGTAGAAAAAGTTTTGAAAATATTCTTAAAATTCTCTGCCATTTATCCGTCCGGCATCGAACCCGGGTCTTCCTGGTGATGCTATGCAGCACAACAGAAGATCACAGTCTCTAACTATGTGTGAAAATTCAAGCAGAAATATTGGTTGCAACTGCCTCAAACGACGTCCTACTTTTCACATATATTCCTTATATGAGAATTTGTAATGTGCCCTGGCATCGAACCCAGGAATAGTACGGTCTTATCTAATTTTTTTTCTTAAACCAATTCTTACCATACATCTTCAAGTGTGAACTTCCTATCACTTCGATAAGTGCATCAAAAAAAAATTATGAAAAACTAACTCAATGTATTTTAAATGGCAGATTTTTGCATCGCCCTAGCATCGAACCCAGGATTTTTTCTGTGAAAGTCATTTACACTACCGGTCAAAAGTTTGGGTCCACTTGCTTTATTTTTGAATTCTACACAATTAAGTCAGCTGCTCATTGGATTTTGTCAAGCACGTGCGTCTTGCTACTGGTTTGAGTGTAGAAGGGTGTCAGAGTGGTGATGGGAGACGCGTAGATCGAGCATAAACGTGTTATGACACTAGACGCATTCTATCGATGCGTCTAGTGTCTATTGCGCGTAACATCCTTGTGCTGCAAAAACCCACTCCAAGAGTTATATTTCCAATTGTTTATTATATTTTTCTTTGCAAAAAGGTGAGTAGAACATTTTTCGTATTCAAAATCATAAGTGTTCGACAAAAATGTTTATGTAAATTGACGTAATTCGAAAAATATCATCTCATTATAGAAATGTGAATAAAGCTATATATTTCATGTTTCATTCGTAGAGAAATGGGTCGAAAAGCAGAGCTGAGTGTAGATACACGAGCAGGCATTGTGGCACTACATGAAGAATGTTATTCAACGCAAAAAATTGCTTCTAAATGTAATGCTTCTAAAAATGCAGTCATGAGAGCCTTACAAAGAAAGAGCAAAACCGGGTGTAATCAGAGTCGTCATCGTTCTGGGAGGCCTAAAACTACGTTAAAACAAGAGGACAAGTTCATCTGTGTTGTAAGCAAGAAAAATCGTTCTTTCACAGCCCCCGAAATTCGCGAACAACTCAACTCCGCGCGCCAAGCACCAGTATCTGTTTCGACGGTACAGCGACGTCTACGAAATTATGGCTTGAAAGGATGCATCGCCGCTAAAAAACCACTGCGCAAGCAAAACAAAGTTAAAAGATTGAATTGGGCTAAAAAACATAAAGATTGGACAACTGAACAATGGTCTAAAGTCTTGTTCACGGACGAATCAAAATTTGAAATTTTCAACAAACGACGCCGACAATATGTTCGTCGTTTGATTGGCGAACGCATGATTAACCAATGTGTGATCCCCACAGTCGAGCATGGTGGAGGGTCAGTGTTAGTCTGGGGATGCTTTGCTGGGGACATTGTTGGAGACATTGTGAAAATTGAGGGTATCATGGTCAAAAAAGTCTACCACAACATTCTTCAACGACATGCTTTTCCGTGTGGGAAAAGAATTATGGGTCGCGGATTCGTTTTTTTTGCAAGATAATGATCCTAAACACTTCTAAATTTTTCCGGGATTACATCGCAGCCAAAGAGAAGCAGAAAGAACTGAAATATATGGAATGGCCTCCTCAGTCGCCGAATTGTAACCCGATCGAGTTGTTGTGGGACGAGTTGGACAGAAAAGTAAGAAAATTGCAACCAACTAATACAAAACAGCTTTGGACGTTCCTACAGAATTGCTGGAATCAAATAACGACGGAATCATTGCATAAATTGATTGAAAGGATGCCCAGAATATGCGCTGCTGTTATGCGAGCAAAAGGCGGATCTTTCGAAGAATCAAAAATATAAATAAATACTTGTGGGTTTCTTTGTAAGTTGACATAATTTGTATGAACAATGATTACATTTTCATAAATATTGATGATAAAAAATAATGAACGAAGAAAACCATGGTTTTTTGAACATTTCATCAACATTGTTAAGTGGACCTAAACTTTTGACCGGTAGTGTATGTTTTCGATAGATCATGACCATATATGTAGGCTCCTTGAGATTTGATTCCCTACCTATCCAGGAAGTATTTTTTAAAAATTCACAAAAATCAAAACAATGCTTTTAAATGGGAAAAATCGGGACTTTGGGGCCCCCTGGAATTGAACCAATGGCACTGAGGTTCAAAATCGCAATTTTTCTGGTGGTCACACGTTATAGCCAATACGTCGTAAAAATTTTAAGTCAATGAAGCTTGCGAATCAGTATCCTATTTATATACCTATATATATCCATAAATGAATCCGGAGAGGAATTATATATAATAGATTCTTGGAATATAAAAAACATAAGCATGAACATCAAGACTTACCAATTATAGAAATTTTAATGTAATCAGTGGGTCCTTTGCTGTGAAAAATTACTGCATTTTCAATAGTTGTCTTGAATTCAAAATAAATATCTCCACTATGGCCCATATCAAAGGTTGGTAGGTTGATTGTGGCATCAGTGACTTTAAAAGTAACCACATTGTCAAACAGTCCTATGAAAGGGAAATTCTTTAGATTAAAATTACTGCAACATAAACTTTAAAGTAAAATAGGAATATAGGTTCATTTATTATGCACAGAAAGTCAATTTTTACTCATGTATGTATCAGATTTCATAAAGTAAACTAACTACAATTTGATAGAAAATACATTTGCAAGATCCATGATGATTAATGTTATTACATTTGGCAATTTACATTGATGTAAGTTTTTGCATACAAATATAAACCATGGAAGCGTTAAGCCTAAATTATGAAAAACAGTGAAAGAGATTTTTTTCATAAAATATAAAATAAATAAGGGGGATATTAAGTTACAAAATATGTACTTGTATTTAAAATAAAATGAAAGTGACCATGATGAATCATGTTGCTTCGATCAGTGATAAAAGAATGACAAAATCTGTAAAGAATATAAAACTCAAGAAATTTTCACAAAATTTTATAACATACCATCTCCTTCGCAAATGAGAGGGCCAAGTGTGTATCTCCCTTCCTTCTCATCTAATGGGTTTCCTGTGTCTCCAAATCGTAATTGCTTCACTGGTAAATGGTCCTTCTCCGTCAAGTACCCAGAGTCAGACAACCAGCTGTCAAGACCTATTTCAAATAGAGCATACAAAATCAGTCCAGATCATCTATGTAACAGTTAGATTTTCTCACTAAAACAAGTTGAATCAAAGTCTCAATTGATAAAAGTTAAAATAAAAACAAATTCCCTTTCCACAGTTGCACACAAGCTCAAACTATCAGCTAAAATTTAAAAAGCACTAATTTATCAAAATAACATACTGAAAAAGGGTTTTACAGTACCTGAATCACAGTTGCACCATTTAGTTGGATCTGCACACTGTCCTAAAATGCCACACTCACATTTCCTAGAACCTGGGAGGGAACCACCCCAATAATCCATTTTTTGATTATGACGTGAAACCCACCACGAAAATGGTCGAAAATCTTCCTCACGAGCTGAAAAAAATCATTCAAGTCAATTTTTAACTAATTATCCATCATGAGAATGAAATTTCTTTCACCATTAAAATCTTTCAACATTTTGATTTATTTATTCCCAACACGATAGTGGTAGTGACAACATTTTACCTATTTTACAACATACTTGAGCCATAGAATTCCATGAACAAAGTCAGGAAATATTACTAATAAGCAATGACAAATAGGCTAAGCAAAGTACCTTACCATCAATTCATAGCATTGTTATTCTAAAATTATAGCCAGTATGTATGAGAAAAGTTTAAAATTTGATAAAAGAATTTAATTCACTATGATTACCTTATGAGGTGGAAGATACATGCACCATTGCCAGATTTTCCTCACTCATAATTACCATGAATTTTTTTGAAATAATGAATGACATATTTCCAATAAAATCGACCCTTCACCAACTCAATAAAGACTGCAACATGCTAATTAAAAAATGGCCTTACCAGGTGAATTGAGAAGACGAGATCTTTTACAAGAATACTGAAGCATTTGACGGCAAGTTGTGGAGCGGTTGATCAAAGCTTCAATTTGATCCACGTCGGCATCATACATGATATCCTGATAAAAATGAAATTTCTGCATTAACAATCGATAAAATATCTCAGGAAGCCATTAAAAGACAAATCTGTAGATATCAAAAGTATAAAAAATGAAAATAAAAACCAATAATTATAAAATCGTAGATCCTCATAGCTAAATTGAAATACAAATAAAACATCCATTAAACATTTTTAAAAGGAAATACCTGAATGAAGCTACCAGGTTCTTGATATCCATCAACCATTGTGGTTTCTTCATTTTTGTGCCTCAGGTGAGTCAAGATTCGTCCATCAGCTAAGAAAAATTGAGGAGAAGATCTTAAATTCACAGTAGATAAATGGAAAAATTAACTTATCATAACTTTAGCTCTATGATCCTGTGAGAGATATAATGACAAATTTGAAAAAAAAATCAAATTTTAAAAATATAAACATTCATTGCATAAGTTTCTAATCCAAGAAGGCATGGAAATCTGTAATGATGTGATGGTTTACATATAATAAATTTAAAAACTAGGTGTATTGTGCTGTGTAAGTAAGAGTAAAGAAAAAATTTTCACGCAAAACAATATTTTACAAAATTTTTAAATAATACACTTATAAAAACTGTGAGGCTAGTATGCAGAATTACTTAAGAAATACCGTATTTCCTGGCCTATAAGACGCACCTTGATTATTCGGGTTAGAATTTATGAAAAACCTCATACTTTGTTACATAAGGTTGAGTGCTGGAAAACTCTTTATCGCGAGAGATGCAATGTATTAGCGTAGGGATGACATCTCCGTTAGCCCAATGTGTATAAGTTTTGCAGCAGCACCACATGCGAGATTAAACTAAACTTGCTACATTGTATGAATTTCCAATTGATCTGGGAATTTTTTAATAGGAAGTTCTGTCATCGAAATATTAAAACTGTATTCCTTGCTACTTAATCAAAAAAGTGTTATTATTGAAATTTGTAATTAACTGAACTATTTTCAATGCCTGATACGGTAAAAAATACTTAATGGTATGCATTTATCCCGGAAATTCGGCTTGCTTTATTATAGGATAGAGTTATACCCGTATACCATCGGCGCATAAGACACAGTATGATTTTAGAGCATATTTTGGAGTAAAAAAAGTGCATCTTATAGGCCGGGAAATATGGTATATCTTATTTCTCTATAGCAATAGATATGGCAATTATTGAGATATTGTAAATGAAGTATCATTAAGATTAATAATAATAAAATTATGTAGTTTCTGAAGGAAAGGCAAAAAATATAATACTATTACTATATAGAAATCATGTCATTATGCCAGAACCCATGGTACAAAACAATTTTTGTTAAAGTAAAATGTAACCCAAACTGAAAAGTTGAAATTCTTGAACCTGGACCGAAGCCAATACTAACTCTACTCCAATTTTTGGATTGCACATCAATTCAACAGAACAGTAATTATACAAAAAATCATGAGTGACTACCACAGAGAAGTGATGAGCAGAGCAATTAAAGCAAGGACATCCAATCATTGACATCAAATAACTCAAGTTTGGATATTGAGAAAGAGTTTGTAAAAAACCTATGTAAGGTGCTTTTTCTTATATAAAGCAATAAATGGGATGTTACTTACTTTTTAAAGCCCTAAGTTTTACTCTAAAACAGCCTGATTAGGCATTTTCATTGAACTTGAGAAAAACTGGAGAGAAAATAAATATGCTTTGATGCCACTGTACAAATCCATTGTTCTATCATTTCAATACGTTAAATTTAACATAAAACTGCTAAGAATATCAACTTAAGTTTTAAACCATTGAAATGATATCAAAAAAGTTGATCACTAACAATGATTTCTTTGTTCAGCTCTAAAAATAATACATATCCTTGAAGGTGACAGTAGCAGGAAGTAGGCAAATGCATAAGAAAGTTACTAAAATTATTTTATTAGCAATAAGCAACAGGAAGTAAGAAATAAAAAACTTCTTCAAAGAGTAATAATAGTAAAATTTTTAAGAATGCTTTGGCAGCTGATATAATTTGGCATAAATGGACCACTACCAGAAATCAAACTTAGGAAAGTTTTCACCAAAGGCAAACACGCAACTAACTTGGCTATTCAACAGTTCCAAAGGATAAGCTTTTGATAAATAAACTTTTTTTGAGACAAAAGTATAATAGAAGAACCATTTCTAGAAAATAAACAGAAAAAGTTCTCACCCAAAAATTCACAAATAACAGGGAATGGCTTCAAAGGTCCACTACCATCGACATCAATCATGACATCATTGCGCTGACTAACAGCATTCACATTTTTGTAGGCCGTACAAGAAAGAGGGTTGAGAGCTAAAAAAAAAGACATTAAAATGTTAATACAGATAAACTACCTCAAATAGAATTTCAATCTTCATATGATTAAAAGATAGATGCTCACAAATATGACAGACAGCTCCTGAATACCCAGTATCTGAACAGTCGCAGAAAAATTCGGTTGACGTTTGTCTACAAACTCCTCCATGTTTACAAGGATTAGGATTACATCTATCAATCATGTGGCAGGCATCAAAAAGGACTTCATCTTTACAGCAATATTCCTGAAAGTTAAGGCAGAGGTTAGTAAGATGTGATGAATTTCCTATTTAACATAAAAAAACCAAAGAAGCTTACTTCTTCCTTCCAATCAGTAGGTAATTTGTAATTCCCATCAACTGTGATTTGCCCCATACAGCCAATAAAACCTTTATTCCCAGGCTCACCTCCTGCAAAGATGATTTGTAAAATTAACACAATTAAAAAACATTTGCAAGTAACGAGTTTTCACTGGCTTTTCAAAATACTTTAATGTATCCAGCAAATTTAAGATTATAAAGTACAAAAAGTCTCTATCAAAAAGGCATTGGTTCATAGAATTAAATTATCTTTATCGAGAAAAATATAGAAGAAAATTTATCTGCATGAAAAAATTTCCTTACCTGCTATAAAATAGACTAAACCAGTAGAAATACTCAAAAGTCTTTCTGTTGTCATAGGTCTGCCATCTATATTCAGAATAAGTTTGTTGGTCTGTATAGACAAGATAACATGATGCCATTTCCCATCATTGAACAGTTCATCGTAATTGTCCAAGATTGCTCTTGGATTACCAGCAGTTACAATTTCAACTTTGACTTTTCCTCCATGCAGAAAGAGCTGGAATTGAAAGAAAACTGCAGCTGAGTAAATTCTAATAATGAAAAAATGGAATTTAAATCAATTTTAATCAGACAAGTGTATTTGTAATAGGTAATCCATTAAATGTTGCCCATCTAATTAGTTCCCATATAAGGAAAGGTTTAAAGGTGGCTTAGCACAGAAAGTCACACAACTAGGAAATATTCCAAGGAAGAACAGACATGAAAAAAGTTCAGAAGAAAAGATAGCAAATACACATAAATGAAAAAAAAATTAAAGTCAGATTTTTAATTTTAAGCTATTTGTAGTTAGAAGCACATGCCAGTATTTTAGGATATGAGAAGAAAATAAATCATGGAAATCATGGAAAAGTATTGAGATTAATCTTAGACTAATCATAAGACTTTTAATGGATCCAGTAGAGGAATCACATAGAAATATTTTTACCACCAATCTTGTGGTTGCTACGTTGTACGTTGCTTGAGAAAATTAAACACCTGAGAGATGTCCAAAAAAAGTGAAAAAGGAGAACAATAGCAGAGTTACAACAACTTTTGATATTGGCTACATATTCATCTCTCTTAGGGTTCCATAAGACAAGACACTGATCTCATACGCCAAAAAAAGAAGAAAAAAAGAAATAAAGCTGTAATTCACTGTCAATCCAAATCATGACAGATTCTCACAGAAAGATCTTTAAAATGTAACGGTTACTCACACACAACTTCATAGAAAATTGAAACTAGACAAAGGAGATACAATGGGAAAGATTCTTGCATACAAGATGCAAAATATTCTTTGCCTTTTTTTCTTCTTGGGGATCTAGTGAAGCCTATTTTGAATGTCTACATTACAAAAACAAGCTAAATGAGGTTAATGAACATTAAAAGACGAAAAAACAAAAGTTTAAGGAGTTATACATAGAATTAGCTCTGGCATTTAATTTATAATTCAGTACAGCAAATTAGCTTTTGGATTTTAGCCAGGATTTTTTGTCCAACAAAAACTTAATTTGTCTGAATGAGCTAATGAGCCATTACCAGGAACTAATAAGATGCTAACTCAAGAAAATGCAGCAAAGAGATTCTGATTCACTAATACAATGACATGTTACTTTTTGACTGGTTTATTCCAAGGGAATTTCAATCAGCTCTTTCTTTGCAAATAAAGACTATTCCCAACAGCTTTTCCCATTTAAGTCAATGAAACAAAATCAGAATACACAAAAAATTAGAAAATTAGCTAAAAATACTACAGGATAAACAGTTACCTGTTTCAGGGAAGGTAAAGTATGAAATGCCATATTGGTGGTACAGAAAAGTATATCAGAATTTCCTAAAGCACATTTAGGATTGCATACATTTTCCTTCCTTATCAAATGTTTTAAGGGTTCTCAGGTTGACTTTAACTTCAATGGTGTATTTCAGAATACTTATTATATTTTATCAAAATTATTAATTATAACTACCTGCTTAAAAAATTAATTCGCTAGATTTGAAACTTACCTTAACAGAGCCTTCAGAAGTAAACTTATGATACATTAGCAGCCCATTTTCTTCATAAGTTCGGAAATTCAGAGTAACATTCATTGTTTTAATACCTTCATATCCACGTAACTTGGCATAAGAATTGTCAGTAAGAAATGTCACAGGAATAATGGGCAAATCCTAAAAATGTGGAATAGATATAGGTATAAACATACAATTAACAGATGCTACAAGGAAAATACATATATAAAATATTACATCAATATAAAATGAATAAAAGAGAATCATACCGGACAGTTATGAAAAGTGTTCACTCTATCATACACAATTGGGCTGTATTCATCATGATTTTTTATTTCATATATGAAATTTGTTGAATTCAAGTATAGATTCTCCATACATCCAGTGAAATTCTGTACTACGGATAGGCCGACTTGCTTATTAGGCACTCCACCAATGTAAAACTGAAACAAGAAAAGATAAATTATAGCGATTTCCATAAACTACATACTCCTTGAGTGATTCTACCGTGTCTAGAAGATTACGTACTCCTCTGTTAAGGTTAAGGCGGGCAAATTCTCCTTTTACAGCCCCTTGTATCATTACTCGGTCAACAGAAAACACAATTTCCCGTCTATTCCGTGAAATGACTACATCATGCCAAAGATTGTCATCCAAGAGACTACCAACTGATAAACTGGTCATCATTCCAGATCCTAAAAATAGAGAAGATAGTTAAACTTACGCTACATAACATATAAAACCAAAAATAGACTAAGGAATCATGATAAATTCTGAGATTTTCTTGAGCTTGCACAACAACTTCAGAGGAAACACAAGGTCTGAATAATTTTTTGTTTCACAATTGAAGGTTTATCAGAGATACCTAGTGATAAATTTGACATCTAAGAAGTGAGTAAAACATAAAACTGTACACAATACTAAAATAATAACTGCTATTGCTTTCTTAGTTAGTACCTGATGACCACTCAAGAAAGTAAAAATTTATTTATTTATTTGACCCTTTATTAGGGAGGTTAGGCCTAAGTGGGCATCTCTTCCACCTAACCTCGTATGTTGCCAAAATGTGAATAATTATACATTAAATTAAAACAAAAAGACAGAGTAGAGTGTGGGGAAAAATCTTTGCAACTGAAGGTTGATAAAGAAAAACCCACGTTGTGGGAAAACACCCACAGAAAAGGGGGGTGAAAAAAAAAATGCAAAAACACAGTAAAAATAACAATTAAGTATAGACAATAATAAAATTACATAAAGCATATACATAAATCAATGAATTTACTCAGTTAATAAGAGGTCATACGTTTTCACAGCAAGAGAAAACTCTGTAAGGGACACTAAGTTCTGTCATTTTCACCCCCAAAAGGATTTTACATGGTAACATAGTTTTTCTTAGTTTATATATTTCAACAAACAGGAAGGGTATCAACTTCACAAGGTAAATTCTTTGTTGATCATTTGTACAACGGTTAACTGATGTTATATCAACAGCCTAATTAGTCATTTAAATATGACTTTCCAATGAAAATAATCTAAAAGGGAATGACTTTATCATTATTGCGTTCATAATGGCTGGTGTTGAAAAATAGAACTTTCTAAGATGCTAATATTTGCCTTTGCTATGAAAAAGACATTCAAGGAATCTTGGCTATGTTTCCCCAATAAAGATAACAGAATTATGAGCAATCTTTCCTCTGAACACAAATCGACCTTCTTTCAATTGCACTGATATAGCTCAAAATATTACACTGATAGTGTGATCAAAAAGACTTTAATTAGAAATATAATTATAATTAACTATATTACTTATATTCAAAGTGTATGATAAGTAAATTAGAACTATAATGATGGACTTCACTGACTGACCAATAAATGACATATAATGAACATGAAAAATTTTTTTTTTAAATAAATATATGTAGATATACACACAGTAAGTACTTCTTACCAAGGTCAATATTTAAAAGCATTCTATTATCCTTTAATTGCAATGCAAAATAATCTCCTTGGGAGCCTCGGCTGTACATAATAACACCATCAGCAGCACTTGTGCGAAAACGAAAGCGTATTGACTCCCGAAGAGCTGCTATTGGATTTCTCATCAAGTCCCATCTAAGCAGAGATGATCCATTGAAGTAAAGGTTGTCAGCCACTGAAATAATAATAGGATTGTTACACACAAGAAAAATTAAAATATTGGTAAGTAAACCATACAGGAACACTGTAATTAAAAGAGTACAATAGCATTAAGAGAATGCTAATTAAATTATTTTTAGCATATTAATGAATGATTGGGAGCATATAATGTGAGCATTAACAATCTTAAATATTTTTTTCAAAACTTTAGGAATATCAGTAAAAAAGTAAATGGGAAGAAGCATGCATGAAGTAATGCTACTGTAAAAAGTCTGAAGATATCATAATAGCCAGCTCAGAAGAGGCGAGTTTTAAAATAGGATATAATGGCTTAATCTCCATGGAGTGAATAAGAATTTAATTTACATAATTCCACCGATCCATTTCAAAGAGAATCATCTTCAAGGATTTGTTTTAGTTCTGAAATTTGCCTCATAAAGTCAAACTCTAATTTGTAGAAAACATTGAACTGATAGACTTCAAACTTCTATGTTAAACAATGAGATATCAATATTTGAAAAATTAAAATGCCACTATCAATAAATAAACCACTGAACCCACTTTCCATACATACCATAATCACAACCATAAAGTTCTGTTCGCAATGATATTCTGTCTCTCCATCGCGTAGGATTTATTCTAATCCACTGAGCAATAACTGGTACTTCAAATACATTTTTATGAGGTTGATCGCCATTTCTATTTCCCCTGAACATCTGCAAATTAATTATGTCATAGAAAGAATGAAACATTATATATCAATTCCAAAGCCTCCAATTTTATTTTACATAATGATGGTCAAAAATGGCTAAGTAGATTATTTTTATGAATGAGATCTAAATTTTGATGCAATAGTTTCAAAGTAAGAAAGGGTAAATAAATGGAGAATAGCTGAGGAAAGATGAAAAATGTTAAGCAGTTCAAAAAGAAAGAATTAGCAGAAACTGATGACAGTTATCCTTCCTTGGAAAGACCGAGATGGAGGTATGAAAATATGAACAGATTTTTCAAACTGCATTCTAAAGAAAGACAAACTTTTCTAGGAGCTATTTAGTTAGAAAATCAGCATTTTAGAATCATGCAATATGCTTTATCCAATTATTTCTTAAGTTTTCTCTGTAATTGCAGATAAAAAGGATCCTCAACATGAAGGTTTTATTTTCAAATGTGATATAATATAAATTATAATAGACGATTTTAGAGGATAGAAAATTAATGATCTTCTAACAATTATACGCAAATCCTGAAGTTTATCCAAATGATATTACTCAGCCCATCCCAGTGTTATAAAAAAGAGAAAGCATTGAAGTTTAGCTCATAGAATAGGAGAAATGAAAGGGAATTTTTTACAATATTTTCAATTTTATAATGGTTACAACAATAAAATCAAATTTTATAAACAATGAAATAAATTATAAAAATTACAAAATAAAAATTATCACCTTGAAGCAGATATGCATTCATAGCAGCAGGAAATAAATAAGAGAAAATAAACAGTTTATGGATATACTAGCAAAATATGATAAAAATACCAATGTATGTACAAATTAAGCTCTCCTACACAGTAAAGAAGCAAATATATATTATATTAAGTATAATTTTGCATGCAGTCATCAGAAGAGGTAAAATATTTTCTAGTTTAGTAGGTTATTTTGTTGAAAGATGAAGGAACAAAAGAATCATCTCAGGAAGAAGATAGATGATAAAACAGAGATCAGTTAGGAGTTTCATGCATATGTGATGACATGTAACAGAATTATCACGAAATTATACTAAACAATCCAACAGTTTATGAAGCATAAATTTTATTATAGAAACTGGAGGTTTGGGCAGATAGAAGACCTCCCTAATACAGTAAAGACAATACCAAAGTCACCTTGACTTCATTCAAAACAAACATATAATTACACATAAACTTAGCGCCTAATACTTGTACAGAAGTTTTTCGATATTTTTCAACACGGTAGAGACCAATTTGCAATCCTCAAGACAATATTATGGCCCAATGAACAATAAAAAGAAAGAAATATCTAAAACTGAAACTCATTTTCACATAAAAATAAATAAAATAAATCAGGATGATTGATTTTATACAAAACATGTCAGCACTGGCATGGGTAAAACAAGTTTCCAAGACACAATAATTGATATTCTTTTATAATTTAAACCAAACAGAAACTGCATAAAGTAAATTTTCTTCCAAACATAAAACTAAGCATAAGCTAACTGCTCAACCTCACGAACAACAAAAAGTTGGAATCGTGACAAACCACTGACAAGATGCTTTTTATTCAACAAATATATAATCACACTCAAAGATACCTCAGGTTCTCCAGTTGCACTGGCATAACTTTTCCAATTATCTCCATCATCTGAGTACTGAAAAATATATTCTGTGACATATTCTCTTGTTTTTGAGCGGCCTTGTGTCACAATGGATCTTATCTCTTTTCTACTAGCCAGTTTTATCTTAAGGAACTCATAGTAATTGTTCTCCTTAGGAGTCCAAGCCGAATTCCCTGGATTAGACAGGGAATGTAGCAAGAGAAAAGGAAAGGAATTGAATTAGTAGAGTTAGCTCAGTGAAACATGCTTAGGTGGATCTATACCAGGAAAAAGACTATTCATACTAAGGTGAAGTTAGTTCACTAAATTAATGTGAATCATATCCCAATTCCCAGAACTATTACAGGTTAATTTAAGAAACTGTTGTATTGAAAATGTTTTGAATCCATTTAACAAGTTAGTACACAGCAAAGCATCCTCCATGTGCTAAAGAAAATTTAATAATTAGTTACTCGCCCTCACCAAAGCAATGATTAAGGATTTTGCTAGCATCTCTGAAGTATGTTAAGAGAAAATAACCCAATAATAAATATACATAAAGATGAAATCAAATAAAACATTTCTTTCATAATTTATGCTACTTAATTTAAGTATACTAAAATTAATGTGCTAAGAAACAATAGTTAAGAAGTACATACCCTTCTCCGAACCAAATGAATAACAGGGAATATATTAAAGACAGGAAATGCTAAAACGTGTCACTGGGATTAATTCAAAGACAAACAAGTATATACCTTAAAATTATGGCTGCTTTATTCATGTGAATGTGGTGCTGTTATTGTTTCCAGTATCAGAAATGCTCACTACAAAATACACCTAAAACCCACTACAACACCAATCATACATTACTACTCTAATGAAGACCAGAAATAAAAATGGATTCATTCCAAGTAGAGAGGATGTTCATCTATAACATTCATTGCTGTTTTGGAGCTTCTCATCAAATAGCTACCTTAACGTTGCCATCGGGAGCCTTGTAATCAGCATAGTCAAGCCCATTGCTCCCATAGCTGATGCCATACTCCATGACAAATTCAGATGAATGAGGCCTGCCCTGAGTGCTTACACCTGTGACATTCATCATCTGACCCAGGTCAATAATGAGATACTGGTCAAAATCTGAACTAGCGGCAGTCCATGCATTTTCGCCTGGGAGCAAATCAACAGAAATACAGAGGTGAAACATATCAAAATGAACACGCATAACCATGCAACATATAAATGAAAATAAAAGTACTTAAAAATATGATATCATTCAAAGTGATTTTCTACTCTTCTAACCTAAGCATCACGATCAAATGACATTATGCATCTCATGCATTTAAAATTAGGTAATACGTTTGTGTACTCAATCTAGGATTCTAAGAAAAAGTATGCTTTGATGTTTTCAAAATTGATTTTTTAAATCTTCGGTAAGAAATTGATAATGAAAATTTTCTAATAAAAGGAGAAAGCAAAGCTATTTTGAATTTAAATTTCCATTTTATTGAAATATTGAGCAAGCAAATACATCAAACTTGCAATGTAATTAACACATACCATAATATGCAAATAAAATAATACAATGCCAATGTTCTAGATACATAAACATAATTCTAAACAGCAATACATAAAAAAGTGAACAAAATATTACGGTAACTCAAACAGGCTTGTCTTCCTTGAGAAGGAAATTTTTACAGAACTGTAAATCCTCTGGGATCAGTGGTGAGCATCCACTGAGAATTTCATTGAAGCTAATGAGATCGAACATAGTAGTTTGGTAACCTGAGTAACCAGAATATGTTTCTTTCTCTTTGCATAAAGCGACAGCGACACAATGATCATCATCTACGAGAGATTCTTCAAAAATCCAGTCATTTAAAACAGCACCACCTACACATACTGTGGAATCAGTTGTAACACCATTTCTGGAAAGTTTATCAGTAAGGATATTGAAACTTATCTGTTGCAAATCTACCGTAATCCCAGTACCAGTAGCTTTCACGTAGCTTTCTTTTAAGCACCAATGTCTGCAAAACATGGAAAGCATTGACTTATCTTTCAGTCGAATGTCTGTATCATCCTTACTGCCAGCTCCCCTAATTGTTTTCCATTCTTCCCCAGAAAACTGACGAGACATTATACGGAAAAAATCATGCAAACCTTTTCCTCCAGTGTATTCTAATTTCATCACATCAACACCAAGTTTGATAGCACACTTCGATAATTCACCTGCAAGAACAGTAAAGCTTCCTTGATGGGAAACGTTAAAGAAAGGTTTTACCTCTAAGTTCTGTATGTCGTTAACCAAATACGGCTTCCCGGAGCTATCCCTGTCAAAAACAATTTTGTTGTAAGGGATTCCGGTGGTATCAGCAACATATTTTCTCATCATAAGTCGCCCAATTAATGAAGCTTTTGCGTCTTTCTTATACACGAAGCGACCTATTCTTTGTTTTTCTTCCGTCTGAATACAACTTGACGCTTTAATGAGTTCCGATTCGGTTGGAATCCAGGATTCAAAGTCAAACGCCCATCTAACAGGATTAAGTCTTTGTATACCAGATTGCTTACATAAACGTGCATACTCCATTTCAAGGATAAAAAGCTACAAATAAATTACACCAACATTAAGGGAATAAATGTCTTTTCGATTACCACAAGTAAACCATTCAAAAATTTCTAATTAAATTTCTGGATAGATATGAAGGGCACCACACACACACACACGTCTATTATTTAATGTCTGGTCTAATTTTCTTGTTAATTGTCTTTCTTATTACCGTTTAGTCTTGCATTTTGAGGACCTCTATCACGTAAAGATGAAGTGGCAGAGAACACAGCTTTGTCCAGAAGTGGTTCATTACAGTCATCTGAAAGAGATTTTCGGCAAAAATTCAATGATAGCTTCTTCTTAAAATCGAGACGTCAAATACAACAGAATGTATTCGGGAGGTAAACTTTAATTATATCAAGATTTGTAAAATCTTAAGAAATGGGAATAAATAACGCCATAATAATGGTTTTAGTTAGCGCATATTTTACCCACTGAAACACTGTGTTTATACATTAAATGTAATTATTACAGTAAAAATGTTTACAATGGATTGTCTTACCTGTTCCGGCAACGTAAATCACTTGTAAAATTAAAAATAATGCACACAGCTTACAGGACGCCATAACTACCTACAAAACCACTCCCTACATTGCCCACAACCTAACTGAATAAAATAAATGACTCACTTGAACCGTCAAGAGGATGATCGGCAGTGCGTCTGTTATGCGTTTTTTATATTCTTCTTGGTAAAGTTACCTTCTTCTTATTAAGATTTAATCTATTAGTAAATTAAAGTAGACATTCCATGTCAACACAAATACGTAATAAATTTTTAAAATGCTCGTGGTGTTAATCATCTTCTTCTCGTTAATAGTCTCCTTGCTTATGTCGAAACTGGCGGCTGATATGATTTTATACCGAAGTAATTTTGTAAATATTTGTTAAAACGACGATTTCATATAGAAATTATACATAAGTTTATTGGAATATATTACTGTCAAAATTAAAGACCGGTTTTTTTGGTTCTTATGAAGTGAACGTCCTATTTGGGTACTTTCATCCGCATCATGTAATATCGATGATTGTTAATAATTTACCGTGGTCTCCGAATACGCTGTGGAATAATCCAGTGGTAGTTTCACCTGCTTCAACAAGAGATGTTTGAAGGACAATGGTATCGCCTAACTTTAAAAAATACATACATTATACATACGTAATTTTCAATCTCATGGATGTCCTATAATTACGTGTTACATTTTTCTAATATTATCTTTCTGGTGTATTATTTGTTAAATTTACCTATTATTTAAATGAACAATGTAGATTACTATGATTTACTGCACGATTCAATCCATAACTGTGTTCAATAGGAATGAACCATCACATTGTCATTGTTTTTTATTTATGAGAAATTGATTTAATGAAGATTAGGAGTTTTTTTACATATTACTGTTGATATAATGTGTTCAAAATTTTTATGCAATTTAATTATTTCATAGTTCACATAAGATGGAAACACTGATATTATTCTTCCTATTTGTAGAGCATGATTAAAATCCAACCAGTATTTACTATAAGTGAACATTAATATGTGTATGAAACAGCTTACTTTTATGGATTTAAGACTTCATTCATATAATTTTACGGTTATTAGAAGTGCAGCTCCATCAAATTGAATTTTTTTCATTGATTCGCGGTTAACGTTTAGTGCAGTTTCCATTAAAGCAATTTTATGTATGTCTTTTAATAGAAGTAACCTATCATTTGGCAGTGAGTGGTAGTTGTTTTGAAAGAAAGGCTGCTAGGCAAGCATAATGAAACGCTTCGAAGGAAAGATGGAAGATAGACCATTGCTATTTGACCTGTGTGATGGTGATAAAAATAGCATAGCAATACTAGTGGAAGAAATTGCAAGGCAACTACTTAAACTCATCATCAGCAAAACAAAGTATTCTATCATTAAATTGATTTCATAATATTAAATCTCTGTAATTTGTTTAAATATATTTTAGATCTAAAGAAGAAAAGACAAAATTAAAGAATAGATTAAAAGAACTGGATGAAGAAAACTCAAACTTGTGTGTACAAGTGGCAGGACTGAATCTGTTGCAAGAGGAGCACAAGTTGTTAAAAAATGAGGTGAACATGCGGAATTATATCATAGCTTTAGCAGTACACTTCAAATGAGTCTTTATTAAATCTCATTGCATTTTATTTAATTTTCTTAATAACCGAAAATACATTTTGCTCGATTTAAAAGCATCTGTATTTTTCCCTTATTTACAAAACAAATGAATTAGTCAAGGATGTTTTATCAAGCAGCGGAAATGTTTTAAAATAAAATTACTACTCTTTTATCATAAATATTTATTTTGAGCTTTTCTATTTGATAAATGATTAAATAAATAGACTTTGCTTAAATTTGCTTTTTCAATGGTCAGTTTAAGAATGAGAAAAAATTTCTGATGAAATTGCTGACAAATGTAGAAATATAAATAATTAATATAATAATTCATTGATATAAAAGAATTACTTCAATATGCGTTGCATATCCATTTCTTAATTCTGTGTTCAGTGGAGAGGAGATAGAATCAGTGTAAATCTATGATATTTTTCTATGAGATGGGGACAAAGTGGCATGAAGGTATGAAATTTTCACAGACCTAGTTGGATGTAACTAGGATAAGTTTTAGAAGTCAGAAGAGTAATATATATCTAATATGGCAATGAATTATCTCTATTTTTCTTGATTAGAAGTAAATATTTAGTAAAAACTGTGGCTGCCATTCTCTTGTTATCCTTAACTTCGGCGACCTCTGAATAATAATAATAAAGCATCTTTTACGAAGGGAAAATTGAAACTAATAAGTCTCACATTTACAAAGAAATAGAAATTACTTCAGAGGAAAGAATATGAATAAATTGCGTTTTTAAAGGAGGTTGTAGGAAAAAACGGATTGAAGTAGTAGTTTTTACTCTTTAATTAGAGAGAATTAAAATTTAAACATATTAGAGATTTGAAGGCCATCTTTAGAACTGCCTTTCCCTCATATCTGCTAATCGGTACATACAGGTGGGCTTGAAAAAGAATATTTTTTCAAATTTATATAATGTCATTGTATTTGTGTTTCTGCAGAAGAACATTTTGACTATACATAAGGGCTTAGTTTTTGATGTTTCAATTATTGCTTCAATCTGTCTCAACTGTGTCTAATTACAATTACAGTCATTTTTTTCATTATTCTTATATACCGGTTTATTTATCTGCTACCATGTTGTGATGAATGAATTATTATTCATGTGTTGCATGTTGTAAGATTGAGGGAAATGAATCTATAATTTGTCTAAGTCTTGATCGTGGATGTGACTATAAGAAAGCTGTTAGTTATGAGGGATGCTAGGTAATGATTTTCATTTATTGTCAACCTTATAATTGTTTCTTATAGGATCTTTGTGCTACACTTCCATGGAATATTATTTTTAATGTTCTGGTCCAATAAGGGAAACAATGTCAAACTCCCTCACTCCTACATATCTTGTTCACCTCATTCCCACTGTAGGGTAGTAGATAGAGTTCAAGGTTCCAGTCAGCCTTTGCATTGATGATGTGCTAATTGACCATCTAAAAAAATGTTTCATTGCAATACTTGCAATATCTTTTTCTTAGTGTTGAAATAATTCATCAACTTTTCCCATATTTAAAAATTATAGATCAAATATAATAAGATTATTCATTTTAGAAATTTTGAATGCATTTAATTATATGCTTTAACAGGTAATGCATTTGAAAGTTACCTGTAAATTTTTAGAAGGCAATAATGCCAGCATCTTAAGGAAATGCAATGAATTGCAACTGAGGTTGCAGGAGAATATCATAGCTAAAGATGGAAAGTCTGACAATATTCTTCAAGAACGGCAAACTCTGATCCTAAAAACGCAGAAACTAAAGTACAAAGTCAAGCAGCTCCAAGAGATAAACCAAAAAATGGTATAGTTATTTAGAAATTATGAAATGAAATTAACATTTAATCTGTTATGTGTCATTTTAGAAATCAATTGTTTCATTGAAGGAAGAACACGTAACAATAATCAATCGTGTAGAAGTAGTGTTGGTTTAAGGTGCGTAGACAGCTTTGGTCATTTTGCATCTTAACCTGTTATATGTTTTAGCATTATTCTTAAAAACAAAACAATTGCATCATTCTTCACCATACAAGAATGGTTGTGTCATAAAAAGCTAAAATAGATAAATAAATATATAAATAGTTTTAAAATCAAAAATTAAAAGAACAGCAAAACTGTAGGACATAAAATAAAGGACATTATTATTTCCTAAAAGTAAAACGAAATCAGATAATCCAAAATTTCCTTATATTAGTAGAAACAGCTCTGTGTCTTTCATAAAGGATATGACCTTATCTATCATGTTGGTTACAATAATCAATCCTCCAGAATAATACACTATGGCAGGAGAACTGGAATCTTTTGTGTAGTGCTGAAATATTCTATATTAGAGGTTGAAAGATTGAATGTATATAGCAATGAATGATAAAATAATTGTAATATTTTTCTTGTGATGATGGATTCAGTATGTATGATCCTAACCTCAGCCTAATGTACACTCTGACTTTGAATAGTTAGCAACTTCATTGAAATCAGTTAATTTGAACTGATTGAAAACAGCTTATCCATGGACTTGTGTTTTAATTAAGAAAATGCTAATTCTTAATCAATAAGAAAATGCTCTCACACTTTTAGTGATTAAAAGAAGGCTTTAGAAAGTTGGTTCAAAGATAGAGATTTTTTCCAAATAATGTAATCACCTAATAAGTTATTACCCATGTGATGCAATGATAATGTTCGGCTATCCACTGATTGAAGCTGAAATCTCCTCTCATTGAGGGATTGATGATCAACTGTGAGACTATCAAAATATTTATGTATATACTTTTACTATTCTTAACTGCAAAATGTATGGACGTGGCTAAGAACTAATAACAGCATACAGTTAACTCTTGGAATGCCTGCACTGCCTTTTTAGGGAGGTTCCAGCCATTTAGAATACATCATTAACTGACTGGAAGCAGCACTCTCCTACGTA
Organism: Sympetrum striolatum; assembly: GCA_947579665.1. Taxonomy (NCBI): domain Eukaryota; kingdom Metazoa; phylum Arthropoda; class Insecta; order Odonata; family Libellulidae; genus Sympetrum; species Sympetrum striolatum. Next base: position 30,984,329 of record OX388341.1, read on the forward strand.
CTTTTTAAACTGTTTTTGGACAATTTATGGCATTTTTATGAGGCTGTTACATCATTTTGAAAATTACAATTGTTTTGCAAAATTTTAGGGCTGAGAAAAGGTTAAAGTAAAAATCAATGTTGGCAAAGTTTGAAATTACCAAAACTCTGTCAATGTATTCCTCTATTCTTAATGGAATTTAAATGATTTTTTTTTCATTTTGCATGATAAAATCAAAATCCTTTGCTTTCCTTTGTATAATAAGAGAAAATTCATGATGCATTTACAGTATAACTTTCTTCAAAAATCAATAACGTTAAATAGAATTATATAAATGTATTATGGAGGATTACCACCAACCTGGGTGTATACCAGGCAGGGTATTTCATTTTTCCTCCCCACACAGGGATGACAACCACCTGGCCTAGTGCCTATTTATAGCCTTTTAAGAGTAAATACATAATTGATAAATATTTTTTAGATATCTCAATTTTCAGCATCATTGAACTAATAATATCTTGTATTGACAAGCATTACTTGGATATAATTGCAAGCAGTTGACAATAAATACTATCAGTATTTTTATTATTAACCTTACTTATGCAATAAGGGAGTTCTTATTGTATGATCTCATATTCCTAGTGTGAAGAAGTTGAAAGATATAAGAAAAGTTTTCATGGAAAATGTGATGCAGCTGTGCAGGTCCAAGTTGAAAATCAAAAGTATGTGCTCTCAGTTTTTTATAAGTGTATAAAGAATGTTATTTATTTATTAAGACCTATTTAACTGTTTCAATGCGGACTGATTCTTGGATATTGGCTAAAGAGCCATTTGAGGATCCAAATGTATGGCTAGCTCTTTCTTCCTGTAATATAACCGATGCAGGAAAGGGCCTGCTCAAGAGGCCGTGCCCCACAGGTTAAGATCCATGAGGACCGCTCAAGTGGTCTTCTGCACTGACTGTTAATAGCTCAAAATTCCAATCATTTAGCTGAACTAAGTTCACAATATCAGGTAGATCAAATCAATACTGTGCCTACTTAAGTATCTTGCATTGGTAAAAATTCATTTTCAATTTAAAATAACGTGATTGGGTAAAAATTTTGATATCCTGAAAATTGCAAGAAATTATTAATTTTGTGTAATTTGGAGAAGCAAGTATTACAATTTGGAGAGGAAAAAAATAAATCAACTATCAAACCTTCATCAAAACTAATGTTGCAAACTGAGAAGAATATTGCATCAATGTAAACACTTGCTAGTATTTTATTTAATGGATTCATGTCTTACTTTTGCTGATAATGCTAGATAGTCATCACATTTTTATGTTTCTATTCCCAGATTTAAAAAAGAAGGAAGGTCATTCATGGACAATAATACAGAAAGTTTGAAAAATAGTTCAAATATACAACAAGACATTAGAAAAATCAGAAAATCAAATTCAATCTCAATGAATGAAGAAGCTATACTCAATGATCTTTTCTTTGGAAGAAGTAGTGATAAATTTCTATTTAGTGATAGAAATGCTATCTTAAATTACATATAATTATTTTTTCTTATTTATTTTTTCAGAATGAAAATAATTGTAACTATTCATTTGAACATAAAGTTGACATTTTAATTTAAATTTGAAGTAATTATCAATAAGACTATCCCAAAAGATTTAAAATAAGGTTGTCTTATTGTTATGAACAACATCATGCATAGGCAATGACTTGGTAAATTCAGTTCTAGGCTTAGTCCACAGACTTAATCAAGGTGATATTTAAATTATTATAAAAATACTGTGTGATGTTTTATTGGAAATCATGCTCAGAAAAATATACAAGAACCTATTTACATATTAATATTTACAACAAATTTTTCAATGTACAGTTACAATTATATTACACATGTTTATATATGTAAAGAAATTAGGCTAATGATGGTTATTATATTTTTGACAAGAGATAAATCATACAACAATTGTTTGGGTTCATTAAAAAGATATTATCTTGAAATTATGATAGATAAGTGTGAAAATTATCCATGGGCTCTAATGATTTCAATGATGAAATATTCACTACCTATTATTCTCTTTTGTGTACCTCTCACAGTGGAATGGAATTTCTTGAAATTAAAAAAAATTAAAATCATTTCTAACATGAGACTCACACAGATTTCATTTAATTTCCTTAGTTTTCTGAAGAACATTCTGATGGATAAAGTGAAAGCGTAGAGGAGTGATTATTAAGCTAATTATGACTTAAATTTCATTTGATTTTTTTGTGAATTTTTTGTATCAATACACAACATACAGTTAATAATTAAACCACAAATGATCATTCTTCTATAATCCCCATTTTAATATTTTGTAATTGATTATTAAGTCTTAATGGTGCATTAAATCGGCAAAGCCTTGCTGGGGCATCAATAATTTTTAGCAAGAAAACACACAAATAGATAAGATATCCTTGATTATAAAGAAAGATTCAGGTATTTAATTGCAAAATCTTTTGGAATGTTCTTACAAAAATATTTTTAATGCATATCAGTATGTTGCAACTTCATACTGATGCTGAATTGTCTCCTCTTCTAAGAAAACTTCTGTTTATTTTGTGAGCATTCTCTTTTCAAAAAGCATTTGCCTAATTCTACATTGGTTAGTTTCTCTATTTCATTATTTACAAAAGTCTATGATTTTATTAATAGTTTTGGTAGTATTTAAGGCATTTGGAGAAGTATGCATTTTGTTGAAATCAGTTATAAGATATTTATGTATTTCTCAAAAAATAACTGGCTCAAGGCAAGAGCAGAAAGGTAAATAAACCAAATTTTTACCCAATCTTTGCAAGAGTAAAACAAACCTGTTTTATTCTTGATGCTCTTAATGAGTGGCATAAAATTTTTGACTTAATCTAGAGTAACTAGTGAATGTTAAGCAACTACTAATTTCATGAAAGCATTCTCTCCATTGAGATGATTTTTATAATTGGCATGATATTTTGCATAAGTGAATTGTATTGCAAAGTCTAGAACCTCTATGACTCACCTAAAGTGAGATATGTGAAAAAGTTGGATATGTATTTTACTGAATAATGGATTTTTGAGGAGAAAATATACTAATACAATGCTCAAGCGAAGGCACATTGATTAGAAGCTGATGAAATAGGTATTTGTAGCACCATCAATATTTGCTTGCAATGACTGAATGTCACTTATGGTACCATCCAAAAAACGTCTGGAGGCTTAAATGATAAGGATATCTCGTTAAATTTTCCAATGGGCAATAAAACTTTCTGAGAATTTTATTGTAAGAATTTTGGATTTTCACTGTTAAGGTTTTTGGTGAGCAGGCCAAATTTATTAGCTTCAATTCAATTCTTGTGACCCACCTAAATGGTTGAGGTATATTTATGGATAATGTCATTACTTGGATTTAGTTACAAAAACTGTTTCTTGATTATTCTAAAAATCTAGGGACATTTTTATTCAAATTAATTTGGTAATTTAATTAAACTTTTATCTATGTCTGAGGTGATTCTTATAAAGGGATGAAAATCTTACATTAGCATTGTCAAATTTAATATACTACAGATATTCTTTATTATTAATAATGCTGTCAATCATATTAAAAGCCTAAATTAATATTTGAAAAATAAATTATCAACAATTATAAAAAAGAAAAATAACGGTAAATAGGTTGAAAATACTGAGATTTATTCAAGTGGTATTATTTGGAGAGTGTCAGTGATTGTATTCCTCTTTCCTCTGAGAACAATAACCAAATATTAGAATTTTAGGCAAAAATATCAACAGAAACAGTTTATTTTGCAAATAAAACTCAATAGCTTTATAAACATGCTAATTTGTATATACAGTTGAAGAAATGGCCATTTAGCACAAATATACAGTACAATATATCATAAAATATTTTTTGTGACAAATTTCTATGGCCCCAGTGGTTAAGCTTGATTACTTTCATTTTTGCTTATTAGCAGTCACTTTGATGTGTTTACTTTTTATATATATAATATACTCAGTGGAGAGCAGCTCTTATGACATTCTACATTAATGCATTTGCATAGCAGTTAACAATCTTTTTTTTAATCATGATAATTATAAGACAAAATAAGGAAACAATCTTTCTGGTTTTTAAGTGGGTCACTTGATATTCACACTGTAATCAAATGTTACAGCACTAATAAATGACTAGTTTTCATTATACTGGGATCATTACAAAAGATTAACTAATGTAAAAATTTATGATATTTAAATAATTGGAAAAATATTATATAATGATGAAGGACATTGCCAAAAAATTATCTGTATACGAGTAAGATTTGAGAACAAAATATCCCATAGTACTAAATTTTTGGGCACCTTTACTGTTACTTAATTTAGTATAAGTAATATTTAAAAATTAAAACAATTTTTCTTTAACAACTGTTTAATATATAAAAACTGAAATCTGGATAATAAAAGTTAATATCAATACACATTCTGAACCCTTTTTTTTGTTATTTTGAGTCCTTAATGTTCAGAAACTGCACTTACATGTTCATAAGAATAAGCTAAAATAATATAACACAGAAATAAAATTTAGAAATTTTCATTGCTATGTAACCCATATTCTCAAACCGAAGGACTTCCTGGGTAAATGTCTGTTTATCACACCTACTATGAATTTGCTTTGCTATTCAACATAACTTCCTTAGAGAGGTATATAAGCAACATTTTCTATAAGTGTCTTTATAATAGCAGTCTTTTTACTTTTGTATAACAAAGTATGCAGTATAATTACTGACAATTTATTTTGAGCGTATTTTTGAATTTCAGTGAAACTTTTATCCCTAAGAAATCTTTGAGATGAAAACCGCAAGACTTCAGTCTTGTTGATTTCAAGTCTTCTGTGGAAAGATAAACTGTTATTTTACAATGGCCCTCAAGAAAATGCTAAATTAAAAATTTCATTGGCTAAACTATACTTATAATGTAACATACTATTGGATTTAATATTTGATTACAACTGAAATCCAAACAGTTTATGTCCTTTTTCTGTGTACATTCAAATTTGTTCTACAACCAGTAAGACTATAGTAAGATTACTCCAATCACTAATCAATTTTTTTTTCAATAAGAAATAGTGCTCAAACCTTTGGAACTGAAAAACAAATTATTTTTAAGAATAACTGAAATCATACCAAATGAGTGAGATCATTTTAATTTTGTTATCACCGAACAAAGTTTAGTACTTTTATTCTGAATAATTTATTTTGAGTGTCCATGATAGACATATTATTATTTAATGTAAAATTAACATTTTACATTCAACATAGAATTGCATCTACAGTATCCTTTTGTGAAAATACTGCATAATTTCATATGCATGATTAAAAATTTAAAGCTTCCATTTCAGTAATTTCAACAAATATCTAAAATATAGAACTAAATAATGTTTTTATACAAAATATTTGGTGATTTAAGATAACTTATGATATTAAAATATGTTAACTACTTGCAGGTCTTGCTGGTTGACATGCTAGATCTTTAATTCATTTAGGTCTATTGGTTTGGTATTATTTCTTTTCATAGAATAATTAACTAAAATAATTTCTCAAACCAGCAGATGTAACTGATTGTGATACTTTCACAAATTAATGATTTCCAGGGTATATAAAGTTTCACTGTGAATCATAATTATGAATTTACCTTCTGCACTAATTCATGTAATGTTTCTGTTGAATACAAGACAAAGCAAATTCAATTGTTAATCAGAAAAGCTCTTAGTAATTATCACAGCCTTTAAATGAAAAATTTTCTTTAATAAAAAGCACTTATTTGAGAAAAGATGTACAAGATGACCAAGCTAAAGATGAGTAGCCAACTGAACTTAACTACTGAATTTCTGTTTGGTTAATTTTCTTACTACATTATTATGCACATAATTGTATTCAAAGAATATTGTAAAATTTAACTTTATATCACTAGAAAATTATGGCAGTTAACTCGCAATAGATCTCTTAAATGTCTTGAATATTTAATAGTATTTGTAACATGCCTCCTAATAGAATCTGTAATCACCAAAAACTAAATTTATGCAAATATGGAATTGAAGTGAAAACAATTCTGGATCCTCTAAAGAGCATCCCTGAATTTAATAGCTGAAATATCATATGGGAAATTAGAATGATAATATATATCTTCAGTGGTCATTGAGTATGTTTCCATTATATGAGGACTATGAAAGATGAACTTGTTTTATCTCCCGCAACGAGAAAATAGGTATGTACAATTCAAAGAGCTTATTTAGAATAAATCATTATTTTTAATAAGGTAGTTTTATTTTTTGAATTTTAAGCCATAGGATTTTGCTAATTGCTTATAAGAATCTACCTAAATGATGAAGTTGATCATACAATAAGTATCATAAATGTTATCATAAATGCAGTAACTCTTTGTAAGAGATAAATCAAGAACATCAGAAAACTTATAAATTTGAAATAGTGCTCTGAAAAATATATATTTAAACCATAAAATGTCTTTCATGGATTGAACAATGAGTTCTATGAATTTAATAATTAAGTAGTAGTTACTTAAAATTTAATTTGCTTCAGTACTAAGAGAATTTCATGTAAACAAACCCTTTCCTTGAATTTACAAGAAATATTTCTTTGATCAGCCTGAATTCTTAGTAATTTTATCATTTAATTTCAAATATTTGAATTTGATATATTTTATTATAGAATGTGGGAAAAAATATAAAGGAACTGAATTTTGGAACATTCTATATTCAAACTAGATGTTTGCTGACTTGCAATTCAAATGATCTTTATTAATGACAATTTTATTTTAGATGATATTTAAATTAAAAAATAGAAAAAGCACTAGCTTTTACAGTCTACCTATAAGTTTTGGGTCTTTTAAGTAAACATAAAATCATAAACCTAAACTTCTGTCTTTTTATGCAATATTTACATAAAAGATAAACATTAAATAATGAATTCAGTATTTAAAAATGCCATTTCTAGCTCATGAAAAAATCACATTTGCATGATAAGTGAGTTAACATAAGAATTCACTGTATGAAAATATTGTTATTAAATTTCTATAAAAAATGTCTGTAGGGCAAATTAGTCTGAAACTATCTACTAAGTCCAATTTCTGTTGCAGTATGTTCCAATAGATGATTGAGCATCTTTTTATGTGGAAATGGACAGTATCAATCTACTTATGGTGGTCTGTATAATGCTAAATTTGGCACTATTCATGGTTTTCCTATTCACAAACTGATGAGTAGTGCATACATAAAATAAGCTTTAAATTATAATATCCTGAGTTATCTGAATTTTCAGATTCATATCTTGCTTATTTAATTCCTCTCTCTTTGGGGAAATCAAAATATTGGTTTACAAGGCCACTTAAAATATATCGAGCATATCCACGATGAAAAGCTGTCAGAATTTGGTCACATTTGTTATTCTTAATTGTAAATTAAAGTTCCTATTTTAATTAGGGTTGCTTGATAATTTTATCCCCTGATATATATTAGTGTCAATTCTCTTTTCATTATTACCTGCCAAAACCTTTGATCACTCTCTGATAAATAAAGATCATGGGAAAATATAGACTGGTAGCTGCTTTTTACCCTGTAGTGAAATATCACTTTTCAGACATCATTTTTCCATTTCCTTGCTGTCATAAGCTTCATGCTGCTCACAGAATTTTAGATATTGATTTTCCTCCAAAATAAATTGTAATATGCTGGCAATGAAAATAAAATTTACAAATAAATGAAAATACACAAACTTTTTAATTCCTTTAGAAATTTGCTTTTTCTATCCTACTGTTGGTATTGCTCTTTTGAGTGGTGACATGTAAAGCCATTACATTCACTCCTTCACTCCTTCCATCTTCATGCCATCAATTGTACTTCAAATCGAAGAAAATTATTGGGAAATAGTGCACAGGGAAATATGCACATGAATCTCATTTAAGAGTCCATTCATGGTAATTTCTTGAATTAAAAAACAATGCACAAAATCACTTTTTGGTCTACTGGTGCCAGGGATCAATGCATTTTGTGAATATCATAGCTCTTCGTCAGAGTTTCTCTTAGCTTCATATTCTGAACAGACATCAGTTCATCTGAGAATGCTTTTAACTCACCTACTTTGAGTTTTGATTACCTGATGGTGGAAAAAGTGACTTATCTCTGTTGCTTTCACATTTTCTCAGTCAAGGCAATAATAACAATTAACATTTTTCTTTAAATACAGCCCTATGAGAATCCTTTGTAGTGAATAAAGAAAAATATCAAGAAAATGGAATATGCCACAGGGAATACAATCCTGGCAATCACATCAATAGTCTTTGCAACTCGGATTGGATGAGGAGGCTCCTTCTTACGAACCTGGAAAAAAAGAGACAGTACTTTGATAATTTTTTCCACATATTATTCAAACCCAAATGACATGACCACAAATAAATCACATAATGAATAAAATTAAATATAAAGCTCAAACTTTTTTATTTGAGCAGAGACTTATTTTCTGTTAACCATTGTATTTTACTGCATAAGTGTGAATCATTGGGTAATAAAGAAGTAGCACTATATCAGCTAAAAAGATATCTTGCTGCAGCAGAAGGTATTTATAGTGAAAGATGGAAATACTTTGAGTTAGCACCCAACGTAATTAGCAAAGGGGTTCCCCAAGGGTTGGTTTTGGGCCTTATACTTTTCCTGCTATATATTAATGATTTGCCTACAAATTTTAAATGTTAAAACAATAATGTAATGGAAAACTGTAATGTATGCTGATGATGTTAGTATAATAACTGCTGTTAAAAAGCAAGTACTTCCCACCAGTTAAGTTGTTCACTTATTCAATGTATTAAAAACTGGTGTAGGAGTAATAATCTTAGCTTAAATAATAACAATACATAATTGATGTTTTTCTCCTAGCAAAAAGTCATCATTAGCAATAGCTATTAATGAATTTAATCTTGCTTCTGTTGATTGCACTGTTAAAATTCCTTGGTCTAAATATTGACTCTAATCTAAAATGGGACCGAGGTATAAAACAAGTCAGCTCTTCAGTGAATACAATTTTTTTAACTTATCTCTATCTTAAAACATACAGTTAGTTAAGAGGTATGATGACATTATATCACAGTCTCTTCTTCTCTAGAGTCACATATATGGTATTGTATTAGGGGGTTCTTCCTCCCACATTAATGAAATTTTTATAATTAAAAAAAAGATTGTTAGATTAATCTGTAATAAGCCTTTTCCAGTTCATTGCTATCCTCTTGTCAAAAGAATAGGCATACCAACAGGCATACAACAGTGAAAAACAAGCATATATACTTACTATATAGTGTTCTGTACGTGAAAAAACATATTGATGATTTTACAAAGAATAGTTCCATCCATTCTTATCAAACAAGAAACAGTTTTGATCTTCATGTATTGAGCAGCAATTTTACATTGACTCTAAATGGACCAAGAACCTTTAAAAATCGTGCACATTTTCCATTGCTAAAATTTAGAAAATAATATTCATAAAAATCAATGAGAAATTATTCTAAAATACTTAGTGTTCGACGAATTACATAAGTATGTTTATACATGATGATTCCTTATAGAATTTTCCGTAATGAATTTAATATTTCATTTTGTGAATTATTATTTTTTAAATGATAGACCAATTGAATAATAAATGCTTGAAAAGTATAAGGGAACATTGGACAACAAATTATTATGTTTAGTCATGAAAGTGAGATTCAGAGAATACACACTTTACATCTTCAAGAAGCAAGAAAAATCATAGTACCATAACATAATAACATAGTATCAAGAGGGATTTTATTTTAAGTATACTTGAAATACCTTAAATATTTCTACCTAACACAAAAAAGAATACAATTGTTTGGAAATACTGTGTAATTATACATACCTCTGTAGCACAACCATTATTTGCAGTATGAGTGCATGGGTTTGGGCCACAATTGGTGCATATAACTACTTCATTGGGGCTGGTTGTATCCCTTTTCTTGTCACCCTGCAATAAATCAGACAATCTGAAATCTTTGTACAAATACAGAAAATTCATCTATTCTACAAGGCAAATAAATATTGAATCCTAGAAATCATAAAAAATTGAATATATGCCTATCACATTGAATTTGTATTGTCCCAATATATTTTTAACATTTAAAAATTCTGTATGCCTAATATTTTTAAGGTTAACTCAAATTTGAAGACAAAAGGCCCTGATTAGAATTCCCATCAAATGATTATCCTTATAAGATATAGCTTAAAACTTATCATTTGACATTTCTACATGTATGTATGAATCATGATGATCAAAAATTACAAGTAATTGTAAGCTCTGCAATAAATTAATAAACCATAATATTCACAATTACTCAGCCAAAATTCTCTTAAAAAGCAGTTTTGTCGTTAAATTTCACTGAGTGCTTGAAATATTGAATGAGAGCAATGGGGTACAGGGTAAACGTAAAGTCCAAGGATTGAAGCAACAAATATAGTAGCATACTGGAAACTGTAAACAAAAATCATAAGAATAGATCTAGAAGAGAAAGTATTACACTTACCAAGAAACAGCTCGAGTGCCTCTGCCCAAGTATTCATACATTAAAGTTATAATTATATAACTATAAAAATGAAACCTAAATTTATAATTGTACTATAATTGACCATAAGGAAAACATTTATCATCTGATAATATAATCATCAATCCATAATATCTTGTCTACAAACAAAAAAGATTCTTTTTGAGAAAAAATTTAATTTGAGGATAAAAGTTAACTTTCAATGGATTGCCAATTGACAGTCCGCGTTTTATAGTTAACTGTGAAAAGGTGCATAATACATGTTATATCATCTTGGCCAATTTTAATTTGCAGATCATACCACATTCTCTTTAAAAAAGAATAATTAATAGTCACAACATGGGAAAAATTAAATTTTTTTACAACCATTTATTCACCAATTTAGCTTTTCAACTTACATTATCTAAGAAAGCAACTTGCTATATGGTGAATCGGTTTTCAAAATTACCATATACTGTCACTGTTGTAATTAACATAACATTTTTCAATTCTTCAAAGTACTTAAAAAGATCATAAAATACTCATAACAGCATGGTGAAAAAGAGAGTGAATGATATAATTTTAGTATTTCATACTATTTCCATAATTTAATTTCTTAAGTTTTGTTATAATTTCACTTTATTTTAAGATGGAAATCTGTAATTCCTCCTAGGGTAGCTGAATGCAACCTATAAATACAATTATTCTTTGAGCTCAATAAATTATGAAATTGGAATTGAATTCACTTATCTTTCAGAATTTCTTCACTTCCATCCATCTCCTAATTTAATAATTAAAATTAAGGACTTTTAATATTCTGTAGCAGTAGATATTAAATTATTCCAGAATAATAGTGTATTCTATTTTTCCTTTTCAATAGCAATTACATTTATGAATATAAGTCAAGCATTTTAATGTATTATCCTTCTATAATATTTGCTGACGTTACTGATTGCATTATGATCATATGACATGACTTCCAGAAGAGTCCATACTTTGAGACTCTTAAATCTTCATAAAATAAGAAAACCATTCTATAGGAAAAGATGAATATTTATCTCTACATGCCATGAAAGTAATATCACATGTAAGATATGGTTAATTTTCGACAAAAGGCTGACATACCAAGAAAGTTATGTCTCAAACAAAGGTATTCTTATTGTTAGGGAAGAACAACACACTTATATAAATACCAAATATTTTTAATATAATTTAATCTTGAGCTTTCAGTGCATAAAGAATTTGTCAAGGTTTAATTGACTATAGTAAAATTCATTAAAATCAGTCTCAATTCAAAATAAGGTTTGTTAATCTTTCCTAAAAGGCACAAGATTGAGTTTTTCTATGGTTTTACTTATGGATAATGCAGTGAGTTTCTATAAAATTCAATTCAAAATTAAGACAAGGCAATATTGTACGTAGCTCTACCTAGAAAATTAGCTTTAATAACCATTACAATTTCCACAGTTGCATTTCAGCTAATTTTTGTATCTAAAGTATCATCAGAAGTAAAAAAATTCAAATGTTAATATTTTCTACAATATCATGCCTTTTAGCTGATTTATTAAAGTTCATAATGGAAACCATGTAATACTATCGTAGTGCTTTATCATTAGTGCCAACTTCTGGTTTAAGGATACTAAAAGAAGATATAAACCCCACTAAAGATTACCTCCATGCATCTAATTATTATCAATAATTTTATTTTCTACTGTATCTAAAGGTTTAATATAATATATGAGTTTTTAATTTTTGTAAAATTTAATGTAAGAATTGTTTAGTGTTATGTGCATATTTGTATCAATTTATGAATTTAGGAGAGTCCTATCATAACAATCCTTAGAAAAATGAAATTGATCTAAAGAAATCATAACATGTAAGTTCATAGCTATTACAGAAATACCAATATAAATTAGAAATTGAGTGAAGGCAAGAATGACAACCTTTACAAAAATTACGAAAAAGAACTGTAACCTAGAATAATAAAGCTATTAGAAGAATAGGAGGAGCAAATGTAATTGAAGGATGGAAATATCTATTTCGAAACTCCTATATGGACATACATATGAAAGATACAAACTAAGAAAAATAAGCATAGTGATAGTATTTTAGAAATGAATGACAAGTATGGGAGTTCCTTTCAGAAGATAATACTTGGCCAGTAATGATCCAACATGACCATAACTCCTAATATTCAGAAGTACCTAAATCATATCACAAACACCACACAGTTTGCTGTTTCTGAGAAGAATTTACAAAACAACTTCCTTTGAAGACAACTTAACTTGCTGGAAATCAAAGATACTTATAACTTTAATCAAATTGTCATTTACCACCAAACTGGGGAGGAATACATATCTTTGATCCTTGAACCAATAATCAACCTGATGGCACATAGAGAGATGACGCTTTTTGAGATTAGTTATACATATCTCAGATAAAATATTGCAGTTTCACGGGTTCTATAAAAGGAGATTGGTACAAACATCTACATATAGGTCAGATGATACAATAAAAAAGAAAACTTCAGTCAAATACTGACAATAGTAGGACAGAAAGCTGTAACTCCCACACCTGAAAAAAATATTTCAAAAATCTAATTAAAGGTCTGTAGAATAATAGAAATATAGGGTGTTTACCAGGAACCACACGTTTTTGGATAGGGTAGTACATGGCAAGTAGCGTGGGAATGGCGGTTGGGAAGGTCTTATTGTGTAGAGGGGAGGGAGAACAATGCGGTTCCCGGTAAACACCCTGTATATCTGTCAAAATTGACAGGTTGCATCCAGAAGTAGAAAAGGAGTTGCTGTCTTTTCCCAAAGCTCTTCACAATTTATTGTTGACTTAAATCCTGTAGGATGTTATAAAATGGGTGAAATTTGCAGGAGGTCATAATTATCTCAGAAAAAGAATCCAGAAAATGTCCAAAAACTGATAATACAAGAAAGGACTTAAATGCAAGAAAGTAAATACATGTGGCAATTAAGGAAGAAAATCAAAGTGCTGAGATCAGGCTTAACAGAAAATTACTTGGCTATAAGGTTAAAGTAAAATTAACTGAGCTAGATACTTATGGTGCCACAGTAGTTTACTTGTATATGTGGACAGCTGGACAGGGATTAGTATAATGGAAATAAGGAATAGAGTATGGCTAATGGAGATAAGGCTGATAATAGAATAGGCCAATTCAGTTTTCTATGGGAAGTAGCAACATTTAAATAAATTAATTTATAGGATAAAATGAATGAAAACCTACAGAAGAAATTTCATAAATTCTGCATGTGAAGTTTCATCTTTTAGGAGAGACATGGCCATTGCAGTAAAGAAAAGTGAATACTTGAAAACTTTCAAATATAAACAAGGGAAAAGTGGAAAAATATTAAGGGATTCAGACAAAACCAAGGGTAATGAAGAACAAATGTAATGGGAAGGAAAAGGTTGTAATGAGGAGTTAGGTGATATATGAGCTCTGAAAGAGTAACAAGATTTTGTCATCTCATTTACTCGAGTCATCAGGATCTGAATCTTGAGTAGAAAATAGGAACAAATGAACAACTTGCAATAAAATTCCAACAAACAATCAGTAGCATCACAAGAAAAGACTACATTTTTAGTAATAAGATAAGACTAAATCCATTTTTTAAATTACCTTTAACTTTAAAACCAAAAACATATTTCAAGTGGAATGAATAATTCTACAGATAATAACAGCCTTAATTATATTATGATATAATTTTCAAACTATATGGAGAGGATGAAGTCTTTCCGAATATGGAGTAAAGATAATTGTGCTGAGCTTATAGGTTTCCTTTGGATTTTTATTTTCATAGAGATGTTGTTAGATTATCCTGTTCATTCATAAAAAAACCACAACTAATTTAGTTTCAAATCTCTAACGAGGTTATCTAATGTCGACATTCTATGACATATTTCTGTCAGGGTTTCATACTTTGAATGAAAAACAAGATACAAGAATTTATAATTTACCTCAAATTCTAAATATGTGGGAAACTGTCATTTCTATAAATCTGCTTTTCAGAAACAGCCACAAAACAACTTTTTGTTTTTGTGAATGGTATCAAATAAAATTTAAATGTACTAATATACTAATAATAATTAAGATATTACTGTGTTCAATTCTCTTGAGAACTTCACCTAAAATTAATGCCACATTTGATAACGGATATTCTTCTCATAATTAGGACAGTAATTTTCACCTTAGAAATAGAATTATTATAAATGACATGGGACATGAGTCTGTATTGTTTCATATTTAAGGAACAAAAAAATACAATAGTTAGTCCTAAAATACTGAGTGACATGCTTGTGAAAGAATGAAATGAAAACAGCCTATTGAATTCACACAGTATGAATACTAATATTTGAAGACTGTGAAATTAGTTGAATTAGAAGGAAAACATACCATATATACTCGGGTATAAGCTGAGGAACTTAATGTTATCACAAAGAATTGAGAAAACTGATTGATTTTAGTATAAGCTTAAGATGGGATATCTGATGACACCTGACGTTGCTCAATCAGGACATCCAATCAAACATGATTGTTTTCAGGAAATCCAACAACTCCCAATGGATGGCATAGGATTTTCAGAGAAAATTGACAAAGAAGTTGTTAATTGAGCAATTGAGTAATTTACAAGCTGATTTCTGACTACGGCAGACTTTTTCCACTGGAAAACAAGTAAATGAAACCCTCGCTTAAGTATAAGCCTAGGGGGATATTTCAGCATAAAAAAATGTGCTGAAAAACTCAGCTTATAAACAAGTATAAATAGTAATTAATTTTTGATGAAATGTTAGACATGATAGATTTCCATCTTTATGTTGTCATTATGCCTTGATTTAATGATTGTTATTTTATTTCATTAATTGTTGAGTTATGGCAGGACTCCACTATGGAAAACTTTATTAACTCTTTTGTAATAATTAAACAACTGCTGTACATGTGTGTGATATTTGAACGAAGAGTTGATTCATAGCTCTGGGGCAGACTAATATATTTAGCACTTTATTTCATTATGCCCATATTCATGGATGTAAAATAACAAATATGCCTTACTGAAGCTCCAGTTAAGCATCAAACCAATTAAATCATGGCAAAAGTATCCCTGAAAGTTCTTCAAATTCTTGCTAGTGATGTGAGATACGATATGTTGCTAAAGAAAAGTGAATGTTTTCACTATCAGTGAATAAATAAACAACTTTGATGAAAATAATAAAGTATGATTTGATACAAAAAACTCATCTTCTTATTTATTGTATAAAATAAAACATTCTAATATCTATTCATACATTGTTTGAAAAAATATGCATTATTTATATTTTTTTCATGAAACACAGTGTATCCTATTATTGACTTTTAAGAATAGATTAAACTTTATACCAAGGAAAAAGCCTGTGTTACATTGAAGTAATTATCAATAAATCTTTATGACAAGTATCATATTTTACCTAAATTTAAAATTAATTTACACAAATGATCTATGTATGTTCAGCAGTTTATTATTATTGTAATTTTTAGAGACATGACCTATCTTATTGGACATGACCACCTACTAATGTGCTGGTAAGAAAAAGTATTTTAAATCTCACTGAAACATATTGTGCACATTCTGCATGATAAATCACAATCACAATTCAAATTGTGATAATTTATTAAAAACCTTACTTACTTCAAAACCAACAAACCTGAGATATCCTCAATTTCCTCCTTTTCAGTGGGTTTTTCTACATGCAATAATATTATATATTTTACATTCCTTTCAAGTATGAATACATCTAAGTATCATCTCAGAGAAAAACACACAGGAAGGAATTTGGTTATTTGGTTATGACAAGAAAAATCTGTTATTATCCAAATTATTGTATTTTAATTTATTAATAAGAACCACAAGCCTGGCAAATGATTTACATGCCATGTGCAGAACTAAATGAATGGCCATGCACATGTGCAGTTTTGCAAGACAATGTACCTGTCTTACCAACGGGCTCGCCAATATTATGCCTATTCTGCTCAGAACAGCTGGAAGTCGCTGGAAAATGGAAGATACGAGAGTCTCTTAGGAGGAATACAGAAACATGCAGCTTCCTATCTTCCTGCCCTTACTCATTTACATCCAATTTTACAGAATGAAAGACTTTTTTAAAGAGTCCTTTTATGAAATGAGTACTAGTATCTGCTAGAGTACTCATTATCCCTCCTTTCCCAACTAATTTTCAATCCTCACCAGTCCCAGCACAAAGAAGATATCACAACTTGCAAGAGATTAAGAGAAAAAGTAGATAGATAAGAGCAAAATGAATTAGAGAGGGAGAGAGAAATCTATTCACAGAAAAGGAGGTATAAATATATTTTAATGCAGAAATAATAAAAATACTGGGATGTAAAAAATTAAATTGTAAAATGAATGTATGAATATAATTTAGACAGTAAATAAATACGAGGGATTTGTTAGCATAGGCTAGATAAAAAAAAAATTAATCCACTAAAAATTATTTGGTAAAATTAAAATGATTAGATTCCATTGCCATAATTTCATAAAGGCAGTTAAAGATGAGGAAAATTTATAATTTGAAAATTATACTTAAGAATTATTTCAAAATATTCATTATCAAATTTCAATTTAGATATCTATTTATGGAAATTAAAAATTAAGTTTTAGAGATGGAATAGAACCATGGATAACACATATTTTATGGTGAGAAAAAAACTTAATGAGTGGCAACATAATTAATTTTGAAATTTGGTATTGAAAGAAACAAATGAATGATAGAGAGGGAGGGATCTGATATGAAATTGGTTCAATGGCAAAGTAAGAAGTAGGAAATATATAAATGAGAATGATTTAGGTAAGGGTAAGGACTGGACTTTCTCAGTGGGAACAATACAGATATGAGGTAATAAAAACAACAAAAGCTTGCAGGAAAAACAACTAAATCAGGTAAGAAGGTATTGTTACAAAGATAATTGAATATAGCAAGCAACAGCTTCAAGTATTTCATGCCAAAGGAATTGATGCTAAACAGTAACATGCCACTTTACATGCAAGGCGCATTCAGGTATCAATATCACATGTTTATCACATTCCCAGCAAATGTTTCGTCTTTCTGCAGATACAATTATTTATACAAATGAATGATGTATGAATGAAAATAATTATTTCAGCACTCATAACGTCAAACTAAAAGTAAATATCTTAAAATTAAATCTACACTAAGTCATTCATATATAATACTAAATATGCTAACTACAGTTAATAATATAAAATGGGAAAATAATACTTAACACAATGTAAATTATAAGATGCTCCCATGTTGCCACATTCATGTGATTAAAAGGGAGCATGGTTATAAGAGATGTCTGTAATATTTAATCCCATTTTAAGTATTTTTCGATGCTTATTACTATATGTAACAATTTATAACCTATTGTCCTTTGGTCATTTACTGAAAAATAACCAAACATTTGTATTGTTTTGGATACGCTTTATGTAGAGTAAAAATAAGAAAAGAGATCCTGAAAATTTGTGCGTAAACTGACCTTTAGTTTATGCCACCTTATTGCATAATTGCGAAATATTTTTATCCCATTTTAATGCTAAAAGCATAATAAGCATAGTTTCAAATGTTTACCACTTGTAGGCTGCATTCCACTTTTGTTATATAGCCTTGGAGCTGGATCCCACATCGACGGAGGGAGAGGAGTAGGACCTAAATATTTCATTCAAAATTTAGTTTAATTTTTAGGTAAAGACTGGAAAAATGCCTGGATATTTAACACTATTAACATCACTTTCAACATGATTGTGAGATGACAGATGAAGAAAAAGGAGACATCTAATCTTTTCAGATGATCAATGAGTGTATCATAATTTTAGGAACTATTAAATGTATAGGTAAGTATTCCTGAGTAGTTTTCGTAATATACGACCAGATATCTAGCTGAAAAAGTGGAAATTTATGTATAAGGTGCAAAAATGTGATAATTGGTCTTAGCAATCATATATGCAAAAACATGAAAGAATAATTTTTGGAAGTCCTATTATGTTCCACTATTATGATTATTCTGCTTCCTTTCCTTGGTCAAATCTACACTAATTTTCACTACAAACCAGATTTCATATCTTAAACTACAAAATCTCTTAGACATTGAGATTGACATCAATCAATTGAAAAAGTGGTTGATTTTCCATCTAAACATTATTATTAAATTTTCATGAAAGTCCTAATATATCCTTTCACTAATTTATAGTAAGGGAAATTATTCCTTAAAAGGAACTCATCACTTGCTATGAAGAATAGTCATCAGGATAAGTTTAAAGACTGAGAAAGATGAGAAGTACAGCGACTTAACTATAGTTCACTTGATCCACATAGAAGGATTTTGATTGGGATCAATTAAGTGAAAACCATAATAAAATTTCTGAGCTTACTGCTTTCCTCACTGAGTCTTGCCAGTATTATATCACTGGGGCTGCTTATTTCATAAACTCAGTTGAATAAGATATTTTTGAAGTTAACTATCTCTTCTAAGGCTTATTGTACAGCCATAGCATATATTCCTTTCAGCAAAATAAAGCTTGAGCATAAGTATGAATATTGAAATTGGAAAATAAATCAACTCAAAATCATTCTGTAAAACAATACGTTGCTCATTAATGGTTTGATAAAGTTGTGAGCCAAATGGCAGTTGTACTCTTCCAGTTGAGCCGTTGCAATGCTAGTTTGGAAGCAAAATAATATGTTGCTTTATTGTAAAAATCTTTAAGCAAATATGAGTGTAAATGTTTGATGAAAATGAAAGCTTATGGCTCTAGTTAGTATGAAATATCAATAAACGAAGGGGAAAGTACCTCTGGGATGGAAATCAACAGAGAAAGCACCATGTGCTGTATATCTCATTTTCAGCTTTACATTGTTATGCAATGCCACTGATTGGCAAATACAACCACAAACACTTATATCTGTTCACTATCATTAAAGTTAAACTTCCCTAGATTAAAATTTTTCTTCTGTGCAGGGCCTATAAGCTTTCAATTTTACTCAACATGCTTGATGAAAGTGAAGAATGATGAAATGTGAAAAGCTATCCTCGAAAGAGGTCATATAGTTATAATGAAAAATATTTCACACATTTTTATATTTTGTTTTTATGTCTCAAGAGGACTACTGGTTGAAAACTCAGGGAATTAAAATTCATTGCTTGGCATTAAAAGATCTTTAAATAAATATATCTTTATTTACTTACACCCTGACAAAATAGAGAAATGAAATGAAATTTGATTTCCTAGTAAAAAAAATATTTTTAACTGCTTACATACTAAAAATTTCTCTGCATCAGTTCACAATTCAACAAAAAAGTTCTCTGTGTCAAGGGAGCATTTTTGTCCTCCTTAATAAACTACATCCCCAGCTGTTTCTCTAATGACCTTAAGTTAAGAAATAATTGAGACCTTTGAATTCATAGAAATTTTAGAAAATAAAATTAGAGATTGCAAAAAAATAACAGCAATTTTGAAAATAATGATGATGACTTTTTCTATGTATTTTTAATGCTATATTTTGTTAAAGTATGATGTATATACAATGATGCAGTATGGTATACCCTTGCATATTGCTGTAAATCAATCTTAGAGCAACTGTGATGATTTGAAATCAAAGGTTACATTGTATTTTGCTGCTTTGGAAGTTTTTTATGAAACGGTCTGTTTCTGGTTCCGATTAAATAGAATATATTAGACTTATACATGTATTTTTGAAGATGAAATACCTATATACTTTGCATAGGTAGAAACAGAATAACTTCAATAATAGATGCAAAATTATTTATTATCACTACATTAATTATCTAACACATTGGTTCCCAACCTTTTAGCAACTGCGCACCACTTGAAATTTTTAGAAATTTTGGCATCCCAACATTGGCATTGGCATATTTTTAGAAATATGTATTTACTGTCGGAAAAGTGCCCAATGGCATGTTTTGTTTTAATTAAATTACTGAGAAAACTTCGTATTTAATTATTAATACACTAGTATGTTAGTTTTTCAACCCTTTATCAAGATGAAAATAAATATATATATAGGTTTTTTAGAATTAAAAAATTATTTTTCAACCGATGCGTATTACCTTAAACTTCCCGTGCACCATTGGTTGGGAACCCCTGATCGAACATATTGCTTAACTTACCTAAATTACAAGATAAAACTGAACAGCAACTTTGAATCTTGCATAAATGAATAATATTATAAAACTAAAGTGGTATGGATAAATAATGTGATTTGAATGATTTGAAATCTAAATATTTTGCAACCCACTTAAATTTCAAGAGAGCTATTGGAACTAGTTGCAGTTTTTTATGTAAATCTCAATTTGGTACTCATCTTTATTAGTTACTATGACTTTTGATCCAATAACCTATTTTAAATCAAATATTCATGTAGATATTGGTACTGAGTAGAGGTCTGCATGGGCCGAAAATTTCAGCCTGAGCCCGGCCCAGCCCATTCATTGTTGAGCCCGACCTGACCCAAACGTTTCGTTCTCAAGCCCGAACTTTCCATAAATCGCCCTGCAATAAATTGTTGTGAATTGTTAACAAGTACATTTTTTATAATCCTTCACGAAGACCGAGCATTTTGTTTAAGCATTGCGTAACAACTTTAAGAGGCTTTTGCCGCTATGCAAGAAACTAACGCTCTTTAAGAACAAATAATTCTCTCCTTTACAAATTTTCTGTGGGCCCAAGCCTGGCCCGAGCCCGATAGACTGCCTGCTTACCCGGCCCGAACCCTGTCCATGGGCCAGTCCAGGCTTGGGCCCACGAGCCTAGGCCCGGCCCATGCAGACCTCTAGTACTGAGTTCCTAAATTACATTTGTATGATATCACTAACAGATCCACATGACATCTACACTAAGTCATCAGGAATAAGAAATTGACTTCCTTGTGGAATCATGTTGTTGTCATTGGGTGCCAAAATGTAGAGGACATGATAATGGAAAGTGAGTAGAATCTCTAATTTCTAGGTCTAATCTAATCTCTAGGTCTGGTATCTTAAGAAAGTTTGAACACAGATCAAGGTTTTAATGATTATTGTAACTATTCTAAAGTGGACCTTAATCATCATTATTATTATGTAACCTAAGTGGATGCACCAGGCTAATCTGAGCATAGCTCATGTCCCATAAACATTGTGCACCAAGGGCAAGCATTTCCTTCTGAGATCAAACTACTGATAAACAATTTGAAAGCAGAGAAAATTTCTGTCAGTAAAATATCACCTTAGGTGGAGAAACCACATCTCACCTCAACTTTCTAACACATTTCATTGAAAGCAGCCATTATGACATATTCAGCTGCTTTGATGCACCACATGCTATTCTGTAATGGTTCAACCATTTTAGATTTATATTGATCTCTGGACAGGGAAAATAATTAATGGGAGATTATTTTATATAGATTATAGAACTCATCTTATTTTTCTTTTTAAACACCCTTTTTTATAGGAACTCCATTGCTAATACTCTTCTTTGTTTCTAATCTCCCAAACTTTCCTTACGCAGGATATTCTATGTATTTTGTAATACACTAGGGCAATTTTTATCAGGATTTTTGCAGGATGCCTAAAATACAACCTTAATAATAATGTTTAGAATAGAATAATCTAATTACAATGAAACTTACACTTAAGATTTAAGTCATAAAAATCTGTACAAATGAATACATTCATAAGAAAAGAAACCATTAGGTACTGCATTAATTATGAATACTTTTGTGAGAAAGAATGTTTTGTAACTATCCATAAAATATAGAATCTTGATATAACATATGAAAAAAAACACTTGATAGAATTGAAAAAATTAATTCAATGATAAATGTAAGTTGATTAAATATCTTGAGAGTAATCTGTCACAATCCAATGGATTTCTCAACTTTTCATAATTTTGTCTACTAAAACTTTGCTGTACTATTAAAAAAATGGAACCAAAGACTGAATTCTTTATTCACATAGGAATATAGGGTATATTATAAAATTATTTAATAAAAAAATCAGTCAGAATAAGTTGCTTTCCCTCTAGCCAGTCTATCCAATTAAGTTTCTATAATATGCTATATATGCTATAAATGACCATGTAGGGTTCATAATAAGAATAGAAGATTAGACTAGGTTAAAAACAATGAAAATAGAAAATGAGAGTTGTCATCACAGCCTGTTATAAAAATCTCTACTGCTTCATTAACACATGCAGAGACCCTTTCAGCTAAATACATTACTTTTAAATCCTTCTGTAGATAGACATTTAAAAAATCTCTACGTCACTTTCCATTTTTTGATTTTTCAATTTTTTCTTCAAATTCACAAATTGATTCTTGGTTTTTTATCTGTCAGAAGCCAAAAGTAAAATATTCTATCCATTAAACGGTGCAAAGTTATTCATTGAGTTCTTGAATTGTGCAAGGGAAAGAAAAGATGTTGGCTTCTGTTGGGTCCTGTATAGAAAAAAAAATATGGCTTAAAGCTTCCATTAAGAAATATTATAAGAAGAGGATATGCCTGGAGGGAGGCTGGGATAAAAGCAATTACATGGATGACTTTATTCTTATAGTGGGTTTTAACTTAAATAGCTTCACTATATATATATGATAAATTATTTAAAAGAAGTTAATGAGCAATCAGAAAATCCTACTATCTCGCAAACATTATATTAAAAATTAAATAATAGTGGAGACTTAAAAACAATGAAGAAATTATGAGTACAAGCTCAAAACTGATCCATCAAGGTTTGGGAATCCATAAATGGTAACAGAAGAAATGTTTTAGATCACTATCTATAATTTAGCCAGATAAATTTTTACCATTCCAATTTTACCCAGACCAGCTGAGCAATTGACCACTTTGCCAGATATTAATCCAGTATGAAGTGAATAATGATTGACTAAACACTTTATATTTAAATAAATATTTTATTTCATACATAAGCACTGTAAGTAAATGTAATGACTCAGATATTTTATATCTTATTTAAATAATATGCAGTTTGTTTTAACCCTAAATTATATTTAAGATTTAGGATATGGTATCCAAAACACAAATGCACGTTTTATAATCAACACAATATATTACATTGTGATGAATTTCAGGATGAAGACTTTCTGAATCACCTACAAACTCCCTGGTTTCTCTGACATTACTAATTGCTAGCTACTCCAAAGGATTCAGTGCATGACTGAAATAATACAGAGACTCTTGTCCTTAGACATTTTGGAATAAGTATGATAATGATAAACCATGACCGTAGCACCATAAATTTGTAAATAATGTATCTGTGCTAGGGAAATATGTTCCTTACTCTTCTATCTACCCAAACATGCCAGCTCAACCCAAAGTGGCTCAAACCAAAACAATGCAGTTTCCTAAATTATGATGTTTTAAGAATCTATAGTTCTTTTAATTTGAAGAAAGATAACAATGATATTATTTACATATCCCACCTGACTAACCCAACTCAGCTACACAATTCTGTGCTATTTTCGTTTGATATTTACAGAAAATATACAGAGGATGTGTTGATAATTGTAATAAGGGAATATCAAGGGTACAATGGAAAATATTACAAATATAAGATAAATATGATTTTTAGAAGAGGGATTGTTTACCTCCTAGAGTCTTTTCTACTTGTTTCATCATCATAAGTATTTTACCTTTCGGTAGGTTCGGCACAATCAAAAATCCCTATTAATAGCCATCTCCTTCGTATCCTTATATTTAACCCCACCCCTTATGTCATCCAACATCTTCTGTCTCTGTCTTCCCCTCTGCCTTTTCCCCTGAATCCTACCCTCCATTACAACCTTTACCAATCCCTCTACCCTCAATATTTGGCCCACCCATTTCTCCTGACGATGCTTAATCACGTCGATCAAAGCCCTCTCCTCCTCAACCATCTCTAACACCTCCTTGTTTGTTTTCCTATCAACCCAACTAACTTTTTCAATTTCTATGCCACACCCACATATTGAAGGCTTCCAATCGCTTGACTTCTTCCTTTCTCAAGGTCCACGTTTCGCACCCATAGAGCAACACACTCCAGCCCAGGGATTTCACCAATCTTTTCCTGATTCCTTTATCAAGACCTTTGGTCATTAATTCCCTTTGCTTCATAAAGGCTTCCTTCGCCAAGGCTATTCTTTTACGAACCTCATCTTTACATCTTCCGTCCCAAGAGAGAGTACTTCCCAAATAAGAAAATTTATCCACCTGCTCTAGTTTTTTCCCATCCACCCTAATAGTTAACTTAGCTTTCTTTCCAAGGTAACAAGGATCAACATGACTTTGTCTGCCTTTTAAAGTCCTATAATCTAGCTCTACTTATTGATCAACCCACTCGTGTTACTGATCATTCCTCTTCACTACTGGACAATATTATAACCAATTTAGACTCTACCACAGTTGTATCAAAGGTGCTTAAGTCTGACCTGTCAGACCATTATCCGATCATCTCTTGCTTTACATTATTGTCTAATCCTACTGCTATTTTTAGACTAGGCCATTCCTGGTCTGCCTCAAACACCATGACATTCCTCAACCTATTTAAAAATGAGACATGGGCTGATGTCTACTCCTGTGAGGATTTCAACTCAAGCTTTGATTATTTCTACAACAAATTTTTAACTTTCTTTGAATTTTCTTTTCCTGTAACTAGAAGTAAGGTGAAGTCTGCTCCTCGTAATCCATGGATTACCAATGAAATTCATTACCTCTCCAGCCTCCTGAAAGAGCTTTCACATACTTGTAATTGCACGAATGATCCTGAACTTAAATCTCTGTACAATGATCTCAAAAAACAGTACAGAATAATCATATGTGTAGCCAAACATAATTATAATAACCATCGGATCACTTCGGCTAATTCCAAATCAAAAGCTATTTGGAAGATTATAAATAGCTCTAAAAGGAATGACAATCTCACCCACCTTCAGCTCAAGGATGATTCTGGTCATCTTATCACAGACTCTCGTCTGCTTGCCTCTGCATTTAATGATTACTTCTCCACCTCACCGAGCAATACCATCCCTACTAGCCATCTGACTCCCCAACAACATCCTTCTGCTACTTCATTCTTTCTGCATCCCTGCTCTGAATCTGAACTTTACTCTATAGTATTCAATTCTGGATCAAAATTCTGTGCTGGTACTGATGAAATTCCTTTCCACTTAATCCGTCTGTCATATGAATACATTTAATCTCCTCTTCTTTTTCTAATCAATTCATCTCTGCAGCAAGGTACCTTCCCTGAATCTCTTAAGGAATCAAAAGTTATCCCTCTTTATAAGAAAAAGGGTTCTACTCAGGATTTTAACTCCTACCGCCCAATTTCCATCATTAATCAGCTTGGAAAAGTGTTCGAACTTGTATTTTACAAAAGATTGACTTCATATCTTGAGTCAAACAATTTTCTGTCATCTTACCAATATGGTTTTCATGAACATAGGTCCACCAACATGGTTATCTCTCAGGTAGTGAATAGAATTCTGTCTGCACTTGACGATAAAACCGAAGTACTGGGCTTGTTTTATGACTTCTCCAAGGCTTTTGACAGTGTCAACCATAATGTTCTGTTGAATAAATTATCCTCTTTTAGTATTAGAGGTATACCTTCACTATGGATAGAATCCTATCTTTCCAATAGATCTCAAATAGTCTCCATAATGTCAAGTGGTGAGAAATTTACTTCCCCTCCCAAAGTCCTTTATCGTGGTGTTCCTCAAGGTTCAGTTCTTGGCCCAATCCTGTTTTCATTATATGTAAATGATCTTACTAACCCTGTTTTATATGCTGATGATGCCAATTTTATCATTACCTCATCACACGTGAATGATGTACAAGACTCAGCGAACTTTGTTTCTTAGCTCATGTCCGAATGGTGTAACAATGGCCTAAAACTCAATATTAATAAATCTCAATTTATCTACTTCTCAAATATTAATAAAACTAAGTGGTTGGCTAATATAGACCTTGATGGTGTGTGTATGTCACAAGTTGACAATACGAAGTTTCTGGGTGTGACTCTTATGATGCTCACTTATCATGGGAAAGTCATATTAGCAATCTTGCTGCTAAACTAAGCTCAGTCTGTTATCTTATTAGGTCTATAAGTTCGACTGTGTCTTTAGATGTTCTAGTTCTTCTGTACTATGGTGAATTTTATACTCACTTGCTCTACAGCATTCTTTTTTGGGGGGCTTCACCCCAAGCATTGTCTATTTTTAGAATTCAAAAGAGAGCCATTCGATTAATGAGTAATAAGTCTTGTCGTACTCCTTGCTGCCCCTTGTTTATATCCCTTTGTCTTTTAACTGTTCCTAGTTTGTATATTTTTACTGTCCTACTCTATGTCAAGACTAATTTTCATGAATTTGACCAACATTCTATCCTGCACAGCCACGGTACCCGCCAACTTAATAATTTGCACATCCGCTTTGTCCGTACTAAGAAAACTACCTGTGGCTTTAAATCCATGGGCCTACGCCTATTTAACAAACTTCCCAATGTGCTTAAAACCCCTATGGGATTCATGTTATTTAAACACAAGCTAAAAGATTTTTTACTGTCCCATTGTTTCTACTCTATTAATGAATATCTGTCAATGTAACTTTTTCTGTCCACTTGTTCTGTTGTATAGCTAAATATTTTGTATCTGTTTATTTACTTATTTTTTTTCTTGTGTATGTATATATTCTGTATTTTTATTTTGACGTGTCATATACAATGTATGTTTAATACTTGTCCCTTGGCAAATAAATGATATTATTATTATTATTTTTTCCTTCAGTGAACCTCAAAACTTTAGTTTTACTTACGTTCATTTTCATACCAAACTCCCTTGCTTTATCGTTAAGAGCATTTACTGAAGTTTGCAAACCCTTTACAGAATCACAGACAATAGCTTTATCGTCAGCATACCTTACAGACTTCACTACTTTCCCACCAACCTTTACTCCCTTGTCTATTTCTTCCCAGGCTTCTTGCACCATTTCCTCTACATATATATAAAAAAGCGTTGGTGACATAGGACACCCTTGTCTTACCCCCCTACCCAATTCAGCCCAATCCGGTTCCCCATCAGCTATCCTTATGCAGGCTGTTTGATTCAGATACAAATTTTGAATTAAACGTTTATCTTTCCAGTCTAACCCAAATTTTTTTAATATCCCCATCAGTTTTGGCCACTAGACTCTATAGAAAGCCTTTTCAAAATCTACAAAACATACACATAAGTCCCTTTTAAATTCCAGGCTTTGTTCCGCAAGTACTCTCATCACCCCAATTGCATCCCTCGTTCCTTCCCCTCTCTGAAAACCAAACTGGTCTTCTCCAATTAGCCCTTTAATTTTTCCCTCAACCCATCTATTCAGAACCTTTACCAGTACTTTTGCCACGTGAGAGATTAGGCTAATTGTACAATAATCCCGACATTCTGTAGCCTTGTTCTTTTTCTGTAAAGGAATCAAGATAGTTTTGGTAAATTCCTCTGGCCATTGCCCTTCATCATAAATTTTCCTAATTAAATCATGGAAACATTTCTTGGCCTTATCCCCCAGGTTCTTAAGAAACTCTACTGGGATCTCGTCAATCCCCGTTGCTTTATTCCCTTTCATATCCCGCAATGCCCGTTCAATTTCACTATCAAGTAACCCAGGTCCAAGATTGTCTTCTTCAACTTCTTCCTCAGTTTCTATTTCTATGCTGGTGGGTTTCATGTTTTTCCCATACCATTCCTCAACGTATTCCTTCCATCGTCCCCTTATGGTGACTGGATCCCTTAATAGACTTCCCTTACTGTCTTTAACCATCACCATTCTATTACTAATTCTATTCCCTGTCAGTTGCTTTACTTTACTATACATTAGGTTGGCCCTCCCACTTTCCACCAGCTTTTCTATTTCATTACACTGCCCCTTCCACCACTGTTCCCTAGCCTTATTAGTTTCCCTTCTTAGTTCGTTGTTTAGTGCTCTGTACATTCTGCACCCATGGTCAGTGTTGACTCTTTTCAATTTCCTTCTTTCCTTCATTTTATTTAACATTTCTACAGTTACCTATGGTTTTCTAATTTTAGTTTGTTTAACCCTCCCAACCGGTTTTATAGCACAATCCTTGATACAATTTTTAAACTTTTCCCATTCCTCGTTAGTGGTTAGTTCCCTCCCCTTACTATCAAGAGCCTTGCTGACTGACTCTTGAAGTTCCTTAGACTTCCCACCCCTTAGAGCTTCTAAATTCCATTTTGGTGTACGTTTTGGTCTAATGATCTTTTTAAACTTAAGCTCGGTTTTTATCATGACCAGGTTATGATCCGAGTCGACATCAGCACCAGGAAAACTTCGCGAGTTTTTAACACTATTTCTAAACCTCTTTCTTACAAAAATGTAATCAATTTGGTACCTATCTGTATCCCCTGGCTTTTTCCATATCTACCTCCATCTGTTGTGGTGCTGAAAGAGTGTGTTTGTGATGCAGAGATTATTTCTTTTGCAAAAGTCGACAAGTTTCTGTCCTCTGTCGTTCCTTTTCCCTAAACCGTATAGGTTTAGGGAATTAGTATATTCTCCCACCTCTTCCCCATCTTTGCCTTGCCTGACTACTGCGTTCCAGTCTCCCATAAAAACGAGATTCTTGTTGCCCTTAACCCTTCCCATAACCTCCTCTATTTGTTCATAGACCATATCTACATCAACCTCATTGTAATCAATAGTGGGCAAGTACACCTGAACTATAACCGTGTTTACTGGTTCAGACTTATTTCTACCGACATAACCCGATCGCTTATTAGCTTGGTGGCTATCACGGATTCTCCCACTTTCTTATCCAACACTACAGCTACTCCCCTCTGGCTAGTATTTCCCCCACTGAAAATGACTCTAACATCGTCGCTCCAGAAGTCTCCCATGTATTTCCACCGCACTTTGCATAATCCTAGTACATTTATGTTGGACCTTTTCATTTCTAACTTTACGTTTTCCAATTTCCCTTTCCTGAGCATTGTCCTAACATTCCAGGTCCCCACCCTTGTTTCCATCTTCTCTCTTCTTTTGTTGTTGTTCCTTGTGCAAGGGTTTCGTGGAATGACGACCGAGATGGCCTTACTCCCATCACTGCCGGGCATGACACTCATCCTAGAAGGCTAAGTCCCTTTGCCAGTACCAATATTATTGTGTTTGTGCATCATAACATGGGATATGTAGTCGAGGTGGTCTCCCATTGCCTTCCTCAATGGTGTTTTTTTCCGTGACACCAACACTCATTATGGCCGCCCCACTGGGAAACAGATGCCTTTGCAGCCGCCTCACTGAGGTACAGACGCTGTGTGGACTACCTTTCGTCTGGCCCCTACCTATTGATCTTTCTGGCATGGGTGACCCTACCAGGAACTATGTTCCAGCCACTCTAGCTCTTTAGACCATAGGAACACGCAAGCCCTTCCACCACGACAAGGTTGTAGTCCAGGGGAGGAGTCTACTTGTTTAGCTTTGAGTAAAAAAATCATCAATAATTTCTTAGAGAAGTGAACTTATTTAAATAATAAGATGATCATAATTGTGGAAATTAAACGGTTTTCATTCATAATGTGACTAAATCAAATGGGGAGATCACTAACCGAGGAGAGTTAATAAATATGCAGAGTGAAAAAGTATTAGGTACAATTTATGATTTCATAAGGTCAAAACTGCCTATGACATCTTGGTTTTAATCAAATTTTAATCTTAGCCAATAATTTAAGCATGATGTGATAGCATATTTTTTACAAATTGCCTCATTGTGATACATCTTTCTTTAGACATAAAAATGACTTAATTATACATAAAAGTTCAATTACTGAAGATGGTATTTATAACGCAATATTTTTAATCCTCCTTACACTACCAAATATTTTATTTCACATTAAATTCATAGTTGTAGTTTCACTAGATTTCCTTCTTTGTGGTCTTTTGCTGCAGGAATGTTCATTTGTAAAGTTATTGTTGGTGATATGATACCATGGTTATTTAAAAATAAATGAAAGCTTTCTATTTCAAGCACATTAAATTCACATGCATTGAATATTTAGTTCACAAACCAAATTAAACACACATCAACAAATCAACAATCAAAGCCCCCTTCTGATTGTTCTGTTGTTAACACTTTAAGTAATAAAACAAATCAAAACTAATAAATTCAAAACTGTTCCAAATCCATCAAATGATCTTTACCTGCAATATTACTTCAGAGATGTAACTTTTTCCTGTATTAACACAATCACCAGGGGGTCAAAAATAATACATTGATTTACATGTATTGTACATTTAAAAATATCATGCTGAGAGTGTACATGTGATTCAAACGTTTCATTGAAACTTTAATTAATTAGTATTTTGGCTTTAAACGAGTTTCATCAAAAGAATTCTTAAGGAAATAAATTTTCACAAGCACATACCCTTCATAAAGTGAACCTGGATGTTAAATAGATCAAGAATATTTGATGTCTAGATTTAAATGACTTCAAGAAGAAGTTGTGTTGAATTTCTTTTTCATGTTGTAATAAAAATTTTGGGGTTAAATATGTTTGCCTTGTCTGTTGGAGTATATATTCAATATAATGAATAATTATGAGCATATTTAAAAGATCCCAGGGAATTGGTTTTGAATGTGTATGATGATGTGAATGTAAGTGCAGTCATGTTTAAATTTAATTAAAACACAAAAGCATTTTATGATCAACATATTTTAGCACATAGTTACTTCTAAGCATAATTAATATAAATTTATGCTATTAACTATTTACTAAGTATATTGTTAAACTAATTTATTTACAAGCAGGTGACTACTCACTAAAGTGGGTAATTAGGAAGCTATTCTGAAGAAGGATAATCATTTGTGGAATAAATCAGTGAAGACCCTTCAATGCTGGCAACTATTTTGTGTTAATTACAAAATAGATATGCCAGATATGGATTGAAATTTCACCAAACTGAGGTTTTCTGTAATCCTCAGAGGCTTCTTTAAACAAAATATTGAGTGGTCAGAAATTGCATTAACTAACTCAGAATAGAAAAATTAACTTTTATACATAATAAATAAAATGAATACATTTATCTTCAATACATCATACAGATTTAAAGTAATTACAGACAAATCAGCAGTAAGTACTGGCACTAATCTTGGATACAGATAGCCAAATTCAAAATAGGGGTGGGAATATCTAATATAAAATAAACCCTTTATGCATAGCTGATCTAACATTCCTCATCTAGTTAGCAATACTTAAAGATGCAGGGTGCTTAAGTGAAAACATCAATTTCCATTGATATCTCAAGCAAAATGTATTAAAAATGTCAGTCTAAATTATACTGAACAGCAAAATAAAATTCTGTTCATACTCTAAGAAATTATAACAAAATCTCATTAAACATCTGCCACTGGTGACTGTAGTGACAATACATTTTAACTAGTCAGAATTCTAATCTTAGTAATGTTTTCTACAGTCATATAAATTTATTGATTTAATAGTATTTGTATTATTAGTTCTTTATTATAAAAGGAATTTGGAAACAATAATTAAGCTGGTTATAAGCATATAGCTTCATATTTTTCTGATTACTTTTACTTGATTCAGATTTCAACCTTGAGTATAACTAACTAAACAGATATTTGAATATGTAAATATTAAATGTTGTAGAAAAAAGAAAATAACCTCTCTGAAAGATTGCTTTTGTTGAATACAATGATTAGCTAACTTGATATCTTGAAAATTTAATCTCACCTTCTATCTCTTACAGTTGTGTACATAGATATACTCTGGTGGATTAGGGAATTAAGAGCATACTTTACACATAAAGCAGAATAAAACCATTATAATGCTTCAGGATCTCAGAGGTACTTGGGCTCAACAGGTTCATTGAAAGATGGAAGATGAAATGACAGACAGATGGAAGGTAGACAATAAGTAAATTAATGTTAACACAATTACAGAGAAAACCAGTATGATAATATTTTGAGAGAAAGTTTGTATTTTACCAACCTGAGTAACAGGATTTTCTCCAGGACGATAGACGACATTGTGGAGAGGTCTCTTGCGACCCACATAGTTGACGGCAACAAATTCAAGAAGAGATGCATAGATGAAGCACATGCACACCCCATCCCATACATTCATAGCTGTTAAGTTTGAAACAACAGGCAGTGTTGAGCGGAATCCATTTGATGTTGTGAAAAAGTTGAGCATGGTGGTAACTCCAATCATGACACGCGCAGGTACTGCATTCCACTCTAACCAAAATGTGATGAATGAAGATGTAACTAGAATGATTCCTGGGATGAACACAGTTGTGAAATAAAATGCTCGATCCCTGGTGAAGATGAGCTCAACTTTAAGGCAGCTGTAGTTGCCTGTAAATGATAAATACGACTTCTAGAAATATTTGAGTCTTGCAGAAATACTTACAATTTACAAGAATTTTAAGAACAGTAATGAGTAGTGTTAATAGGTCACAAGACAAAGGAAATAAATGAGCTGAATTTTCTTCAGAAGGAGAAGAACCATGCAATAAAATATTGCTAGAAAGATGCGAGACCAAATACAATTAATTTACACCGACAATACACAATACAAACCTCTGGAAAGTAATGTCTCTTATAAATTATACTACTTTAAAGTTAGAAAAAAGGTGTAAGATTTATTATGGAACTTCTTTTTATTAAAGTTTCCTTAGATACAAATTCTATTTTGGTGTATGTTACACTAAATATCATTACTTTAGTGGTGCAAGTACTACATTAAAGATAAAATACCATTATTCTCTTTTGAGTCACTGATCAAACTAATGAAGAATTTTACTTACATTAGAGTGACTGAAAGAATTTGCCCATCTTAATTTGTTACCATGTCTGACTTATGTACTATAGGGTTGTTGAGAAGATTTTAATTTTCAGAGTTGATATTTTGGATGAAATTGTATTGATAAAAGATGCATAAATCTTAACAGAAATATGAATCAAGAAAGGAGATAGAAGAGTAGATAAGAGCAAGAGTCATAACAAAGCTAAAAGAATAATTATTAGTGCAAATGTTGAAGAAATGAGTGAACAATATTGCATGAAAGAGGCAAAAATGAAATGTTCATGAGGAAGCATATAAACAAGCTGCTTACAGGCAAAAGCCAGAAAATATGTCAAAATAATGCTAAATGATCCATAGTTTAACCAATAGGAGACAGATAACAGTACTGTAACACTATAATGTATCACATGTATCTTGAGGAGAATTTAATTCTCATTTATATTCCTAGAATGCTCAAACGTCAAGTCATTCCAAGGGTGTATTTCCATACTAAGTCTCAGTATCTATATCATCCACCAGAGCTGTTACATGTCAAATAGATTCTACCCATATTTATAAAATGAAATATTTGAAGTATCTATGCTAATATGTTATGGGAGGGAGAAGAAGGTATTTTTTATAATTCATTATTAATTTCTGAGTTAGAAAGAGTAGGGTGTTTGGATACATTTTATCATACTCATTTGTACACAGTCATTTAAGGGTGAGTCATTAATTGATAGTTATTCATAGTTTAAATGTTTAATAATTATTTTTAGTTTGGATTTAAGTAAAACTTAAAATTTTGGTCAAAATCTGTGGACAGAGAGAATATTTAAAGAACAACATTAATTGACTATACTACTGTCTCCTAAAGGTTACAATCCATCTTTTCAGAGAACTGAAGTCATTAAGCAGATTTTAAGATTGAAAGTGCAAAATTTTATTCTGTGAGCTTTTAAAAAACGCAACATATTATAAAATATACATCTTTGACATTCATATACATTCAGATTCGGTTACATCGGCAAAAGCGAATTCAAAGAAAAAAATAAAAATTCGTAAAAACTATCCTTCAGTGTGGTTAATGGGACTACTCATAACAATTCTTTTGTTTCTAAGTTCAGTGAGTTCCACTTCGTACCTAAATGCTTCTATTTGGGAAGGAGGTATATGTTAGTTTCAAATTTAACTTAATGAAAAAAAACTTTCACGAAGGCAAGGATTACTTCCTCTCTTGAATAAATGTTCATTTTATTATTACCTTGCTCTTCAAACCTTCTCTGGCAGAGTGAGCACTTCCCGCCTTCTTGGAAATCCCTCCACTGTTTGGAGGTTGTCTCACCATGACCCTCACCTGTATACATTGCATACTCCATCTCCTCCTCCTCCAATTCAAGAACAATATCACCCTCTGCGGAAAAGAATAACAGGAAAGGAGCTTCTCTCCTCCTTTCTATCCTCTCTCATTCTGTTTATCCCCCTTTCCTGCATCAAGCTATAGTCTCAAAATATTTGCAAAGAATATTTAGGTTCCAAGAGACACTGTTTGAGAGAAAATTGATGTACTATAAAGACTTTATCTCTGTCAAATCCTCCTTGATTCAGACATCAGCTAAATGGAAATTATAATAATTATACGATTTGAATGATGCTCTCCAGCATCTTTTGGATAAATTATGAATGTTTGTTTCAACTGCATATAAATATCTATATTCATTATTTTATTCTTAATATGAATGAAAACAAAATTAAATACACATAATGGTATGGAAAATGATTCAATGAAGGATTTATTGAAGCAAAACTGATCTTAGCAGGAATTCATCCAGGAAAATTTTTAAACTCAAAGAATTAAGTGTTATTATTTTATACTTTAAATTAGTTAATTTGCCTCAATATTATGATAAGATGTTCTAAAGGAAATATGAAAATTTAAGTATGAATGTTGCAAAAACTTAGATTTACATAATTAAAGGAAAACATATTTTGAAGAAATGAGCTTTTACTTAAAAGGGAAGGGAAATGTTTGGTCTTTTCTGGGTGTTTTCAATACAAAGACTCCTCCTCATAACTAAACTATAAATTTGTAATTCATTAGTTCAAGAGACTTTATCAGGAATAATGGTGTTAATGAGATCACGACTCGATGAAAGATCCTTGTGCATTTTTCTCAAATTTCAAACATTACTGTGGATAAATCTTCAGTCAGATAATTATAGAAAAGTGTGACTGTGCAGTGTAAGCTGGTGAGTTATTTCTAACATTTGTAAAAGTTTAAAAAGATGCAGAGAACTTATTTTTTATTTTTACATGAATATAGTTGGCATGTTGAAAAGCTGCTGCACATCAATTGCCCATGTGTGCAATACTTTGATGTTTGAAAAGCTTTATGATAAGCACAAATTAAATGTTAAAGCAAATTATTGTTAAGTGCTTAGCTAAGCATTAATATTATGATTATGAATGATGATTATAATTTATTTCTGAGGTTATCTAATATTTATGTTATTTCCTGAACATTTTATCCTGGCAGAACCTTTTAAAAATATTATTGACATTAGGTAATTGGTAAATATAACTTAAGTTTGAGGAAAGTCATTTGCCTGCAAAAGTATTGACGCATAGTTAATCTCTTTAACATCAAGGGATTTCTGACATAAGAAGTTGCATATTAAATGATAAAAAAATATTGTTACTCTTAATGATAATCTCTTTTGACCGTTAATGTTTTTATTTTGGTAATCATTTTTTTTTAATATCCAGTTTCTGCTAAGGACAACATGTATAAGTAAACGGTATTGAAGTTGTAACAACAATGTATACAAGAGTGAACTAAAGAGACTTTAATAAATATCTTAAAAAAATAAATCATCGTTTTATAACCTATTATGTAATGGAAACTATTGCTAGTTGATAAATAAGGGATTGATGAGATGTTGCCTTAAATCAATTAACTGATTACTGTGGATCAGTTGGATTTAATGAATTCTATAAAATTAGTTATGAAAGTGAAGCATAGTATAGCTGACTGTATCCTCTGATGGAAAAATAATTTGGAGTAGATAAGTAAGAATGAATAAATGCACAGTGTGCAATGTACACTGTGAATGTGTACACACACATTTGTACATTTAATAACATTGTAATGATGAGGTAAGTTTAGGTATATTTATGGTAGCCATTGTTACATTTTATCTTCATAATCAGGCAGCATAGTAACTCCAACTAGTATGTATGTCTATCTTGAATGGCTGGAAGAATGTCTTTAGAAGCTGTAATATTCATGAAGATGTTTTCCTTCCTATCAAATTTTACACATTAATAAGATATTTAATTTCCAAAATCTAAAGATGTTATTCACAAGGAGGACATTCATTAGAAATATAAAAAAATTGCAAGGTCAACTTTTCCTAAGTTTCCAATTCATTTTTAATATTCCATCATCGCTTTAATATTTTTGTATGGTATTTATTATAAAAATTATCTTGATGTCTTGATAACATATCAACCTAAGGAGCATATGAATGTATAATAAAATGTGTGTTTTTCATAAAAATTATCCAGAAGTACAGCTAAGATCATGTAATTGTACATACATATATTAATAATAATAATGAGGCAATGTGCTTCAGTGTAAGACATATAGTCAACATATTTGTAAAAAAGGCTCAAAAAATCCATTTGCCAACCAAGGAGGTCCCTAATATGCCCTCACCTCACACAGCAATTAAATTGCAAACACTGACTATTTTCTGAATATTTTAACACCATGCTTAATATTTCATATCTTTCTACAAGATATTCCTCTTCTAAAACGATTTGTGATAAAAATCACCAAATTCATCATGATTTATGGGTAAGAGCAAGGGAAGTACAAGAAGTTCTCTTTTACGGTTGGTTAGCTATGGTTAACGTTGGAAAATGTAAAAATTCCTTGACGATAAATTCTGATAGTTATAAAGCATTATAAGGCTTGTATATGTCCCCCATACGTGATTTAAATTAAACATATTTGGTTATAAGAGGAGTTATTTCCACCAATTTTTCCTTCTTTTAGCATTTATCCCAATATAAGACTTAACACCATATCGAAAAACCACAAATTCATCATTTCAGTTCATTATCTGTAAGTAATGACTTAGCTAATAGTGGCTGATTACAAGCATACTGAAGCAGTGGGAAAATTAAGTGTTAAATCTAAACAATTTTAATGTGTTTTATAACTAGTTAATTTCATAAATGTTATTTTAAATTCAATCAAGAAGAAATTTTGCAAAATAATAGTAGATTTTTGCACTTTAGAATGTGAAAGGATGTGAAAATAG
Source organism: Sympetrum striolatum (assembly GCA_947579665.1). Classification (NCBI taxonomy): domain Eukaryota; kingdom Metazoa; phylum Arthropoda; class Insecta; order Odonata; family Libellulidae; genus Sympetrum; species Sympetrum striolatum. The sequence continues at coordinate 31,022,112 of OX388341.1, forward strand.
ATATCATTATATTTTTACCAACCCAGCAGTCAAAGTATGAGATTGCAAATAGTCTATCTTAATTGATGATATACGTTGATAAATGTAAATCATCGATAGGTTGTGAGAGAACTGTTATTAAATTGCCCCTTTTCAAATATTTCAATTTTAATTAGTCAACTTCTGCATTGCAAATCCAAGTCTGTGTTCTGAAAAATATTGATTTACTATTCAGAATAAAAAGCTACATGCTACACATAATCTGGCATCTCATGCAACAACATGTTTGAGCAGCATTCACAAAAGTTTGATGACAATAGAATAGATCCTAATAAAATAGAAAATCCTGATTTGAATTAATAAGGAAACAAAGGGAAAGATCACCTTTAGTTCAGTTATTTTATTTAAAGATTTAAGTTCATCAAGAATTCAAGGACGGTTTCTAAGGTAACTGTCTGATGATAATGAATGCCCAAAAAAGAATTATGATAGGTTATGTAATTCAAACCCTCTTGATTCTTCATAGGATGAATGTATTAATGAAGATTTGAAGTAAAATTTCTTTCTTACATTGCTTCAGACTCTATTAAATTTTATGGCTGAGTCTGCAGATATATATGAATATTAGCATTATCTTCTGTATTTACAATCTAAGATTCAAAGTATTAAATACTAAGTACCCTTTTCCTTGTTCAAAATAGTGTCACATAATAAACTTTCATAGAATATAAGAAAAAATTGATCCGACAAAAAATGTCATTATTTATGTTGAACAATATTCTATTTAATTTCTATAAATGAAAGATATAGGTGTGAAATATAGAACTACATTGAAAATTACAGCAAAGACATTGACTTATACATGTGAGGAAATTTCCTTGTTCAAGTACATTACTGACATATTAAATGTGAATTTAAAATATATTATTTCTCTATTAATATTACCTGTATGCCTTCTTAATATATTTAAGGAATAACGATCAATTATACTTTTCATGAAATTGTAAATAATGATGACAGCTCTTTCAAAGAGAAATATAAAATTCATTAAAGCTATGCTTATTATCTTATGAAAAATATTGACTTAAATTAGAAATTTCATGGAGGAAAGTTTTCATAGCTTTATTTAGCATATTCTCATGCTTGTGATATCAATGAGAGTGAATATATGCTAGTACAAAGTATTTATTTATGGTAGTTTTAGTTTTAAGCAGGCCCATTATTATAATTTTGGGGGCCCTATGTAACATTATTGTATGGGGCCCTATAGACACCAGTGCCAGGCTGCAGTGCAATGATTGCACTGTTCCAATGACAGTTGAATAACCACTTCGTTTTAAATTCGTTAAATGTGAGGCTAGCAAAATGTAACGTTAAAATATCATAATATGGTATAGAAATTGAATTTATTATGCTTTTAATTTTATTTATTTAATAAAAATTTTAATTATTTAAATGTTTTATGTCCTTTTTGTGGCTTGGCAGTGGGACCCCTAAGTTGAGGGGGCTCTATGTGACCGCGTATGCCTAAAAATGGCCCTAGTTTTAAGGCAAAAAATTAGTGTGGTATTGGTAAGAGGCTGTACAAAAATTTTAACTATTTAGATCATGAGATAATGTAAGGGTTTATATATATTTTATTAAAATGGATTTTTTCCTGTAATGATAGCCAAATGATTTCGCGAACAATACATTTTTACTATATTCACGAAAAATAAGATATTTTCACAGCTGATACAATTCCTCTATGGGTAATGTAAATGGGTTTAACTGTTTTTTTATCAGTCAATGATGATTACAAAAGCTAATAATGTAATAATCATTCTATAATAACTCATACTTGATAAACTAAAATAATACTTTTGTACAGTATATAGTTTTATCTAAACCATTTTCAATTATATTGATCATATTAGAACTTGAATCTTTTGTAAATTGTAAAAATTATTGTAAACAGATTATCCTAAACTATTTATTTCCAAATTTTCAGCAATTTTGTTTCAGATGTAGCAATATTATTATATCCTGATTTATTTCATTCATATATTCCTATCTACATTTAAACGTCCTTAATTATAGCTCAAAATGAAGATTGCAGAGACCAGCATATGATCTTACAACTTTACTTCAAAAATCACAGATTTTATAAATAGTAAATAATTCTTGCTCAACTTGGATCATAAGCATAATCAAGAAATTCAATTCAAAGTAAAGTTAGCTTATATTCATCTATCAAATACAATTGTCAAACAATCAATAGGTATCATGAACTATTACATTCAAATCAAATATTAGCTATTGGTTAATAAATATTAAATTAGTTGGATAGTAGGCTATGTCTGATATGTATGACTTTGTAGAAGTAACAACTTTTAATTAATTCATGCATCAAGTTATATGTTCAAAACATCAATTCATTAATAGTATATACTAGGCAAGACACATAATTGTCTACAAATTCTACATGGTAATACACATATTTCCTGTTATATTTTTGTTATTTGATGTTATTAAAAATACAAGATAACTGATTAAGGCTTTTTAAGAATTGTATACTTACTTTAAAGACATTTTGACTTATAATATCAATGGAATAATGCAGTAATAACTCTTCTTTTAGAGTACTATTTTTATATCATAAAGACATATAATTGAAGATTGAAGTATTTTTTATTAGTTAAAACATTTATTTTTTCTCATCTATTGTTTAGATTCTGCATAAGTATATAGCTCAAATATTCACATTTGCAAAAATATAAAACATCCTCAATTAATTGAATGCCATGAATTATACAGTGAAGCATTAAATAAAACAGTGTAAGGATTAAGATAATTTTACCTTAAAAGAGAAGATTTATTAAATATTTTCTGTACTGATTAGAGGTGTTCAACCTTGCATAAATATTAATTGAAATGAACCAAAATAAAGGACAAAATTGTACTAATAATACAACACAGTTTAATGAAATATATACTAATTAAATTAAGAATTGGTCTGAAAGCCTTTGATTAGGAGGAATCACCTGGGCCATCTTACTTGGATCTTGCATTCATTGGGGCCTAATATTTATGCAGACCACCAAATAATGTTTAGAAGGTATGGCAATAAATGTATTTCTACATATAATATAACTGTAATGCAGAACTTATAAATTTTACCTCAGTCTTTTTAATCATATCAAATAAACATGCAAGAATAAATTAATCCACTATTAATGGAATATCTTTTTAAATGAATGTTTGAAGCCCTTTAGTTAGGAGGAGCAACTACTTAAAACTTTAGCTTAAATTTAAAACATATTTATTTATATATTAAGAATATATATTGACCATTATAATAAAGAGTATGCACTATAAACAGTATTATTGATATAATACATTAAATTAATTGTATTATTTTAAATTTATTTATAAAATGTAAAAGTTTGTTAATACAGATGCAAGGAATGAAAATTTATGTAGATATATTAAGAAATATTTAATTATGGATTTACAGTGATCAGGTATACAGCTTTAGCAAATTATGATTAGAATGCTGAATAAAATTGCTCAGTAGATTACTGTTATGCTTTCAAATAGGGAAATAAGTATAATATGTAGAAGATGGCAAAGCTAGGCCAAAGGCATTGCAAAAGATTTTCTTTAAATCAGTAGAAGCTGAGAATTTGAGCAAATGAATTCATGGTACATTTACATGTGAATGAATGTATGTATATTGTATTGAGAAGAAATATTTCATAATAAATGCTTATTATTTGCTATTTTTTATATATATATATATATATATATATATATATATATATATATATATATATATATATATATATATATATATATATATATATATATATATATATATCTTTATTTAACAATGAAGGTGAATAACTCTAAAATAAATTTCAAAAACTGGATGGAAATTTTCTTATGAATATGTAATGTATGAATATATGAATACTGATGAAAGAATGACCAAAGGTTTCCAAGAAAACAAGGAGATAATTTTGGTGTTAAATATGAATTGACCATCTAAGTTAATGAGTAGTGTTATTTATAGTTATTGATATAATATAAGTTTAGGTCATTATCTAAATCTGAGCAAGATTTTGGGCAGTTATAATAAAAAATGTATCCTATGATTTCATCTAAACTTACCTCATATGGTTCAGATTGTCAACAAAGTAAATTATTTAAGTAATAATCCAAATGTATTGGATTAAGAAATAAATTGTTTTGAATTCTGCTAATGTGCCTTACATGTCTATGATTCAATTTGACTTTCATAATTAAATTTCAGATACAATTAGTACAAATATCAATCAGGTATTGAAAATCTTTTGATGGGATTCTTTAAATGAAATAGCTGAGGTGATTTAATGATAGCCACATGTTTCCACAGTAATTATGTATATTTACAGCTCTTATTACTAAGACGCTATGAAAATATAAAGATTCCAATTATAATCTGAGAGTAATTTTATCATTAATAGTAACTTTGTTATTAATTGAATTAACCTAAGTTTTTAAATTGGAGCTTATAAATATTATTTTTCATAATTTTGAGTGCAACTATTACTCACTGTTTAGATATTACCAATAATTTTTATTATATTGAAAACAATAATGGGAGATGAAACTGACAACTTTGTCTTAATACTATGGTAATTAAAAATTGGAAGAAATAAATTAACAACTACTTAAACTAGCTAATTCAAATTGGAATGCCAGGGCTAAATATTTTGGCAGTTACATATTCTGGTATTGGATTTCATAGGCTTCTTATGCAAACCATGAATGATCACAATCGAGAAATTGGAAAAACAAGGTTAAAAAGGCTTTCAGAATTATAAAATTATCAAGCAATTGTAATGTTTTTTCAGAATATATATTCTCAAAAAAATAAAATAATTTGTTCAAAATATTCTTTGAACCTTGATAAATATGTGATCATTGATATATAGATAGGTTATGCATATTTCTCAGATTTTCACTTTATATATCCACTCTAGAGCCATAAAAGTAGAAAGGTAAGCAGAGGACGAGCATGAAAAGTTGTGCACCTAAAAAAAATTTCATGGAAGAATGGGCATGAGAAAAGTCTGATAGGATCTGGACTCAAACCCAGATCTTCCCATTGCTGGTCAGTTACTCTCCCAATTAAGCTATCTGATTCTAACATATCATACAGGAAAAAGAGAGCCATAAGTGCTAGCTTTACAGTCAAACTTAAATAATTTAGATAGATGAACTATCTGACACTACCCAATTGGAATTCATAAATACTTTCCTAATACTAAATCAAATAAAATGTTTTCAGAATTTTGTTTATGTAGATCAAAATGCAAGGCAACACTTACAATCCTCAACATATTAAGCCTTCTTGATTCACTATTAGTGCAGTTATAAGTGCTTTGACAGCTAAGGTCATTTCAGTTCCATAACAATTTGTTTTGAAAACAATATTCTATGGAATGCTAACACAACAAAAGATGAAAATCTTTTGGAAACAATGCTCTAACTTTTGGAGAAAATTTAGGTTTATTGGTAAATCCTTTAACATAATGTTATGCATTGACAAAGTATAAAAGAATTTTACACTCTTACTAATGAAATTAGTTAGTAATGAGTAAAATACGAAAATAAAAATAAAAGTATGCATCTCTGAAAACCAATCTTGGTAAAAACTATCATCATAAATTAATACTATCTCTACCATTAATTTTCAGTTCATACACACACACACATATCTATAACTATATTAAAATATTACAAGGTAAAACCACCCATTAGCTATTTCATTAATTAAAAAATAAAACCACTGCAAAGTATGTCATACATTTAATTTCCACATCATAACTTTTACTTTAAAGACAATTTGAACCACTTTAGTAACCAATTTTTGAAAAATACACAGTAAAATTTTAATAGTTATAAAACATAGATATCCTTACCTCTCCAGCTAGACTTTGTAGAGCAAGCAACTGTTTGGTTCTGGATGAGGTAAGCATTTAAAGTTGTCAGACTTGGTGACTTCCTTAATGTGTCCTCATCATTCTTCCACACGTATGTGACTGCAGTCTGCTCATAGGATACTAGTTAATGAAATATTATAATCTGAGTTAAAACCAAGGGAAAAATATTATTGTATATATTTTATCTTCAAGTACAACTCAGCAGCAGAGTCTACAATATTAATAGGAAATGCAATGTGTAAAGGCTCACTCAATATAATTAAATAATATTTAGTAACAGAAGATGAGTAATGATAAGAAATATAGATATCCCCAAAGTACTTAATGGAAGAAATACTTTATGGTTTTAATCTTCTGTAAGGATTATGAAGGAAGAAAATATTGATGAGATTTTAGAATGAAAATATGAAATCCTTGAAGCCTATAAAAAGCCTTGAAACTGAGCTGCAATGGCATTTTTTGTATATTATACAATATGTAAGATCTTCCTCCTCGAGAAAAGCTTAGATGAGATCAATTTATTGCTACTAACATGCCAAGAGAAATAAACTATGCATACTTACTGCTCTCCATTGCAAAAGAACAAAGAGGGTCATCAAATGGAAAGATATTTAGCCTCCCTTGGCAGGACAAAATCAGATGTCGTCTAATAAAATAAAAGAAAAATGACAATTCAACATAATGAAATTCTATCATAATTAGGATTATAATATTCATGCAAATGCAGAGCCTCCCGCTAAGCTGGGCACCTGGATGACTGCCCAGTACTATTTTAAATGACCAATTTGTTCATCACCTACTACTTATCAAGAAATCTTAAAGCCATAAACTCAAGTATTTCATTCCTTCACGATATTGCTCATTGTGAATTAAAAAAGATATTTAAATACCTCACTTAAATATTTATTAAATGCCGATGTTTTTTATGATATACATGTATATAATTTCATCAGAAATGGCACAGCTTGGTAATACAGCTGCCTGTTATAAATTTCTTATCATCTAAATAAAGAAATATAACATTGGACTACGGTGGATGATGGAGAATGAATTATGAATGAAATGAATCATGGGGAATGAGAATTAGGCTCAGATTATCAGTGACTTTGTTTAATATGGACTGAATCAAAACAATTTAATCTCAAGGTTTAACATTTTTGTTATTATCATATTATGCTTGTAAAATATTCTTTGGTAAATTTATGATTATGAATTTTGAGAAATGACTTCATCAACAAAGTCTACTATAAACTTAGGGTGAACATCCAGAAAAACTGATTTGACAGAAAAACCGATTTGACTGTGTGATATTACATATTAACTCTTGTCTAAACACTAAAATTTAAGGTCATTAGTTCATGAGACAGTGTTGGTATCACCAGACTGAAAAGTGTTAATTGAATGATAGTTACTGTGATGTTTCCATTACGGTATTTATGATTTTATGTAATGAAATTATTATAAAATGAAGGATAGATTTAACCAAACCTTGTTTCTGAGTCCTCCAAACAGTTTAGATATTTATAACTTCTTTGGTGCTACTGAAAAGATTTTTTCAACTCAGGCATCTGTGAGGGAAATTTGAATTATCTTTCCAGCATATTGATGTTCCAATCAATCAAATCAATATGCAATTGCTTTTAATGACAGTATTTTGTCCATAAATCATGATACTAACAAAACCAATAAATGGCACAATGTGATAGATGACAAAGAACTCATACTGAATATCTATAATAATTTTAAGTATTCTGAACTGATAACTAATTATGATAATAATGCATTTTAAACCTGGAAATATATACAGAAATACGGTCCAAATGATGATCAACTCTTCTTTATTTTCATAGAGGTATGCTTTTACCAATAAGTGATTCATAAACACCCGTTTTAGAGAATTCAACATTCGTTGCTAGCAATTATACATCTGTGAAAAGGAATTAGTAAAATGAAAATAAGTTATTCCTCCTCACATAGTATTCAGGAATTTCACATAAAACAGAAAAGTAACATCGGCAAATTAAAAAAAAGTATTCCACCATTTCCTAAATCTATAAATTAGTTATTTATTACTATGGATGCTGATGGATGCTTTCTCACCGCATCAAGTAGTTGACAGTTCCATTGCGATATATGCGCAGCGCAAAATGGACGGGGATTAGTGGGTCCTTGAAGTCCCCATGCATGATGAAATAGGTATCTGGCAGCCAAATGTCCTCGTGGTGGTGAATGGCGTTGAGGTATTCATAACGAGAGACATTGGAGTAGCGCAGGCGAGGGTCAAACCATTGCTGCTGAAGCAGGAACTCCACCTCATATTTCTAAGGATAAAATCAAATTGGAACCAGAATTCAAATAAAATGATGACAAAAGGATTAAATTTGTTCAGAGCAACACCTAAGAAAGAGATCATCAATTAGAACATGAAAATATAACTATTACCAATTGTTAGATGCATCACCTGTAATAAACATATTTTATAGCAGTTTACCAATTAATAGTACTTTTCTCGGAAAGTGAAAGATAGCAAATATTGTGGTTTCATGTTATTCAATGCAAGATTGATGCATAATTTTGCAAGGCAAATTCATACTTACGAGACTAGATTCGTCCGGCGAAGCAAGGCTCAGGAGTAGTACACTCATATTAACGGTGAGGGTTCCTGGGAAAACATTAAGAAGACATTTCACTTGTTTTGAGTGGCACATCTATTTACATGGTTTTATTTCACTTAAATGGATAAATTTTCAAAATTTGATCAGGTCACTCTAAAGGATGTCTGCTACTTTTGTATAGCAGGTGAAACAACACTTGAACTATTCATGGAGCGTAATAAGCCACTCTGTTACCACAAGGCAACACTAGAGTTTTCATCATCTGAATTTACCATGGGAATCATTATTCAAGAATCGGCTATACATAATGGGAAGAGTTCTTTTCATTTTTTGTATAATTTTAGTAAATTTTGCATGGAAGAAGCCACCAAAGTGTGAGAGAGTACATCTGAGTAAGATCAATCAATCATTGTTTTGGGCAAATGATCAAATCTCTTGGGTAAAAAAAATTCTACTGTGATGGAAGTCCAGGAGCTGTAAAACCATTGAACAGAATTTTACTACTAATGAAATCATCACAGCTAAAGTCCTGCATTCACCCAGCTAGACGGAAAGTGGATGTGCTAAGTGCTTTCAACATGCAAGTAGTACATTATTATACATTATTAACCTGAATCACTGATTTAATTTTAATTTCAATTTAAAAATTCCTAACATGAAATTAATCTAAAACCTTATAATACCAATTTAAACCTCACTCTTAATTTATTAACACTAACATTTACATGCACACAATTCTCACCTGCTTTTTCTCTCTTGGATTGGCAGGTTAGGACATATAGATGGGGACAAAAGGGAAGCAACAAATGGCAATTATAAGTATGCCTATATCCGGAAGCTTTTGTTACAGCAATTTAAAAGCTTTGAGTGCAGTGTTTTAAAATTGCTTACGCCAAAGAGAAATAAATTACAGTTTCAATTCAAGGAGTGCACTTCAGTCTCATAACTGGTGACATGCATTCAGCAAATCTATAAAATTCTATAAATCTGGGAATAATTTATGAGCAGAGTGACTGTATTGTGGAAAAGGTTTTCAAAAGTTGTTTTTAAGTTTGGTAATTATATACTTATTTTCATGTATATAAACCTATTCGAAGAATTCTTTCCGCAATTTTAATTCTGTATACCGAGAGATAAAATATGCAAATTTTCTATATCTATAATTAATTCAAAACAACCAAAATGCAATAGAATGATCATGACACTTATGAAATGTTGAGCTGTTGTTCATACAAGTACATAAATATATATGTGAGCAATGAATAATAATAATATAAAAATAAAAAAGATCGCATGTAAACAAATAAATGAAAATTCAAGAAAGAAATTTTTAAATAAATAATTGCATTAAAAATTAAATATATGCCATAAATTTATATTGAGCATATTATCTTATTTTAATAATGGCACTTACTGGAATGTTGTATTTTTGACATACAGAGAGCTGTTAGAACTGTCATTAAATTAACTTAAAATAACTCAAGATACTCTTGAGAGATTACAATCATCATGATTCAGTGTAAGTTTACCAGGCTCAATATTTAGGTAATGGTTTAATGAGAAATTTAAAATATTAATAAACTAGTTTAATAAATATTTTAAATTATCATATTAAATGGCTCATATATACATACATAAAAATTGCTATAATTTGAAACAAATAATTGCTGGTACATAATTGAGGGATGATATCTTATTTTTCAGCAGCCATGGTAATAACACAACTTCATCTTGGGACAACGCATCACCATGGCATAATGACAGCATAGGAGACCTTTAATACCCCAGAGGAATGATGATTTCATTTCTGGTCAAAAATACAATACTCATAAAGAAGTACGAAAATCACATGGGATAGGTTTGATATAGACCAGCAATGGCATTAGTACAACTAGTTTGTAAAAAATGAATTGTTTACTTTAGGAAAATAATGCAATTATGTATATATCCTCTTAACACATCTACTCAACCCTTTTGTTCTTCAAATAAAATTCTTTTAAAATACAAAAAAACTTAATACTTGTGCAAGTTACAATTTTTCAACTTTGTGGTACTGAGGTTGCAGATAGCTCACATCGAACCTTGTTCAATTCGAAACATAACTTCGCATATACTCTCATTATGCCGTGGTGAAAGCATAGCAACAAGCAACATGGATAAATAAACGGATTCTAAAGAGAGAAATGAGCTTAAAGATAGAGCTAATGACATAGGGGAGGCAAGGGTGGGACCATAAATAATTATAAAAATAACAAGGGAACCGAGTATAAGTTATATAAGGGGCACAGTTACAGAGAGAGTAAGAGATATATCAACGGGTAGGAAAAGTGACGGACCACTGGATTCGCCGAACCTCCGCCTCTTGCCTTCAGTCTGGCGATTGGAGGATGAGGAGTATGGGTATGAGGAAGACGAGGGGGGAGAGGGAGAAGTCCTCCGCGTTTTCTCGCAGCACATATCTGCATCTGTAAAAGACGAACAACAACAGAACGGCGGCAGATTGGGTTTCTTTAAAAACAAGGTCTCAAACAAGGCGAAAGAAGTGAGGGCAGTAAAAGCAAAGTCCCTGCGAAATGGTAGGAAAGAATTAAGGGGATGAAAGAAAGGATAAGAAAGCTCGAAGGGTTTTTTTGAGGAAATCACCGGGGTTCAAAGGTAGTGTTGGTAAAAGGAAAATACATAGGGTTGATGGACGCCAGGGCTGCCGTTTTAATGACATGGGCACAGCTACAATACTTTAACCCTTCGGTCCCAATTAATTTGTACGAGAGATTTAGCAGAATTTCAAAATCTTTTTTTATTAATTAACACTGATGTTCGAAAATCGTTTATGCAAGTTTTTGGAATTTCAGTGGAGCACGGTCGCAAAGTTTTTCTTGCAGAAGGTTTCAGAACTAACTATTTTTAATGTAACTAAGATTCCCGTTCTAAAAGAACGAAAATATGCGAGAAGCGTCAATATCTAACGAGGAATACCTAGAATCTTTTGAAACAGTAACGAATGAATTTGATTCTCTTTTTGTATTTTCATCTAAATTCGAATTCATCTTCATGAAATTAATTTTTTCCTCCGTATTGAAATTGATTGATACAAAAACAGCCATAGTATTGATAAATGTCCTGTTACTTGACAATACAGCGATTAAAAAACGACTTAATCTTATATTATTCTATATATTTTACAATATATTCAATTTAATTTCATATTTTCAAAATTCCGAACGTAGCAAAAATATCAAGTACCTCAGAACAACTAGAACAGAGCAGAAATATTCAAGGAAACTTAAGCATACGGTATTAGCTATTACGTTCAAAACCGGATTTATATACAGAAAATTACAGGTTTTTTACAACAACGTTTAACCTTCCATACATAAGGTTTAGCATAACAGTGCGGAAACCTATATTTTAATAATATTCCGTTATGTGGAATAAAACTTGTTTGAATTAAAATCCGTTTTGTATAACCAAAATGAGTCACAGAACACCAAGATTAAAATCTGGGATAAAATAGCGGAGGAGCTAAGATAATACATCATTAAAATGCAATAAATAAGATAACAGTATAGCAATAACAAAGCTTACTTTCAGCTACATTTTGAGAAATAAAATCGACCTTATCTAATGAGCCAGTTAATATGCAGGAATAATTTGACCAGAAACGTGATAATAATACGATTTTTTAAGTATATATTAGTATCAGAAGACAGTAACCGAAAACAGAACGTTACTTTCTTCTCTTTTCAATCAGAATGAAAAATTATTTAGTCCGAATACCGCAAACGTACTTTAAATTGGATATTAAATACGTTAAATTATTATGTGTTAACATAAAAGAAACCCAGTGTTATTATTACTGTTCTCTACCTATACATGCGTAACTTCCCGCTTTCTTGTATGATAATAAGAGCGAAAAAGCGCGAAATTTTCAAATGTTGCGTTTTTTCAAGCATTAAAAAGCATAATGATGACATAAGTAAATTTTGTATCTGGGTGCGTCGTTGGAAATCATCTGGTGTGTGTGATGAAGCAAAGAGAACCAAATGGTAGTTTAGCGTGCTCCAATTTTTCCGTCAGAATACGAATTCGCTTGAATAAATGACCAGCAAAATGTGAGAGGCATCGCAAAAATATTCAAGGGGAGTATATATTCGATATGCAAAAGTTAATTATTAAGTCACCTGAGGGAATTGTTTAATGCACCAAAAGTCAATGAAATTTGCAAACGTTAACATTATGGAAAATTAAGTACTTGCAAACTGAACTTTTGTTATCTCAATAACACAGCCAAAATAAAATATACAAAAATCGAAAATGCAGATAATTAAAAGGAAGTTTTGAATATCAAGTGTTAAACATAACAAGTGAAGCATGAGTGATAAAAGAAGTTGTAGAATATTTACAAAGTCTGACAGCTTGATTAAATTTTCAAGGTATATAATATACAGGATACATCATCCATGGTATGGTAATAAAGGGTACAGTAAAATGATCACCGCTTACCTGTAACTGGTGGGAGTAGTCTCTTGTCATATCTATTAGATAGTAGCAGCTCATCCAGGATTTCTTTATCTGACATTCCTTCTTGAAATCTGAAACTGACATTAACAAAAGAACATTATTTAAGCAAAATCATTCGTAAATATTCAATGATAAATACTGAAAAATATTGTGAATCTAATAATAAACTCGACGGAACGGCGATTCACTTTTTAGTAATCCATACTATAATGTATAAATGTAAGAAAACAATTATAGAATTGATGAGTATCCAAAATAATAATTCTTGATAAAAGAGAAATTGTAACTCACATTAAGACGAGTAGGTCTGTAATGCATATATATTTCCAAACATGAATTAATCAGGACAATAGTTCTAATACTAGCTCCCGCTTTACTTCCACGAAGAAAATAACTAAGACTTCATTGATACAGCCCGCCTGCATGGTGCAGAAAAAGATGTGGTAGGATTATTTATTTAACATATTAAATGAAATTAATAATGAAAGATGGTTCTCATTCCAGGAAAAATCGAAATTAATGTATCAGTATATTTACCTTATAGATATTTAACTTTGATCGAAATATATAATTCACATTAATTGGTAAATTAAGTCGACTTCTTTTAATTGATTGATAAAATTTTCGTCGTAGTCTAGCAGTTTAATTCTGTAATAGTAATAATTTCCCATCATAGGGACTTTGAAAGAAATACCAGAATAGCGAACAGTTAAATACTCTATCACTACGATCGCTATTCGATAATACAAATGTGTCAGTAGTCAGTCAGGTGCCTAAAAGTGTCAGTTTGTAGCATTTATATTATTTATGGATCCTATATTGCACATTAGTTACTATTCAATTTTCAAAAGACTCTACGCACGTAAGAATTTTACTCGATCCGAAGATATCGCATCTTTCACCGCGGAAAGCTGATGATTCAACTGAATGGCTCGATGAAGCTAGATCCGCTGTTGTCTGGAGCCGTTATTCACCCGTCGATATCATACTTCAATTTCTAAACATATTTTCTACTGCTAAAGAAGGTTGAGATTGAAAGAAAACGAGGGAATAAAAGGGCAAAAGAAATGCGATTTCCGCGGATCCTTCAGGAGAGCAATTCTTATTCATCAATCATGTTTCTTCCTCTTGGAGAGGGGCGCTCCTAAGACTGTTGCGCTGCCTTTGGGGATTGTCGTCATCCTCCAGCTACGGAGGAATTTTTCGGCAACGGAGGAGGGAAGAAGTGGGACTGGATATGAAAAGGGTAAGAGGAGAAGATGGAGGCTCAAGCAAAATGTCTGAGCCGAAAGGAATTCGAAGGAATGAGAAGAAAGTGAACGAATAAGACTTCCCCGAAAGGATGAGAATCAAACAGAAGAGAGAGAAAAGGATTCCTCTGGCTCAATGAATATCCTGGTTTTATTTAAGCCCTAAAGATTATGATACCTCCTTTGAAAAAGAAACTGGATGTTCCAGGAACCGAGATTGTTTTCTTGATTAAAAGTCAAAATATAAAATACCTTTTCCTGTCACGAAGGTCTTTGCTACGAGGGTGACTGAAATCTACAGCGAGATTCACTTCTTATCAATTACCGGCAGTTTTTCCTCAAAGTGTCCTTGGTATTTTAACTAGGTAACAAGTTAAATTTGTTTCAAAAGAATCGCCGAGCAATTCGAATCCGTTACTGTTACGTTAATTACGAACAAAATTTTATCAATTCGTTATGAATCATGTTACAAGTGGATCAGTATTTAGTCGTCAACGTCGAATGGAACTATTAGCATTCGTCATCTAGAATCAGATAATATACGAAGCTGAGAAGGAGTGTAGTGGAGACTTTAAATTAATATATACAGAAGAAAACCTAAATTGCGTCTAAAGCTGACAATCAAAAATTACTATCTAATTTGCAATCTATGAAAAGAAAAAATTAAAATATCTTACAAGAACTTCTTTTGTTAACATGAAAATATTTTTTTGACAAGTACTAATATAAATTTAAAATTTTAGTAAATCAAGTTTTATTAAATGCAGTAGATTTTACGTCGAGTGATTATAATATAGAATAAAATGATCTTGCGCTCTGGTCTACGCACTTTAACCCCATATCCCTTTTTACCATCTGAGATATTCTTCAGGCTATCTGGGATCGAAATATAGAACGTTTTCTCCTATAAAAATTCCGTCCCTTCCTAAATCATAGAAACGCAATCCATAACGAAAATGATTAATGGGATATTTCTCGATTCGAGTACGACTTTAAGGAATTCTTAGATAATTGTCATTAAAAAGACATTACTCAGAACTTAACAGTTTCAAAGAAATAAAATAATTCTTTAACTGATTCCAAACTCTTTTAAATCTAAACTGCATAAATGATCTTGAATCCATAAAAATACCATTGTCGAAATATTTCGGCGTGCAGCAGGAAGATCTATTCTAAGTATCTTTCCTCAAAGAATCAGAACTATGGCACAGTTTGTGGAATTATTAGTTCAGCTAGTCTTTTTATCTTGTGTTTAAGCACTATTTGAAAGTAAAGGTGCTCTTAGTTTCCGATTTTATCTCTTCTAATTAGCGTCCGAGAGCATCGAGCGACGCTTAGTTCTCTCTCGTCAAAATTTTGACCAAATTGTCTCGCTCTACATTGGCCCTTTGCATCCTATGGTGGATGAAGCAGTAGAGGAAGAAATTAGGAAAGTCCATGGATAAAAATAAAAAAAATAACATTAGAGCTCCGAGGTAAATTTAGTGCATCCTGAAATTAAGTGATCCTTATGCAATCTCGAGGGAAGTAGCTTTGAAGCGGAGAAATGGGGCCATGGATTGGATTTCAGGAGGTTGACAAAAACGGTAAAATTTTGAAGAGGAACAGAAGTGTCTCCGGTTGAGAATCCAGTCCCATTCAGTGGTCAATTGAAGAGGAAAAGTTTTGAGCCGTCCGAGGACTCTGATGGCTTCTGGAATGAAGGGCAGTTTAAGAGGGCACCACGATCAAGAAAAAGGTACAAGGAAAGCTGCCACTGTAAACTGAGAAAGGGTAAAAGTTAAGAAAGTAGATCTGCAGATATACCGTACCAATCAGGTCATAGATGCAAAATTATATAAAGAACTTTATTAATACGACGTGAGAATAAAAATGGGAGAGCGAGCCTATATATTGCAGTCAACTCCTTTATCCTTCCCAACTTACCTACGGCTCCATCCTATCCTTCAATACCACCAATTAAAATATTAAAAAACTTGAATACTTTTTCAATTGTTGCATTAGATCCATCACTGCCACAAATAGATGAATACCTCTCAAGGAGATTAAAAAATCCACCAATTCACTTCAGTATCTGACCTCGTTGCTAAAATGGTTGAAAATTCCATTTAAAATTACAACATTTAGAAACCCCTCTTCTTAGAGATATGTGGGCTTACTATACCAACAGATGAAGAAAAAAGAGAATCAGGCAACCCAAAGAAATTATTCTCAAGTTTACCTTTAAACAGTATAAAACAAGCTGGAAAAGAAAATTAAAAAAGTAGCGTTTAATAATCATGCACCTCTACAACACTGACATCCAACACTTTAAACTATTCACCTCACCCTTATTCAAACTTCATCACAAATACACACTTATCGGAGGTAAAAACACAGCTACATTCATACCTATTGAAGCATCATCGATTTTTCTGTCAGTTTCATTTTCCTTTTCCCCAAAACCTAACCTTTTGAATCTCGCTTGAAGTGCTTTTACCATATCTTTCACCTACTTCCTTAAATCGCGTCACAGTTTTCTATTTGTTACGAATTCATCCTGCATTACCTTACCCTGCCATCCGTATATACTTAAAGCCTATAATGGTCCCTAAAAAGGCCATATAGGCAATGCTTGCCAAGTATCACCGGTGAGACTTATAACTTGGAATTGAATTCAAATACGAAAGGAAAAGCCTTACAGACCAGGTACACTGAGAAAAAGCTTTACTTTATTAGGGTAAACGCTTTTAATTAATGTGAATATTGTAGCGTACTAATACATTTCTGAAGCACGGATAAGCAAGCTGGAGTGACAAGTATCGGAAGACAAAAAGTAGTAAAGGAGAGCAATATTTCTGAAAACATATACAAAATGGATATGGAAAGATTGTATTGAAAGAATGGGAAGGAAGGATTGGGTAGGGATGGTATATGATGACATATACAGGATAGAAAGGAGCTATTTCTATTCATGGGATTTAAAAGAGTTTTATGCCTTTTTTTCCAGTTCTACAATTTGGGATCACCCTTTCTAAACCGATATAATTAAACTGCGGAAAATCACGTTCTGTTCATAACATGCCGTTTTCCCGAAACAAGTTAAATAATTTTAGTTGCAAAACATCGTCGTCCTATGCATGAAGGTTTTTTATTTTGCCTGCAAATTAAATTTCGAAGGTAATTTGAGTAAAGTATTACATACTTATGTTATTTAACATTGTTATATACTTTCTTTTAATATCTTTTGTATTTTACTCTCTTTCACAAACCCCTGAATATTCTCAATTCATTATACCACTTATAGAAATAATCGGTGACTCTTTGACAAATAACAATATCTCGTTTAATCTTTTACTTTAGGATGAAAAATATCTATAGGGTATCCTGAACATCAATAGGCTATTAATTCAGTTTCAGTTAGCTAAGAGAGCCCTGAAAAATTAATTTTATTTCCATTCGAACTTTTATCAAATTGTCTCATATCACTCACACGCCCTGACTTTTATATGTCCATGTCCACACTCGCTGCATAACTGTGATGACGACGATGTTTTTATCAATTTGTTTCTATAGCATTTAAAAATCCAAAGTACCTATTTTCCTTCATAATTGAAACTGTGGGCTTGATCTGAATTTTAAACAACGAATAAGGTATTTCATAATGTCCAGCAAAATTTAGTGGAAATTAATACTTAAAAATACATAAAGAGAGTGTATACTCAGTAGATACGTACATACGTTTTAGTGTATTTACAATGAATATGGCATTAGTTGACTTAGTTCCTTTTATCATTACACTGTCATAGATAGGGTTGGAATGCATTAGTGTCTCGATTTGAGCCACACTTCATCATAAGCTGATATATTATTTAAGGAAGCACGATAAAAAAAAGTTCGCAATAACATCAAACCGTAGGGAAAACAAATAAAAATTGAAGAAGAATAAGGGAAAGAAAATGAGGGCTCCTAATCGTGCAAGTAGAAAATATACTTTTAATGTCCGAAAAATTTCAGCTGCCTTGATCCGATATTTCTTTTGCGAAGGAACCTTAAGCTTCCACCTCATTCCGCTGTAAAAAGCACTGTTCCACAGGGAAACTGATCCGCACCGCTTCTCTGCAACCCTTTCATCCCTCAAGAGGCCGTCTCCGCCGTTGGACGGTGCTTTCATTTCTTTCGAGATAACCGTC
This sequence comes from Sympetrum striolatum, assembly GCA_947579665.1. Taxonomy (NCBI): domain Eukaryota; kingdom Metazoa; phylum Arthropoda; class Insecta; order Odonata; family Libellulidae; genus Sympetrum; species Sympetrum striolatum. Next base: position 31,040,618 of record OX388341.1, read on the forward strand.
GGCTGCGAAGGCTTTTGAAGCAGCCGCGGGCTTTTGCTGCATACGCCGTTCGCTCCGGCATGTGCCGCTCCCTACCGCGCCTTTAACAGCCTTCCGAAAACTTCGATTCCCCGCTCCGTCCTTCTCTTTTCATCGCTGACCACGAAAGACGAAGGGCCTTGTAGTTTCAACGCTGCGGTGAGCCGGAGTCTTAAGGCCGCCGCCTCAAGGATACTTAAGATCTTCAGGAAAACGAGTGCAGTCGAAAGCGGAGAAATTTGCGGAGACTAGAGGCAAGTTGACGGCCGGAGACCATGGAAAGGTATCAGTGAAAGAGAACAGAAAGTACGACAAAAAAAGCTTCGGAAAGTTGGACTTCCTAAGAGGAATCCATATTCTCTCTTTTCCAAATGAACGAAAAGAGACTCATCTAAATATAAGAATCCCATTTTTTCTATTTTACTTGGAGTATGTGAGTCAAAGAATTAATCCATTGAGGGTGAAAAGAGGCAGGATGTTTGTGGATTCGGTTAAACACAAATATTCAGCAGAGAGCAGTAGCGGAGATTGCCTCTTTAAGTGTATTCAAACTGAGCGCATTATGAGAAGCACCCTAAATGGAATACTACTAGTATTTCCATTATCACGATACATTTTTCTTGAACCACGAGAGGATGATATTTTATTTGAATCATTGTTGAGAACCAGAAAAGAATAACAATTAATTCTTTAAGAATGAATATTTAAATGACGTATAAATTGTTTGTATCACTTCTAATATCACAATCAATCGGATTTCCATCTGAATAAGGATTTAAATATCTTATTTTCTAAATGGCACGACAAATTAAGTAAAAAATCCTAAAATACAGAAAAGTTTTTGGAAGAGATTGATTTTTACTGATATTACAGCCATGAAACAAAATTGAACTTCATATCTTCCTTTGTCTTCCTTCTGTATTTATACCTTTTCATAAAAATTCCGAAGTTTTGAGATTCGTCTTTTTAAATGAAAGACTATAAAGCGACTGAAAATTTAGGACATTTTATTTGGTCAATGCTTATTCAAGGAAAATAAAAGGTGAAAAAAGGTTCATACAAATCCAGAGAAGTCTCTCCTTGATTTTTGAAAAGTTTGAACGAATGATAATACTTTATGAAAAGATCGTAAAAATAAAAAAAAACATTGGGTCATATAAACCGAATAGTTCTATAGGAGAATCTTTTGTTGACTAATGCCACTAACTAAAAGTTAAAGAATACTTGAAGAAAGTCAGTCACTATAAAAATAGTTCCACAAACATAATTCTTGGTTAAAAAATTTAAAAAATGATCATACTAACTAATTGACTTATATCTGGACTAATCGTTGCGATAATTTTCCAGTAATATCTGTAGATTAAAATGAAGATTCATGAATGAGAACACTATCAAATCTTTGGATACCATTTCAGAAAATGTTCAAAAGGGGTTTCTGATTTGATGGGACCAGAAACATTTTTTCATTATAATAGGGTTCTTTGTAAAGAATGCAACAAAAGAAATATCTCCAAATGAAACAGATGATGCTGACGTAGAACAGGGACCAAAAATGTTTCGAATATCTCCATAGTAACTCCAGCCTAGTTTACAGGCCAAAAACACGCATCATAGTATATGAAGTTGCATGTCTCCAGGAGTACGTGTAAGTTGTGTTGCCTGCATCACAGGAAGGAGAGGTTTACCAAAACACTAACTCCTAACTCATACGTCTTCTTAAGGAATTGCAAAATTGCAACTGTTGCTCAGGCATAAAAATGGCTTTCAATGCAAATATTTTTGTCAATTGTATTACTCATCATTCAAACTACGAATATCTATTGGTTAAATAAGCTTTATATTTAAGAAATTGCCTCCTAAATATTTCACAGATATGCTGATAAGAATCATCGTCAAGTTCATTCCTCAAAAAGTCACAATTGTGATTATCATGCTTGTTATTGAGGACTCCAGTACGGTATTGATAATGATTCATAATGTTTATAATCTGTATGTATATTAATTTTTGGAACATGTATAACCTGTGTTTCATAATGATTGGGTGCGGATGCATGTATTCATATTAGAACATAGTATTAGGTGAGAAACTAACATTACGTAATCATCGGGGAACGATGCAAGTACACTATTTTGAGGAAAAGGGTAAATGGACATATAAATGGGTTCGCTTAAGAAAATAATTCCATATGAAGCACGGGCATGAAAAAATTCTAATAGGACCGGGACACGAACCCGGATCTTTCAATTGTTTTCATTTATAGCAATGTTTTGGAAAAAGGAATAGTAAATTCTCTTCAAAATGACATTCAGCAAAAAGAGAGCGCATAGCTCTGAAGTTTGGAGGATTATGATGAAATCTCCAGTTGAAAATAATCGACCAAGGCAACAAAAACAATGCCACGCCTTCGCAAAGAACTCAATTTGAGTCGGAGACTTGTAAATATAGAACACGATAACGTGCAAACAATTACTTTCATCATATTATCGTCCTTTCTTACGGTAGTAATGGACATGAATAAGCACTTCTTAGTTCCGATGGAAACGTTATGTAATAAATTATGATGAACGTAATTTTTGACTCGAAAAAAGGATTATATGTTTAAAATTTCCAAAAGCTGTCTTTGTCGGCGTTCCTCCTCTCGGCAAAAGGAATTACAAAGCACAACCAAAAACGTTAGAAATACATACAATTAATATGTGCTTGTGAAAATATCACTCACCACTCTGCAAACCATTTAAAAACGGATTTATCCCGTTCCGACATGCACAGAAACCCGTTTTAGCCAATCATCTGCCAAATTTCGTAGACCAAAAATAATTTCCGTTATCCGTATCACCTTTTAATTTCTAATGGGGTTTCTGTTGATTCTTATTTTCGATGAATAATTCGGTTAGAAGAAAATGAAGATATCGCAAAAAAGAACAATATGCATCCCATTATCGAAGCCGTTTCTATCTCTGAGATAGAGTGGGATAGTTGTGAATAATTTTGTAGCCGATTCGAAATACGAGGGAAAATTAAATTTGCAATGGCTAGCGTAGATCAGCCACGAATAGAAAATACGGAAGCAGCCAAAGAGCTCAAAATGTAAGTGCATTCCTCGCATCCAAAGGTTGAGGGTAAAAATCTAACGTGAAATTCTCGTAGAAAATCGCGTTTCACGGAAGTAAATATTTAATTTAATAATTCGATAGATTGAATCGCCACACAGCTATGCGATTGCCTCCCAAATTCGACGCCCTAGCGGTAATCAATTTAGTTGGACAATGGCTCGTAAATTAACGTATGCCGTCCGTACTCATGATAGTTCACAGATTTATGGTGCAAACGATCCTCGGATTAATTAATGTAAAATGCACGAGTACCCCATTTCATACGTCGCCCTTGCTTCTGATTTTAGATACTGGTAATGTTTTTGTTTTCTTTCGAATTCCTCACCTGACATATATACCAATAGCAAGTTCGAAACAAGTTTACATTGTAGAGATTGAAATTAACATTGGTTAAAAAATAATTGTTAATTAATAGTGGAAATTATGTATATAAGTGGAATTAGTGATGGGAATAAGCTAGTGAATAAGAAGAGCACAAGCTTATATCACATTGAGATATCTTCACTCAAAATCAAATTAGTGGCATTATCCTTCCTTACGTGCATTGTCAATATTTATAGTTACTATACGTTAAGTTCAAAATGTTGATCAAGTATCAATGTGCGAGCCTCACACCCAACTCGAAAACTAAAATTAATTCCGTTAAATGTATGGTTGTGATTATCATAAAAAATAGCCTATTTAAAAAATGTAGGAAATATCCCGGATAATCGTAATTTATTTTCCTGAATAAACTTGGTTGTCTAAAAGAAATTGAACACGCAACGTGGCAGCTTTGGAATTTAACAAAAATAATAACACGAAGAATTTCTAATTACGCCTTTGATCTTATTTAATAGCCTTTCTGTATTTTTCGATGGCTCTTTCTGGGAGCAAATTCTGTGTACAAGCTAAAATGAAGAATATTTTTAAGTTTTACTCAGCTGCCCAATTTACGTTCGGGCATCCTTTTAGAAAAGATAATGCATGCTCGTGCAGTGAGCCGTAGTGACCATATTTCGCTTCGCCAGCGACAGACATGTGTAATGGAATTTCAGTCAAAAGTTACCTTAGGATGAGCGCCTGGGATAATTTGACCACCGTTTAGGGTTAATCCTCTCTCATTTGCAAGATTGCGTTCGGACAGTGAGCTCTGAATGCCCTTCCCTTCACCGAGGCTCTGCTTATCTGCATCACATCTGCATAATCGCCCCGATGGCCGTCTTTGTACGTACTATGAAATTCGGCCTATCAGGCGGACTTGCCTATCATCATAACATAATATTCTTAGTAAGAAAGATAACTTGGAGATATTCATTCTCAGGTTTGTATAACCAGTTTTTCAGTCATTAAAAATTATCATGTTTCCTGTATTTGGTTAATAGGGTCACGAATTTGAAAGAATTCTCTCTTTTATAAAGTATTTCATCTCAGAAGTAACAATACACATGTAATTGTGATGCCAAAATATCATTATTATTATTATTATTATTGGATGGCAGTGCTTTTTAATCGCCTTCAATTAGGCTCTTACAGCGTTGTCTCATGTATTTGAATATATATTCTATATACTCGTGAAAATGTTTAATCTCTTTTATATCTGATCCTCTTTCCCACTCCAGTTGGTGCATTTATAATATTAATGTTTCGTTTCTTTCTCTATTACAATTGGAGTGGATGGCACCTACAAGCGGAATACCACAGGTGCCTAACAGGGATACACTTGAGGCTTTCAAAGAATGTTCGTTGCTTCAAAATAATTGTCACGAGTCCCAAAATTGAAACCATTAGGCAATTTTTATGCAAAATTCGCATAATAAAATCGTAGTTAGGCAATCACGTGAATTAATATAATGATCGTCATAAATACTCAGCCTAAACCACAATCGTCATTGACTGAGGATTTTTATGTCCTGTGTACCCTGACAAAAACCCTAGAAAACGTGATGTCTCGATCATATCTATATGTTCGATTCTAGAAAGCCCAAAGAATGATGAAGAATTTCCCGTGAGAATACATTGTGTGGATTTTTGTTAAAGAATCATGAAGCGAAAGTCTATTAGTAGACGTGCTTCAATAATGTAAACGGCAAAGTTTTCCGGCATGGTCTTGGAATCGAAAAATTGCTGGTGATTATTAGGGTAGCTGTGTTGAAATGCTGCGAAGACAAAGAGTTAAATTACATCTTTTTCATGGGCTAAATTGAGACTCCTATAAAGCCTTCTCTTATATTTAACCCATCGTCAATGTAAAATAGACCTTATTAGAAAATAAAAATGAAAGATAACAAAAATTATATAGGGGACAGGAACAAATTACTTGTGGATTTAGGATGACTATAGTGAAGTTCGGGAAGAAATTTAGGAAAGAGCACGAAGAAAGCACCCTGAAAGAAGAGCGAAGAAAAAAGCAAATATGGACAAATAGGAAGAGAAAAAATAGGGACGAATTGAGTGGTTTTATTATCTGAAACCCCTTCTCAAAATATTGTGTTGGGCATTGGGCTTACATCTCCGCGGCCGAGCATCCCGCCTCCAGTCCGAGGGACGTGACCAGGACGCAGAGGAGCAGAATCGGGAGAAACCGGCGCCGCGGCGGCGTCGCTCGGCCTGCCAGAGCGACGGCCGGTGGCGACTTTGCCGGCGGCGATCCCTCTTGGACGGCAAGAGCCCTCTGGTGCCCGCCGCCGCAGGACAGGGGGTGGTTGTGGGGGCTGGCGGCCTGGGGGGCGGGGAGGGGCAGAGAGGCGGAGGAGCGGAGCTTCCACTTAGTGGAGGTGGAGAGAACCATCCTCCCGTTTTCATGCCTCCCCGCCTTCATTCCCTACCGCCGGCGACGACGGCGCAGCTCGCGCGACCCTCCGCCCCTCTCCAGAGGCCACGATGTCCTCATCTGAAGAAGAAACACACATTTAGGGTATTGAGACTTATTGGGCAGCGTGATAAATCACACTGGGAACAAGAAAAGAAAAATGCTTTAACATGAAAAAATACTCCTTAATATCTATACAAAAGCAGTTGGTACCAGCCCTTCTTGTGTACGTACGTCATAGAGATATTGGTAAACAAGAAAGTTCCAGTAATATGACTATTTTTCTCTCGTTTCTCTTATTTAAATCTGATATTCTCAAGCTCAACTTTGTGGTAAGATTCCATATGAGACAAATAAAACCAGCCTTGCTATTTTTACAGATTATATATTATTTTAATAATTAATTTATCCTCTCAGAATAAAATAACAGAAGTAAGTACTTTTTTCCACAGTTTATTTGAAACGACCGGTTTCAACGATACATCGTCATCATCAGGTAAGGATACAAAACAGGAAGACTTCCTGTTTTGTATCCTTACCTGATGATGACGATGTATCGTTGAAACCGGTCGTTTCAAATAAACTGTGGAAAAAAGTACTTACTTCTGTTATTTTATTGTGATGGATTTCCACAAAACTACGCCTTCCTCCGTGGATTTTATTATCCTCTCAGGTTTAGACATCATCAGGCGATATTTCATCGAACATAATTATTTTTCTTTTTCTCCTCGAGTAATTAGGCCCGTGGGGGTATATTCTCTAACATCGCAGTTTGAGTTGTTTGCCTCAATGAGGACCTCTGGCAGTGGTTGGTGCTACCATGTGTAGCCCCAACTCATAAACCATCTCATTAATACAGAGGAATTGCGTGGCATGGTGGTTCAGTGGTTAGAATATTTGCCCAGAAAGTGGGAAATCTGGATTCGGGACCATATTATATGGCAGTTTTTCGTTCCTCTTTCTCCTTGGGCTTCTACGCAGAACTGTGCAACAATATGCATAAAAATACCATAACCTTAATCCCTAAAATTTGATATTTTCAATAATTAATTATGAGCACATAAAATCAACTCTTAATATAAAATTCCTGGAACGATAATGAGTGCTGTAAAAAGTTGACTTAATAAATAAGTTTTGTTTTTTTTTTCGCATATCTCACTATCGGTAAGTCGTTTAAATTCGATATTATTAGATCGTAAAGTGAACTTGTAACTCAAATGGATACTGTCTTCATGAAAGGAAGATAAATTTATTTAGCTGCCGAGACTGAGCAATTATTCTAAGTATTTCTAACAGTAGATGGATATTTAAAGAAATTCTCTTAGGATGATGAACTCTATCAGTTTTTAAGAATTTATAAATAGCAGACTATCCTACAGAAGTAAATTAATATGATCTTCCTGCTGTCTTTAAAAGACCACTTTATAAAACCATTTCTATATTTTATAACAAGAGAGAGAAAATTCATCAAATAATATACTAGAAATATTCATCATGATAAGCTTCTTGAAAAACCGTTGTTTTGCTGTCACACAGTGGTTATTTCATACAAAGGCACAAATAAAACTGTATATTCATTACAAATAATTGGCGCACAAGTTAGAGCGATGAACTGATTCATTTCAACGTTTAGACAGGGAGAGTTGAAAACTAGCAATTACACAAGTCATGATGGAAACGAACATCGTTCCAGGGTATGCGACAGAAAAAATAATTTGGCGGTCCGACTGAATTATAAGGGCCGGAAAAGCGATATGGGTTTCTATCTAACGCACCACTTCCACGGAGTGGAGAAATGTGGTCGTAAATATTTTCCTCCGGTTATGATAAAATGTTTTTGTCATCAGAAGAACCCTTTAAGAGATCGGGCGGGACCGAGGGCATTGGACCGCAAAAAGAAAGGTCGAGACAGAAGTTGTGGTGCTGTGTGTTGTTAAATGGGGTTCCTACGAATGGATGGCTGCTCCTTGATACGGGAATGGAAAGACCAAACGAAAAAAGACTATCTTTTGTATTTCTGGACGAGATAGGAAAAGCAGTGTCTCCGTTGGAAATTGCAGCAAACGATGAAGGTGACAGGAAATGGAAGAAAAGAAACCTAATCAACAAAGAAGTTAGAAAAGTTTGAATCGAGGAGGAAGTATATTTGTAAATTAGTATATTTGTAGTCGAACGAATTTAGTTAACAAATAATGTCAATTAAGTAACTCAACTCCATTTACTATGGTTAAATCCTTGAGTCATTCAAAATCCCATTAAGATTTTATCTATTTTATGTGATGAAAAATGCAATTTCCAGTATCAAATATGGACTATCCATTTGAGTAATCGATATTTTCCAATATTTATGTTCCATAAATTATGTTTCATTCAGGCAATACAATTTTTGATTGCAGGAAATTTATTTTCGGAGCGGGAGTAATTATTTTACGTAGCTTAGTATGTCGATTAGTAACAAGGGTTAACCAAAAGCTTCAGAATATGGAGATGGAATAGGTATTTTGTACTAATTCGAGTATAAATATTATGAAACAACATTAGACGTAAAACCAATATACGACATACTGAAATATTTCAAATTAAAACTCTACCAATCAACAAAGTTAAAAAATAAGTAGGTAAGTTGATATAATCTTTTTGTCCTAATGATAAACATAGAAACTAAAATTTTTAATTTTCCAGCCAAAGAGTTTTGTATTTCATAAGCTCTGGAGACACGTGTAATTGGACTGGTTTTATATTCAAGACCACGAGATAATAAAAAATTACGATATCTTTATTCCTAAGGGAGGAGTTGGAAAGAGAATCGTTATTTCAGATGCAAATATGTATATAGTTGGCGAAAATAAAACGTCAATCGAGTGGAAATTTCAAATAAGTAACTCTAAATACACGGAAATAGATTTTGGTAACTTGCAAGAGCAAGGGTTTGCATGATAAAGCGTAAGAGAGCCGAAATGAAGGCATAAATGAGTGGAAAGGGAGGAGAAGGTAATGGGAAAAATTCGCAAGGAAGAAGATAAGGAGAAGGCGGGTGTTTTCGTCGACAGCAGCAAGAAAGGGCAGCGAAAGGAGAGTCCGCCGTCCTTAATAATGGAGTCATTTTGGGTGAAAGTGCCGCCATAGCAATGGTAGGCAAGATGTCCTCTCTTTAAATATGTGTGCGAGAGGGAAAGGTCGGAGGATTCTTGGCGTTGAGTGCCTTTGAAACAGAGGGTAGCCGCAATAAAATTGATGTCCTAATGGTCATTACTTATTCAACCCAGCTATCATTGCTTGGTGGAGACATACTTAGCATTCGCTATCTTGGGTATAAATGGACGAAGAGCGCCAGTTCTGTTTATGAACTTTTTGGATTGAATTCCTTTAAGTGTTTGGTTGTGCTATTCAGAAATGCTATAAAATTTTATATTACAAGAATATCTTAGTACCTTAATACAAATATCACAGTGTATATTTCTTAAATGTTATAGGTGGATTAAATCAAACTTTTACTACACGTATTTAGGATATAGATCTGATGAGTTCGAGCCGAACCTTGTGGAAAGGTGCCATAACCGAGTGGAATTCAACCTTATAATTTCCACAGAAATTGTTTATTGCGACTAGTTTCGTCTAATTATAGACATCTTCTGGCAACTATAATTGGAAACACTGGTATTTAAAGGGAGAAAACAAAAGGGGAAGAGTGAAAGGAAGCGGGTAGTGTTCTTTCCTCATGGTTGATTTAGGATATAATGTAATTGCATGGAAATTGAAATAATCTAGAGCTCCTACATTTTTGTTATGTATTTAAAGGAGAAATATAACAATAACGTTCTCAAAATTCTGTCATGTGATTTAAAGAAGGTTTAAATTCCTTTACTTCGTTTAGTAAGAGAATCACGAAAATACGCAAGGTAAAATACTTCTACATTCCACCACTGGTTTTATTTTATTCCAGGCAAAATTTATAAATATCTAGTTAAGGATGCGAAAAAATAAAACGCTATAAGATTAAAATTTATACTTCTGGGAGATAAAATGCGTGGAATTCAGTGCACTGAAAATGTAATCAAAAGACTAAAAATTAATACAGCTCACAGGATATCAAGCATAGCAAGGAGGACTTAATAGCAAGCATAGTTTACATTTCTTTTTTACTGAACAGCGTAGTTTTAGGGTTCTTTGCGCCAAATTATTTAGAATGTGTAATATATTTGTATAAATATAATAAACAGTAAAATAGTTTTCTTACAATATTATGTTAAGAACTATTCGTGAAATTGTCAGATGTTACGAAATAGATGTGTGTTAAAATAATTTTGTTTGAGATGCTTTGTGAAATGATGTGATAGATATTTAAGGGTTGGTAACTGGGCGTAATTTTTGGTGTTGTTTGGTTGAGAGCGTTGAGAGGGGCGGTCGTGCTTGAGGGACTGATAAGGACGTGTGTAGGGAGTGCTGACGGAGGTGATATATCCATCATCATACACCGGGGTTTTTCCTTTATATAAACTCATAATAACCTAAATAGACGCTACTTGACAGGTTATGGGCCCAGATGCGGTTTAACTGTGCAAGTCTTGGTTATTTTGAGTTTTTCGTGGTTTTCGGAAGTAACGCCGTCGAGTGAGAAAGGTGAGATAGAATACTTTTCTCAGCTACATTCCGAGAAATCACAGTGACGAAGTGAAGAAACCCGATAGACGTACGCGTAGAAGACGTTCGCGCTGCTAAGAGAAGGATATACATATTCCCGACGAAGACGAGGAACGGAGTGCATTGAGCCATGGGGGACGAGCAGCAGGCGCGCTATCTTCCGATTCTGAAGGACTCAAATTACGACGCATGGTCCGTAAGAGCGAGGGGATACTTGGCGTCCAAAAGAGTATGGAGGGCAATAGAGCCAGGTTTTACTAGCGACGAGTCCTCGTGGGCAGACGCCGATAGAGACGCAAACGCTACGGCTCTTTATTTAATTCAGTCTCTGGTGGGCGATAATTATTTAGAAGACATAGCGAATGCGACCACGGCGAGAGAGGGATGGCAGATTCTGGCGAGAATTCATAAGCCAGACAACCCGTTGAGCACGGCTCTGCACATAAAGGCCATGGCGAAGCTGGAAAAGGACGACGACATGAGCATGCACGATTACATCGGGAAAATACAAAACTACGCCGCGAAAATCAGGAACGGAGGGCTGGAAATTCCTGAAAGGTTCCTAGCGATGCTGGTTCTGACAGGTTTGCCTGAATGTTATGGAAATTATGTCAGGTCAGTAAAGCTGTCCGAAAGGTTTACAATGGAGAAGGTGAAATCGGATTTGCTGCTAGAGGAGATTCGTCTGAAGGAACTGGAGTCGAAGCAAGACGACGGAGCGAGAGCTCTTATCGCCGGTTCCTCTGAAAAATGGAAAGGAAGGAATCAGCCGAAAGGCCGTATGTCGAAACCTGACGAATGGTCGGAAGCTGAAAGAGAGAGGAAATTCGACGATCCCGAAGGGCAGAGAAGAAACGAAGACCAAAAGGGGCAGGCAAGGATGGTAAAGTGTTTTGCCTGTGGGGAATGGGGACACATTTCCAGGGAGTGTCCCGAGAAGAAGTCCCGTATGGAGAGCATGGATGCAATGAGGCCGAGGGCGGCGTATGTTGCACAGGAGCCAGAGCCGATCGTTCTTTGTGTGGTGCGCTACCACAGTATCCGTGCAAATTCACTTGCCGACGAAAACCAGTGGTTCCTGGATAGCGGAGCGAGCCACCATATCACCCCGAACAGGGAGAAGTTTGTGACGTACGAGGAAGGAAATTTCGGGCTGGTAGAGGTAGGAACTGGGAGGAGAGTGCCGTCGGTTGGCCGGGGGAACGTCGAACTGCAGGTGCTGCCCAGGTTTGGAGGGAGCAAGGTGGTACTAGCGGATGTGTTGCATGTGCCGGGGATAACGGTGAATTTGCTGTCTGTAAGGAGGATAGAGAACCGAGGATGCAAGATAGCTTTCAAGGATGGCGAAGGTGCTATCACCATCAAGAATCGGTTGCTTCTGCGCGCAATCCATGAGGGCGGAATCTATCGAGTGGAGACAGAGCCCGTGCCTGCCCGAGGTTTCACGCACAAGTCGGCGGTAGCGGACACCACCTGGCATCAGCGATTCCGCCATTTGCAGACTCTACCAAAAGCCGCGACAAATGGAAGGACGAGCGACTGCACCGTCTTCGCCGAAGGGAAGCTGAGGGGGAGAATGTTCCCTACGCCGAGCGGACAACGAAAATCAGACGTGATGCAGATCGTCCACTCCGATATCGGTGGGCCGATAAAGCCGAAGTCGTCAGGGGGAGGAAAGTATATCTCGACCTTCACTGACGACTATTCTAGAGACGAAGAGGTAATGAGCAACCAAGACGACGCTGATGTCATAGCCATCAGTGATGATACCAATGAGGAGCCGAGGGCTGAGCCGATAGGTCCAAGAGGATGTAGCCGGACTCTCCAGGAAGAACCTGCTGGAATTGAGCATGAGGAGCCACAACCATTACGGCGATCGACGAAGGTGAGGAAAGCAACACCGGCATGTCCATGCTGTAATTATCACACCGTATTTTCCGTGGGTGTTCTGTCTACTGACGAGAACGATGATCCTAAGAGCAATCGGCAAGCCGTATCCAGGCAAGATGCACGTAGATGGGAGGAAGCTATGGAAGAGGAGATGAGCCGATTACAGAAGAATGCTACCTGGGATTTCGTGAAGCGGCCTAAAGACAGAAAGGGAATACCAGGCCCTAGAGTTTAGGAATGTGTGCCTCAGCTAGGACTTAAGTGATTTTTTTGGTTGATTTTAGTGAGATTATTTCGATTTTGGGTATGTTTTGAGAAGAAAATTATTCTAACAAGGGGGAGTGTCAGATGTTACGAAATAGATGTGTGTTAAAATAATTTTGTTTGAGATGCTTTGTGAAATGATGTGATAGATATTTAAGGGTTGGTAACTGGGCGTAATTTTTGGTGTTGTTTGGTTGAGAGCGTTGAGAGGGGCGGTCGTGCTTGAGGGACTGATAAGGACGTGTGTAGGGAGTGCTGACGGAGGTGATATATCCATCATCATACATCGGGGTTTTTCCTTTAATATAAACTCATAATAATCTAAATAGACGCTACTTGACAGAAATTACCTTTTAGATTGCTCTATCTTCTTCTATTGATTCTTCGAGGAATATTTAATTTTAATAGTTTAGAATAGCTTGTTTAAAAATGCTAGAATACTGAAATTATTCAGAAGTTTCAGCTACACCGTGTAGAATCAGAATAAATTTACATCGTCCATAAATAACAACGTAATTTTACGGCGGCTAGTAGAGACGCCTCTACGCTATCATTTACCACGTTCGGGGAGTTTTCTCTACAACTGCATCATCGTTTTTATCTTTAAGCAAGCTCGGGCCATTTGTTTTGATTCGAGCAGTGGAAAACGCTTCCAAGCATCGTTATGCATTCGGCTATCGGATCGCGTACACGAGAATATCCGCTAAAAGCGTTCGCTCTGATCGATATCAAAACATTTGCAGGTATAATAGGAGGTATAAATCATCCGCTGTTTTCCAGCCAACTCACGGAAACGCCCACTGCATTTTCCGTCTAAGCGGAGTTACTCCTAAGTGGAACATTTGCGAAGGTTCTCAAACATTCACGCTGACGCACTCCCATTGGAATTGTTTTTTTTTGCGGGCAGCGAGCGCATTGGTACGCACTATCCATTTGCTTCCTTTCGGCTAATGAAAAAGCGTTGGACAACGAGCGATAGGAGAGAGAGGAAACACTATTCCCAATCGCCTCGCGTGTTGCCCCATAGCTCCCCATAGAGCGAGAACATAACCTCTCTTTTAACCTGCCCGTGTTCTTTCAACTACCTGTCTAGGATTCTACGAATCCTCTTCATATTTACGTCTTTGGTTTACTGCCATGACTAATAATGTGATTTACTCTGAGGCATTTTTCTCATCGAAAACATTAGTACTAAAAACATCATAATGTAAATCTAATAAAATGTCATTCATGGTGAATAAATAGACCAATATTTTGGTTACCACAGAAAAATTTTTATTTAATTGACGACTACTTTCAATGCATAAGAATCATTCTCAAGTTCGATGAAACTTTTTCTGTGGCAACCAAAACATTTCGGTCTATTTATTCATCGTGAATGACATTAGAAAGTTCCACGAAGTGAAGGATGAAGTTATCCATTATGTAATGCAGGGGTACCCAAGTGCCCGCGGGTACCCAGGTGCCCGAAGCGACCTCGTACTGTGCCTGCCAAGCTTCGGTAAAAAGATTCTTTTTATTTGCTACAACATTATTTCTTGGGATTGCACTATCGGGGGTCAGAAACTTGGTTGTCCTGATCTTGGGTTTCGTAAACATTTACCCCTCTTATTTCTTAAGTGCAGATTAACAAGACGCGTATATATGTCATATTTAGTTCATTATACGAATGTGAAGATTCAGCTCGGCTCAGCTTATTAATGTATCAAACTCCTCGTAATCAAGGACTGCTGCTTTTCGGAACGCAGCGGTGCACATGCAGCGAAAACCTTCATACCAGATGTATTCCCCGTTATCAAATCTTCTTCGGAGATAAAGACTTTCTCACATGAGAGGTTCTCACATATGAGATGTGAGGTTGTGATGAAATTATATACGTTGTAATATTTTGGATCTTATTTACCATGGAACGTTTTTTTTTTTCAAACGGCCAACGGTTAACTGGTAAAGTGATAATATTGCCAAGGGATGGCCTGAATAGACGGAAATGTTATGTAATGCCCGCTTCGCTTTCGGAAGCGCCCTTTGGTGCCCGGGTGACAAAAAGGTTGAGTACCCCTGATGTAATGAAATATATTATATATTTCATTAGTATATATCATATTATAGTGTCTTTTTGATCATTATTATATGAAAAATAATAGAAATAGAAAAAAATGAAAAATTTGTCGATTAAAGAATTTAAATGATGAAATATAGTAATGAATGAAAAAATTGAATAAATTCCGTTTTTCATTTTTCTTGTCAGTGGTAATCGAATGGGCTAAATCATCAACAATGTAACTTTATTTAGCTACCCAAAAATTTCCTTTTTCAATCTTTTGTTTTATCTGAAAAAATACGTGGAGAAAGGACAACTATATGCCTGGCGAAGAATGTACGTATGATAAGGCATTATCGTCAGATACTATCTGAATCTGATAATGATAGTCTAACATAAAAAAGAACTCCTCTCATTTTGTTTTTTCTATTCTACATCTGCAACACTGTTTATGAAAAATATTATAAATAAGATATTCAAGAGAGAAGGTTTAAATAATATTTTGATAATTATGCTCTCGGGTATCCTATGCTGAGTAAAATATTAAAATATAGATAACATATAATATTTTCACTCTGATTCTCATAGTGAATAAATATGTGTCCTTCGTCTCAGCACTTTCCCCTATCTCTCTCCTTTCATACTCTTCCTTATTTTAAGCATTTCCCTTTTGTACCCCAATTTACCCAATCTCTATTTTCGAACCCTTTTTCCAAAACATTCCCCCGAAGTGGAATAATTTCCCCCGTCAATCCTTGCGTTTCTTCGTGAGAGAGATGGAATACCGTTTCTGCATGGGGCGGATGACTTGAAGAAAACTGTCTCGGACAAAAAACCCATTTCCCTCTCACACTGTCCCTTTCAGCCTTTCCATCTTCCATACGCAATTACCATCGTTAATATTGTCATCTGAGTTCTGCTGCAACCAGCAAATTGCTCCACTCCGAAATTCGTCGTTCCAACTGTTTTATCGGTTGGAATAAAAAACAGAACCGTTGACAAGGCTAAAGGAGAAGAGTTTCCAAATTTTAATTTCTTTTCTCCAATCATCGTCCATCCCGAAGGGGGATGAGGATTTCCGGAAATGACGTCACGTACAACCAATGGAGCCAACTCCTTTCTTTTAACCGCCGTTTTATTTTTTCTACATTCCCCATCTAAGGAGCTTTTGGAACTTTTCCCTCGCCACCCCATTCCTCTCAAAGTCAAACTTCACATGGGCAATCATCGAAGCGGCGGATGCAAAGCACGTTTAGGACTCACGGAACGTGATCACCACACGGGATTCCCTCACCCCCTTTACCTTCCCTTTCTCAATATATTCCCTCTTCTTTTTTCTTTTCCTCCCACCTTAAAACGCCCTCCTCACCGGAAAGACAAGGGGTAGTTATTTGGTGAGAGACTGTTGGAGGAATGAGAGCCACCATTGCTTGGGGCCATCTTGCTCATTGTCGTCTGAAGAACACTCTTTCGATTTATGCTCTTCGTGATCTCTCCTCTTCCCAGAATATCTTGCTTTCTTTTACTGCCTCTCTCCATTATTTTCTCCACCATTTTATTCCAGATTCTTATGTAAAATAAACTCCGCATACGTTCTGCAAATTGTGCCCAATGAAATATAGCTCAAGAACATATGCATAATAGTTACTGCATAACTTACCGATCTAAGTTTTCAGCATTCGTTCATTGCTATGTTCCGTGTGTCTCGGCTAAAATCCATATACACCAGCAAGAAATTTGAAAGCAGTCCGTAAGTTTTAAATAATACATTTACTATGCGGTTACTAATAGATCACATACCATAGTCGCCTGTAAAAGGATCGTTGACTAAACCTCAAAAATCTATTACCTAAAGAACCTTCCCGAAAAAACCTTTCTAAGTACCTGCTAAACTCACAGAAAGAGGAAAATAAATCGAACTTCAATCCGGGTTTTCGATTTAGTCTACTTCAAGCACGCCGTATGTACAAGTTAACTGTTGTACAATACTAATTTTTTAATACTTTATCATTTGTATACAGGAGAGGACTTGCTCTAAACTTCTTCATAATAGCCCTAACCTCGTTTACTACTCTTCTATTGGGAGTGTCTTTTACGAAAGTACTGGGATAGATTTTCATGAATGAAAAAAATACAAAATAAAGTGTCTTTTTTGTTTCATTGAGGTCATAATATTGAATTTACTCTGGAATCGTGGAACTTTTTGTTTATAGTTTCCAAGTTAAATGAATTGAATACAGAATGAACTTGGATATTTAAGCATTCCAAATACTAAAATGTCTTACTTTTTTCTTATTACTTCTCCATACTTCCCTATATATGTTACATTACATAATATTCCATCATATTCTCATTCACTTTGGGGAGTCATTTCCTTCTACTTGCCTCTACATTTTCCTTCTCTAACTCCTTATACCCTTATTCCTTTCCTACATAAGGTTCGGGTAATCCTGGAGGCCCAGCTGTGGGAGTGAGTTAATCTGAAGGAGTTAGCTTTCTCATTCCAGTTAATGCACGCCTTATTAAATGATGAAAAAAGAGAGAGGAAGATAAATGAAAGTGATGTCTCCAGAGGGCATCCTATTGCTAAAAAGTTTTTAGATTAGGAAAGAAAAGAGAAAGATGCTTACACCTTATCTTATAGAGATCGTGCTTGGAGAAATTAATCAGATTTAGTTTAATTCATTGGAATGTATTAGCCTTTCTACCTTTCTAGATAGTGCAATTTATCAAGTTCACATGTAGACTTATATTTCTCATATTTTGTATTATTCCCTATTAAATCATGAATTGTAGAGGAAGATCTAAGTTGGATTACAATAAGAAGATAATGCTATTAATTTAACTCATCTTAATGAGTGGAAAGCACTAATTATAAATGTTTTAATTTGTAATTATAGAGTTCCATCGTATGTCTTAGGATAGAATTTTCATAATTTAAACTTTCAAATAATTTAAACTACGCAATATTTCATAAATTAATTTCATTTTAATGAGTTTCAATCTACCTATATTTTAAAAATAATTTTCTATGTACTAGTGAGAACAAATAATTGAATTTGCTTATATATAATATTATCGGATTTAAAAAAATATAGGATCAGGAGATATAAAAGAGTTACTCCGAACTTCTAATAAATACGTTAGCGGAAAGTTTTTCTCGCGAATAAAAATGATTCACACCATCTAACGGTTAAAGAATACACTGTTCTACATTTAGAGTCGAGTATTTGAAGCATTGTTTCCGTCAATACATGGAACATTCAAATCTCACATCCATATTTTGCAATTCAAATAGTGATAGATTTTTTAGCTTATATCCTTACGGATGCAAATATCCATAAATTTTGCATTTTAATCAAGTATAACAACGAAATGACGTGCAATTTTGTTCGCCGATCCATTCCGAGTGGAGCGATTCATATATTACTACGCTGGATCAATGCAGTACTCACGAATGTTATTGCGATAACAAGCAGTTCTGGAACTACGAGTAAGTTTTCGAGCCATGTTTCAATCGGACAGTGTTATTTTTGTCGAACATAACTGATTCATCATAGTTATTTATGTTCTTCTTAATGTATGAATGATATGCTTTTCCCTTAATGCAAATAGAAATAGCTGTCTTACGTGCGTATCCAAGATACCTACGGTTCATATTATTTCGTGGATTCATTTATGATATGATCTGATATTTGATGATATTCGTGGATTCTTTATGATGCTGATACTGATAGATTAATTTAAATTATGTTATGCTAAACTAATCATTTGATTTATTTTTCAAGTTCTAATTTTAACTTTTGTACACGAGTAACTAGAATTGAATTATTTTAATTGTATTTGTGATTGGATTTGAAGAGAATTACTGTTTAAGTATGTACGTCCAAACCTATCATTTAACTATTACTCGAGTGAAAATATCGATAATCGCATGTAATTATTGAATTTGTTACAAGAAATATTATATAAGATATAATTTCTAATTCACATTCCATTTAGGCATTCTTAATGGAGAGAAATGATACGGTTGCAGAAGAAGATATATAAGATAAATAAGCACAATCTCAATGGGATGAATCACAGGGAGACCTTTGATTATGTCTATATTATCTCTAATGAATATTTCTTCTACTTCCACCGAAAAGAGATTATTTTTTGCATGATGCTTAGATCATCTTTGGATTAGATAAAAATCCGTATCTTAACCCCTGGGAATTTTTATGGATGAATCATCTAGGTCAATTAGCCCGATACCGTTTCGTACGAGGATGGATAGGGCCATAAAGTAAAAAAAGATGGTGTTTGCTATTTCCCCGACAGTATTTTTCGATGTAACTGGCATACACCGAGGGTGATATAGGGGAAAAGGGCGACTAATTCTCATGCATGAAACTCGAATGCCTTACATCAAAATATATCGTAGGGTCATTCATGACTCTGCCGTAATGTAACGTTCTTTCTCTGTTTTAGAGCCGAAGGATAAAGAAGGAGTGGGGGAGATTGCACCGCGGGGAACCATCGCAAAGGCCGAGGAAAGGGATGAGTGAAATCCGCCCGAGTTTCAGAATAAAGTGGCATCTACAAGTTAAGGATATACTATCGAAAAACATGCAATGCGGCATTATAGACTCCGGGAAGGAATACGGAGGATAGAATTTTCTTGGAAAAATTGAATTCACAAAGCTTTACTGCTGCAGAGCGATTTTGTTGTCATCGAAGATATTTCATTTCTAAACATTGAAATTTTAATCTATTTTCACCTTAATCTACCGAATTCAATTCAAAGTTTCATAGCGATACAGTCAGTAAACTGCATAGGTTTAAGTCAATACGTAGCATAGTAATTTAAAAACATAGGAACGGCTGCATGTGTGCTACTTCATGCAACAGTCAGCGTAATGCATATTTCATAGATATGGGTTTGTTTTATGGAGATGTTATATGTTTTATGTAACGGTTATAGATTTTTATTAACCACGTTGAGTACGAGGACCTGGGTAACAAAATGGAAATCGTATTTCGTGTATTTGGCTAAATTTAAAGTCTTATAAAATGATTAAGGTCACGTGGAAAGTTATATTTGTAATAATCATGGATAAAAGCATATAATAGATTGAAAATTTAATAATACAAAAGGGAAAAAATCGAAAATAAGCCGTATTATCTCGATTTCAAACAATAAATATAAATATTACCCGCGTTCTTTCTAATGAATCCAAATAAATATAATTCTGAGATGCAACAATAACTTATAAAAATAAAATCAAAAAGGATCAAAAGAGCTGATTATAAAGCGGAGTCTATTGAAGGCACAGAAACCTATTTCTATTTCTCCTAACAGCGGAGTGAAAAGAACCGCAAGACCAAAAATACCCGTTTTTCACAATACCAGAGCATGCAAGGTAAAGGAGACTGAATGCAGTTGTTCGAGAAAAATGGGGAATTTTGTATATAACGTGAATAGGATGCACACATTCATATTTGATTTAGAATAGGCTAAACATAGTGAAGGTTGATGGAGGAAGCTTGTTTTATGGGGAATGCGAAGAGTGCCTGACTCAAAGGGCATCAAAAGCGTCTCTTTAATCGAATGAGGTATTGAGCGCATGTTTTCAGCGGCCAAAAGCGACCAATGAAATTACGATTTATCGCTATGGCACAAAAAAATTCTCGGTTGACAAATGCCGTTTTTAAAACAAAATGCATATAGATGTAGTCGCTTCAGTAAGAGGAAAGACCGCTGAACAAAATACCGGATCCGATAAACCAGATTTTTGTTTTTGGAGATTTGCATTCGATGCACGGCAATTTAAATTTATGGCTACTAGGCTCCCGGTTTGCCAAGTAGATAGCGCGTTCACCTTTGGTGAAAGCAGTCCCGGGTTCGATTCCTGTTGGGAATCCGTATTTGCGAAATGTCATTAGCTACCGAGGCACTTTCAAAAATAACACTTCTACATATGTCTAGCTCATATTTTATTTCAGCTCATCATGCTACTCGATGCCGGATGTGAATCCTGAGTGAAAAATTGGAAGAAGTTGTACAAAGGATATAATCAAAATGGAAATCTTTTGACAATGAGTTTCAATCAACTAAAATATTTCTTTTAGAGTAGAAAAGTTTCGCATAAAAATATATCATAATGAAATTTGAGCATCATCGACGAAATTTATATATCCACCCAACAAAGCGACAAGAAGTTTACGCTTCAACTCATATTTGCTCAGCTTCCAGCTTCTAATAATAAATACAATAACTGTCTGCGTCCACAATTTTATTTTAAAAAACACGACCGGTTTCGGGTTCAACCCATCATCAGGTAACCAGAAGACAATTATCACAAAGTATATATACAACTAAAACCAAAAATACAAATATATATACATATAAAAGTAAAAATACTCTGTGATAATTGTCTTCTGGTTACCTGATGATGGATTGAACCCGAAACCGGTCGTGTTTTTTAAAAATAAAATTGTGGACGCAGACAGTTATTGTATTTCCTATTTATTATGGAGAAGTTCCACCAAGTATCGCCAGAAAGCATCAACTATTCCAGCTTCTAATTCAGTCAGTCTAATTGCAGATTAACACATTTTAGCAAATAACTCTAGCAAATAAAAACTCTTCAAATTTACTACCTAATTCCATAATTTTAGTTTTCTGCACAGTCCAAGCGGGTCATAAGCATTTCATTAAAGCCGATTCTGAAAGTGAAAATATACAATTCGGTGTAACATTCCGAACTCGTTAAATCGACGTTCATTCGTAATTCAGAAAGTAAACAGTATTTTATTGAGAATGCAGTCGTTTTGATATTGAAGTAATATAGAATTGCCGCTGTTAACAATATCAGTTCCTATCGATAAAATTTCTCTAAAGATTTAGTAATAATAATTGCATAAGTCATATTTAAAGAAAATAAATACAAGTTTTTGAACCAAGTGAAAATGTTTGCTCAATTTTAAATGCAAGAAATGACAGTTAAGAAAAATCCCTCCGATGCAAACGGAACTCAAGAATTTTCCTCCAAACATCCGAAGAGAAATGTTTTGCTTTGTAGGCAAAAATTCTTGTTATAATTTCTGCTTCTGGAAATAGCAAGATAAACCTATTGAAATTTTAGGTACGGCGATATCCGTCGATCAAGGAAGTTGACCACCAACACTAGATTTGACCTCAAAAACTTTCAAGGACATTATTTCTCAAAATTGCGAAACGGGCCTGAACATGAAAGCAAAGGAATATCATTTATTGAAATTTAAAATCTCCTTCCTCTGTCGACCGCTTACGAGATGGAAAAGGACAATCTACTTCCGTTCCCTAATTTACTCCCTCATCTACCGGCAACACTTCCATTTCTTACCTTTTCTGAAACATGTTCATTTCCTTCTCAATACCCCGAGAACCCCTACTTCTCAATTTCTCTTTCATCGTGTTCTCGCCAAAGACATATTCTCCCACCCTTCCTCCTTCCACCCAATTTGTATGAAATTCTCTCCGGCCTTTTACAACTTCCCAGAAACACTTCCCTCCCTAGCCCATTTCCATTCCTTTTACGCTACTTACGGAGTATTTCTCCGAAACTTCACTTCGCCAACTCTCTCCTACATTTATGGCGATGGGGCAATTTTCTATTCATACTCCCCACCTCTCGTAGTAACACGGCTTTGCTTTCTTCTCTTCCTTTCTTTCTTCTGTATTCGTACCGATTCCTTTTCTAGAATTTCGACCAGTATTTCAAAGAAATGTTTCCTTTGATCGTTGGTTCGCAACCTTTAGATTTCGCCCACTGATTCAAGTTTATTCCTCAAATTCTTAAGATTCTTATAAGAAAATCTACATATTCGACCTAAAGCCTAGCTTGTAAAGATAAACTTAGGAGATTGAAAAGGTTATTAAATACTGGCCTTGGTGGCGGAGTGGATAGCATTCCATCTAAGCTATCACTCCAAAACCCACTCCCGGGTTCGAATCCCGGCTGATCGGATTTTTCCAATCGGGGAATGGTTGTGTGTGTTTCGTTGTTGCTTTTGCCTCGGTGAAGCACCCCCTGAGAAGCTCATGAGAACTTAGGGGGACTTCACCGATAAAGGGCAACAGCGGCTAAGCGTGACCAAAAAATACATAGTTACCGATCGAAGAGGATCTGACGAGTTAAATTTAAAGTTTATAACAATAGGCAGAGACAAATAGATAAATAGAATTAATTCAAAATATAGCCATCCCTGACAGCTGAAAATATCTTACTGACCTGCACTTGTAGTTTGTTGTAAGATCTATTCGAGTTTTAATTATTCACCAAGGAAGAATCTTTAATAGAAACATTTGTACAAAATCCACAATAAAAATAAACACGTTAACCGGTTTTCGAGCAAATCACGCCATCATCAGATACAGTTAATTTGTTCATTTTCCGAGTAGACTCTTTACAAGTGCTGCTTTTAAAGATTCTTCTTTAACCCTTTGAGTACTGACGTTTCCATATGGGAACGGACTGCAGCTGCGCTCTTTAGGTAGCTAAACAATATCTTGAGTGCCATAAAATGGTCAGTAAACGTTATTTTGTGGGCTAAGAGGGTCCAAAGCTTAGTTTCGTTTGAGTTTTGGCGCACTTAAGTCCAGGGAAATATTTATTGTGATTTTTCGAAAGACAGGGAATTTTTTAGATGGATCCTTCTGGCAACTAATTTTTTTACTTTTTTATATTTAAAGTAGCATTTTGCATATATAATTTTAGTTTGATATTCTGATCATCCAAAGAAAGGAAATAGAGCAGAGTTTGAGGTTATTTGTTGTTGTTATAACGTTGTTTATTGCTGCGTTCCCATATGGGCACGTCATCGTCAGGCCTTCCCACTACTACACGACTTCCTTTCCGATGGCTGTCAAGGAAAGCTGTATATTGTATATTAGAGAATATTTTGCGACATAAAACATTATTTTTGGTGGAATTAAGTTAAGAATTATTTTAGCTTTAAGTTGTGCCAAGAGGACTACGGTAATTATTACGTATTTTTACGAACGAAATCTCAGAAAACCTAAATTATATAGTAGAAGCGGCAACAACAAATAATAGCAAATGATTATTGAGCTAGATATTCAAATCCTTTCAAATTGTATTAACTTTACATATAAAATCGTTAGAGTTGTTATATTTTATGTTCAGGAAAAACGTTAGTTTTCATGAATCGACTTCACTGAAGGAGGCTCTCCGAATCCTTGCCGAGGATGAAGAGAGTGAGGTAGATGTTACCGATTTCTTAATTTCTCCAACAGAAGTAAATGAGCTATCCGATGAAAAATCGGCTGATGAGGATGAGGAAAGATTGGTTGAATATTTCACTGGCAGGCAATTAAGGGTACAAGCCGAAATTCGGTTGGCAACCAACGAAAGAATTGATGCTGGAGAAGACGATGGGACAAAAATATCCGTGTGGAGAAAATGGATAAAGGGCAGCATTGAGTGTACGGGAAGTTTTCCTGAAGCAGATTACTCTTCATACTCTAAATTTAGCTGCATGGAATTGCTACAGCTCTTCATCGAAGATGAGCTCTTCGCATTCATACTGGAACAAAGTGAGAATTACGCCCGATTTTTGAATTGCCCCAATATACAAATTACAGCAGAGGAGATGCGATCCGTCATTGGCATTTTGATTGTCTCTTGGTACAACGTTCTACTGGAAAAATATATTACTGGGACGCGAAAAAGGATGTACATATTGACTTGGATAGCGGAGCGATGAGGAGGGACTGGTTCATCCAAATAATGAAGTTTTTACACTTAGCGGATAATACTAAGTTAGACAGAAGCGATAGGTTCTACAAAGTCTGGCCTACGATGAAAAGGATTACACAGAGATGTTTGCAGCATTTGGTGCCTTCCCAGTTTTTAGATTGTGAAGAACAGATGATGAAATACTACGGAAGACACAGCTGCAAGCAATTTAGTGGAGGTAAACCGATAAGATTCGGTTATAAGTCTTGGTGCCTGAACTCTGACGCTGGATACTCATTAATTTTGATTTTTACCAAGGGAAAATTTCTACAATAATATAAAACATGAAGAAGCAGTTGGAAAAGCAGCAGCTCCTTTTTTCACAATGCTGGAGAAAATTCCTAAAAAGGAATTACAATACAGTATATTCTTTGATAATCTTTTTGCAGAATATCATTATTTTTATCTATGTTCATTTGAAGTAGTATGTGAAATAATATAATAACATTAATTTATTATGCTCAATATATAATTTATACGAAAGAATTTATTGACACATTTGAAAATATGTGGCTACAATAGAACGGGGCGAATCAGAAAGAACCGGATTCCGAAAGATTGTCCGCTACCACCAAAAATGATCTAAAAAAGGAGGAGAGTGGAAAGAGCATCACAGCTCTTTCTATATGAAAAGGAATTAGAATCACTAAGTGGTTGAACAATTCGGTAATTGTGGCAGCTTCAACAGCGTATGGAGTTACGCTGTAGGTGAAATTTAAGAGATTTTGTAGGAAACAAAAGAAAATTATTCAGCTTCCATAATCCTACGTCATATCCCAGTATAATAAGCATATGGGTGGAACTGACCAATTTCATGAACAAGTAAATTCACTGCATATTGGTAAGATATGATTTACATAAATTACTTACAACTCAGACAATAAAATAATAATAATAAAAGGGAATCCTCAGATCCAAGGAGAAAATTAGAGTATAGACGGGAGATTGCTCAGGTGTACTTTATCGGTACAACACGGAAAAACACCACAGCAAGGCTTTCACATAAAAAACTGGCTCCACGCAAGAGTTGTAGTATGATCATTTTATCGGTGAAATACCGCAAAACAAGAGAAAACGCTGCGCATATGAAAAGTGCGAGAGTCGTGGGAAAACAATGTGTAACAAGAGCGATGTTGGGCTACGTGTAAAATGTTTTACAAAGTACTACACAAAATAATTATAAAATAAACACTTATTTTATCCAAGAAAAAACCATTTTATACAATATTTTTTAGAAATAAATAAGATTTTTTGCAATAAAATGCTTTTTTTTATTGCATCATGGCGTGCGTAATAGTAGTAGTGGGAAGGACTGACATGCCTATATGGGAACGGGCATTTGCAGCAAACCTATAATTGTTAACTTTTTTAAACAATTTTCTCTTGTTAATTTAGGTCATCTGAATACCAATATACTAAAATTAAGGTAATTTTTAAGAAAAAGTAATTCTCGTCCTTGGAGGGTTAAGGAAATGCCACCAAGTATCGCTCAAAGATATTCATTCACCATGGAAATTTCCTAATTTATTTTACTGGTTTATTTGCAATAGTAATAGAAATATTAAGTCGTTGAATTACCTAATCACTTGCTCAAATAACCTACAGATTCTAAGATACTTCCGCAAACTGTTCCCACAGAGATGATAAGAGGTAGAGAAGGAAAAAGATTCTCCGCCTGTCATCAGTCGCTAGTTAAACGCAGAGAGATCCCGTGCAGATATCTAAACCAGCCGCACCATCTGCTCAACACTCGCTCGATGCATCTTTTCCTCCTAGGTGAATAATTAACTTCATTGCCGTTGCCTTACTTTCGCTTTGCCTCTTTGGAACGGTGCCCAACTTCAAGGAAAGAAGAATTTCTCATTTTCTTCCGACCGAGACCTTTCTCAGTGCATCACTTGGCCGACGCGAAGGCTATTGTGTTTCCGAGTTATCTTTGCTCCGTCGTTGCTAGGGAAGCTGGTGGGGGATCATGCTCCACCCTTGGCTCTCTCGGATTGATTAAAGGGGAAAGCTAGAACTTCTCACCACGGCTTTTCCGGTCTACGTTTGACTTGCACTCAATTCACGGTAGCGGTATACGGATTTCCTAATATACTCCATTGGTTTTAGAGATAGGCATTTAGTTAAATGTGCTGCGATGATGACAATCAACTTTAAAATAATAGGGCCTTTATCAAAATTAATGAATATTGTAATGAGTCATCGAAATGGAAAAAATAAACTACCCGACTACCTATATATGTGATGATAATTTGGGCTAAATGAGTATTTTGTATTCAACTTATCGAAGTATCTTTCCAAAGGAATCATAAATAATTACAGCTGGACCAATGAAGGATTTTGTCTGAGAAATTATCATAATAGTTCTATCGGATACGCAAAGAAACTATATACTTTACAGAATTCTGTTTTTGTAGCATGATTGTCAAGGACAGATTTTCAGCTGAAAATCGAAGTAAAACTGAAAAACGAGAACATTATTTCAAAGGCTGCTGCGATAAGATTTAAATATAAGGAGTAGGCTATGTTAGGTTAAGAAATGAAATTTCTTGCTAATCGCATATTAAAAAAAACTCTATTAACATTGAATGGATACCATAGAGCAGACTAGAAAATTGAATAGTCTTAGCTTTTACAAAAGTTTCAGTAAACACCGCACAATACTCGAAAGTTCGCTTGACGTTTCTGACTTTTAAAAGACAGTGGGGGAACAATTGAGTGATGCAAAAATGTCATTCATTCCATATCCTGCAGATGACGAATAAGGAAAAATTAGAATTAATTTTTGCTGATGTAATATAATAAAGGAACTTTGTCATTAATACAAAACATGAATTACTAAAACCATTCCAAGATAAAGGGTAAAAGGTAACAATATTTTACTTAGCAAAGTTTCCAAGTAAAAATGGACATGGCAAAAGTTTGACAGGAGTCCTGCTAGAATTTGTTAATGCCAGTTTTTTCTTCATAGTATTCCTTTATGTATTCAGTAACTGAAATTCCTTACTATATATATCTTTTTATTGTTACTTCGTTTGAATTATCATTTTCTGCAAATCAGAGAATCTGCGCCTTAATTTTCATGTAGAAACATCTTTCACCATGTGATGCGCAATTTCTTAGCTTTTCTTCAAACTTTCATTCGCAAAAACGTCCACCGTCGCTCTTGAAATAAATTGTTCTCACTCACTTCCTTCACGCGCTCGTAGCGCCACTAGATCTTCCCCATTTGACTCTTGCAAGATTTCCGTTCTTCATATTTCTACTCCAAGATGTTCGCCCGCTCAAAACGAGTTTTCTTGTGAAGTAATATAATAAAGTTCCGATGTATAAACTAAATCTTTAATATAAAATGGCCATAGAATTGATTTTAAATTAAACGCCCAGAAGTCTTAATAAAATTTATTTCCAATAACTCAAGCAGGTGACATCACGGTGAAGTTCCGACGTTTGACTAGAATTATACAAAGTATCCAAAGCTTGGGGATGATAATTTAAATAAACTGCAGAGATGATGTTTGGTTTAGGATCACGTTTTCGGCAGTTTGCGGATTTTGTGAGAGGATACGTGTACTTGTGGAACGCTCTCCCATTAATTATGACTGTTAGTTGCCCTTTCGACGTTGGCATCCGTCCACGGAAAACAAGCTCCTCGCTCTGCGGATAAAGTAGCCTTAACCGAGTAAATTCGAGAGGGCCTTTGTCGAAAGACGAAGATGAGGAAACATTTCGATGAAAAAACCTTAGACCGAGCATAGCAGAGGAGGCCTTCCAACGAATAAATTGAAGAAGTGCGACGGATTCGAAAAAAAATGTTCCGCTAAGTCGATTCCCTCCGAAGCTGAAACAGTTGCCGAACGAGTTAACTTGAGTCCGGGTAGGAGAGCATTTCCTCCATTTTCAGTCGATATAATTTCAAATCGTTTTAGGACCAAAATGTTTGCAACTGATGGCTCGCGGAACGTCCTATTTCAGAGAGGAAAGGGCAACTGAAATTGGAAGAAGGAGAAAGGATTGGGAAAGAATTAATCGAACGAAAGGAGACGAGATGAAAGAAGGCATTTGAAAGAAGAGATTAAGATCCATCTTTGAGATGAATTAAACGATTTCATTATACTTGAATGGGTTTGTTCACACGTCATCCACCAACGCCCGCATCATCGAAATTATTTAACGATAAAGTTCCTACGCAAAACACTGATAGTCAGAAAAATATTTGGATCTGAATTTTAGACTGTTTTAAGGGTGCAATAATATGGAGAATGGAAAAGTATCCGCGACAATTTGATTTAAATTCAACATCCGTCGTTTAAATGCTAAGGCGATAGAAAAAACGCAAGGGACAGAATGTAGCCTACAGATGTATATTCTTAGTATTATGACACAATTCGCCGCAGATGTAGTAATAGGGTGAACGCGATTGCAACAAATGGCATGCTTTATGCATAGTATATTTTGTTCGACGTATTTAAAATTACCTTCAAGGCATGTGGATTTTTAAAATATTATTTTTCGGGTTAAATATCTTAAAGATATGTACATATCATTTTAGTGAATGTAATTCTGATTTTAAAGAATTTGATATTCATTAATTAATGTTTAAGTCAATTCTGACTTAGCACCAATTCAGTAGAGAAGACATTTTTGGTTGATGAATATATTTTTGAGACGAAATAAATAATTACAATCATTAATGAATCAACCAAGGAAGGGAAACCGCACGAAAAGATGGAAACTGAACTAAGAGGAGTCGTAAAGTATATCTATTGCATCTCAGATTGCATAGCGCATATGGGATTTACTGGGACAGAGTCAATTTGGTGAAGGGAGGGTTTCCCGTTTGCAGAGGTCAAAGACCATCCCTCCGGATGTCTCCGTTCGAATCGGAATGAAAGAAATCGCTCGGCGACATATGTCCACGAAAAGGGGATGACACATTGTGCCTTGCAAACCGCAGGGGACCATAATCTACGGCAATACGCTCCCATGTTTGTGACTAGGTCTGCAGAATATATTAGCTTTTATTGCAAGACCTATCGAAGCAAATCACGAAAGAATCGAACTTCCGCATGAAAGGGTTGTATCGAAGAGCTCTCTGCCATTTCTTGAATTCGCAATAAAATCCGAGGCAAATTTACGTGATGGGAATGTAAGTTCGCTATTCGAGTTTGCAGATGTTTTCAGAAACGTATTTCTGGAGGTCTAATCCACTTTCGTTCAAAATTTAATTTTCATGAGAACGTGTTTTCTGACATTTTTCAAGGGCAATTTCTCTGGTGAAATTTGACTTAAATTTTCGTTCGTAACCTCCAATTCGAATATTTCATTTTCCCTCAAAGTAACGCATGAGTTGGTTGAATTGGAACAGGAATTAGAGAGTACATTACTCACTTGAAATACCCGTGACAACTATTTTTAATCGGTTTTATAATTTATAAAGGTATTTGATTCGTTTAGTTGTAAAGGTCGAAACAAAAAAAAATTCTTAGCGTATCTCGTTTCCGCTGAAAAATCGCCCAAATCTCCCTAAAGTTTTCTCTTTTCTAGTCCTGCAGTGATAAATATCTTATTTCTTGGGATTTTAAATTGTGAAAAAGAAACCTAAAACTGTCCATCACCCATTTTGTGACGATTAAAAGTGTTTTTCAGGAGTGTTCCTGCTTGACCGTGAGTTAGACCTAAAGATTGTTTTTTGCTCGAATCACGGGCAATTGCCTCCTATTAAATGAGACTAATAGCATCTGACCATTAATTTCAAATTGGCCTGACTCCCAAAATGGACTCCAGTGGGAAAACGTAAGATTTCAGCTAAGATAATCGCGTTCTTCGTGAAGGGGAGGGATTAATTATAAACAAAAAATTTCATCCGTATCACACGCAATTTCAAATCGAATGCACTAATATGCAACTAAAGTAAGTATCCTTATTTCCCTTTCTTTTGGGTCCTTTGTTTCGATTTAATACAACAATTCTAAATTGATTTCTAATGAAATAAGACCTGCGAATGATAAAAACGAACTATGCCAGCATTTCTTGTGGAAAAATGCTGTCTCGCATGGGTTTAAACCAGTTAGTAAATAAAAATTAGCCTATAACCTGTGCAAAAAAGGCATTTACCAATCGATGAAATTCGAAAACCGTCCAACTTTTGGTTTTCGAGTTTCGAGTTAGACGCTCTAATATGAGCAAAATTTCTACATTATAAGATTGGAACTGGATATCATGTATTTATGTGAATCTATCACGCATAAATGCTAAATGTCTTGAGTATAGTATATCTTCTGCATTTCGCAGAAAAGAGGAAACGTTCCAAGAAGCAGTTTCCGTCGCTGTACCCAGCGAACGCGGGACAAATGACTATATTTCCGGAATATCCTGGAGAACCGAACGAATAGCAAAACACATCTCAGCCGATCGACTCAAAGTGAGTAACATCTGTTCTCTTTCGAGGGATTCGAGATTTTTAAACGCCTTTCCCTGGAATATTTCTAACCCGATCTTTTCCTCCTATCTCTGGTTTTGGAAAAATCGCGGCTTGCCATAAGATCGACAAAACCGCAAAACGTTCGGAAGATATAAAAAACAACATGGCCACGAAGGGAGAGATACTGCGACATTTTTGCTATCCGAAAGGCCGACTCCTAAGGGACTGAGAGCGCAAAAAGCCATCCCCGAACTTCTTGTCGCGGTGCACTCCACGGAATGTTAAGTCGGGTTTTCCCTATCTTTGGGTTTGCGTATTCGTATCGATCCACCTAGGAGGAAACGACCTCATATGTTAAGCGTCCTTTGCAAGGCATTCGAAAATAAACTTCTCTCCACGGGTGGAATAGAGAAATGCTATGAATAGAGACGGGATTTCTTTCCCCTTTTCTCTAGAGACGCGTTCAATTTGCGTTTTGGCGTCATTGCGGTTGTATCTCCGAGACAGGACGAGAGATGCCGTTGACACCGCTGCCCTCCGATTTCTTTTTTGCTCCGTTTGTCCTGATTGGATGTGGCACTTTCAAACAACGGACGTAATTCCATTGAAATAAATTGCCAGAGAGTGGTGACGTCATCGGAAAATATTTCCCTATGGGGTGACGTAATATCTCCATCTTCTACCAGACGGATGTTTTAATTGAAATCTGAGCGTCAATTTTATCGAAAGAAACGGTATTTGGTTTTCATTCGTAGACACGCCGAGACGTGATGAACATTCATTCAGAAAACCCTTTTCTGTAATACACTAAGAATCCCGTGAATGAAAGAAAAATGGAAAAGCAGATGAGATGCAAATTGAGAGAATTCGCTCTACAAACACGTGGCCTCCAAAAGGTGTATCACAATTCACAGGTAATCGATAAAGAATTAAGGAATGTAACAAGATTTGAGACAGAACAATTTGTCCTCCCGGTGCACCGGGACATAAGGGGACACCGGGACATTTTAGAGTACCACCGCGGTGGTACTCAAAATGTTGAATCACGTTAAAAAAACTTGTCAAAAAACCAATAAAACGATAATTTACATCGATATTTACGTTTTGGATGCTATAAAAATTATAAAACTTATCAAATAAATAAACTCAGACTTTGTGGAAACTGAAAGACCTACATAGAAAAGCTCAGGCAAATAATTTAGCACATTATGGTAAGTAAACTCAAAAACGTTATTAAAATCATTCTAGAAAATTTTCCGCTGTAACTTCAGATATTGTAAAATATAAAGTTAAAACCTTTTTCATTATTAAATGTTTTCATTATTTCTTTTCAAATTATTTTAGGCCATAGTGCTTTAAATGAAAGTTGAATTCATATCATAAACGTATGATTTTGTAAACCAAACGAATACATCTCCCTTAAAATTTTCCACTGTAAAGAATTAATTAATATCCTTGAAAGCTCGACGCTCTTTGAAAGATGCTACTGCAACTTCATCTGACATAATTTGAAGAGAAGTGCTCCAATTAAATTGTGTTTGTTTGAATAACGCAATAAAAGACATGGGCGTGCGAGGCTCAGAAAACACGCACATGCATCGAGCAGAAACACTTATCTCCCATTAAGTTTGGAGTTGAAGTTTCGCACGTAACGCTAACTGTATCAAATGACACCGCGACTACATTTTATTCTTAATTGGATCGCGAGAGAGTAACGGTCACGCATACGCGCCCGTGGAACAACCTTCACCTATTAACTTGCATCTTTGCCTTCGTTGTAATTACGGAATCCCAAGTTGTTTTGTAAACGAGTGCGATTTCTCACATAGATCCAGTGCGTCGTGTGACTAAACGAATATATTCTGAAGCATTTACAGCTAAAATGGTGTCTTCATTAAACAGATACGGCTATTCACGAAATAGCACACCACGTAGAGGGCAAGCGAGGAACGATGTTCCACGAAATTTACGCCCATTGCAGTTCGTACAGTGAATCGCAAGAATCTACCATACGCCTCTTTAATCCTCTGGTTTTAGAGTCGTCTGTTCACACAGATGTGTTCTACAAAATCAACCGTTGAATGTATCTGCAGATGATCCGATCACAAACCTAAAGTTTACGAAGCAGTGGCAAATAATATGGAAATCTCTCTCCAAGTTAGTTCAAAGTTAATGGTATACCTGAATGATTTTCGAGCAAGTTGAATTCATATGAGTGCTATATAACCCTATATTTTTGGGATGGCTGTATTTGAAACAATTCCGCCTCGAGTAGCAACTAAGCCACATTTGATTGTATTTATCCAACGGTCGACACTGCGTAGAGAAACGATGATTGCACTGACAGAGAATAGGTTTAATTGTCTCTTGACAAGATAAATTATTTAGAAACAAAACAACTAAGTAACTAACAACTGACAACGAATTTATTCGGATGAAAAATGCCGTATTGAAAGCTGGAAAGTAACGCAGGTCCCTCACCTCTGAGCAAGGTTAATGCATGATTTAGTTTAATTTATTATGCAATTTGGCAGCAGAGATTGCTCTGCAATTTTTCTTAATCATGACCGCACCAAAAATCAAGCCCACAACTGCATTCACCAAAGGCAACCCGTTACCCTGTGCTATCTGGAAATCTCAATCAATAATTACGTAGGAGTATTTGTATAATTGACAAATATTTTTTTATTTTAATTCAAAAAGCTTCGTCTCTTAAATAGCTATTCAATGTTTCGAGATTTATATTCATACAAAGGTAATTACATATTTAATAAAAGTAATTAGTATTTATTATTTTTTTAAACTTGCGATGATTCTGCACTTCAAATTTAAAGAAAATTGAAATTTAAGTTGGATTCATAGCCAAATCCTTTACTTGTTTTCTAAACAAGTTACAGGTTGGTCCCTTTTGAGCAATAAAAATGTTGAAATTTAAATACTACTAATGGAAAAAATAAATTCTCTTGAAATAATTAATGAACCACGTAAAACTCATAATAAAGGAATTATATTCCGCTTTTTAAAGCCACAAATAACAATTTAATGACGGAAGTCATCCGTTTAAGCCGTTTTATATGCAAATTGACGTGCCTCAATTAAGAGCATGTAAAGGAAATAATACCCGTTGCGCGAACACTTGCAGGCTATCCGCCGAAGTGGGTAAATTATTCCATTTAATAGGAAGTCTGCGTCGACAGGTGCCATTGTTTGGCGAACAGCATGACCCACATGGGCAAAGTTGGCCGTCCATTGAAATCCAATTTCGCTGTATCGCTACGGCTCAAAGGCCCAAATAAAATTAGAATGCAAAGAAGTGGGACAGGGGCTCTTTGTTTACCAACTCGCAAAAATCTTTTAATTCAACGGCGCGACTTTGAGGGAGAAAAGAATGCTAAAGCGGAGATTCTTTCCGCGAGAAATTGGGACAAGTTGTCAATACGGTTCAAGGGAAATTTTTCTCCCTTGAGGAGAACGAACTCGATTGGCTCCGCTTTTCATTAAAATTTCACGACTCATTGATGAAGTTAACACGGCTGTGTAATGGGATCGATATCGGCCCTTCAAGGTACCGGCTCCAATTTTTAAACGAAGAAGTTAGGGAATCTGAAAAGGTGGGTGGAAGGCGATGGAAATTGCTTTAAAAAAAGTGTTCATTTTCAGAGGCGTCTCCGGAAAATTTACCTCTCGAATGATTTCCTAACGATCCTCTTTTATGTTACTCTTTAAAAGTTGACTGAAATATTTCTTTAAATTTCTTACAAAAGTTTCTTAAATATCGAAATAATAGTTAATTCTCCCTCGAAAAAAGGCTGGTCAACGGTTAGTATATATTTTATTTTAGATCGCCTGGTAAATAAAGAATCAACTTTTGAATTTAACGGATTTGGGCAGCAAAAATGAAATTAAAAATAAATATCAAAGAATTACCACGAAAATGTATCTTGACGTATTTTTAACACGTATTTAACCACCGTTTTGTGTGACAATGAACAAATATATTTTTTCTAGTCGAATGCTTATAAAAAGGGAAAATCACAATTACTTTGCTCTTAAATGAAAAAATAATCAGGAAGTTGAGTAGTTTACTAATCAGTAGACTACTCAACTTCCAGAATTAGTTCTCTTGTAAGAAAGAATCCCTTCGTGAATCGTTTCATTTTAAAATTTTAACTATCTGCTATGTATTATCATGCACATAGCAGACAGCAGATCAAGTTATATAACATTGCGGTTGATAAAGTTAATTTTCATGGAATGCTAAATTATAAAAGAGCTAAGTAAACTTTATTTTCCTCACCTTACTCAAACGTCGAGAAAATAATTCTTACATAATCAATATGTCCTAGCTGTACTTCGTGGAACGACATCTTAAGTTGAAAGAAAAAACTTCGTAATTTCCACAATAATTATTGTGGAAATAACGAAGTTTTTTCTTCTTTCAACTTAAAATAATTCTTGTTAGCCGTCTGTGAGCTTTTTGAATGAATTTTGAGCATGAATTTGGCAAGAATAAATTTTAGTGAGTAAACTTTGATGAAGATCGTTTACATAGAATATGTATAATATTATTCAGAAAGTAACTCCGTGTACTTAACAAATTTTAGATATTAATTGATTAGGGTGATAGAAAACAACTGGTTCAATTAAATGCACTCGATGGGTTATCATTAAAACCCTAGAATACCTGAGAGTATAATTCTTAATTTAGAACAATTTTGTCTGATTCCCCTTATAATTTAGCTTTTATTAGTTCAAATTCGTCTCCTAGTCCGATGACACCCAGGTTTCCTTTAATTCTTTATAACTTTTATTCAATCTCTTTTTCTTTCATACTTTTCTAGTAAACCAAATACACGTCCGAGGAATGATTCTGAAGATGAATGGATCGGAAATCGTCCAGAGGACGGTAACAGAGTATCCTCTAATTTGGTACCAGAGGATGGTGAATATTTGTCGTAACTGATCGTGTACTTTGTTAAAAAAAACTTTTTTTGGAAAAGTACTATTTTTCTATTTTATTTCTATTATGGATTCCGAAATACTTCGTCTAATTCTGTGAAGTTTGATGTCAGAGAGTATAAAGAGAGATGTGAAGAGGTAACAAGGGAGAGGAAGATGGAGAGGCAAGGGAGTACGAAATGGCCAGCTTAAAGAATGGAAGGGAGAGATAAAGCATTGCACGCGAACCCTATCACGTGAGCGGCGGGGCGATATTGTTAATTAAACCTCGGGCAAACAAAATACTGTGGGGACATACCCAACTGCTGCGGCCGGCATTCTTAAGGTTGAGGAAAGTCACGCACCACCGTGCCATTTGGAATGGTGGAAATGCCGTGACCTACTAAAAGGACGAGCGGTGGGGGAATACGACAGGGAAGAATGGGTGGCGGGTAAACGACCCCCAATATATTTCCCCCCCATGAAATTCGTTATGTCCATTAACCTCGTTTCCATTGTGTATCTTCTATTGGGGAGGCCCTCTCATGCGGAGCATCACGTGGGCGTTATTTTTATACCCCACTGCAAATGGATTACCGAAGAGATAAGATTGGCCCGTGATTTGAGGAGAATGGAGATACTTTGTACAGCGTCGATATGTCCCGGGTGCATGACAAAGGAAGCCATCGCATTGAATTTCCAAGTTTTCGAGCTCCATTTACGCGATTGCGGGGCGAGAATTTCGTCTTTTATCGCCTTACGCGTGTCGGAGCCATCTCCGAGCCGAATTTGTGCTCATAAACAAACTCGCGCGTTATGTTTATCGACTCAGAAACCGTCTCTTTTTCGGAGGTTTTCGAGACGGGATGATCATCAGCTACTCCAAGATAAAGTAGTCTCTATGGAGATGAAAGGGGAATGGATTTATGGGTGAGAATATAAAAAGAAAGCATCTTCCTCTATGATTTTATGAGTTGGAAGTGGTGTGTGTCGTATGAAGTTACTCTCTCTCATACCCAAGCACTTACTAAATTCTCAAAAAGAATATTCATTGATCTGCCTTCGATAAAGTTATATCTCGAATATTTTACCCTCGGTTTTTATCACTTTTCTTTATCGGTTTCTTATTGTATTTTCTGCTTCACACAGAATGAATCACAATTTTCAATGCTATTGCAAAACTGGTGGAAATAAAACGCATCAGAATTATTTACGATGATCGAGCAGTTGTCGAACATAAGCGCATAAGAACATTGGTACAGAACTGGAAAGGAACTTGGACGAGAAGAATAAAGTCTACAGCCAAGCAAAATCTAATTGCGTTAATTTAATAACTCTGACCATTTAGTGTATCTTTCACTTTAGTGATCGTTTACTTAATGCATTCATTTATCAAATGCTCATCTAAGGTTTTATTGTCAATGGATATGGATGATAATACAAATGTTTAAGAGTAACTGGTGATGGAAAGTGTGCTAAAAATGTATTGCAACATTTGCGATCACTCAAAATATGTCCAATAAACGAGCTCAGTAGGATACTAAAATCTTAAGAATTCCATAACTATTCAGTAATGAGGATAAAAAAGATATGAAATTGAACTTGGGCGATAAAGACAAATATCTAATTCATGTAAATGTTGCAATATACTCCAAAAACCCTTGGGAGAAATTCAAGCAATAGCTTAGAAGTGAAATAGCTATATTTTATGTAAAGTATACTAACAGTCTTTAATTCTAACGTATTCATATCGGAAAACAGTGTACAGGTATCATCATAACATGAATCACCGACTTTGAGTACCTTTTGATCATTAACTTAAAATCTATCATGAAAAAGTATTTTGATTAAACCGACATTTTTAGTACGTTATTAAAAAAATAATCTTCTTCAAAATTGTACGTTGATTTTCACCATTACGATTTTTTTCTAAAGTGATGACGATCATTAATTTAAACAGGTGAATGAAAAGTTACGCAATTTCGTTGGGTGATTTTAAATTAACTCGGAGTCACGCACAATAATGACGAAAGTCTATGCGATGCACGGCCAAGCGATGACTATCGAACCCAGATCGTAATTACTGGAACAGTCATCGTCAACCTTACATTGTAAAACCATGGCAAGAATAAATTACTCTCCACCCTCGCACAAAGCGGTTATTACAGAGATTAGTTCACTTTTAAATGGAGGGATATAACCTCAAACTCAGGAAACTGTTAATATTTTTGCTTACCCGTCTTTTTTTTGTAATTCCAACTGACGAACCAATAAATTTCCTCATCCAAGTGAATCGTTGTAGGCAAAATACAAAAGGGGCAAGAGTTTAATGAAATTAGTCGGAACTGAGGGGAAGAAATGCGGAATTGCTATGTGGAAACTTTTTGCTATGAAAAGATCCCTAGAATAAACGCGTTGTAGTTAACTAACAGACATTTAAATCGAGAAAATTAAGAATTTAAGATTAATTAAGAATTAGCCTTTTACGAGGGTGGTCTGAAAAGTTTCCGACCTAACAAAGATACAAGACATTTTTTCTGAATTTTTTTTTAATTTTTCAACATAGTCTCCTTTTAACTCTACACACTTCTCCCAGCGATGCTCCCATCTCTGTAACCAATCCAAATAGTACTCGGCGTTTTTCTCTGCAAAATAATTGTTCACGAAAGTGATTGCCTCTTCATTTGAGGAAAATCTCTGTCCTCCGAGCGAAATTTTTTGATGAGGGAACAAAAAGAAGTCGCTCGGGGCTAGATCTGGTGAGTAAGGCGGATGGTCAAGCAATTCAAACCGTAATTCGTAGATTTTCGCCATGGCGACCGCTGAGGTGTGAAACGGTACGTTGTCTTGGTAAAACAGGATTTTATTTTTCTGCAAACGTGGCCGTTTTTCCACAAGTTCTGCCTTCAGCTTGTCAAGTAATTATGCGTAGTATGCTCCTGTAATGGTTTTTCCTTTTTGAAGATAATCGATTAAAATAACTCCATGACTATCCCAAAAAACAGTCGCCATCACTGTCCCAGCCGAAAAAACAGTTTTTGCTTTTTTTGGAGCCGGTTCCCCCTGTGCAGTCCACTGTTTGGACTGTATTTTTGTTTCGGGCGTATAATGGTGTATCCAAGTTTCATCTACAGTAATTAATCGGCGCCAAAACTGGGATTTATTGCGCCTAAACTGCGCCAACAGAGCGTTGGAAATGTTCATTCGAACACGTTTTTGGTCTAACGTGAGAAAACGCGGCACCCAACGCGCAGACAGCTTTCTCATGCCTAAATGTGGATTTAAGATGTGACAAACACGTTCTTGCATGAATGAAAAAAGGAAATCATAATAGTTTCGTAAAAATTTCACATATTTTTTAGAACAGTTCTGCTCAGATTATTTGGATGGTTCTTATGTTCCCTTAAATTAATAGAAATCTACTTGAACGTTCTCAACCATAAGCATATCAAAATATCTCACAAAATGGCTTTCTAATGATTGGAAGTGATACGGAACATTAACGTAAAGCCCAATGGATATTAAGGTTAAGTTTAGGTCAAATTTGCCGACACTACGTCTTCTAGGCATTTTTAACCACACAATAGCACGAAATCAGTGAAATCTTGAAGGCAGGATGTCACCCCTGGAGACACCTAGTTCTTTTACCCCTATAGAATCGACTGGGGAGAATGGAGGTTAATCCACGGGTGGAGAGGTTTGGAGGGCAGAAAGGAATTAACGACGGGAGAAAAAGCTACCTATAAAAGAACTAGGCCATCTTAGAGGAACCGCAAATTGCGGAGGCCTTAATGACGACTCGTGATGACGAGTTTCCCTCACACATTCAGCCAACCCACCATCTCTCCAACCCAACTGCCGTCATCGGAGAAAAAAACCCACTTCACAGGCCCTCAATCACACTAACCTCCTCCCATATAACACCCCTTTGACCCTCTCTGCTGTCGTTTAATTGTGGAGAGGAAGAACAGGGTTTGATGACGAGCCCTTTTGTACTGCATGCGATGAGAGTATTGACGCAGTGATCCAACCTCACTCTTCAAGTGCCCCGTGTTGAGTTTATTTACCCCATTCTAGGTAATGATTTGCACCGATGGATGGTAGGCTAATATCTATAGCAAATATCTGCTGCAAAAAGTGAAGGAAAATAATCTCTGTCTGATAATCGCCCCATGATCACTGGAAGTGGATTGGGTCGGGTGTGTATAAAATACTTCACACAATTTCAGGTTTAGCATTGCTTTTTCCCTATTAAAAAAATCTATTCGCAACTGAAGCATTTCTATGATCGAAGTAACCAAACTTTGAGATGCTTCTTGGTACAAGCTCAGATGATAAGACTTTATTTCATATATTTGCATAGAGTATCGCTTAATTTTTGTAGACATGTACGCAATTCATAAACGCTCGAATTTAAATTTCCTCCAGTAATGGAATTCAAATACCTTATTCTTAATAGTTCAAATATGAGTTACCCTGCACAATAATGGCCTTTGTCTTTCTGCATTATTTTTTTGCCTCACCATACTAGTAAAAAAACAAGGAAAAGAGATGCCAAAGAAACTTGAGTCAATCATAAATGCTAAATTTTTTAACGAAATGTAAATATATACGAAATAAGCCATGATGGAAAATTATTGATGCGAATAGTATCGAATTAACATTAATAGTAACTGAAATAACGGCAGTAAGCCCAAGAGGTTTCTATTATGTTCTCCATCTCATTCTTGAGTGAACTTATAGCTCTTATTCGTTTGAGTAGGTACATTACATCCCTAACATTCAAATACTATTTTGCTATTTAATTCCTCTTCGACGTATTTAATATCACAGTTCCTATATTCACCTTACAAAGTTCATTGGTCAATATATTCTTTTCTTTATTTTGATTTTAAGTGGGCATCCGAGGATTCCTTACTTTGGGATTTTGGTTCAAATAGATTAGAGGGATAAGAAGGTTACAACAAAAGCAAAATGATCGGATATCGGTGGAGGTCGATCGAGAACCGGAAATAGAGCTTAAATGCTCGACTCTGTGGCGGAGGTGGATAGAAAAACGAGTTCCTGAGAATTTCCCGCGTTTCCCAACGGACGATCTCCTCTACCTCCTTTTCTTTTCTATTATTTTTATCTCTGCGATTCCAGAAGAAGCATGTTCTTCTTTCTAAAGTAAAGGAACTTTATCGTATCTTCCAACAGGCGAAGAATATTTGGAATGAGAAAATAATCTTTGATAATTTCTAAATGTTTACACTCGTCGCTCTGTTAGCTAAGCGTACAAGGTTATTGACAAAAAATTACGATTTGAAAGAAGACAGATTTAGGTGTCTCGAAGTTTGAGTAATTTACGATGGTTATTTCCATCTCGGTCATGGATGAGCAAAGTAAAGCTTGCGGAACGACAATGATTCCCCGCTACAAGAAAAGTTTGCCAATTTTCCAGGAACGGGTTGAGCTCGACTGTCTCTTTTTTGCCACCTTAAAGAATAACGTTTCGGCGGGACTTAAGCGATTATGAATAATTTATGGGAAATTTTCGCGGAGAATAGCGGGGAACTCATTTAAAATATGGACGTGTTATGATCGAAGGGGCGTTATCGGGCACCATTCCAGCGATCGCAGTAAAAAGAAGACGCTTCTGTTGCACTCCATCTCTTCGAGAGAAGAATTTTTTCTCGAAACCTCTCCGCCGACAATGAATCAGTTTAAATAGGGTTGGCATAAACGTCTTCCGAGAATTTGTAAGGCAATGGGAAAAATAAGCGGGCTCTTACGGGGAAACATAGTAACAAATGCGTAAATTAACGGAAAATAGATGGTGCACCCAAAATAATGGAAGAAAGCATAGTTCTTACTTTGTAATTCATCTCTAGTAGGCTAGTGCATTTCAGAAGCAATAGATTTCTTAGCTGCTTTGAGAAATTGCATAAAATTATGACAAATATCGTTTAGTTTGGGGAAAGTTATTACAAATTTCATTTGTGGCATGTTAAAACAGTGTTCTTTTCATTGAGCATTTAAATCATATATTGTATGAGAAGTATGAATCTTTTTTATATAAATAATAAAGACCTATCATTTCTCCATGTTTTATTTTATTATATAAGACTCTAAACTTAAACGATTTTCTATTTTCGTCACAACTTATCTGAAATTTTTAATATTTATGCCGTTATTTCATAGCTATTCATTGAGATTTAATACACCCAACACAATTTTTAACATAGATGATTCACTTTCACAGAATTTAGCTAAAACTAAGGCGCGTAATGGAACGAGAGATATTAATATCAAAGAAAAATTAGTATGATTCCAATATTTAAGTTTATCCTTATTAAAATATCTATGGACAACATGAAAATAACTACAAAATTACAGCTATTATTTCACTCGGACATAAATTTGCGCAAATTTAGAATAGTTTGCTTACTTCAGCTTTTTTGTTTACTTGACTCTTCATAAGCTTTTTTCCCTTAAAAATGAAGTGATTTGCATTTAAAAACATCGTCAGGAAACAAAACAAATGATATAAATCGCGATAAAATGTTTCTTGATTTTGTTAAAGGAATGACTTATTTATGGAATACAGCAAGCAGTAATCAAAAGGATCAACATTAACATGCAACGGGAAGTAATTTAATTATTAACTTGAGGTTTAATATCACGAAAGTCCTAATTCATTAACTTGTGTAAAGTGTAGTTTTATTTAGAAAATATTTTCATTTCCCGTCATGCGATCTAAATAAATAACCACGTCAATTTTATGCCATTTCAACCAAAAAGGTATAAAAGGATTCTTATTTTCCTATTTGAATTAAAGTCCCTGGGAAAAAACTGCAGCGTATTTAGATTCTTCTCATATTTCTCACAAAATCCTATGACAACTCAAAATGAAATATCGGCTCGATAAATCGCCCTTGAAATGGAAGCTCGACTGTTTCATTTTACCCCGCGTATCATTCACGTCTTCCAATAGATGAATAGAAGGACGTTTGCGCTCTCACTGATATATTTCTCCTGGAAATTCGGCCTCTATCCTAGCGACACCTCGGAAAATATGTTTTACTATTTTATTTCCAAAATAGAGTAATCCCATCGCTACGAGAGATGGTAAAGTTCTTTGGGCAGCAAGACTAAAATGTACAACGTGCTGCGACAAAACGTGGGCGGATCCTGAAAATTGAGGTTGCAATTTCTCCGCCTTTGGATTTCTTTGGTAGAAAACGCACCAAGAAATCCCCTGGTGGTAACTTTTCAACGTTGCTCTCAATCTTTGCTCTCAGATAGTCCAACGAATCCAAGTCTTCCTTTATCTTCTCTTCCCGACGTCGGCTTTTTCTGTCTTCAGCTTTAGGTCGCAGAGTACATCTATTATACGTTACCCGCATTTTGTATCGAAACAAGGCGTCAAACGAAATCTCACCCGTCTCTAACTTCCCGCAGTCACTGTGATGTCTGGCTTATCAGTGGTAGCTCAAATCATTAAATGAAAACGGGAATACTTATAAAAGGACCTTCTTATAACTGACCGACAGTTTGCAATTTTTTCGGTACCCAGATTTTTTAACGATATTTTCTATTCCGTTCATGGCGTTGTTCAAAACGCAATCAACACGGCGATTTATTTGAGGAATAAGCTATTTTTTAAATCATGGTGATATTGCAAAAAGGTTATTTTAAGTCTCTACAAGAAAACTAGTTTGACGAACGATTTTTTAAAAAACTATTGGCCGTTAAATATTTCTTTAACTTTAAGGGTTCAAATACTAAAATTGTGTCAAACTTCTATTTCATTTTTGGGTGATTTGAAGGAAATACTAGGTTTTTTACTATAAAATTTATTAAATCCTTGTTAGTGAAATTCGAAAACTGCGAGAAAGTTCCTTCATTTACGGACTCTTAAACAATTATTTTTCTTATTTTATTTTTATAATCGATGTATTATTTTACTAATTTTATGGCTGATCGGTTTTGAAATATTTTTTAATGTTTGATAGTTAAATCATCGTCGATGATTTGTAGACAAGAAGGCTTTTGAGCTAGAATGCTAAGATAGTAAAAAGGAGGATTGAGGTTATGAAGAACAAGCAATCGCCAGCCACATATAAACGGCCGTTCATCGCCCTGGAAGTGTAAGTACTTAGAAGAAATGGGGGCGATAACGCACAAAGGTGTGTGCCGATGGACGACAGATAGGAAGCCCAACGTTGAGCAGCGCTAGACACGTGCTCAGCGGGACACCAGAAGAGAGCGACGAAGCGGATGGGGCTGACGTGTGGTTAGGGCAGGCATTGTTGCACTCAGTTGCCCTCCTTCCTGTTACCAGGCCATTCTTTCCCCTAACACT
The DNA here is from genome assembly GCA_947579665.1 of Sympetrum striolatum. Lineage (NCBI taxonomy): Eukaryota > Metazoa > Arthropoda > Insecta > Odonata > Libellulidae > Sympetrum > Sympetrum striolatum. The sequence goes on from OX388341.1 coordinate 31,084,874, forward strand.
CTCCCCCTCATCCTTTCCTCATCTCATCGCCACCTCAACCCAGATCCGAACATGTCCCGCTTGATTTCCGTCAATCGCTAGAAGAAGAAAAAATGAGCGAGGCTGGCGCAAGAGAGCGGCGGACCGCACCATAATAGAGTCACGTCGTCCGTTGACGTAATGAGATGGGCTGGAGCGAGGAAGAGCGGAAGTGAAGCGCCACGTGTCGGATCGGCGGAAGTACGCCTAGCAGAAAAAATCGGAAATAAGGAGAAAAATTTTTCGTCAAATGAAACCGTTTGTCAAACGAATCTTTTCATGTATCGACAAATCAACGGATGCTTAACTTGCGAGGCGAAAAAAGAACCCTATCTGCAGGCCGCGAAAAAGAAGCTTCCGCATCAAATTTTGGAGCAGTGAGGTGTGAGCGATTCCGTAATTCATCGGAATTCGGTTTGACCGATCACTCATTAGGGACCGAAACTCTTAAGAAAGGCTCATCGTGAGACCTTTTTTTCGATAGTCGTAACTTGGAAATGTTTCACGTATGGATTGCTAACAACCTTAATGTGAAAAACTCTCTCAAAACGACCGATGAATGGGTAATTGGAAAATGTTGGCTGCTTTCAAAGTGTGAATTTGCCCTCTACTTACACGTATTCGTGATAGGAATTAAAGTGTGCAGCGAGATAAACTCGAGGCCGATTTTTCGCAAGCGGCGGACAATTTCAAGCCACGTAATAAGAAAATATAATCAGGTTCTGGCCATTAAGTTTCTCCTCCAAACTCTTACCCGTTTAAACGAGTATAAATGGCCGAGGTCCAACTCTGACGATATTTCTTTGCTTTAATTGCAGGTCGCGGATGACCGTTCTTTTCATTCGTAAGGAGAATAAAAAATACAGAAAACGCACGCAATTTTAATGGAAACTCGGAACGTTTAATTTCGGCATTTCCGGTCTGGAAAATAAGGTTCCGCCAAAGAGTAATTTAACCGCAAAGTTAAACTGAAAAAATAGTGTGAATTGATGGAGATTTGGAGCCGGAGAGGCAGAAGTTATTTAGGAATAAAAAAAGAGGAGGATCCGGTGGCCTACATCAAGCTCTGAACTACGTAACCAAGGAGAAGTTAATATTATCGAGTGGAGATTAATGGCGTAGATGCATGCACGCGGAACCTTTAATGCATTATTTCGGTCCACTGTCCAACCCCAAAAAATAGAGATACTTTGCCTTAATGAAGTTAAGTTCCCTGAAAAGTTCGTGAGGTCGAAAAGGCAGTTCGCTCCTGTAACGGATAACGCTGGAAATTCTACACACCGGAATTACTCGAGCGACTTGGACAATGTGTTACCAGATCCCCAAACCTCATTAGGCTTGCGTTTCCAACAGATTCTTTCGCAACCGATTTACGTAATCTTCCACATCCCATTCATCTCCTTTCTTTAAAATTTATGCTTCCTGCTCCCATCCCTACTTATCTTTTCACTTCCATTTCCATTCTCTTCCTGTTTCTATTTCTAGATCCTGTTCATAATATCCGCTTCTTATCTCTTCATTTAAAATCTATTTTCCTGTCTTTCAGGGGAAATAAAATTGTTTTATTGGACTCTTCATAGAACTGTATCATCGTTTCTGCTACCAGTAACTTCCCTCTGCGTTAAAATTTAAATTATCATACATACTATATAAATTTGCAAAGAAAATTGACGAAGATTTTTCTTGATTACTCTCATAAATTAATTCGAATACAATCCCTTTATATTTACGTAAATATGAAGCTTGTTGTAAAAATTTCTTCGAGCAATTATATCGTTTAAATTAAATACCCAAGATAGAATTTGAAATGGAGAAATTACATGCGCAAAATAGAGTCAAAATCTTTCTTACGTTACATTAGCCGTTGAAAAGCTCTTACAAATGGATGGGAAATTGCTCTTAGTGGAAGGTTCATTGGAAGAGCATCCGCCCGGCAAATTGAAGATCCGTCATGTCACACTTTCTCTCTTCCTTTGGGAAAGTATAAGTAAAAGGGAAGTAGAATAGCTTCCTAACGAAGTTGCTTAATCGTGCATACTGGAGTTAATTTTTTCCCTTTCCTTTCTCCCTCACGTCTATTAAATGTATCTTTTATTTTATCCTTGAATATTGTCGACGTTCTTATATCGGGTGGAGAATTGCAAGGGTCATTTATATGAAAACTACCCATGTTTATTTTTGCATACCTCCATTTAGCATCATCGACGAAAAAGTCAGCTAATGATCTCAAAATGAAAGCTCATAATAATAATAAATAGATTTAACGGCCTCTTACATTCATTTAAAGATATAATACTGCTAAACGTGGATAGAATGTATCTAAATTGAACTCGATATGTTTCATGATGCTTTTAAATTAGTTGTTATTAATGTTAAAGTGACCAGACGCGTTTCAATTGAAACTTATATTTTCTTAGATTTGAGTATACAATGCAGTAAGATGTAGTAGATGAAGTAATAACAACTGCATGGATTATTAGCTTTTCCTGTGTCGTTATTTCCTGATTCGTGGGCCTAATAAAGGTGATAAGTAGATAATGATAATTTTTCAGAATTTTCACATAGTCTTATCCATGTAATAATTATTCGGTTTGAAATTATCAAACACATGAACGTAAAATGGAGCATACATTATGAAATGTCATGGATTCTCGAGGAAATTAACGTTGGTGAAACATGGGTGGACTCTTTGGGAGATTGGGGTCAGAGTAGCCGATACTTTGTGTGCACGCCTTTCAGTGGAGGAGTTCAATCCCGCTTTGGGTGATTTTCGGTTTTTCAATCTCCTCGACGCCCTCCGGTGCATCCAGCCTTAAAATGGCTCGGAAGTTATATGAGGTCGACCGTGCTGATAGAGCGCCACTCCCTTGTGTAACGTTGGCTACGAAATGAGGTAGCTCTAACCTGCCCCAACGCTGTATTCCTTAACGGAGAATGAAACGACCGTCGGTGCCTACTGTCGAGAACATAGTGTTTTCAATTTGAGAATTAACTAAAAACTCTTGAACAATAACAGTACTGTTAACTGTAACTCCAATAAATACATCCAAATTGTAACGGTCTTCAGGTAGATTTCACTGAGTAGGATTTTATTCTTATTTCTATTTCTGTCTGACGAGAAAACTAACTTAATCTGGAATGACATGTATTGTCAGAAATAAAAAAACTCTTTTCTATGATAACTGATGGAATTATTCATGCCTACCTAAGAATGCCTGATAATATGCTACTTTAAAGCGGATTTTCTTCCTTATACTTGCTAATAATCGTAAAGCTATCGCCTAAGGAGGTGCTTTAGACAATGATTACACTGACACTCTTCGATCTCTATATCTTAATTGGAATATCACCGATAATAGAATTCATTAAAATTCTATTCATAACCAAAACTCCATTAAATTCCTAGTTAATTCTTATTTCCTGATTATATACATGTTTAATACGGAGGAAAATAATAAGAAATATAAAGTAAATTCCTTCCTATAAGAAATAAAGTACCGTAAAACTTACGGTACATCGAATTGCGATTGCTCTCAAGATACGGCCTTGCTTCCAAGGCATACGAAGAATCTTAATATGATTCCCAATTTAATTCTCTCTAATTCCCAATTTTATTCCCTATACGAACTCTTATAGGATTCAGAAATACTATACTAAATACGTTCAAAATGAAATTATCAACTTTCTTGCTTCTACTAAGGATTTTTATTTATGCTCATCTTCTATCATTCTATCCTAATACATATCTTATTTGCATAAAGTATTTCATCTCCTCTTCATTATATTCTCATCTCACTTCCAAACCAATACCAATCACTCACATCTCACATTGAAATAATCAGCTATATATCATTCATGAAATTCAGCGATATATGTCCCTGTCTACCTTTTAACAATCCCAAATCTTTTCCACGCTCAATATTCTTTAATCTCGATTTTTCAGCCAAACACGAAACTTTTGAGCTTAATTGCTGCCTCCATCCTCAATCCATCGCGATGATCATCCATCTCAATGGTCGTAAAGAGGACACGGGATTCAGCGAGAATCGTCCAAAGATTTGGGAGGGCGAAATCTGCAGCCTCAGGGAAAGGCGTTGGTCAGCGGCGGAGGAGGATTTGGAGACAACAGGGAAAAAATCGAGGGCGATTCGGTCGTTCCTTTTCATCCCGAACGGCCTTTATTTCTCCCCCACCATTTTGAGTTTCCGACTTCGCAGCCTTAACTTTTATTGCGGAAGATTTCGGATTAGAGATCAGACACTGGCGAGTCAAGGAAAATTCGAGGCACATAGGACGAACGGCACTCTCGAATAACGAGCGAAAGAGTGGAACTGCCATTTTGAGCGGCTTTTTGGGGGAATATGGTCGGAGAGTAATTTTTAAAAAACTTAATGGCTCGGTGCTTCGCTCAGATTGGAGTGGAAAAGTTTTTACGATGCCCAGGTATTTTAAATGCGATGAAAATACGAAGGAGAGGACGCGTAAACTCGAATTAATATTTTGGTCGGTGTTTATTTTATGACGGTGTCGGTGGGAGAGTCGTTTCAAAGCGTGCTTGCTTTAGCCGTAAAATTCTAGATTTCTCATTTAGCCCACCCACAGAAATATTGCTGACATTTTATATGTGGACTTCCAATCAAGAATTTTTGCAATCGTATCCTTCATTTGATGAGGTTAACGAGCAAAGACATCGTTATATTTACGTCGTAATTCGTCATAAATTTAACATTAAGTTATAATATTTCAGTTTTAAGTAATTATATAATGTTATTCAACACATTGAAAAAGTTCGTTTAATTCTAAAGTTTTTTCCAAGCTTTATGATGCTGTATTTGGTCTACAAATTAATTAATGAATCGGTGTAACACATCGCTTAATGAAAATGTTTATGGAAAAGCGTTTAAAGGTTAAAGGTAAAAATGCCTATTTTATGTTTCAACTCGAGTTAGAAATGCAAAAGAGAGGCAAAAGAAACCGTTTAATATTTTATAACTTCTAACTTAATTATGCTGTAAGCCAATTTTAAAATATTACATGATATGCAGAGATTTCCCATTTTAATAGAAAGAGTATGTTTTCTATTTCCATTGGTAAATGTACTTAACAGTAGGCAACTAAAATGCTCTCCTTTTAACGAGTTTAATACCGTATAATGGACGTCAATACCACAAGTTAGTCTTGAGCCGAACTAAAAACACTGAATTACATATTTTGAGGGCCTGTTTCGCTTCCTTTGTGACCTTTGTCTTATTTAAAACTATTATTCCACTGTTTTAATACAATTTTATCATCTATTTCATTATTGTCCTAGGAACCGCTGTCATACATTTATAAAATAGGGCTCTTTAAAAAACCTTATATTTGTGCAGGAAATATTTAATCAGTAAAAAATAATGTATGAATTTTCAAACGAAAATTCCACTTATGTGTAGAAAACAGCAAGGAAATATTTGCAAAAATTCATAAGTGGAGGAAAACATGGTGCAGTAACTTGAATGACGTACCACGTTATTGTCCATTAGGGTGGACCAAAAACCTCACCCTGATGTACCCGTAAACTATTTGCAAAAGGCATAGATGAAGCTACTTCCGTTGACCGCAGCTCGGCGTCAGCCTCCGGTGTCCTTTGGCCAGAGCCATCGCATCTATCTGGACATCAACTCGTAGAAGAGCATCGAAAAAGCCCTCATCCTTAGTTGTGGTCACCTAATCCCTAACTCGTTTTGGCCTCTGTAGCTTTGGGGCCTTTCGCTTTTTCTGTTCGTCTCTGCCTTTGGAACACCCCCTTTCCTTGCGAAAAATCCTTTTCTCTCCCCGTAATCTCATTCCTCCCTTTGTCCTTCATGCCCTTATTCTCGGACCTCCTCTATTTGTCAGTTCTTTCTTCAGAGATACACTTAGTAATGAAATATTTTTAAGTGTGTTACTACGAATTAATCGTAGAAGACAGACAAGCATGGACAAAATAATTAAGTAACTATCAAAATTCTAATTATTTCCACGCCAGAGGTTTTGGACCAGATGTGGCAATAAGTTTTGCAATATTTCGAAGACCTTACTACTTCATGTAAAGAAATCTTAAAGATGAATATATCACATCAAAGTTTCGATAAAAGAAAATGTTAAATATTATAATAGAAGTTAGATTTGATCAAAATCAGAAGAAAACTATTATTTTTGGATAATAGGTGAGCAACCTGATTTTTTTTAAATTTAGTAATTTTATAGGCAAATAGTTGAAAAAGATAGCGTGAAAATTAAATTTAACGAAATAGTAAGCGAGAACTGTAAATGAGAGATTTTTCTCGAGTGGAATTTTTACTTGGTGAATAGATTTAAGACGTGGAAAAACATGATAACCGGCAATTATTTGAATAAAATAAATAGATATAAGTATGAAACTAAGTGAATGGAGTTTTTGTTACCGTTTTTGGGTTGAAGTTATTCAATATCTTACAAGTGACTTTTAAGTCGGACATAAGGGGCAGTTATTTTAAGAACTAATGTGAAAAACAAATAGAATAATTGTAAGCTTATACTATACATGAAGTTAACAAGCAGTAAAGTAAACTTTTTGCAAAGAAAGAAAAGTTACTGCAGAAATAAAAAAGGTTTTTTACTGTCATAATCGGGTAATCTCATTTTGTATTAAATGAAAAAATCTTTAAACCTCATTTTACCGCTTTCAAGTTAAATTGGCATACATTGGAGCTGTCTTAATTACACTCCGCCGTCCATGTCCAAAGGTCCTTGAAGTGACCGTTTTGTCTAGCACGTAACACGGCAATGGATCACTAGCTTAACCCGCCAAGAGGCAATGAAACCTCTAACATCAATCTATCCGGAAAATCCTACGGTGATACACGGATTATACTCTCCTTCCTCTCTCGCCCCGCTTCTACTTTGACCTCCTTCATTTTCCTCTTCAACTTCACACATTTCATCCTTGGATACATCACAGCAACAACGAGTTGGTGAAACAGCGTCCCAGTACATCGGGAAGTAGCCATCTGGATGCTGTGAAGGCACCAAACTTTCCTACAGACGCTCGCCTTCATTCATCTCCCGAATCATTTCCGTATACGGCGTTTATTTTGTTAAGGCCTCTTGCAAGAGCCATCGGATGCGATGGACATTTCCTGGGGCAGTTTCGGAAAACAATTCCGCGATATCATTTGAGATCCGGAGGCGCGGATGTTTGTTTCGGGTTCATTTCGGAACGGTATTTTCGGGACGGAGGATACGGCGAAAACAAGATTTGAATGGCGTTTTTGAATGGGTTCGGTCGAAAACGGATCGGCAAGAATATGCATTTTCGTTCTGAAGGTTATCTGCGAACACATTAATATTTAAGTTAAAAAGGATAACGTCTTCCGCAGGAGAGTAGAATCTCTTATGTTCGAGAGGACGCTTCTTTTACGACTGTATACGGTGAAGTTTTTTGATTCTATTTCTTCCGATACCGGTTACTTTTTATTCCAACATTTTCACCTCACATTGGATGTAATTACTGAAGTTCAATTTTAGCAAGGAGAGGACGATATTCAGATACTTAAGCATGAACTCTTACAATTTCATCCTCAAAGGATCACAACATTATTTTTCATTTAAAGTTTCTGTAATACTCAGCTTGTCGATTGTGAAATGCTAAGTTATGTTCGGAAACTTCAATTAGCTTTAAATTGAAGTTATGATTATTTATGTATTACTTTATGTTTACTATCTTATGTATTACGTTTTAACAATACAATGTATCAAAGAATCATAAAATTAATTGGCTGCAAAATCATGTATTTAGATTTTTCTTTGTCAGCAATTGAAAGATAATATAAAACTTTCAAATAATTAAGAAAGGCATAATGGAGAGATAAAAATTTTACTGGTTTTCATGGTACAACAGAAAATTGTTCCGTGCGTGGTTTACTAAAGGTTCAACATATTTCGCAAGAGTAAAAATAATATAAGAGGAGATAAACCTTGTTTAATTTAGTTGAGCCTCACGCAGAATAGGACTAAAGAAATCGCTTTACTGATTAATCCAATCATTCTTTGTTTAAGTTATTGATTTAGTTATTTTAGTTCAAGTGAGTGTATTTTTATGAAAGGAGTACTTAAGATTTCAATTCATATGAGAATTTAAGTGTTTTATGGAAAAATATTACTTGGATTATAAAATGAATATATTCGAAAAATGTACAAGAAAAACCAGAGATATAACTCTTGTATAGAACATTACTCAAATATCGAGTGATATATGACCAAAAAATATCAGGTGGAAATAAATGTACTCCTTTGATTGAAAAAATATTTTCAATAAAATCTGAAGCAAATAATTCGTACTAACGTTAATTAGATTGTTACATGCAAAATGACGAATAATTAACGTTATTAAGTGGGAAGGATTAGCCATATCATGATATGAATACCATCATTACGGCCAAAAGAATCGTTTCCCTCCGAAATTTGAACCAAATCCAACTGATTAAGGCCATCCTCGACTCGAATCCTATCCCCGAAATGATTTGATGTCGGACGTTTTTCATATTCTACTTCCACATTTATCTTTTACCTAAAGCCGGCGAAATTTCGGGGAGGATAAGCAGCATTTCCGCAGGTGTTTCCCTTAGACCATCCCTCCTCTTTTTTCCCACCTTCCATACGAGTGTCCTCTCAGGGAATGAAAGGGCGTAGATAAGAAAAGGGGTTGAAGGGGGAGCGGGTGATATGTAGGCGGATGAGTGGTGCGGGAAATGGCCGGCCGAAGAGAAATGATGTCGTGGGGAAGAAAAATGGAGAAAATCCCTCTCGGGTATGGAAAACATAACAGAGAAATACATAGCGAAGGGGCAATGAATACCGCAACCAAGGGCAACTAATCTAATTGAATCACAAGAAAGGTATGAGGAGGCTAAATCAAGGCTCTTCATAATCCTAAATCTAATGGAACCAGAGGGTATAGAAAAATATTGTGTTCATGTGAAACATATTTCTACAAGTATATATACTGAAATCAATAAAAGGAAACAATTTTATTGATTTTAAGATCACGATAAGAGGTAAAATGGGTGCAATTAAAGAGTAACCTTGGCGTTCCATCATTTCTTCCCAAGGATAAGCGAATGTGAAAAAAATGAACGGAACCTGGAATCAAACCGGAATCTTCAACCTTCTGGGTTGACGGTGATATAATGATGATATAACCATCGAGCTATATCGCCGAACGGTCTCACATTGTTTCTACGGGATGCTTCATATGCAATGCAGGAAATTCGCCTTTTGCAAACCCACTGCATAACTTGGGTTTTCTAAGAGTTCGTCTTAACGTACAATTGTCATCATTACATCCCCATCTAACATTTTGGATCGAACAGTAACCAAATATAAGCTGAAAGTTGGAAAACCAGGTTAGATTCCAGTGAAACCTTCATCGGTGCTATGATATTTTTTATACTTTATAATAATAATAAAAACTCTTTATTCGGCAAGGTTAGGCCCATTAGGACCTCTCTTACACCTAACCACTAAGGGGAACTAATATTAATTACAAACAAGGTGGAAAAACAATACAAATATATATATTTGTATTGTTTCAGTTGTATTCAGTTATTGTTATAGTTTCAGTAGCGTACTGAGTCATACTCTCCGTTGATATATTTTTATGTTTCTGGTAATATATCTCCGATACGTCGAATTTTAACAAATAAGAAGAACATAGTTATAGATATAATCGTGACAAAAGATTAGAAAAAAGTTGAATAAATGCGTCATAAATCAGCCCTCCCGAAATCAATGCTCTTCTATCTATTAACTTACCGTCGGCAAGCATATTAAGTTTTAAATTTTCTTTTTCTAATACCTGTGTTAAGCCCTGTGATAGTAGATAGTTTATTAGTTCTTCACAAGAAACTTTGATAGCCCATTGTTCTGACTGTTCATGAGACTTCTACCGGGTGTATGATTGAGATGAATTCACATGACCCATCTAAGAAGTGCTGTAGTAAGCAGTGCACTCCTTTCGAGGAGCTTCATTAAATTCCCATCCATTAGTTACCAGATTCTGAGTAATCAGCGGAGGTGCGCATATTCATACACAGTTTATTTTATAATCTTGTTTAACTTACGATAAGAACGTAAAACACATTTGTTTACAAAGGTGTGGAATAATTCATTTAGAAGGTTAGAATTGGATGAAAGATAGGTATCAAGTTCTCATGATAATGCTCTTAAGTGTTTTCTGTTAATCACATAAAGATTTAGTTTCCAATATTCACTATCATGAAACATTTTTCTATACTTCTGGCAAAAATAATTCTCATACCACTGTTCATTATGAGCGGAACGTTTAATTCATAATTTCTGGAAAACGAATTACAAGTCGTATTATAATTGCCAAAATTAAGACGTAGTGGTAAAAGGAGAAAAGCATCTATTTTAAGACCCTTTCCTCCCTGAAGATAAGAAAGAACACTTGGAGTTCCCAGAGTAACCTTTTCGAGAACTATCGACAAAGTCAACATCTAGCTTTAGAAAAGGACCTCACTCGAGAGCGCTCTCATGCAATGGACCTCATAGTCTGCCCAACTGCAGACCTTCGCTAGCATTCGCAGGGTTGAGAAAGCAGATAAAGAATCCAAAGGGCACATTCATAAAGTAATCATAAAGTGCGATGAAAAAGCCCTTGAAAAATGTTAGGATTCATAATGACAGAAGGGAAAGTCTTACAACGGATATATAATTGCAGAGCAGAGATATTCCAGGAAGCATATGACATTAAAGAAAAAAGAAAGGGAGACAGAAACATCAGGATGAAAGGAATGATGAATGGCGAAGGAGAGGGAGAGTAAGGTAGGAAAAAAGATTTAACTCGGAAGATTAAGAGAAAGTAGGAAGCCATTATGAGATCGGTAAATGCGAGAAAAATGACTAGAGATGTGTTTGGAACGAGGAGTGGAGGAGATTTTAATATGTATACGGAGGGAAGGAAAGAGAAATGCATTCGTGGAGTTTTCAGGGTTAAGGTTATCGTCAGAAAAAAAAATGAAAAAGAAACTTTTTCGTACCGATATTAATCAAGTTGAATATACCTGTGGAAGTGTATTTACTGTAGTCTTGAGTATGACCCCTGTGAAAAGAAAAACCCGGTTTCATTTCTTAAGAACGACCACATCAATATAAGAGTTGCATATATATCTAAAAAAATTTAACTTTCCTCTTGAAGATATGATTCAGTTCTTTCTCACTGAAAGGGATTTCATGAATCACAAATGTTTCAAACAATATTTTTAAAACATGGAGAATTGATTCAGTTTTATAGTATGATCGCATTCAATCATGAATTATTTACTATTTATTGTCAGCTTTAATACACGAACACACGAATTTTAAGGTGATTAGAATTAATAGCCCGAAGTATCCTACAAAACTTAATTACGACTTAAAACAGTCCTGCAGGAGGATTCATCAACGTCGTAAAGTAATCAAAGGAGAAGTAAAGTGAAAGATGAAGGAAATGACTACTGCTTCCTAGCTGCTGGTAATGGGATTGGAGAAAGTTGCTTTAAGAGGATTATATCCCGAGAGTGGATGTCATCGAATAATAATCTTCGAGGATTTCTCTCAAAGAAAATCGTATCACGATAAACTCTCCAGAGAGCAAAAGCTTAATTACAGCTTTGTACCGCGATACTTCATTATGAAGTCCTACTTTGGCATTACATATGCATTCATCGCTGATGACGAGATTTCCCTTACTCGGCGCTTCACTAATGCGACATGCTCACAAAAGGATTAACGAATAGACATTTAGCGAACTATTAGGAGTAAAATGATCGTACAATTATACATCTGGAGCACCTTATTTTTCGTTCATCTTTCTATACATGATGACAAAAATGTATGGGTCATTTCGGCCTCTGAAATAGGTGCAGCATCACCCACTTTGTTAATGCTAAGGATTAAGGGCAGGATAATATCCACACGACAGACGAGAGGGATGGAGAACCCCCGTCTAACTTCAGCAGGAGGGTCTAAAGAGAGGGTTTAATTCGGAAAAATCCTTAAACGCAATTACAGACTAGGATGTAAATCAGCCCGAGGCGGATCCAGCCAGAGACATGATACGCGGGGGGCAAAGAGTTCTAAAAGACCCGATTAACCTAATGGCGAAGTTGACACGGAATGAGGGATTATTTTCGGGAGAAAGGGAACCAAATTGGAAAATGATGGAGATTTCCCAAAGAGGGCAGCGCAAAGGGAGAGAATCTCCGTGGAGAGAGTGTTGGAGGAAATTATATAGAAACGGGGGACTTTAATCGGCGCGCGATTGAAATAGTGGGAAAAGTGAGAGGGTGAAAAATATCCCTCAGAAGTTTGGCAAAGACTTAACGAGGGATTTAATCAACCAAGAGCTCTTTTCCCTCGCGCCAATGAAGGGGAAAAAGGGTTAAGGGTTTGCGGGTGTTTTTCGGTCTTTCAGACACGCCAATCGGAGCGCGGTGGGGGATGTTTTAGGCGCGAGGGATACGTATGAGGTTTTATGACGTCGGCGTCACTTTTTTCACTCTCATTAGTGGAAGGACGAAGTTGAAGAGTAGCCTATGCATCGCCCTTTCCTTATACCACTTCGTTTTCTCGCATTCAACGGACGACAGCTTCTTTTGCGATTCTACCCCTTGTGGCGTGACCTAGGGAAGGATGTTTCCATTCATTCTCTCTTCTTCCTCGTGCATCTTTAAACCACTGACTCCGGCTTTTTCTTTATCTGTCATTCGCTTAAAACCTTGCGGAATTTACTGCACCTGCATCGTGGGAGTTTAATTTCTTATTAGCCCAAAATATTGCATAGCATCCGAGTCAAATTTTCTTTTCCCGAATTTTCTCTAACCTAAGGTGCCGAGAGACTCATGATGCGATACCTAGGCATAGTAAACGTCGACAGCTAATTCAGAGCAGAACTGTGACGTATGAATAAACCAATCATTTCGATGGTGTTAAAAAATTAATCGAACGGGAAAATTCTACCGTACAAAGATACACTAAACAATCCTTACAAATTGTTACTTTCATGCTGACATTCCTTATCTATAAGATGAGGTGAGTCACACGACTTACGGGGGCGTTAACCGATAAACTAAGATTAATGTATTGTCTCAATCGATTAATGGAGGTTGAGTCTATCTGAAAAGTATTCAATTCGAAGGCCGGTTGTAATGTATCGGTACCTTACCGATACCTTACCCCATCTGAAATTAGCTATTAAGAGTTAGCAGAGAAGAATAATATATACTAGACGAGATTATAAGTGAGTTAATTTGCCATTGCTTTTATCCGAGCCAGAATGCTACAAGCGAAACTTCCACATAAGTGAAGCATCGGGACTCTACGAGTAACACTTTTCTTAATGTTCCTTACAGAGATACCCATTTAGTGTTACTGTTTACCATCACCTATAACAGCTTTCATGTTATTACAGCAATTAAAAGACATTAAGACTCCGGCAAAAGTAAATGAAAGATACATTTTTCAATCCTGTACCAAATGACAAATGAAAAATATTCCAATCATCCAGATATAGCAGCAGGAACCGAGGTTGGGTATAGCACCAAAATAGCGTACCATAGTAACAGAAACAGTTTGCCGGACTAACTTTTTGAAATGCGGAATAATTCCCAAAAATTCAGAATGTCTACACACCCCGTCTAATCCTTGAATATGTGCAATGATTCATACTTACGTAACATGGAAGAGAAAAAGCAGTCGGCAAATCTAATTACTTCCTTTTCTTAAATTCGGCGAGAGTTCGCTGAAATTAGCCATGAATATGGACGGGCTTCAGAGAAGGAGGAAGAACTTTGAAATAAAGAGAGCGGGGGATTTTAGTGGACAGTGATGTAAAGCTTTGATGGAAGCGGGAATTTTAATGGCGAAATTTTCTGAATGGAATATGTAAGAGAAACTCCGAGGGGATTCAAACTTCAAGGTCGAATACAGACCCATAGATGCAGAACAAACTTTTAAATTAAATATGGGCACTGTTTAGATGGTATAACGAAAAGCATTAAACCGTAAATGACCTAACTTTTGCAGTGATATTGGTTGGTTAACCTTGTCGAACTTTACTTGCTTAGGTTCAAAATGGGACGATGTGTGCATTGGAAGTATCAATTGGGTGGAGTGATTTGATTGGCATAAAATTCATACATCTTAAATTATGTAACGAGAGTGTTTAAGTTTCATAAAAGCTTTAGGCCAAATTTTATATTACCCACCTTTTTCCCTCGTTTTGAATTGATTGGCATAAATTGAACGAGAGGAGAAATTATTCTTTAGAAATGATAAAACATGATGAATGGGGTATTAAATACTACTACGGAAATAACTAAGTTATGATATAATCATTTCGTCAAAATTTTCCTTATAGTCTTTACTTCGTTTTCTAAATAAACATCAGCATTCGTTATTTACAAGAATAATAAAAAATTAAACATGCAAATATCGCAAATACTTGTAATGCTTCCTTAAGATAGATTAAATTAGATGATATCGATTTTAATTGATAATTAGCAACTGCTATACTGGTTATCACCGTTTTAAATACAGTTTCGTGATGCTTACAACTTCCCATGGATTACTTTATTTGTGAACAAAGCCAAAGTTATCCACTATAGTCACAGTTGTCTTTCAAGCTTTGCGGTCTTAATTAAATTTCTTACAATATATCTTATAATATGCTATGTAATGCTGCAATACCCATTTAATGAGTATAAAGGTAACAAATAATGGACCTTAATTTCATTTAAGAGTTTCCTTTCTTCATCTTAGACAACAAAGCATAAAAATGAGCTCTTACGGATTAATCTCATTCTTTTTCCTAGTAATTCCAGTCGCTCAGAAGCGGAGAAATGAGTGAAATTTTCAGGTAAACAGTGGTCCCATCAAGGTGGTCGTATCTCCACAGAAAAGTCATCTAAGAAATGAGGAAGCAAGGAATCCTTGAAAATACGCCAGGGCCAATTAGAGCGACTCGAAGGTAACTTTTGTCGACCTCTATCACAAGGGTGGTCCAGAATTGCCAATATTTGCGGGTCATTCGAGCAATTACGGATTGTAAACGCGGGCAAGAAACGTTTTTCGTGGCTCGTTCCCGTGAGTGGAGAATGTGTTCCGAAGGGATAAACGTAAAGAATGGGCAAGAAAGAAACGAGAAAATCCGTCTGAAGAGCCCATACGGAGTGGAATGGAGGAAAATTATTGCGAGTGCGGCAGCGGAAGGGGGTGAGTAGGTAAACGGAGAACTGAGGGGGCGACGGAGGAAAAATGACTGCTACGAACGTAGTTGGGGAATATTGTCTAAATTTAATCGCAATATACTATCCTATTATCAATCCTATTTGAGATTAATTTAGAGCGAAAATTATTTTCCCTGAAACAAAATTAATCATGAATAATGAAAAATAAGAAGGAAAAATCATCCAAAATAATTCTAGATCGTAAATTAGCAAAAACGATCGGTTTCGTCAAAGATTGGCCATTTTGACGTAACCTGTCAAATAAAATAAATCATCATTGGATATTATATTAGATAACCTTCCTTATTACACGTGGAAAGAGGTAAAGTGTGGTATTTCTTTCTTACTTTTATTTTCATGGATATCCACTTGGCGAAGCCTTCCACAATCGATTTTATTAGTCTAAATTATTCATGTAACTCTTTCGTAGTTAATACTTTCGAAATTCGAAAATTAAAAGCAGATTAGATAAAGAGAGAATTCTTTGCAAATCTTACCTAAAGGCAATGCTGATAGCTTATTGACGTTTTATTTAGGTTATTCAGGAGCGAATGTTCAATAATATTTTCCTATAATAATAAGTTTGATTATAAGAGGTTTTGGTTCAATATCAAAAGCAAGGTATCGAGTTCGATGAGAGATAGTAGTCCTCCTAAAAAGTTTGTCAGCATGTAAAAACGTGATGCACGACTATGCATGTCTTATTAATTACGCTTTTCCAGGTACTTCCAAAAGGTAAAATTGATGACGCAGAATAAATCCGAAATAGACTGTAGTTTTTCCCTCAGTTCGTGTCAAATGGAATTAACAATTTAGTCTACGGCGAATGGGACCGTTTTTCGAGGGGCGCATTTCCAAGAAACCGAGGCAGATGACTCGGAACCATCTCTATTATTACCCTCATCTGCTGCGGAGGTCGATACCGAAACGGTAGTTCCAAGAAAACACGCAAAGCAGAAGATAAAAATCTCCAAATCGCAGTCGACCGAAGTACAAAAAAATAGCGATCCGCCTCTTAGAAATACGTGCGTTCATGCAGCGGACTACGAAAATGGAGAGAATATTCAGTGATCCCGCAAAAAAAATCGGGCTCCCCGCCCATAAATCTATCGAGACCGTTCCTTTAAACCCCTTACATGCCACTCTCCAACCCCCACCAAGAATACTCCTGGAACAGAATCTCCGAAGCAATTCCTATAGAGAGAGAGAGAGTGGGAGCGGAATGAAGTGGAAAGAAAAGAAGCTGAAGGAAAAAATATTCCCATTTTGGCGAAATTTTCCGGTGGTATGGCGTGCGGAGCTGTAACGCGGGGTTTGAAAGTGTCGGGGGAGGAAGTTTGAGAGTGCGAAGAGAGGCGCTGACCGTAAGGGAAAAGAAGATGTGGAGATTTACATTTTTATTATTCGCGAGAGTTTTCACGTTCAAGGTGGGCTTAGGCTATGGTTTGATGTCTGAATGAATCTTCGAGAACTCCTTAATCTAAAGATTTCCTGCAGCGAATTGTGTACAACAATGTATAGATGAGTATGCTAGGTGCATTCTTTCACGGAAAGAATGCAGCTGAGTTGAAAGCACGAAGATGATAACGACTAAAGCGTGAATAAAAGTTAAATGGAAAAACCTCTCCAGAATTTTTAATGCGAGGTAAGATAGTAACGATTTGGATGGTAATGGAAGAGGGAATTTGTGTTAATTAATTAGAAAAATGAATTCCAAATTATGCGGAGGAAAAGAAAATGAGGAAACTAAGCAAATAGAAGCAGTGGGAGATCAAGTGTAGGACAGGAAAAAAAACGAAAAGAGAAGAATGACAGAGGAAGGAAAAAGAAAAACAAACAAAAAACAGGCACTGAGTGTGAACGAGTGAGACATAGCATTAAAACGTCAGATGAATATATGTTTTATATCAAATGCATTTATCATGTAACTCAGAAACAAAGAAAATTAACTCAAAGTTCATCAATAAAGTCACACATAGTAGCAGCTAAATAATAAGATGTAATATTTCAATAGTAAACTAAATCGGTTCTCGGGAGGGAGAATTAATACTTTTAAAATGTTGTAGCTAAATCTACGTTGAATGCTCTAAACGTGCCATACGAATTCAATTAACAACCACAGAATAAAAATAGATGACACGTAAAATAAGGATAAAATCTCTTCAAACTTAGCCGCACATGGAATTTTATAATACTAACAAACACAAAAACAGTTGTGAAAAACAAGGTTGGACTAATATAGAATACATCCCTTCTCGCATAAAGAAGTCAAGTATGCACATATCTTACAAGAGGTCAAGTAATTGAACGTATTTTCTTAAAGTACAAGAGGGTTGTAACAGAATGAGTCTGTTCAACATATTAAAATTTGGATTTACCACGTTGAATTCCATCGTAATATGGGAAGTTATTTGCATACGAATAAAGAAACCAAAAACCACAAAGCTTTTCTGGTGTATGCATAACATCTGATAGGAATTTTATCAGTTTTCAAAGCACTTAAAACTAAAATTTCTTCTTTCTGAGGTGGTAAAAAATAATATTGAATAGGAGTGAAAGAGGGGTCGGACGGGAAGATAATTTTGAAGGAAGAGAGATGTGGAGAGACGGAGGTGAAGAAGGGGTCGTATTCTTGTGAGGTGTATCGCGGGAGCTGCAAAATTGGATTCCGAGGTGGAAACTTAGGTCCTAACGGCATCTTCTCGCAACGTCATTCGAGAAAGTTTCGCAGAGGGAGGGCCATCCGAGGGGATTACCAAGGTGAGAGAGAAAAATAGGGGCGTATATGAGAGAGAGAGAGGCGAATGGTATTAGACTAGGAAGCGGTCACGGATCTAGGAGTAAAAAAATGTCGCAGAGGTAATTTGGCCCGAAGTGGCCTGCGGCAAGGGTCGGGAAAGTGGTGGGCAATGGGGAATTCCATATGGCTAGTGTACAAGAGAAGAAAATTAAGTTGGCCAGAGCGATGCGAGAAGGGCTACAACTGTGTGAACTCTCCATTGAGCTCGGAGTAATGAAGAAAAAGGAAAACGGTGTTAATCAAAGAGAGGAAACGAGGTTAATGGAGGATTGATGAATATTTCGGGGAATGCGTTAAACAAAGGATACGGGAGTGTGTTTGGCGTGATGAATCTGATAGTGTCCTAAGTAGGGGTATAGGATACGTACGATGTGCTTCCTAATGCAGTCATAGTTAGGAGCTAAAAGGTACTTAATACATTTGATGTGCTAACGTCATATTCATCAAAAAGGATTTTCTATTGATGGAGATGATGACATAATAACTATCCTTTCCTCTTTAGGACAAATGTCTAAGAAAAGGTTGTCAATTGTAGGAAGTTCATAAAATATTTCCATTTATGCAATTGTTTTTATAAAAATTCCTCATGTAAATCTAAAGGAGGGAGGCCGAAACGAAGTAAAGCTGACGATTCTCATATAAAGAGGAAATCATAAATTTCTGCGCAAATTTTGGGATTAACTTCTTAATATAATCATTGAATAACATTACAAATATGCTTAAATACGCCATATTGTACACGAAGTGATACACATAGGTGAATAAACAATGGCGGATATCCAGAAGTAAAAGAAATAAAACTGTTTTAACGAAAGTAAATGAGATTCTTGTTCTGGTATAAAATGGAAACATATGTGAATATTTTAGAAATAAATTCTATAAATTCATTTAACTGAATAACATTTCAATATTATGTGAATTTGGAATGAATGAAGGAGTTTTTTTCCCTGTTCACGCTGCAAATTACATTTATTATATACATTGATATCTAGCACTTACAATTAGAATAATTTTCAAGGACTTCGGACAATAACGTTAATGAATTAAAATCGATTTCATTTCAAACAAAAATTTATGTATTCATGAGAAAAAACCTTTCCAATCAACGTTTCAGTTGAAATCTATTAGGAACTTTTTCATAAAATAATTATTTCCTTAAATAAATTATTACAAATTTCTCACTTACAATTTTATAGAAGCAAATCATTTTCCAAAAATGTAAGAGTTGATCGTCCATCTACTTTGCGTTAGACTTTTAGATCGATCATAGACTTAAAAAGAGTTTAAAAAAACCACTGATTTCAATTATCTCCATTTATCGAAAAAGTGCTTGTTTGAACTTATGTTTGAAAGCCTAATCTAATACCTAGGGAAGGCGAATTTCGAAAGTTCCACAGAATATCGTTAATCAAAGTCCCAGTGAAAATCATTGAGATGTATCTTGAAATCGAATTGAATGGAGGGGTATGGATAGAGAAAGGGAAACTTTAGCCCATCTCTTTCCATTAATATTGAGATGGGAAAAATGCTCGTATCCGCATAGCAGGTGGTGCAGTGCGCCACTGACAAAAATTTTGTCCTTAATGCGTGAAATGTGAATGAAATGCGGCAAGTGAGGGATTAGAATATTTTACTAGACTACCGAAGAATCTACGAAAGGAAACGTACTTCAAATAAATAAAATGCAAGAATTATGGTTATCATACAATATAATTTGTTTTCATAATTTCCCTTAAGATTGAAAAAATAATTTATAACTTCAAGGAAGTATATGAGAATACAGCCGAAATTTGGCAAACTTGTAAAAATATTGTAATTAATTACATTTAAAGGCCGATGAAAAATAATAAGGAGATTATAATTAAGTTAGATTGTTGGCCAGGTAAACGTAATATTTACATATTTACTGATAAAACAAATGACGAAAAATTTTCCACTGGGTTAAGGGATACTGTCTCTTTTTTCTAGAGATTAACGTTAGATTTTTTTTGAGATGAAAGTAATGGTTTCAGGTGTTACTTTGTGGAAATTCTTCATGGTATAAGAGAATAAAACTTTTTGAGATGATTCTCACAAATACTTGCTTTTTCCAAATATTATTATTATTTCATGAAATATCGCCGTCATATATATTAATCATTGTAGATACATCTTTAGAAAGAATAGTCTCTGACTTTTGTGTACCATGCACGTGAAAGTAGATCCTACTATTATATCAAGCTGAATATTCTAAATATCTGAAAGTAAACCTTTTTTGGCTAATTTTTACAATATATAACTATTAGGATTGAAATCTCAACTGTACTACTGCTTACCTATTTACGAACAGAATAGTTGTTATTACCCAAATTATTTATTTGATTAAAACATCGATACTCTAAAAATATTTCAGGAATGATACCTGTTATATTTATTACAATTTTGATAACAATTTTTCTAATAAAAGTATATCTATTAACTTTTTCTGTTTGGATTTTCTATTTGACACAGGACGACCCCAGAGTGACTAAAAATATCCTAAATATTTCTTAAAGCAAAGACAAATATTATCATTAAGGCATCACGATTGCCGATTCATCCATTTACACTAAAAAGTACAAAACATACGGAACTATAGATTATTCCACAGTTACTTCAGAGTTCCAATTTAGTCATTAATTATCTTCTATCTAATATACACGACAGGACGGTTTTTCTCTATGCTTCTTAAAAATTGGTTCATTTACTACGTAACTAACGTGACAATTTGTAAACTTAAGAAAAATATAGCTTGTGGTAATGTCATCTGATAATAGAATGAGTATGGTCAGGCGACCCAAAACGCCGTGTAGTTTAGCAACCCGCAGCACAATCTGTTACGCGGGTTGCTTACTAATAGGATCCCTTAAAAAAGTGCGACCTAAAAAGCATCGGCAAAAATAGGTGCTTAATTAGAATAACCGTGGAAAAATTGGCAAATTTCTTCGCATGATCGATTACATATTACATCTCCTATCAGAAACTCAAAGCTTAGCTGGTTTAACAAATGCCAATGCTTTTTATCTCTCTCTTATTTATACACTTTATTTATGAATTTATCTTAGCGCGATTTTGTAAAAAAAACTCGCTGACTCGATAAGTAAAATTATAGCTCCAAAAAAATTTGTACCTAACATTATATTAGTTTATAAAGATAATTTGTTTAATGAAGGATGAAGCCCCACTTGGCCCTCAGCTGCAACATATATTTAAAGAAATGATGAACGACTTTCATAGTTCAAAATCTCTCCTCCAATGAAATGAAATTATTTGTTTGTTAATTAGTACCACAGAATCTGATAAAAACAGAGAATTTCGAAATAGAATGGTTAAATTTTATATTCTTCGTTTAATGAGAGCTAAAGCCATACATTAGCGGTCTCAAACTTACGATAGGTGAGCTAACTCATCTTACATTACTAAGAGCAGCTACATTTATATGAAGCTTAATGGAAAATTTATAAATCATACTTTTCCTGAATCCGAAGAACAAGTAATTTTTCCGAAAACATACCGAGTTTTGAGTTGGTATAACTTCATCTTGACCATCCAGGAATGAGATTCGGAATCTCCTGGGCAAAGTAGTGCAATAAAAGTAAAGAACCTGAACCTCCCAAACCACCAACGCTCCTCAAATCGTTATCTACAAAATGAGTGCTTCCTTCGGATTAGAAACGACTTCCACAGAGGTTGGAAGCTTAACCTTAATGAATACGTAGGCGTGGATTCGAATTACTCCAACGATTACCTACAGAAAGGATACTGAAACGGATCACTTTAGGACCATTTCCGAAAACTTCATATGAGATGAGATAGTGCCCGGAAGAGATTATCTTCTTTATATACATAAAGGCGAGTGATGGGTGAAGACCGAGATAAACACGTCCGTCCGATGCTTTGGGAGATTTCGAGGCCGATAGTCCGCTAGAGGTGAGACGGCGTCACTGTCATGGCGGACGTCAACAATAGAGGGGCGATTCAGCTTAAGAGCCCTTTTGGGAATACAGAAAAGTCACCTTTAGGATTTCGAATGCATATTCCGTTCTCCTTGCGCAGTGACGTCCACGTTAATGCATCAAAACGTACGAATCCTGCACATACCATTCCCTGCACTCGGGTTACGGCAAAGTGTCGACGCAGAAGGGACGGACTTTGCAGTCGACTTCGAGCCAAAAATGCTTTAGTGGAGAGAAATTTCTTTCAAAGGATGTTTTTGTGAGCGCGCGTGTGTGTGTGTGTGCGAGAGAAAAATAGAAGCGGAATCTAGTGCGCCTGTTCTTGTGTGTGCGTTAATAATGGAAGAAGGAGATAAGAGGAAGGGAACCTTTCCAAATATACGGAAATGGATGGGAGAGGAGGGGAGAAGAGCGATGTGGGGGGAGAGGGCTGAGAAAGAAAATAAGGTCGCAACTGTATCGTTTTGAACAAAATAGAAGCGGGGCACGGAAAAAAAATTCCGAAACATTTTCTCTTTAATCAAGATCAAAAGAGAGTGCGGCTCATGTAGCTGGTGCAGTAATAGTACCGAAATCAACACGAATGGTGTAAAGACTGTTCATTTACGCTACTTTATTTTTCGGTTTTTTTATTCTCATTCGGATGGATTGTAGAAATAACCAAAAGAGAATTATTATATAAGCAATGCTTACTTTAAAGTAATTTATTAATTATATACATATATTCGGATAAAATTAATCCATCAGCGTTTATGAAGGACATATGAAGATATTTTATTGCAAAAACGTGACAAACGTCCAAAGGTCATTGGATCGCGAGTTAAGATGTTTATCGTTAGCTAATTTACATGATATTAAGATTATAATATCATATATGGCTCGATTTAATTTTCATAATATTAACCTAATGTAAAAATTACAATCTACTTATAGAAATAGGTGGGAGAACCTTACATAACAAGAGGCATTTCAAGTGATAGATTTGTATTCAAAGCTGCATTATACAGCGTCAGTTTCTTACGCATGATGACTAAACATAGAAAAATAATGGTAATGGGTAACTCAATATGTTACTTTGTACACACAGCAGCAATCGAGAGTATATCAAGTATTTTGAAACTAAGATTCAGTTACATAGTCTTACCTTATCAGTGTTAAGTTACGAATTCTGGTTAAGCAGATGATTCTAGCGCTATACAAACAAAAGTAGAACATAGCCGGATATATTCAACGAAAGAGGCCCAAATATCTATCAAATTCACCCTTTCGTAGAGAGAAATAAGCAAAACACATCCTGAGATGCATGCAAAGTAAAGGGAAAACAAAACGAACGGCTGGAAAAATTGCTTTTGAGAGAAAAATAACTACACGGAATAACACTCTCTCAGACTTTCTGTGTCGTTAACTCCGAGGAGCGGAAGCAATCAACTGGACAGAAGAGAGCTATCAAAAAAGACCAAGTCGCGAAGCAAACGAGCTCGTCTTGTTTGACTCTTGAAGCGAAGGCACAAACTCGGATACGCCCGTTAGCAGGTGAAAAAACTTCCAAAAAGAAACATGGTTGAAAAGGAATAAAACGCACGGGTGGAAGAAAAGTATCGAAGGAGAATGGGACAAAGAATAAAGGAGAAAAACTGGCTCGAAGCCAACTGAGATGCGAGCGAAGGAGAACGGAAGGAGAAGATGCCGGCGGGAAGCGAAAGGAGAAAACAATGGAGTTAAAGGAAAAGAAAAAGGTGACAGATGAATAATAATGCATCTTACAACAATGAAACGCATTTTTCATTTATTCGATATCAATGGCATTTAAGGTGGTGAAATATAAATGGTGTGAGACTGACTAAATTTGAGACTCGTATTAATAAAGGAATAATTTTATGAGGGAACTAATCGGCGAGTTTTAAAGTAGATACAGAGATCTCTTAAATATTGACAATACAGATAAGACTAAAGGCACTCGATTCCATTCTACCATTTCTAAAATAGTGGAAAGGAACTAAAAAACGCTGCAATTTTGCAGGTTGCGTACTTAAAGGAATACCAGGAAGTCTTGAAAGGTATATATTTTCGAAAGGAATACTATCTCTATATTTTATAGAGTTTATTCACAAAATAAATGTATCCACGCTATATGAAAATGAGCTGTTAATGGTATATTTTCGTGCACTATTGAGAAATAAAATGTTGAAACCTGCGATTAAGCCCTTTGATGTATTTAGCTCCTTCATGCATGTTCCATATAAATGTGCGTTTTCTGCTAAAAGCGTTTTTCGTGTTTACTAAACAGTCACGATCTCTCATAACAGCTAGAATGCAATACTCCTAAACGTACGTTCCGCAGATATTAATGGCAAAAAGGAAAAACTTGCTTCGAAGTTTCGGTATGTGCATCGAATACCTATTTCTCCTTAGTTTATATTTTTATTTTATCTCCATGAAATCTAAAATTTATATCCAGAATTAAAATTTTGAATTATGCATAAAACGATAAAGGACGATGTTGTCGTTAGGTATTCCTTTTGATGTCACCGTAGCCGATCGTATTAGATCAAGATCAAGAGACCCATCCGCGTATGTAGGTCACCAGAAATCCCTCTAAATAGCCTAAAACGGAAATACGTATGTGATTGATATGGCGCGGCTTAGCTTTTCGAACGGGAAACGTTAGTCACGGTGAAAGGCTTAAGATAAGGGGAAGATCACCGGTTTAGTGGATTACATACGAGCAATATTAGGATTATGATATAAATAATAGTATGTTAATCGCCAAAACTAATACAATAATGTACATAGATGATAAAGGGACGAAGAACGTTCTAAAGTTTTCATAGAAAGTATTAATTGAGGGCGGCGCTCATTCTAAAAGGTATAACTGAGCCAATAATGAATTAATGTTTAAGCTGCACGTATGAAATATTTCACTAAATATTTTTCCCGAGTTATTCTTGTAGATAAATTACTATTTTAGAAGTTCAATTATGTTTAACAAAAAGAATATTATTCTGAAAACAATTTTAAGAACCACGTCTCCGTATCTAATAAAATTACTCGAAAAAGGTATAATAAGTACACAAAAAGAATTAAAGGTTATAAACTACCACTTTCTGCTTAATGCATGGAATCATCCTGTAAAGTTCATTGAAAAAAGCCTTATGCTCGCTACTTTATTCTTCAATGTGTTACTATTTTAGCGAAATCTTTTTTCTAAACGAATTCAAAAACTCTTCAAAATACAGAAGGTGATGAAGTGATTATAAGTCATTGTACTGAATTAAAAATTGTAACAAAATATTAATGTTAATAAGAGAACTCGAAGTCGCAGAGCTATTGAAAGGAGTCACTGTCTTTAATATCTAACATTTCCTGCCCAATTTTTATATGTGATTTCGACTTCACAGGCAGAGAGTAAAATATTAGTAATATTTTATTATACCCAACAAAAAGTTAAGATCCCAAGCATGAAATGTTTATTATCAATCTCTAGTACTGGTAGGTTTATCCAAAAAATTACTATATTTCTTGCGTGTGACAAGTTAAGAACTACAAGTTAATCACGAAGATACATTTGATATTCGGCAATAACGTGGATATGAAAAATATTCATTGATGTAAAGATAATCTTGTAGTAAACACTACATTGGTTGATTGAGAATTATTTAAGTATATATAAGGATATATAAACTTCGAGATGTCAAGCCTTAAGTTATTAAATTAGCACTTCTGCAAGTCTTAAGAGAATCGAAAAAATATCATACTAAAGAATATTTCATCTAAACCAAAAATGTTCCAACCATTACATCAGTTCGAGATAGGAAAATGCATAGAAATACACCCATAGAATTACGTATAGGAATAGTTAACTCAGTTACATAGATCCTAAAGTAAACTGAAAAGAGATGTTTCTCTCATTCAGTGTTTCCACATTTGCAGTGAATCGTTTGAGAATGAAGTTCGAGGAATGGAAGCATCAAGTTAGGTAAGCACTAGGTTCACACAGTGTTTTCCTATGGAAATAGAGAAAGATGCTGAAAAGGACAGAGAGGGAGAAAGAGAGTGGTTTTACGGTTTCGTGAGCCAACAAAAAGGGGGCGAGGAATGCGAAAAATTGGAGTGCCCTATATCTGGATGGAATATGGAATGCGAAAGTCTGAAGAGGCATTTGGGCGTCAGCGGCGATCGAGGGCTGAAAGGGGATTTTCGTCGGCGGCGGCCCTTGGGGAAATGCGGCGAGAAAGAATAAAGTGGAAGCGAAATGAATGGATTTAATGGTCAAAGGAGGGAAATATACCATTAAGGAAGGCACTCGAAGAGGAAGAAAGAAAAGAGAAAGGAGAAATGGAGAATGAGGGAGATAAATGATTTTACCTAACGGACTTAATTGACGCAATTAAGTCTCATTTCACATTTACTCTCACGATTCATAAAGGGCATAGACGAAATAGAGGTACAGTGTATTTAATATCTAAGTTCACTTCTCACGGTGTCATAAAACGTTTGGCAGAAGTAGAGAAGAGCTGAAGGATTTAAAGAGACGGTGTGCTTCAAAGCCTCTTTTAGAATTTAAACGAATGTATGTAAACCAGTAGAGCGCCGTATCTACTATCGCAAAACAATTAAACAATTGGAACAGAAGATAATTTATGAAAATTTTGATCGATATTTTAATGGAAATATATACGACTCCTATAGTTTTGCTGATTTAACTTTTGAGCAATTAGAGAATGAAGAAAATTACACCAAGTAGATTTGCTGATCGGACTCATTACCAGGTCAGGCTAGACTGGAGTAATTTATTACACTTCCTTATTCAATCTTAAATTGACAGAAATTCTGTATTTATACTTACTGGAAAAGAGACACAGAAAAAAGAATAAGATTTTGTAGGGAAAAACTTTTCAACTAACTTTCAAAAAAATAAATAGTAATTCATCTCATATCTTCCACTTTTCGAGCTAACTTTAAAGCTAAGTTATCCTATAATATCGCTTCCATTTCGGAATACCTTAAAACGTTCTTCTTCCATGAGAGAGAGATGGAGAGGGGTTGCAAAGAAGTAGTGTTCGATGAATGTCAGTGACTTATTTATAATTCTGTAATAATAGTGTAAGTGAATGCTTACAAAAAGAGATTCCACGAGTCCATAAATCATATCCTCCATGCCCGATCCTCAACTATTTTTCAAACAATATTTTTTATCCTAAATTGTCCTCCAAATTTTGAAAGAAGCATTATATGAAAACGTTTTTATAAAAATTCCATTCATTAATTTTAACAAGTTCTCGTCCAGTAATATTTTAAATATATCGACGATTTTATGAAATATTTGATGAAAGAAATTATAAGACAGATATATTGACGTGTAATGCAGAATATGGAATAATTACACAAGCCTTGCGTTTAAGAGTTATTACTTCTAAAGCGAACTCATTACCTACAAGTTGAAACCAAGAGAGAAAAATAAAGAATGCAAGATCGAATATCGTTTCCCTTGTTTCGTGATGGTGATTTCAGTATAATAATGAGAAGACGGAGTATGCATTAAGAGGTGGAATGGGATTGGAAATAGAAAAAATGGGGCCAATAGGAGAACTAAGTTGAGAGAGAAATGGAAGTTCAAAAAATGAAGAGAGAGGGCGAAGCTATAAAGCGAAAAGCGGCCGTTGTAGAGACACGCCTCTTCCCATTCGCATTCCTTCCTCCCATTATCCCCCCCACAAACTCACCTCCATCCTTTTTCTCATCCATTCTTCTCTTTCCCCATCAAATTCTTCGATCCCCTGAGGTCACTCCCTTTTCTCCCTCTTCATCTATATCTCGTTCTCGCCCCATTCCCTCTTCCACTTGCAGAGAGAACTTCTATCTCCTCTTTCTGCATTTGGACCTCCGCCATTTTATCATTATTCTCATCACTCGACGACGTTTTTCCATCCCTGTCTCTGGCCTTCGCTTCCTTCACTTTCATTTGGCTCTTCCGTTCACTTTTTAAAGGTACTCTCATCTCTAACCACGCCCCTCGCGAAAACGGTTCCTGTTTCCCCGTAGACGTGTTTCTCCCACGAATCGCAATCGTCAACAAATTTCTCGGATGTGTATCACCAAATTCACCGGTAGTATATGGGTCTTCAAAAATTTTATGACCTTAAGATTTCCTCGGGTACATTCTGCCGACCGCTATAAAGATATGTACATTATGGTTGGGTGAGATGAGAATAATGTGACAGGGGAGGAACTTAAAGTATGGAGAACGACCGATGAAAAAGAGAAGAACAACGGTATAAAACAAATAAAAGGGCCAAAAAGATGCAATAAAGCTTTGGGAACCAAATCAAACAAAGATGAAATATTCGGAGAGAGGGAATCGAAAAAGAAAAACAAAGCGAAAATAACCCATAGACGAGGTGCAGAATGTCATTTGAGGAAACAATGGATGAGTAGCTAAGCAAAAAATAATTATAGAGACAAGTATTTAAGTAGAGATGAACTGGCAATGCTCTGTCGGGCTTAAGGAGCAGCTGTACATTTATATATGGATGCACAGCAATTTTTGAATTATGATGTATAAGTATTATAGTGAATTGACCAAACTTATTTAACCGAAGGAGAATGAACCAACATGGATTTGCCAAGTGTAATCTTAAAAAGTACAAATATTCAAAAATTTATTTTTTTATTGAAATATTTTTATATACAACAGAAATAGTAACTCATAATTATATAGAAGTCGTAAACTAACTAAATGGTGATGAGTCAGAGTGTTAACCACAAAAATTAAACGTAGTAAAATTCAAAGTACATTGTCTGTGGTTAGGTCAATATCCATAATTTATGTACCCAGACGGCCTTTATTTTTATTTAGAGTTCCAAAAGCATCAAATGAGTAAAAATAGCATTATCCTGCAATCACCATAGCGTACTCGTTGCCGTCAAAATAAAAGTATCGAAGCAGTATAAATGGCTTATCGTAATAATATTATCTTATGGAAGGAATAGAATAAAATCCACAAGTGTCAAAGTGTCAAAAATCAAATTCACCAAAATTTATTTGGGTCATATCAATGATTCGGAGTAATTATAGGTTAAATAAAAACTATAGAGTTCCGAAACTTAATTAATCAGATATTACGTAAATCACTTTCTTGTAAATGTAAAGTATATTTTCCATCAAAGAACGCCTTGATTGTAAACAAGCAAATTGCTATTTCATTCGAATTGTGTACCTATACATATTTTTTCACATTATCTCATATATTAAAATGTTTCTCTTAGAAGCCATAGGTTTTCTTTGTAAAATTTCCCTAAATATGTAGAACAGCATTTATGCAAATCCACATTACACTGAGAACCCTTTCTGTTAAATAAAAAACAGCAATTCAATCTCGGTGAGTGCAAGGTATGGAACTGATTATGATAAATCAGTTTTCTTTCAATTTTGTTTTTGAAAATTCCAATAATAATAATTTCCGATGGTACTTTTAATTACACGCGGTTTCGTCGAAAGACTGAACGAAATTCCCAGAGAATTCCATTTACTGTTGCATTTTTATTTAATACAGATCCTCGTTCTTACCTCACGAAAGAGAATAATGAGCGTTTTCCCATAATCCAGTTCGAAAGTTTTCTCTATTTTCAATTATTATTCCTCAGTGAAAAATGAGTTTGTTGAACATTTTCATGCGTCATGGTTATTCCCCCTTCATTTAAGATGCCTCTACAGAAAACATCACTCGGACAAATATTTCGCAACTGGTAAACCGCGAGCTCTGGAGGAATGCCAGCTGGCGGACGGATAATCGAACAACTCGTCTGTGCATTACAATTAAATTCGAAGGGCCCCCCATCTTATCCCCATTTCTCCCGGTCGCTTCACATTTCTAGGAGAATATTAAATCAGGGTTCGACGGAGGTCTACGGGACGGATATGGCAGAGAGAGAGAGGCAAAGAATGTGAATAGAAAATAGAAGAAGTCGAGAGGGGTGAAAAGTGCTGAATGGGAGGGCATGGCCACAAAGGGAAGAGGGGCTTATATTTCTTTCCGCAAGTGCTCTGGGTTCTTTAGGGGCGTGATTGCCTCCCCACGGGACGAGGGCAATGGAGAAGGATGGCATCACTCTAACTGCGCCGGAATGAGGATATTCTCCATGTGAATGGCTGATGGGGTGGGAACCATCGATCTTTTCGGACGCGGTGCCAGGTTTTGGAGGCGTAAAGAGGGAGGTGAAAAGAGAAGGTAATTGGGGTGAATGGGGTGCGCAAATAATAGAAGCCACACTGAAGAACGTGAGTCTTCACTTGAATTTCTTCCAGCGAAATTTTTGCGATTTTTTTAACAATTGTTATTATAAGCTAGGCGTCCCTACAATTAAATGACTGATGATACTGAGGCTTAAGTGAAGTTCCTATGGGATGTATGAAAACATTTGCTGCGAAAAAGCTAAAACGGTGAAAGTAAAAATCTAATTATCTGAACGCGGCTATAACCGCTGGTGAATAATAATTTTAGTTTATGTAAGTAATATTGATGATTATTAAGTCCACCTGCAATGCATGAATTTGATTAATGAAAATATGGTTTAGCTATTGATGCAAGCAAGTAATGATGAAAACTCTGTTGTCAATTTTCGAACTGTTTAGGTAACCAAAAAACGATTTAAATTTATTTAGCCCGAGGGAAAGATATGGGTATGGATTTGAGTGGATTTCAATCAAAACAGTCCGTTAAATTCGCACAGTTTTAGGATATCTTATCAGTAATGAGTTGCTTGAAGAAAAGTACAAGAAATTCAAGAAAGAAGAAAGAATAATACAAGAAAGTGATGCAAAATAAGATCGACCATTTATCATCATCATTGTACTAATTATTGGAGAAATATTTTGGTAAAATAAAAATGATTACCTAAATATTTCCATTTTTAACATCTACTAAGATACATTTACCTTACATTTTAGTAAAATGTGGTTTTATCAAACCCTAATACCAATCTGATGCAATTAATCTAGCTTCTACATTTAGAGTCTAATCTCATGCAATTTTTTAGTGAGTAATTCTACCGAATAGTTAACCCCAATTACCGTCACATTTTAATGTCTCGCGGCGATCCAAACGAGCCGTTTGATTGATATCGGCGGGTGACGTCCTCGCCGTCAAAACAAATGACGGATGGTCACGAAGCGATCGCGAGAGCGATGAGATCCGCGAAAGGACCTGACAAAACACGTCCCGAAAGAGCTTATCTCCCTCTTATCTGGAGCACATCGTTGCAGGAGACCAGTGCGTCGGAAACAACCTGCGCACGTCATGACCAATGCCTTCATTCAGATTTCTATTCCGCCCTCCGACGACACGTCCGACCGACTTCAAACGAATGCATTCACTTCAATGTGAAGAGTCACGTCACTCACCCCACATCATCTTTCCATTTCCGTCCACATGGAAATCCCGCCGTACCCTTGAATTCCCCGAATAAACGCTCTTTTGAGTCAACTTAACGCGATGACCGCAAAGGTAACGATCTACTCTCTCTCTCATGCTCAACGATGAATGTAAAAAATGACCCACTTTTTACACCCACGAAATTTATGCGAGCATTAATTTTGGGCCCGGTTATTGTGGTCTTAACGTCTCTGAAGTTTAGGGCCCGCGGGAATTATACCGCTCGTTTATTCCAAATCTTTTCGACGCCCTCCCGCGGCGTCTCTCACGCGGGGTCTTTACCGAGGCATAAAACACGGCGATTTTTCAACTCCGGTCCTGAAAACTGTTTGAGGTTTTTTTGCGGTGAAAATTCGTTTTCACTGCGTCGGATCGGGTGAAAATTTTGGAGCGGGCGATGCGGAAATTTAGGGTCGAAACAAACTGCGCGGAGCCGTAATCGCGTTTGCGTAACAGGTTTGCGAAGCGAGCGGATGCTTTGGTTGACGGTTATCGAGTCACTTATAATGGCGGAGGGCAAAATCAACCTTTCAAATTAACTTATCGCATAAAACATGGTTGTAACCGATACGGTTGGACACGCTGGGTGAGACCACCCTTCCGACCATGCAATTTCCCAGTTAAACAAGCTCATTTCCTACTCCGAAGCGAGGCCTAGCGGCGAAAGAGTTTTATCATTGGGCCGTAATCAACGAGAGTAGCTGACGTAACGGTGCCCTCGCGGACATGTTCACATTATTCGCCTATCGGGTCTGGATTTTATTTTCTCAAATAAAGGTGGATATAATTCAGAAAAATTTAAAGTTTGAGGTGTGAGGAAAAGGTCGTAGCGATAGAGTCGCCCCAAAGAGAATCGGAAATAGAAATACAAAAATGTGTTATGAAATGGAAAACCTGTTCTGCTTTACAGGGATCGTATGGAATCAGGGTCCTATTTTCATCTTCAGTAGATTATTGAACTTGGAATCTCTAACCAATGGCTGAGAAAAAGTAAACAAACTATCCGGAAGAACGTTATTGTTGAAAAGAAATATAGTTGTGTATAAAGAAGAATACTCAGGAAACTTGTGACCGTAAAAAAAGAAATATTATAGAATATTAGAACGTTTCAAGCAGTCATCGATACAAATTATCTTTTCTGGAAATAAGTATTCAACACTTGAAAGAATAATAGGTGGTAAATGTAAGGATTCCATTGGGAGGGGATGTCCATCATAAATATGAAAATATAAAATTTTCTGGAAATATATCTAATGAGCAGACATTGCTGAATTATTATATATATGAAGACGCATGTGATAATTAAATATACGATATGAGATATGAGAAGATAGAAGAAATCGATGTAGTTGAGAAGACTTACATGATATCTTTCTATCAAGGTACTCTGGTAGAAAAGATTCCATTCTCAAAAATGAATTTTAGGATAAGAGACCGTAGAAAAAAGAATGGATTCATAGATTGATTAACTAGGAATTATTATTTCGTCAAAAAAGGTATAAAATTGGGGATTTTGATATTCTGAAAATGGAAACGTAAAATCCAGGGGAGGAATAAAACAGTAGGTACTTCCTAATGTAAAAACAACTTTGAGAGAA
Organism: Sympetrum striolatum; assembly: GCA_947579665.1. Classification (NCBI taxonomy): domain Eukaryota; kingdom Metazoa; phylum Arthropoda; class Insecta; order Odonata; family Libellulidae; genus Sympetrum; species Sympetrum striolatum. Next base: position 31,117,982 of record OX388341.1, read on the forward strand.
AAAAAGATCTATGTGAAGAAAGCAACAAATCAGAAAAAAGAAAGCTACGGAAACCTGATACGAATATATGATCTATGGAACAAAAAATGGAATAAAAGACGACAGAAATTTGTCACGGGTCGGATCTGAGAAATCTGCGAGTCAGCGGAATGGAAGGAAAAAAACGAGAGAGAAATACATTACAAGGATGACGCCGAAAAAAGGGCAACAGGGATTCTCGTCGGGAAAGAAAGGGACGACGAGAGATAAAGGCTAAAAGAATAAATTCGTTGATACGAAGCGAGCGCTCTTCGGTGCGAAATGGTTGAACGTCCAATGGGACCGAAGTTCGCAGAGGACGAGCAGCCAATTAGAGAGTATAATGGACTCCTCCATTCTGCTTTTGTAAACCGCTGTGCTCTTTGACCGGAGTTGAGGAGGCGAAAAACTTCCAACTTGCGGGAATACGCACAAATAAAGCGGACATTGAGACTCCGACGCCAGAGACGAAAGAGGGAGAGAGCGCTGAAGATGGAAGGAGACAAAACGCGATTTAAATACAAATGGAAAGGAAAATTTTCGGGAGCGTTGGGAATGTGTCTTTGGGGCCACCGTGGAGAGACCGCTGTTGTTTTTCACGGCGGATTCTAATCGCTCGGAAAATCGTGAGATGAAATAAAGGTGAGAGGATTAAGATGGAAACGATGGGGGAGAAAGACGGGCAGAGCCTCGTTTCGATGAATATTGGTCATTCTTTGCTAAGGCTTCCCGTAAATTTTGTGGGAGATAAAATCGCGGGAATGGAAAACATGCGGATTAATGCTTTTCCGTTCTCTTTCGCAAGTAATTCGATGAGCAACTTTGGAGACGAATGAGTTGTTAAATAAATGGAGTATGTATATTGTTGAAGTTTACATGACATGACTAGAGACCTAGTGTAATTATTATCAAGGTCTTTTTGTTAGGTGTGGAGGGGCAACCGCCTTCCACCTCCATTCAAAGGAGGCTGTAAAGGAATCTGCAAGTATTATTTTCTAATTAAAGATCAATGCATTATTAAGCATTGATCTTTAATTAGAAAAATTGTGACTTTCAGAAAGGAGATGCTTATCATACGTAATTTCTATCATATTAGAGTAAATTTTCTAAATTGGAGGAAAAATATCTTTGAAATTAAATTAAAGGCACCATATTACACCTGCCGAAGGAGGTAATGAGGCATTATTTAAGTAATGTCTTGATCACAATTACCACCGCTAAAATGGATAAGGAAAACTTTTACTCAATTTCATTCCCCATGGCACGAGTTGTTTTCGAATTAGAAAGTAAATGCAAAAAAACCGATTCAGAAGCAATTTTTCAGAATTTTAAAGACAAAATTTAAGAGTAAGTTTTAAAATAACGAGAAATGATATCATTGAAGAATATTTACAAATATGAGCAACCTTAATGGTCGTTTGCAACACATAAAATTAAACACGATCTTCATTTCAGCTTTTGATTTTCTATGACATCACAGTAGAGGAAATATGAGCTGTAATTTTTTTTATCAAAATGTTCGATGAATTCATCATTTTAAATATGAAAATATTCGCTGAATAACTTAGCAAAATTTTTTATTGCACATAGTGGCGGATAAGCACGGGAGAACATTCGTTCGCCTCATTCAATGAATATCGAACACATATTGGCTCCATCATACATACACTTCAAAGTATTCTTGGGATTGAAAATGAATGATTGTCCCTTTGGAAGGGAGTATATTTCAACACGAGTGTGGCGCACATACATACATGCACTCAATGTAATGGTACATGTCCTAAGCAGATGCTCTCATCCACGCGCCTCATATTCCTACTCTAAATAATGGTTTACCTCCTAGAGCAGATGCTTTCCAACTCGACCTCGCTAGAGCTGCCCTTGGAAGTGCTTCTCTTCGGTGATTACGACCAACCTAATAACAAAGCTTACATGTAGCGCCATTAGCCGTGGCGAAATAACGTCGCCAAAACTTTCGCGAATTAGCATAACACGAGCTGATAGCTATTTGCCGTTCGTTTCCGTAAAGAAATTACATACTCCACTATCCTGAAGTTATCAAAGCTGAATCAACTTCATTCTTATGTTTTTAATTTCAGGTAAGTTCAAATATCTCCTTTGTTTGAATACGGTCGGGAAACTCTTTCAAAGGAACTGACAAAGGAATTATTCGCATTAAAACCCCTCTCCTTGAACCGCAAGGGAGGACAGAATACTTTGAAGCATAGTTCTCTCCGCGGGTTGAAAAAACATTAGTAACCGAAATGGAAGCACGAGGCAGCGCAAAGGAAAAGAAACGACCGCGTAGTAGTAAATAAGATAGACTCTCTCAGGGCGCCCTAGCAACGACGCGCAGCGTGCGGAGAGACGCGAGGAAGCACCGGGAGAGGATTTTTCGCGTGCCCGTCGAGCCCTCATGAATTTTTAAAATCCGCAGCGTTTTGCCGACGAATCGCAAAAAAAGCACTCGCCCCACATCGGAAGCACAACACTTCATACGATTCAATCTCCTAGGGAACGACTTTTGTTCCTCCATCGCGTATTTCATATTTCGGAGAATGGAAAGAAAGGGAGACCATGGAATGAAAGGGAGACGATGAAGTGAGAGGGAGACGATGAAAACCTCGAGCAAAACAAAAACGAATGAAAAGTCGAGAGAAGTGCTGTCGGAGGACACGGGGAAGATTCCACGGGGTATCCTCGGAGGGTCCTAGAAGGGAGGGTGGAGATAGGGGTGAAGGGGTCCGATCGGGGCTTAACGACACCTCAGCGACCCACGGGGACGTCGGATGTACACGTTCACGGTCCCAGTATCACGGCCCATTATCAGAGGGCGTGTTTACTCCGGAGCATCCATTCTTGCAGCCCCACTGACGCAACGCCAAGCCATCGGGAAACCGCGAGGGATCGCCGAGACAACCATAGACACATCTTAATTAAATGCGCACGAGAAAGAAAGGTGAGGAATAAAAATAATCGAGGGCAAGGAAAAAGGTGGGAGATGAAATTAAATCCCGGGCCAGAGTGAAAGGAAAGGGTTGGAGAAGAAAAGGTTATGCCTTAATATTCCGGAGCAAGGAAACAATATATCTTTGTCCGTCGCCCCGAGAAAATTAAACGCACTAGCCCCGGGTATATATATATATGAGCGTGCGTCCGACCGAAGTGGAAAGGCAAAAATGTAACAAAGGAAGCGTAATGTGGCTGAAAGCAGAAAACGAAGAACGCCCGCTTCATTGTCTTTTCTGTTTTATTCCGCGTTTTCCGATTGGGAATACCGCTTGCCGAAACGTTTTTACGGAGCAGGAATTTTTCAGCCTTTGTTCCCCACAATGCGGAATGTTTATATTTTTAAGCGCTTGTCAGCGTTAACAAGAAACGACCGCGAAGGCGCTTTTCTATTATGAAGTTGCAGCGAGCGATATGTATTCCCGCCAGAGAGGCTGTCGAGTGGGTAACTTTTATAAACTACCACGAAATGAAACTATGCTTTTCCATTACCTCGAACTTGATGCAGTTGCGGGGAACAAAAAAAATGCCTCTCTTACGAGTTTGATAATTCGAGCATAACATTTAGCGCCGGAGAAGAAAAATAATCTTTTCCGTTGTTGATTCGTCCGCTTTCTTGGTTGAAGTTTCCTCCAACCCGAACCTCCGGCCCCGATTAGACGCAGGGTTTATTTTATTCCGTCGATATCTGTTTAGTCGTAAAGTTAGAGGCGGAATCCTCTCGCAACGAATTTCTGTGCACCGCTGGTCGTTTCCAGGTACTGCAGTGCGGATTCGTGGCAATGCCCCTCCTGAGGGCCTTGAGGGGCGGGACGGATGGTGCCCAGAGGAGAGAGGGATGAAGAATGGAGGGAAGGGGGAAGGGGTTCGGTGGGAATAGAAGGGCAGATGGAGGGAGACGAAGGTGGCTAAAATAGAGGTAACAAGAAACATGATAATGCCCCCCGCGAGTGAGAGGAGGGGGACGCAATTTCATGCGCGGGCTGAGCTTTAGATAAAGCAGAACGGCGAGTGAAAGATGGAAGATTGCTTAAAGAAGAGGAAGGATAATAGAAAATGAACCTCCCACGGAGGGAAGTTGTCCTTTCCGCCGTTGATAGCAATGCCAATGTTTGAATTAGGAACGATGATAGAGAACGTTTTCAGAGCGGGAGGGGATACATTTCCCTTATCTAAGAATGAATGAAAAAGGGCACACAATGAGAGAAATGCTTCTTAAAGCTTTATAGAAAAGGATTTCGACTAAAATACTCAGTTTTAAATGTAACTTTAGTACTGATTCCGTCCGTTATTTAAATGAGATGACAATGTGGCCATTGATCTGGCATAACTGTTTCACGACGAAAAAGTAAATGAATTTATCTCACCTAACAAATATTAGGCTGGAAATTACAAACACAACCAACTCAGGGATAAAAATACTCAGAAGAGAAAGATTCAAATCAGAGAGTCGAAACCAAGTCTCAAACAGGCAAATGAGTTACCGCTCAGAGCAGTCTCAATCCGTTTTAGGGAAGCTTTGTTTGGTTAAGAGCATTCGCCATGTGGTAGAAAGTGGAAGATTTGTGTTCGATTTCCATTACATTTTACTTCCATTTAACCCTTAGGAAACCTCAAAACGCACGTTGCTACGTGAAAATTTATTTCCTAAACCTTTCTAATAAAATTTTACTTACAGTAAATTTTGTTCTGACTAATATCTCATTTAACATTATAAATTATACATTATTTTCGTTACATTGGGCAAAAATGGCCAATTCTCTGCTCTAATCCATAAATAGAAAGGAAATTAATTTGAATCTTGTTAATGAATCCATAAACAACAGAAACAGTAATCCACTTTCTATAGAATTTGTATTTTGTAGTAACATTTTTTTACTAGATATCGATCTAAGTAAAATTAGGAATCACAATTACTGAATAATATTTGTAATACTCAACACCAAAGATCTCCATTTCTTTAATAAAGTGCGTTTTACATTCTTTGTAAATATAAAAATTTTATTTCTCTGAGTAGAAATCAAACTCTATGCCTAGAACAAGTATAATTTTCAATTGCGTAATTGAGGATTCATGACCGCCGAGAATAATATTTACGGAACTTATCAAAAAAGCCTTCCGATTTAGGAAAGAAAACATTTGGCCCCGATTCTCTTCGGTCTCTAATGATTTTTAAAGCAAGTCACATTGCGTATTCAAAATCCCTTCGTTTAATATATTCAAAACCGAAACATAAGACATTAATTCAGACCAAGTTTGTTTTCGCTCCAAACAAGTATGTAATCGATTCCTCGGGGGCGATGGGAGGGGTAATTGAAGACATTTGCAATCGAAATTAAGCAAAAACTCCCAAGATACGAACGGAGATCGCCACACCCCCTCGTTCTCTTATCTGTTTCTGTATCTCTCGCTGTCCTTCCTTTAAATGAGAGTATGCAAACGAAGGCGTTATGGGCCACCCCAGGAGCCGCTACACCCATTGAGGGAAGAAATGGAGGATTCCTCGGAGGGAGGGGTGAATGAGTGGCGGTGTTACGCCCTAGGCGTATCGCAAAGCATGCGGTAGCGTAGATGGGCCGAGTTGGGTGACGTATGCGAGGAGAAGTCACGGATGGGAACCACCGACTCCTATCCAGAAAGCACTCAAGAAGCGTTCCAACTCATCTACATCCCGACTGCAGTAACTTTTACGCACTCCTCTGGTAAAAGCACGGCAATTTGGGAAAACTGAAAATTAGCAAACGAAAACCATCGCGCTCTTTTCGATAAAACCTACTGTACACACACTTTCAGTCTCTTATAAGAATATTCCAGGATACTCCATTTTGTGATTTCCATCACACGACATAGTAATTATTTTCAGTATTTTAATAGATGAAAATTCATACCTTATTATACGAAATATGAACATGTTATTGTATAATTATACGAAATATGCTCGTATTTCGTTTACATTCCTAATTTCTTCTTTATCATAAAAAAATCAAAACTTTAAAACTTTAAACTTGCCTCTCCCATTTTTAATAATTAATAATTAGAAATAACTGAGAAAACTTTGTATTTTTCCAAAATTAAAGTCTTTCTTATTGAGGATTTCCATGTCAATTCTCTCCTTCCGTTATTGATTTCAAAATTTGTAAAATTTCACAGTGGAATAAATAATTATCAGAAGATATTTTATGAATTATACTGGTATATTGTGATACTTTAAGCTAAATTTGTATTATAATATATTAGACATATTCGATGAAAAATTGTATTGTATTTTATTATTCTATTAAAATTCAGCAATAATGATTTTCGTGAATTCAGTTTTTTTCAATTTTTTTAGGTTAATTTATACATTTGATTTGCAAATAGTTTTTTTTTATAAATTTGACTATAAAAACCCTATATCTTTCCTTTTAATTTAACTGCACTAGCTCGAGAGAAAAATTATTTCTCTTGGGTGATAACTATCAGTATTTAAAAAAAATACAAATAAAATAAGCATTATTTACCATAAGAAAATTCATGCATTTTTTTCCCTTGCAGTAGAGAAACGTAGCCAAAAGTGTACATATACTAAAATTACATTGCAAAGTAGATTGGGATCCTACCTCTGTTATTCCTTGCTCTAGCTCTTTTATATTTCTGGGATAGGTCTGGAGTCTCTGGGAGGGCAATGATAATGAGCGGTCATCAACATAGGAGAGGGAAAGAGGAAATTTTTCCATAAGCCTCGCCAACCATGCCTTTTAGCGGCAACTAAGGCTGAGAGTGTGCTTGTATATGGCGACGGGTAGCAACACCACCCAAGCAGGAAGGGAAGCGATTTCGCCGAGTTGTCTCGCATGCACTTAGAACCAACAGTTGGGTTGCAAGGATCTTCGCGGTAACGAATCGAGTTCGATAAATTATGCATGACGAATGGGATAAGATGATAGCGGAGATATGCAGATAAGTCGCGAGGCGAGATGAAGTAAGATGGAATTAATCTTGCTAACGATTCCACTTTTAGGAGGATGATTACTGGAGACGCTTCGTGATGCGCTCTTGAATACGACCCAAGTGAATAGGAATTAAACATCTCGAAACTTATAATTTTGAATAAAATTAAGCTTAGCGCTAAATCGACGGGAAGGCTCTCAAATACCCCTTTCATCGCTCGTGAATCATACTGAGAGCTAAGTTAAATCTTCACGCGAATTCAAACTGGGTTTCCGTACTCTATTTTCCTTCGGGAGTCATCAACTTATTCAGAGGGCAGGAAGGAAGCTTTTTAAGGAGCATTTGGAGTACGTCGGTGACGTTCGCACTTTAAGTAGATTGTTGAAATATCTTTTTTAATGACGCAAGCGCCAGACGAGGACGCTCGGTGCTAAAAAAATCCGGAGTAAACTTGGAAAGCGTAAGAGATCCGGCAAATTTACATTTGCCGTCTTTTCCTTCTGAAAACGTCAAAGGGAAGAACACTGGAGAAAAAATGTTCATTTCGAAAACTGTCATGCGGCAGTAGCTTCTTGGGGAAGGATAATAAAATAAGGGAGCAGAACAAATAAACATTCGCATCCTGGGTCCCTGGGGGAAGGAGCCAGACAATCTGATGCATTCCGAGCGAAATAAAGCCGAATAAACTTTCCGAGCAATAAAATGTTACTGTTTGCCTTTCATGCCTATAGTGGTTCGGTATTTATCCTCCGACTCCCCGTATGCATACGTAGGGAAAAGTAAGTTCCCAAACATTTTTGTGAGGGAGATGGTGTTTAATTTCCATTTTTATACCGCTACTGACCATCTTTTGTTTCTTTTAAGTGCCCCGGTCGATATTTCGTAGCAGCATGGGAATCGTAAGAGTTGCGAAAACATAGATTTACGCCCTTGTTTCTTTTTTGTTCGGAATTTGCCGTAAAACGTTGCGGTACAAGCGTGGATGCGATCCACGTACAGATGAGGCGGAAGGGATACCGCGGAGGAATACATATTTTCAATTCCGTGTTGCGAGTCACAAGCAGCACTCGCCCTTCCAAAATTGTTTTTCACAATTGGAATTACTTGGATCGTGCTCTGTTTCGCCGGTCGCGCTGATCTGCATGCAGTAAAAGGAAATCGATTCGCGCGGCTTAGTTTGGAGCGAGTTGAATGCTGCGATTGGAATCGAATCTACTTTTTCACTATCTTCTTGGTAATTGATGGAAATTTCCGATCCTCTGCATTACAAAAAAATCCTCACAAGGGAGGCAATTCAAACAAATGCTACATCTGAGCTTTAACAAAAATCCCTACGAATCTTGAAGAGTTTTAAGATATATATTATCTTTTCTTAAAATCAAACATTTGTTTCGACTGAATGAGCCATTTTTGTTACTTTCTTAATGAGTAAAATGTATATTTGAATTTATTTAACTCTACTAATTCTTTGTCAATCGTTGTATTTACGCTATTGTCAATGCTCACAGTGTATATCATCATGAAATTTCTGAATTCATATTAATATAACACATAATTAGAATTAACTTAATTAGTATAATGATGTATGCATTAAAATATTCTAAATTTAATTTAAAAATATAATGAATATTATATAAAGTATTATTGTAATTAATTTATACCCTATAGTGTATAATTTTAATTTTTTCTATTCTAAATATAATGGACTGGCCCATAATTATGGGAAATATCTGCGGGCACATTAAAGTTTCTTGAGAAAATACACATTTTATAATTGTTTTTAGATTTTATGTGATAAAAAATTAGTAACGACGATCTAAAATATTACCACAATAAAAGAAGAGAAATAATTGATTTCCGGAGCTCAGATATAGTTTGAATGTCTTGCTAATCAGTAACGACCTTGTGATTTAGGATTTTTACTTAGATTAAATTTACATATACGGAAGATATGTTACTGTTTAAGAATAGCAAACTTGGTGGGATAGTTAGCATAACAATAATCCTCAATCAAAGAAACTCCATTTTGACAATAAAATAAAAAGCTCGACTATGGATACCACAGAGTATAAATATAAAATTTCCACAGCGTATGCTCAGCATTAGGAGAGAAATACTTTAAACATGTGATTCTCCATCATCTCTGATCCCAAAACTTCTTTAATTTAACATCCGGTAAAAGCCCGAAGTCGAAAAAAGAAATCGTGAGGGGCTCCCCCTACATTCGGAATGGCGCATGCACGGATCACTTTGTACAAATGAGAAACCGAAATCAATTTTCGGAACATCAATGCTAGCTGAGAGTGAGGAAAGGAAGAGATCGTGGAAACGCAAACAATTCCTGGAATTTAGAAGAGGAAGACGCAACTCCTCCTCAAGCACGCTCGCGATTTTTGGCTCGGATTTTTTTCTCGAGATCATTGGGTGAGGAACGCGAAAAAGGATGGACAGGCGAGGCTTTAAAACAGTGTGTGCGAGTAGATGTGGAATTCAACGTATGTGTGAGCGATTCGAAAAAGGATAGCGATATCAGAGAGAGGAAGTCTTTTTTTAAGGTTCGGCGATTTATACGACCGAGAGAAACGGCGCATTGCTTTCACTTCCGGGAGGATCTGCACGATAAAAGTGCGTCAGATGTTCTCATCCAACACTAATCTCTTCTCAACGATCTCTGTCCGCATCCTTTCCATCGTATCTTCCCTTAAAAAATTAAAATTCGTTTCGCATCTATATTCTATCAATCTTGACAGCGCAATTCGTGTAATAAGAAAGTTTAAAATAGGAAGCCTCTGACCCAAAATCAAGTCAAACCGTTTTTATTAGAAAAATATTACAAGCAATGTTAAATTTCCAAAGGAGAACATTATGCCTGCTTTCATGATGATCGTAAGACCAAAGAAGAACTCAGAAATTTATACGGAATCTCACCGAGTGATATGTGGGGATATCAACAAAATGAAATTCTAATCATCTAGTCATAAGGCATAATCATTATAAAACTAGTGACATATTATAGACTGAAAAAATTAAAGAGCAATAATATCAAACAAAAAAAGGCGTAAGAAGTTTTGGCGAAGTCATAATCATTCATGGGACTGGGTAATCTCTTTAAAACAGGTCGCTCATTGATGGATTTCTGTATCATCAAATCTGATCAAATTAAAAATATATTAGGACGAATATAATTATTTTGAACATAACAAGAGCAATAAATTGATGAGAACAGGACCTATAGGTAGGAAGTGATTATTTAAATCAGATGGTGGGCAACTCTTTCTAGCGCGTCGCTTACAGACCTCCGACTAATTTCGTAATTTCCTTCCTATCGATGAGCTAATTATTCACTGAAAACTTCAATGAATCTTGGCTTTCAATGAATTAAATGGAAAGAGCAAATTTATATTGTGCTCTTCCATCTAATGAAACTAATTTCTAACAGAAAAGAATAAACTATAATAAAACTAATCCCATTAATTACATTTATGCGGTTCAGTAATTGAAAGGAAAATTTTCGATAAAATACTGATGATGAAAAATTCCCACAAACATAAACAGCATTCATCCTAAATGCTAAACAAGTGTGAAAGAAGAATAGTACGAGGTCCATCAAGTTATTTCGTATGTATGCTAATGCTGAACAGTGGGGGTAAAAACTAGCATTTAGCTAACCGCAAGTTTAACAGAATCTTTGAACTAGTTTTTAAATATAGTTATTCCGGTTATATTTTCATCGTTTCAATGTAGGTAATATGTTTTATTAACGTTTTAATTTAATGCGTTATATGTAAGCATTTTGTAAGATAATCATCCAGTAATCTTAATATTTATAACTTTTGGTGATGTATTATTATAAATCCACTGTAATAAAATAGCTTTAAAATTTAAAAAAATAACATATTGATATATTTAAGATATAAGGTTTTTCATAAAAAATAAACACGATGGTATGCGTATTAAAATGATATGCCATTCCAAACTAATAAAGCTACAGAAGGGTATTCACGCAAAAACATTTGAAAAAAGAAAAGCTTACATAACTCATTTTATTTCTAATTTACTGAATGAAACACATAAGCTTGACGAAAACATATTTTAGATTAATGTATGTGAGGACTGAAACGACATCCAACATAATTCTATAGTTTCACCAGGGTTATACTCAGAGAAGAATATCTAATTCATATTTCGAAAGGATGACAGGTATTTTCATTATTCATATTATTTATTTTACAGAATTACGAATAATACGTCAATTAACGAACCAAATAATAAAATAATAGAAAATCATTCATTATGGATATCAAACACATAAATACATAGTTATTTATTCAAAATAGTATACGTATTATTTTTATTACCTTAGGAATAAATTATATGGTTTTATTACAGTATTATACAAATGGTGTTTCTACATTATTCGGAAAAACACATTTTTAGCAGAATTTTACATTTTCTCTTAGATTTTGATGATATATCTTTTATTTGTAATTCTTATGAATTATTTTGGTAATCTCTCATTTATATTAATCATTATATTATTTTATTAATCGGATTGTGCTGAATGTTCCTTTTAGCGCTTAATATTTTTATAATTTTGAATAATTTAGCTATATTATTAGCAGCGATGGTAGTAATTTATTTTGCTATTAAAATTTGAGTGGAAGTTTTAACTTTCTCTTTGTTCTTTCCAAAATAAGGATGTTTTGAAAATATACGGCTTCGAGCTATTTCGCAGATATATCACCTTCGGCTTATGACACAGAATTTAAAACGAGTAATTAATAAGTAATGACTGACTTATAACCTTCGGCGAAAAAACCGTCGGTCAGCCTTGTATTGAGTGGTACTGGATATTTCTAAACCACGTCTGAGGGAGGGTGTTATTTATTTATTCTCATAAACAGCGAAGAAAAAAGGAGCGCAAGTTAATGAGCAGTGCTCGAAAGGATAGGAAGAGTGCAGAGAGATAGGGAAAATGGGGTTAGAGGATGAGGGGAGAAGGAAGCGGGGAAGAGAGTGGTGTGAGTCGAAGGGGTTAACGACCGCGAAAACTTGGAGGATGGCTCGGAAGGGTCGCAAGGGGAACGATGTGGATGTCGAAGCCCACGAAAAAGGGTCACACGGAAGAATCTTTTTCTTGGGTCAGACCGAACGCCTCCCTCTAATTCTTCCTTTTTTCGCTTATTTATTTACTGCATTGCGGGTCGTTAAGTAGAATTAATGGCGTCTTTCTGAAGAAGAGAACACCAAAAATATATTTTATGAGCCCGGATAGTATCTGATGGAGAAGTGTACCAGAGTGACTTGAACATTCGGTTTAAAAAAGGCTAACTTGGCACTATTCGAGTAAATGTATTAAACGATAAAAGGAGGGAGTATGGGATAAAAATTAACGCGAGAAAACTAAAATAATGAGGCTTACTAAAGGAAAGAAAAGCTAAGTTAACGATCAGGGAAATTGTGATAAACTAATCAAATGGATACTTATTCTTATTTATTACTCTTTCTTGGAATGAAGATTTAACATTGGGGCTCAGGAAAGTATATCCAAGGAAGCCCTCATGAATAAGAGGGAATTGAGGACTAGAGGTATCGATAAAGAAAAGATATTAAAAAAGACAAGACAAGAATAACATTGGTAAAATCCTTGGCGATAAGTGTGTTGTTTCATTGGTTTTAAATGTGCACCTTAAGAATCGAGGCAATTAAAAGATTAAAGACCTTCGAATAAAGAGGTAGCGTACAGTGGAATATATTAGTTGGGTTGATGGGAAAACAAACACGGAGTTGCTAGAGATGGTTGGGTAGGTGAGGGTTTTGATCGAAGTCATGAAGCATCGATAAAGAAAATGGATTGGTCAAATAATGATAGGAGAGGGACTGCTAAAGAAAGCAACTGAGGGTGGAACGAAAAGGAAAAGCCAGAGGGAGAGGAAAAGGCAAACTAAGGCATAAAAGAAGGATTTAGTTTCCAAAGAACAAAAGAAATGGCATTGAACTCGGAATATTAAGTCACATGGACCATCCGAATGGTATACCAATTATGCATGCATGTAACTTGGCACCAGGTTTCAGGATGAAAATATGATGAATAATTAATTTACATGATAATGATTCTTCTGGGCAATGGCTCGGGTGTTTGAGTATTTACGATGTCAGGCCCTATTAGACTTCTCTTCCATGTAACTTCTTGTACTATTTCAATATTAAGATGTAATAAGGCTGTAAAGAAAAATGTCCACGCAGTTGAATAATTCCATGGAGAATTCAGAAAATCAGGAATGAAAATGAATGGAAAACAGATCATAAAACCCAAATAAAAATGTCAGAAAACAAATAAAAAGACAAAATAGTGAAAGTGAAATAAGAATCATGGAGGAAATAAATGCTCCAGACTGAATTCGCGCCCCGATTGAAACTGCATAAACGTCCCAAACACATTTCTCTAGAATCACATTTATCACCGTAAATATTTTAAATCAAAATACGAAAGTCGAGAAGTGCCATTTCTCTGGGAAAAAAATCCGTCCCTTGCAATGACGGTGAAAGTTCGAAACTCGAAAGCAGCCATATACATACGCGAAAAATGTTAATATAGGATGTATAAAGTTTGTCTTTTGAAAGTTTCTCATTTTATAATCATCATCTGCTTCATTTTGGCCCAATACGGAGTATATTTCCGGCGTTTCTCTGATTTCCAGAAATGCGCCCTAGATTTAATATCACGCCGTGCGTTTCGCCCCATAAATTCTTCGCAGGGTCCATACGCTTTTTCCAGTGCCTCCTACATTTTCATTTGAACCTTTACCCGCATTAAGAGTAGCAATTACATTTTCTCTGTTCCTGCCTTTTTAACCAAGATAAACTGAGTTCGAACATTTTTCTGTTTTTTCCTTTTTTTCTGGAGCACGGAAATGGAAAAACGACGCTCGTTTATTTAGCAGATTCTGAAATTCGTCAAGCCGGTAATCGAAATGTGTGCGAATTATTTTTCTTCAAATAAAGCGAAATGATAATTAAATTACAAAACATTTAAGTTATAAACATATATGTATATGTACGTAAAAAGTGATAAAATACACAATGCATTGATGAATAACACAGATCCTTTTTCCAGCGATCAGATTCCAAATTGCTTTTACTACCATAATAGGGATTGAAGTATGAGTAACGAAGTGAACTTTTATTAATATCAGTATTTTAAAAGAGTCAATCAAAATGTACACTCAGCGTCCATTACCGAAATTCAAATTTAGAGATACGAAAAGTAGAAAATATATCGTAATGGAAGGTCATTCATAACGGAGGATATCGGAAAAAAACGATCCTGACCATCAATCCCGATTCTAAAATATTTCCCGTGTTTGTTACCAGCATTTAAATGACACAAAAGAAAGAAATAAATTACTCGCCAATCCCTCCATTTCCTAATATCTTTTATCGATTTGGGGCCTCATAAATTGGTCGAATCGACGGGGATTTCGCTACATTTTCCCGAAACTGCGGTGTATACTCCTATCTGGATTCTTCCACCCAGATATGAAAGAGAAAAATGGAAGGAGGAGATTTGGGGGTGATAGAGAGAGACTGCGTCACTGCGGGCCTCTCGGCGCCGTTAGAAGGACCACGTGGAATGAGGGAGGACAGCCAAGGTGGGCTGGTAGAGGAGTAGAGAGGGTTGTTTGTCTCCCGCGAGAACTACCCTCCCCAACCCCAAACGAATGGTACATGGGGCGGCCCGCCAGTCTGGTAGCAGCCACTCGATCGATAAGGACCTGTATGGGCGTCGCCCCCGAAATTCCTCGCCGCGGCGTGACCCAATGCCCCTCCACGTGCCGCTTCCCCCTTCGTAATCTTCGCGTGGCAATTAGTATCGGATGGATCAAACCTTGTTATTATTTAGGGGGAATGAGCGGTCTCGGCGTCGAAGTGAAGTATGGAAATTGCGATATTTATTAAACGTATGAGATTGCCCCGTAGCTTTTCGCTCCGCACAAACTTCATTAAAAATTCCCGATTTACCATTACGTGAGAGATGAGTTATAAACCCCGAAGTCTTTTCAACAATTTCATGCTTTAGCTGAGTCCTTAGTTGTTTTAGCTTCCTTTCCAAATGCCTGATTTATAACTGTAAAGATTAAATATAGTTTTCAATTATAGTGGTTTAATACGAGTGGTTTATTCGTATAAAATGTTTAATCAATTTTGTTTGTAAACATATAACCTTAAATAAAAATCATGGTTTATATAAAATAGATATCCTAATTGAGAAAAATATAAATAATGCAATTAATACCCATTTATAGTCCAAAAAAGACGTAATACATTGTATAATTACTCTGCATAATGAAATACAATATGTGAACACAATCTTTTTCATGAACAATTATATTTGAGGTTTGGGACATACGTGATATACATATAATGTTAGCAGTTGCTTTTGCTAGCTAAGGTTAAGGTTGAGTAAAACTGTGTGTGGCAATTTTAAAGGAATAAATTGAAATGTTTACGAAGTATTGTTAATTTGAAACTTGTTAAGGAACTCCACAATGTATAAATTTCCCTAGAAGATTTTTATTACAAAAATAAATATTTTTCTATCTATAGCAGAAAGTATGCAAATTAAATTTCTTATCCATGTACAGTTAAAGTCAATCCTATCGTAAATTTTACGGGGACTATTCTTCCAGAAAATCTGCTAGTATAAAATATAAATAGAAGTATTGTTTTTATAAAGCCACCAAGAAACCTTGAGGTAATATTTAGCTATAATTGAGATTCTATCTCTACAAGCTGAAGGTACAAGATAATTATTGGTTTAAAATAAGTATCATAAGAAGCAATTAGTTCACAGAACTTTCGGCCTAAAACAAATAAGTTAAAATTTTCAGAAAATAAGCTTAAGATGCTTAAACAAATATTGATTCGAACAGAATGAAAATTCAGCCCTAGTTTCTTCAGCACTAACTTTTAGTGATATCATAGCAACCTTAGAATGACGTCAGCACAAATGAGAATTTTGCTATCTTATGTTCGGAATCGCATTACATCAGAGTGCGATATTCCAGTTTATAATTGAGATAGTTTTTGCACCACTTTATTAGACCAACTTCCTTCACCTCTTAGCTCGGAAGAACAACTCGCCCTATATATTTCTCTTCTTAATCGCTCCCTCTGCTCTACTTTCTCCTCTTTCCTCTTCCTCCCTATTTTCCCTCTAATTTACTTAACTCCCCTCGTTTCGTGCTTTTCCCTTCTCTGTTTGGACCCTTCAGTTTTTCTTCATCAAGGTGCATTTCCTATTTGCTTTCTTCTAACTTAATTTCTTTTCAATTCGTAATATTAAGTTGATTTAAAACATATGCTACTGCTTATTTTTACCTTACGGTAGTATTGTAATATAATAAATAAATAATATATTATATATAATAATAATATATATAATAAATAAATAATAGTTACCAAAATCCTTTAAAATTGATTTGTCCATTTGCCTATTGTCTTTCCATTAACATTTCAAAAAATAAAATAAGATCGTATAAAAAATTCTGAAAATAAAAGAATGATCTTCTTGAGATTTGGAATGTTAAAAAAATTTTGTACGCTTCCTAATCGACAGAGAAATTTTCAAAACATCAACGAATGCGTAGCAGGGGGAACATGTACCATTTGTTTATCTTCGAGTACTGCCCCAAGTATCTTTAGAGAAAAATTAATTCCAAATGATTTTCACAACGACCTTTACCTCAATTTCTAAAATGCTCTTGATTTAATTAATCCCTTAATAGTGCTAAATGTGGCAATAATAGTAATTATTCTATAGATGCACAACTATTACTAATTTTTTAAGAGGACCTCTGGACGATTTAGTTACGCTTATTTCTCAGCAATGGCGGAAAGTTTCAAAACAAAACACAAAGACAGCGACGTTTGTAAATTTTTCCAAAGTAAGAATTAGAGGTAATCATACGTTATACTTAAAGCTTTCTAAACAGATATTGTCGCTTGGAGAGTAGAATAAATTTTGCATGTCGAGACGTGGGGCTGGAAGAACCTTTCGGATAAACGAAACTAAGAGATTCTGAAAAGACGGAGAGTAGAAGCAGATCCCCCTATTTCCGGAAAGATGCTTTAATCAAGACAGGGTCTCCTTTAACGACTGAGCAATGAATATGAAAGAAAGGCGTGACTAGCATATAAGAATGTCATAATTAAGGAAAGTATGTATTGAAATAGAATGAATAGGATAGCGTATGACGGAAGAGAGTGATAATAAATAGGAAGGCTGACTAGGAAAAAGCTGTTTGGAAGTTATGAGTGAGATTCTGAAGAGATAAGACCAACAGCTGAAACGATATGGCACTATAGATGAATGTTGAGAATTAACGGAGCAAATATTTCCAAAAGGGAATAGCGTAGGTTTTAATTATGAGAGATTAAAAATATCAATAGCTTTCCTTCATCTTCTTCTTTTTATAATCTATACGTATTTCTCCTCCTCATTTTTTCCGATAAACAGAATGAAGCTCAAACATCGGATGAGCAGGATTTAAATTGACATAGAAAAACGACGTCAACCCAGCCCTGTCACGTCACAAGTCTAAGGTCGTTTGTTAAAATTTTCCCGTTCAATAAATTAAGGAATATCTTCCTTCTTCAAGAATTCTTCCCATCGAGCTCCTTCTCCCTTAAGTGGATCAATTTCATTCGGCTAAGTTAGTTAGAAAGTGATGTGAGGAAACAAGAAGGGAAGACAGGTCTTGTTTTTCTTTTGTTTCCGTCTCTGCTTTGGTAGATTGATGAGCGGCGGGGTTGAAGGATGAGATGTCCGATTACCTAGTCCCTCTCCGAAGTAGCTCGACGTCCGCTGGTGTAAAGGTCGAATGTTGGAGGTTCCTCGCTTGTTGGCATGTGAAAACAAGAACGAGCGGAAAGGGAGAAAAATCCCAGAAAACTTGTAAATTGATTGCATGGGTTCCAAGTCACGATCTACTCGACGAGTTATTGGAACAGTCGCGTATAAACAGGGACCTTTGTGAAGGGAACCAGTCTTTCGTAATCACTACCATAGCTTTTGTGATTGAAAGTCTAAAGAACTCATTTTCCTGGCGGAGGAATCCGCCTGCCTTAATTACGAAATAGAGCGGGGAGTTTCAGGTAGACACCCTGGATTCTCAACAGCTTTTTAGGGAACGTATTGATCAGCTTTCGATTATTTCCTCGGATATCACGTAACTCGGATGTAACAGTTGGATCGCGTGAAGAACTGACTTGATGCTTTCCGTCGCCGCAATAACGAGAATAATAAATTATAAGTTGGGTAAAGATAAAGAAAAACACTGTAAATTTTCCACACAAAAGTGTGGAAAATTTACAGTGTGTGTGTAACGCCTGATCATCTCGATTTCAATAAATTATAAAGAGCGGCACGAAATACGACTATGTGGATTTGGGTAGATAACAGTTATTATTGAAAATTTCAACGAAAAATACACATTGCAAAAATTCAAAAGAAATATTTAGTATGTTATAATAAAATTCGCATTTAAAACCTAGCATCGTTTTTTAAAGTTCTTTAAAAGTTTTAAATTAAAAAGTATGGTTAAAATTGGTCAATTTTAGAGAAAGAATTTAGTTATTTAGTTACAATACTCAGTGAGTGTCTGAGAAAGGTTTGAAATTCCTATCCTGTCACCAGTAAGACATATTATGGTTACAACTAATATAATTAATAATTTGAGGCTTGAGGTTGTAGTAGGGAGATAGGAAACCTCCATAATGACATTTAACCACTAAATAAAGTAACGACGACCTGGATTTCACATCAATAAAGCGTCATCAAGTAAGAAAAGAGTCCAATTACAAAAATATATAAACTGAAGGGTAGAAGGGATCAAAAAATAAGGAAATATAGTGTCAATAAATAAGGAAAAGTATGGAATTAAATAAGGGGTTGCTGAAATTCTATTCTATGCCATATTTGTAAAGCTAAATATATTTTAATTTTCGATTTAATCTAATTTACCTTGGTCTTTATTGCGATGTAAATACTTCTTCACACGTAAGACAAAATGTTCGTCTGATATCTGAAATAAAGTACCCATCATATATCACGATGATATGAGGAATGTATAAACTTTAGCGATACCACCAAATATTCTCAATTGACTTTTATTCGGAATGAGAAGCTTTATTCCTTGAGAAAAAAAACTCGAACTTCACCTTGTTTAAATTTACGACGTGCATTTCGCAGAGAATATTGTTTTTAAGGAAAATTAATAGCTCAAAAATAACCCAATGACGGTGGAAAAGTCACTTCGGATTTGCTCTTAAAACTTACATAGCTAATTAGATTGCACAAGCTTCGCTGTGGAATATGGGTCCCGTCCAACCGTCACTCTCGGCGCCTAATTCAATTAGTTATACGTGCTGAAAAAGGAAACATTAAGTCCTTATTCATAAAATTAATGCGTTCCGAAGGGCAAATAGGTCATGTCATCTCGAGAGGGCAATTAATATCGAACAAACGCACGGTGCCGCGACGAGAGGAATTTAATCAAGGGAGACATCGGCTGTCTTATTGAAGTGGTTTGCGTAGCGATCGACTCACAAATGCGGTGCACTCGTTGATCCCCGATTAGCTTAATAAGTGAACAATGGCGGAAGACACTCCATACGGTGTCCAATTAGCGAGCAGCATGTTAGGAACGAAGCGGGTTGAGAAAAGTGAATGAAATATTCATTCCGTGCCATTCTCGCACAACTTCCGAAAATAAACCATTCGAAGATCGTTCCGCTTGAACCTGGCACGCTTCTCCCTGGCTAAAAACTTGAGGACCCTAGTTCCTTTCTCTTTTTATATTTTTTCCGGAAATCTTCCCAAAATCGTCAAGGCGCATACACGACATCTCATGTACTCGAGAGGAACTCCCCGAAGGGAAACGACTGAAGGGGCAAAGAGCCAAGACCAATCATGGTGGAGAAAACACGAAAAGGACGGAAAGAGTGAACGGAAAAAGGCAGAGAAGGAAGATTTGGGAGGTGGGAGACATTAGGGGTTTGGTGGAAAGAAGAAAGTTTGTGCGAGGATGATTCGGAGAGAGGAAACGCGGAAGAAAAGAACTCGGTTATCTCTCCCGGTATCAAGTTCGGATAGGATCCCCCGAGGGGACTGAGCGATAGGAGGAAATCAGAGAAAATGACTATCCGGGCCAGATATTACCGAATCCACTCAAACAATTTTCATTAAATCTTCATTAAAATCAACCTCCGGGGTGCTTATAAATTTTCAAATTAAATTTCACCTCATTTTTCAATCAATATCCCGATAAATGAAGCGTAATTTAAAGTTTTTCGACGCTCAGTTCATTACAATATTTCCAGATCCATTGCATTAAATAAGTTTCGTAATTGATTTTCATAAACCCACATAAATCTCAAATTTGAGTAAAATTATTTTGATGTTTGATAATTTCATTGAGCATTAGCAAAGTGAAATGCCTCGTTCAGTGAGAATATTCATTGATTTCAAAGTTCTGCTGTGAACTTGATTGATTGGTGTACGTGTAAATTGTATATGACTGTACGTTATATGAATTTTTAATATATAGATATCAAACTTAAAGAAAGCCATTTTAGTTGGATGAGCTTATTTCAATCTTAACCCATATATAAACGCACTATTCTACTGGATTCTGCTTGGATTCAACAAAATACGATTTACATATTCTTCTTTATTTCTTTGAATCTTTTTAATTATAGTATACCTGAGAACTCCTTTCTATTAAGCATGAAAATAGCGAAGTTTTGAAATCTACTGAAATATTTTTTTTCATGTTGAATGTTTTTTAATTACTTAATCTAGGCTATCGAGTGAAAATCTTGGCCTATTGATCAACCATAAAATAGGTCGATTGAAGGTTACTGTCGTAAGTGTACAGATATTTCGATTTATAGTTAAAAGTAAGTACATATTTTTTCCGTATATATGTAGAGCCTATGATTCTGACTCAAAGTAGAAGACTTATTAGCCAATAAGAGTGAATTCCTCCTAAACAAATTACACTTTCTCCCCTTCAATGCTTGTATCTTTAGTAATCATATTCTCAATATTAGAAATTTGATTTATATATAAATATATTTGTATTTTAATTGTCTGTATTCAATATTTTACTTTTTATATTTGTATTTTTAATATTTTATTTTAATATTAAAATAGGATTGTATTTTATTATTCGTGTTTTTAATATTTGCATGAGTTAACAGAAAGTTTTTGTGCACTACCAAGTGAGTTTTCCTTTACGTGTGATCATGAAGGAGTTCTCACCTCAAACCGTCATGGAAGATTGGGCTTAAAATTCTCGATTTCGCCAAATAAAGTTTTTATCCATCCATCCATTCGAACACAAATTAATTATTCTTTTCAGAAAAAATAGCGGATTTTCCGTAAAACCGTTGCCCTCCAAGAAGTAATACATTCTCCGAGTGGGATAACCAGGGGAAAAATCAGAAGTGCGAAGGTTAAAAAGCGCAGGAACAAGGAGGGAGGGAGTGAATGACGAGTTATGGGGATTTATACGGTAGAGTTGCGGTAGACTTCATTCGCAGAGAGAGAGGATTCATTGGGGTTAGAAAGTGAGAGACGAAACACACGAGCTGAGAGAAGAGAGGGCTTATTTTTCTCCGGAAAAGAAAACTGAGGAGACGAAAGGGAATGGAAGGGAACGCGAGAACAAGGAAGAAAATAAAAAAGCTGGGAGGATAAAAAACGGGAAACCACTTGGAATAACAAAAGAAAGATGAAACGCGGAGATGAAAGAGGCGTGAAGACGTATGGGAAGGTGTTGAGGGCTGCATTTCGCCTACGATGAAGGAGACATATGCGAGTCTGAAATGGTAGCATAATAGACAAGTGGCGCAAAACAGTGTAGAAAGATCAAACTAACTCCAGCGGATGCTGTATGGAGGACCACACGCGCTCGACCCCGGAAAAAATTAGAAAACTCTTCGGATCTGCGTAATAAAAGCCGTGCCGGAATTAAATCCGAATCCTCCGCCCACGTAAAGGAAAGGAATGAAAATAATCTTCGTAAGCATCCAGA
The DNA here is from genome assembly GCA_947579665.1 of Sympetrum striolatum. Taxonomy (NCBI): domain Eukaryota; kingdom Metazoa; phylum Arthropoda; class Insecta; order Odonata; family Libellulidae; genus Sympetrum; species Sympetrum striolatum. Next base: position 31,140,040 of record OX388341.1, read on the forward strand.
AAAACCTAACGAAACGGTCACTATCAATCTTTTATGTGCTATCCCGAGCCAACAGAGAAAACGTTTCGAAAAAAACCGTTTACTTTTCCAGGCACCGGCGCCTGTTGGAGGAGTCCGTTTATTTAATTATAGCAATCGGGAACTTTCCGCGAATTTCGCAAATTTACCATCCCATCTCGCTCTCTCTGTTTACGTCTTCAGCGCGCGGTTTTTACGCTGTTTGCATTGCCCCACTCGGATTTCATTCCCCTCCGACGTCCTTCATGAACGCGTGATAAATGACCTCTTGGATTTTCCTCTTCGAACTGTTAAGGTTTCCTTATCTGGGAAATGATTTATAGCCGCGAGAATTAATAGTTTTTGTATACATAAAAGGATAAGTGAAAGCAGACGGAAGAGCTGGATGGATTGACTTTTTCCCTCGATGGAATAAAAAAGGTCTTCCCCGAAAAACCGCGTCGACGAGAAAACACCGAAAGCAGAACGGGCCTGAATAACTAATTAAGGTCGGGAAACTTTCCGTGAGGAATTTAATATCCTCTTCCCGCATTACGTTTCATTCGAACTGAATACGTTAAGGACGGTTAATCCAGAGCTGACGCCCTCTTTCAATTTATGCCCACAAACAACTGAATGCTCAGCGGCGAAAATCCGCATCGGCTAAAAAAAACGAGAGCCGTAAATCGTGCAGAAGGAAATTCGGAGATAAAAGTACGCAACGATGTTATATTTCTTTCCCAATAGCAAACAGGATATCGCGGGAAAGCTTTTAGAGCCTTACATTTCGACGCCATAAATCAATTATAATAGAGTCAGCAAGTGGGAGTTTTCTTCGAAAAAGTAGCGGATGTCCTATTCCGCCGATTGGCGAAATTTCATTTTCTCGGCGGGGAGAAATATCGCGCGAAAAGGAAGCGATCAATAATGGAAAAGCGATACGACTCCATCGCGAAGCGATTTGGAAAGAACGCATAAATACATACTTGGAAAAAGGGAGAGAAAACAATTTCGACTTCTTTTTCCGATCGCGAAATCGATGGGACGGCGCACGCGAAGGAAGAGCCGTGAATATCTCAACGGAAAAATAAAGCCTCTTTCGCGTGCTGGCGATGTTTTTTTCCCGCGACAAACTTCATAAGTTCAAGGAAAAATGTTCGAATCCGACTTCCTCGCCAACAGCGCAAATAGCCTCTCATTCCAGGAGATCGCGGCCGCGGGCGCACCTCTTCATAGCCGAGGAGGAATCCACACTTCCAGAGAGTTTACTTTGCCACTGGGAAGGGCCCGAGGCGTTGCGCGCAAAAGTCGCCGTTACCCCCTCCCGCTCGTGCAGATACCTTCTCAAGCCTCTGCCTATCTATTTTAAATAGGAAGGCCGCCGCGGGGCTGCTAGGCATTCTCTCCTCCCTTTGCCGTTCTTAAATCCTTCATCCCTTTGCTTTCCTCCAGCGGGAGGTATTCCGTGGAGGCCCTCTCCTATTCTCGTGCTATGAGAATGAAAAATGCACCGTTCGATGCGGGCAAAGATGATCAACTATTGAATGCGACGCGTTGATTAAATTCGAGCGGGTGGTGAGGGAATAATGTTTTATCCCCTCCGGAGCGACTCTCGTGAGTTAAGACGTCTAATTAATGGCGCGATATCGGCTGCTGGACGTTCGGAGCCAATAAGTTTCCCGCTGTTCGCGATATTAATGCAAGTCTCGGAATGCCACATTTCTTCCGAAGGGAAGAAATGTGGGATTTCGAAGGTGTCGTTATCGTCGAATGCACTCCGCGCGGTAGATAATGCATGTATGCACGTTCCTATAAATACGTGCTACTTCTTAGTTAGAAGAATGGCTATCTTTACCCTTGATGACGCTGGCACAGGTGCAAGTCGGCCGAAGGTTTGGAAATCGCAGATCGCATCTGGGTGCTACCTAAAAATTTGCCAGTTGAACGAGGGAAGATATACAGCGTACGAATTTCCCAAACCGAGCGATGCACTTTCTTTTTTGTTGATCGGCGAACGTTCTGTAAGCCACCGAAGAAAATCTTGAGGTGCAGTCATAAGACGCGTTAATTTTAGAATTTTTAATTTAATCTCGCCATACAATGAAAAGATTTAATACTCAATCGAATAAGTTTATCAACAATAAATCTTCACTAAGTTACTTCAGCACACGAAATTTCCCAAATTAGCGACGCATTTTCTTGTTTAGTTAATCCACGAATGTTCAGCATACCATCAAAGAAAATCTTGCTACGCAACGATTCAGTTTTTAATCGAATTAGTTTATCAACCTTAAATCTTCACTAAGTTTTTGTGCCTTTCTTCGGCCTTACTTCAGAATATAAAGTAACCTTGAAAAACATGTAATGATCACTAAAGCAGGTAATTCATAGCTGAGATGTTTTTGACTTGCGGTTATGGTCCTTTTTTGTAAACATTTCTGACGCCCCCTATCAAAATTCCCCTACTGAGGAAAATGATTCGCTGCTTAGTATTACTAGCTTCTTTCATTAATTTCCTTTCTGGCATCATTTTTGCCAAGAGAATTACCCGCTACATATTATAGCAAAAACGATTTCTTCGTTTGTTTCTTCCTCGACTACTGATAGGGCCAGATGATTATTTACTTTCATTGTAAGTCCTCCGAGAACCTCACTTTCAAGTCAACATATTTATAGTTACAGTAAATGAGTTACTCAAATTCATCATGGAAAATAAATCTGCTCATGATTCGAAAATTTGTAATAAAGATGTCATTAATACCTTTTCAACTTTTGATAAATTATGACAAAAATAACAATAACATCGACAGAATATACTTGGTAAAACTACTTCCTATTTAGGTAGGACAAAAGAAATAATTTGGAAAATTACAGTAAAAGGAATCATATCATATATTCATACTTCCTGAAAAGGTAAGATTTTAAAAACAACAAAAAGTGAGAAATCTAGAGCTGGAAACCAACTACAAATTTAATCTAAAATAGAGTCCATCACGCCCTATTTTCTTATCCTCCTTCCTTTCAAAACCTCGTCTGATACGTCAGTTTCTGCTTATGTATTCTGCTGCATTCAGAAGAAAGAGTTGGTAAGAGCGCATTCTCGCAGTGCAAAGTTGTAGATGCGGCCACCGAGGCCGAGTGCGCTCATAATTCAAGATGTCGCACGGATGAGTTTGAGGAAATAATATGGAAATCTTACGATGGGGATGTTTGGCTGAACGTAAACAGAAAACAACGGAGGGATGAATCTCATTGTGAAACTTGTTCTGATCTCAGCCCGTGATGGGTTTGTCATCTGCTGTGTGTGTCTGCATGCATTATGACTTTCGCATTGAGCGATGGTGAAACACGAGTTAAGATTCATGTCATGACGCGAAAGCAATTTCGTTTCCATTGTTGCGTTCCAGGATCGCTTCCCGTGCCTTGACGTATTCCAAAATATTAATCTGAAATGGGATATTACATGTACCGGATCCTACGATGAGATTGTACGTGATGCATTTCCAATGGGTTAAGATTTTTAAGCTGTCCTTTCGAACGTGATAATGTTTCCCGAATGTTTTGAATACACTACATCAATATTTTATGAATATTTACTGGAAATAACTAATCTTAAAAAAATAAAAGAGTAGAAAATAGAGCCAAAATGCGATAAATGATATTCTAAAATTGATTTTGTTTTAATTTAAAAGTAAAGTTTGAAATTTATTCGTGCTAAAGTTGATAAGTTTAATAATTATACTAATTAATATTCTGAAGTCATTGTGTAGGATGTAACGTATGACGTCTATGAGGATATTTAGATGAAACGTATACATTAATCATTCATAGTTTACTAAAATATGTACGTATCTAACACGACTTTAAAATAATATGTCATAAATTGCTAAACATGTATGGAAAATTAAATATTAACGTCAAGAATCAATTCAATTGCGTTAGAAATATTTTAAATCATTAATTCATCTAAAATCCTATGTAAATGAAAATGTAAAAACTAAATAACTCATAAATAAATTCAATTAAAATTGAATAAAAAGTGCATTATTTCTACAATAATCTCGGATTAATATCTACGAATATGTATATTTCATAATAATTAATATCATAGTTTTAACAGTAACCTAGTGTCCATCAAATTACATTTTCTTGTTTAAGTTAAATAATTCCAAATGTGTATTTCTCAACGGGAAATGTAGATGAAAGATAGTGAGTGAAGCGTTTCAAATTCCTTTCAGTTCTAAAATAAAACTGAAGTAATCAAGTAAGTTGTTGTAGGCAATTAAACCCCTGGAATGTTGGGGCTAAAGGGCCTCTTCTCCAACTCCATCAACTTCATAACTGTAAAGGGAGACGCACAAAGGTAACGAGAGAGGAAGGGACACTCCAATGAAGCACTCCGCGGACATTCCGCGTGCCGAGCCCGGATGCGGTCCACATCCGCTCTCTGCCGACCGCGCTTCCGCCGCAGACCCACAATGCATCTCTCTCCTATGATATTCTTTCTCGCACCTTTGGTCCGATGTAACATCCTTCCTCTGGGATAGCATCCAAAGGGAAACCACAAGGGAATGCCCACGGACTCCCCACGGATGATGCCGGAGGACATCTCGATTCTTCCTCTTCCTACAATACCTATGGTTCCCTTTTGTATTTTCACCCCGTCAGGATCTCTTTCATTAGCTTACTTAATCGTAAAGTGAGCAATTAAGGTCGCTGGTCAGCTGGGCTTGACATCGACTGCGTTTGATTTCGCCGAGATTGTCTCCTCTTGAAGCCACAAATGTATGAATTTCACGTGACAGTTCTCAAAATATCCTACACTTAGAAGTTTATCATTAGTATATTACTATACTTCCTCTTGAGTTATTTTCTCAAATGAAATGAGTATAATGAGACACATCTTATAGATACGTAGGTGATGAGAATGCTGATCGTTAAGTTTATTATTTCTCTTTCAAAGCATAATTAAATTTACTTATCAATGATACAGAGTTTTCCAGTATATCTCAAAAATATCTCAATTTTTAAACGTTTTGAGCTATATTCACAGCTTTATTTTGAAGAAGACTCGTAAAGGCTTGCAATTAAAATTATTATGAAAATATTTTTATATCAACAGAGTTATATTTTTTTAACACTAAAAGCTTATTCTCAAGAACTGGTTTGTTGCGCAGTCGCTTCAAAGTATGAGAGCATTTAAAATACTTCTTAATAGACTATAAATAAAATAAATAAAAAATAGTATCTACTAATAAGAAAGACCATTTTATATTAATACACATTTTTCTATCTCATTTAATCCGTTAATAATATCTATTCCATTAATCATTCATTCGAATGGCTGTATATAGTTTGTGTAATATTTTTGTGGAACAAAATCTAAATATTTTTTATGTCTACCTTAACGGGGTTCCACTCAGTAACGGCTAATTCCATCAACACATATAATTTTTGCTTTCGTATTCGAGAACATTGATAGAATACTATATACTTCCAGATACTACGGTTTCTTTTATGGAAACAATTACGCTTATTTGCCTTCAATAAGTCTAGAAACTACTTCTTCGGTAAGGTTGTACTTCATCACCAAAACATAATACCGTTCCATTAAACTACCTCTTCCGCAAGGAACAAAAGGATCAAATACTTTAAAATGCACTAAGATGACAACATTTTTCTCCTGGAAAATCATTCACATCAAAGAGAATTAGTTTTAAATGATTGCGCGAGGATATTTAAAGACGTCTGTCAAAAGATAACGGTCAATTCTTCCCATACCGCTCCGAGCCTTTTCTTCTCTTACAAATTTTTCCTCTTTCTTACCTACAAAAAGTTCTCTCAGGCAGGAGGCTTTCTAAAAGTTTCCTTCGCAGTTGATGGGTTGGACCGTTAAAATAATGCCATCCATTAAGAGTACGACCTAAGATGAGCGGGAGAAAGAAAGAGGCGTGCCAATTTAGAAGAATTTTCTGCCCGCAAAGTTTTTCTTCACGCATTGTGGATCGGTGGAGGTTTTAAGGTGATAATATCTTTGTAGTTCATTGTGAGAAAAATGTATAGAATGACGTTTGATAAATTGTAACATTTTATAGAATTGTTATATTTAAAAACTTTACGTAGCAAAAATATCCATGAGATTAGAATTAAAACATTAAATTCAATTTTAATGAATCAGGATTAGGATAAATAAGGATTTTGATCTATTCCAATCCATCGTTTTAATTTTGATCAATTGTTAAGACTGGAACATATATTTTACTTTATCCGTAGAATCGTCAGGGATTTTAACAATATACAAACAAAATCACGAAAACTGATTTCCATCTTTTCTCCCGCATGAGTGCTATTCAAATATTTCCGGAAATGATTGATCGAAATTTTTGGACCCTCCACTTTTAATTGGCTGTTGCATGAATAATGCAGGATCGTTTATTTCATTCCACACGAATTACCATCACGCTTTTCATCAAAAATATCATTAAGTGCGCCGTAATTGCTCATTCCGGGCGAGTGTACTTCTCGAGCTTCACAACGTGATATTTGCCGAGTCTGGATGGCAGAAAATTGAAAAGGTGATAGAGCTTCGAGCCAAAAATACTTCGGAAAAATCATCCATGTTTGACGGAAAAAAAGCGCAACCTGTGACTTGATTTCAAACAGCGCCGCTTTCAATCGAAGGCAAATTAATGACGGCAGCGCATCGCAAATTCTAAATCCCCGCTGATTCGCCGACTCAATCAACGCCGCGAGATCCTCGCTGCAACTTCATAAATTAACACGTTTTCCAAACTTCTGCCGTCATTCGGAGGAAAATCGCTGCAGGGGTCGCTGGAGATACGTTCCACCGACAAGCGGCACTCAATCTTTTGCCAAATTGATGATGATTACATTTTCCATTTGACGCGTTAGGTATCCTCGCAATAAATTGCGGATCGATCTTACTGCCGCCTAATGGTTCGCGAGCGAATTACGCGCCAAGTTTCCATTCGCTTTTGCTGGAAACGGACGGGAACTTGTGTTAAAACCCCCGAACGGTACGGTAACGACATTTTTACTCGGAGCTATCGTTTCGAGGATTCGTCTGTCGAGAGATAGAACGAAGGTTGAGAAAAAATCCGTCCTTCGGATGAGCGGGTTTCAAATATAAGCGCGTCCGCCCGTGAGGTAGGAGGCGACCCGTTAGTAATCCGTCACCGAGCGGAATTAAAGCGCTCTTTTTTGCCCCTTAATACTCCTCGGACGCTTCGTATCGACTATCGGAAGAGTTTCGAATGCTCTTCTCCGATCGGTACTTCACAGGGGATTCTCATCTTCGACATTTCTACGTGAACTTTTGGCCGAATGTATAAATATCCTCCGACGAGTTTTTTCAACCGCGGATAGATACCGATGGACTCGTTTTTCTTACGAGGCTATAAAAACCTTTTATGGGATGACGTTAAGGTTTCTGAAGTCGGAAACTTTCAAAATATTTGTTTAGTGCATGGCCAATGAGCTGTTGGTTGCTGAATAACGAAGTGATGGTGAATTAAATCGTCGTGTATAAAACTTCTCTGTTATTTCTGGAGTAATTTCAGTAATAATCAGGCGATAGTATTCCTTTCCAATATTTGTTAGATTAATTTACTTATTTTTCAAAGGTTTTGAATATAAGACAAGTGAAGATAAATTAGAAATATATTTGTTAGAAAATAAAATCATCGAGTTTACCCTAAAAATTCTAATTAAAAAAGAAATTAAATATGCATTAATTCATTTTCAATTGCATCTTTCTCTGGTCTTATATTAATGGCAGATGTTTTTCTTCATCTTTTTTCCTATGTTATGTGGATACCAAGAATGTTTTCCGATCGTATTTTCTTCGATCATAACTGAAGCTTCCCTCTAACTTGATACATCTGCTGTATCACATTCACACATATAATAAATACGGCTCATGTTTAAATTAGGAGAAAGAAAGCCAGTCGAATTAAATGTTGATTGACACAATAAAGGTAATATAGATTTTTCATTCTTATTTCGAGAATATAGATGTGTATTCAATTTGTAAGCATCGTTGATAACGCAAGGACTTAAATCGTTTATATACATCTCAAATCCTCATTCATCGGAGGATCTAGCAGTAATAGTTACGTTAACAGTGTTTCGACATCTTAGGTTATTTCGCAACTTTGTTCCAAAAAGGAATCCAATCCGGCACTGCCTTCGCCGAATCCGAACATCCTGCTGCTCTCATATTTAACAAAAATAATAACCGTCTTTACTTGGGCGAGATTGAGATTAAAAGTCTCTTCTTTCGCCTTACCCATAATAATAATATTTAGGGCGAAGCTACAAAATATAATTCCCTGATATATATGTTTAAGATCCTCCCTAATAGCAAGACCTTTTCTTATTTATGTTACTAATTAGCGCAAAAAGGTTTGAAAATGGATATCGCGGTCTATTTGGCCACTTTCTAGAACTCTCCGTCAAAAGTATGGAGGCAAACGGAAAACGGCTCCTATTGATTAAGAACACAAAAGCAAGTCAACCCTCTCGAGCTTTCTCAGGTGACCTAACACAGTCGGCGAAGAGAGGGTGGAGGCCTGCTCTTTACAAAAACACTTTTTACGTCCATTTCGTCGGAAAGAGAGCTATTTCAAAGTACCTTAAAAGTTTTATAAACAGAAAAGAATGTTCCGCGAAAGAAAAATACTCCCACTCCGTTCCGGCAACGTAGCAAGGGGCGGAGCGCTGCAGCCGAGTATTATTTTGAAATACTTAGGATAAGAGTTTAAGTACGTGTCAGGTGGCTGCGGAAAAAAGTTTCCGTGAGGATTGTTCGAATGAATAGTACCCCATTCCGCAAAATTGTCTCCTTTCCTAACTTGTTCGCCTCCCAAAATCCTTTTATCCCCGAAAGTCCATTCCTCCGCCGAAAGATTGTCCAAATCCTCTTCAATTCATAACACGCACAATCTACCCTCATAGTTTCACTCGTGGAAGAGTCAAACCTCTCAATCCCCACGGTATGGGCTTTACGCATAACCCTTTCCAACTTTCTGTACATGCCCCCGTATTTTTTCCATCCTCCGCTCTATCCAATCCCCCGCTCCTTCTCTTTAGCATTTTTATGCCTGCCCTCCTCACGTCTCCGCTCTACGAAACCCAATCACCCAAGATTGAATAATAGATGGTGGAAAGTGGGACGGGGATGAAATGCGACGAGGTTTGAGTGGAAAAGGGAGAGGAAAGGGAGAAAAACCTGGGGAAAAATGGGTTGGAAAGGGTTTTTGTACGAGAAAAGATGGCTATCGCGCGTAACGAGAAAGGGGAAATGCTGAGACTGTGACGTGACAGGTGAAAGAGGCTATGAACGGCGCTTTTAGGCCCCTTAAAAGTTTTAAATCTCAATTTAGCAACAGTCGAATGCCAGACCTCGTTAGATGACGGATGCATTATATATGTTGGCCATTATTAAGTCCGACCTTTATCCAAATGGTAATACAAGAAGGAAGGGTCACTTACGGTGATACAAGTCAACATAAAATTCTAATTCTTTTGTTTCCACCCTAGGCGTACGGGTAATAGATATCAACAGAAGATTATTTATGAAAGAATATTTTGAATTTTCGATATTTGTTTATTATTAGGAAAAATAAATTTTCATAATAAATACCATACCGATTCATTGAATATTATGACTATCTCTAAACTCTTACTCGTCACTGATCGTTCCATACTGTAATACAAAATTCATTCTTTTGTCTATTATTCGGAAGAAGGGTCTTTGACGAATTACTTCGAACAATATTTTTTGGAACTTCTTCGTGCTTTATTCAATTGAAGTGGCAAAAGCTAACTAAGTTCATCGAAATTAAAAATACGTACTCCCAGTTTTCACCAAATATATTATCAATATACATGATGGGTATAAGTCTGCTATACTTGATAATTAGATTAAAAACCTCCGGACGTGACATGTCTTTTCCATATAGTGGACTTAATTCATGTCTCTTCAATTGAATGAATCACTAAGAAGTTCCATAAATATCGTTCGATATAATTCGATTTTACGTTTTTTCCAATATTTTCACAGCAATTTTCTACTTTTGCGAGGACTCAGAAAACAAAATTCAAAAAGAGAAAACAAAAACATGCGGAAAAAAAACAGGAATGAATACAAGCATACAATTTACAACCTACGGTAGAGGTTTCCATTACTTATTCCATCCTACGGATGAGATTAAGGAGAAATTTCAAAATGGCAAAAATGAAACAGCAAAGATCGGGGGCCAAAAAATGGGATACACGGAAAAACGATTTTATTCGTGGCGTACATTAAAGTCGAGACCGCAGAAAAATAAAACTGCACCAAAGTGAACACGAGAGGATTTTGTAGCAATAACGAACTTTTTCGCGGCGAAGTGCAAAAACTATAAATTGAGGGAAATACTCCCGCCGGACGTCGGCGTGTGCTCAGGGCTGTCCATTTTCATTCCCTTTCCTCGGGGAAAGTTCTTCGTGAAGCTGAAAATCCCCAATCCGTGTTAATGGGAATAGCGGGCGTCCACATGCAAACAGAAATAAACGACAGCCCTCACGCAGAGTTAAAAAAGAGCGAAGCGTATAGATCACAAACGATGCTCGTTAGCGGCAAAACGTGTAATTCTAATGCCGAATATGGGACAGGGAAGCGATGTTTGAATACATAAACTATGATTCAAACAATATTTTTTCTCTTTTAGATGTCCACAGTGCGTGATAAAGTAACTCCTGGAATAAAAACTGACGTAATATACACCCTCGCGTAAAATTTAGGATGTTTAGTATGATTCATCGGTTCGATTATTGATTATCTTGACTTTATTCTCGTTACATCACTTTGGGTTACGGGGTTAGTTTAAAACTAACCATAAAACTGACGACATATTATTAAACGCCAACATTGGAATTCTGGATAGGAGAAAATAGATTGAAATTTTTATATTAGATGTTATCTGATCGGGAAATTGCTTTTGATTAAAACCCTCTTCTCACTTCTCGTTACGTGTTTTAACTATCCACCAATCGCAAATTTGGTGTGACAACTGCAGAATTGCCTTTTGTTCCTTAGACTAAGAAAGAAGTTGAATTAGAATATTAAAAAAATCAACTGTTTCTCTTGTGGTAGCGATCTCCTGAAATTAAACCGAGTCACGTCGTTGAATAAGGAAAAGAGAACGAAAGAAATGAGCGAACAAAAATAAATTTTCAAAGGAACTACAACATTAGTTGTGATAATCATCATTGGATTTTTTTAAACTAACCGTTAATGTAATTTGTAGTGATTATCAAATACGATTTACCGATAGACAAATTCTAGAAATTTGCCTAAGTTTAATCCTAATTTCATTATTCCGTGCAATTCATGTTCATTTCTTGATAAATTGATCACGAATACAGAAAAATATTGATTTAAAGTATCCTGAAGAGTAAATTATCGTACAATATTTGGGATAGTAAGCACGCAATTGACGGAGAAAATTTAAACATATAGCTGAGTTAATGTTAATTTCCACATTATTTGAACAAAATTAAAAATAAACAAATTGAGTTATTTTAGATTGCAGATAGTCTTATGATTCGTGTATTTATGAGGTCGACTAGTAATTTTCATTCAAGTGTAACATTAAAGACTGAAATAAGAATGAACACGAGTCAACTAGAACGCTTTGATATAAATGCTTGCCAGGCATCTAAAATAAACGAAAGAGATAAATACGCGGTACAGAAAAAGTTCAAGGTATGTTTATATAAATAACAATGTAGAAGGAAGTTGGATGAAGCGGTAAAATGTAAATAAAACATTAAGAAAAAGATGGCGCCGCGACGAGCTGAAAAAAACGAAGCGAGAGGAAGAGAAAAAAGAATGGCAGAGAAAACGACACAAAGAAATGGCGCTGTAAAGATTTAGGGAGAAAGCAAACGGAAATTCGTGAGAGCAACTGGAGGCGTGCGAACGAGGGCATTAAATCTAGAGTGGGTGAAAGAAGAAGAGGAAGAGAGAGAACAACGAATTTGACAATGTGGGAGAGGTGAATGAGAGAATCCTACTCAACGTGAAAGCGTGACAGTAATAACAGAAGAGGAAGTTCTGCTGAGCAGGTGGCTGTTTTATTGGATAGTAAAATGAGAATAAAAAGATCATCACAGAAGATCTGACAAGGGAAACTCAGTTGCGTGTTGTGTTAAATTCCAGAGTTTATACAAAATGTAATTGAGGAGTGACGGGGAATAAATAAATACTAGTGATCGCCCAGTGGTCGAAATTCGACCATAATTCATTGAATTTTTAAGTCTGAACGTTATTTAGGTTCTTTTTGTCAAATATTATACCTATATAATCAATGCTTATAATTTATTTCATTATTTTTCTATTACGTCAGCTGTGAGCGTGTACAAATACGTCATTAGGGTGTGTTGTTTGCCTTAATTCCCTTCAATAAATGTAAACTTTTATTGTTAGAAAAATAAATAAAACACAATTACAGCTTGTAGCTTTATTTTTTTTGGTACAATTCATTGTCATTTTTAATTTTAAAGATTGATTTCCAAAGAAGATCCGGAAAATCGCCGTAAGCATATCCCTATTATTTATAAATCAGTTTGCGACTGTTGGCATCTCGGTTAATTGCCCTCTTTTCATAATTTCTGATATGAGTCCCTACCGTTAATTTGATTTGGAGATAAAATTCCCGCGTATTCTTATGTGAAAACGCATAAGCTTGGATTCAACAATCGCCTTAGTCGCCAGGGGGACTGGTTTGTTTACTACGAAGATATTTCACAACATTTTCGTTAATTTTGCCAGAGTTCTCGTAATTTCGACACGAATACTAAATTCTACGACCAAAATAAGAGTTTCTATTCAATTCCCTTTCTTTTGGTACTCATCTTGATTTCCTACGACCATTATTTCTGATTTAATTCTGCAAAAGAAAAAATGTCTGCAATCGATCAAAACGAAATTTACATGCATTTCTTATGAAAGACGATTTGAATCGTCCAGAGTCGAACCAAGGATAATTTGGACAAAGATATTAGCTTTCTGCACTCCTTCTCCATATAAACTTTAACCATGTCAAATCTCAAATTCCTCCGTTCGCACAATCTCCTTAGAAAGGGATCCAAAGTTTTCTCTTCACGTATTAATATACAGATCACCGACTCTAACCTTCAATGAGAGGTGGAGTTTTAGTGCTGGAGAGGCATTTCAAGGTTCAATTGTATAATTTTCTAACTCGAATAATGCTCACTCCGTCGCTACAGAATTTCGTATGTATGTACAGTTGCACCAAGAAACTCTTTGAAATTTGAAAAAAAAGAGTTAAATAATCCTGATAACCCAAGATCCTGGAGTTGGATCGAAGATACGTTAGTTTTTTTAAATTTATTATTGTTTACGGAAGTTTTGATATTCAAACAAACAAGGGCTATAAAGCTAATGGAGGAAAGATAAATCAAGTAGAAGAATGTTCTCTCATGAGAGAAGATCCAATATTTCTGTTTGTAGCGTTATATAAAAGAAGTCTTGAACGTAACATTTTCCGCATCTCTCATTTGATGGAACATTCAAAGGTGCTTCCGTTTGAAATTTAATAATAGAAAAATGCGTCATCAAAATATTTTCATTATTTATATAAATACAAATTGAAAGCAATATTTTTCTGTTTGGTAATAATAATGAATATAAAGATAATATCAGAATAAAATGATGCAGGCGAAGTAAAAGGATGCCAAAGGTAACTTGTTCGCGAATACACGAAAACAAATTTGCACGTAAAACCATTTCGTAAAGGATCCTCAATCTTAAAGTAAACACATGAAGACTGTTAAAAACTACAACGCCCCTTCATAATAAGTAAATTTGACAGAATTTTATTGTTTGGTTGCTTCTATTTATTGGGCACACGTACAAGTAGTTACGGATTATTCAACAAAGCATTCAGTAGCTGAATCCGTATCTTTGGATGAATCTAAAAAGAGAGCTAAAAGAATCCTTTAAGGAGGAAAAATATCGATCAATGTCAGTCGTTAGTCGAGACAGCATAACATCGATATTCAAGGACGTTAAGGTCGAAATTCGAGGAGACCATGAAAATTGAATGAGAATGGCGTAGACAGAGGAATAAAAAGTTTCGATTGAGAATTGAAGGCGAGTTGCGAGGCGTGGAAAAGAATGGGAGTTTTCGTCAACAGTGGGCGCCGTGTTGAGGGCGGCTGAAGGGATTGGTAGCCTTTTCGGAAACAGGATGTAGGCCGAGAGATGAGGGTGTGGGTTGGTTTTGCGTCGACACCACCACAGTTCGTTACCTTCGATCGCCCATCTCCCACCGCAATCTCCTTCCTTCCTCCACTTCCTCCAAATATATATATCCCTATCTTTCTGAGCCGTTTCCCCCCCTAAAAAAAAATAAAAATAATGGCTCACCCGTCATTGCGCGTTGGAAAAAAACACATAAAACTCCAGTTAATCCATTGTCTGCTGGTGTTTCCTCCCCATCGAATACTTCAGGCGCGATAACGCCGTCGATTCCGCATCTCCGATGCGAAAATCCATCATTCATAGACCGGCAACGTCCTAGATTCCTTCCGCATTCAGCGTCGGTACGTGTAGAATTTATATCCCGCGGGGAACGGAAGGGGAAGGGGGAAAGCGACCGCAATTAACATAGCCGGAGGCGAATCACACGAATCATGAGAACGCTTTATCGCGAAGCATTAAGCAAATACTTTGGCCTAACGATTTCAAGGCGCGAAATGAGACAGAAATGAGAAACAGTCGAACGCACGCGAAGCGTAACGCCCGACCGCCATTTTGAATGCGATAATTGCTGCGCTCTCGAATTTCGCTGGAATTAGTCCGTCGATCTCGGGGCAAAAAGAAACCAACGAAGTATTTCGGAACGTCTGGCTCGAGTATATTAGCGAAAGATCAGATAGGGTGCAGCTAAGGAGAGAGAGAGGGCAGTCCGGCGCAGAAAGAGGTTAAAAAACACACACTTTCGAGTCATTAAAGAGATCCGGAGCAAATGAACGCGGCCCCAAAAAAGGGATTTATAACCCATTTGGAAGGTTATATTTTTAATGTTTTTTCCGAACCCTGGTTCGCTTCGTGAACAAAAAAACAGCACGTTGGAAAGCCATTAGAGTTTTTAGTCTCCGTTCTCGGACTGAAGCTTTTTTTTTATAATTCAGACCGCTCTCTTTTCCTTTACCGTCTGCACTTTCCAGTCCGCCGTACCTAGAGTCGACCGACTTCGACAAAAAAAATTCGCTTGGAGAGAGAAAAAGTTTGACGGATTGTATTAGAGTGATCGCGGCGAGGTTTATGTGTATGCGATGAAATGCAATGGGGATATTGGGATGAAAATGATCGAAATAATTCGCTCTGATCCAGCCGTGCTATGGAATTCGAATTGAAGGATAGGACTGAAAGAAAACACCACGGAGAACTTATCCCCGCGCGTTTGTGGAAATATAAAGCCGATCTCTCCGGATCTTTATTAAATCCTTTCCAGACCTGCGGGGATTCCGCAATAGACTAGTTTTTTTGCGAAAACACATGGAAAATTACTGACAACGCTGATGCCTTGGTATCGAATCCTGGTGATGGAATGGGTACTTTCTTTTTGTTTATTAGATACTTTCTTTCATCTTACAGAGAGTCTAATTAATTAATAAAGGCAGGAAATTAATTAACTGGATAACTAATTTGTAACTTTTGTATGACCTTCAGACGGCAATTTCAGTTGTCGAGAAATGTGCTTTATTCCTTGATGTCCTAATAAAATATTGAATTTAGCAGTTTATTCTCTTTTGACTGAACTGTTGCCTGTGATCAATTTACATTAGGTTTATTTATAAACGTCCAGGGACGGATCTAGAAAAAAATTTTGGGGGGGTCCGGTCGAAAAATTTAAAAATAAAAGACATTTCGGCTTTCACAAAACGTGACGTTAGAATTGTGTTAGAGAAACTCGAATTTTTTTGCTAGTGATCGCTTATTAAATTGTGTGTTTATTTGCGTTATTTGAGTTTCATTTTCGAAAAATAGGGTCAAGAATAAAAAGTTTAATAAAAGTAACTGTCGATTGTGATCATAATTTATCAGAATATTTTTATATTAGATGTTAATAACACACAATATAATATTATAAAATATCGAAATGACTTATTGACTGTATATATTGATAGTATATACAGTATCTACAGATAGTCTACGGACATCCGGAGCAATCCGGAGACCATCTCCTACGGTTGAAGGATTGTGTACGGGTATTGAGATTTGAGGGAGTCTGATATTTCGGGGGGGGGGGGGTACGGATCCCCAGGACCACCCCCCTGGATCCGTCCCTCTATTAACTTATGTACTCTTCAATAATGAGTTTTTATCTATATAATTTATTCGTTCATAAAAAACTAATTCTTAAAGTAAAACACGAATTCCTTATAAAAATACTTTCAAGTAAGCCGTCATTTAAAATAACCTCATGAAATTTATCAAAAACGTTTTTCAGGTATCATAAGTTTCTTAAAAAATCCCGACGTCATTTCTTCGATAATACATGATTTGTTTTTAAATTTAATTAATATAATATTCTGTTAATCAAATTTTACTCCAGTATCTTTCTATGCAGAATAAACATGTAGTTGAATACTATAGTAGTATAGTAGTTGAATGGTACTTCTCTTCCATCCCCTTAACTAATTTTGAACGCTTCAACGGTTAGGTTTCGTCTTTTTTCAATTAACAAGCGATGTTGATAAAAGCAGGAAACTTAAGTATTTTCAAAATATTCACATAATTATTATCATAATTTATCGATATCGTACTCAACTATATTTCAAGATAAATGACGTAACCAGAATGTTATACTTTTGCATGTGCTCTATAGTATCGGACATATTTCATATTTTCCTGTGTATCTGATGATTTTTATATTGCTATCATACATAAATCAAAACAGCCGATAATAAAACAAAGACATCAAAGCATTATTTACGGGGGGCTCCGATGGTAAGAGAGAGTTGACTTATAAATACATTAACACTTTGACATGTCTTGCGTAGAGGAGGAAAATTTTCCATCGCTTCGATAAAAATATCAAAAGGTTTTCTCTTGGACAGCGTGGCATAACTTTCATCCCATCCATTTCGCTGATGTATTGCAAAAGTCGCCCTAACTTATTTGCTAAAAAGCTCAGAAAGGAAAGATAAAGAATCACTTGGCGCGATATTAAAAATATTGAAATACGTGAAGTTGCAGATAGTGCATGTGTAAACCGGTAACAGCGTGTGGGGCATGAATGAAGGACGGTTCGGAGAGAAGTTCACAGTTTTTATGTAATTGAGTTGTCTCTGAGGGACGAGTAACGAGGCGGAGGTGATCGATGGCAGTTTTCTTTTCCCGCCCCAAGGAGGCCTACGGAATAAAATAAACGGGACTATGAAAATTTAATAGAGGAGGGAGCGTGCGGAGTCGAGTAGCGTCGTTGCAGGAGACAAACGGAAATGTCGCAGTGGACGCGAAAAAGGGAGAAGGCGTAAATTTTTGCGCCTGTAAAATAGAGGACAAAGCATTAGACGGAAAAACGACCCGAAGAAACGAGGACGCGCCTCTTTTTTCGAGAGAGAGGCTATAAAATTCGTCTGGAGCATAGGGAACGGGAGCCATTGCGTATAAAATGCGCTCTCGGGTATGTTTGAACATGTGGAATTGGAGAAAGGGCTCTGTTAACTGGGAAAGTTTTTTTTTCTGCTTTGTGATAGAAAATCCATGGATCATGGATCAAGAGTTGAAAAGGTTTCGAAATTATGTACTATATTAGCGATGGATTCATAGTTACATCAGTCAAGAAAAACTGAAAGGCAAAACATCAACTACATAGCTCTCATTTACATCTGCATGATGTTTCATCATCAACAAGAAAATTGAGATATATTAGGGATGCATACGAAATAAAAATATTTTATTACTCATAATCGAGATGAGATTACGTAAAAGTTTTCAACTTCATTTCATGCTGTATCATCCCCAAAAAAATTGGGATATTTTCAAGATTTATATCACTGTTTTGGAAAGATGATATATTTCTTCCTCTACGTGTATTTAGCTACGAAATACATATTTAAGTGTTTTATATATTATCTCTTCCATAGAGACATATTTTTTGTAGCTTGTTTACTGGAATGTTTTGTACATTTATCACATTATTTGAGCATTGTAGACCACTATGGAGCTAGATAAAAAGCCTCAGGAGGACTATTATCAATCATAGCTTTATCCTCTATCTTTTAACCTTTACTTAGTGCTTATTTTACAGTTGAATAACTTTCAATGAATAGCTGAACCTTTCAAGATTCGATGAGAAGAATTTCACTTAAATAATTGCCATTTCGAGGACGTTAAAAATATCAAAATATCACAATCATCCGCGATAATGTTTATGATATTAACATCTTAAGCTAACAGAAGCTTCCATAATCTCGGAAGATTTAAATTAATTAACTCAATTTATAATTTTATGAATACAAAAGAAAAAAACTCAATTTCAAAGATAAATAAATGCATTTATTTTTGTTTAATTCGAAATATTCAAATTCCGATCTTATCTGGATTAAAAAGGCTGTGCTCCCTTTCTCTCCCTCCGTCCATGTGGAAAATAGTTTGTAATATTTAAACTTGGATTAAAACGAATGCATCCTCAAAGAGTCACCTTCACCTCCATGATCTCGAGATTAATCGTCAAATTTGGAGAGTGAATAATTAATCAAGACATTTACTCTCACTTCCAAAACTCGAAATCCGAAAAGTAAAGAGGCGAGTCACGGTGAAAGTGAAGAGGAAAAACTTGAAATTTTGATGAAATTGGGAAAAGGGAAAACCTGCAGCGAATATATCGTTTCTTTGTAACCCTTGCGTGAAGCACCTCATAGGGAATTGGAGGATGAAAGGCTGCAGAGTTAGGAGAAGGATCTTTCGGCAGAATTGGCCCATGAATTCGAAGGATTTAAAGGGATTTAAAATAATAATTAGTGCATCGATCGCGATTTAGAGAAGTTGAAAGAGTTGAGTGATTTGTAGTTTGAGAAGCAGAGTGAGGAAAAACATGTACTTATGATTAGGCTACCTGGTTGGAGACCCGAGAACGAGTTCTATATGCAGTTCAACAAGAAAAACTAGTACTTTCAACATTTACTTACATAACTTAAAATGTAATTTTGCCTAAATATCGACAGTAATTAAAATACTTCATTGCTAGGAGAGGCTACATAAAGTTATTTTCTTCGTCTAAATTTAATTGCAGTGTAGATTAATTCATTTCGTACTGTTCCAATTGATTAATGTTTTCAGTATATCAATATACATATTCATTATATGATCTGTCATGTAATTATCTTGCCAATTTTAGTTAAATAAGTTGCTCTTACAACATTTCAACTGATTCTTAAGGCCACGGCAAGATTCCATTAGTTTTGAGACATTTAATTTCGATGAATCCGACCTTTTCAATAGCACACATACATTTACATATTGGCTGTCTGACTGTATATTATCCCTTTAAACCTATTTTAATAGAAAACAAACATACCTCTGGGCTACTCTTAGATCAATAATTGATTATAGGGGAAAGTAACACATTGTTGATTAAGGTTTCAAAAACTTAATCTTAAGAAGAAAGAGTTCAAGGATGCTTTGGAATCGACAGCGCGGCTCATCTTTGTTCTCAAAAACAAAGGTTACAAACGAAGCGGAATATTGAGCGTGGCATCCGTTAAACGCTTTATAAGGGATAGGAAAAAGAAATGTGGATTAGCGAAGACCTTCAATTTTGCAGATGTTGATACAGCAAAATGAATACCGTGATATAGAGATGTGAAAACAGGAAAGTAGGCGCCGCTACAATTAACAGTTGAGATAAATTAGATTTACCCCTTCCACCAGAGATTATTTGATCTATAAATGTAATCCTAGTAATCCAAATTTTCCCGTTTGGGAAAATCCCTAATTGTTCAAAGGGCCTCGCGAATTTTATAGTACCAAAGATATCGAGGATAATAAATTTTAGATTATCGTGGCATTTAAACGTTCCAAAAGGGATATCAGGATCTGAGAAGATGATAATAGATGGACGATATCTTTCACTGGGGTAAGTTTATAGTTCTTTAAGTGCCTCTGTGGAGCCAATTGCTAGCAGTGTGAAGGTTAAGAGACCGTCTCAAATTGTAGAATTCAATAGTGATTCAATATGATTATTGCCTAACAGAAAGATATAGAATCTTCTCCAACAATGGTAATGTATAACATATAGATGTCTAATGTGCCTAGTAAAGAGAATACGCTGAAATATGAAGTATGTAGTAAAGTAAGAAAGTTATTTATATTACTCAAATAGTATTCAACTTCTATACATTCATAAGTTATCTATTTGTTCATATATGTGTTATTTTGCAGAACTTTAGACGTATCGGGAATCTACATATTTGAAAACCATTAAAAAATTTCAGTTTTTGGAACTAGAAAGTCACCATTTTTCATAAATGTAAAGGGAAAGAAATCACGATTTTGAAATTAAATCCCACTTCAACTGCTACGGAAAACTACTAAACCCATCCACTGTAATAACTACGGTTGTCTCCGTGCAATTTATGGAATATTTTCTTTAAATCATCATTAAAGAATCATTCATTATCTATTAATGTGTGAATACTTGCAAAGATTTTTGAAATTATTGCTATTAAACACCAAAAGAAAAAATGTTGAATATAAAAAAAATCTGCTAGGTATGAAACGCCCAGATATATTTATCTAATATAGTATTAAAAGATATCGAAAAAATATTTTTATTAAAAAATTTAATACGGCTAAGGTGCAAACAACTATCAACAAGATATTTTAAATATCCACTGCTATGTATGATGTAGATTAATAGAGATATGAAAAAACGAATAGTGCCGAAAGTGAAAGGATATTAAACTTTACCAATATCATTTTTCTTATTTCATGTCGCTACTTCTTGTACGACCTTGGATTGAGGTTTACGCTTTTTTGAGCAATGTTAAATTTAATTTCTATCATTATTTTCCTTCTTTCTGGTACAACTTTTGAAATTAATCTAATGAAAGGATTCACATTCTTCCTCTGTTTATAATGCAGTCTTATACTTGCATGGGTTTCCGGATAAAACAATTACTAGAAAAATTACAGGCACGTAAATAAAACATTTTATCTTTCAGATAAAGAATCCTAACTATTCCTTAATATTCCTAATTATTCCTTAATTGAACCATACATGAAGCTAAAAAAATATAGCAAAAAGTAGGACAATACTTAACTTACGGACCTTGATATATTTTTAATTTTTTACTAGGGAATATCTCAAATAAATTCAATCTCTGTTGAGCTGAGTATTCTTTTACTCAGATTCTGCATTATAAAGACTATGAATCATAAATATTATTCCGAAATATATTAATATTCGATAGTTCATGAATGAACATGCTAGTGTATGTAAAATGCCATCCATATTTGCTCAGAGATTATTTCGAGCTAAAATGGAGAAGGATTTGGGACCATTAGGATTTACTTTACAGAGAGATGTAATATCTCATGCACGACAGGAAATATATTCGCATGGGAGAGCATTGCAACCAGCATACACCACATTCCCTGGGTTCCCATGAATATGAATAGAATCACTGCGTCACCCGAGTTTCTGATACAGAAATTAAATTTGCAGTAACTAATATTCAAAGAACAAAATGCTTTTTCAGAAAGCACTTCACATCACGTCTCACAAATACTTTAGTTCTCCCTGCAATATTTGTAGAAAAATTTGTTTAAGTGTAGGCGAATGACTATTTTTGCAAAAACGGCACAGACCACAGTAACAGGATTCCTAGTGACAGTAATACCATTTTCTTATCGTACATAACCTCATCGGCCAGGAACATTATTCATTATAAACGGTAATTATTATTTATCTCATCTTTAAAAACGTACACTCGTTTATTTTAGCATTTTCGAATATCAAATGTGATTTTATAAATAAATAACGAGTAGTGTTTGTTTTGTTTGCTTTTCTTTTGCAACTGCCGATGAAATTTGGCATTGTAAGCATCGACCTAACAGAAATTTTAATTTCAATGAATTGTCGGCATGAATTACAAAATATACGCGCAAACCAAACAATCGCCTTATTTTTCTTTACTACAAATTAATTAAAATGTGGGCAAACCTATATGTCCGCATGACTTGGGATGGATGGAAAGAGTAATAGTAAATACAAATTCAAATAATGAGAGCTGCAGATATTAATGTTGTTTGATATATGTGTTTATTGAAAAGATGATGCATCAATAGAGAATTTTTATGAAATGTTTTGCATAAAATATCACAAATTAAAGCTATTTATTCCTCAAAATTAGTAAAACTTTCAGCCAGTTCTTTCCCTTTGTTTTTTTTTGGATATTTATATAAAAGTAAAATGTACGGGCCGGAATCTGTTTGAGAGACATGGCCTAGCCATATATATATATATATATATATATATATATATATATATATATATATATATATATATATATATATATATTCATGAATCTTAATGCTCAGGAATAAAAAATTAACTTTTTATAATAATGCGCTTGCAGGGGTTGTGATTCATAACATTTGGTTGCGATAATCCAAATTCAGACTATTTGCCGACGATTACATACTCCACAGACGCATAACGGAAGTTCTTCTGCAAAATTACCTAAAAAAACTATCCGAGTCGACTAAATTAAACGGGATGGAAATTAACGTTGGAAAATGTTAACACATTAAGTTCTCCAGAAAAATGTCTCATGCACTGTATAATTATTTAATAAATGATGAAATCATTCAAGTCGTATCTGATAGAAAATATTTAGGTACCAAGCTAACCGAAAATCTTTAATGGGAAGGGCACGTTAAGGATATCGTTGCGAAGGGTTATAGGAATCTCCATTTCGTAATGAGAAACCCTAAGCGGAGTGGGAAGGGTGTCAGGGAAAGAGCGTACAAATCCCTCATCCGGCTGGTTATAGAATATGTAACGAGCGTTTGGGATCCCAACGAAACGGGCCTTATTAAGAAACTCGAAGGCGTGCAAAGAAAGGCAGCTAGGTACGTAGTCGGCAAATACGGGAAAACCGGAAGTGGAACTGAGATGCTAAACCATTTGAAGTGGGAATCACTAGAGTCGAGATGAAGACGTTTAGATTAGCTGGGATTTACAAATCATTGAACTCAGAAGAGAACTAGGATGAACTACGTGGCAGATTTGAACTTCCAAATTATGTAGGACGCGGCAACCATAGTTTTAAAATCAAGGAACGTGAGCAGAAAACAGACGTAGCAAAATACTCTTTCACTAATAGGGGAATTAGTGAATGGAACGCTTTACCTGGTCAAATTCTCATGCCAATGCCTAAAAATGTGAAAATTTTCAAAAACAAGCTAAAGTTAAACTGTATGTCATAGTGTAGTTCACGGCTATCTACTCTATATTATTATCTCGAATTGTATTTTTTATATTCATTTAGTCTATTCATATGTATGCGACTATGTGGATAATTTACCATGTAATGTATTATTTTAGTTAAATGATAGATCATATTTATGTATGATGCATCTTATGTACCTATATGTAAAGTGTAATTTAATTGTACAGCCTACGGGAGGTTTTTGGAGGGATTTCTCTCCCGTCTTTGGGCAAATGCCAGGCTTAAATTCATTTTTATGCTCCCCTTAATCGTTGCCATCTAACCAGAAGGTCACCTTGCTATGACATCTTAAATAAATAAATAAATAATAAACATTTCGGAAAAAATGCCGAAAAACTCATCGTATACCGGAATAGATGTTACCCGAAAATTCTATTAAAAATACTTGAATTACTGTAATTCTCTGTTTACGATCTGCTCAAAATATCTATAAATATAACGCATCTAAGTAGAGTAGCGTTTAATTATAGTTATGTGATATATAGTGATAATGATTTATGGCTCTTTCAATCACTGCTTAGGAAGTGAAGTCATCATTTTAAGTTTGAAATAAGGAATTATCACATATTGATGACTTTTAAAAGCAAATGAGCTATTACTAAATATAAGACTTTTTTAATGATAAATTACTATTTCATGCGTATCTGTGCCCAAAGGAGAAACATCGAATTCTCTCAATTTATCTTAACAAAGTTGTTCATCTTGCTTGTTTGGACCGCACCATTTTTACACTTGTAAGCTTTTCCATTACAGGAGGGTAGAATATATTTCTCTTCGATCCAAATATTAACATCTCTAATAGAATATTCATATACAAAACAAAGCTTTCATTAAGCTTGTAAATCACATGTGAGACATATGTTTACGATAGATATCAATAATATACAATTTACGGACAAATATTCACACAAAAAGGTAAAAAATAATGAACAGTACCCTTTACTCCAAAAAGTAGATAATTAATAGACAGGTAAGAAGACATAATGCTAATAAGGGTAAATGGATGAGAGCGATCAGCCATTAAAATTAATTCGTAAGCTGAAAATATCGAAAAAAATTGCGATGCCTTAATTTTTCATCGACCTAGTTCTATCACCCTCCACTACAAATCACTAGCCTCGAATCATTTCGAAGCTAGCCTCGCAATCGTCCCTGACCCGCCACACGCTATACATCTGCCCTACGAACCCAAAACCCTCCCTTAAACAACCCTTCTCCTCCCAATCCCAAGCGCATCTATGCCAACTCCAGGCTCTCGCTGAAGCATTGTGTCCCTCGTATTTAGCTTTTACGCTAGTCTTTCCGATGATTTATCCTTGCACTCTACGATATTTCTCAATATATATTATACGGTATGTTCCTGTTGCAAAATAAAATACCCCATCCGTAATATTAACCTTTCATTTATGCCACCAACAATTTCATTAATATTACCGAATAAATATTGAATTTAAGCTTTCAGATCTGAACACTTAGAAAAAATTGGAGAAGTGATAAAAATATTTAGTGTAACCAGACGATAATTTGATGCAGCAAAAACGGCCTTTTGATGTTAGGAAAGAAATTATAAAGATACTCAATATCATATAAATTTAGCGAATGCGCATAATGAATATGTATTTTTAATATTGTTATAATATCATTCTAGCTCTTTTATCCTTCGCCATTTTCTTCACAACTTAAGAAATTGAATATTTCAATTTTGACGACGTAAACCCTCGCAATCGCATTCCTAATTCAGATCGATGTATATTCAGATATACATCTACAAAAGAACTGTTTGCTAGATAATTTAATCGGTTGAATTACATGGGAATAATTACGATTTAATAAGCGAAATTTGGAATATTGTCGACCAATTCTTCTGAAAATATTTTTCGACCAAAATATAGATTCAAAAATATAATTGATCATGAAATCACTATTCAGATTTCCTTTTTTAGAAAGGAGGATAACGTTGTAAGCAATTTTCATCCATTTTCGTTGTCGTTATCGCGTAAAATTCCAGTGTCGATAAATAGCATGCGTGTGATTAAATTGATACCTGAGAGGATAACGTAACACGGTAAAATACATTCTATCAAGAGCATTTGCAGTGGATCAATTCCATGGATTTCACGGTCTCTGATCCCTGGATACAGAGAGCTATTTCGCCTCATTCCTTCGCATCCTCAAGACTCGGAGATGGGATTTATTACGAAACGAATCCGTAGCGATTCCCTCCTTTAATCCCCTATCAAAGCGGCGGCCCCAACAAGTGTACTCCGGAAAACATTTCGATTCGGAAAAACACTTTAATCCTTTTCCCAATTGGAAAAAAGAGAGGGAGTGGAATTCATCGTGTAACTGGCCTTTGTTGGGAATCGGGCTTTCTTTCCCAGTCATCTCTACAGCCTCTCCGAATTCCGTCCTCATGCCCCACGGGTTCTTTGCGGTGTTGGACCCACTTGTTGAAAGGTGACAACAGGTTCAAATGGAGTATGGAAGTGGTACCACAACCACATGGAGTGCTCAAGTGAACGAAGCCACATAATAGGTTGGCCTGCACAGATTTCCGGAGGCTTAGAGCGGCGCTGTATGTACCGTATTGCACGAATGGAGCTTCCACCTGATATTCTACGATTGCCAGCCTCGAGCGATTTCAAATGATCGTCCAGTGCCATAGAAACGGAGGCGATTACAGCGCTTTTCAACATCCATCCTATTGCTGAATGCGCTTTGTTTCTCGTTTTGGCATCTAAGCCGCCAGCAATTCTAGAAAATATACGTTCAGCATAATTCGCTGGCTCGTAATACAACGATAGATGCCGGCGAACTGTAAAGATACGCATGGTAGTGTTCTCACGACTCTTAATGATAATTTCAGTTGCAGTGATTGTATTTTAGTTAGTTAGTTAGCTTTGGAAATGCAAATTCAATTAGTAGGATTACTTTGGCTGCCATTTACAAGTTATATTAAAGTGCATAAGTAGTAGTAAGTGCGTAAAGAAGAAAATCATAGAAGGTAAAGAATTTCTGGCACGCCACTGATGAGATGATTAATTTGAAAACATAATTGAACTTTTCAATCTAAAACTTTTTAGATTACTATCCCTTTGTAGTTTAGACTAATCATGGCCTAATTTCATGTCATCAACGGAATCAATGTCCGTAAATTAATCTGGAAAGGCGTAGAGTGTAGAGTCGGTACCTAAATAATAATATCCAAGCAGTAATAAAAACAATTTCCCAAAAAACTGTAATTTGTTTCACTTCAGAGTACATACAAAAAATATATTTCAACGGATATTATAGGAGATGGACAAGTTTTTTCGTGTAAGTAGATTAAACATGGGACATTGGGCATTGGAATTGAGCTTTCTTAGTTGAGATGAGGTTTCAGAATCAAACTTTTTCTTATCGAAGGTTGCCTCCCTGATTCATAGATAGACAATCAAAGAATAAATTTTAACAAAGACTCATCACTAATTCAAAGAGTGATATCAGTCATACATAAAGAGGAATTTAAGAGGTTGATGTAGGAAGCCCAACCTCTGGAATCAGAAGAAAAAGTAGAACCTGAAAATAATTGTGAAAGGTAATGGACGAAAGTTCTTTATCACCACGTCAGCAAGAAAGGCGCTCTATCCTATGCAAACCTAAACTTGAAGGATTTAGGAGGTAGTGAGAGGAAAAAGAATTAGGGCCGCCTGGGTTTATACGCGAAGAAAAATGGGCTGGGAGCCTTATCGAATCGAAAATGGCATGCCTTGAAAATTAAGAGGAAATTGATACAAATAGCCACTTGTGGGGTGGGGTGGAGTGGGATAGAAAAAATATTTTTGTAACGTAGAAGAAATGGAATATATTAAATGGAGGAGAAAGCGCCATATTTAATAAAAATACTAACATTTTCATTAAGCTAATTGGAAAATGAAATGTAAACTCGAAAGTCAAATACGTCAACCTTGAACATAGAGACAGTTTATTTCCAATTTCAAATGTAAAAATAAGGTTAGAAACTGTGAGGGACTGAAAAATAAAGATGTGCGCTTATGCGCTCGTAAATTGCACAGAAAATTGGCGACTCAATGATGTGGAATGAAGTGAGGGTAACGTTGATAAAATATAGGAATTCGGAGGGAAAGCAAAGAAAGAGGCGAAGAAGACTCTCTCGAGTGCTGCCATCTGTCCAAAAGAAGTTGAATAAACATTCTGCGGATGCGGGGGACAAATATTGTGATAACAGCGACTGTCATTTACTAAAGGTAAATATAAACAATTTCCATAGAGATTTAAATATCGCAACATCGATTTTATATAAAATAGTTTATTCGATTCCAAAAGTGCACGTGAATTCCCACTGATTTCAATTTCTCATCTGTCAAAGCATTAATTCGAGGAAAATTAAGAAAGAACCAATCGGATTTGAAGGCGGAGTAAACGTCCTCTGGTGAAGGTCAGACTCGAAGCTCGACTTTCGCACGACAGCCTCGAATTGGAATTTCCTCACGAAAGACTTCCCGCTATTCGAAGAGAATTTCAATTTTTTAGCTAGGAAATAAAAAAAGGCAATCTTATCCCATTCGGCGGATAACCTGAATCGAAATCTGCAACGCCCTATCACGAAATGCATTATCATAATTGATAGAGAGAATGAAAAGTTCTTACGTCCCCCTCCATGGAGCCTCTGCTACTTAATGCGTCTAAACATTTCAATCGATCTGCAAAGGTAAATAGCAAATATGGCGTATGTTCCTACTCTGTAGGTTTCCATAGTGTCCGATAGGTACTTTTGATATAAATTTTATGTTTTATTGTGATTTTTTAAATTAATTACACGTACCTTATAGAAACAGATAGGCAAAGCAAACAAGTTTAGAAAAATATGATAACCAATGATAAAAATAAGGTAATTTTTATCATTAAAAATTTATAAAACATACAAATAAATCCGCACAAAGACATTTATATTCATTCTCAATTCAATAAAATAATTTGAAAGCAGGCAACGAAGTTAGTAGAAATTTGACATGGAAAACTCCATGTTTCGATTGACTATGTCAATAATTTTCTGTTGGTAAACAATAAATGAAATTCTAAATGAGAAATTCTACGACGAATATTAAATTGTCAAAATGACAGCACTCTATTATTAAGGAATAAAGGGGTTATCTTTGTACATTTGAAATGATATATTCATCTGAAAAAACCATGAGGAAAATACAAGGCTAGCTCCACAATGCCCGCAACAGCCTACCTCGAAACCCTCGACCGCCTGAGCGTATTGATTACTTCTAATAATGGAAACCGCAAAGTAAAAGAAACGAACAAATAAGCAGCTAGTCATAAATTAGCAGTAAAAGCAACCAAGGGTTTCTGGATAATTAGGAGCAGTGGATACTAACTTTGATTTACAACGTATCTTGTAAAGTTTCCAAGAATACATCATTATCCATTAAACCTTTAGAAGCTCTGGCAATCATTCTCGAAGGATACTTACTAAACTCAAACATTGAAAATAAAATTGAAGGTAAAAACGTCCCTCCCGTTCCCTATTTACTTCAGAGTAAATTTATTCTAGGTTCGGCGGTAGTTCAGCATCTTATCTCAGCTCCGTCTCTTCTAAGAAGGACTTCTTTTCATATCGTCTTTATTTCAAACCATCATTTGATGACATAGTTGTCTAGAGGTACTGTCTTTCCATATGCACACTTCCTGATTACTAATCCTCCCGCACCATTTCGCTAAAAGAAGATAAGGGTGCTCGAAAAATTAATTATGTTAACTCAATCAAACCTTTGCGAAGGGAGAAAATTAACGTCGGGGGAGTTGGAGAGACAATCGTTGCATGAAAATGATTAGAAAAGGGAGTGGGGGATGGGGGAAATAAGTAAACAGCCCCTGGGTTATTCTGATAAAGTTATAATCAGAAAACGCGAGAGAAAATTGACGGCGAGGGAAAGAGAATGAAACTGACGAGATCTGGAGCGATGGGAAAGCAAAGACGGGAAAAGAAAAACACACAAAGAAAGAGAAATAAGGCAGCCCAAATATTGAGAGTGATATAGAGAAAAATGGCTTTCGACTTATCAAATTGAAAAAGAAGATATCGGAGAGAAAAATGGATAGAAATAGGGAATATTTGCAACGTAAAGGAATGGAAAAAAGAAAACTTTTAAAAGCGGTGAAAAATACACTATTACAACCTAAAGTAAAAATGACGTTAGCTCGATGTATCTGTGTGTATGCTTTAAATGGCGAGTTCAGCTAAAAAAGTTGAAGGATTAATGTTGTAACAAACGTGTGAAAAGTTAAAAAATTATCGACATTTTTACTTTACTTCCAGTGTCACTAAAACATTTTTCACATGCGACGACATAAAACTAATTCCTCATCACATCTATTGTATTTATGAGGGATAAGATTTTTCATTTAAAAATTCTGAGGGGGGATACATCACGCCTGGAGGAAAAATACTCACGAAGATAAGCTCCAGAATAAAAACGTATTCCACGGAAGTAGTAGAAAGAGGAGGGAGAGAGAGATTAAGGAAGAAAATTGAGATACGAGAGAGATGAAGGATAAATGGAACAACGTGCAAAAAAGAAAACACGCATAACACAAGGGGATGGATAAGGGATTGAAGAGAAGAGATATATAGTTGGGAAAATGGAAAGAGAGGGAGTTCCCAGACGCGGCAGACAGAAAGGAGAGAGAAAGAGTGGGAGAGAAAGGAGGAATCGAGTAGTTACTGGTCTAGGAGACATTGGGAGAGGGGAAGAGGGTGGAAAGACCCCAGGGGAGGGGAGAGCGTCGCAGTGCGGACATAGCGAGGGGGCGCCGACAACAGGAGTAAAGGTGGGGAGGGAATGGGTTAGCCCCCCTGAAGGGAGAAACGCGAGAGATAAAACACATAGGGGCGGTAGGTGATAGAAAACCATTAGGGAGGCAAACAGGAGGGGGTGTAATATGGCGGAGCGGTTTTGCAGCATAAGTTAGGGAAAAGTAAAGGGAAGATCAACCTTCCCAGACGTCTGCAGTCGTGCAGACTGCATGGGAAGCTGCGAGAAAGGAAGAAAGGGTGTGAAATGGCAGGGGAGCTAATTTTGGAGTGGGAGCAATAGGAGGTTTTATCCCCCCGAGAATAGGGAAGTACGTGAAGGGTTTTCCCTCTTATTTTTCTTCGACGAAAATGTGAGGTGTATGTGCCGGGTGGGGGCGAAGAGAGTGGATCCATCTAGTCTCAAAAAAAGGCTGGTGGGAGGAAGGTAGCATGGGTGGATGGGGTGGGAGGATAGATCGGTGAAATAAAGATCGCGATAAGAGAGTTTGCGATCTTTTTGGGAGGAAATAGTTTTAGGGCGAGCGAGAGAAGGATGCGCGCGGGAGAGAGGAAATATCGGTAAAGTGGGGAAAAATCTTAATGGCGTGGAAGTGACGTTGAAGAATCCGAGCCGAGGTAATGTGGTACGTCTCTCTACGCGTCGAATTTGGCTAATTAGGAGGGAATCGATCCGAGGGAAATATTTGGGAAGGCGAGCCATAATCCGAGGGCGAGGGAGTCAATCTGCCCGCAGATGATTTGCGAGAGCTTCGAGAAAAGCAGAACTCGGCCGTAATTGGAACCAGAGTTTTAAATTTCCCGATGAAAACTCGCTGATGCAGCTGCTGTTTCCATTATTTTTCGCGAGATACTTTTTATCTGCCCGTCCTTGATCATGGATATACCTCAAATTAGGGACGCCAGTCGATGGGAGAGTTTCGAAATTTTCGGGCGATCTGAAGTTTCCATTCAGAAGCTAGTTACGTAACGGGATTTCAAAATTCGAAGTTTTGAGGATATCCAGCAAGGTTTTCGGAAGGGAATTCATATATCTTAGATTTTTACGAATATTCGGAATTGAAAAATAAATACTTCCGAAATTCCATTAGGAATGGTGAATTTAAGTGACAGTAAATACAGAGATTGAAAATCTTGAGACATTTGTGAAATCTTATGATTAGTGAACAAAAAAATCAGGGTATCTACTTTAGTTGAGAGAACTGCTATATTTGCAAATAAGTGAGGCATAAAATTTATATCAGTACTCATTTCCCAAAAAGTTGGAAAAATTAGATCCCTGCATAATGGCAGCTAGCCAAATATCTTTTGAGTTCAGAAGTTATTAATTTTGCTTCTTAGGATCAATACCTAGGGTTAAAAAAGGAATTCACAGGTATATTCGTGCTTTAAATTTCATTTATTTTAGCAGCAACCAAGCTTAGCGTTTGGAAGAACAAAATCTCTCGATAACATGTTTGCTCCCCTAGGGCTTCAAATCAATCCTTATTTTAAAGTTAATCTGTTTATTATAACTCGCACATAAAAATTTCTTTGTGTGTTATTTCTATTTCAACGTCCTTTTATTGGGATGCTGTCCTATACAATTTTTTCGAGCAGATATAACCATGTGGGATTATTGTGGGGCATCAATATAGTATTTATTTTATAATTTGCATAGCATATTTTAAGTCTGTCGCCCGGGAATGTTGATTGATAAAATACGATTGCTAATACTTCAAAAATAGTGAGAGATCTGATGAAAAAATCTTTTCTTAAAACTTTATTGAGTATACGCTTTTTCAACTCTTTGCAATTGGCAATGTGTAGCTCAATGGGCTTCGAGCCAGTCTATCGTGATCTACCAGTCGGTCGTGTGCTCTGTTTTCTTTGATCTTGATTATTCTCTCACTTTCTTGCATGTACTTTAAGCGATTGTTAAGCATAATTTCGACTTTACCAAAAAAAATTAGTCGTCTTTTAGCTGCGGAAAAATTTCTTGATAAATATATACCATATTCGAGATCAAATTTTATTCTTTTGATTCCTACAGAAAATTTGATGTTTTAATTTTGAAATTATTACCTATTGATATGTTTATATTTTGATACACAAACTTTTAAATATTTAACAAAAGGAAGAAATTAGAATAAAAGGGTATATTTGAATTACCTCCTGTTCATTAGTGTTATGCAAGGTCGGTATAGTAAAATAGTAGCTTGCATGCACAAAATGTTTGAACTGCACTGATATCAGGTCTCAACAGTGATCGATAATTAGGACCTTTACACCTGCAACCTTTCATCCTTCTCAATTTAGAATTACGAGGGGCCATTGTGGCACCAACTGTGACAGCCACTTCAACAAGTTTAGAAAATGATAAACTGCGAGTAAATTGGATGACACCTGACCCCCAATATGTAAACACTCAGCTGTGCAAACCTTTAGAGTCAGCCTTCTTCGAGTGCCATCCTCGGCCGAGGTTATGAAATCCTTTCGAGACCATTTTCCACCACACGCTCCTCGTCTCTCCTCAGAAATCCGTTTGGAGCGACTCCGTCCATCTGCCATCCAGACAAACGCACGCACGCACCTTGTTACGGAATGTTCCAGAAATAGAACCGATGGAAGGCAGCGGCCAAGCGCGGATCGGATAAAAGAAATAAAAAGGGATTGCATAAGTGGGGCGATCAGAGCGACCCCGTGCCACGAATCCTCGGCGTCTTTTGAAGATGAGAATCCAAAAAATGTTCGGGGCGGCCTTTGCAAGGACGGCAAAGGGGCAGTTAGGCATAACAGCTAAAGAGGGTGGGACGAAATGCATGCGATGGCATACGCCCTTCCTCAATTAGATGAGATCACGCCTCGCTTGGCACGTTCGGTAGGCTCGTCTCTTAAATGCCACACTTTTCTGCTTCTCTGACTCTTTTTGCCCCGTCCCCGATAACGGATGGCGATCACGCACGCTGTGCTCTAATAATACGAGAAATGCTGCGGTGTGTACCACTGGGCAGGTCCCGTTGAAATGAAGTGGCAATAGGCCGAAAGGATCGTGTTCTTCGGAAATGTAGTTTTTCGAATGAAGAAGGTAGTTGAAGGCAAGTAATAGTGTATTCATCTGCCTTCTCTGTGGGTTTTTGTTGCCTGTTCCTTTCACTATAAAATGCTTTCTTTCTATCTCTTCTCGGCCTTTTTTACCGTTCTATTCTTCCACTCGCTTTGTTGTCTCTACTTATAGTAGCTTTTCCATTACTGTCCATTCTGTCGTTGTGCCTTTCCTCTCCCTTCTATGTTAACCAATCACCAATCATTTCAATATTACAATCCTATCTTACGTTCTCAACATTGTCTCTATCTCTCAGCGCTATTTCCTAGGATAATCCGTTCAGAAGCCACTTAAGTGGATACTAATCCGATATCCCTTCAAATGTTCAATTTCTAAAATTATTTTGACAAATATTAGGTCTAGAAATAGTTTACTAGGGAAGTATTTCTGTCTAATTCCCTTGCTTTTCTCTATAAATTCATTCTTTGTGATTCTATTTCAACCTGGCTTCCAACCAGTTCAGGGACTATTTACTTTGGGCATTTTTTGAGTATATACTTTATGTTTAACTCAAAAACAAAACTAATTTGGCGCATTGCTACGTATTTTGTATGAATACAGTTCGCTGTTTAGCAATTTCACCCATAAAAAGGTAATAGCATTAACAAAAACATAGAAACAGAAAAATCACACATACGACATTAAATTCATTTTTTATCCTATGCTTTAGATCAGCAACAAACCCAAGGTCGTTCAATAAAGTTATTACGTGAAAATATTTCAACCATTTTTATTCTATTTTAATCTGGTTATTTCCAATTGAAATTAAGAAGACATTGGTTTAGAGGATTATGAGTAGTTTGCTCATGGAAGAAAAAGACTGCCGGCTACGAAATAAAGCAGAATAATTCTACTAAAATTTATTCATGAAAGTCAGAGCACATCCGTGACCTACATTCGGATGAAAATATTACATGGCAAAGAGACTCAATAGTTTGGTGCGCTTTGCCCCACTATTTTCCTTACTTTTACCTAATTTTAAGCTGAATAAGTTGTCCGATATTTTGTAAAAATAAATATACCAAAATATAAAATCTATCCTGGATGTTTCTCATGCTAAAAGACGAATAATAAACAGAATAAACGCAACAGAATAATTTTTCTACTTCATCCTTCAACAGCTTCTAAGTTGGCTCGATTTGGACTACTTTTGATACGATAAAACATTTACCTTTAAAAATATTCATGTTTTACACTTAAAAACTCTTAATTTTCCAAATATGTTATAAATGATACATAGCACAGCATCGTACACATCCATCTTTTTGTGATTGACATACAAAGTTTCCACTCCCTAACTCCAAAAACATCATCATGGCCAGTTTAGATTCTATCTCACTGTGAGATACCTCAGCCTCGTTAATTACGGGGTGCCACAAAAACCCGTTTGGTGCTTTCAGAGCTACCTTGATGTGGGACTAATTTGATGGAAAATGCAGATATATAAGTTAAATAATTGTGTAAAAACTTTGCATTTCATTTTGCAATATCTTCGGTATAAACTATTGATTAATGAACAAGTACTTTTGATTACGCTTTCATTATATCGTTTATATAAGTAAAATTCCTGTTCGTTTATTATAATGGTGAAAAATGAAATTTACCATAATAAGTCTTAATTCAAATTCATGGACAGTGTATCATACAGAGGTAAGAGCACTATTACATTTTGTCTTAGAGATTTGCATGGTTTTTACCATCTCGTCGATTTAAATTAAATAAAAGTTTTTTTTTTTCAAACAATCAGCTGACAGCTCAGGAAAATATCATAAGTAATTTAATTTAGAAAAAAATGAATAGAGCACAATTCAAAAAATTTCTATTGAAATGTAAATCGAGAAAATCTAAATATAGTTCATCAAATGAAAATTTTAAATTTTGGCATTAGTGAAGTATTTTTAAAGGTAAAGGATGAGCCATTTTTTATGATTTATTCGTTAAAGTTCAGTGATTTCTACTGAGATCATATATCTATTCATCATATTTGTCGACGTGATTCCCGGTGGGAGACAATGTGTGAAATTACCTAAGCTGTCGAAGCACTTTTAACAATACTACTATTTGTCGACGTTAGCAAAACTGTTAGATTTAATAATGTTAGATTAATTAATTAATTAGTTAGATTAAATAAATGGATCATGTTGGATGTTGAACGAACTGCAGAATTCCTGCTTCTATAGCAGTACCTTCCTTTTAAGCCACCTTTAATAAACACTCTATCGTATTATACTCCAACAAAATCATGAAATCTGCACTCAAACCATTATTGGCTTGCTTATCAAAAGACTAACATACTTCGGCACTTGTTGTAATAACACAAAGAAACGAAATTGTAGTTGAAGAGTTAAAAATGTATTCATAGCAGAGCGTATTTTATGCATTAGACCAAAAGTATAAGGTATTAGAAAATGTACGGAAAAGATCATGGAAAGTATTACTTTCGATAAGGGGCGATTACAACCGATCAAATTTGAATCTATGTTAATGATTCAAAGTTTAACTAAATATTGTAGCAATGAATCAAACTCATGTTCATGACATTTAGAAATGAAAACTTATCTAAAATTTTTCTCTCTATCCTGTTCTTTCCTTGGAATTTATTTTTGTAACCCCTGCAAATTTGCGGTCCTCGTCAGCCGCCATTATCGGTAGAGACCGCTGTTTACTCGGTGATTTAATTTACACGTCGCAGAAAAATCTGAATTCTTGAGAGGAAGAGATTTCAGGATTAGCTCTCGTCCGTTGTGAAATGCAATTTGGGTCCGGTATCCCGAGTGGCTAGCAATGAAGCGCCACTGTAACCAAAGGAGCGGCGATGCCGCCTTTTGCCGCACCTTTCCCTCTTTGGTAGAGAGAAGAAATGGAGCTGTGATCGGAATTCTGAGCAGGACGTCGAACAAGAAGGTAGTCTAGTAGTAGAGGATTACAGAAGAACCGAAGGCAGACGACCGAGCTAATAGAGTTATTGATAAGAGAAAGTGGTAGTAAAAACTGAAAGGGAGGAGAAAGTGTAAGACATGTGAAAGACAGGGAGCGTAAATAATAAATGGAAGGGAAAGGAGGAAGAGAAATTGGAGAACGACTCCACTGCCGGCTATGTAGACTCCTCTAAAAGTTTCGTCTTATATTTAATACATAAGTATGAAAGGATAGAGTGATTGCGGACAGAGATGAAAAAAGAAATAAAAGAGAATAGAAAAATAAATGGAAAGAAGAAAAGGAAGTTTAAACAGTACGAAATGTAGTATACAATATATAAAAGGATGAAGAAATAAAATCAAACTGGGTAAATGATATTTGTTGAAATTCCGTAATATATGATGGTTTATTGATAAAAAAAACGCCTGATATTGATCTGATAATAAGGTACGCTCGCCGAAACCTGTCGTGTTTATATTTAGCCTCCGCGGAATTGTAGAAATTTTATAATTTTATTGAGTTTCGTCGATAAATCATCGTATATAGGGCGTAGAAATATGAAATAGAATTATGCGATGCAAAGAGAAAACTTTAAAAAGGAGGCGAATGGGGGAGAGAAAGCAATATGAATGAAAATCAGGGTTATGAAAGTAAAGAAAATCAAAGCAAAAAAACGATAAGAAGAACATGAAAACGGAAGGATATATAATGTGAAGGATAAGCAATGTAAGTCAAATTTGAACCCAAGAACGAGAAGCAATGGTGAAAGAAAATGTAGAAGTTAAAAGAGCAAATTGAGTAGCAAGATAGTAAAGAAATAGAAGCAGCAGAAGAGTTGTAGGTTGCACAAAAAATTAGGAAAAATTGTATCCTTAAAAGAACACGTAAACAACAAATGACACTCCGTGGTTAAAGGGAGTAAATTAAAGCAGGAAGCTAGTGAGAACGAGAGATAAGAAAACAAACTAAGAGGGAAGGAAATGAATAGGGAAAAGAAAACACAGGAAATTGAAAGCAGGGAAGGATGTTGGGAATTGGTAGAAGATTAAATGAGAGAGTAGGAAATAGAAAGAGAAGAGCACCCCTTAAAAAGGAGGAATGGGGAGTTGGGAGGAAACTAAAGAGAGAGAGAGGAATGCTAGAGAAGAGTCTTCGCTGTGGGGAATCGAGAGAGAAAGGGAAAGAGAAGAGGTCTCGGGAGAGAGGCCTCATCGGCTTGTCTCTATCAGAAGGGAAAACACGTCCCGGTGAGAAAGGAAGGCTATCCCCGAAGCAGGTGTCTGAAGTCGTCCTATGCCTCGGAGGTAGCGCCCGTCGAAGCTGCGGACTTGTCAATTAGTGGCCATCAAGAGCAAAATGACTGCAGAGGAATGTCTCGAAGGTTTCCACCGAGAGAAAAAGATCGCGAGCAATAGCAGAAGAATTGGAACGATAGATAGCCTCTTACTCCGGAAGAAAGATGACAAAGTTCCGTTTCTAGGAACGGAACGAAAGCTAATAAAAGAAAAACAACGAAAATTACTATATTTATCTCATAATGTGGACATGTACTCAGAATTTCTCGATCAAAGAGTGATTCCATCAAGGTGGAACTTTCTTCTTGCTCGAAAACTCTTTGAAAATTTCATTTAAACTACGTTCGAGTAGAGCATGATATTCAAAGATAGATAGATAGTATGTATCGGAATATTGAGGATCTTTTAGGTAATATAGCAACTGACTCGTAAGAAAATAAACTGTTGAGATAGCCTGATAAACAGCCATTGATCTCATTTATCGAGCCACTATTATCAACGAAACATTAAGGAGAAAAGAATAATTCAGGAAGATATTAAGCAGAACTTATTCATGATGAAATTCAAATGAAGGAAACAAACTTCCTTCTTTAACATTCTTTTCAGCCAACTCATCCGTTGACGCTGGAGTTTTTTTTTTTCAAGGTTCATAATCAATCATGACCATGATAGATTTCTCTTTCTCAACCCATTATTAACGATGATGAATTGACATTAAACCGTATTTATGGTAAATGCTTTCCAAGAGTTTCTTTCCTTTCATGTAAATTACAAGAACAATACAAATGGAAAACTATTGCATATAAACATGTTTACAGTAACAATTATTGAAGTACGGATATAATTCAAAATACGATAGGTGTCGTTGCTTAATTACATTATCTGGTGGGAAAAAAAAAAAATATATATATATATATATATATATATATATATATATATATATATATATATATATATATATATATATATATATATATATATATATATAACATAAATCCAAATCGTTCGAAAGAGTTGAAGAGAAGTGTCAGAGGAGGAGAGAAGATTGAATCAGAATTGCTAAAGTCAAAAATAGTTTCATCTGTTTTTAAAAGACATTACGGCTTAAACGTTCTATGAAGAATTAATAACATCTATTTAAGCTTCATATAGAGGAAAATATAATCCACAAGGAGACATAAAAGTGACATTTTGATGAAATACGCTTGAGTTAAACAAGGAATTGTCAACCACCAAACCTAATCATAGAAAGGTAATCTGGATGATAGGAGAAGAAGATTTGACCCATATTAACATTTTAAATTACCACCAAGGAAATACCTATGCAAGATTTTAGGAGCGGAATTTTTTCGAATGAAAAATAATACAAAAACTTGAGAGCATAATAAGGAATGCTTCAAACGGAAAGTATATTCTTTCCTCCGTCACGTTTCCTAGTTCTCGGAACAAAACCCCAGCCTGTTACTTATTCTCGAAGATACTTGCAACTCCAAATTCTTTCCACGCGTTACATTATAGAGGAAGGGTTGTTTCAAAAAATTCTAGAAGAAACTGAAGTTTTTCGGTTTGCTCGAATTTATACCACCCGCCCATTGCGTCACATAATATCGCGAAAATCCCCACCGGACGAAATCCGTAGCACGCAGAAGAGGAGCGTCTCTCCGTGGGAGATCTTCCAAGAAGTTCTCACGTATGAGCACGGGAAATCTTCGTAATCCTTGGCCCCTTCTTACTGGCACCGCACGGGCACGAGAGATTCCCTAGGGCGGATTACCATGAGAAATGCATCGTATCCGAAACAGGCACGAACGCAGGGGAAGGAGTGGAGTAGCGGCCCTTGAGAGCTGGATGGGGGTGCGTGGAGGAGGGAAAATAGAGGAAGTGTCCTGGGCGGGGTAGAGTGGAAGGGGTGAGAGGACTCGAGGGAAACCAGAGGTATATTTTGACGAAAACACGATGCGATGCCGAAGGTAGGTCAACCGAGGGAGCCAGAAGAATGGGGTGAAAAACGGGTAGGTCGAACCTCCTGAAAATGGGATTCGCTCTTCAAAATGTATGACGAACACAACGGAAACCTCCCTCGTCGGATACAGCTTCGCCCTATTTTCGTTTCTTCGCATAATGATTTCATGAATCGTACATATCTTCAAGGAACTCAAACTTTCGCACGGGTCGAAGTACGAGATGTGTCAATAATCTCATTTTTCTGAATTGGCGCCCTATCATGTCACTGCTACATTCATAGAAATTGTATTTCATAGAGCCTGATACACTTATTTACCTTGGAAACTTAAAATTCTACTAATATTTAATGCCGTGCATAATGTCGCACCTAAAAGCCTTTACCAGGAATCAAACATGAGATCACTTTCTAAATTGGTTAAGTAGATAATTGTTTTAAGTATAAGGAAAGAAACTGAAGCAAGACTTTTTATGAATTAGATTCTTGGAAACTCGCCCAAAACCTTCTCATTCATTCGAAAATTTCTTAGGACTAAATGCTGAGAAGGATGGTTTTGCAGAATTTTTAAACCTCTAAGACTGTTTATATAATATTGAGATTAGCTGCCACCAGACTGCTGTCTAACTGCGGCAAAAATTGTAATAAATAAATAAATAAGCAACCTAACTAGTTAGGAATTGATTTTCTACACATTTAGTTACAGTTATCTTCAATACTATCACTGTTATAGAATACATTATTCAATAATAAAACTTTCCTTTCTTATATTTAATAAATAATTCACCTAAAAAATGGAGTATCCTTCGCTTGGCCTAAAACTTAGCTATAGAGAGTAAAAACCTATCAGATTCTGAGAGCTCCTCCCGAACAAGTTTATATAGACGCCTTAATTAACTTCTTCCCCGGCCCATATTTACTCTGTATAAAATAATAGAGAATGGATAGAGCATTTATATTTTCAGTGGATCATCAACCAACTAATTAATCAATGGCTTTCTAGGTAAGAACACTGAACATATTGAATGCGTGCAACAGGCAACACAAATGTGACCACACGATCACGTAGTGAGTATTTGTGACGCCTTCCAGTGACATTGGGTTTCGCAACCCTAGAATCGAGAATTCATCCTCTACTTCGTCTTCCATCGCAAAGGTGAAGCTTGTCCCAGTATGCCTGAATAAGAATGGCTATGTTGGGAATAGAGGGGATTCTTTCGGACAACGGTGGTACATACTACAAGGAGGATATTGCGACCTCAAGGTACACACGGCGAAGGATTTGGTCCCAGCGGTTGGACGTCCAAGTTTATTTTCGTTTCATTTTAGTTCGTTCGGTTTCTTCCTCATCCTTTGATCCTGACCCTTCCTTTACACCTCCGACTTGTGTTTGCGGCTCCCCGTAATGAGGTGAGTGTTTTACCGCAGAAGCGATTTGGTGGGAATCAGGGACGGCCGATCCCTCACCCAAGTCCGATAGCGGCGCTCCCTTTGCTGTTCCGTGCGAGTTGAGTTATTCGTCACGATTAGCTCCATCCCTTCCAGGGCCAAAGATTACAGTTATCAGAGGATAATCAAGAGGAAAGTTACGGGGACATTTTATGCAATAAATTTGGCCTATTCTGGCCACATTTTGTCCGAGGACGTGGAAAAATCACGGAGTGAAAGCAACGTTTTACATCCAAAATTTACAACATTATCAAGATAAAACGGCCTGCATGGTTAAAATTATAAGGCTGAATTAACGAATGGTCAATCAAATCTAGAATGTCCTAAAGGCGGCATTTCTGGACGGTTAATATTATATTTAGATATTTATAATTGTTTAAGATATACTTGGAAGAAAAAGAATTTTGTGATTACCATAAATATATTACAAAATTGCGGAAGTGGGAATTAAAACGTGCATACTTTTCTTTCCAAGTATGTCACCTTTCCATAAAGTTGAGCTTGAGCATATCAGATTTATGTATTTTCTTGTCTAAAATATCACTGCAGATATAAATTTCTAGCTACAATTATCCTCTTTATCTTAAAGATAATCAAAGCGATGCAAGTATTGCTTATCCTATGGTGAAATCCTTACGCGTTGCAGAATATATTCAAAACACTACTCTTAATTGATTTCATTTCAACTTTTGAAGTAAGCCACAAGTAGTATCTATATAAAATGCGTATTCATAAAATCGACAGCAAGGACTAAGTTCATGGAAAATTTCACACCAAAGATACGGAAGGTGTAAACTAAATAGAGTAAGGAGTCACAAACTCTACATGAAACTGAACATTCAAAACCCAACTCTCCAAACCGCTTAATCAGGAACAGGCAATCATTATCAATGTATTTGTCTCACACACACCAATCAGCTGAAATACAACCAATATTCCCTCTCAAACCGAGAGATTTCGCACACTTATCCGACGCATGCCAAGATTTGTGACGTCACTTACGCCTTCGGTATACATATTTCATGTGCATCATATCAGTAATGAAACTGAGAGGAACGGAAGCCGCAGATCATTCCTCAAAGGGAATAGGCGTCTTAGGAGACTTCCAAGGTCTAAGCCAAGGGAAGGAACTTGAGGGACGGAGACCCTGGAAAGTGCTTCGGGGATTTGGAGACCTCGAGAAGGGCAAATACTTTTATTATTTACGATGCGTCCCGGTTCCGTTTATTTGATGTGGTCTCATTTCTGCCCCTGACAACGGAAGTCGGTTAATCCATCGGCGGAAGATATACGATCCGAGGTTAAAGAGGAACCAATCTCAACCTAAGGTTACTGCGACAAAGATGGCGACTTAACTGGCTGTGAAATTCTCATTAAGGCAGAGGATAACGAGCTTGTATCGCCAGCTTCGTGTGAATGTTTGGATTTAGGCAACATATCGTTATAACTAGTTGCGGTAGTCACACCACAGAACAAAAAAGTCTACTATACGTACTAATGCGCATATAAATCGTGTTTTTCTGGAGATGGTACAGTGATTCGAAAAGAGAAATGAATAAAATTTAAAGCAAATGATTCTCTAAAGAAATTCTACATCGGAATAGGACAAGATAGAATAGATGGAGAAAGTTGATTATTCCAAACAAATTACAGATAGGAGTAGACACAATTAGCAATCGATTCCAGAATAATTATTTTAAAGAATAAGGTAGTTACACTGGATAGTATGGCTACAAATTTCTTTGGATTAAAATAAAAATGGAGTAGCCTTCGGTTATTTTTTGTAACTATAACTATATTTTGATGTGAGATAGATAGACTAAATAGAAGATAAACGTAGAAAATTCTGTAAAACTAAATATGAAACTCTGAATTTGATGGAATGTTAAACGTTTTTGGGCAACTTTTAGAAACAATGCGGTCAACGTTTAGAACATATCCGTGAGCTCCTCTATACCATGCAGACGTTACGATTATCTTTGCAGATGGAAAATTTTGATATGAATTTAATGAATAATGTATTATGGTTGAGGGCTTAAAAACTATATTCTTATTTAAAATTTTGTCTTTAAAATGCTATTTTTAGTTGGTTCATTAAAAACAAAAATACATTACCTCTGATCCATAAAACTGATAAGTGGAATTTTTTTATAGGTAAATGGCAATAAATGAAGTATTTTTCGCATTATAGATAATCTCAGGTTAACTTATTCAACGTAAATTTGAGACAATCATCGCAGGTACTCGCCAAAATAGTAAAGACAAAGTTTACGCCATGAATACATACACTGGGAATGATTACCTTCATTTGGTGTCCCAACGAATAGGTAGGTATAACACACCGATATGAAAATCAATATTTGCAAAAGGCGAGAGTTTGAGTTCGAAACTTTTGCAGGAAGTTGGCATATTCTGAAATTCGAAAATAACAAAGGAACTCTGAAATTACATTCGACTAATTATACAATGAACCGAATGCACGAGCTCGAGATATCATTTCCGAGTGGAAAACAGTAAACAGGGTGGAAATTCTATTTTCGTCTCGAAACGAAACGGGCCTCGGGGTGAAAACACGTTTCAAAACGAAGAACAAGGCCGTGAACGCGCTCTGTATCCCACCTTAAGCACCAGGTAAATCGCAAACGATGATGACGACCCGACGTTGTAAATGAGAGAGACTCCGCTTCCCGATCTTGTTTTTTCATCCCCTTCACGTGACGAAGGCGAAATGTATGCCTACTGTTTTCCGAGCCTGCAATAAAACATTCGCTGATGGGCACAAGATACATTAAAACTTTCTTCGGTACCATTCCAAAAAAATGAAGCCCAGTGAAAGTTAAATTTGCGTATTTTTAGAAAGCATTTTCGTTTTTTAAACGCAAAACGGGGAAAATTTTGAGAGGAACATAGCAGACCGAGTTTACGAGTAAAAAGTTTTTTTTCCTTCAATAAACGTAATCTAATAGTACTTTGAAAAATAAGAGACGATAAATACTCGTATTTGTGGTGGAAAAAACGTCAGACTGCATTACCAAAGCATTCAAATAACACGAAATACGGTTTGCGCGAAATATAAAAGTCAACTATATTTCGTGTAAGCCAATTACAACTGTAGAACTAAATCGGCAAATACTTTACTTTCTGCAAATAGATAAAGGTAGAAAACGTTGAAGAATGTTCTACTTACTGCCCTCACAGGTAAATTCTGATGATTTGCCCGGCTCGTATTTTTCTATTGTGATGTTGACACCTGCAAGAGAGAAAATGATGTTAGTTCGTTAGACTGAGAACACAGCAACAACCGCTTCCTTCTCCTAATGCTACTGAAATGAGCACAAAAACGGACCCACCTTGTTTAGCATTTCTAGAAATAATTAAAGTATCTTAAAAGCGAGCTCTATCAGCAAAAATGAAAGTGAGCTAGGGGCACATTAACCCATTTACTCCAAAGTTTCGAAACTGGTCCACGCTATTCCCAAATTAACACATATGGACGAAACTAATTAATTCGTGTGGAAAAGGCGAGCGTAAGCGTCGGATTCTGTAATT
The DNA here is from genome assembly GCA_947579665.1 of Sympetrum striolatum. Classification (NCBI taxonomy): domain Eukaryota; kingdom Metazoa; phylum Arthropoda; class Insecta; order Odonata; family Libellulidae; genus Sympetrum; species Sympetrum striolatum. The sequence continues at coordinate 31,184,676 of OX388341.1, forward strand.
TACCAAATTGCAAAGGAATACGTTTTCGGAGGCGGGAGCGTAATTTTTTATAATAATGAGCACAAAGTCGTGGATAATAATCCCACGTCATGCGCCATTAAATTCGGAGGCATTTCGCGACATTCCCTCCGCGACGCCCCAACCAATTAGTGAATAGCTTTGTGTGGAACCAAAACGAGACTCGCGCTGGCGGGAAAAAAGGGTACAAAACTCCGAAAAGGGGGTGGGAGTGTGGGACACAAAAGCAGACGTTGAAGACGCATTTTGAGCACGGATCTCGGACAAAAATGAGCACCTCATAAAAAAAGCTCCGACCCCGTTCGTGATGGGTACTTAAATTCTGCATCTTCTCCGACAATAATTAACCAAACCGGGAGATCGTTAAAACACCTCGATAAAAGGATGCGAAAACCGCAACGAGGAGTGGTTCGAAGGAAGTCGAAGGCAGGATGGAGGTCGTTCGAGTGGTTTGTTTCCCCCATTTCGCCCCCTACGCCTCCCGTACGTGCGTCTCCGCTAAGCGCAATCACTCGTCCTCATAATCATTAAGATCATCTTCTCTCGCATCTTTTTCTCTTCTCTAATTCTCTTTCCCTCCTCTTTCACCTTCGTCATCCTCTCGTATTCACCTAAGACGAACATCGTCTCGCATTTCCTTAACAATCTGATTTACCTTCCTGTCCTTTCTTCTACCGCTTCTTCGTTCATTTGACTTGTAGCTCACCTAATCTTCCTTTCTCTGACGTTCGTCAGCCCTTTGCCATGTCATTCTATTTTGGACGAATTATGATAGAAATATAATCGGACTCAATCCACTATTATTTGAAGCGTGAATCGAGTTTTATTAAGTTGGCTGTTATTTCCTCTCTCAATCATCTTTTTCCTTACTAGCTCATTTTAAACAGTTTCTACTTATCGATTTGCATTTCCCATCCACACGATATTTCCAAAATATCAACTTACATTTCCTTAATTCATTCATACCATACTATTCCCTTTGTTTCTTATATCTCTTTCGAGGTATTCCAAAAGTCAGCCTCACTCAATATAATTAAATTACATCCTGAAAGCAAAGGTCGATATAAAAAACCGACTGTTTAGCGTTATTTTTATCTTAATGAATAGTAAATTATTATACGAACAAAGATGAAATTAAGAACTTATTTTCTCTGCCAGGCTTGAACATTCGTATGCTTGTACTCTGCTTCCAGCAGCGGAGGTTACGCACATTTGCATTAAATAAAATTTATCTCCAAGTATCTAAATATAAAATAAAGCAGTAAATGTTTCGCAATAATCCCTATAATGTCATATGGTACTTATAGTGCATCTTATGCTGACCCGGACAAATCATAGATGTGCCCCGAGGTCTTTCAACTGTTTCCCTGACTTGTCAGACCGTCGCTGAAATTTATCTATAGAAGACGGGCAAAGAAAGAAGAGACGGAAATTGAATAAAAAATAAGTAGCCATAACATAAACGATGATATCAATGTTATGGACTAAAATTAATTAGTACATACTATTAAATAGAAGAGCAGATAGTTCTGCAGACAGTTCAACTACGGTGAACATATCTCAACTTTCCAAAAACCACAAAGGAAGTTATAAGGGATCCACGAGACATAAGGGATGTGCATAACCAAAATAAGAATCCAATCACGAAACTAATAACACCATCTCGAAAACATATCTAAACTAATCTATTCTGTGAGCTCATAACTTGTACGAATACTTGCACATCCCATTTTCTCTCGTTCACTTCTCTCGCATTCCTTCTCCTCTCCTTCTAATTCTAAGTTTTCCCAATTACGGAACGTCCTTTACATCGGATGTAAAATGGGATCGTTCTCTTCCTTTTTCTTGGGAACATCGCTTCGCAACGTGTCCCTTCCTCACTTCCGGTCCGCAGTCCCTTGTCCCCGGAAACCCCATTCGCGTTAAATTTGATGACTTAAAGGCTTCAACCCCATCTTCCCGTTCCCTCTTTCCTCTTGTTTTCATATCCTCTCTCTCTATCCACTCCGTTCCTCTCGTTCTTGTTTTCTTCAGGCCGTGGCCACGGAGATGACGTCAGCGGGCTTGAATCGATCACGCCAAGCAGAGGTCGCCTGCGCCAGCGCACTCTACACGTGTGCGAGGAACGCACGCGGACACGCGTGGAGCAGAAGAGATAAACAAGACAGAAGTAATGATTCCATAGGAGTTAAGGGTGGTCTTATCCTCCATGTCCCATGGTATGCACATTCAGAGGTTCGGTTCACTCACTTTCTTCAGGGCTCGAGACGTACGCGTGCTTGTTTTTAGGTGTCTTAAAGGCATTCCTCCCGCGTGTCTGCCCGGGAGAAAAAGGGATTTGGAGTCGGAAGGGTGACGTCAGAAAATTTGAGTTGCTAAGCCATCGAGAGATGCTTCATTTTAACGATAAAATAAAAAATATCGAAGTTTGTGGGATGCTGTAAAATATATTATAGTATTTTTCTTTGCTTATTCCTTCAACTCGAAGTATATCCCCAGCGTGATTCAAGACATTCAAACCAGGAGAGCTAGAGGAGGATCCGCGTGAAGCGATTTGAACGCCTGCACTGACTCTGACGTGAGTCCACGCGATGATCTTTAGACAAAAGCGAAAAAGAATATTTTGAAACAAAAGAAGCATAAAGCAAATGTTATGTTTTACCTATAACGCAAATGTTGCTTTCTAAGGATAGGAATCAGAACTGTATGGTAATTCATTATTTCCTTTCAGTATCGACTTAAGAGACTAGATATCAGCTCTAACTATGACATTAAATACATTCGAGTTTCAAAATCGCTGGTAAGCTCATGAAACTCAAAATGTTAAATTTTATTATAAGAGAGTGCTAATATAAAAAATAGATACACCTCTGCATTTTTCTGATTGTAAAACAAAATGTGGAAATTTTCACTTTAAAGAGAAATGAGATGGAATGGTAAATTTACTGAAGTTAATGGCTATGTTATCCTTACCCTTTACTATATGAAGGCTGAGGGATATTCTCTCCGAAATATATATTAACATATTTTATACGATTCATATCTATGAAAAGTTAAATTGTACACACTTCATGACGTTTTTCTTTACCTCTTTTAGTTTCTTTTTGTATAATTATATCATATATGATAACATAGACTACTTATTTATATTTAAAAGTCTGAGGAGTTTTAAGTAAGAATCAATACCAATTTAGCTAATTGAGACCACGTATAATTTATTTTTAGTAACCCGGTACACCTAACAACTTATTTATATTCTTGATAGAGCTCACTATGAGAGTAATTTTAATTAAACAAAACAATCCTACTTACATTTGGACAGAGAAGTTAATTTAATATAACTAATTAACTTGATTAAGAAACGCTATTTACTGCCTCTGAGCAACAAATGAAATATTTTATTTCTGTGAAAACTCCAACAATATTTGTCAGATATTCCGTGAGAAAATCCACTTGCAAAGATCGAGTAATAACTACACGCTTAGGTATACCTTAAGGCTGATGATACATTCGACTGAAATCGATTTATCGAATGATTGATTGTATTTCTATCTTGCTCAGCGATGATAACAGAGAATTGATCGTTCATTTTAATTACCTTGCCAAAATTATCTGAGCCATCATACTAGAGTAATTACACCTTCAGAAAATGAACGAATATAAAAAATATAGAGGGAAAAGAACCGATAAAATGCATCTAAAAATAGTCATAAACATTTGAAGCAGGAAAATAATTACCTTTCAATTGTTATTTAGATCGAGGAAAGTTTCCATTTTGTAAACATTCGCTACATATGCAGTTTGAATCCCGAGGCTCTACAATATTCTGCATTAAAACGAACAGTTATTAAAGAAATGCATCACATCCACACTTGAATGGAATAAAAATTGATCTTCCGCGGCAGAGGAGTTAGCGATGGATGGAGAAATAAATTAACTTCTCCGGGGAATATGGAGGATTCATCAAACTAATGAATTGAAAGGTTTCTCGGAGAGAAGCGGTTGGTGTATTTTGAGTATATGATATCAGGAATAAAAACGCCTTTCCCTTAGTTGATTTAAGAGGCATTAATGAGACTTTTCTCATAATCAAGAAGAGGGAAATTTCATTCAAGTAGAAGTAGGACAAAGCTTTCAACAAAGTGATGAAAGTTTTGAAAAACATTACCATTCTATGAGTTGAAAATATTAGAGAGAGATTATGGCAACACTTTTTTTTCCATCCACGAACAAAGGAAACATTATAATTAAAAGAAGCAATGTCCGTAATATGGCTTTTTAGAGTGATTAAAGGTACATAAATAAGGAAGTCATTCTCGAGGTTTTAGCGTTAGTGAGGCTAGATTTTTGATATAGATTAAATTTATTTTAAAATGAAAAATGGCGGCTCCCAGATAGCCAAGTGGGCGGTGATTTCTGCTTTGGTGGAAGTGGTTTCTGGTTCAACTTCTTGTGGGAGCCGATTTGCGAACTTACTTAAACATTGTTACTAGATCTCTTTGAAATATTAAATACGAGTTCTGTGCAAGTTCCCACCATTACCAAAAGGTATGAAGCTCTCTACATACCCTCAGGTCTTTAAGGTATTATTGAAGAGAAATATGGAATATCAACAAACATTCAAATACGTTGTGTTAAAAATTTGAAAGTTAGCAGTCAATACAATTGTAAAAAAACACGTGAAAACTACTTTAAGCCAATAGGATTACTTTGCTTATAGTTTAACGGATGTATGAGCTTTTAAGTATTGCTAATCTGTTCAATCATTAAAAAACAGAAAAATAACAATTTTGTATTTTTATAAGAAACAAATCCCTCTTGAATTGGGTTGTATCAACTTTTTATAGCTACTTACGAAATCGATAAAATTTTACGTAACGTAAATATTGAAACGGATTTTATGGACATAAAACCTAAGTGTCCTTTAACCAACGGAGATAACCCAATAATCTCGAGAATACCAGATCTTTCTAAATGCGATAAAGCGGTCTTAAAAAAATGAGTGTTCTCTGAAAATGGACAGAAACAAGAGAAGATAAATTTCTTTATTTGTAACTGTTTCTCTTTCCTTCTTTCCATTGAACTCTCGTTCTCTCTCTCTCTTTATCCAAGCAGTATTCAATACCCGCAGGAAAGACAAGATTCTGGCCTTTCTTGGCACTGAAAAGAAAACTTAATTACAGGTCTAGGGAAAGGATCGTTAATTAGTACACACCATCCCAATTCAACCTAGCCATTACTGTCGCCAAATTCCCTTCTCTGTGGAACTCAATTAGTTCCTCAAATTTCACTATTTTTACCTACCTCTTCCTTCATCCCAAACACCTCACTCTTCCCCGAAGACGCTTCCTACATCACAATTGTCACCTGAAAAATACCATAATGGCCCTGGCCCTAGGCCACCTGACTTTCTCCTTATCTTCTTAATAAATGTCTGCATAATTGCTCATGTATCTCTGCGTTTCATGATTAATATAAATAAATTTATAAAACAATAAAATATGACATAGTGATGAATATATAATTTTATATTAAATTTGAAATATTCAAGTTATTTTTTCAGTAAAATATCATCAAATATATCATATTGTAAGATTATTCTCATATACTCATCTATTAATTGTCTAAATCATTTATTACGACTTCTCACAGCTGTAATTTTCGTTCTGGAGTCTTGAATAAGTGGCAATATCTGAAGTTTTAACTTACTTGTAATTTTAGCTGCATAAACTTGTGTATTCGGAATATTATACCATTTAATAGGAGTTCGCAAAGAGCAATTAAGAATTATGCTCCGTATTTCCTCCTAACTACTTTGCATTCAAAATGAAGCTAACAACCCTAAAAGAGCGTGTCGATACTTTGCCATAGTTTGCCCTCATTTGGAATGTGTCTAGTGTATGGGACTATGCGGATAAAAGCTGCATAGGATAAGTAGGGAAGCTACAATTTCAAGCGATGCGTTTCGTTTAAAATAGCTGCGATAGCACAGCTAACTTAACTAAAATTTTTCTAACGAAAGGTGGGATTACTGAGTTTGAACTAAATTTGAGGCAAGATAGACATTGAAATTCTAATCAAGAAGTAATAAACTAAAAATTTTCTGGCCTAAGATAGTGGAACGCCATTTAAAACAACTAAACACAAGACAGCATTTTCCACATATTTACATTGATATAAATGGAAAACACAAAGCTTGGATTTTATTTGTTTTAAGACTGAATGCATTTTGACAAAACTAAATTGATATTACGCATTTCCTCTAAAACCTCTTCAGAAATTACCTCTGCATTCTTGGTCATATTGTTGTAAAATAAAGACAGATTTTAGGAGAAACTTTTCTAGATAGAAAGCTCTCTTTTTACTATTATGTACTGCCGCAGTATGTGAGATAATAACTGTTACCCAAATCCCAATAAAATATAACTATTCCTGCAACCCTTACTACAGCTAAGGCCTAGGATATGTACTTTAATCGAAACCATAACAAAGTCGGGCGCGAAATTTAACTTAATTCGTGCGGAGTTTCGGGTAGATGAAAGCCCAGAAAAGCTCTGGTTTACATTATGATATAGCCACGGAAGATAAAATAACCCCATTGCTCCCAATATCTCCTCATCTAAGCTTCACCAAACGTATCACGTATAAAAATTTTCCTTGGATAAATATTTGCGACGCACTTAACATGGAACCACCGAATATAGCCTTCGGATGGAATTAATTCTCCCGTTACGGCCCCAGCAATTGTGGAAGCTTTTTAGGGCGATATGGATCGAACGTAAAGCAATATACCGTGGAGATCGATTCATCGAACAGGAGGGCGCAGGGGATCTTTATACGTAAACTTTTCGGGAGAACTAGCTTATCCTTATCTTCTGTCTCCGTGCGCATAGTAACTGCACGGGGGATATATTTATCATATCGCACGTCTATCTTGGTTCCACGTGTGAGAAAGGTGAATGTTTCTACGCGTCAAATGCCGAGACGAGGAAAGGACGTCTCGAGAAAATACGCTAAGCGACACGGAACGGAAAGAAGCAAGGGAAAGAATACGGCGAAGAAGTCGTAAAATTGGATTGAGAAAGAAACGGAAAGAGAGTGAGGTGAGAATAAAAATAGGATAACGTGCGGAACGTGGCTTCCTCGAGAAAGGAGTGGTCTTTAACGGGGAACGTAGTCTATTTCTCGGAGTGGAAGGAAGGAACGCGAAGAAAAGAAGGAAATCGCCGTTAGAGAAAATCCCAAGGATTTCGAACCAAGTCTCGGCTTCTTTTTTTCATCTCTTCTGCTATCTTTACGCCCCTAACTCTTCGCATCCCCGATGGTGATTTAAAAAAGAAAGAAACACATGCAGTCGTTTTTTATCACCGCGTATATAAGGCCCATCCTCAACCATTTCTCCGCCAATCCACGGCGCCGAAAAAATACACACACAGATGGAGAAACGCGAGTTTAGAGAAGGCTGAGTTGCATCAAAAGAATTCCCGCGAGTTGATTAAGAGGTGGTGAAAAGAGGATGGGGAGGGAAGGTGCGTCGGACTGGAGAATGGATGTGGGAAATTAATTAGAAAAGGCATGCGAATGCCGTAATTTGGAGCAGTGGGTGCGACGGGTGGCATTAATTATCGCTCAAAATTACGCGTTTGATTTGATCCAACGCGTAGACATATATACACAGTATGAAAGCGGAGAATCAAATTCATAGGAAGACTTCCACCCAACTCCCTTAACCCCACCAGGTTAAACCGAGTGAAGACCATATTGGCGAAATTACCCATAAATCTTGAATTTATATAGTTTTCTCTGACGCGATAATGCCATAAGGTAATGAGTGTTTCTTAGAAGGTGGGCAGCAAAAAAGTGTATCCCGTGAGAATCTGCGTGGTTTTTTCCCTCCGTTAGCTCTTTTTAAGAACGGCTTCTAAATGTCGTACATCCGAATGAAGATAGAAATCATTTTAATGGTGGAAAAGACACTGATTGCATAAATTTTATAGTTATGGAGATTTAGGATATCGAATTTCCCTTTGAGATTTCAAAGCGGGAACACTCGAATAGTAGCCGTACTTTCTTCAATTTAAATTTTAGCAATTCATCAAGCGATTTTTCTATGAAGGCTTACAGTTTCTTTACAATAGATATATTAAAATAATTCTTCTCGTTAAAAGTCTAGCACAAATTTTAAATAAGAAAAATAGAGTGAAAAGTTTTTTTAAACTTTAGATGGAACCATTCCAGCTAACCTCCGAGTTTTTTAAAGGAAATATTATCACATTATTCCTTTTATATTCCTTGGGCAAATTGCTTTAAAATGGCTCTCTAAATAGTTACTTTAAATTTAGTTCCTACTTCGGAATTACATTGGCCCGAAATTCCGTCAGAAACGACCTTTACGGAAAAGAATCATTAAGGAAATGATATAATTATACCGAAATTTCGTTAATTTTAGATAAAACTGACTACGGAAGTACGAGATCGCGAATTCTTAATGGTAAACAAATTAATTCATAATAAATTATCCACGGTGCGACTAAGAGATTAATTATGAAACATTTTAGAGGTATCTTATTTAGAGAAGACTTACAACGAACACAAAAATATTTTCCAGAGGCATTCACTGTGAAATGACGTCTCCATAAATTTTGAGCAGCAAATTGAGGCATATCATTCCCCCAAAGACATCGTCGCGAAGAAAAGTAACTCAAATCGGATTGTTGCGAAACCCCCGTCGTCTGGGTTACACAAGCAAAATTCGAAAAAAACAAAAGCGAGGATTGATACTTCCACCCGTGGCAGTTTTCTTCGGAAGGTGCACGATTCGCCCCATCATTTACAAAGTTTCCTGGCGCGATCACGTCAACTTGATCATTACGTAAGCCCGGTCATGGCAGAAAAAGAGGCAATTTTTGTGATCGAGCGATAAAACTAACACCTATGCAAAAAGTAGATTAAAAGTATTGATGTTTGCTTCTCCGTGCCAGAATTCGTGACCGCACGGCAGAAATAACAGGATCGAATATTTTCATTTGGGACTAAATAAAAAACCCTTTTCGCGATCTTTTTCCGAGAGCTAGGAGAGATAACGATTCGAAGGAAATGCGTCGATAAGCGAGGAAAATGGGAAAGGAACGACGGCGGTGCTTCGGAGTCTGCGGTCGAATTTGATTGCGATCGAAAAAGGTCGCCGTATAAAAATCTGCCGTTTCCTTCTACGATAAAACGCTCCAAAGCTTACGGCCGTTTCCAAATGGAGATTTTAGATATGAAGAAGAATAAAAAAAATTCTCGCGAGGATTAGCCTCTCCTAAGGTAGGTGGTCTTAAGAAAAAGGGAATATAAGAAATAAATTATGGTATCACGAAAGAATTTTTGTACTTTCCACCGGTGGAAAGAAAAATTCAAACATTCGTGCTGAAATAAAAAGCGTTAAAATAAAAAATTGTAAGGCAAGGCACGAAATAAGAACAGGAGATTGTGTGTTATAAAGAACGTGACGACGTTGATGTTGAGTATAAGATTCACACAAAATATACAAAATACTTTTTTTTTCCATGACTCTCGATTGGATGACAGTATCAAAATTTACTGTTGTTCTACTTAATTAAAAATTAAATACATAAGAAAATGTATTGTACGATATAAATTTACAAAATATATATGTATAATGTTTATACGATCAAAAATAAGTACATATCCCAATTATAGTAAAAACAATTATTTTACATCGGGGTGTCAAAGGGAGGAAACTCAATATCTTAGAGGAATTTCAAATTCACCTCCACAAACGCCATAATTTCCAACTGGCCAACGAGTTTACGTTCGAAAGCAATCCCTCTCCACTCTTAATGGCATTTCTTCCCCACTCGTCCCCCCCTCCCTCCGCAAAACAATGACTACCCCTTACCATTACCCACATTTTTCTCCTTATTTCATGACTCTTTCCCTCCAAGTCTTCCTTACTCTCCCCCACTCTTTTTACTATTTAATACTTTGCTCCAGGTTTCTTACCCAGTTCTGAGGATGGCGTAATAAACGCCGAAACCGGTAAACAGAATATATATATATAAGCAACAGAAGCATATATTCATCATCCTGAATCACAACCATTAATAGATATGTCATATTTATGACTGTGAATCATACAGAGATGAGGAATGGAAGAGTTTTGAAAAAGAGCTTCCCATGACAACACTCATAAATAGATATACCCTAGACTAAATGGAATACGTCTGGCTCTGAATAAACGACCCTATTTCACAAGATAAGCCTAAAATGCCGCGGAAAGTCATTTATTCCAACATAAAAGCCAACCAGCAGTTTTTAAAACCTTTAGCAGATTTTTTTCTCGTTATGCTAACGAACTTTTTCATTTACACGTTAATAAATACCTACGGGATGGATCTAAATATGCAGCAATCCATAAAATTTTTATCACTAAATATATATTTCAGATAACCAGATTATAGTTGGAAAAAATATTAAAGCAAACTTTATATCGTAGGAAAGTTGTTTCACAGTTTTCTTCCAAATTAGGACTGAGGAGTAGGTCCTGTTATCTTGATTTGCCTGTCATTTATTGAATAAAAAAACAATGTAATTCGGCCGATTTTCGTTATTGCTTGTCCCTATCTCACTAAATAAACGATATTACAAGGAATTGGAGAAAGAACTTGATGACTCACTCACTTAATGAACATAAATCTCATTAGATGGGTGACTGTATAAATCAAATATGAAGAAGCTAAATCAACCTAACCTAAGAAGCAAATTGACTACCTAACCTATTGAAAAAATAATTTTCAAAAATCTCTATAGAAATGCAAACAAAGATCTATCATATTTGTAACAAATGTGTTATAATTCTCATAATTTCTATGCAGGGATATTAAAACATTCCAAATCCAAAACTAGGAAAACGCTTTAAATGCCTTTCTTATAACGTATCTTCTTGTTTACCATTGCAGAACTTTTGGACAGAATATCTTGTTACCAAATTTCTCCTTTTTTATCACTTTAATTTTCTTTCCATCATCGGCTACAGGACAGAGAATGTCTCCGGGCAGTAAAAGTAAAAAACGACAGGGACGATGCAGTGATGAAGATTGATGAGAGCAAAAAGTGAAGCTGTTTAAAGAAAAGAGATGATACGAGAGATACGAAGGCATTTGTCGGATACGACGGCGGGAGATGATGGACTAAGGCCGCCCATCAAAATAAATAAATAAAGATGTTTCCAAAGAATACCTCAGAAAAAAGACCGTCTTCGTTAGAAGCAGACAATAGGAAGTGGGATAAGTAATAAATACAGATAATTGCGGTGTCCTCTCCTCGGTCGACCGAAACCCTTGTCAAGGCTAATTGATCATCGCGTCCAAGTGCAAAGACACATTTCCTTAGTCCGATAAAAGGGATTCGAGACAGAAATTAAATGATTGCCTCGGAACGTGAGCTTTTGTCTTGCTTTTAAGGAGGACATATTCGTTGATGTCACGCGATTGTTGTAAGGAATAAAAAGCGAATATAAATGAACACATACCATATTAAAATTTTAATTAAGCTCCCGAGATGCAATTATTTCCTATGATATATACAAAAATACATGAACTAATGAGCAAACATCAGAGTATCTACATCTATTGCTAATTAGTAATATAAAGTACTTAGTACAAAAGTAAGAAAGATACTATTTTATAAATATCAAATTTATTGCAGAAAAAGCAAATTTTCTCTTCGAGTTCTTTTCTATCTTGCTCGCCGTTGATAAAAACTTGCCGTCAATCTTAAGATTACTCTTTTTATTGTCTTTGTTTTTTGTTTGTTTAATAATTGCTCTTCGACTTCAATAATTAATATTCCATAGCCTACAAACTTTTTCCTTCTATATTTTTGTCGGTGATAAAGTGTTTTCACGAAAGTAGATTCATATTATTTCTCAGAAAGTGTATTATATTGATAACATATCAGTTTAGTCAATTTTCCTCCTCACAATACAAATTTAAGATTGCAAACAATTTTTCGATTTGGGTACCTTTTGAAATGTTCGGAATATATGGTCAAATTAAATTTAAATACTAAATTATAACGGATTTTTCAATCATTGCATGATTATTTATGCCAAAAAACTAATTCTTGCTGACTTGAAAATTTCTAATAAACGTTTACAATGATAATGGATTAGAGAAAATTGGAATGGTGTTTGCAAATAAACGAGTACATTCATTGGAATTGGTCACTAAATTTGTACTTTTTAAATATTACTAAACATATTATGTAAACATACTTATACAAGTTAATACTAGAAATATAATTTTTTTCAACTACTAATGCAGCAGTACATCCGATGTACCCACAGGTATTGAAACTGCTGTGATTCAAGAAACAGATTTGCTTACCTTTTATTTTAAAGAGAAACCGTTAAATTTCGAAAGGTAGCAGAAGACGACGAGAAGCGGGTCTTCATTAAGTCAGCATTTAACGGCGTGTAATAAAGTATCTCAAACGCGTTTCCCCTTCATGTTTCTCTCTTCAGCCGACCCTTCCTTAAAAATATTAAAGCGCCCTCCCAAAGCAAATTCCGCGGCAGACTCGAAATGAAGACCCAAATAAAGAGAGAGGGCCATCATGCAAAATAAGGCGCGTTTTTTTCGGGGGGCGTCTCAAAGGCAGCACTTAATGAATCTTTGACGAAAAGGGTCACAAGGAGAGCGTGAAGGGCGTTGGGAGTACAGTCGGATCGCACCCCAAGGTAAGAGATGAAGAGTCTCTTCTCGAAATACGGAAGATATGGAGGTCGAGAGGTTGAAACAAGGCCCTCACAAAGACGGGCTCTACGATAAGACATATTTCGGAAGTAAAAGCTTGGGAATGTTTGGAATACAAATCCTTGTGAATTAAAATCCTTTCTGAAACCAATTTAAAGTTGACTGTGTAAATACTATTACAGCAAAGTACAGCGCAGAAACGAAGTTTTGTGCTGTACTTTGATTGAACTTGCTGATCTAGCAACTAGGAAACTTTTTCAATTGTTGAATTGCCACTTAAATTCATTTTACGCCCTATCATTTCATTAATTTCTACTACAACAAATATCATTTGTTATTTCTAACATTCTGAGTCACAGGATGAATTTTGGAGATTATAGCGGAAATTAAATTTTTAGGAAATATTCCGGCTTCAAAAGCGAGACGAAGGGATAAGTAGGACCCGGAAAGAAATAAGTCCGGATTCACAATGATTATTATTTCCCTTTGATCACCGAGAAGTTCCGTCAGAGATAATTCCTTTAGCGTGATTAACAAATGATTTCTGACTGAAGGACGGCAAATGACATCACGTAAAATAAGTCTTTCCCTAACAAAGAGATTTTGTGTCCAGTTTCTCATTATGTTATTCGGGACAAAGAAGGAAAAAAGACGAGAGAATGGAAAGGGGTGGAGTAAAATATTCGATTAGGAGATGTGAAAATTCGAATTATTTGGATAAAACCTGAACAAAATAACTGATTCAAGATAACTATTTCATAAATAATTTTCGACTGTATAACATTCTTATTTAACAACAAATCAAAAGCACAAAAAGAGACCCTTACATAAATGTATAACCAATCTCCTAAAAATTTCTGCTATATTCGCATATGGGGTAATGGGGATTTAACAACCTGACTTTGGAAAAGAGAAAACGGCCACCAAATAGATGACTTATTTGAGATATATTTATTATATGCGGAATGACATAAGTTGTCGAAGCAATTTTAGCAATACTACTATTAATTTATTTGTTAGAAAATATTACAGGTCAATGTTGCCTTAATTCATACTATAGAAGAAGACAAACGTAGTCGATAAGTAATTTAAGTAGTAATTATTATGTATAACATATAACCTGAAGATGTATTTTAACCGGCTCATCATTCTACCATTTGGAAAATTATCTAAAAACTACGAGTAGAAACCGTGAATGAGATTTACAACGACCGCTCACTAAATGTTTCTACTTTCGACTAAAACTTTACTTAAGTTACCTACTGACTAGCTTTCATATATATATTACATTGCAAGATTTATTTAGGTATTTGCTAATATTCTTGTGCTTCTTGGAGTTAATAAAGTACTAATTAATATGAGCTAATAACAGTAAGAGAGGCGGATGAGAATAAGGAGTAGGATTCCTAAGCACATAAACAACTCGGATAATAAATCTATGGCAAAAGACAAGTATCTTCGCGACTCAAATTCTGCAAACAAATATAGATTCGTATTATGAATATTTTATTAAAATAGTTGAAGCGGATGAAATGAGGCTCATGAAATATCAGGAACTACAAAAATATATAGGGTGATATCAATTTTTGTTAACTTGTAAAAAGGTGCAGCTTTTTATTTCAGTATTATGGTGGATATTACAACGTGGAACCTCATTGCGAATAGCATTTCCATTAACGAATATTTTTCCTAGCAAATGCATTTCTGAATTGTCTCTGTCATCTAAGGAATCACAATACCAATACAAAAAGTACTTCTATACTTACTTAAAGATTTATTAAACATGAGGGATCATTGGCGGCCCATAAGGTCTACCTAAGTCTACCAAATGAATTTGTTAGAACGGCTAGTTCTATAAAAATATCGTTACCACCAATATTATTAACATTTGCTGCAAGATAAATAGATCAATTGCAACTATAGTAAATGCATGCAAAAATGTATGGAGGAGAGTCGCTTCTTATAAGATGGGAGACAGGTACGCGAGATGAAAGAAAGAGGTTGAAGAACACAGGGAAGAGGCGGAAGAAGGGGATTGAGTGGGAAGAAAAACGAAGTCTTACAGCGAGTTCGAGGGGGGAGAGTTCTTTGGTATGAAGGATGAGTGACGTCAAAGGGGTGGCATCATCCGCGCGTGTATCCCGTTTGAGGACCCTCTACCACACATTTCTGTCGGCGCCCATCCCCGCTGAGGGCGGTATAATATTCCGCTTGCTAAAAATCGCCGCATAGATAGCAAGGAGGGAGTAAAGTGTTTCCGATGGATTCAAGGGGATTGAGGGAGCGTAATAGCCGAAGGAAAAAGGAGGAACGTCCGGAGGAGTTGAAAGCAGGGCGGGGAAGAGAATTTAAAATTCGAGAAAATGAGACGAGGTCCCGAGACATCCGAGGGTAAATGAAGGCAGCGGAATAAATGAGTCATATTCTCTGAGGCAGGAATATATTTCAGGGTAGCTCCTTCAAATTGAATGCATCAGGGAAACTTAAAAAACAGTGGAACTCTTTGAAAAACACAAGTAAATGAAAACATATTTTCTGCATGCCTTAAAGAGGGATGATGAATATTCTTTATGAAAACGTATAATGAAAAAATAACGATTCATTCAAAAGCAGATTTTTCCTTAAGCTTTAACTTCAAATTATAATGAAAATCTGATGGAACTCAACAACATAAATAAATAGTGAAAGTTAAAATGTGTACTATTTTCACAATAAATTCAAATTTATTTATTTTATTAAAACTTTTAAATACTGTGGAAAGGATTTCAACTCTCATTATCAACTGCGAAGTCTTAACTTCTCCGAGAGTGAGAGGCAACTGTACCTAACCATTGACTGTAGGTTCACTCCGAGCGATTTCATTATAAAATAGTCATAAAAATATTCACTAGATGATAACAAAAGAAAAAAACGACGTTTTCAGTGCTGAACTCATAATTTCAGATGTTAAACCTTCATAAGTCCTAAAATTAATTCGATTTCACCCTTAAAAGAATAGGAGAGATATCATGCTTATTTCCTGTAATAACAACTTTTTCTTCTGTTATCTAGGTAAGTATCGGGAGTTCTTTTCATAATTCACCATTCACCCTGACTTTATAATAATTTTTCTTTTTATTACAATTTTTGAATAATTTGCATTGTGTAGAATACCAACTCAATAATATTATTAATTTGGATTTCTTTATTATTACGTTATTACGTTTTTATTTACATTTGTTTATTTATGTTATAATCCGCCCCGCGGTTTTGGGTAAGAGTTGTATTTGGACTTTTGGATGTATAAAAATAAATTAATATTTACTAAATAAATAAAACTAAACTGCAAAACAGAATATAAATTAAAGATGTAAATGAATAAATTAATCATTACAAGAATTTCTAAAATATACCCCCGGTTTCAATTTGCGTTTACCTTTCGGCATGAAGGAAACCAGGAAGCGAGAGGGTATATGTACGAGGAATTGATTAAAAGGAAAAAAAGGTGAGGGAAGGCGAGGGTTGAAATCCTCTGAGAATTCGTAAAACGACAAGAGTGAAACAGCATTATTCAAAGGGGACGAGAAGGATTGAAGGCATTCATGGACCAAGGAGGAGGGGTCCCACTGTTGCGAATAAGAAAACAATTAAAATCTCTTCCGCTCGGTATCTTTCTTAGGCATACAACAAACCAACGCTGAAACACGCATTCAATAAACTTTGAAAACCAGACCTCACACAAAGGGCATGAGAAAGATGAAGTTTGGACCCACAGTCGGAAGTTCACGGAGAAAAACAAAAAAAGGACTTAAGCATGACGCGGAACTTCTTTAAAGTCAGGGTAAAAGGAGCCGAAGGAGAATAAGTGGCGCAAATAAACACAGGGGGAGGGGGAACTAAATGAAGATTGAAAGACTAAAAGTTAAGAGGAGAAAAATGCTGTTTGCGATGGAAGAAAGGAGAAAGAAGAGAGAGAAAATGGCACTCACTCATTAAAGCGAAAGAAGAAACTTTTCAAGAAAGGCGAAAGAGGAAAAAGAGAAACATACAGAAAGAGCACAAGTGGGTCATGGAGTCCCACACGAACGTCAGAAAGTGATTATCATTACGAGATATGCAAAACAGCATAAAGTGACTCTAAGTGAGTTACTTAAGTAGGTGGAAGAGAGAATTAAAAGTAGAAAAACGACTTTTCTTAATTGTTAATTTTCTTAAGCATTGCGCAAACTCTCGCTCCCTTTTAGGCTACACGTTTGTCCTCGATCAAGATTTCGTTTCCTGACCCACGACTCACTCTTTAGAAGCAAGCTTAATCGCGTCCGCGTGCTTTTTGCCCTACATCTTAACTACGCACGCTTTTATCAACTCTATTCATGAGTTTTTACCCATTTTTTGATACACAAAACATGCAAATTCTGCAAAAAGTATGGAAAGATTTATGGGATTGAGAAACAAGTACGACAAAAACCTCTAACTGGTGATAAAATGACTGATTTTCAGATAATTTTATCGTGATAACAGATACATTAATAGGAGCAGCTAATAGAGCAATACAAATAATGATTAAGATAACATAAATTAAATGCTTACAAGAAAAGTAAGAAAAATTTTGGAGTAAGAACTCTCGTAAGGAAAATTAGGGTTCTCTTTTTCTCAGATACTGCGCTGTATCTGCCCTACAAATCTCATTCGACTAACCTCGATTAATAAAAAATCAAAGTAGAAATTAACCTGCCAGGTCGCCCAGATAAGGCAGACTATAAACAAAGCACGCTCCATACTTTATTGATAAGGATGCAAAGGTAAAGTAATGCAAAGAGAGACTTAAAGATAGTGCTGAGAAAGACAAAGGGATAGAGCACTACTTCAAGTACTTTCTAAATGTGAGCTTCCGAATTACTAATTTAACTAAGGACGTTCAAGTGCCTCGTTAGTATGCGATACGCCTCCACGAGTGAAAGACTGAATTCATCAGCAACCAATGAAAAACTGAAAAACTGTGAGGGAAGAAGTAAAACTAAAGTAATGATGTAGATCGAACAAACGAGGAAGATGATCGCAATGCAGGTTACCGAACAGAAAAGACAAATAATGCATAACTTCTGATATCATTGGACAAGTAAGCGATATTAAGAGGATAGTGGCTTGGAAAGATGATTTACTTAGAGAAATTAATGAACCGATACTAAAAGTCAGGCAATAAGTCATACACGTGAAGGAATAAACGCAAACAGAAGGATAATGCGTATTTAAGCTGAGGAGATTCATTAAATGATGATTCATTTTGGCATAATGGTTATGAAATGAAATACTTAGAATGTAAGAGGAAATTAATCATCCCAGTAATGATGGATAAGTAGTAAATCAATGTCAGAGGTAGAAGGAACGGAAGAGATTTCATGCGAGATAAAGATGTTTAAAGAAAAAGCGGCAGATTTTTATAGCTCAGGAATATAGATTAAACGAATGATTTTCAAAAGTTGAACAGGCATTGTAGGAACATTGAGCTCTGAATACGCAGCGAAATTATAAAATCTGACATTTTATTCGCCAAAAGTTTCCAAAATTTTTAAATCTACTTTGTATGTTTGTAAAATTCAATTATTTTAATTCAGACATTTTTTAATTTAAGAAAAATAGGTGGCAAGGAGAGGAGTTAAATGTTGTAAGGTATGTTAAAATAAAGTGATGGGGTAACTGATAAACAAAAGAATTTACTCAAGATATACGTAGAATGTGAATTGACCAAGTGATTAGTGATTGCCATACATAACTTAAAACTAGACGAATAAAAAGATAAAAATGAATTCATTTTAGATTTGGCCAAATTAATTTTTTAAGTATTTCTAACGAAGAATTATTCATGAATTTAGTAAAACTTCGCCGGAAAAGTTTTCCAAAACTACTCGAAAGATCAAAATTAATAGGATTCATCACACACCAGTAATCACTGCGACTAACAAATGAATGCGCTTACTTCTTCAAACTTCTCTCAAAAATGTTGCAATTAATCATGCTTTCCGTGGCTGCGAGTCTCCCCGGAGAAACATTTATTGTGCGAGACAAATTGTAGACCAGCGGAAAGGCACTTAGCGTCTAGAAACATAAATCTTATAGGTCGTGACGAATAGTTGTCGAGAATGGAGAAGGCGTAAGGAATCGAAGCGTAAATCAGATGATACGTAGAAAAGATAAGTAGTACGAACAAGCAGTGTTAATGCTGTTTCACGGATTTTTTGCAAGTAATACTAACAAGATAACTTAGTGCAATTTCAAATAAATTTCATTTTTTGTTATATACTGATATTCTGTGTTTATATATCTAAGGTTCCGTAACAATAGTTCGAGTTAATTGTCCAGTGCACTTGGTGTTTGAAATTGTTGTAGGTTATTTTGAAAAGTAAAGCTGTTTAAACTGTAAATAAGTGTAGTCTGCTCACAAATGTAATTAATGGACGGGGTTTTCATACACTAATATACTGTAGTTGTATAAGTAGAACTCTCCAACATGGTTTGTGTTAAAATGAAAGAAAATTTGGAACACGGCTGTTAATGAATTAGAGATTTAAAATTCCCAATAGCCTTCTTTTTCGGTGTTCCTCGTCTCATTCATCGGAAAAAACAGGAGTGAAAAACCACACTTTTTAGAAACGCCCAATACACATTTCGAAAGCGATGATTTCCTAATCGGGGGTCATAAAGTACCGTATCGCACCGTAAAGACGACTACTGGAGATTTTAAACCTCTAATGGTTTATGTTAGTTGTTCGATATAGTGTAAGATTACGTCATCATCTGTCATAGCGAATAACTGCGGATACATTGCGTGATATATAATTAATTATATGTAAAAGTGTTTTTGTTTTGACTGGTAGAAATAGGTAAAGTGGTGAGAATATTGATTTTTTCCTCTTCCTCATTTCCATGAGAAAAGCGAAATATTATCGTAAATAAGGAACGCTGTTAAGCAAAGAAGGAACGAAAACAAGTTAGTAAGTTAAAGATAAGGAGAAAGATGTGTATGCACGGAGAATAGAGTATCTCGCTTAACTCAAGGACGATGTCAATGCGAAGGTTATGGAAGGAGAGGGACATAATGCGGGAACACAACTTTACGCGCGAGATAACACGTCTAGTCATTTGTTCGCCTTTTCTGAAGAGGCAGCCATTATATTCGCATGAAGAGGACAACCCCGGAGAGATGCATGAAGATAAAAAAGATGACGGTAATTGATGAACTTCCAAAAACAGGTCGACTGATGAGTTTAACGGGTTCTTTTTTCCAGAAAACTAGCGAGAATTGTATTTTTTGTCGTCCACCAGTGTGTAATCAGATTTGAATGATAGATGTACTCACTAACGTCCAGTTCATCGTAAATTAATTTTGAAAAGAAATCTAAGTAACGAGTGACTTCGTGAATTTTAAATTTCAACGAGAATTTTGAATTAGAGATGGATTATCAAAATGGCCCTTAAATCACCCTTAATTATAGTGTTGAACAATAATGAAAATAGCAGCAGTCCATACAAATCACGGAAAGGCTTTCAAGTTAATAACCAAGTAGTAGCATTAAGTTAATACAGCATCTAATAAAAGTACAGCATACTAAATAGACTCTAACATCCGCAACTTAATGGAAAGATACCAATCCGAGCCACTTAGATAATATATAACGATACTTACAATTGGATTTAACTTATGACCAAAATAATTCACAGACAACCAGAATAAAGGGCCTTGGAAAAGCAATTTGAACTCTGATGAATTCACCAAATGTATTGGTTTACACCAAAAATAGATTAAATCCATGCCTCTAGCGACTTAAAAATATATTTAAATAACTAAATTTTTTAAAGCCAAAAAAAATATTGGGCAGGAAATTAAATCCTTATGTCGTTATTGAGTAAAAAAATCATTTTTCAGGGAATTTTGAAAATTGATTGTACTTTAAGTCGCGATTATTTATTATCATTATTACGTACAAGCTGATAGCATTTTACGCTCCATTTATTCGAGAGCGCAACAAGTTTTGGAGATTAATTATTTACAGTAAATGTAAAATAACAGACAGAAGGATGCTAAGTAAGTTAGTTCATTACCACCTAATGATATTCGAAAATAACATTCTTCCTGGTTTAAGTTAAATACCTAAGGTATATTCGTGTATTGTACATCTACTTCGTAAATAAAATGTCACTTTAATTGGTAGAACACTAAAACCTCAAAACATATACGGGAATTTGATGACAGATCACTGATAACGCAGTAGGAATTCTAAGAGGCTCGGGCGCGAACGTTGGGAATCAAAGTTTCGCTCTGTCGCTGTAACAATGTGACAACTCCCAGAGGAGCTTATTGCAGGAACATAATCGACGAAAAGTCATAAATCAGAGTGAGGAAGGAAATGGTGGAGAACTCTGCCAACTTCTCAAATTAGCTACCTAAGTCAAGCATCAAGCGAGCTTATGTAACTTCGGGAGTCATTCTCGACCAAATGAATCTGCTGAGCACCGAGTATTAACGCACTTTTGGAATGGTGGCGGAAACGCACTCAGTCGCTAACGTAGAGATAAACATTCGTGGAATGTTAGGCGGATAATATCCCCCTAAATACCATCGTTCCTCCTCTATGTGTGAAGATTTATGAGTTCTGAAATAATGTATACAGTAAAATCGTCAATTATAAAATGTAGTTAACCACTTTATCTAGAAATGTGACCATCCTTTCCATCTAACGGATAAGAAGAGTGTAGTGTTTTAATTTTACAATGAAAACTCTCTTGTAAAATTTGCATCAGGCAATCGTAATATAAAAAGTAGAACCGTCTTAAAATTCTGATCGTCTTTATTGGCCAAAGAACTTTAATACCTGCAAATAATTATCAAGATCACTTCTTCAGCTACCTAGCATAGTCATGAGATAACAAGGATACGTAATATTTAACGTTTATTCTAGTGTTAATATGATACATCCTTTACTGAAAGACTGCTGAAACTGATAAGCCCACTGCGCAGGTCTATATCGCCGATTTATACCTCCAAAATCAAAACAAAGCTCACACATATATATTTAAAGAATTTCTAAGTAAAGTAAGCCAGCCTACAATTGCTTCTTACGGGTAACAGAGAGCACTTAGTTGATCCATAACGCTAATATCCATACAATAAAACGTTTTACTGGTTGAATTCTCAATTAAACTATTCAATGTTTTTCTTATTTAAGAACCTGAATACAACACCTTATCAACCATCAATTTCTATGCAACTATAAATCAGTTTCGGTGGCATTAGGAGCAAATATAGATGAATCTAATTTATCGCTGAATTCGTGATCTTACTTCAGCTAGATACATGACGACGAGAAAGCAGTAGAGAGGAAGAAAACCGTGGATGTCAATCGCTGATTTCCCAAAAGGGTGTTCAAAATAGCACTCAAGTAAATGAATCCCTGAATGTTCATTAGCAACAGGTGAGATAAGTGAATAAGGGTGAGAGAGTTTAGAAAAAACTCCCCGAGGGGAGGCTGTGAATGTCATTAGCAAAATCCTCTTTCATTTTCCGAGAGGAATTTAATAACAATACGCTGTATACGCTAGGATTGAACAGAGAAGGATGTTGCAAACTAGTGTTATAGTTCAGTTATTCAAGTTCTCTAAAATCAAAAACAATCAAAGAGTCGAATATTTATTTGTGAAACGTTTTTAAATTAGTAATCAGAAATGACTCTAACGTCGGTTGTAATCCGAAAAGGGAACATTACAACAGCATAAAAAAGGTAGCGCTATTATCAACTGTAAATATCTTTGCCTGAAGAATTCTAAAGGGATGGCAACAGATGACAAAGGACACAGCACAAAGTTACAATCTTTTGTAGAACTCGATTACTCTGAAATATCATTCAAGATTTTCAAATTAGTTTTAATATAGTTTAATTTACAATCAGTTTTCGAGATACATAATCTATTTTACTTCAAAATAAATTCATCACTTTGTAACCAATAAAAATAGTAATGTAAATTTCAAATCTTCATTTACCATTATTTTATCACAGAAATTGCTGTTGAAACAAATTTTTGTTCTTTAATTTTATCATATATATATTTTTATTTTAAATATATTTTGTGAATGTTACCTGAAATAATTCGTGAGAGCAACAAATTTTCAAGCCAATGAACATTATTTTATATCCTTATTCCTCATTTAAAATTTTAGCACTTTTAAGGCATCATTGAAGTTAATTCTGCCTGAAGAGTTAAGAGACTTTCTAAAGAGACACTTATAAATTTGACTAACTATTGTATCGCGTGACGCTTTTATCTAGTTTCTACAGTTTCAACATACGGTTGCAATCTAAGAAGTCCTTATACAAGCGGAGGTTAAAGATTAAGAAAATCGATACGTTGAGAAAGATCGACTAAGAAACGAGGACGTATAAGGTACGTACGTAGTATGCAAAATATCGAAGAAAATAAGAATCCTGATGTAGGGAAGAGATAGCTAGAAACGTACAAGGAAATGAGAAATTGTGCAAAGCTTGCCGGTATAGAGGAACACAAAACGTTTATTCACTGAGATTAAATCACCGTACAAATAAAATCTAGACCTGGGAATAGCACAGAATGCTGCGCTGCCTCAGCTAACGAGGGCAACTCGTTCCGGTATCATATTTGGTAGTCGAGTTGCTATTTCGCAAAAGTTGCTTGTGCTAAAACAAACGGAAACATTGCGAAAATACATAGTTCTGCTAGTGCAAACGAGGAAAATGGGCATCCACCGTTTTTCTTTTTTCATTTCTCAATTTTTCGTTCACGTGTACATACGCGCGAATGCACCAAAACATTTGCTTGATCTGGATGATGCTACTCGAATCCGAAAACAGCGAATTATCTTCGTTAGTCAAAGAATGCGTTGGCAAGGTAACTCGTTAGTGGAATAATCTCTGCCAGTCTTCGATTCCAAAGGTCAACACAAACAATGGCGAATGAGGAAGCTGAGTTTCCCAACTTTAGCATAACTATGGCGAGGTGAACACAATCGAGGTGTGGCATCCAAGGGAGTTATAATTGAAATCGCAAAGCGCGCAGTTTTTTCTCGAGAAAAAGATCATGATGATGGCGACAAAGCTATACCAGAGAGAAAGATAGGAATTAAAATTATCAGGTTTCATGTTTGAGTAAAAGCTAACAAAACGTAAGAGGAAAATACGGAAATGGTTTCAGCAGTCGTGCTTCGTCGATGTTTTTAAATCCCTTTCTTTACAATGTAATAGAAACCTGAGGTGTTTTTATATTAATAATAATTTTGAATTAATAAAAACTGATGAGGATGGGGTTGAAAGAATTATGAAATATCCTAAAAAAACAACACCAAACCAATGTGCGACCAAAGACAAGAAAGAAAGACCAAAACAAATGGAAATGAATAGACATTGAAGTCATATGTATGTCAAAAAATTCCAATCTCTTAATGGAAATAGTATGCTAATGAGTATAAGGATGACCTTCCATTCTTTTGCAGAATATTCTTACTCCGTTATCCAATGAATGTCAGAAGACGTCACTATCAGGAATATTGCTAGTAATTATGAATACGAATTTTTATGAGCATGTTATGCACTTTTGAAGCTAAATAATGCCTACATTACATGATTTTACCCTAAAATAAATATTAGCAACTAATATTAACGTATGATAAAATCTGACGGATTAGAACTCTCTCTCAAGGCAAAAGACTGGCGTATAAAATAAGCAATAAAACCTGACGAAAAGCAAGACAATTATGTGGTGGAACCGTAAGACAACAAAAAGCAAACGCTATTTGAAGAAAATGGAATTTAAGTACGAATTTTAAGCAAAAAGAAACAACAAACACAACTTTAGTTAAACGCTTTTATGGTCTGAGAAAGGCTCATGTTAATGGAGAATGCATATGAAATTCACTGGACTTACAATTCATGAACGACTCACCATTAAAAAATTAAATAATAGAACTTCAACCCCTTTATAGGCTGATTTTAAAATTAATTAAAGCTAGATATCAATTTCTATTGGCTCATGAGATAACCATGGCATAGAAATCGCGAAAGATTATTTCTGATATATAATCCATTTAAAATTGGACTTTTTTTCACCTTCGGCAGTATTGTAATAGTGAAGGCTTCATAGTAAAATGGCAACGCCCGCTTCTTAGGCAACCCGTTTTTCTTTTCTTCGATGCGGGTTCTCTAACCACCAGGCGTCGTGTTGCGAGAGTGACGAAGCAAGAAACGTGGTCGATACGGATGGCTCAGGTGGTCAATCGCAGAGCAGGTGCCACTCTTGGTTCCGGTTCACTAAGATATTGCACTCCGAGTGCCTTTCCTCTTTCCGAAAGATAAACGGAAGGTAAAGGAACAGAGAAAAGAACATTTCTCTTTTGCTCAAAGAGAAGAAAAAAGTTCGCGGATGTTCCACGGCCATTCGGTTCGCGATTCACGGATCTCGGAATATTTACAAGCCGTCGTTGAAAATATAATGGGATGACTTCCGGTCAGACGAACCAAAGAGATGAAGCTTAGGATAAAAACGATGGTGGTCGGGAATTTTTCCAAAACTTTTTGCTTAGAGGTAGATATAGCAAGATGTGTGAAATGTGGAAGAAATGAATATGTCTGCAGAAAATATTTCTATCAGCGGCCGGCTGACTTCATAAACAAGTCTTTCAGGAAAGCAGTTCATAATTTTTAATGCCATCCGAATATTAACACTTTGCCTTTGATCACCAGCTAGAGTTGGCATAGGAAAGCTATGGAGCCCGGGCCATCTGGCCCGCTGACTATACTCAAGTGGCCCGCGGATTATTTCCAAGTTGTCTGAATATTCCAAGTGGTTATTGCAAGAACTTTTTCATTGTATTTATACTCATACCGAGTATATGAAGATGTATTAACATTAATTGAAGTAAATTGTTTAGTTCCTAAAATATTTCATAACATAAAAAATACAACATGGATATTTTTATAATAACTTTAACTCGATAAAGAGCTCCGATCGAAGTTGTGCGCATTCTTCTTCGATATCCTTGGGTCTCTCTAAGTTATTGTTCGTCCTCGTGGCAGTATCGAAGCCTCGAAAGAATAGCAGTAAAAGGATTTATTTGAATTAGACGCAAGTAATACGGATGAAGCCCCATGTCTCCAAGTCAGCCTACATTCTTATAATTCTTTCTTCCTTACTCCTGTTATTCTCTACAGTGCCTTCTCTCTTTTTAATTTCCTCCAGCAGTTTTACTCTCCTTCCCTTTCTCATCTTTAACAACCCCTTCCTTTCTCACGTTCTCCACAGCTGAGACAATTACGATCGGTACATTGGCTTCGATGCATCCATATAAACAGTTGACAAAACAGTTTGAATTTAATGAGCTTATAATTTTAATCTTATGGATTTCTGTAAAGACGTAAATACCTAGAGCGTAATTCCATTAACACCATGGGAAAAGCCGACTTACAAAATCTCTATCGAAAGAAAGAAGCAGCAGAAGCGACTACGAATGCATATGTACAAATACATACGTACAAATAGGTACTATGGGCCCGAAAATGTCAACGAAGTAACTTTGGACTATCATGTTTAATCCGTAATATTTTAACACCAAAAACTACAGAAAGAAGGCTCGGACAGAAAAGTTCAAATTTTAACTTTATCTGCAATTGGAATTGGATCGGAATATTTCAATCTCCGAGCACGTGATCAATCATTTCCATCCTCAACATTTGCTTTATCCATTTTGGTGGAATTAACTAAGCAAAAATATTAACTATGATAAATGAAGTATAGTTTTTTCCACCATAAAGCAGTTTCACCAAGTAATAAGCTTCTTTAATTAATTTCCTTAAACCATTTTTTTCTACGTTCGTTCAATTCTATCAGCATATTTTCCTACTCCAGAGTAAATCTTAATTAACTAAATGCGAATATAATATATAATACAATTAAAATTAATTATGGAGCTGCAATTTGTATATTACAATTCTGTTGGGTGGAAATAAAAAGAAATGTCCTAATAAGCCACTAATTTGGGTTAATAGTTCCAGATAAATGGTTTATTTTAATTCGTTCAACATTTCGTTGTTTCGTTCATTCTTTCATAATGCAACAAACAAACCAAAGTCTTTAAAGACATTCATTAATCAAGTTAACCATCTTAACATGCTTTTCAGTTACTCTGACTGGCCCCATCTCCAACTATACGCTATAATAACTATGAGTAATAGCACGCAAACGTTAATATCCGTTTCTAATATCTGTATGACAGCTTATTTTTATATATATGTGGTAACGCCGTAATATAAATCGCGGTGTCAAACGCCGGCACAAAAGCGTGCCATGTCCATTTTTGATCTTATCACCGCGTCCGTGTAACTGCTAACTCCAACGCACCGACCTGTTACAGGATGCCAAACACACGAAGTAGGTCCCTGCGTGGTCAAGGCCAGCGATGCTTGTATCTTAGCTTGTTAAGCGGAGGGGGTCTCGAAAAAATCCAGACCTCGGACAAGATCTCATTCGAACGTGAATAGAAACGCTCGGGGAATGCGTCCTAAAACACCACTTCCCACACTCGCGATGAGATCGACCCACCACTTCCGTTTGGAGGTCGCGAATTACGATTCCCTCGATTCAATGGAGTTTCGAGGCCAAAAAAACGAAGGCGATTAAAATAAAAACGATGCGCGGAACAAGGCAATATCTCCTCGGTTTTGGGCCGTGCTAAAAAAATTTAAAAAATATAAATGCAATTTTCTTGCGTCTCCTTTTTGCTAATGTTCACGGCGTGGAAATTTCCGCACTGGTGTTTCCACCTCTCGCGAAGAGGGCTCCTCCCAGAGGTGCCGTTATTTCCTCCACCCCGGGCGCAAGGCATATCCAGTTAGGGCGTTATCATCGCCGAAGTGTGCTTCACCTCCTCCCCGCTCTTGTCTCTCTGCAGTCTCCTATCTCCCGTCATTCACGCCCCTCTCACACCGCGTTTCTCCGCAGTGTGATATCACTACTTCCAAACTTATCGCGACCCCAGTTTCCAGAATCTTTTTTGATATTCCGGTGCATAAAAACCGAGGTTTGAAAAGGGACACGTTCCACATTCGTAAGTGAAACCCGACCGCATGTTCTGCCCCGTCCAACAATAGTTCGCATGCTGTCCTCCATTTTTTTCTCCTTTTTTCCTTCATCTCCCGTTCGCCATTACTCCAGCAGTACCACTCTACAGCCGTGTTGCTCGCATCACGCTCCCACACATATGAATAAGGAAACAGAGGGTTTAAGGTGCTATAAAAGCGTTTCACATCCCGAAGAATTATGGAAAGAAAAAATTGCTTTTTCCGTGGGGACAAGAAATTACTGCGTGATTTTACGCGGCTCTTGTACATTTCTTTCAGAAGTCATAATTACGTTCAGATCACGTCATTCTTTATCTCAAACAGTCCGTATTTATATATTTATTACGTTCCTGCAGACAAACGATTCAGAGATAGGAGAAACGATAGAGGTCCGAAGAAAACTAATTTTGTCAAAGTAAACCCAAAGATTCAAATAAAAAAAGGTTCACCGTGTTATATATTATACAAACTAAATCTCACATGACTTGAAAAATTACTACCAACAAGTGATAAAAAAGTCCTTTCGGTTTATATATCACTGTTAAACCTAGAAACCAACAAATTAATAAACAAGAATCCATTTCCACTGACAACGAAAGAAATAAAAATAAGATTTGAGAATTACTCGAAAACAGCGGGTTATTCCTTACAGATTTGGTCTAACGCGGGTGTGTAATGTGGGGTTGCCTATACTCAGATTTTCAATTTTCAATTAATTATTGCAACATAAATAAGGCCCACTTAGACGAACGCCAAAACAGTTTTTCATTACTCTGCTTCCTGCATCACCACAAAAATTTTAATCAAAATCCCAGAGCAAAAGTGAGAGTCTCCCCTTGTGAAATTTCATGGCCTACATAAATTCTGGAAATCATGAGCTCCTATCATACGTATTGAATCTAGCTTTTCTTCAAAATTTCCAAAAACCAGCACCAAATTTGAGATCAGATTCTTAAATTATAACTCTACTCCAATAAAATTCCCACTAAAACTGTGATCAACTCAGCCTTGAATCCTTTTCATAACACAAAAATGTTATATATAAATAAATAAATTTTTTCTTTGTACGATGCTGAAAATAACAGGAAGGAAATACATTTTAAATATGAATACATTGATGATAAGATATTATAAAATTCTGGAATAACTAAGTGACATTAGAAAACCCATTGGAACATTTTTCTTTTTACTGGATTCACAGTCACCTCCATGAAATTCACGGAGACTGAAACTTTGTGGAATTCTGACGTAATCGAAGAAATATTTCATAAAAAAGGTATTAAATACAGCAAAGACCGCCATGAGTTTCGTCGGAATAAAATCGTATCGTAAGCTGATTCATATACTATTCGACAAAGTTCGATGGAAACTCTCTTCGAACTTATAATCTCTGATTTCAAATGTACCAACTGACACGAATTTAGGAATAAATTGAATAAATTGAGAATAAGGTAAAATATCTTTGAAGTGACTGACTAAAAATTAACCATTTGGCTTTTGGTAATTTGGACTAAATCGTATATTTAACACGAGTTAGCCCATCATCACTTCCCTATTCTCGCTCGCTCCATACTTATAAAATTAGCTATCATCTTTGGCACTTCTTCCTCTTTCCCTCAAAATTTTATTTACGGCCTCAGACAAAAAAGGCCTCTTTTCCTGATATCACTTCCTCTCATGCGAGCTTTCCTCGCTCTCCTTCTCCTGCTCCTTCGCTCATTTTCCCCAATCCATTTTTTCACCATTTTCCCTTTTTTAGATTTCTGCCTTTCGACACGCACGTAAAAATACACGCGACTTCGAGTTGCCATAGCGACGACCCACCTCTCGAAAACACGCCTACTCCCTCTTCTCCATACCCCACGCCGGGTAAAGCAGGTTTTCCAATTAATTCCACCTTTTTTATTGGCAATACGTGACTCACATTCCCGTGAACGTAGCGAAGAAGCACAATGGGAGGAGAGTAATTGAGCGTGTAGAGAGAGAGAAGCGAAAAACTGGCTGCGCTCAAGAAATTCAGAAGTCACATATCTTGTTTCAAATTGGAGTATCTCTTTTTTCATCCATCTCAGTTCGCGCTAGAAAATAATTCATCCCCATTTCAGAGATGAGAGTAATCGCTCCAAAGATTAACTCGCACCGCTCTTTCGGAGCGAAACTTTACTTTTGTTCCCGCGGTCGGAATTTCAGTCCCTCCATGAAAAAATGCTTATTGAGTTAGATATTAACTTGCTGGTGCGAATATATTGAGGGTGGGGGGAATTTCTCGGCGCACTCTGAATGCAAATGACCGCCCTTGAAAAAAGCATTTGCATATCTTCATAATTGGAATCGTTTTCGGAATAAAACGACCCCGAGTCTTTCATTTCTGGCAAATCTCTCTCTTTTAATTGCTGTATTTGGTATTGAAATAATTTCCGGGAGAGGAAAAGGAGTGGGAAGGAAGCGTGGCTATTTTTAGCGCGCCGATTTTGCAGAAATAACTTCCATCAACTCCGACGATGGCGTTCCTTTATTGTCTTATTCGGGCTTTTGACGTTTCCATTTAAATTCCCA
The DNA here is from genome assembly GCA_947579665.1 of Sympetrum striolatum. Classification (NCBI taxonomy): domain Eukaryota; kingdom Metazoa; phylum Arthropoda; class Insecta; order Odonata; family Libellulidae; genus Sympetrum; species Sympetrum striolatum. The sequence goes on from OX388341.1 coordinate 31,215,127, forward strand.
ATTTTCTCGGCTAACAGGTTTTACTCGTCCTTTTCAGCTTCTAAATTAATTCATTTCACTCGGAGGTAAAGGATAACGAGTTAAAAGGGTGACAGTTTTCGTTTAAAAAATATCGATATGACGAAATAATCACTTCTCCAAAGTCCATCTAAGTTTCCTCAACACGTGATTTTTCATAGTTCAATATCCTTTTCTTGTTATTTCTTGAGATAAAGTAGTATGTCGAACATTTTTGTCGTGTTTAAATTCACACGGCGAAAGTTATAGGAAGCGCGACTTCTTAATTATAAGCTTTACCGATCAATGGCCTGGTATTTTCAGTAGGTATTTATTTTTCTTGAAGCAACTTCGAATCATTACTTTCTCACGAAAAATATGCAACTCAAAAAAATCACCAGTCATATATATACTTTATACAATAATCTACATTTAAATATATTTAAATGATCAATATCCCATCTGAATATACATGAACTGTTTCATTTTCACTTCTTTAGATGTTTTATTAAAACTATGTTTATATATATCGTATGAGTCTCTAAAACGTTACCACAAAATTTGAGTGTATTTATTTTGATATTTTTCTCAGCTATGAAACTTGGATTACCTCTCTCGATATACTCAATAAATATTCAAATTTGATTTTTCATTATCTTTTCCAAGTGAATGGATGAAATGCGAGATCAAGGCTAGCAAAGAAGTGGTAAGAAAGGGTTGGGTATTCGTAAATACATTAAGATGGCACGATAAAAATCTTTAAGACTTAAATATATAGTTATGTTATTTTTAACACTAAACTAATTGTAACATTCCAGTTCATTCTTGTAAAGAAATTATTGAGAAGATAATTGGTTGGGCTGAAATTATTTAAGTTGGTCTCTACTGCTCTGAAATCTATCTCAAACGTGATATTAACTGTCTTATGGGGTTATCAACGTTCTAAATATAATATGATATTAAAAATTACCATGTAATTTGGAATCCTATGAGTGAACTCTTTCTGATGTTAATAAGACAACCTTACAGGAACATGGTCCGCCATCAAGCACTGATAATTTCACGTAAAAAATATAGAAAAGAAAGAATCATGGAATCATTTTCCATTTGATTTAAAATTCTGCCTGATGAAACTTAGAAGTGAATATATATTCAATTCAATGATTTCATCAAAACTAACCATTGTTTTCAAATTACGAATTTCATAAAAACTTTTAAAAATTTAAAACAATTACTGATTTATGCTTAAATTAAATTCATAAAAATTCTAAATATAATCCAAATTTTACAACCAAAACTTTCTTACGTCTCATTAGAGTGGCTTATAAACAAAAACACTAAAAAGGTTCACAGCAAACACGTTTCTTTTCTCTGTTCCCGTGAACTTTTGAAAGTACACAAATGAAAATTTCCACGTATATAAACAAACTCAGCGATTGAAATAGAATTTCTGTTTGCTATAGAACGTTATGATTCACGTTCCTCCCTTCGGCCTTCCTCTGATCAAATCAAACTAAGCTGTGTTTCTACATACAAATATGCTGGCCTGTTTATCGAATATACAAACACAGCACGCGTTTGAATAGATGATGATCAAACACAACTCGACGAGAACGTGTGTTTGAGCGACTTTATGCTCGTATCGGGAAGTTTACCTGGACATTTACATCTAGGGTTTTGAAGAAATATCACTTATATTCGGTAATATCTACACTTTATATAATTGAAATTAATACGCTTACCTTTAGTTCAATTAAAGAGACAATTGTATTTACGAAAACAATTTAATAAGACTGTAGAGATGAGAACTGATAAATATCAAATATTAATAAAGTATAAGAGATACAAGGAGAGGTTAATGGCATGCTTAAAGGCTAGAATTCATCAAATTAATGACAGAAAATTTTAGAATGTATCATTCTGACATTATTACAGTATTCAGCTCTATGAATATCCTCTAATCCGTTTTCTACGTTCTCCTTCCCATGCCTCTTCAACGCAGCTGGTTGCCTTGAAATCGGCTCTTAGTGTTTGGCAAAGATATCATACAAGTGCTCCGCGGATTTATGTTCATAGAATGCACGCGGAAATCAATCCGGAAGTAGTATTTCTATGCCATACTTCTGCGGCATGGTAAGACGTCAAAGCTTTTGAGGAAACACTTTTCGGAAGTGATATATTATAAAACGATCGGTATCGGTATTTCATTTTCTTCACCTATTCCCTCTTTTTTAAAGAAATATTTCATTGCTGATAAAATTTCAGATAAAGCCTAATCGCAAGGGTATAGACAACTGGAGTTGTTAGTGAGATAATAATTATTACGTGTTACACACATATTTACCAATCATTCATTATCAAAACGAAAGGACATTTTATCAAGGGTTTTGGATTATTGCGAATATATTTTTCCTTACTTAAACTCCATAAAACATTTAAATTACTTCGTATATCCCACTACATTCACATCTTTTTATAGAACTACATTTCAAAGGATTTAATAATTAAAATTAATGGATCAAGTACTGATATTAGGGTTCTTGTTGTTTTCTACAAACATATAATATGGACTATCAATACAATCTTACATCATTTCATGCATCACATTCATGCTCTTAAGTCACCGTATTCAATAAAGATTGAAAATAAACTAAAAACGTTGGAACTGCAATATTAATACACCGAAGAGTTCGATTATGTTGACCCCGATTGTTTTAGATGTAACGTACCACAATGCAAATCGATTATACTGCCACCTACTTTACCTTTAAATCCTCTCAAAATAGCTCAAAACTGCCTCAAATAAGATCAACCTTCTCGTGAAAACATGCAAGTATCGAACTGAGTCTGGAATTTCTCCTCCGCAACCGTTCCAAAAATTCGCTTAACGCTCTCCTTTATTCGACGAAAAAAGACGCCATCTGGGGAGTTTCGGGAGTACTTGCGGCACTTTGCGAGATAAACGAATAAACCAATTTCTCATCTCACTTTACCGCTCCCATCTTGAATTCATGAGGAGTGTGCGTACAAAGGCGTATGGTTTCAAGAAACATTTTAACTTCCTTTTCCTCCCGCACTTTTCCTGAGAGAATTAGCATTCCCCGTGGCTGTGTGGGAAGGTTCGACGAGAAAGGAGCAAAGGAAGGGGGAGAGAATAGAGAAATAGGCTCCAATCTCCGACGCCCTGAGGTAAGGGTTTATCTCAGTCAGATAAGAAGGGCAGAAGATAAGGGCCGGGAAGGGAAAAGGAACGGAAAAATGCCCGAAAAGAACAAGCAAAGCTTTAAAAAAGGGTTCCCTTGACTCAAAGGGCTCTTTTCTTACGTTCCTCTATACTTTTTGTGAGCGTCCCATAATTTCGGAACATGACGCTGGCCAGTTGCTCTTAACGAATCACACAAAAATGAATTTTTAATGAAATGTTCGCAGATATATAGAAACGAGTCTTTAAATTGTTGGTGGGTAATTAAATCGCGGCAAATAGTTTTATAAAATACTAATCATTTCAGTTGGTAAAAGTAGCCTCTAATCTTATGCCTTATATACTATTACGAAAAAAGACTGAAAAACTAAGTTAACGAATGTACAAATAGTAGAAACTGTCTTGAAAATTTCATATCTGACTCAAAAGGAGACAAATTGAAGACCAACCCCACTTTTATCACAAAACGTTCGAGCTGAAAAGAACCATTAATCTTATTAAACATTCATGATTTCAAAATTTGCTTTAAAATTTAATCTTGGAGCAGAAACGATCCTAAAAGAAAAATCAAAATATAGTTGTTCCACAATGGCTGAGAAATGGCTTGCGCATTCCATCTATTTTACGGTTATATCATACGGTGGAACATTTGCATTTATGGCTACGGCGCAAAGCAATACTTGGACCACTAAAAAGCGTCCACTCTGTTAAAATTTAAATTTATGGGAGTCTATTCGGAGCTCACGTTTAATGAAAATTTGTTCGTTAGGACGAATTGTTTCCCATTAAAATTTCGAAATTTAATCAGCTAATAGTTGCCAAAGTGGTAAGGGAGAGACGACATCAAGAGCATACAATAATTAATCAACTAAATGATTATATGAATGATAGCGGAAAAACTTCATCAAACAGAATTATATAAGCTGTGAATAACCTGTAATTAGCTTAACATTAAACATTCTACGCTAATTATATTAGTTGGCTTTACCTGAATGCAGAGTTATTTGCCTATGACTTCGGGCGTGAGTTCGTAATACATTCATCATCTAAGCGTTTATGAACCCCTTAACTGATGCAATTCGCATTGCAGCGAAACACGACTGAGGCGTACTTCCCGATGAAACATCTTCCATGTCATCATAATGACGTCATTTTAGTTCCCTTTTCGCGGTCATCCTATGCGTTCCATCCATCCACTTTCGTCGTCTTCTACTTTTAGTACAGTACGCCAACTCTTATCCAGCAGCATGGAGAAAGGCATAAAAAAACTATTTCTGTCAAAAAGACGTGAGGATATTTACATGTTATTTTATAAAAATGAGTTACTTTGAATTGAAAAAAGAAAGATTTGAAGTAAACAAAGTGACTCATTGGTATCTATTCGCTCACTTAACAGTTACTCAAACTTACTAATTTGTAATTAAGTAGTTTTAGCTCAAAACTTGATGATTTTTAAATCTTTATTCTTTCCGCAAGAAACAATATAGAGATCGCAGTATATAAGTAACGTGCGTATTGTTTGGGAGACTATTAAAAAGTTTTATTAAGGTTGATAAGTACCTGGAGAGATAACTGATAACCTGGAAGTATTGATCAAAGCGTCCGGAAAATATGCCAATGCGCCAGCTTACGAGATAAGCAAATCAATAAGAAAGATATACTAAGACTTGAAAATTTGGAAGATTCGAAGATATAAGTGGAAAAGAAGCAAGTTAGAGATGCTTGAACAGGACTTGAGACTGTCTCTTCGAGATGGAGAGCGGAAAGAGTATCACGTGAAATAAGGGCAAAGGAAAAATGAAAGGGAAGTTGGAAGAGGTTACGGTAATAACAGAGCAGCGGAGATTAATGATGCACTAAGAAAGAGAAAGGGCGAGAAAATGTTGGGAGTTAAAGGGCACACAGAAGAAAAGAGAGACGGTGTAATTACGAATTACATTAAGGAAGAGAAAGGAAATGGAAAGGTGGAGAGAGACGAAGATGAACTTACGCACTTGAGAGCAGATATAAATAGGTATTGTATGTACAGTCTCTCACTCAAAAGAGTATTGAAGATGAATTCAATGCTACACTAAACCATTTTGAAGATCGCTTCATTTTAGAGAATGCATAAATAATGCATTCAAATCTTGAAGACAGCGTTTAGATCACACAGTTGCTCATACCTGATCTGAGTTAATTATGATAATCCTACGGATAATGTTAGTATACCTACATATATTAGGATACCAATGTTAGTATTGCCACGCATTAAGATTCACGAAATTTTGGCGTAACGTTCTTAACAGCCTTAACGCATGTAAAAAAAATTCATGCTAGCTACAAATATGAAAATATGATCAACAGTTAAATTAAATTATTTCGATACAAAAATGAACGCATAGATTTATGTAATTGTAAATTCCAGAAAAATTCCCAAATTTCTCATCAATTCCTGTAATCCAAGATTAAAATGATTTCCCAGGGAATAGTATTATGTTAGATACATACAGTGTTTACCTACAGTTAATTAAAATGAGACTTTGTAGGATTTAGATCTCTTATTTAGAATAGTCCAATTCCCTTCGTCGAAAACAAATTTTGCTATGAGAAAGGAACTAATAAAAGACCGACATAGGATCGTAATTGCCTACTGAGTAAACGCTCGCGTTCAAAATAAAATAAATTTATTGAAGAATATAATATGCAATACGATCAATGCAATATTCATGGTACGCTAGATCATCCGCTATTTTATCTCGTCAACGTTTCTCCACAGATTTCTTATAATGGAGAAGAATATGTGTTCCTGAATCATTACCTGTATACACGTAGTTACGATCGCGAAATGCACCCATGAATCTTTAAGTTTGATACCTTCTCAGCTTTGAAACGAAATGGAGAGAGTAGATGAGATGATACAGAACCCCTTCTGACTGGAATTCTAAACTACGACTAGCACACAACACACGTGCAAGTTCGGCAAACATCCAGAATGAAGTAGTTTATCGGTGAGGTGTGCGCTACATAAAGTAACCTTATTGTGAAAACTTAATACGTCAAAAACAACGAAGATTCCACCGAAAAAAGAATGCGGAAAATCACGAATGCTGTGGTTTCGTTACGAAAGACTTTCGGCTAGTTCAGTGGGTGGAACGAGATGTGTTTGAGGGGACGTAAAGAAAAGAAATGAGACGGTAGAGAACTATATTAGCGACCATTCTGCGCCGCACGCTGGTTACAGTGAGATAGGAGAGGTTTAATACGGGTCAAAGCCCGTTTGGCGTTGGAATAATGCTCTCTGTTAACAAGAAGAGGAGAATGCGTTAACTGAAGGGAATGGAGTGAGGATGGGTCAGGGATTGGATGCAAAGCGTGCAAGAGACAGAGCAGGTGTAATGAGGGAGGAAGGAATGGAATGGTGGAGATTGTGGAGAATGTAGAGGAAGGGCAAACAAGAGACAATAGGGAAGACCTGGAGCGATAGGGAATTAGGTAACAAGGGAGAATTATCATACTTGATGATAAGAACGGAATAAATGAATAAGGAAGGATACTGAAATTGGTAATACACACCCTGAACTTTGAATACTTTAAAATGAAGTTATTAATTTTTCGGCGACGTTATTTAAATAATACCTGTGATTTTTTTTCAATTCAAATATAGATGCAATTGGAATCAGGTTATTTTCAACGGTATAAGAACATAAATTTAGTCTGCATTGGTGAACTGAATTTCCACATTGACGGTTTCTAGAGACTATGCAAAAGAAATTTAATTTATCCTATAAAGACAAATGTATGCATCTCAATATTTAAAAGCAGATATTATACGTTAACAAGATAATACACAAAAAGTAAATTTTATTATAAAGAAGACAGAATATTTATCTGTTCCATTGATTGAAATTTATTGTGCCGTGTCTTGTAATAAAAATTTATCTAAAATTAATCGTGATAACCTGTATAAATAACGACATCCAAATGCATAAAGAGAAACGAAACCATCTCAGGGTTCACATTGTGGTATTTCTTAATTTGTAAAAAATTCATGGTAACAACTTTTACTAGACCACTAAATATCTAAAAAAACACGACCTAGGTTTCGTAGCGTCGCTACATCATCAGGACCTGATGATGTAGCGATGATGATCATCAGGACCTGATGATGTAGCGACGCTACGAAACCTAGGTCGTGTTTTTTTAGATATTTAGTGGTCTAGTAAAAGTTGTTACCATGAATTTTTTGCATAAAGAGAAGTTAGATTAAATTATAGAATATGAATTTTTTATCTTAATCTGAACTAATGAGAAACCATAATCATCGGTTTTAACGTAAATAGTAAACAAATTTTACGCAAAGGTAAAATGTTTCTTGCGATATGATTAATTGGTATACTTTTGTACCTAGAAAAATACCGAAAGGACACTATATAAACATGTAAAATTGGAAATATCGGAAATTTGGATAAAAAATTGGCATGAATAAAAGAAAAAGTATGATATTTTATTGAACGCTTTTGGAAACTATTTGAGAGGAGTGGGGAAAAATAAGGTAAGGATGACCCTGATAAGAGAAAAGATATGGTCGAACAAACGCGGGAATATTAGGAAAGCGGGGAATCTTGAAGAGAAGGACTGGAAGGAGAGAAGAGAAAGGGCTTGTTCTAGGAATCGATTGTCGGACAGTATCCTGCAGAGTGTCCACGTGCGTGGATGGGGTGGGGTTGCCTGGTAAAATGTTAGGGACATTGCGGGAAAAGGAATATTGTTTGGTCAGAGGAGCAGATGGGATACGAAGGAGTCCGGTCTGGACATTGGCCTCCGTGCGGCTTTTCGCTTCTTGCGGTTCACCAGCAGAACTAACCTCGAGGTAAATTGAAACCCCTTTAGCGACCGTAGGACGGATGCGAGGGACGTTTGGACCCTTTGGCCATGGGGGTATTTGATTAATTGGTGATATCTCACGCTGAAAGGAATTCGTTAGATTGATTCTGAATTGGCTTCTCTATCTATACGAGCTCATCATATATTTGTATATATGTATTGGTGCTTATATAAATAAATTTATATACATGCGTAAATGTCCACGAGAAGAAACATTACATATGTAAAATCAGGGGCGTTCCTTAAATAGAGCAGACAAACTACAGGTATTTTTTATCTATCTCACTGAAAAAAAATCTTTGAAAATATAGTTCCACAGCCGTTTCTTTTTATTTCGGGAATTCGTGGCACTTATCGATGTAATAAAAACTTCTCCTTTGGGAATTTCAAAACTAACGAGTAAGCATTATCTTGAATACATTTCTGCAGATTGAAACTTCAGAAACAGTTCTCAGGGCGGCACTCTTTTTCCCGTAAAGGGAAAACAGTCCGATACCGATCTAAATCAACATTTCGTAAAGAACCCTCATATCCCTCGAAAAGAGCCTACGTCAACGAGAGAGAATTTAAGGAAAAACCGGGATCGATATCTGGAACGCGTCGTGTCCGAGGTTAGTTTGTCCCTCGGAATGGGATATTTTCCGAGCGTTCGCGCACCTTCGGCCGTGCTATCGTCACGCAACGAACCATCGGAAGAAGTCGTTCGCGTGTCGCGGGAAAGACGCCGTCGATCGGTCTCTTTCCCGCCCGTGGATATCGAACGCGAATCGCGATGGGGGGCACACCAGACACGAATCGTGGCACGCCACGGGAGATGTATCGTCGATCCCTCCGCGAGAGCGACGGCCTTATCCGGGGAGGCACGGCTGAGCAGACGACGTGATCCGAATCGCTTACGTCGCGGAAGAGAGATAAATTTTTTGCGAGACTTCCGCCACTTTTTTCTCGGCGCGTTTTGAAAAAGAGGCGAGACGGAGAAGTCTCCCGAAAATTCTTTCGAAAATGCGGGATTCTTCGGATTCGTATGCATTAAGTGTGTTTTACGAAACGGTGCCGAGGATCATGCGCCTAAGAAGAGGGCTTTTGGAATGAGTGAGGATGGGATTTGGAAAATCGACGCCGTAAAACTTGGACGGAATATTTTGAAAGGGCTACGCACGTACGGTCAATGTAGTTAATTTCATTTGGTCAAAGCGTCCATAAACCTTTATGGGGTTTAATTGATTAACAAGTCACGTAGAAAAAGAATGGTGCATTTCCATGCATAAAAATGTACGTTAAATTGGCAATACCTTTCCATTCATGTTAATTCAGCGTCTTTTTTTAACCTTTCAAACATTTTAATGTTATAGCAATCACGCAGTAGGCAGTTTGTATGAAAAACTAACACATTAAAGTTAGAATACAAATAACAATGGCTGTGAATCTTTATTAAAATTCGAACCTTTTCTTCCATTCTAAAATTTAATTAAATTTTATTAACAGTCAAACAATAGGAGTTTTCAATTTGAACAAAGTAACATATTGAAATAACGTGTAATTTTCTTTCTTATACAATCATGAAAGTTTTTCTATTGATTACATTTCTTATTGATACCTTGTCGATCACTCTAATCACCATTAGTTATTTAATCGCCAAAATTTTTAGCTTAGGTTTACAGAACTATATTTCCTCATTTTTAAAAGATCTTATTTACAGACAAAATTTTTCATTTTTCGTTCATTCGATGTTTACTCTGAGAAGCCATGGGATAATTACTGCAGCAGAATTTTTTTACTTTTATTTTTCGTTCGCATTTAAATATAATAATCCTCGCAATTTTGACTTAAAACCATTAATTTTGAGTAGTATACGATTTCAAAGGAAATTCAGTTATTTTAATACAGTAGACTAGATTTCAGGGTAACACTAACTGTTAAGGTTATTTATACTTCCGTTTAAAAGGGATCACAATTTAATGAGTTTCGAAGAAGCTGTTTGTTTCATATTAGTAAAATAAGGAGACTAAAGGTTTCCTTTAGCGTGGAGTGGAAGAATGATAATCGGAGGACTACTCCTGATCGCTGATAACATTATCTTATTTAAATTTTAAAATCACCCTATATGAGCCAAAAATAAAGATTTATTAGTTATAAATACGAACATATCACTACTTTTCAATGCAATTCTATAAATATATGTATTCACTTATTTATTTTAAAATGTCCATAAAAACGAAGACAACAACAATTTTTGAGATGAATCAGATTTTTCTACTTTTTCGAGAAAGAGAGAGAAGTTCACCAATTTAATAATAATACAATTATTGCGACTTAATTAATCTACCGTTCTTACATAAAAACATCAGGCACATAACATGACATCACGGCATTGCTTTTCTATTGTTTTCCTCCTATTCTTTTGTTTTCCTCGAGAACATCAAACTTTACAACAAAAATATCATAACCTATCACGGACGCATTAAATGTAATTATGGATTTCAATTATAGTATTCGGAGAATTTTCGTGACTGGATGTGTAAAATTACCCTTTATATCAAACTACCTGACATTTTCACCAGGATCCAAGACTAAGGTTCTCTAAGTTTGACCACCAAAATGTTTTTAAAAATTCATTATCGAAAGAAAATGAGAACTTGATGTTTACGAAAGATAGCTATTTAAGGAAGGGAAAAGGTCAATATAAGCCGCTTGGAGTAAGGGCTAAGTAAGCGATGTGATTTGGAGGCCTCTGGTTCGTTGTTCCTTGGGCCACCCTCTAGAAATCGATTGCATTCCTGACCTCCGCTGACCTCTGCTCCCTCGGGACATGCCCCAATTCTTCCGAGAACATGGACTTGCATAAGGCAGGCACGAAAAAAAATTGAATCCCCCATATGAAGAAGGCATCGGCCGCTAACCTATGGAGAATGGCCCCTACGACATCCTGCTGGAGGGACGTAGTTAACTGGCGTCGAGTGGGACATCCACGCATGGGAATCCATATCGAGCGGCCTTAAGTCCCAAGCCTTACAAGACACACGGTTGACCGTGGCCTCTCTTCGTGCGAGCTAATCGAAATCCGTTAAAAATCGATGCAGCGAATTTAGACTTTTCTGTAGTAATTGACGATGCTCTCTCCGACGGCAAATTGCCATTCAATTGACAATGAAGCGCGAATGTGCGGCGAGGAACGGAAGTCCGATCGAAGAGAAGGAAGTTACTGCCACATTCAGCACAGTCATTGGTATTATTTTAACGTAAACGTAGGGAAAATAGCCGTATCTTGCTGACCTTATGTTGACGTAACATTGTTTTTATATTTTTTAAAACATCTTAACTAAAATAAGAAAATTAAAATAAGTTGTTCGTTGATGATCGTTGTTGATGTGGACATGGTTTTCATGTACTTGCTTATTTAGCAATAATAATGATATGTTTGCAGTTATATTGAGAGAAAATGGGGAAAAAAACCCCTGCGAGGTGGTATAAAAATTTTAAAGAATTGAATTTGATCACTTGGCGTATCAATGTGAACACAAAACATTAGGAATCAAATGTTGGTCCCCGTAATAATTGTTCATGGATGTATAATAGATTAAAACGTAGTATTGATGTTGCAGTTCCTTGTAATATCCAATCACAGTGATGGTTAATTAATCAAGTACCCCTGATTGCACATTTTAAATCTAAGGGAGAAGATTTTTCGCTCTATCTTTCGGTCAAAGGTGTTTTGCTGAATACACGAGAATGTTTTCCTGGATAATTGTCAAGCACTTACATAACCGTATGGTAATGCGAGTATATACCAATAAACCGAAGAGTAAAAAGGCTGGATGCCACACATTATCGCTTAAAGTTGAAAGAGAGTTTATTTTTTGTCTTTAGTTATGAGTTTTGTGATTTAGAACACATTAACAAATCCTTCTCTTATAGGTAATAAATGATTTTTGCAAAAGGAATGTTATTTCAGGAAAAATTATTTTTATTAGCCAATAAAAAATTAAAGATAAGTATCAGGTACCAGTTTTCACCTACACCATTCAACTCCAGAAAAACTACTTCTTATTTTGTAGCAGCAACTTTGATATCCGATTTTTCTAAAAGCCTATTTTTAGCTGATTATTTCAAATTTCGTACGAAAATAGAAATAATTCCTATTTTCATCTTAGAATTAAAACAGCAACCAATGCTATAAATGTCAATTATGTACAGCCGAATACCAGTCTCTTAACTAAAATTTAATGGCATACATAGACCATTTATTGCCAGTAATTAAGTTTCGAATTCTACAATGAAATCGGTGCTCATTTACTTCACAATACCAGTGATTCATTAATTGGTAAGTATGTTCCATTCATTTAAGTGCTACTAAACCTAAATATCCATAGAATGCACTATGGATTTATACTAACTACCTCGCGACTCCTCATCAAAAATAAAACATTCTAGTTCTGAATAGTATAATAATGACATATTAACTACATGACTGCGTAACGATGTCATTAAAATTATAATAATCGTACGTAATACGTAAATTATTCTCATTTCGCACTGGTAGTATGAATTTTCAATCGCTCATCAAAAATTAATTACTTTTTAATTTTAAAGTCAATGAAATTTTCCCTAACTGGGTCACGGAACTGATAAGTGGCAACCAGTTACGTTGCCTAGCCACTTTATATCATCCTTGTTGGCAATTTAATTTCGTAATGTGAGGCATTAATTAAAATGCTAGAGAATATTTATCTATAAATTTCTAATAGCGTGCACTTCGGAATGATGGCAATGGTGAAATACGACGCCATAGATTTTGATAGTTTTTCTTTTATTTTAAAAATTCGTCCGATTAGAGGTGTGGAATTTTAAAATTTTATCATCGATTAGATCATTTAGAAAATTATATATTTGAGGGGAAAAGAAAAACAGTAGAGTAGGTATGAAAAGAGTGGGCAGAGAGAACTGCAACGACCGCAACGAGTAATAAGAACAAAATAACACGCAATCACCACATTACTTTCTTTGATCGAATATCTTAATCAGATGAGTCATCATATTACCTTAATTAAAATGAAACCAACAATGCCGCTGGTCTTCAAAACGTTAGGGACGAGGAATGCGTCATTTTGTTTCCGGAGACCTTATGTAAATGCGGAATGGAAGATTCAGCAACTTATCTGCAATATTTTTTCAGCATTCCGCTCTTAATTCTCAAATAACAATGTCGATTCTGTTCATGGAAAACTTCTCCAGTGATACCTGTTAATTTCCCATCATAAAGAAACCACCAAGGGAAATTTAAGAGCCTAATTCGAAAGGATATTTAAATGTACAGTTTTCTTTTACTTACGATAGGTATCGCCCTCGAATTGATTAACTTTTACTGATATTCAATTCGCATGATTACTCAAAAGATTGAAATTTATCAAATCAAATTTACTTAGATATCTTTGTCTCACCGTCGTTTAACACCCATTATTAATTTCAAAGGACGTTTAAAATCATATTTAGCACTATTAACAATTAGTAGATCATGTATTTTATAACATCTTGACTTTTGCTAAAAACCGCCATTTTATAACTCTTTCATTTCATACTACATATTTTCCTCTGTGTAATTAATTCAATTATTATTTACCTCTCTCATAGTTAATTATACAATTGCACTGGTCACAAGAAAAATCATTCTCCCAAAAAAATATTATCTTAATTTGAGGATATTCATCTCACACCAAATCAAACGAGTCTATAGACATTTTAAAATATGCTCGGTTAAAATGAGGAAAGAGCGTGAAAATGAAGAAAACGCTGTAATCGTTTCAACTGTCTGTGTGGATAATCAACATCAGTTACCCTTGAGCAAGATTTGTTGCGAGAGCTGCCGAAGCGCAAAGTAAGTCATCAGCGTGCGTAAATAAAACATTCCAGCAGCAATTCTTTTAGAGCTCATTGCGATGGGTGGAGGTAAAAAATCGGACAACGGCGTAGTAATATCTACCTCTACTCGTTGCATCCCATTAATATCCACAAAATATAATAAAAACAAGTAGATCGCCGTTATCCCATTTCACCGCATCCGAACGAAAAATCCACACTACACCGGGAGTGGAAGGCAAAAAAAAATACACCTTCACATTTCCTTCGGGGATCCATATCGATTTGACGCAGCGCTATGAGGGAATAAAAAGTAAGCAGAGACAAAAAATTGAACCAAAACAGATTGCCGTGTACAGATAAAACGCCTCTTCCGCTTCTTCTCTTCGTTCACAATTCATTCTGACGTCCCTTCGCCGATGAATCAGAATCCCCATTGGATGGATGCGGCCTAGTTTGGCCTCTCATTGTCAGCGACGTTTGGCCACTGTTTGCCTCGGACATAAGACCCGTGGTGCCGACAAAGGGGGAGTGATTGAAATAGAGAGATGAACGGGTGGATGGGAGAGAACGATAAAAAGTTCCCCGGGAGGAAATAATTCGTTCGGAGGAGAGGTGTTGGATGAGTGATCCGTCGGACCGTGTGCATATGACGATAAAGGTCGGAAGATATCGAGAGCCTTCTTGATATCGATATTCCCGCGCTCGAATCGTTTCGTTTTTACTGCCCAACGAATTTCTCCTTTGAGGTACGAACGGAAATGGGATGGAAATATCTGCAACGAAAGCGTGCAGAGGAGATCCTGAATGACGTTGACGGGTAACTGGGACGAAATTGAAAATATTTATTCTGGAGAAACAAATAATAATAAGATTATGGAAACAAATGATAGAAAATAAGATTTTGGAGCGGTATCGTTATATTCAAACCCAGAGTTTAAATTATATTCCGTTATAAATACGATAAATATTTATATCAGTACCGTGTTAGTCACTTTTCGGTGTTTGGAAGGCTGATGCATATGCCATGCGGTATATTTTGCTAGTACCACCTCGCATCGTTAGGAGAAAAAATGAATTTTTGATGCGACTTATCTCATCTTCTTGCGACATCAGAAATCAAGTAAATGGAATCTAGCATCTGTTAACCAGATTTTTCCTTCCCGTATCTGATCAGCCTTTTTATCAGGGTAAATGTTATTTATCTATTGTACGTAATCAATATTTGAATTCTATATCAGCCTTTTTATCAGGGTGGACGAATGGTACCTGCTGTGACTTCCTAAACGTCTAATCTTCGAATTTATTTAGCTAAGTTTAACTGATTCCTGATCTTTTTCCTAAATATTCCAATTCAACGTCATAATACATAGAAATTACACTCTCCGATTCATCGTAGGTTTTCACTAAAACGTACCGCATTTCATTATGCGTAATTTATCGTAATATACAAATATGATGAATACTGAAAATTGGCATACCATCTAAATCGCGTTTAAAATTATTGAACTGTATATTACGATGTATTATTAATTTAAATAACATTTGAGGTGTACTTATCTTCATTATCTTACCAAGACTTCGAAATATTACGAATTCAGAACTGCATAATAAATTAAAATACTGAATTTTATTTTTCTGTAAATTCGGTAATATGTAATTGCTACAAATAATTAGAACATTGTCTTCACTCTAACTCTTAAAACCATATAAAATAAAAATATAAACTTAGAGAGAAAAATCGGATCTTTGGAATACAAATAAAAATGTTCCATAGCTTCCAAATATTAGGTTACGAAAAAACAGAAATAATCTCTCAATCCAAAAATAGGCATACGAAAGAATGATTTAGTAAACAAACTCATTGCAGCCTAAATAAAAGAAGTCAAAGGGAAATTTAAATGAGAAATCTCAAGTAAGCGTTATCTGCTCAAAGAGATGTAAACAGTAGTGTAATTAATGCTTTGAAAGCATCGTCTACAACAATCTTATTAACCTCCTTTCGTAAGACCGAAGAAGCGATTCTTACAACGGATTTCAGACGCACTAAACACTCTACTGAAACAGACAAAAGCTTCGTCGAACGAAAGGATTAAACGAATGAGGGCGAGATAAATTGAAGACTCAAATGCGCGAAGAAAACAAACAAGATGAAGGTAATTCTGGCGCAATTCAATAAGAAAAAGAGGCCGCTGAGATGGATGAATTGAACCCGGCTCTGAGGCGTTTCAGCCGAAGAATAAGGGGATAACGGATAAACACGTTGTTAATGCTGTAACGGCCTCTCTTCATTAAAACGTCGCTAAGATTGATTCGTCTTGATCAACTCACGTTTTAGCCTGTTTTCCTAAATTAAACGAAAAGTTCTTCATACAAAGAATATTGGAGAAAGGCTGAATCAACGAAACTTAGAAGTAAAATGTTCGAGGGCACTTATCTCTATCATCTAGATGAATGGAAAAATAAATCTGATGATGTGGCCAAAAATTACGTAAATAAATTCTTCATCTGCAGTAACAAAACGTTATCAAAAGTTTTTTCCCATGAGATTGCTTATGGAGTTCGAATATAGCAAATATAAGAAACTGCTACATAACATTTATAAAAACTCTAGCTTTGTGCCTGTATTTGCTGTAATATCTGTAAATTTTATAAATAATGAAATACCTATTTACTGAAACCTTGAACGGGGTACACTGAAGAAAGAAATACATGTATCCTTCTATAAGGGACACAAGAATAATTCAAACTTTCATCTCGATTTCCATCGTTATTAACTACAATAATGGGTAACATAAAAAATACAATTTTACCTAAATTTCGTCGAAGAAACCCGACACGAAAGAAACCCTTCTTGTCTTCCGAAGTTTAAACTTTACCTGAAACTTTAAGACAGATAGCATAAAATGAACTGGAAGAGATTAACGTCTTTCACAACACTCAAAACATGAAGACTGGATACAAAATTGACAATTTACAGAAATTATAAAACGAAGAAACATACAGAGGATAATAATACTTCTTCATGAACCTTCCACGTCAAGTTGGAACCTAAATTTCTCCGAAAGGCAGACTAAGCTTTCATTCGAAGTTCAGCGAAGGGAGTTAAAAGAATTTCGTCGGGCTCTTTGAATCTCCTTGTGATCACTAAGTAAATTTATTCTCTTCAAGACACTTTCAGCTCCAAAAAATTCAGATTTGAGCAAAATTTGCGTTTGGGCTTTAAAAAAATTAAAAGAACGCTGCAACTGAGAGAGGTGAAGGAGTATATGAAATGGTACGCCATCTGTTCGTAAGAGGCATTCGATCAAAAACACTAAATACAGGTCAGGCAGGAGCTATGATTGAACACATGGCTTTGAGCTAAACCTATTTGCATTCCACTCGGCAGAAATAAAGGCCATCGAATGCTCTTCCACTCCAGATCTCAGTTTTTCAATGCAACAGCCTCTCCTATTTGCTGGACCAACGAGAGAAACGATTTTTGCACAGTCCAAAGGCTCCTCACGAGCAATCTCTTTTCATCCCTCCCTTATCTCTCGCACCCGTCCCCATTCTTTCACGAGGCAAACTTCGTCACCGGCAAACGCGAGTAACACCTTCGACCAAAATTAAATCTTTCTAGCGATATCCCATTTCGGCAAACTGAAGCAGACTTCGAAATAGGAAGTCTATTTATTTTGAAGCCTTCAAGTTGCGGAAGTTCCGCTGTTGCCGGAACGAACAAGATTTGCCGCAAAAACTTCGCGATGAATGGAAATGGAGTAGGATATTGCACAGCGTATGGGACATACATGGGAAACTACTCCAAATCCTTCTCCTCTTATTGCGTTGAGAGAGAGAAGTCTGTTTCAGCTGGACTATGCCATTTAATCCAGGACCGTTTTAATTAAGGATTATATCGCGGCTCAGGAATTATGTTATGCAAATAAACCACGGAAGAAGAGAAAACTAATTGCGAACAACGCGATTACCTTGATTATTCCAACAACTAAGCATTGTTATCTTCCTGTTGCTACGGAAATGCGGTTATATTAACGACTCGGAAAAATCTAAAAATAAAGATTTTACGTTCTCTGAATAGGAACTTCATCCAGCTACAAGGTATAAAAAGGGCGGAAATGGTAATTAAAATTTAATGGATGTTCTGCGACGTAAAAATTAGAGGCAGGGAATTCTAATTAACGCGATTTTTTTCTTTGGGTAACTGAATGTTCAGAGAATTATATATGTTCAGCGAATAAGAAAATGATGGCTCATTTTATGAAAATGATACTTCCGTAAGTATATAGACGTAACTACTTTGGAAGATAATATATTAATATTCAATGTTCGCATTTCAGTGTATAATTTAATGGAGACATTGCCCTCTGAAGGAATTACTTTTATTAAAATAATTTTAAAATGCCATGTTGCTAGATTAATTTAATATTACTAATTCGACATATCGCACGAATATCGAGATATCATATGACAACTTTAATTAAAATTATTCAATACATCAATCAAATACGGTTGTTTTATACTGTCCGAAAATTATATCAATGAAGAGAATATTGAATCCTTTTATCAGTGAAACAAAAGAGAAAAGATTCTCTAGCTTATATTTACGGTTCGACGTTAATAAAATGTATTTTCTCCTCGGGGCTAGTCAATAAGCGAGGATTGTATTTACAGTAATTTTCAAGTTATTTAGATTTTTAAGGACATTATATTTTTGACAATATATTTTATACATTTAAACAAGACAATTGGTGACCAATATTAAAGTTTTCAGTTTAATAGAAATGATCTTAGACCAAAAGTCTTTGAAAACAAATACACAAACCCATATGTTTGTATCAACAGTTTCCTGGAAAAAGAGTAACACATATTTCAGCCGAAATCAACGGCAGATTTTTCACGGGAATGTCTCTCTGTTATATTTTATGATTGAGAAATAAAGTACAAAATATTTTAGCCAAAGACGTATAATTTCACAGCTCTCGAAAAAACGAACTGTTGAAAAACCCTCTTCAGCACCACGCATGGGCAGCACCACACGCTCGGATTTCTCCCAAAGCGGTATTTTTTAATCATAGAGGAAATTAAGGCATGATCCACCATCCGAAAGCTGTAACCAGAGACAGGAGTGGGAGGAGATAAAAACGAGGAAAAGAGAGGGACGGATAAGGGATCCAAGGGGAAGGGGGTCCAAAAGCCAACAACCGCTAAATTGGCGCGAAACGTCCCATTAGCGTATCGAGTTCCCGTGAAAATCTGCGAAATTTATGCCTTTCGGAGGGAAAAATACGTTAGGGCGGCTTTTCGTCCTCCGGAAATATTTTAATTCCCCATTTCTTCGCCTGCTCAAACTCGAAAGGGGCGAGAGATCAAAGAACACAGTCTCCCGCCCCCGCTACCCTAACGATTGCTCACCCTTTCGGAGTATCCTCCTAACCCCCTCTTCCCCCTTCCTCCTCACCATTCCTTCTCCTTCTCTTCGCCCCAAGAGACTCACCTCTCCACGTGACTCGCCTCCAAACTATTTCTCCACCCAAACTCTTTTCTGTATTTCTTTCTCGCTTTTCTCCTCTTTCGCTTCGGAAATAAATGCCGAATGAATATCGTTTTTTCCACCTCCCAAAATCTCCGTGGAGTTTTATAAGCTGACGTTGCCCCTTTCGGAGTATAGGGTAGGTGAGTAGAGAGAGAGAGACCCCGTCGCATTATACATGCATATCTGGCGTGATAGGATTAGGGAAGATTCCGGCGAACGCGTCGGTTTTAATTACGGCGGACGGCTCTGGAGAGAGGGCGGGAGGCGCTTTGCCTTCGACCGCTATTCTCTGCCTCTCGGCGCCTCGCAGAAATTGCGAAAAAGTTATTTTTGAGTGTTAACGGCCGCACGCTGTATATCAGGGAAAATAGGCCATTAATTATGCCGTCGATTACCCCATTTAAGGCCTAAGGAAAGAGGGCGAGTCGATAGCCGTTAAACTACTGAGGGCGAGACACATTTTAATCCCATCCTTACGTTGTACGGCGCGAAAGACAACGGCGAGTAAATTAAGAGAAGATGAAGATAAAATATGCAAATTATTTTGATGGAGCAAATTGGGAAGTTGTTCATTTTTGAAATTTCGCTATAAGAGCAAACAAGTAAAGTAAATCTCTTCAATTGAACTTAAATTTCTCTACAAAAAAATTTGGCCCACTTAATAGTTCCTATTCTAGTAACAAAGGCAATATAATTAGAAATTGAATAACATTTTATAAAGATTGGTATAATTTAATTTGTATGAATATAAAGGTTAGGGATATTGAACGAGATTACAGTTGTTGTAATCGTTGAAATAGGATTTAATATTTATCTTCGTTCACAGTAGTTTCATTTCGATTTTATGGTTAAAATTATAAATAATATACTATAATTCTATAAAAATATATCTAGCTGGATGTGTGTGGTATATATATACTAAAGCTTTTAAGCGATTAGCGATAAAAATGGCGATAATATCTCCGTTCTGTTATTTCGGGATTTCCCGAAAGCTATATTAGCCCAACGGAATATTCCGTTTCTCTTAATTGAATTCGATATTAGTGACTGCAAGAAAATTAAGAAAAAAAGTTCATTTAAGCGTCATGAACAAATGATTTACCGATAGCACAAAGAGGTAATAAAAGAGTCCTCTATTTGTTTGGAAAAGTACTCGTAAAACAAACTAATAAGCGGATTTTAAATTAATAAATATGAATTTGCGGATAAGCCTTATAATGTTACTGCGTACTCCAAACTATACAATGAAAGGAAGATTTTTCTCTTTTATGGATTGAATAATAAATAATCACCTATCTGTCATAAAAGAACTTCCTGAAATAAAATTCCTTTTTGTGAGTAGCGTTGATGCTATCTTTTGATTCAATATTCAACTTTAACGAGATGACCTACCGATTCGAGAGGAAATTCCCTTCAACGTTCATCACCGAAAAGAATCCTGTTAAAATTTGATGAAATTTTTGTAGCGCTGAAAGCTTGATCCGACTCAAGCGAGGACTTTTTTTCTCGGGAAATCGTTTAGGGAGAAATGGATTTCAAAATAAAATGAAAGGTAATCTAATGAGTAGCCGTCTACAAAGAAGGCCTCCCTTTTGTTTTCGCTTAAATTTTGGTGAGAAAAACTGAAACGTGCCATCCAAATCCTTAAATGAAACACGAAATATATAAGTATGATATTTTATAAATATTATTTCCTTATTTTAAATACATATTAAGTTGATTATCAACATATATTTTCTGTTTTTTCATGTTTCAAAGTCTCTGAGATGTTTGTTTAGCTTTATTATTTATATTCATTATTATAATTTTTATTATAATTACACAAATTTTATCTATCCTATGTAGACTTTAAAACATTAATGAAATGCCCCATGATTAACCCCTTAAACCGCAGTGGCAGCATGCTCACGCTCGACTTAGTTTACCAGGAAAAACAGTGTTCCTCGTACCCTCTGCGCTTTAGTCGCTCTACTTTTTCCTAGGAAAGCATCAATGGGATACGCCACCTTTCAACTAAACCGCACTAAAGATAAAGGCCTTTACGAGGAACTATCTCCTCCGATTCACATAATTACTCTTTGCGGCGGCAAAAAATATGTACGTCGTGCCCACAAAGCTCCAGTTAAAAACTTTTAAATCCGAAGCATTAATATTCATGACGTTCGTTAATAGCACCGGCATCGCGTTCGATACGTATCACTAGCGGAGCTTGCACGCTCTAGTGTAATCTCTGGCGAAGGTAATCCGGTATTCATAAAAGATATCAGAGATGAGCCAAGCTCCCTCATGAATGTGGGATCATAGCCTAAATAAGATGCCAGGTAATAACCAAGGTGTTTCCCCGTGTTCATACGAGGTAAAAACATTTCGTAGCGGAGCGGGATGGGGAAAGGAGATTGGGATTATCTATGAAGCATCCCGGTCACCAGAGAGATGTAAGGAAGGCGTACTCTAGAAATGCACGTTACGAGATTACGTAAAATTATTCCTTAAAATATTTTTTTCTGGTTTCTTAACATAAGGAAGCACAAAGTGATATCTACGACAATGCACTCTCCTGCTCTCCTTGTTTCTTTCGATTCTTCCTTCGTGTCTTCGGCGCAATTCAGGCGCAGTAAGGTTAGCAAATCGGCTTTGTGGAAAATAAAGGACTCCTCCGCTAAGTTGACTGGAACTTAGATTGAAGGAATTCAGACAATGGGATCCAACGGGTTTAATGCACTCATTGCAATATGAGGCACATCTAAGGCTTCGGTCATTCCTCCTGGTCAAGTCTCACCAGACATTGACGAGCTTCTATCGACGTTTTGATCGATCATTTACAGATCATTGTCAGATATCTTTTATTCTGTGATATTTTTACATCGGTAATCTTTACCGCCTGCCATTTGCCTTCCCATTAGTGATGCCAATTTGATTATTCTGAACTAGACTAGAAAGATCTAACAAAAAACGGACTTGAGTAAAGTCCGACAGAACCAGGATTCGAACCCGGGATCTTCTTCTAGTTGCCATAACCCATTTCCTTAGACTAGATAGCCAAACAATTTCATCTTGAAGGATATTAATTTAGCATTACATTTTGAAGCGATTTAAAAATTCAAATATATGTTTGGACGCAAATCAAAAGAGATTGAGAACGTATCTAGACAAAATTGAATGTTAATTTCAAAAGAGTCATAATCTAAGTAGATAAGGACTCTTATTCTCGACAATGATACCATGATACGTATTTAATTTCTATATCTTATTTACAGCCAATGAAGTTGCAGTCACTGAGGTAAGTGCTGATACACTATTGATTTATTTTACCCATATTATTGAAAATAAGGTTACAGTATAATTTTTAAAAGTTTTGAAGCGATGTCGATATTCATCTACGAGGTTTTTAATCACGTAAGAGTCGAGGCTAAAGTCATGGGAATCTTCTCTTTTTCCATCCAGCTGTTTCATCCTCACCATCGAAAACCTACTAAATTCATACTACGAATTTCTCATAAATATTAAATGTGTGTATGAAAACTTCCAACAAACTCAATTTAAAATAACGGAAATTATTCTTGGTCCCGCTTGCAACTCCAGCCCTCTCAACTTCTCTGAGATAAATATTTTGAAACGCAAACACAAAGTGGCGCTAGTTTCGTATAATACTCCTATAATTCAAACGCAGGATAAAAATGTATCACGATCAACGTAGTCTCAACGTACAGACTAGAGATAGCAGGTTAGAAAATATTCTTCGGTGGAAGTAACAGACATGTATCCTTTCTCTTCATTAAGAACTTCTCCGCTATCTCGGTAGCCTCCGTGGATTTTAATTTACACTTGAACTCGGCACAATAAACCGTAAGATTTATTCAACTAAAGTTTGACGTAAAAGAATAAAAGGAAATAAAAGGAGAGCTTATCCTCTGCAAAGGGCCGTTCCCATTCTCTCGAGTCCCCAAGCGCCAAAGTAGCTCCGAGAAAGCGCGATTACACTCTTTTCCCAATGCACCAGTCGGCCAGAGCTGCTGTATTTCTTTAGTTCCTTCTTTCTCGCCACCTCTCTTTCTTACCTTTGACACCTTTCTCTTTTGCTCTCGATCTCTCTAAACGCGTATTTCTTTCCTCTTTTGTTTTGCGAATAACGCTGGGAACGGGAGCTAGGATGGAAATTGGTTCTCTCACAAAAGAGGAAGGATAGAATCGGATATTAATTTTTTAATTATTCTGGTCTCATCTAAAACACAGAGAATATTTTAAGTTTTAGTTTACTTTAATCAGACTCTAGCGCAACGGTTGGGAACTCTCTCCATCGGAAGGTCATATGCAGTACAGTGGGGCCGTATAAGAAACCGTTAGACTGCATTAGAGATGACGCATCGTCTACATTTCAATAGTTAAAAATCAAAATTGCACTGAGTCAGCATGGAACCGCAAAGCAAGCCTGAAAGAAATAAGCAACATTTTGTTTTCGCTTATCGAAATTAACGAGACTTGGTAAATGGTTTCCCCGCTCATGCCATCCTGGAAATAAAAAGCATTTTTCCGGAAATGTTTGCGTCTCAGGAACGTCATATACTACGGCTATTGAGGACATTCGCATTTTTTTCTCTTTCAGGTATTATATTTTGATTTTTACTCAAATTAAAAATTATATCAACATTCAAGATGATCTAAAAAGCCGAAATAGATTATATAATACGATTAAAACATGCTAACGAAAATGTGATCTTACTCATTTTTATCAACATTTCTAGCTAGAAGCAAATATGAAACGCTATGTGGAAATGTGGATCAACTTAAATTAAAATATCCTTCATGAGCGAACCGACTTACATTCAAAACGCGGGATGCGAAACTATCGAGTTCATGAAAAAAGAGTATGCTCTAGCAGTTTTGGAATTTGAGAACGTTGAGTATCATTCGTGAAATTATGAGGACTCAGGGACCCCATTGAGGAAGGATGTCGGGGACACCCAAGGGTTCCCCGACCACGCTTCACTTCGCTGAACCCTGATCCAATGTAGTAGTTCTAAGAGAAGCTCACTCACGGATCCCATCAAGTTATCTGCAACGAATGGGTGAAGATAAAGTTAAATAAATTAACGACTATAAAATGCCAAATCTGTTATCGTTGAGTATGCTAGAACTCGGAACCACACAGCCTTTCGATCATTTTCAACGTATCCTCTTCTTCTGTTATGTTATTTGGAAAATAAATTACTTCGGTGTAGTTCTTAACTTCTGATAACACGGTAGCCGTTCAAGGCAGGTGTGCCGTTATATGAGGGAAGGTACAACAGATTTAAAAATTCAAGCGACGTATTCTTTGTGATAGCCTAAGTTTAAATGGACAGCAAAATGTGATTCACAGCCGAAAGAGAAGTAAATTAATGATCAAATTATATGCTTCCATATAAATTTTCATTGTCGATATCTATCACTGATTTCATCAAAGGGTACGATTAGCAGTGGAATATAAAACTGGATTCCGACAACCTGCTGTAGTGTGAAGAGGTGCATGATTGATTCAGTGGTGGGCGGACATTGTACGAAAACAAATAGCTGAATTTCTCGATGCTTCCCTTATTGACAGGTAAATGACAGTCACAAAATTCGCGTTAATCCCCTATGTCAGGAGGGAATTTTTATTTTAAATAATATGGAAATTTTCTGTAAAAATTTTAGAGATTTTCAATGAAAGCTGACTTTGATTCGTCAAAGATTTTTTTTTAATTTTGTTGAAAAAGTAACTTGCGCATAACAGGCGCATTCTTCTCTCTAATGCACAGATTCCCGCTATAGATCCATGAAGAGCCTTACCCAAAGTAGTTAACTCAAAATAAAGTATAGCAGTGGAGCACAGCCATCGCAATGATTTCAAACAAATCAATATACTACATACAATTTTTTTTAAGTGATGACTTTTGACTTATAGAGAACAACTCAGAAAAATAAATTGATTACGGTTACGTTAGCTTAGTTTCCCGCCAACAATACTCAAGCTCGCCGTTAATACTATATGCGTACGAGCATGTTTGTTTTCATGGAAAGCTATGAGGATTACAATCTTTTGTCAATAACATTTTTTAGATAAGTTTCCCATGCGTGCACGAGAGCAATGGCGTTCGTGCATATCGACTTTTCATCTCGCCTTGAATTTTGTAGCATGGCAATTATAGTAATCAATAACGCCTAAGATGTAAGATAAAGTTCATATTCCAGCGATAATTAAATATTATACATTTCTTTGCCGCAAAAAATCGTGCCACAAAAATGTGTACAATCATGTCTTATCAGCTTTCCTCAGTACAATTGTTTACGCAATGAAAGTAATATCATTGTATTATTATAATTTTAAACTCCATCCGATAAGCTATAGAAATTAATGTTTTGATAATCGCATTGATGTACAATAGTAATAGTTTTGCTAATGGATATAAGCGCTGTTAGTTAGAACACTGAGTAACTTCAGAATCACTACAAGCGTGATGAGAGAAAAGCTGCACGTACGTTTCACCGAGGCTAGGGAGATATAACTGAACAATTAATTTACATGTGAAAAGCTGGAACGGGTAAACGTTTTCCCATATTCAATCTTTACCATTATTTAAAATTTGGAACACTATACCATAGAGGGGAAATAAATGGTTTCTTTATGAGACGTAGGGATCTGCTGTCTGGAGTGACTGATATGCAGGTGATAAATCAGTATAACTACTAGAATGAAATATTTTGAGATGTTGGTTGGACTCAGAGAGAAATTATGGTCGGTAAAACGAAGTAATAATCATTGTGATTGGTTGAGAATGAAAGGGATGTATTGGAGGCGGAAGACTGGGTAGCTGTAGTGAGAGGATAGATTGCTAAAGAAGGTAATTTAATTAAAGAAGCTACGGAAAAGACGAAGCCAAAGAGAAAAGGAAAAGTTTTTGGTTGAAGTGATAGGAGGGATTAATTACCTGAAAGTAAAGGAAATGTCGCCCAGAAGAGAACGTCAGAGAAGAAGAAATTAAGAAAAGTTAGAACACTAATGATGAGTACATTCACTTTTACTCCCATATTGAGGCTATCAGTAAAATTTTAATCCCTTAAAATAAGTAATGCTTAAGAATCGACCCAGACTCTGTTATTACTACTACGTATTGATCATTTTACGAGAAAAAGGCGTTAACTATGAATTACGATATCAATAACTATCCCTTTCTATTTATAGCCACCACTAATTATTTCTTTTTTATCTCACAAAATATGGATTTTAGATCAGCACATGGTTTGACGCTTGATTCCTAAACCTTCACATGAAATAAATCAACTCGTTAAAAATTTTATTTCACCTGGAATGTATAGTTCTAAAATTCAATTCACTCGTACAAAATCACCATGAATGTATCAAATGTAACATGGATACTACGTTAAGTCTAATCTAAGATCGGTGATTATAACATTCGTTACGAATCACAAGCATTTCAGAGGATAAAAATACACCAATCTAATCATCTATTACATGAAATAAGTATGAGAATTGGGAATTTGGATATTTGGGGACTTACAAGTCATTTAAAACTTATAAACGTCATTTTTGTTGACGCAAAAATATGTGATTAGGTTTTATAGACATAATGGAATAGATAATGTAAGAAAAATAATCAACAATGCTGAGATAAAGTCAAATTCGATATCCTGATTCCATATCCAAATTATATGTAGGTTCTAGTGGTGTATATGTTACACCCAAAACCCATTTCATGAAATGGGCAATTTTTGGGGTGTTTGGAACCCTACCCATCCCACTCAACCTATAGGCGCCGCGCATATTTAATTAATTAATTAATCTCCGCTACAAATCGTGAAATATACGCGGCGCCGATGGGTTGAGTAGGGTAGGTAGGGTTCCTTTCACCCCAAACGTGTAGTTGCCCATTTCATGAAATGGGCAATTTTTTCCCAATTCATGAAATGGGCAACGCGCCTGCCCATTTCATGTAATGGGCAATTACACGTTTGGGGTGTAAAATATATAAGTTTAGGTTTGGGTAGAAAGAGTTTCATGTTTACAGACATAAGGCAGCGAAAACATCTTTACGGCTCACTCTCACGAGTAATGGGTGTCACAAAAAATATATTGTAAGTAAAAGGAAAATAGGGAGAAAAAATATTGCTTATCAACAAATGATCCTTTTAAGATGTTCCTGTATGTTTAAACATTGCTAAATAACTAAATTTGAACATAAAAGAACTCTATGAAACTTTTGTATTTTGTTACGAACGAAATCCTATTTTATTTACAGAACACCAATAATGACAAATGCTGCACTCCAATATTCTTTATGAAAGACTATTGACGAAAACCAATCTCGTAGGTTATAGATATATTTTGTAACTCCTCAGAGATATTTATATACGAGATATTTTTTAACTCATCAGACTTGCAGCATAAGAGAAAATCCTCTCAAATCACTTGTTTTTAAGGTAAAAACAGTGCAGAAAAGAATACGCTTCTATGATTAAATTTTCCTGGAGAACGAAAACTTGTTTTGGATATAATTTTGAAGAATGAAACGGTAAAAAAGGTTGAACGAAAAGATATTTCTTTCAAATGAGTAAGTACTTTCAGGATGGAAATTCACGTTTTCGTAAAGTTATTTTCTTTCGCTAGCCATCAGTAATAGAGACAACGAGATTTCTCAGAACGATGCCGTTTTCCGCCAAATTTGTTTACCCTTTTTTTATACGTAATCGAATTTTTTCTTCTCCTTTTCTGAACCTCGTAATGGAAGAGCTATCATGAATGTCTCATCGAGACATCACTTGGGTTAGCCTTCTCCTCCACCATTTACGATCTTAGTTTGATAAATGGCAAGCCGTAATTCTGTTCAAAGTGTACATTGTAGGAAACCCTCTACGGGGATCATTTTTTTATATTGCAAGGTTTCAAAAATCTTCTGAGTATATTTATCGGTCTGTTCACCACGTTGTATGTACATCAACGATGATATTGCTTTTAGGGACACGAATATTAAAGAGGCCATTAATACTTTATCTCTACTTTAAATTAATATGATTAATATGATAAGATAATAAACAAAATTAAAAACAGCAATGGTTCATTCAAGTATTCAAAATTATTATGAGCGGCGAAAAACTTTTTTTTATCAAAAATACGTAGTTGAAAAAATTTCTGTACATATTCTTGAGACAAAAGGAACTAATTTTACTGCTACAAAATTTTGATATTTTGCTTTATTATTTGAAAAAGAATTTATAATTCTGAAATCTATTTATATAAAACAAGTAAAATTTTAAATCTGTATTGCAATTTCATCCACATACAATACAAATGATTGCTAAAGCTTGTCGCGTCCCATAAATCTCACTAAAAGAATTGTTACAAGTTTTAAAATTTCAGTTCCACGTAAATGTTCAATTAAAATGTGATGTTCAATACATGCAAAAAAGTAAAATTATGAAAGATTTACCTAAGATTGCTCTATACTGCATCATAATTATAATTCTTTATATTGAAACAATAATACAAATTTGAAATAAATAATACAAATTACAAAAGCCCAAAAAAACGCTCGGTCTACAAAATGAACTTCTCCTCTTTTTCTCACTTGAGGTTAATTTAAACACGAAAATAACTTAAATTCCGCGTATAACGCAAAAAGGATCTCTCTTAATTTTTGATAAATGGCCCCTGTTTCTCAGTGTAATGCAATCCTCTGCGGCGTGAGTTTTGCACGAGTATAGATATTACGGCAATTAAACGAGAGGAAGAAAGCATTCTAGCCCGTGTCTACTAACCAATGATAATTGCGAAGGTCAAGTATTAGGCTCTCTTCTCCGGATAGGGAACTGTGTCAAGGGCCCAAATAAATTATGTAAGCCCTTCTCTACGTAGAATCTTGGAGGCACATACAGCAGCCGAGATAGCAAAGGGCGATAACTTCAAAACGAAACGAACTTTTCTAGGTAAATACTATAATCTCCATAAAGCTACACTTTTCAGAATTATGGTTTAATTAAAATATTATGTCTAAAAAGGTTCTCTCTTGAATTGCCCATTTTTTTATTTGGCTCCTTTTAATAAACGAATTCATGGTTTGAATACTTTGCACACTTATCCATTCACTTTCTCACACCAAATTTAAAGTGAGTGACAGTCAGACTCCCGAGTCACAATACTTCGATTCTACAAGAATCTTAGAGGATTTAATATCCCACTCATAACATATATATCGAAAAATTATAAACGAGAGCACTATGCGTACTTGATATTTTATCATCTTTTTTATATATTGCTAAATCACCAACCATTCTAAAGTTTGAAGCTTTCATCATCATAACTTTGGCTAAAATATACCATTCTACCACTAAGATGCTATATTTTTTATATGTCTGCATTTAAAATAACACGTTGGTTTCATGGCGTGAAAAAACCGAGCCGCTAATCACCACGTAATTTTATAGAAACTTTGATATCATTCATAAAGTCGTAAAACTTTCTCATAGCGGGAATATTTTTCATTACCCGATGCACGATCTCAACTTCATGCCATTTTTGCAGAAATTGTGTAATATTAAATGTATGAATTTGAGAAGAAAATAAGTATTTCCTCTGGGAATTAGATTTCTTGGAAATGCTTTTTTCGTCTAATAATGCTTCAAGTTCAACTAGGAATAACACTTTCAGCAATAAGATATCACTTAAGTGCTGGTGAATTATTTATTACGACTCATTTAATGATACATTGTTGTATATAACATATAAATAATATAGAATAGATAATTTCCTGGTATAGGTTAACATACTTGCAAGATGAGCAAATGATTTGAATAGTATTCAAATAGAAAAATATAATACTCCTTATAATATAGCCCGGAACTATTAGGTGAATAAAATAGCCTTTGTTATAATTCTTTGCTTTGTGGTTTTATTGTATGATTCGAAATAACGCGATTTGTGGTTCTCCAGTTCTTCGCAAAAATCGCCTATAATATATGCGCATCAAAACGTATCACTTTATGATTCAAATTGTCCTATAGCAAAAATGTATTTTTTGATAATATCCTGACTCTGATTATTTATTTAAGTACACCGATTAAAAAATTAATGAAAAGCAGGGCATCCTGAGCAGAATTAATTCACCCAGAAAATGTCACCATAATTTCGAGGGCTGCTAGTAATTATTATAAATAATGTGGAAAGATTTGTCGACGGAAAAGGGCTACGCAAAAAAAAAGCAACAGTGCGTTCTCCATTCTCTAATCCTCATGTAGTCCTCCCTGTAATCGCTTTATCTAACAGCCGAGCTCCTCTTTTCTGACCCTTGCTACTTACATATACGAAGCATTCGAGGCTGAAAATCTCTACGGCACGGCCGAGCTGATTTGCATGAATCAGGAATGAAGACAGGGGATCCTCTGGTCTCCATATCCTTGCTTCGGTGGCCGTCACGTCACTAATACCGCATCTCTCTGTTGCCCGAGCTATCCTCTGAATACTAACTTAATATCACAAGGCATCTCGAAAGGGATTGCGTACGTCTGTTGTGGAAGATTCGCATATAGCCATCCTGGAGCTTACGAAATTTCTGCTCCCAAAACTTGGAATCTCCAATGGAGGCTGTGAGGTATAAGAACGGTAAGCGTTGGTGGAAGAGATTTCTGTTTATGTGTGGCCGTCACAAATATTGCAGGAGTGCAGAATATAAAGTAACGGCTGTAATTACGGTATTTTGTAATACTCTTAGGCACGCTTAATTCCTAATTAATAAATAGGTGACAATTTTATAACTTTGCTCGTAAGATGTGTATGAATGTGAAATCAATTTTATATTCATCGTATAAACCATTATCATAGTTTCGCGAATCACTATTATTGTGAATTCGTATTCCAAATCCTTCAGTTATCCTCCTTTTAGTACCTTGTATTTTATGAAATCAAGGGCGTAAGTAAATAAATTTTTACAGAAAGGCCAAATAATTTCATGCAAAAATCTCCAGAACATGGATACCGTACCAAAACGCCATTAAAAAAGAATTTAAGCAAATTGAAACTATTCAAGCTTCTCCTCTGTTGATCTAAAGTAATGTGGACTTCCTAAAGTTGGCAATAGTGCCTCTTTAGGGGCGCTATAGTAATCCAAGGGGGCGCTTGATGCTAAGGTATTTATTCTCATTTCATCATATTTCCATTTCTACTCAATTTTACTGGGCTCTAGGCAATTATTAAATATCACATATTAGACTTCGGTGAAAGTTTTAAACATTGCAGCATTTATTCTGCTTTTTATTTATTCTTCGGAGTTTGTCTTACAGAAAATATTTTTATAGATACCGGTGGGGGGCGGTGGGATGAGAATTAGGGGGCGGTAGCGTGAAAAAGTTTGGGAAGCACTGATCCAAAGCACCAGCTTGCCCATGAAAGCTCTAATATTTACCAATGCAGGAAAGTTTAGAATGGAATGAAATTTCATCCTCCAATGAATTCAGATGATTTAACCCTTTGCGACACTGTGCCATGGAATGCTAATGAATTGAATACAACCTGCATGCACCATCTTCAAAGCTACAGCTGCGCATGAAATGGGAGACTACCGCTTATTGGAGGGGCATTATCATAGTCATGAGCATCAGTTGTGTAATCAATTGTATAAATGTAATGAGTCATGCCTTTGACTTGGAATTCTTTAGTCCTATGCAAGAAGGAATTTATTTATCTCCATGTTATTCTTCCTATTTATACTAATACTAATTTTAGTTCTGTGTAATCTAGGCATTCCCTTCTCAACTTAAATAAAGGAAATCTAAACTTGTAGTAAAATCTTTTCCAAATATAAGACTCCTCTAAGCATAAACTCCAAGGATTCCGAATGAAGGCTACATATTTGCAACAACAGAAGAAATCCGATGCATCGGATGACAGTGATAGTGACAGCATACATAGCTTAAAAACGGCGATTTTTAAGAGTTAAGGTCCTAAAAACTAAAACAATCCAACGAAGCCGCCGTGCTTCCAGGCCCAGCAGCTCGGACCCGGATCGTGCAGCGCGATCGAAAAATCGCGTTTATTTTCGTGGTCGGTAACGTTCATATAAGATCTATGCTGGATATTCTTAAAATGTCTTTACCCAATACTCTTGTGTAATTTCCCGCTGCACATATTTTTTAAACAAAAGATATCGACTACTTTATGTCAAAATTTGTCTGAAAAAAGCGTCCGCCATTTTGTGATGGAACACTACACAAATATTGACCAATATCCTTGAAACTGAAGGATAGTATAGATAAAGTACCATTCTGATCGAATATAATGTTTTTTATTCCACTAAATTCCTTCCACAAGTCCACTATTAGCTTAACTTATAAGATTTTCGAAGAAAAATAGAATCGGGCGTGTTTTTGAAAATTTAGTCATGTTTGACCCTTCGCATCTAAGTAACGCATACGATTTATGGAAAACGACTTACTGTTCCATAATCAGCAATCATTTGGCTGTATATATGCAAAGTTTCAAATTTGTATCTCAAAAAAAGCAATTTTGGACTTTTGTCCGGCTTTTTTCGATTTTGGACCACTGTGCGATGGTGGGTTGTAGTTGGAATTGCTTTATACAATCTGAGTATCCTGCAAATATCTACCATAAAATGTGGTTGAATATAAGTAAGCACCAATTCTTATTACTTCTCCTCTTCATGGCTTTCCTTTCTTCCTTCATGTTAAATCTCAGTGTTGTAAATATTTTATACCCTTTAAAGGTCATTTTAGTTGGAGGTTTGGGATTGAGATCAAAAATCTTCCACGATATTTCGAGTCGAAACTAAATTTACAAATTTTCTTATTTCTTGGCAAGAGTAATTTTTCAAAATACTGGCACAATATGCGTGAGTTAGTGAGTTAGCTAGTCTTAAATCTATATAAGCTGCTGACTAATACAACTCTGTCATTGAGATGATTTTTATACCTCCCAAAATTCCCTCAAGTACTTCTTAGCCTATGCGTATTAACGGCTAGGTTTAACAACGAAGAATTTGACATTATCTTATCGTTAAAAACAAAAATTGATTGAAGATAATTTGAAGTTTAGACTACCCCCGGTATGTTTCTATTACATTAATAGATATAATAATACAAGATAACCTAAATACGTTTAACTTTTAAAAATCAGGTCCTCATTTTCGGGAAAACCGCATGTATATAAGCTACCTGTATTTTGTATAATTTCACAAAATTTTCATTCGTTTTCCATATCAGTTCCAAAAGAAAAAGGATTGATCAATAGATTTTATACTAAGACAATCGATTTTTCCGACCCATATTCTTGGACAGTATATCCCTATAAGTTATTGGCCATGAAAAATGATTAATGTCTTCGGGGGAACTATGATACAGGATGGAGGATGATGCTTTGATTATGTTTCCTTTGAGTTACTCTATTCCATGTTTAAATACAGAATTCTTAAAACATTCGATATCTGTGCTTTCAAGTCACATCAGAAGTAGTGACCCTTTTGAATTTTATGATTAACTTGAGAGTCAGGAGACACGGAGATTGATATCCGACTCTAGTATACATTCGTATCAAGGATAAAGATCTTTCACGACGAGACTCCTAGAGCAACTAATGAAATATGAGGGATGAAGTGTAATTTGATATTGCTTCATCCATTTCTTTCCAATTACTTAATTACAAATATAATCATCTTTATGCCCCATATTCTATGATGACTCCAACTCCCATCTTGCAAAAGAGTACGTTTGATGTACTCATTTCCATACTTCCTTAATTACATTTTTACGTGTCTTGGGCTGTTTTACCTCCCCCTAGGAGAAGATTGCCTTCTGTTTTCAGTGCATTTAATCATCATCGTGTTCCAATCGAAGATAATCCGAAAGAGTACTTTCTACTTTTCTTTCATCCATTCAAAGTCACAATTTGTTAATCCATACCTCTTTTGGGATGAAAAGAAAATGGAATGTTATTCAATTTTCGCCTTTTTGAGCAGGATCTTGAAGGGTAAATGCTCCCCTCCTGTCGGCTGAATATTGGCCTCTCGGCGTTGCAAGAGCTGTTTACTTGTTATTTTCCCCGCCCGGCTAATATCCGGGTGGCATCCATTACGCCGAGTACTCGGCAGCGGAAGGAATTAGCTTGACGTTGACGCGGTCGCTAACTGCCGCTGACATCAGTTACGCTTTGATGGAGATGATTCCGCAGAGCACGTGCATAGTCAATTCATGCAAATATGTATTTTTACCAGAGTTGTGATCACCCTTCTGAGGCTCGCCGGCAACACCGGAAAAAATCTAAACTTAAGGAAGTGAATGGATTAAACTGTGGCGTCTTTCAGGGGAAAATAAACTTCTTTAGATTTTTATTTGTATATATCTATGAACGTTCTTGCAACTAACTAACATTTTATATTAATGTCCGTTTCCAGGAGATTTATTCCATGCAAAACTCACACAAGCGAAAGATTTTGACGCGTTAATTTTTAAGAGGAGTTCTTTTTCTGGGCCCTCTGCCGAAATTAAATAAGGTTCTTATTGTTATTCTTACTTGGGTTTTATTAACAGGACGTAAAAATGGTAATTCAACTTATGACTGCTCAACACAAAACTATATCACACTACTTATTTCTGTATATGCCTCTTTTGTACGACCGCAAGAGCTAATAAAAAATAATTAATAGAATGCAATTATAAAATAAGGAAATATAGGAATTTATACATCATTTCTCTTAGAAAACGATGTGAGATAGAAATACTGATGCCAGCAAAATCCTTCGACATGAGAAAAACTCAAGTAAGTAACTTTAGAATAATCTAATTGCCTACTTGGAAAAACTCTCTCTGTCGTTTATAAATCTTTCAAATGAATAAGTAGGGCGTATTTGCATATGAAAAGAAATTTAAATTAAATAAAATAGAGAAATTTTCCATTGTATAATTTCTTTTTTGTAAGTTACTTCAAAAGTTGAAGTTATTAAAATTGATACGTTTCTAACTGCACAGTTGATCAGCAGTGAATACCTCTACGTCACTTAGCTTTTCGATTCATTTTGAATATTCATATGACTGAGAAATATTTGATTAATGAGACTGACTATAAAGTTTCCGAAAAGCTAAAGTGTCACTGCTTATCTTAACACTTCGAAATCCAATGTTTTTCCGTATATGAAGTATTTTGCTTATTATTATTTGTTCTATTATTAAATTCCTAAAATAAAGCATTTCGAATTATTTTTATCGTCTAATACCTAGTGTTGAAACATTGTCGGTATACATTATTCAGCCTCCAATAAGTGCTGGCTCAATATTTCGTTCCATTAACTAAGCATTTTACGATCCGTCGAAGCACTACTAAAATAAAACTGCCACAAAGGCCGCTATTATATTGATTGTGTGATCGCTCAATCAATAAGTCACGGAAAGCTGTATAAATAAATAAATTTATGGCTCTGTTTTTATATCTTACAGATACATATACATCGATCGCTCTCAAACTTTACAGCGCTTTCGCTTCACAATAAAACTTAACGACATACCAACCATTTTTCCGGCAATAAACCGCGAGCAGTAATTGCTGTGATTTCATTCAAAAAAGCAAATTCAGCTGTTTCAACATTTCCCCCGAAAGTTTAGCCGTAAACGCTCATTTTCACCTGTTTTCTATTTCTTACGCCGCTTACGACCCTTGTTACTGAAATGACGCGGCAGTTTGTAACCCAAAGTCACCTTGAAACGTCGTTTGGAATGCACCCAAGGGGAAAATGAATTGTCGAAACGCGCGTGAAATCAAATAACGTGACCGAGAGCAAAACTTTCCGCCAAGTTACAAAAAGTTGAAATCTGCCACCGCGTAACAAACGAACGGGCCTCATGTGTTATGTAAAAGTCGTCGGAAACGACACGTTCCCATCATATGGCAAACTCGTTTCCATATAACTCCTGCTATTCCGAAAAAAGCCTATTCTTGCAAGTGAAATGGTTGAAAAAAACAACACGATCAAAACACTGATCTTTCTAGCTTAGCTAACGATTGATAAGGTTCTTAAATTTAAAACGATTTGTCGATTAGTCATCATATCTGCAGGAATACTGTATAAAAGGTACCTAAAACATATTTTTACGACAATTTTATACTATCTGATACACATCGGGTG
Source organism: Sympetrum striolatum (assembly GCA_947579665.1). Taxonomy (NCBI): domain Eukaryota; kingdom Metazoa; phylum Arthropoda; class Insecta; order Odonata; family Libellulidae; genus Sympetrum; species Sympetrum striolatum. The sequence goes on from OX388341.1 coordinate 31,251,740, forward strand.
AATGGATTAGGAGGTTATCCTTTCAAATTCTATGTAACGTAAATTTCCATTTGCTATTTTCGTTTAAATAGTTTAGTTTAGAAAAACGATTTCCATCTAATCAGCTTTTTCTTATAACAAATTGGGATGGTTTGGATAATAAGGGAAGTACTACTAATTACGAAGCCTGATACATAAAAATACAACAAATTTCTGTTCAGTTCCTATATCCTTCTGTAAGCCACCATCGAACCAGTTCAAACAATTTGCTTTTTCGAAATTAAAATATTGCGCTACTGAAAGTTAAAAATGATATTTAATTAAACTATATTAAATTAATCAATTCAATCGAAGAAGCCTTAACTTGGTGGAACTCTGTAATAGGTATCATATTAAATAATTTTGCAATTTTTTTAATATGATTCCTATGTTAAATTAAATTTTAAGACAAAACTTTCTTTATACTAGTATAATTAAAAAGTAATGGTGTTAAGTGTTGAGCATTCATTAGCTATTCGTAAGCCGATGTTAACCATATGCAAAAAAATCTATATTTATTCACACTTAAGTAAAAAGAAACGTTATGAATCAGAAAAAAATAAATTATCTTTTTTCCTGTTTATATTCTTGTTCGATAACTTCAATCTTTTGGTTCGGTTTTTCCTCCGAAGAAAAATTCTGTTTTAATAATCGGTTCGGTTCCGGTTAGATGATCTGGTACAAGTTGAAATGAGTATAGAGATAGTTAAGACGGTATTTCCAGATGTTTAAATTTTCATAATGATAATTTGACATTTTCAAAATTCTTGCATTTTAAAACGTTTAAGGTATCAATTCTATCCTACCTATTTCTGTCGCTATAAAAATCCGTGTTTTGTGATACTCTTCGCATGATTTTCTCAGAGCACGACAGCACAGTGGAAGCCTTGCGGGATTCGGCATTTGTCCCGAGGCCTCCAATCGCCACCGACGATTCTCTCTAAATTACGAATGAAGAACAGCTTTCTCGCGCGATCAATTTCTCCCACGCCCGTATTATTTGTACACATCCGTCCCCTTTGACCGACGGAAAATAAAACGACACACCCTTTAATATTTACCTCTCCCATCTCTCCTTGACCCGGTTAATAATTCAACCGTCGCCGAGTGAAGTTAAGACCTTCCTTTCGCACGACTCTTCTTCCGAATCAAAACGGACGTCTAGGTATTTTAAAACTCTTCTTCCTCAGGTCGTGATGAATGATTCAATAATTTTAGGGGAGCGAAAAAGTCTTTTTTTGGTTCTTTATCGCATGAATCCTCTGGTTATATATGGCCTCTTGCTAAAGGCCACTGTGAAACTTTAATTCTAGCGCAGTGGGAATCAATCGGCCTCTGCTGGAGAGAGCCACCTGCCGGATACAGTAATTTATCCCAGTTTGCTCGAGAAAAGTAGAAGGGAGGAATAGAGAATCAAATTCAAATAGCAAATATTTAAGTCATATTTATAATAATCAATAAGTGATTTGATTGAAGATCGAAAGGTACCAGATTGCCTTCTTAAATCGTATATATTAAATTAATAATTAAATGATAATATTGTGCATTTCTTGCCTCATTTATTCATACTTGATTCGCTGCCGTTATACCAATAGAAATAGTCGTCAGTCCGAAGATGAACAGGGTCATTTACGTTAGATCAGAAAAAAGTATGTTTCTCTTTCCCTAGGAAAATTCTCTAATTTAACTTTTAGTAAAACCCATTTATTATAGCAATGTTCTTCTTGTATATCTACGCTTATACTAAATTAAAAATTATATTAAAAAGCCTATTTTACACTTTCATATTACGTTTATTTACATATTTTATTTCGCTATTAGCTTTACCAATCGATTTGCAAAATCAGAAATGCGTAGTAGCTTAACACAGAAGGCAACCTTCCCAAAAATCATGAATCATCATTGTAAATATCATTAATATCCTTATCAATATATATATTAATTATCATGAATTAGTAATGAAGGCGTAATGAAATTGGTTATTCATGATTAGCACATAATATACAGGTAAAAGAGGTGACCACTTTTTGAATGACTGCCGATTAAAATATTCTACCCTACATAAAATGGCGATGGTTGGGAGGGTAAATGAAGGACGGTTAAGCCGAGATGGAGCCCAATGCATGCCTAAATGTCTCCTCAACCTTTCCCTCCCATAAACTTCTCGTTCCTCTTCCACAATCATTAAAAAATCCCTCACTCCCTGTTTTCCTTGCAAGCTTACGTGTTTGCACCGACTACTTTCGAGGAATAATGCAAGCCCATTCGCACATGCTCTCCCGTAATAAAGAGAGGAAAGATGGAAAAAGAAGAGAGACGGAGCCCCGCGGCACGGTTATTCCTTATTCATTGCGCCTTTTTTCGTCAGAATGGAGGGACAAAGGGAGAGAGAAGACGCCACGGAATGATCGATGGGAAGAATAGTCCGATCGGCGGAATATGCGGAAGGAGCGTGAAAGGACTGTGGGATGAGTGGCTGAGAGAAGAATGGTTTTGAAAAGCGGCAAGAAGAATATATGAGAAGGGATCGGGTCGGAGATTTTTTACGTCTCTCGCCTTTGGGGGGATATACGATTCCGTCACCCCCGTACGTAATAAATTTGCACGGATGGAATCAGATTAAAGCCAGCCGAATAAATCCAGACGGCAAAAAGGTTGATCACGGCATTCGAACTTACGCCCGATATTTCAACTTCAATGAGTAATTAATTTTGAAACTAATGGGCTGTCTGGAGAGGCTCGGAAAAATCATTACGATGTTCGAAGAACAGAAAACCATACGCTCTCTTGTATGACTGCTCGTGAAAGAAAATGATTGAGTAATCGATATCAATCCTTAGAAGCAATGAATGTAACTCATTTGTTAAAGTGGCCATAAAAGCAATACTTTCAAAAGAGATTTGTAGGTGACATGGTCGATGATGTTCAATAGATACCTACAATTCAATAATACATAGTGAATTCTAACTTTTACATCTGAAACAATATGATATTCCATGTCTTTCAATTCTTATTGTGGCTAAACTCCTTTTTATCATAGCATATTCTTCAAAACGAAAACTTTTTAATTAAACAAGATTTTAAAAACAACACAGTAATCTTTATTATCCATATATAGGGTTTCATTGACGATTATAATCGTCAATGAAACGTCAATGTTACGATTGTCGTCAAATTTCGTGGTCTAGTAAGGCGATGAGGAAATGACGGTAAGGGTGGGGAAAAGGGTCTATGGCGTTTCCTGAGTCTTCAGTCGCCCGTTTGGCTTTGTATGGCGAAGATCAGTGAGACGCATAGTGATCCTGCGATTTTGAACTTGTATCAATTCAAAGACAAATACAGTCCACTACGAACAAAAGTTCCGTCTTTAATTATTAATATATACCCTAGATGAGAACAATAAGTTTCGGCTAATGATAGCGATTTTCAAGCCCTATCATTAGCCGAACCTAGTCACCCACGATTATATGTGGATAGTAAAAAATACTGCGTTGGTTTTTTTGAACCTTGTTTGGTTCGACAATTTTTCGATTATGCTAGATGTTCACAAAATTACGGCCTCCTCTTTGAATTTTATTATATACTTCAAATCTTCTTTCTTCTTGTTCTCTCGCAAGAAATCCTTCCAGGTATGCTCCTTTGTGAATATCTCCTTTCAGTTCTCCTCGCTTTAGACTCACACCACCCACCTAAATTTTAATCACCAACTCTTCTCTTTTTTAATCTCCCACGACATCTAATACATTCTAATTCTCTTGTGTTTTCGCTCAAATACCTCGCTTCAAAAGAGTTTTTGATCTCTTCATAAACTAAAAAGCGTTTTCAGAGCCAAAGAATGAGACGTTCCAGACGTTACAGAAGCTCTCTATCTAATGCCTTTATCATGACCTCCCGTCGGCAATTCTTTTGTCTCGCAAAGAGTCCTTATGGTTTCTCGCTCCAATTCTTTGGGCATTTCCGAGTTGTCCTATGTATTAAACCTAAGCCTCGACAAATATTTTACCTGTTCTAATTTTCGTCCTTGCAGTCGTGTTTTGTTTCCTCATTAACGATATCCTCTTAGCTCTTGTGCCGACCTAGACCGCTAGATTTATGATGCATTTTTCATCGTAAGCACAGCCATCAAAATGATGTTAAGAATTCCATGAAAGGTGGCGAAGATTTAAAGTAAAGTTAATTTAATTCTTAAATACAACAACATCGTGGTGTTACAACCATAGAAATCTACATCTACCATCTTAAATTAAAAACTATTGGTAACCTTCGCAATATATATTCATATATATTTTGGGGCCGGTTTCGTTGATGTATTAACATAATCTGAATGGTGATGATTTAAAATTATTTTAATACTTTAACGGGTTCCAGATGATGTTAATATATTAGCGAAACCGGTCGCAAGAATATATATATATACCTATATATTGTGGAAGCTTTCAAGTGTTTTTCATTTAAGATGGTTATATCCCCTTTCTACGAAGTGAATATTGATCACATTAATTTTATTTACATCTAAATTAATACCCTTTCCCAAGGCTGTTTTTTACTCCATTCAAATACCGCTTTTCGGTATGTGTCAGGGTGTAAATACCAAACGTTTGAACCACTGTTTTTCTAAGTTATTATCGCGTATCGTTTGCGGAAAAAATGATTATTTAAAACAACTTGTATCAGTATTTATTTCTCTTGATTCGCGCTCATTATTTGGTCTAGCGAAGAAGACCGAAATAAAGTTTCATTTGAAAATTGTATTTTCCAGTTGCCTCTCAATTTTCTTCAGCAATTATTTAAGAGCTTCTGAAAATTAATATTAACTATAATTTCCGCTCTCCCACATTTTCCAGATTAATATGGCCCTATAAATACTATAATAAATATAAAACAACTCCTTGGTTACATTGGCTCTTTGAACATTAAATTAATTTCAACTTCACAATTATTTTATTTTAGTACCACTTTTCGGAAAAATTGATAGATGTTTTTTCCTTTGGCTTGGTTTTTCTCTCAAATATTAATATTCCGCTTTTTTATTAATAACAATGTTTCGTTTCGAACTTAATGTAATTTGGATCAACAATTCTAGGATATCGTACTCAAATAATTGTGAATTTTCGTAAGTAAACTTTTATGTAGCATTAAATCACGTAAATCTACGGCCTTCGATAAGGATAAAATAACTTTAATTAAGCTATTATGATCTTCAAATTTCAAAAATCATTCCAAGCAGGTAATCCAAAACAGTACTCTCAATTTTTAATGACAGACGGAGTAAGGCACTTTCGTCGGTAAGACCTAAGAAAAGTGTGAATGAATAATGCTAGGGAAAATAGATAACCTTGTAACTTCGGGTCAAAAATAGAGACTTCTTCCTTGTCCTAGAAATCCTTGACCTGAAAAGAATGACTCTAAGGCTCGCGCCTAAAGGTCGGATGTGATAAAACGTCATACCGAAAGGGGAATGAAGGTTCGGAGGTCTAATTCTCAGAAGTTATACAATAAGTACATTTTTATTAATCGCATTCAATTCAAAAATCTCGCAGAAATGTCTAAGTCTCTTTCAATTTGTAGCATAAATTTTATTTTATTATTAGGAAAGCGGAAGATTCAGGTTGGATCCCTGACCCTGTCAGATTTTTGAAAAGTCCATTATTCCTTGAGATATTTCTTGTGCACTCATCTCCTTTTTCCTGTATCTATTGTATCCGAAAATGTAGATGAATATTTCCAATTGGACATTTTCAATCTCATTGTGACAGTTATCCTTGGAGTTTTCTATTACCTAGTAGTAAAATTTTATATTATCTACTATTTATAGTCTATTATTTAGAGGGTACTATTTATGGACACAGGCGATCATTTGCCATAATCTTCACCTTTCCTAATCAAACAGTTAAACAGGAACAAACAAAGGAAATACAAAGAAATTTTCGTTATCTGGCCCTATTTAAAAATTTGAATGAAGTAAATTATGTCTCTCACATGATATTTTTTTTCAAGTGTAAGTCGCATGACGTTCCTTATCGCAATATTTATTTTATAGCATAATATACACCCATACATATTTCATAATCATGCGGTCGGAGTGCGCATCGTACGTATTAGCACTCTCTTGGTTAAAGGTATGCTCCCCAACGGAAGCAATGCGTCCTCTAATAGGAGTTAATCATTGTGTATAATGCAAGCAATCCTGTCATAGTCCATTAAGGAATTCAGGGCTAAAGTAGGTTGGAGTTACCTCATTTCGTAATCAACGAACACAAGATGGTAATGCGACTAACACTATGTCGGACGCCATGGAACTTCCTCATCGACAAATTCGAGCACCCGCACTTCAGTTGTTCACGCTGAAGAGTGAAATTCAGAATTAAGGAAAGAGGACATTAACCGCATGAATATTAATACCCTATAGTGAGGAAATCGATTTATTGACAGTATTCTTAAAATTGATTAATTAACCGAATATTTTGAGGAAGATCTTTTTAGAGTGTTATTTTCTTTCTTCGAGTAATAAAATGCTATCTACGCCAATAATATTTTTATCGAGGAATGAATCGCACTCCAGAATACATAATGCATAACAGAAACTGTGTACGTAATGGCAATCATAACAACGATGTCCTAAATCATCATTATCAGATTATCAGCCATCACTACGCATGAAAATTGTTATAAATTAAATTTATAACCCCAAACTGTGCTACTCTTTCAGTAATGCCTTTGTTTTAGAAGATATAATATACCCTTAGAATTTGTAACGCATTTTTCGTTCCGAATAATATTCCTAAAACGATAAAGAAATAATTTTTTCCCTACATAGCATTACATATAAAATTACATAATTGGAATCATTGTTATTTTCATTTCTCTAAAGTTGTCACCACTAATGTTCAAATCTTAACTCAAGAAGATCGAAAATCTTTAGGAACGCGATATTATTCTTTAGATACTTTCTCTAGGGATTTGAAAATAATTGCGCTACGAAGAAAAAGGATCTGTGGAAAAACGAAAGCAAGAGATGGAGGCAAATATCAGAAACTATCATTCATTTAGGGGCACCAAGACATTCGTGTTGGAATCGAGCATCAGCGAAGGGAGCGAGAACAAGCCATTGGAAGCAGAAATAAATGATGGAGTTTCGTAAAGAATAACAACGAAGAAGAAGTAGATAAGATCATACGGAAAAGAGGATAACAAGGATTGAGGAGATAGCAGACAAGGGAGAGAAGGGGAGGTAAAAAAAGATGGGAAAAGCCTCCGAATCGACGAGAATCTGCAGAAATAGAACACGGAAGTAGAAAAGGAAGCCAAAGAGGGAAGAGGGGAATGACAGCAAGCAGGAAGAGAGGAGAAAAGGGTGGAGATCGGAAGTGTGGGAAGGGCAGAAAATTGGAAAGATGAGAAACGAGAGAAAATAACAGAGTGTGGCTCAAAGAAAGACCCTCCGCATAAAATACTCCTCTTGCGCCTCGAGAAGATGGAGAGTGACATGGGAAATTGTCGGAGAAGGAATAGATTTTACACGAGATCGCTACAAATGATAAAAAAGAGAAAAGAGAGCCATCTGATGTGAGGTGGAGAAAACAGAGAGAGTAACGAAATTGGGGTGTCGGAATCGGATGCGATCGAGGCTCCACCCACTTCATACAAAGATATAGAACGCCTTTCCATTCATTATCCCAAAAAGCGATTCCTTAGGAATCCGTGTTTTCCTCTCTCTTTTCATATCCCAGAGTCCATTTGGTCCACGTAAGCCCGCAGCTTAGATAATGAATCCCCCGTGCGTCGTCGAATAAAAACGGTGGATATGAACGAGGGCTTCCGAGGAGATGAAGAGAAAGCAGATTGGAGAACTCATTGTCCGAATGTATCATCCCAGGCCCCCTTTCTTTAATAATCGGAGTGTTTGTGATTATCTTTAGCGATCTGATTCAGTCGTTGCTGCTGAGCGATTCTTCACGGAGGAATATATATTTTTCAGCGAAATATTTTAAATAATATGCCTTGAGTAAATATTAATATGATCGATAACATTACTGGCAGAATTAATGGTTTATACATACGTTATAGTTAAAATTGAATGATTGTAAAAGTTTAATACAGAGAGAGTGAATTGATAGATTTACCAATGTCATGTTGGAAAATATTGGGAAAGAATTACAATAAATCGAGCGAACAATCAACCTGTCATGTATCGTGATGTAAGAACTTTATATAGAAAACACAATTTAAATAAAAACGAAAGAAATATTTACGCACTGAGGTGAGATCAATTTTTCAAGTTCGGAATATTTTTGACTGACTTGGTGTATAATCCAAAATTAATTCCTCCGTTTATTGAACTTGGGGGGGACGAAAAAACGTAAGCAAGACTCACGATAAATAAACGCTAACTAAAAACGAAATTTTATATGCTGAGTATAATTTCATAATAACTAAAAGTTCAGAATCTGAACCACTTCCATAAATAACCGGAATATTTGTAATATTCATTATATATGCACTTGCAAGTAATTATACACAATCACTAATATGTCCTATTTGTTGTGTGTGCAGAGACCAGTCGAGCGTTTGATACTAAACCACACATTTAACGGCGCTACGATCAGTGCAGCAAACGATTGATCATCCGTTGTGGAAGAGAGAAACCGTGCGACGTTTCATAGTGAACTATTAATACAGTAATAGTTGTAATTTATCGCTAATTCGATTCGACGCAGTATATAAACCAAACCCCACATAATTTCTCTAAAAGATAATGTATGCAAAACACACAAGGAATTCTAAGAGGCCTAGATTTTTCATATGTACATTTTAATACTATTTACGTTTAAACAAGTCGATTTTCATTAAGACTTTCTCGAGGAAGATAAAGTTAATAAAAATAGATGATATCATTGCTATACCTGTAAGTATTATTCACCAAAGCTCTTTTATTAGTCCTTGTATTGTACGCTTCATTTAATCTACGCATTGACCTCGTGTAATTCTCCAATCAGAGATCTCGTTGAAATCATAAAAGCTGAAAGCACCATTAGATTTCTTGAGCCCATTATTTGGCTGGATGTACGATAATAACGGTAATTACGTGAGCTCGAGTTGCCACAATGCCGAGTGCAGCCATTCCGAAAAGAGAAGTCCTGTTATGAAACGAAATTCAACGAGATTAAACGCCTCTTTGAAAACAGCGCGGATTGAGGGGACAAAACAACTTTTTTATTTCGCGCAATTTTCTGTTTGTGAGAAAACTCCGAACGGGCAAATTCCCACATCGTACTCGAGTATTGCTTTTTCCCACTCAAGGGAGCGGCAAAAAGACACCTTAATATGGACACGCTTGCCAGAAGTTCAACCGGAAAATGGAGCAAGGCCTTCGCAGTAAATCAATGCACAAACTTATGAACTTCCGCTCCGTAACTCATCCGAACGCAGAGACGATTTGGAGCGAAAAACACATTCTCGGAACATGTGTGTGCATATACGCGTTTTTGCAATTTGAAGTTGAACGAACTTTACACGCTTAACGAGCTTCTAGGTGGATGTTTCTTTGCCATTTTATTTTAGCCTCTGGACGCGGTGCCAAAAACATCTCTTGCGCCAATCAGAAGTCGCGTAAGATTGCTATCCTTTGAGTGCGGCGTAGACCCGACACGAAAACTATCGTAGTGGAAAAGAAGGCAAAGAGATATTGTGGCAGCAGCGTCTAACGAAAACAAACGGCGCGAAATACGAGGAAGTAAACATCAACTTCGATATCTCTAACGTTAAATACCTCATCACATTGCTTGTTTTTTGTTTTCAGCGCGTGTCATAACTTTAACTGATAAAAATCGCCTAAAATGATATTACTATACCACGTATGGCAGTTTATTCTCTTAGAATTTACTATTTCCCTCGTCTCCAGTAACGAAGTGTTATACTTTTAGAGACTACGGGAACATCCGCTACGCCTACGCTCTTGGCGTAGTCCAATTTCCCCAATTAGGTTAATAAGGCGATAAATTACGTCAAATTTGCGTTAGGATACGGTTAAATTATCCTCTAGTACAAATTTCAATTAGTAATTTTCGTAAAAAGCAGTAAGAAGTTGCTTAGTAAAAGAGACTCACGTTAGCACGTTTCCAGCATCTATCCAAGACTATTCTTATTTCAGTAATACAATAAATTCGTAACTACAAATCCCATTGCTTCCTTTCAGAGTTTCCACAAGTGCTGGCGCGTATGATAATACAATCAAGTCGTGGAAAATAAGAAAGAAATATTCCTCAAACGAGCAATAATCACTTCGAAGTTGACATTTAGCAAAAACGTTTGCTTATGAGATTCACTTTCGTATAACTTACTTACTTAATTTTTAAGTTAAGAATTACTTACCAATAAACCAAGTTAATTACGGAAAATTAATTACGGAACTCTTTTCGACCGAAGTAGTGCTTTTAAAGCAAGCCAATCGTTTGAAATAATGAAATCAATCCTTTAAGAAAAACGTGAAGACAAAATTAATACCGTTTAGAAATTAAAGCTAACCTTAATAAACAGATTGATAATACCGTGGTATATAATTTTAAAAGGGTCACATAAATAGCAGAAAAGCGCTACAAAAAATTTCGATAAAAACTTACGTTAAACTTCTATTTTTTGCTACATTCCTCGTGAACTAAATGTTATCAAAATGATACACATGGTCGATATCAACGTACAAGGGCTCTATGAGCTCTTTGGCAGAAATGTTTGCCGTTGAACTGTAGTACTTTTTATAGCCTTATATGCAAAATTAAATTCTGCATGAAAATTTTGAAATTCTTTATGCAACCACGGATTCAGGCTCGTGTTCAGTCGTAATTTTAAATTTGAAACAAAAGATGTAAAGCGTGAATTTGTTTTTTCTCAAATCACTGATAAAATGATCGGCTTCGATAGCACACGTATTTATGTGAGAGGTCAACAGGCTTAACAGTTGCAGCACCAAAACTAAAACATCGCGAAACATCAATTCTGCCCCGTCAATCTGCAGAGATTTCCCTTCAAATTTCGCTCTCGAACATAAACAAAAATTAAATCCCGGTGAATTTTAGGGACGCGGCAAATTCTATCAGAACCGGAGTTATCACTCGTCAAGCAAACAGACACCAGAATTCCCCGCGATCCAGATGAAACCGCGGACAATTTCGCTACTCGAGAGCGCGCGGCATCCGAAAGCCGGCAGTAATTGTCAGCCTGGAAAAGAGAGATAGAAAATAGCAGCCGCATCGCGCTATTCCCATGCACCGCCACAGTTTCCACGTGACGCGTCCCCCCTTCCATCAACCAGCGAGATGCTAACCGTGTTACCGACCGCGCGTCACCCAAATATACGCAAATATTTATGTCCTAGAGAGAGAGAGAGAGATCTTCCCAACGCAGTCTGCACTTGACTTTGGTGCATTGGGAGGGAGGGCTGCAAACAGAGATGCATTCCACTCGCATGCATCTGTACATCCAGCCCCGGTATCATCTCCATCCACCCTCCCCTTGGGGACCTGACCGCAATGTCTTCCCCCGTGTGCCACTTGGAGATGGATAAGAGAGCCAGGTGGGTCGCTTGGCTGAGAAGCGAATGGATCGTGGCGCAAAGAAGGGACTTGTGAAAGAAACGGTGACGAAGCAGATGGATTGAGCAACGCACGCTGATACGAATCCGATTGGGGTGACGGGGATAAAGACGGGGAGCCTCGAAGAACGTGCATATGCTAATTGTCGGAGAGGTAATGGATTATCTGGCGTTCGGAGCGGACGTGTAATTTACGGATGCGATGGAAGCTACCAATCTTCGCCGATCGGCATTTGGAAATAAAATTTGGCCGATAGTCAAAGCTGCGAGGAATACGGCGATGTCAAAGCGACGAGGAATTGGTTCTTTTTGGTACAGCGATATCCGAAACGATATTCGCGAGGGAAGAGTTTTATCTTTTGCCAACCGCATCAATGAAAGGCACGAAAGAAGGGGAATGCGTGCCAAAATTAGCGAAAAGGTAGATGATTGACTTCAAAATACGACGCAGAGAAATGTATCTCACTGTTAAGAGGTTAGGTAAATGTTAAAGATTTGGTTTGTTTATGAAATTGTGAAACTGAATATTGGAAATGTTGCAAATAAGTTCCGTGAAAATTTTTCTTGGCACAGAATATCGTTTATTTAGATCAATATCCTCAGCTGACCTCAACAAATCTTTCAGCCATCCATTTCAGTAAAAAAGATATCTCAGGTTTAGACAATCATTATGTTTATTGAAGTAAATACTATACTAATAGAAGCATTGCTGCGAAGAGATAACTATGCATCAAATTATTTTACATCCATTACCAAAAACCTTCCAGCGATTCCGGTGATTGATAGAAAAATTGGATTAAGTATAAATGGATTCAATTTTTTCAAAAATCTGAGAAAATAAACATTGGCAATTTTACATATTACAAGTGGCCTTGATTATCAGAGATTTTCTAGCCTTTGATATTCTTAAAAACGCACTTACATTTTATTTAGCTTAAATACCTCTTCAACTAACTAAAAACATTACAAAATATAAAATGCAAAATGTTTCACATCTTCTATTTATATTTACAAAGGCACATCTTCTATTTATATCGTCAATTGCAGCTCCTATTTTCCTGAGAAAAACTCCGCTTTCCCTCTTCTATCTGATTGGGGAGCATTGAATTCTGGCGATTCTCTGGACTAAGGAACTGGACGAAGGAATCGTCTTGGCGTCTCAAGTTTGGCAACACTCCGTTATTTGCACTTGCTTTCCAAACACTAAGTCATACCCCTATTCTGATAGGTAAATGAAATATACAACTACCTTGGACTATCTATATAACTCCTATTATTTATAACTCACATTCCGATTAACTCTAAGTACAGTTGGGCAATGTTTTCTTTGATTCACAGTTGCTACGCGCTACTTTCCGTTACATATTTAGTTACATTGCTTATGAAACACCATCCACTGTTTAAAATGATATGGACTGAAAAATCGCATCTCACTGGGAAAGAATATTGTTATTCCACCCTTCGAATTATATCCGCTATCTAAAGCTGATTTCAAGGAAATATAACTAAAACTATATCATCCTCTTGGTTCTTTCCCGGCAAATTGATGAATAACAGCTGATTTCAACGATTTGGTTTAAGTGTATCGGTGTGCCTAATTGCACTTGATTTTGAGTTAAGGAATATATAAAATATTATATTTAGGAAGAACCAAACCTTCAGTAAAGCTTAAAATTATTCTTTCATCTCGTAAAGGAAGTAATCATATATACCAACTATTTAAAACTAACGAAAAAACGGACGGATGGTAGACGAAATTTTTATAGCCCTATCTTTTGAATTGAATAATATACTTAATTCTAGTAAAGTTTTAATTTGAATAAATAGAGCACTAGCATAAAATATAGCATAGTAAATGAAAACAAGAAGCGTGTAAATTCTAATTCGGAAAAACTGGAAAGAGGTGATGTAAACGATGAAACACATTATGAAAACAAAAAGATATTTCCGTAAATTCCGCTCGTTTTAGAATGACAGCGAATATCATAATTAAATATGAATTTTTGCTTCGAAAAAATGTCAAAGCCTATCACTGATCATTGCGTGAAAAATAAATAGAGAGTCGTATAAGCAAACGATCGCCTTATCATTTAACAATTGGAGACGAAAGTCTGTTTACTTCAATGGCGCACCAATTATCACTGCCTAAGTAGCAACAAATGATGCACGCCATCCCATAGTTTTAAACTTGAAGGTGACATAATGGAAATTTCCTGGACCGCTCTTATAGAGAACGTTCTTTTTTTGAATTTCTGAAGGAATGAGATAAATGTACAGGACACATTCTCCATACAGGACAAGGCAATACTGATTGAACTCTGAGAGTGATATTCATTGATACTATTCTAAATATCGATATGTAATATCGGTATACACACCTTAAAAAAGCTCTCTTCCCGAAGTAGTACAGCAGTATGTCATGAACAAATATATCAGCTCTTACCTGTAAAAAAGAAAATTACTCGTCAGTGTTTCAGGAAAAACTAATAGCACTATGAATGAGAAATTTTATTAAACATATATTAATTAAAATTATTCATAAATATTAGCAAAACGTTACGTCAGCTGAAATTTTCTTGGTAAATCCTCAAATTTAAGCTTCTGTGAAGTAACTTACACTAGGTTTTTTATTTGATGGTGATATAATATAAACACGTTTCATAGCAATACAACGTTCATAATTATTAATCTTCTAAAATGCAAATGATGAAATTCGAATATTACCGAAATACATTATATTTATAATATGTAAAAACATTATATTTCGATAAAAATTAATGTACGGTTGCACAGATAATATCTTAATAATACTAATAATAATAAGTAAGATAACGGCTAAATATTAACCAGCAAAACTGCGTAAATTAGCAATACATTTTCGTCTACTTTTATTCGCAATTTCTGAACTCATGATAAACCATGAACAGACTTGGTTAAAGATTGAACAACAAAAACGTTTTAACTAACAGATGAAGATAAACAATTTGTTATTGTAGATCCAGAGAATAGTCATGCTAATCTGCTAAAAGCTCCCTTTACTGCAGAACTTGACTTTTGGTGTCGCCACCGAGAAACGAGTGGATTCCACTCAGTGGAACGTGGAACAAAACAGGAAAGTGAACCGTACGAAACATATAAGAAACGAACGATTAGAATGGGGAGCACTATACGGGATTATGCTAATCCTTGAGATGATTCATACGATGAGTTTTTTGTTCTCTTTTCCGCAACACATCCATCCAGAGCGAAGGGAAAGGAATCTCATATAAAAGATCCTCGTTTCTCTTTGTCCTCATCCGTCAACGCGACATCCCTTTCTCTGCTGCCTCTCACCCAACTGCCATAACAAGTCGACGAGAAAGTTTCGCCGATTGCAGCGACCGAGTTCATAAATAGTGTTGCCTTTAATTAAACGACCCCTGGCGGAATAGCGCGGAATTGGGGGGTTGCGATAGCAGAGGCGACCGGGTGAAAGGCGGGATTTTCCATATGAGTTGAAAGCCGAAAGGCACTGCTTATCTTCGGGCGAACAGAGAGAAACTATTCGGAACTGATAAATCAGGGCTCGTCACGGAGTTTTGTGTCCGCCGGGGGAAAAATATTCATTTATCTGCGTATCGCGATGCACCGATGCGGTAATTGGTGAGGCGGACTGACGGAGAAAGCGGCGGAAGGAAGCAAGAACACACAGAGTTTCGGATCAATGAGTGTTAGGTGTTCAAACGGGCGAAATTTCCTACTCGATGAAGCGAACGAGGATGCTTCCGTTGGGAGTTGATGATGCAAGTTATTAGAGGGATCAGCTGCACTGGGATAGGAGCTACATGAAAGTGCTGTAATAATTCGAAGAAAAAAATAAATAAATTTCCAATATGTTTTTCATTATTACTGTACTTCTCGAACATTTTGTACAATATCATATGATGATCTTATTATTGCCAATAATAACATGTGACGTATTCATCAGTGTCCCCCTCAGCCTGATATAGGCCTACTAGGGAGTTACCAATTTGAATCTTCAGATAACTTTTATATAATTAATGAGAAAATAATATAGCAATATAATAAATAATCAGCAAATTGTATGATGCTTGGAACGTTTGGTTGAAAAGAAATAGCAATTGTAAAGAAAATGGAAAAAGTAGAATGATAATAATTTTAAAAATAGGAGGAAATAGTCTTGGAGAACATAAATGTGAAATACGAACAAACTTTAAACAAAATATATACTGAATTAAATATTCTCGAGAAGAGATCGATTATTTCTGGCGAAGCTGTGGCAGCTATATTGCTGGAATAAAGTTCAGAAAATGCTTATGCAACTGCAAGTGTTACTGTTACACAGTAGCCTCATATAATGGTTTTGTTATGATACTATTGAAATTTTATTTATTAAGTATAATCCTTGTACATTAAATTAAGGTAATATTTTGAAAATAAACTAAAATTAATACCTTAGAAGAAAATTTAAATTACACGAAATAATTACCTAACATTAAAAACTACTAAAGCATTCGCAACCTAGATAAGTTTCATCAAACTAAATATATCTCCAAAAGATATTTTTTGCTCCCAAAACATCATGTTCAAAACTATACCAACTCTTATGGCCAAATATTCTCAAGCATTTCCCAAAAATCTAATCGCTTTTGTTTCCGCAGTTGGATACGTATTCACTAGCCACAGCCTCCGCAAACGAGTCAACTTCGTATCCCTGGGATTTCCTCTGTCTCTTTCCATCGCTCCAAACCCTTTTCTCAATCCTCCGTCCGAATGCGGTTGGTGACGTCACCCATGCAGAATTACCGTGACGTAAACTTTTGCGTCGTGGAATGTCTGGGCAATTCGTGGACATGCCTGGACGACACTCAAATCCCATTTTTCCGCAAGGAGGCGTCATATCCCGCTGCCAAACTGTCACGGAAATCCATATAATGAGCACTCTAGCGCGAATATGACGACAAATACGACCTAAACCACCCTTTAAGAACTTCAGGCAGTAATTTGTTTCGAGAAGTAACACAGCCCACGTACATCTTCCCGATTTCCTCGTTTTCTTCCCTTATCATTAACAGTATTAATGTAACCGGAAAAATAGTGAGATCCATTTCTCGATCTAATGAATTGTAATTAAATGGTGGCAGCTTCTACTGATGAGTTCAACCAATTTCTATGACAAAGGTGTGTATAAAATACCTCGTCTCCAAAATAATTAGCAATCTCTGCAATATTCTGCATAACAATTCATTCCATAATAGTAAACGCTTTTTATTATGTATTTAAATTTTAAAAGTTAAAATTTTCGGAGAGTAATTAAAAATTCTTTCTCCTAATATAAATATTGGAAAATTTTCTATTTCCATTGAAATGGACAGTAAAAATCTACCCATAAATCTGAGTTAATTCTTCGAAAAAAGAATTTTATCGAAGATAATAAAATTGAAGGAATACTAAATTGTAATAAATGAAAAATGCATAACCACAGTTTGCATTGAATTACAAAAGGAAAAAATATTTTGCTCTAATTTATCTTTCATTTACTTGGATTATTTATAGTCATAATAACTACCATGTGTAACGTTAGCCTCGTATGGCTTGTGTAAGAGGTGAACAGCATCAATTTTTTTCTGAGATTTATGTAATTAAATTACCGAAGCAGCTCTTTGATTTCAGGGATGGACGATATGACAAACATTAAGTAATGAAGGGAAATATTCAAATGCTGAAATCATATTCTCGATAATGTGATAAAAAGGGAATTACCACCTAATTTCTTAATTAGATGACAGAACTGGATTTAATAATTCAAGTTAAAATATATGAACTTAGTCACATAGCCGATAGGAATATACTGTCAAAGTCAAATAGATAAAAAATAGTGTATGCATCTTTTGCCTACAGAAATTTAGACTTATACTACCGTTAATATAGTAAAATAATCACGGTAAATATATTTATATGTATAGCTGTATTTTGTTTAGAATTGCATGCCCTTTATCAAACTTTTCAATAAGTTTGAAATAAATGAAGTTATTTAATGAACCTTTCTCCATATAAAATTGGTAATATCGATACGCAATCGAAGAAAATCTTGGAAACAGCTAGGATAAAAGAATATGAATTAAATTAAGAGACAAGTGAAAGCATTTTGATGGAAAATTATGCACGCGACTACTAAGAATTTTGGCGAAGAAAATTTAGTTTGTGTAATGGTAAACGTGATATTTAAATTTTGCTAGTTAAACTAAATAATTTACTTCATGACGAGTGAAGAAAAATGCAGTATTCTCCATTCTATAACATGAATGATTTAAAAACTTTATACCCTTGGTCGTTTTGCGGTTCTAAACAGGCACGAGGAATTCTTGGGGATCTGAGTTTTAATAATTCAGGAATAAGTTATTTCGGGGTGATGGAGTGCAGCAGGAAAAAGCATACAGAGGTAAAATAGGAAGGAGATGGAGGTGAAAGGTGGGTAAAATGAATAAAAAAGGGGAAAGGGACAGCGACGCACCTGGCGCCGTCAGCACTGGAACTTCCATATTGATCCGATACTTTCTCGAACGGCGTATGACGAGACTAGAGAATATTGTTATTCAGATCGTACTCTCCATCTACGGAAGTTTGAATATGGACGACGAATTTTCTCTTTAAAATTCAAATTATCCTCAGGGCCAAGACAAGGGCCCGCGTCTTTCCATATTACCTTCTGAAATTAAGAACGGCCACTTCCGAGGAAGCCGTTCCTTTGAAAAATAAAAAGAAAGGTACCTACTTAGGTAACCTATGCAAGTAGAGTGGTGCTTTTAAGGTAGCATGAACCAATTTCAGTAGTTCAATTATAAATTAAGAAATTCTTAAAACTTCTGACACCAGCTTCAAACCCTTGTCAATTTACATTCCTGATAAGATCTTCCAACCGACTTAAACGCAAAACCTTAAATTGGAATTCAATCAGTAATATTTTTATTATGACTTAAGTCCCTTGAAATCTTTAAAAGTGAACTTTCAACCTAGTCTAATGAACTTAAAAGTATGAAAACAGCTCTATATTAAAGCTACATTCCTTGAATAATGTCACTATGCCATACATTATTTCATAGCGGGTTCCTAATTACACTGAATACGAAATTAATTGTAAGCAAGCAGAATTTACGTCTAAAAATACGTACAAATTAATATCAAGAAATTAAGAGTTAAATTTTAAGGTTACTCTTGAAAATTTAACTTATCCATTTAATTCCTATTCTACCCAGTACAATTGTGTTATGTAACACGAAGTCCTTCGTTGAACTAAATTACGAAAGTGTTTCTTATAATATCCCTACAAAATTTACACGTGTCATGTAAGCACAAATATAACTTGTTTATTTATTCAAGAATTTTCATTTAAAGTAAAATTCATCATAATAGGTGGAAAAGATATATCTATATTTTCATGTTAACGTTAACCACATCACCTCCAAAGACATGTTCCTAGGTTTATTCTTCCTAGATGATTACTCTACCGCCAACCATTTTAGTTAAAGGTTTTCGAAAAGGAAATTATATCCCTAAAAATACTTCCTTTCCGTTCCTCATTTTATTATTTACTGTTAAATTGATTCCAAAATCACCATTTTGGCAATTAGAGCTTAATGTAGAAAAGTGTTCGGTAGTTAACTTCTTGGAAAGAAAATCTATAATAAATGATTATTCTTACAGCCTCCGAGGGGCAAACCTAATGACAGCAGAATCGTTAAAGTATCTTGGAGTAACTCTCACGAATAATCTATCATGGAGTGCCCACATCCGAAATATATGTGGAAAAGCACTTAAGAAACTCGGCTTCGTTAAAAGAATAGTCGGTAGGAGCGAAGTAAAAGTTCGCGAGCGATGTTACTTAGCGTTAGTTAGGCCTTACCTTGAGTATGCATGTAGTGTATGGGACCCCGCCGAAAAATGTCATATTCGGGATTTAGAAAAAGTACAACGAAAGGCGATACGATTTGTAAAGAATTGCTAAGATAAAACAGCGAGTGCCACTCAGATGTTACAGGACGCGGGATGGGAATCATTAGAAGATAGAAGAAAAATTCAAAGTATAAATTTATTAAATAAGTTCAGAGAAATTACGTTTTCAGATGATGTAACCGATATAATGCGACCCCCCTTTTATATGAGCCGTTCTGATACTGCCAGAAAGATTAGGGAAATAGATGCTAGAACGAATCGTTTCAAAAATTCATTTTTTCCGCGAAGTATACGCGAAAGCAACCTTTTAGGAAAATAGAGTCAAGGTGCTTGCACCCCCTGCCACACGCTGAAAGGCGGCTTGCAGGGTTCTTACATAGACATAGACATAGACCATTAACTTCACTGTTCATCCACTAAAGGTTCAAGAATTAAAATCCGCTTAGGATATTGGCATTGGGCCATTATTAGTTTAGGGAGGAAAACCAAAGATAATTTTTCAGAAAACCCTGGATCTCTCAAAATTAACTCCGAACACACTAAAAAAATAGTCAAATTCAAGTGATGATGAAAAAATAGTAACTCTTCTGGCTTGTATTGATGAAATATTGATATTGATATTGTAAAAATGGATGAACAATCTAAACGTAAATAGTCTGGCTTTTTAAGGAGTCGTTAACAAAGATTATACACGACACGAAGGGAGGAAAATAAATCAATTCCCAAAAGGAGATACCCCTTGTCAACGTCTCAACTGCTGAAAATAAAGGTACGTCAGCTTGACGCTAACAAACAATAGATGCTTCCGTTTTCTGCTCCTTTTATATTCTATTCCGGAGTCATTAGAGAAAAATATTGGCAAGATAACAAAATGGCGGATCTCCGGCGGCAGAGTTTCTGAAGAGTTATGCTTCATAACTTTTAACAATAAAGGTTAAATGATATAAGAAAGAGCGACGGAATAAATAATTTTGCTATTGTATGTTTTATACGAAATAAAATGGTATTCAGAAGTAGTGAGAACGCTATACACGAAAGAATTACGAGAGAAATAGTCAAGTTTTCTATCGGCAAATTCTAATATATCGCTAAAACAAGTCCAGCGTTACCCATTTTCACATAGTCAATATTTATTTATTTCCCATTTTGTCACATACAGCTTAAGAAGCCGATTTAGAGTGAACATTTTAACATCTGTCAAAAACATAACATATGTAAGTGGACGTACACAGACGATCATTCCCTAACGGAAAAAATCCAGATTAGCCAGGATTCTCAGGATTCGGAACTGGGGCCTTGGTGTTGGAGCGCTGGTATCATGCTAACCACTCCGCCACCGTGGCCGGTATCACAATTCATTTCTATAAGATATAACTTGAATTTTCACTTCCGATGCCAACTACCACTGATGGAGTAAATTACCATAAATTTCTTTTGAGTTCCGCGGTTACAAGTCTCATGATTGAAATGAATCTGGCAAACCCATCACCACAGTAATTCGAGCATGAATAACATTTGCTTCTTAAACAGAAACGGAATTTCGCTCGCAATTACCGTAAAAATTGCATTTTTGTTTAGAAAATGATACTTTTATTCGTAGAACTGTAAGGATGATGCACTATAAGGCGCCTAAGAATTTAAATAGTTTTAGTTTCCAAGATAATGTTTTTATGCTCTCAAAATATCCTTGAGTTTTAGTAATCGGCTCATGGCATGGATCACCAGAGAACGTAGTTGTGATTTTTTTTACCTACAAACCAGTTTTTATGACGACTTGTTACCAAAACAAAAATTGGTTATGTATACCGAGAAATATTGGTTTTATTTGCAACACAAATTGACAAAAACATTGAGCATTATTAAGTAAAAAAAGGGAATCCTTTTCAACACATTATACCTAACGTTCCATGTGCTACCAGTCGCATGTAAGAAACTCTGTAAGGAAAGCAATTACACTACGGTTACCAGCACTGATGCGAAATAGATGGAAAATAAAAATATAGAAATGAGCACGTGCAGATAACTCCTGGAAAATTCGCAAAAAATAGCGTTTAGAGATGATTTTATTTTTCAAATTTAATGCCCAACTGTTTCCCGATTACAGGCCCCGCTTTCGCATGCAGATACCCCATTGTTCTTCCCTTTTCTTCCATATCCTCAATAACAGCCTTATATTTTTAGTCCGATATCACATCCAAAGGACTAATTCGTTCCGTGATGTAACGACGCGGGAGGTATATCTCCGAAGAAAATTGCCTCGGGGACTGGAATCGGAGAAAATGTCGTCATTCTCCTGATCAATACGATTGCCGATTCCGATTCAACATTCATAACGTGGCGTCATAAGCTTTATGACTAGAAGGGTAATCTCTCATCGTTCGATAATGAGTTTACATCAGGCAGTGATTAAAGCAGCGGATCAATGGTTGCTTACGTTAGTGCTTTGTTGTTTTCATAGCACTTACATACATACTTCGGCTGTTACCGAAAAATTAAAAAGAAAAACTATCATAAACTTATGATCAGTGACAATTTTTTATAAATAAAAGGTGCATAAAATGTAGTGAGTTCAATTTTTAATATAGACATAATTAATAAATATAATTATTCACACTGTTACTTATACTGTACTCAGTTTTAGCTCAATCGACGAAGTCTCGGTTTACGGAACCTTGAATATATGTTTTCGTTTTCCAAAATATCTAAATTAGTTTCTGTCGATTGAAAACTCTCCACCCATTCTAATTTAAAACCCAATAAGCGCACTAGAATAATGTCAAACATGGAAATGGAATTGAAACGTGTTTTTCAGTTTATTCAATGAAGGTACTCAATTGATAAAATTCCATTGTTTCCATTCGGTTTTTGCTTCAAAAGATCTCCTATTCTTCATGAAATTTTCTTTGTATATTTATTTTTCTTTTACATGATCTCTATTTTTTTAACTGTCAGCGTAAAAGATTATTATTTATTATTCTTTTCTGAAATATTTAATTTGCTTTGTTCAACAGTTCCTTGCTTTATTGTTTATATTATTTCTTAATTTATTATTACACCTTATTACATTTACTTTTACTGTATAAAGTACTATTTGGAATAAATTTATCCATAAAACGAGGAATACCTTACAGTGTAAATATTTATAATACTAAATAGCGTAGTGTAGCAACAATGAAGGATTGTGCATACACGAAAACCAGTAGATGAAAGCAGTCTTCCCATGTTCTAATTTTTCTCGGAGTTAGAAGAGCGCTATTGACACCCTGGTGTTGGCCTACTTCAATAGGAACAGCGGGAAACACGCTTCTTAGTTGCCCTCAGGGGTCCGAAAGGGGCTTTTTCTATATCCGCTTCCACCGAGGCCAGTGAAAGAGAATGTGCATGAAGGAAGGGAGAGAGTGACAAAAATATAAAAGAAAAGACAGAAATAACAGACAAGCATAGAGGGTAAGCACGGAAAAACTAAGAGAATAGAGCGCGAGAGTTGACTGATGTCTGAAGATAAAGAGGTTGAGGCAGGCCGCGAGGTCAAAAGTTTCTACAATTCACGAGCTAGAAAATGGCTGTCTCACACACTCGAACATTGCTCCCATTCTATTTACTCTCACAAACCGCATTTTACTTTCTCTTTAACGTACAAACATAATTGTGTACCGAAGGAGAAAATAAAAGCAGTCATGACTGTGACTACAAAGAGATTTGAAAATTTTAGACGGACGGTTCCATTTATAAGTCAAGTATAAACTATCGACATACCTACGTCCTGCATTAGGAAACGTAATTCGTCTAACTGAAAGATTTATGACAACCAATTCTTAACGAGGCTTTAAACATCTATAACATCTCTACAGTATGAGGCTGAAAGTCATTAACTTTCTAATTAGATCGAGATTAACTTTGGACCAATAGTAACTGATTTTAGATGAGAATTTTATTTTAAAGGAAGACATTAGTTATGCTAGATCCGAAAAAAAACATTGAGACAAAGGTTGACTATATTTATTAATGTGAAAGGATTTTACTGCAAATTTTCCCTAATATCTTGATATCTGTCAGTTGATAGTAAGTTCACACTTCTTGTATCATCTATTCAATTAACCAAAATTAACTTCTTGTTATAGCGATTTTTAGAAAATTCCCTTATAGACTGAGAAATTCGGACCTCAATTAAAATTTCCACCTTTAAATAAAAATAATTTATTACTTTCAGTAAATATTTTCCACACAGGTGACCCGGAGATTACAGGACTAATGCGCTAAATTAACGATCCCTTCCAAAAATAATCATAAATTCAGTATTATAAGATGTTGCCTGCTTTAACAGATTTTATTTTTACACCGCAATTTATATACTCAATTCAGTGAATAAAGAATGAGACATCAAGTTCATTATTGTTCCTTGCGAATCAAATTAATTTACAAGTAGGCATGCTCTGACGATGTTTCAGGCATCGCAACCACCCGCTCGATATAAAAACGAATGTTTTCCTTCCCCGAGATATATACCGGCAATAAAACAATCTCGAAAGAATGTGTGGTCAGACACGGTCGGCTCGCAAACTGTGGAACGCCCATTTCGCCATCCGTGTCTCAGCCATTCATGGGGACGGCGAAGAAAACAAATGAACGCCGACTCGAAAACAAACGAGCTATAGCGGGAGGCATGCATGCCGAGAGATACAAATGCTCGAATCGCCGCGATATAACGTGCCTCGTGTCTCGTGGCGTAAATTCTCCACCGCGAGATGCTCTCGGATGGGGGGAATTAAAGCGAGATCAAATCGGGTGGCAAAGGCGAAGAAAGAGGTTAAAAGGGGAGAAATAAAATTTTCTCGGGAAATTTATAGGGCGAGAGAATAGGAGAAGGTAAGGGATTTTCGGGCTTCCTCCGTCTTGTTAAAACATAAGAGCACGTGTGTTGTGACGCCCCTCCTCACCTACGCTGTCGCCGAGTGTCACACTTTCGGAAACCTCCTTGCGAAGTTTGGGGGAACGGGTGGGCGGCGGGGGGACTCAAAGAAATGAAGAAGGATGGGAATGGCTGTGAGTTATGGAGGGGAGCAGAAACGCAGATGGGGAGCTGGAGGGTGAGGGAAGGTGGGCGACATGACAGGAAGGAGAATAAAAAGAATATATGTTCCCTTCTCGTATTCTTTAAGGTCCATCTTGAACCGGAATGGAACAGGAAGGTTTTAATTGCAAAGAATCTCGTCTTTTTATGTCTATTCGGAATTCTGGAACACTTCCTCCGACGAAATGTAGTCCCGATCGACGGGAATGCCGTGCGAAAGAATTTACAAAACTAAGAAAAGGATGTCTATTTATGTAAGAGATGTAAATTCCGCATTTACGTAATTAAGGAAGCGAATAAGACATTTCCCCTTTTTTACTATTCACTTCCTGTTTATATCCAGAAAAGAACTTCGTTATTTTGATTGTAGGGTAATGCATTTCCATTCAATGTTGACTTTAAGTAATTTTCTTACGTTCATGATAAATCATTTCTTTATCTATTCTTTCGCAACTACGATATATTTATCTCTTGAAACATTAATGTGATGCTAATTGATCTATTCATTTATAAAATCTTAAAGATAAAATACGATATTAATTTCGGTCATGTAGTACAACAAGATTAATTTAAAAGTAGCCAAAGATAATTTTGAGTTATCTACCAGATTTTCGTTTTTACATTTAGTTTAATCTATCAGTATTTAGTAAAGTACAATTACTTTGAGGGTTCTTACATTTATCATTCTACTTAGGAATCGATGCTGTGAACGTTTCCTTTGGATTAAATATTCATTTAAATGATAATTATTTTATGAGATTACAGCTTTGGAGAGATATATGCTTTGTAAAATTAATAAAAAATTAATTTAAGATATTTTTGTGTTTTTCTGAAGTTTTAAACAATTGCAATAAAACCCTAGCTCAGGCACTACATTTCACCTGAACGTCATTTTTTTAGAGGAGATAACAGAGGTTATATTAATTTTCTGCTTGAATACTAATGTGATTAAGAGCAGTTCTATAAAGGATTACAATAGAGAAAGTTCATTAATACTAATTATTACAACGTATGTGAGTGGCTCACTTAACTTTTAACGCGTCTTTTAGTCCTCATTCATGCATCAACAAACGTCGTTTTCAAAGCAACAAATGTTATATCCCAGGAAATTAATAGTTCAAAATAAAATAACCTGTTTGGCTGTTGACCAAATTAAGTAGAAGAGCACGATTCGTCCCAAATTATAAAAAGAGAAACAGCTCGGTCCTGGTGAAAATTACGCCATCTTTCAGCGGATAGCATCTCCGAGATAATGGGCGGAAATAAGTTGAATGTTTGGTTCTCTTCCGTGAATAAACTTTGACCGAAGAAAGGATATCTAGACGAGCTTGAGAAAGGGACTAAAAAAAGAGTGATTCTACCAGAGAGCGGAAGGGAGCGAAATTTAGTTGAGATGAGTGTGAGAAAAAGGTGTCCGCTGCCAAAAATTCCTCCTTCCCTCTCATGCCTTTCCTTTTCGACGATTCGTCCCCACCACCTCCCTGCCTCAATCCCCCTCTCCTTCATCCCTCATCTGATTTAGACGCGACCATAAAGCTATTCAACACGTGCACATGCAAACACACTCGCAAATCAACTCTCCCCTCTGAAATATGACATCCGCCTCTCACTCTCTATTTCTCGCCTACGCATTCGCACCGACAACACGCCGTCTTTAAAAACGACGTCTCATTTCCCGCTGGACTCGGGCGAAGCGACGGAGGGTTTTCGAAGGAAAAACGAGCGCGCTTCAGCCGCATAATTACCGAGATAGAGATCGAGGATGAATCCGATCCAACGGCGGTTCTATTCCTAACTCCAAACGGCGCAAAGCAATTTATCTCTCGTTTAATGCTAAATGCTTCGTAAATGCAAGAGAGGGCGAATGCTACCTCTAAAGTTAAATTTGCGAACTAGTTGCAAAATCCTACGGAATTTCCATCGGTTATTATTTCCTTGGATACATTAATTAAGTCGAAATAGATGGAGAGGTTTTAATAGTGTGTTACATCTACAGTTTTCGGTAATTTGCGAACTGACCTATTCTAAACTATTCAAATTCATGTAAAATATATAAACTTAGAGTAGTTAATAATGAGGTAAAAAAATGAAACTTATTTCAAGTTTTTACACCGCCCATAAAATAGGCCACGGCCTATATTGGGCATCATTACGCCACGTAGCACCAGACACGAAACTTATTTCACATCCCCTTCTTTGTGAACTACAACCAGATAATATATTTTGCCCGGCATCAATTTTTTAAGCAAATGTTTTCATTCGCGATTTTTTTAGGAGTCACTGAAAATTTTAAGTTCACATCTACCACACTCATCACTAAAACAATTATTACTCCACATGAAGTTCTATACTCGTATTAGCTTATATCTGAAAAGTCCTTGAAAAGAGTAACATTGCAGAACTACCAGAATATTAATGAAGAATTAAAGGAGTAGAGCATTCTAATAATTCCAAATTCCAATTTGAACCGAAAAAGCATTTCTAGCAACAAATGTATGAATGCTTCGGGGTAGGACGCAAGTATAACATAGCTTCGGCTTCAAGGCCCCATTCATTAATAATTGTTTGTAGTCTGGCTCCAATACGTAAAAAAGGTCTTTGGAGGATCCTTTGTTGGGATTTCTAAACACTATTCCAGATTTAGTATTTATCCCATCTTTTATTTTACTAGCCTCTTTTGTAGCTACTATATCCAAGCAACTTTAAATAATATAAGAAAATAATTTTTAACTCTCTTAACAGCAGATATGGGATAGATATCCGATGAATTTATATATGAATGGATCATTAGGTTATCAATTATACTACACTTACTTATCACTTTAAATTATTCTAAAATACACAATATTTCGCGAGAGCTTTTCTACGGAAAAAGATTCGATTGACTCTTGTTTCTCTAATATCAATTCCTTCAATCAGCATCCAATGTTTTCGCGTTGTTTATCATTATTTCTCACCATAGAAACCGAATAGCTCTCCTCTCATATAGCTTGTGTTTCCCCTCCACATACCTACTTCAACTCCTCGACTTCTATAGTGCCAACCTTTTCTCTTCCCTCACCTTCCGTCTTCAAAACTCTCCAAGCTTCTTCTTATCACTCCCGCCCTACTTTTTATCGGACTCTTTCGCCCGCCGGGATGCTCTTAGCTCTCCTATTAGCGCTCCTCCCAGAGCGTGCTTCCGCTCCCATTCTCATCTCTCTTTTATCCTTCTCTCCCTCTTCTCGCTCGCCTCCTCAATATCTCAACTTCTCACAATCCGCTTTTCCCACTCCTACTCTAAACTTCTCTGTCTCAACTCTCCTCACCTTTCGTCCCTTGCACTCCAGCACTCCTTACGTCGTTGGGCGTTTCACGACTTAAACAAACCTAATTTACTAAGTTTTTTGGGGCCTTATTTGAATATTTTTCGTAATAATCTTCAAAGGAAATCTTCTATATATACTTAGATTTAAACGTTTTCTACAGCCAGATTTTCAAAAGGTTTCACGATATCGTAAACCAGGGAGTGATATTTTTACTAATTTAGAATTTCCGTATGCAACATAATTATAAATATAGAGAGAATCTAAAAGAGCTTTAATTTAATTCAACCCTTTTCAACTAAAGCTGCTAAAACTTGTATATTTTTAGACTTCTTCAAATATTCTGTTAGAAACTATGTCATTTAAAGTAAGAAATAAATTTAAGAATAGCATAGTATTTTTTGAATCATCTCTTCGATAGTAGAAATCAGTAGAAAATTTGAAATTTACAAACATTCTGAAGAAACCTGGAATGAGTCTTGGAAGCATACTATGTGGTGAACAACTTCCAGAGGAACATATTTTCGGAAACTGTGCCAATTTATAAATTTTAAATCTTCGGCGAACCGAAAGATGATCACAATTCAACTCTTCTAAGAAATTCCTATGAAGCAAAAATTCACTTCCTTTGCATGATGAATATCACCTATTATACTAGGTCTGGATTTTATTATTATTATTTTACTCTACTTTTATTTATTTGTCAAAGAAAAAAAGGTTTCATCTCTTGCCTCCTTTATGTTCCGCATGCTATTCCAAATTATTTTTACGACAATTTCCTTTACTTGTTTTCGACGTCCTTTAAAGACTAAGTCCAAAACTCATTATTAATCTTCTCTTATTTAATTATTTTCAGCTTTCCGCGTATCGGATAGAATAACAAATGGGGATACTCTCGAGTCGCAATTTCCTTTGGACCGTTCCACACGACCTTACGTTCATCGACCTTCACTCACGCTTATTTTCCAACTCTATTTCCTCTATCTCCGTCTTGATGTATTTTCTCTTCTCCGGTACTACTTTTTATTCTCTCCCTCATACTATTTCTGCCGCTCTTTCTTCGCTTCCTCCCCCCGTTCCCGTTGTGATCCATTTGAGACTCCCTTACTCTCTCCATAGGTGGCGTCGAGGTCAAATCGTTCTAGAGAGCGTGTTATCGAGGATATGAAAGAAAAAGGAAGGAACTCTCGAAATCTCTCTCGAAAGAGAGAGAGGAGATTTTTCTTCATTTATTTACAGGGATGAAGTTTTTTTCCTCCTAAATTTTATCGGGGTTATTGGCCAGATAAAAATAAATCAAAAACTTTTCGAGAAGAATTTTTAATCAATTTAATTTATTGATCCTTACTCAAATGTAAAGCCGAGTATATTTTTTTTCAGGAAGCGGATTTTAGTTTTTTGTCGCAATCTGTTTTACGAGCGACATTAGTTTGCTCTTGCTACGTGTCTGACGTATTACATGCCGAAATATTAGCTTATTAGAAACTTGGAAACATACACCACGACTAGCGAAGACAGCTGTGGGTTGTTATGAATCTCAACAACACGGTTCGCCAACTTCTTAGCGACCGGGGCAAAAAAACCATTCTTCTTTATGGCCTTGGCTACAACTCCAACATTATGCGTATACTAACAAAAGAGATTGGGAGAGTTTCCTTCGCCGGAAGAGAATATGGATGACATTTTTTGAAAACGAAAGGACATGATTTATGCTCCGGAATCCCACTCATAAAACATTGGTGTGAATATTTTAAAATATCAAATTAAAACTGTAAGTTTTAAATCCATTAAATATTACGTATATTTAAGGGATGTTTATTCATTACATCATAAGTTTTATTTTTCAATGTAAATTATTCATTCCAACCGATTAAATACATATGGAAACGCCCCATTCTTGAAATTTTAATACAACCAAACATTAACATTATTAATGAAATTATTCATTAAATATCAGAATAAAAATTCGTTTTAAATCCATTAAATATTACATATATTTAATGATTTTTTATACATTATATTATGAACTTTATTTTCCATAATAAATTATTCATTTCAATGGAGTATATAGATGTGGAAACGCCAATTTCATTACATGTTAATATAACAAAATTTGACATTATTAATGTAATTATTCATTAAAATTCACTAAAAACTAATTTAATATTCAATGATTTTAGAATAATTCTTTGTTAAAATGCTGGGATGTGGAAGGGTGATAAATGATAGGGTTCGTAACGTTTGCTTAAAGCAATATAATTAATATGAGAAGGTTTAAAGCGGTTCCACTCCAGTTTGACTGCTTCTTGATATCGAAAGAGGGAAGGTGTTGTTGGAGACACTCTGGATGGGACCCAAGAGGTGCGGGTCGTCGCCGAAGATATGCATGTGGGCGTGAACTGAAGGCCGAGAGTTTGAGATAGAGAGGACCGTATGATTACGAGACAAGTCCCTACGGACGAGAACCATAAGGAATTCCATCCACAAAGGAGGTTTATTGACTGTCTGATGAATTACAAAACATTCCGTAAGAGACGAGAGAAAAAACGTACTAGGTATTCAGAGCTTAGAGAGGACGCCTGGATCGATGGAGCTTAATTATCTTTGAAGATGTTTTTATTTCATGATGCCCTCAAAGAACTCATCAAGTACAAGGTTACGTATCAAACAACGGAAAAGCAAGGACGACGTACTTCATGCGAGGTTTATTAATTTTTCTCTCTTCGAAAAACAAATAGGGAAACCGACCGTTGACGTTAACATAGGAATCCCGTTTGTCAGCAATAGCAATGATAATTGTACCCTCTTTTACACCAAATGCATTTCCACCATAATATATACGATGAAGTATATACAATGATATGACGAAATATTTACGATGAACAATTATAACTTTAAAAATACAATTTTTCCCCATATATATGTCTAATTCACAGATCATAAACCACGGTAGAGTACACTTAAAATTACGAAGTCCACTGTTTCAGCCTCTACTTTGTGGTAGCTGTTCATGATGAAAGAGGAATAAAACATACATACCGCAGGATTAATCCAATGGTAACATGTGAAAATTGTTTATATTCCTTTTTAAGCACTCAAAATTCATTTTACATTACTAATAGAAATTTTAACGTACGAAGAAATACATATAGAAATTTAAGCCTATGAAATGCATCGTTACTAAAATTTTTCTTAAGTAGCTGAAAAAGTAGCAATTTAAATAAATGCCCTGATTTTTTATTTAGGCAACGAATATGAATTCGAGCACAAACCTTTCAAGTTATATATTGAATATCCATAATAGGTCATCGGAATACTGAACGACGTTATAGTGTGTTCACCCTTTTAATAATCTCTTAAGATAGTAATCGCAAACTCCCTCATCAAATTCAAGCGATATAAAAATAAAAAGTGAGCAAATCCATGCCTCCCTATTCTGACCCATGTTTCTGCTTACTGAATTGGAATTCTTCCTTTGAAAAATAACCTTTGGTTTCGGAATGTGTTGTATAAGAATGCGGACAGAGGTCGACGCACCCTCAGAGGGAAAAAGAAAAGATGAAGCGAAAATATACTTTCAGGGTACACAGGAAAGAGAAGAGCCCTATCGTTCTACGAGATTCTCCAATTTCTTTCTCCTGTTGTAAGACAATTTTTCCTCGATGTGAGAGCTCTCCTCCATTTTCAGGAAACGGAATCCGAGTCGTTTTTCTGTCAAGGCCTGGAGTCCGCTCTAGCAAATCGTTTATAAACGAAAAAAGAAAATTTTCTCTCCCTTACAAATCCCACACTTTTATCCAAGAATCTTTGCTTTACTTTATATGATTGCGTTTTCAAGTCTTTCTGCCGTAAGTTCAACAAGACCCAATCGACTTCGAGATCCGTGAACTCAGTAAAGAATGTTCTGTAAATGTATTTAGGGTTTAATATTTCAGAGGGTCTATTGAATAGAGAAAGACTTTCAACGTGGAGAGAGCTTATTAACAACAAATTAATAAGATTATTAGATTTTAACTAAGATTAAGTTAGTTGAGATAACTAAACGTTTGAATTTATATTTTACTTCATACACTGATACTAATTTAAATTAGAAGATATTATCTCTTTCAGGGTATATTATTTTCCTTTTCTCAATAATCTATGAATCTCAAATATCCTAAATTATCTAAATAAATGTTTTGAACGGTAACTCCAACAGGAAGAAGGGGTGCCGATATTTTTTGCATGGCATAAAAAGTCTAATGTATGATAAAAGAAAAGGAATGAATAATTTTCAATTTCTACACCTCATCATCAAAATACGGTCTTGTTTGTTAAATTAGGCAGGATGAAGTATCAACAAAAATCAAATGCCTAAAAAGGTTTATGGAAGATGCATCATACTTGGTCTGTATTAACTGCCAAAGTTTTCAATCAGTAATATTTCAATCGTCCAAGACCGTAGTTTCAGTATAAGCTAAAGGAAGAAATAAATAATTGAATTAAGGGTAGCTAAATATGCTTCATTAGCTGTACTGATCTAATGTGTCTAGGAAGGAGGCTTGAATGGGTATTTTAAATGTCTGAAAACATCAATACATATAACACAAACAATATAGTGAGTATCCCTATTATCAAAACATAACGAGGAAAGCAGAAATTTTTAAGATGCATCCCGCTCATGATAAATTGAAAGAAGGACCTGAAATCTGCACAGTTTAACAACCTTTTTCATAAGATGCTCTCTCAGCCCCCTTCTGACGGGTGCTTTCTGACCCTCAAATCTCTCCTTCAATACCCCAATTCTCTCTCTCTTGCTCCGTTGCAACGAGTTATCTCCACTTGCTTCCCTCTTCTTACTTCATCTTCTTCATTTCAGGCAAATTAATACCTTCCTTCTTATCCCTTTATGCTCCCCTATGGAACCCAGACAGCCTCGATGAATAATTTAATCCCGCGGGTCTTATGAACCAAGCAAACTTGCTCTCCGTAAAGCAGGGATTAAAACTTTTGGTAAATAACCCATTCTTCTAAGGAAGCTTCCTTCTTCGACAGAAGTAGGCATATGGATTACTTCATCAGCCCATCACAACCACGGCGATAAATTCCCAGATTGGATCACCGAAGTTAAGCTTCAATCCCGCAAAAATCAAGTTATTGGGTTAGTTACGTAATTTAAAATAAATTTTGGTGCTTAGAACTAAATTAAACGATATAAAGTTACAAAAATTCCATATAAGAAAGAATAGTCGTGATTAAATTATTATAACAAATTTTTTCATGATCATGAAAAAATTTCATGATTCAATTACTTATAACATTAACATTAAAATATGCATCAAAACATTTGACCCTAAAAGTATAAACTGCGTTACTTTAAAAATAGCGAAGATTAAACTTGTGAAATAATACATGAAACAATTCGACGACATCTTACGTAAGAAACTTAACAGGACACGTAATAAGATTGAAATTTTGTAGTAAATATACGAGAATGGCTTAACCCGTTATGTTTTTCGCATAACTTGTGAGTTGGGAAAAACCAAGTTCGTAGATGAACAAACAAAATTCAAGATATTCAAATAACAGAAATATAAAAGAAAATCTTTCTTCTTAATCTAAAATCACCTAAGTTTTAAATTGTGTTACCTAATATAGTTATTGTGTTACCTCTATAAATATAGTTTAAAAATATATATACATTTAAATATATCCCATATAATTATAATAATTTTACAGGATTGATTTCCACTCAAACAACTGTAATAAAGATAAACTACGCTAATGCTTTTAATTAAACTAAACATTACATCATAATGAAACCATGACCCAAAACTTCCAGGAACAGGATAAGTCCTGATTAAATTATGAAATGCCGATCTAAATTAAAACATCTTTTCACCTCCTTTTCTTTTTTAAAATCTCTTTCTACACTTTCTAACGAGATGAAAAAACTTGGGAAAATAAAAACACGGGTGAAATTTCCCTGTGAAATGAGCCTTCGTTATTTTCCGTCCCCAAGGCTAAACTTCGATCGTCAACGCGAAGTTGCAGCAGCTCTTCTTCGTAGGAAGAAAAGAAAGCAGGGATCAGCAGACTCATAAAAAATTCAGAGGATTTTTAAATGCCCTCATGAAATTCAGATGAGATTTGGGGACAGTTTTTTCCGCGACTGGATACCCTTCCGTAATTGACTTTGTATCGCATCAGATTCTCTCGCACCATACGTGAAAGGAGAAGCAGATAAATTCCATTATATATTTAGCGCGTGATACAGTTAAATAGTGTTTAGCATAAATATTTTCTCTCTGGAAGTTTGGCAATCGTCTGACGCCCACGCGTGCGAAATCCCCCGAGCTTCGCAACATCATTCTTTTTTTTATTTTTGCTTTTGAAACTTTACCAAAATTCTTTCGAGGCTTTAAAACGGTCGGGTCAGTCTCATTATGAGGGGAGCATCGAACTTCACCTCTCTTTCTTGTGTTGTGGTGGAACCATTCCATCGCTTCGTTGCTACCTCTGAACTCCATGTTAATCGCTCCGGTGATGTAATAAGAACTTCCATGCAACTCTTGCGTAGTTTCGTATTCTGTTTGAATCAGGGCTTCGCACCGTAATACTCTTTGTTCTAGTTTATGCTCTGGTTCTATAAAAACACCTAACTTCGGTGCAGTTCCGGTTTTGCTCCTTCTATCAACCTCCAGCCGGTTCCAACCGGATTTTTCTTCTCCAGCTATCATATCATCATTTCTTATAGAGATTTCTCTATTATTTACGACTTTTATCAGTTAAATTAGATTAAACTGAATTTTATCAATAATACCTACCATACTACAGAATATCATATCAAATAAACATACATGTAATGAATTCATTTTAGTTAGCTGCAAGTTGCATTCAAACATATTTCGAAAGCTTTTCCCGTTCACACTTACTAAGGTTATATTATTGGGAACCAGGAATCTGATCAGTTTTCGATTTTTGTTCGAGCTCAATAATTTTAATTCTTCGATTCGCATTAGATTCATTTTCGGAATCTTTTTCTGTTTGAACAGACTAAATTGATGCTAATACAAACATCTTTGAGGAATATAGATGCAGATAACGTTCTCTACTCGATAACTTGTTCTTAATACCATATCATTAGGAAAAAATTATCGATTATTAAATTCGAAAAACCGAAAAGGGCAAATAAAGGAACAGATAATAACATGCTGTTATGAATAGAGAATATTAGAAGTGACACTAAAGATATGCAAGAACGGACGAATATCAATGAAGTTATGAGGAAAATTTCAATAGAAACTGATGTGGCGTATGAAAGAACCAAATTATTTCAGCTAGCGTTAACAAAAGCCTACTTAGTTACATTGTCAATAATAATAAAGCGACTTTATTAGGCCGAGATTAAGACTGATGAGTTTATTCTTACATCTAACCCTAAGATAATTCCAGCTACTAATGAAGGGGCAGGAGAATGTACAGTGCCATTGGGAAGATGAAGAGACCAACTAAGTTGTTGAGGATGGACGTCACGAAGCAATAGAGATTATATAATAACACAGAGAGAAAATGCTTCGCTCTTACTGGCCCTGAATGAATGGCTAACACAATTTGCATATAACAGCTGAAACCGTTAGGAGTACCTAAACTTGTGTGACATAAAATCTTTCAGAACAGCTCCTAAGTGTTGACACGTGTTTGAAAAGAAAATAATTAAACAAAACCAACATTTATGGTTAATACTGTTGGGAAAATTGTAAACATTTAAAGATTAATGGCGATAATATGTGTGAAAATGTATTTATTAGATTATATTTAGCATTTAAAAGTACAACTCTTGCAAATTATTTTGAACTAACAAATTAATTTTGATAAAAATAGGAGAGTAAAATAAATTTCTATGTAAAGTTTAAATAAACATTAAGCCATTCTTGACACATATTAGTTCTATCTTTTATTCCTACGTTAGACACTTTGACGGCTAGGCGAATTTTCAATTTCTAAATAGTTAATCCATCAAATTCAAAATTTGAAAACCTCTTTTAATCGCTTCAACTCATTCGCAACTGTCTGAATTGATCCCTACTTGTTTACATCCTCATCGGACGACGCGACTGACAAAAAAATCCCGATGCACGGCTTCGATCCGATCGTAGTTGAGTGGTCGTACGTAATAAAACGACGATAAAAAGCCCTCCACAGTCGACGGAGACATCCCGATAATCGCGGAAGGCGCTGTAGTAAGAGACGGCTTCGCTCCCTTGTTTTCGAGAATATCGGATTGGGGCGAAGGAGAGAAAAACATCGCTCTGGCGAATAATCAAATTAGCTCCTCTTCTTTCAATTCCAGGAACAAATCCACCCCCGATCCCACACCTCTCCTTCCGCCTTCTTCGGACTGCCGGAAATGCGGCCCTGACGTCACGAGAGGTAAAGAGAACGCCAGCGGCTGCTTCGTATCGATCAAATAGGAAGGTGGTATGCGACGTTGTTGCTCCTTTTTATTTGCCCCATGTGCGACATCTTCGACCCCACCTGTCTCCCACTCTTTTTCGTTTTCATATCCCAGCATTCTCCAAGGCGTTTTGACCTATCAGACCTTTATCTGCCGCCAGACCCCGTCTCCTCCCCGTTCCGCTTCCGGGCTCGAGAAAGGTTATGGTGTCTAGCGCGGGATGGGCAGACGGTGGGAATTCCGGGAAGTTCCCGTACAGCGCGCGTGCTTTCGGAAGTGATGGATACGTCTCGCGAATCTCGGACGTTTCGACATTTTGCGTTCGATTTATTGGGCAGATTCTTCCAGAAACAAGGCTCTCCGTCGGAAACTTCGTATCTTTTTACGAGTCCGCCACATTTGGCTGCCACTGAGCGACACAATCTGAGAGAAAAGTGAGTTTCGGGGCGGAATGCGATTAAATTGTGCCAATATATCTTTTGGTAAAATTCAGAGCCCCCGTAAGTTTTCCTCGAGTAGGTATCCAATATCATCCTACATTCCTAAAAACTTGGAGAGAATTTTTATGGCATCGGAAAACTATTTCCACAACCCTTTCATTTCCATGAATTCGACACGAAGTCATTCCGATACAAATAACGCAGACGCTGCGCCAACATATCGCAAAACTTCGACATGCTAATGTAGTTCGGAGAAAATGTTTTCACAATTGTTCACAGAGAAATAATATTTGTTTTTAAAATTTTATTAGTTTGTTAAATTATATTTGTTTGTTAGGGAAATATAAAATCCTATCTGTATCTGACACATTTCTGAGAAACTGATACAAGCACTCGATCGATAGTCAAACGATGAAAAATAAATGTCTATTATTAACTGTGTAGGATTCTCACTTAAAATTACTTGGTTTTGTTAATATCTGTTAAAATAATGGTTTTCTCTCATAAAAAATCCTAATAAGAAGGAAGAATATAAAATGAAGCAATATTTTTCAAAATTTTAATGAAACTCTGAAGTTAGAAAGATAATTTAGAAATTATACGCGGTGAAAGGGGAAATAATAGGATCTACAAGAGTTATTCTGAGAGGTTCTGACAAAATATTCTATCAAGGTAAGATAATTATTTATATATAACATTATTCTTTTGCTGCGAATGAAAATTTTAACTATTTTATTCCTCTCTAACTATATTGTATATCTTTAAGGTAAATGGAAAAAAAAGAACTACTTTACACGAAGTTATTTTTTTCTATTTATTATGCGCTGCTTTTAAACAAGGAGTACTCACAAGTATTTACATTTCAAAAACAAAACCTAGATTTAAATATGATACATGTATTTCTATCTGAATTGCAAATTGCAAAAAGAATCGTTTTATTAGTAGTAATTAATTTAGTTAAACAAAACATAAGTAATAAAATACCAAAAACTTACGTTGATAAAATCCCTCGCAAGGAGATGAACACAAGTAGTAAAATGTTTATTTCTTACATTTTCAAGATGAAGTAAAATGATCTATTCAAATCCCATATCCCACATTTAAAAATATGGTGCCTGATCTACGGATTGAATTTATTTACTATGGAAATTCGTGTAAAAGAATCGGATTACTATTCATATTTAACTATATCGATACTACCGTCAAAGAATAACTAGCAGGGAAATAAGAAGGAAATAAAAATAATGTAATACATTAACTCTTTTCACTTTCGGTTTTTCTATAAGCAATGTAACAATTTCTAGAGAAATCACAACTTTGTATAATTTAAAAATCAAATAACTCATTAATTTAAATTTAATAAACTTTAGAAAGTTTGTCGCCTACAAGTGTGTCCGTCTGTTTTAAGAAACTTCCCATTGGAATACCTTATCATAAGAAATAGAAGTATGCGCACTATGTTTGGCTGACAATGCGCAACATTTACCACAAAAGAACAACTAACTTCTACGTTTTATTTACAGAAAATTTCTACAATTTCTGATTAACATTTAAAGAATAATTTTCTCGTCTAATAAAAATATACAGGATGAAAAAATATCCATTCCTTCTAAATTTAATAGTTCGCTTTCCTTATTTTTTCATACGGCTGGGATTTATCATGGAAGGGTAGCCACCCGTGAAATGAGTTGGGACAGGCGAGGGAAATATTCGAGAAGCGGGTGTAGTAGGCCAAGGAGAAGGGAGAATAGAGGGCGCAAATCTGCGAGGACGCAGTGGATGCTGCCAATACGGATTTAGGAGATCCTGGCGCGTGACTGGTCACGTGCTCGATTGGCTGTTATTATTCGAAGCGCGACGGCCGTGGCTTAAGGGAAAGGCGGAGTTGGTGCGGCGAGATGAGAGGTGCGGGAGAATGCGAACGACAGAATGCTTTGCGTGCTTTTATGATTCGTCAGTGTGTATTAGTACAAGAAAATAGGTCGTCTCAACAAACGAAATATTGTGCATTGAATGAAGTGAAGAGAATCGGACATGACTTTTTTCGAGTTACCTCTTTCTCCATTGTAAATAGTATAAAAACATATATAACACGAATATTAGGAAGATAATATGAGTAATTCATTTGGAAACGTATATTTTCCTTTGATATTTAAGAATAATATTCGATCGGATCATTTATTGAAGACACCAGTATAGGTTTCCGCTGCAATTACTATTTTGTTCATTTCACCGTCATTCCATCAACGCAATAATTAATATATTCAAGTTCCTTCCTTAACTGTACCGATGGGTGGTACTGTAAAGTCGATAAAGACATCTCTTCTTGAAATATCATAATCCTATTTTCTAATATCTCGTAAGCAACAGGATTAATTTGATAATTCGGTAAGCCGGTAACAACTGTCGATAGATGCTTAATAAAAATACATCTATGTATGCTCACGTAACGTTCTCACTATTACCTTTGGTGGAAATAAAGTTTTCGATTCAAATTCTAGTGTTTATTCATTAATCTTTTCACAAATATTTCTCCCAACCTTTTCTTGCCCTACCGACTTTTCTTTCTCTCGATATATTTTCAAATTTCCATGGCTTTCCATTTAATGAACATTACGTCAATGTGTTACGAATGTCATTCATTATAATCAACTTAATTGCATTCTTTTACCCATTCATTACAAATAAATTTTAAAAGTTTTTCTCATTTCCCACAATATCAATATTTTGTGGAAAATACGAAGAACTTTTTAAATTCATTTGCTATGGCATTCCACAACGTTCGGCCTGAACATCTTGATTTTACATTCATTACAAATTCAATCTCAGTTGATTTTCCACAAACTATTACACAATCAATTTCGTCTGCATACAGGAATAAAGACCCTTAAAAATATGATTAATGTGAAAGAACTTAGGAGAAGATATCTTTCTTTGACACAGCTTCGAGCGAACTGCGTTTAAAAAATAAATAACAGTGTGGAAAAGATTACGCAATCAATTTTTATAAACTTCAATCAATCCGAATAATTTAATTTGACTGTCTCTAGAGCGAAATGGTAAAATCATTTCTACAGCCATTCACGTAATGAACTTTCATTACATTCTATCCTCTACAAACGCAGTATTAAATAAAAAAACTTTGAGATCAAAGCTAATCTATTTTCCAATATATGAAAGATAAAATACAATGGTCGAGTATTTATTGGTAAAAGCACCACAAATTTTGCCTTTGATATTAGTTTTCGGCTGACTGGTAATTAAATAATAAAGCGAAGGGCCATCAATTGAGTTGCGCATTATTTAATCGTTAAATAATATTAATTCCACATGAATAACGCTTGTTTACATAATAAAGCTCTTTTTATAGCTATTTGACTGTTGTACCAATTTAACATCGGCAAACTATAACACCATGCAAAAATTCGTGAAGTTAATTTTACTGAAATGTTTACTGTGGATATTTTTCTATTGGAAACTATCCATCAATCCCTGCAATTTCATTACATTTTATCGCAGTAAAATAAAACAGCCTGTAAACTACACTAGTGATTTAGAGAGAGATACAAAACATATTGATCTTTTGATAGTATTACACCATCCTCACAATTAACATATTTTTTTTTCTTTATCGAGGAATTCCTAAACATTGATGTTCGTTCGTAATGATTCTGATTTAAAGGCAAGGCCTTTTCTTCAAATTTCATCGCAGATCATACATTTTAATGTATATAAGGGGCCATACACAAATTACGTAACGCAATTTGGGGGGATGGGGGATCCGGCCAGGCAATACGTGGGGGGAGGGGGGGTCGAAAATTAGAGAATTTTGCGTTACGTAATTTTTGTACGACCCCTAAGGTCTTTTTAACATCATGGAACTAGATTTCAGTGAATTTGTGTTAAGTTCTACTGTCACTAAAATAGAACACTATTTCCATTGGAAGGACCTAGATGTATTAATATTATCTGAATATAAGAACATAAAAATTAATTGGAAGTAGCCTAAATTAATAAATTTGTATCCTCTTATACAATCTAGTTCAGCTACCATGAAGCAATGAAGTTAATGGTTATTGCTATTACTTTGTGAAACTTTTATTATCACTAACAAATGTATAAAACAGTATTGATTACTTGAGGCCTCGATAAAACATCAATAATTTATTTTTGATGGGGCAATAAAGATTATTTTTAGATATTTTATGCTAAAATCAAAGAATATAGCCGCAGTAATATATATTTTAACCCCCTATTTTTAGAAAGCTGTTAATGTTCAGCATTAAGATTTGAGTGTTGCGGTATTTACGGTATTTACAGATCTCTCTGATCGTGAATGTTAAACCGCACCTAAAACGCTCTTCTACAAGTTATGATTATTGTTTTATAATAGGAGAAAAGAAGGTCGTTAAGAAACGTGGAGAGAGAGGGAATAAACAGAGCAACTTCATCAGACGAATCGGTAATCAAGGAGTAATTTCTATACCCTGCATATTACTCTATAATAAAGTTTTAAAAACCTTCCTTTTTTAATTAAAGAGAATAATATTGACTAACGAGAGATTTGTTTATTGGTTTTATTTGACATATTAAAAACGTACTACCAGAAATTTAAATTCGCATAACAATAAAATATTGAAAACAAAGGAATTAATTTCAGATCACACAACTAATTATTCATAACTTATAACACTAACTAATATATAGCAACATTGAAAATTATATCGTGTTTTAACTATTGATGTAGCATATTTCTCATTTATTTTTAAATTTAACAATTTCCCATTCTATACATAATATTACAGCTTGCAATTCAAACCCGAAAAAACTGCTAACTAGTCCTTTCACACGAATTTGCTTTGGCAGGGTGATGGAGCCGCACACAGTAAGTATGTTAAGCGAGAATCGAGCTTGAAGAGAGAACAGAGGGCTGGATTAAGTCCTCGCAAACTGCTGACATGGGAGGAATTGTAATAAACCCCTTTCAAACGAGTCCCTTTAAAGGAATTCAGAGCAATCCGGACTCAAACATTTCACCCAAATTAAATAAAGGCCGGCGTGCTTTTTTTCATAAAAGGCGACGGCTCCCTCGTGAATTCATTGTAACCGGGGATTGATCGGAGCCCTATTAATTTTTAACGGTCAATTGCCTCCACGTCACTCCCCGACGAAAATAGGTAAACATCCCAGGGATGAGTTGAATGCGCAAAAACGGAAAATTCTCTCTCGCCTCGATGAAAAAGAGCTTCAACTTTCTCCAAATGGATAAAACAAAAGTGATGGAACTGCTATAGAAGTCAATAACAAGGGCGAGAGGAATTCCTGAAACTCGGGAGGATGGGACGTGATATGAAAGGAAAAGCGAGATAGAGAAAAGGGAAAATGGGAGGTGTTTAAAATCTTTAGGGAAGAGTAGAAAAATAGTGAAAAAAGCATTATATATATATATATACTGTTAAATTGTTTGCAGAGTTTGCGCTCCCTTTTTATATTTTGTATCCCTCAAATCGTAAGCTCTTCTTATTCTCTGACGAGTGTGGCTAAAATAATTTCACTGTATAATTTGCCAATATAGTTTACGTGCATACATTCTTATATTGCTAGAATCCACTTTAATTGTCTCTTGGCATTCCGTGGAAAAATATAATTTATCGGTCCTCATAAAATCTGACGAGATTCTATCAATCGATTACTATATGATAATAAGATTGAGCACATTCTAGTTCTAAGAGGAAAAGGTAATTGTACAAACAATAAAGAATTTGATGGTTCGAATTAAAAACTAGAGGCATGTCGTTCTAAAGCATCATCCTATAGCATACTTCAGTATAATATTCACAAGGTGCTTACGTAAGGAAAGAGCAACAGTGACTTCTAAGGGAAGAAAATTTTCTATTTATAGAAAAAAGAAGAAATAAATATGAAAAAAAAATTAAATAAAACTCCTTTGGAGAAAAAAAATCTCAAAAACCAGCTTATTTCCTGGGAAAGGATAGTGTTTGACTGGAGTTTACCGCCTGTCTTCGCAAATCGCTTTGAAATGTGGACGAAGAATTCTAAAACAACTCTAGTGGCATTCGTAGCGGAATTTTGAGGGATCGGAAAAGAAACCAATGAGGTAGGTAAAAATAGCAGACAGTTTCCATAAGGAGGGCTGGATGCAAAAAGAAACCACCGCAAAGTTTGTTCACGCAGATAAGATAATGGACTGCAACTTATTTTCCCTCTATTTTGATATAAAGCGTCTGATAAAAAAAATCGAAACATTAGGGAGGAATCTGAAAATATGTATAAGACAATACATTTTCGGATTACTTTGAGTATCAAAGAAAAATACAGCGTTTGAAGAACAAATAGAAAACCTACAATAAGAC
Source organism: Sympetrum striolatum (assembly GCA_947579665.1). Lineage (NCBI taxonomy): Eukaryota > Metazoa > Arthropoda > Insecta > Odonata > Libellulidae > Sympetrum > Sympetrum striolatum. The sequence continues at coordinate 31,294,925 of OX388341.1, forward strand.
TGATCATATCTCTGACATATTTAGTGATGGACACAAATATTTATACTTAGTTTCATGAAAATTAAATTTAAAAAAAACAAAAATGAGACGAAATAGTAGAACAATAACGAATCCCGGAAAAGCATACTGCTTATCCAAGTCCATAATACATTTTTCAAGAGGTTTGGATGTCATAATCATCTAGGAAAAATGAAAGGCTGAAGCATATGAACAGCAAAACCGACTAAGAAAAACATTTTGTTTCATGATTACTTTGATGAGAGGGATTTTGATAATACTTGTTCTTGATCTGTGAAGCAAATATGCTGAATTCTTATACGATCCAAAATTAAATGATTGTTTATTGATATGCTCAAGCACAACTGAATGAAAACAATAAACATGCAAATTATTAAAGTGTGCACTGATTGCAATTGCAATTGATAATTTGTAATTTACATGTAACTAAACTAAATCAACTAACTGAAAAACTAAGTTTCATACAAAGTATTTTCTAAGATATTTTCAGTGTTTTTAGAAATTAAACTTCCGCATTAGTACAACATGTTACTTAAAAATTGTATTTGTAGGCTTAAACGCTTTGAGGTATAGCGATACTACACGTTAACATATTCCTATATAAAATTAATCAAAACTACTTACAAAATCTTCCTCGTGGTCGACTAATCTGTCATCAATTTTTACCATTACTTTTTACTGGGCCTAAATTCCAAATTCATTCTTTTTGAAAATGCATTAACATGCTTTTAACAATCGCATTGGTCGTCAGAGCTGGTTTTTTGCAATCTCTTTATTTAATCTTCGTTTATTTTGTCAAATTTCTGTCAATTTCGATTTGAATTCAACATTTCACGACATAATAAGAATTTTTATTCATTTCCCATTATTGTGCGTATCTCGATTAGTTTCAATCATTCTTTCTAATTGGATTTATGTAAATAAATAGAGCCTGGAACTGGTGAAAGTAAACATATAAAAACAGCATACAAACCGAAAGTAATTCTGTATCATAGATAGATAAATGCTGAATTAGGCCTATTTGGATGATACCTACTATTGATAAGAAATGTTGTTTCAAAATTAGCTACCTCCACATTTTCTCTGAAGGTAGCACGAATAACTTGAAGAAAATACTCCGGCCATACAAAAGTTAGATGAAGAGATAATTATACTTAGCTAATAAGGAGATCAGCCGTTCTGCGAATTGTTAAAACCACATTTCGGTACCATGACATGGTCAGGTTTCAGAAAATTCAATTCACCTCCTTTAAGTTCAGAATAAATGAAGATAAAATAAGATCCAGAGTAAAGGAGGACAAAATAGAACAAAGTGTAACTAAGAGAAACGAGGGTAAAGAAGTTAAAGGCGAACCTCTTCCTCTCTGGATTCCATTTCAAATTGTTTCTTGCTCTATTTCCTTAACCACTTAAGGAGTCTCTTCTCCAAATATCTCATAAACATTCGAGGATGAAAAAAACTTGGGAAGCGAAACATATTCCCACTTGAAAGGAATCACATAGCGGAAACGAAATAAAAACCCTGGCCAAAATAAATGTCATAAGTGGTATATTCGAGAAGAAATCCGCATCCCCAAGGAAATGGGGTTCTCACTCTAGAACTTTTATTTGGAAGAAGACTTTTTCGGTCCGACCGCGATACTAACTTGGAGCTTGTTTAAAAAGATCCCAAAAGATCTTAGCCGTCGATTGAGTTTAAAGCGATGAATAGAGGTAAAGAATCCTATTCAATCTACGGCGAAGAGCAAGTTCTTCAGCGTCCCGATATGTAGGGAGCAAATGCGCGCGAGGGATTAAGGACGAGTCCCAAAGATTCAGGATGACTTTCTGCCCTCGTTTTCTTCCAATGAATGGTAGAAATCAAATGAAAGGCGACCGGACCCTCGTTTCGAAATTCAGTTCGTTTCACGCATAAAACAGCGACTTCCCCCTCCGCGAAAAACAGATGCTAGATTCAGAGAAGAAAGGGAGAAGATTCCAGATCGGATTAAAAGGGATAATGGCATGGATCAAGTCGAGTTAAGATCTGGAGGCTGGAGCGTTACAGAACGAAGGGGAAATGGAGGTCGCTCATCAAGATGAGTTGCAGAGTCTGTTAAGCAGTAGGTCAAGAGTAAGTTCCCTCAAAGTGATTCTCAATCGGAGAGCAGACACGAGAATGATCGGGTCAAGTGCTCCCAGTTTGACCTTAGGAGCATAGTTGAATGCTTTCCTGAGATTAATGCCGCAATTACGGAGATGCCTTGTCACTTTCCTGGGAGATTTTTTCCATGGATAGTGGAATAGAGAGTCTAGAGTGATTAAAATATAATTGGCTATTGAAACCTTCAACAATCCAGTGTTTTACGGAATGAAAGTTTTAATCGCTCTTCTCTTCTTAGGTCTGTAATTAATCCCCAAACTCCAATTGAGGGGATTTTTAAGCAAATATTCTCAGCCATAAATTTTCCATTATAGAGAGAGAAAACTCAATTGACTGGTACTCGCTTCAAAACTTTCATTTTATAGAAAACAATGTTTGTTTAACTGCTCAAGGTAAAGCATTTAATCTGAAATTATTGGAGAAAACAAAATTCCCGCAATGCAGCCTTGAAATCGAAAAAAGACGGATATAGCAAAGCTACGCAACAATATTTCCGAACGTTCTGTTTGCTAGCATCAAATGATTATAGTTATTGATTTATAATTTATAATTTTTATAATGGAAGAAGTTCAACTAGAAATAATTTCTAAAAGGGAAAATATATTTGAATAATCACTTCTCAGAAAAGAACGGAGATACAGTCCGGGTTCTTTTATTAATCAAAAACTGTTTCAAACATTGAAATTTTAAGAGATGGTTTCTGAGCCAAAATTGATGCTGAATAATGGGCTATCCAATGAAAAAACGGCCCTTGAAGGTACCTCTCATAGGAAATTACGTGATTACAAGCGAGAATTTTACGACAAGTCTTTTGCGGTGCGGAGTGGTGAACAAGCGCTCTTCAGCCCTTCGCCTGCTCCTAGGGAGAAGTTTGAACTTCTTCCAAACCCTTTAATTACATCACCCTTCTGGTAAGAGCCTTGAGTTTGAATTATTCAAAACCCTTACATTGCTAATGAAAATATTCTCAATGGACAGATAGTCGATAACCATTACATGAAATATATAAAACGCATAAAACGTATTAGAATAAACGCGTTGTATCGCTAATGAAAAATAGACACAGCTACAAAAACAAAAAATAGAACAGAAGGAAGGATCCAATTAAAGTTTAATAGATATACGTGGAGTATAATGAGAATAAGGAGAAATCAGATAAGAAGCAGCAGAAATGCAGTCCTTGTGTTTAGTAAATGATAGAACTAGACGACAGGGATTAAGTAATGCAGGTGACTAGATAAAAAACGATACTTAGCAAAAAGAAGTGCAAGGCTCGTACAGAACTGATTGATGTTGGAGGATTCACCAGAAGAAGTCCTCCGATACAAACCTAGAGGCAAAAGGGAAGTTTGAAGATGAGGAACAAAGCTTTTGATGTCGGAACTGGCTAACAGCCTAATCCTAGTGAGAAGAGATGATGAGGACGATGATAGGAGGTGTTCTTTTTCAATGGGATATGATGCCTTAAAGGCAATAAGTACCTTTCAGTTATAGCTCTCAGTTATAACTTTTTGTTACAAGGTAACTAGTAAGAGCACCGATTACTTTTTGCACTCGAAGTTGTAAATTCTGGAAGAGAGCTAACAGGATCAAGGTACAGCCGGTAAAGCTATACACACGTAGTTTAACCGCTCAAGTTTTTCATATTACAATTTGACTGCGTAATTCCGTCTAGCGTCTCTATATATTTTTCGTTGTCCTCAATATTTTTTACGACTTCGTTAGGCGAATTTTGGTCTGAAGGGCCACTCTTGCAATTGAATTTTTAATAAGTCACGAACACACGTAACTCTGGCCTAACCAGGATTGAGGGGGGACCACGGCATTGGTAGTCCGGCACCTTATCCCCTTTCCCATCGATATCGGCCAATTATTCAATTATTAATTAATTCCATTAAACTAACTGTATTTCAAGTTAATTAATTTGATTATAAATTAATTAAAATTATTAATTAGATTGGAATTATTCATTTCCATGGCAGAAAATATGTAGCTTTGTTTTCCTCGGAATTTATCACCTAATGTATTTAGAATTTTTCATAAAGATATTAAGTTCAGAATTTTATCTAAACAATGAATTTGGGTTCATAGCAAAAACATTTTCCAAAAATTAATCAAATAATTATAAACCCTGGACTGAATTAAATGCATCTAACATCGATTGGTTTCTACATATTTTTGTGCTCACGGATAGTCATTCGGGTTCGATTCCCGGAGCGGAGAGAGATTTCCGGAGCCCTTGTGCGAAATGACCTAAACTGCCGAAGCTCTTTTAACAGCCCCAAAACTATTACCAGATATTTTTGCTATTCAAGGGAATATTTTCTCCACAAAAATTACATTTTGCAGAGATTTTAAGACGAAAATTTCTTCTTTCTATATTGCTAAGAATGAATTTAATCGAATACAAGACAGAAAATTATATGTATAATTTCTTTAGTTAAAATAATTAAAAATGAGTCAAAATATTAAATCAACGCAACACATCTAGTTTCTAATTACTTAACTACGAGGTAGGTTCATCTTTCGAGATACTCAACTCAATTAGTTTATACTAGTAACTTTCAAGAAAGTCCTCCTCAAACAACATTTCATACATTTTCTAGCTCACGAGAGAACAAACAGCGTTTTTCATTTCCTATATAATTTTACCGCAAAACCATAATTTTGATAGCTTGGAGAGTTTAATTTTTCCATAAGAGAGGAGCTAACTATCTACTATAGCAATTATTAATTAAAATAATAAAGGAAGAACTGGGCTAATCACTTTTCAAGGAATTAGTAACCGATGAAAAACAGTGATTCTGTTTACGAAGTTTTCAGCAAAAGAATACGATCCCGCAACGAATCATATCCCAGAACCGAGGCATCGCTTTATACTTGAATTTATAACTATCGATGCATTTACATTACCATTTCCTTTATGTCTAACCACAACAATCCTCGAGGAATGCACCGCGTAAAGTGTCCACGTACTCAAAAGGTTGAAAGCACATCTTATGCATTCACTGCATTTCTGAAAGCGATAAAAGAAGCTTGAGAAAACACCGGAGCTTAAATCCTTGAACGCCTCCCATGAAAAAGACTGAGTCCACAAAGTGCGAAGAGTGACTTTCCAAACCGCTCAAAAGAACGCAAATAATTGTACAATAAACGTAAAGGGTGGAAAAAAACTTCCTTTGAGTGGGAGTAACGATGGAGAGATGGAGAAAGCGAGGATTTGAGGAAGGCTTCTCGAGCGGCAACTGTTTAGGAAGAGATGCAGGACGATAAAACGTACTTTGAAACGAAGCCAAACGGTACGCCATCCGTAAAGGACTATTCTATGAGATATCACCGATGGCATATCATCGCCGCCTGGCTGCGGAATTCTTGGCGGAACAATGCTGGGGTAAAAAGGATTGCGAATAAAAAAAGAGCAATTGGTCGAAGGTAAAGGGGATTGTATTCCACGTGTTAATGTCAAACCAAAGGTTGCTGCGGAAGAAGAATGAAATCCTGCTCAAAGGAAGGAGGATGGAGTGGAACTCTATCGATTGAAAACTTAGTGATATACGGCGCTGTATCGTGTCCATGAAATAATTACATTATTATCGATTCATTTGCCTCCCAGACACAAATAATCCGAATTTAAGAATTGGCTTAGCGTAAGAAGAATATGACCCAACTATTTCAAGCGATCATCTGATAAAACATCATAATTTTAGTGGACGCATATTTAATTCAAGAGCCAAAAGTCTACGCACGGCATAGTTAAAATAAATTCTAAAAAAATAACCCTGTTATATGGAATGTATTTATAATAAAATTAGAAATTTATTTACGACAACTAATCAGATGTTTTCCAATACAGTAGGGCTTTAATGCTTCTAATTTTCGGGTTTGATCCTCATTTTGATTATGCTCATTATTTACATGCAGAAGCTATTTTGCAGTCTTGGATTCATAATCGATTCTAATTCCTTAAATGAGTGGATAATTTAACATAGAATTGACGTGAGTTTGATACAAGAAAATGATCTGCAGTCTCTGCATCACTGAGTAAAATGTTTCAGAAGTATCTATTCCATTCATTTCAATAAATCCTAATGATAATGGAAGGATAAATTAAAATTTTGGAAAAAATTATTTTTTGTATTATAAACACAGTTTTGTCCAATATCTCCGTATTTCTAGTGAATTCATATATATTACTAACCAGTTCATTACCTATATATAAGTATGACTGTGTTGTCGATTTACATTAAAAAACACTATGATAGAAAAATTTTCAATAGTATACTAACTCCATATCATATATTAGTGCCTAAAATTATAATAGTTATTCCGAAAGATACGGTAAAACAACAAAATGAATGCAATTTTTGTCGAATAGAGATGCAAAAATAGGGTAGTTAAAATATATCAGTGCGAAAAGAGCAAAAATGTGTGTTTCTTTAATGAAGCAGATTAGAAATATATCTTCGACTTTGATGTCACAGCCGCTTTAATGCATTTAATTAAACTTCTTTCGGTCGGGGGTTGTTTACCACTCGGGAGAACAAGCAAATGCCAAATCCGATGAGCACATCTGCATCCGCATACTGCGCCTAAAATGCGTTTTATCTCGCTACATCCGTTAACAGTTAAATGCTTCATTTAAAGCGATCGACTTACGTAATTCATAACTCGCTGTGAATTCCTAAAGGCTTTAATAGATGGCTCTCACGTAGCGTAGGATACCGCAAGTATAAACAAACATCACCCAAATAAACTCCGCCCCCTTCTCCAATGGGAAAATTAACGCGTTTGAAATTTAAGATTTCATGTCGGATAAACACGGATCCTACTTTTTCACCTTATTTGAGATTGACCCACGTGTGCATCTCTTCCTCTCGATTTATTTGGGCACCACGTAATTGCTCTGCACTATCTCGACGCTGCCTCGTTATGATTTCCCTTTGAATCTCTGCTAATCCCCCGACGCATTTGATGCTGCATCGCCCTAACATCAACGTCATTCATCCGTCCACTTACGAGGGTATCTCAACAGGTCAGATATCTTTACATACACTCCCAGTGTCATGTAAAGGAGATTGATTAGTATTGAGGTACCTTACATTCATGAGAAGTTAACACGACTCTGGATACGGATGAGATATTTTTATATGAGATGATTATAAAATATACATTCCTGATTAATTTCATTTGATATAATACTAATTAAAAAATAATATTCAAAATATTGTTTTATACTTCCAATGAGGGAAAATTTCAGTCTCAGATTATTTTATTTTTGACAAATGTTAGGTTTTAAATGATTTCAATATATTTTTTAAGTATTTCCTAGATTTCAATCAGCAAACCATTTTAATGCTAGTTTCTTGTGATATTTTAAGTATAACAGGCATTTAAAATAATAAAAATGCATGATATGCTGATTTACGAGTTAATGATATCCATGAAAAATATTTTTCAGGCAGTCTAGTTCGTTATATTAAAAAAGTATTAATAATTAATTTTTTATCATTCATAAATAAAGGAAATTAGCTTATACAAAATAAAAGCTAGAGGGTCCTTTGAGTATCCTCTATTTAGACTTTTAGCATGGTATTTTACATTCCACACCAAATAATCTTCCTAGTAATTTCACAAATGATCGACAAAATCTCTTGATGAATATCGGTACCATCAACACTTTAAATTAATGACTCTCATGACTTAACTCCTTAATTTATTCAAAGGTAGTCACGTAAACAACCCTGATATTTCGCCCTTATCTCATGTGAAGAATTGGAGATAATGGCTAAGCGCTGCAATCGTGGAGCTAAAACGACCTCGATTATGGCCGTTCGTTTGCGAAATTAAGTAATCTCGAATAAAGAACCTTCTCCATCGTGAGATATGTTCTCATTTAACCAAAATGGAAATTCGTATTCTTTAACGATAAGTTCCTTTACTTGGCGAAGATTAATAGCGACACCCGCGCAAATAAAGCGTCGAAAATACGTGCCTTTCTCTCGCAGCGTTTGAACCAATTTAAAACGAAGAGCCCTATCTCGCTCAGCACTTACACAAACCCATTCGGAGCGTATCCAGCCGATGTCACGAAACACAGGCGAACCCATAGAAATCTGGAGGAGGGCTTCATGATGTAGCAGCCGCTCGAGAGAGAAGAGATGTTTTGACAACAAAGAGACCGGAAGACGCAAAATAGTGGAATGAAGAAAATGGGGAGGGCAATGAATGTTGTTGAGGAAAAGATATACGGACTTCATTAGAGGCGAGTTCATATTTTACAAAAAATATCCTCATTTCTTTAAGCTTTAGAGAACGTACTTACGTCACTCGCAGAAAAAAATGTGAATCATAATTTGTAGGTTAGTATGCAATACTGTAACTCATTGCTACTTAACCTTTTCCCAATTACAAACTTTAAATTGTTATACTTAAATTCCAATATGCTGATGTTAACATTAAAGTGAGATTAAGGCATACAATAATGAAATACAAATCGTATGTGTGTTTGTTTTCTAATAAAAAAAACACGATTCAGAGATAAAAATGTAATTAGATAAGAAATGTTTAAAAAATCATTTCATTTCAATTAGGAATACAATACATAATATGGAAATATAGCCGAGAATTATCACTAAAGAACAAATTACCCCTCAAATTTACGTCTATGCATTATGCAACATTACCACCACTGAAAGTAATCGAACAATCGGGCGAGGTACCAAATCCACGCAATAAAAACTTCTCCCGGCACAGCTAATGAGAGCACTCACTTTCGTATTTCTTTCACATATAACTATAACTTAGACTTCATTGGATAATAATTATATATGTTAGTCATTATAATGCGTCTACCCTTTTCGAAACGCAAGGAGGCTAAAATTAGGAAATATGGATTTAAGACGAAGAAAAACTCGAAAAAAGATCGTGGGGACAAAAGTTCGAAAGGAGGGGAAAAGAAGATAAACAGGAAAGGAGTGGGAAAGTGGGAGGCGAAATGAGGCAGAGAGCGAGAGAAATGGCAGAAGGAAAGCAAAGAGGAAGGGGCTCGAGATGACGGAGGAGAAGTCGAGAAGACGGAGTGGCAAAGAATGCCAACGAAAGGAAAGAGATATCAAAAATTCGGGGAAGGGAATAAGTTGGGTGGATAATGCGTGTGTTTAGGAAGATAAACTGACCGGGATAGGGCCCGGAGAGGGGAGCAAGGCAGCCAGTAGGTGAGAAAGAGAGAGGGAAAAGTGAGCTCAAGCAACGAAAATAGAACGGGCCTATTTGGGATCTTCGGCCGGGCAAACAAGCGACAAACTCCGCTGTACGTCTGCCTCCGAACCACATGAAGGAGCCACATACACTCCTCGGGAACGACATACGCTTGACATCTACAACGAGGAATGGGGGACAATCGAAAGGAGGCGATTGAAAGAGGTGTCGGAGAAGAGATTGAGTAAGTCCGACAGAGGAACGATGAGGGACGAAGAGGTAGGTCTCGGAAGTGCGGGGCTTCGAATGGAATCCAAAGGAGCAAAGAAAACGGGACTGTCAACCGAAAGAGTTGGAAAGAGAATCGAATCTTGGATAAATATGAAGAAATAGTGGGTTTTATAGCAGTAAAGGAGATAACTGCGTGCGAACGCACTCAGTGATATATTAAGAGATAACGCTATATCGTTACACAATTTCTTCGAAAGAACTTACGCACAAATTTCTTGAATTCCGCAAAGTAAGAGAAAACAGGGACGATTACTTTGGAATTTAGTACACCATTATCAGGTAGAGGAGGCAGACTGTGAAGTAGAATTAAAAGAGAGTAAAGTGGGGAAAGGAGATGAGTGTGGATGGGGGCAATGATATAAGGGGTGGATATGATTGATCGGGTAGGGGTACAGTACGACTTGCAGTATAATTTTGAGTAGCGATGAAGTATAATAATAACATAATAATAAACTAATAATAAATAATAAATTAATAATAAATAATAAAATAATAAATAATAAAATAATAAATAATAAACGTCTTTCATCAGTGCCACGGAAAAACGGACTTAAAAAAGTCTGACTGGGTCAGGAATCGAACCCAGGATCTTCTATCCGGGAGGATTCACCTATCCGGGGGGCTGCCTTAACCACTAGGCTACCGAAATTTCAACAAGCCTTTCTGGGAACTTTGTGTCCAATAGCCAGTGTGGTGTCGTCCGACTATGCGGCATCGTCCATGGCCAAGACCTCATCGAGGCACCGGCAACACAAAGTGGTGTTAAGGATAAACCCACCTTATGGGTGCACGCCCTTATGTGCAATTTACCCTTTCCTTGTGTATCATCAGGTTAATATTGAGACTAATAAGTCTCTTTTTACATCTATTATGGGGTAAATGGCGTATATTAAAGCAAGATATTAGCGTTAAATTAGAAAGTTAAGATGACTTAAAAAGATTCATATTTAGGATAATTTAATAAATATATACTAATTAATACTAAATAAATTTGGGTTCGAAACTTAAATATAAAACAATATAATATAAATACTTTTATAAAATTGTATCATAAAAAATCTGCATGATATCGTTCGTCATCATTAGCATTGTTTTTCTTCGGGAAATAACGAGCTAATCCGAGATCTAAGCTATTCCTTGTTATTTGTTCCTTTCTTAAGAACCTCATAAATATGAGGTTCTTATAATAATATATAATACCTCATATTCTCTCCAAGCTCGCCGATACAATGATACATTTTGGTAAACTAAAGCTAAAATCCATGTTTATGCTCTGATACATTTAGAAAAAGTAAAGGATGTAAGAGTTGCCACCGTAAATAATCCAAACACGCATGAACAATAGCCATGTAATGCACGTAATGAGTTAAGCCTTTCATTCGAAGCAAACAAAAGAAGTTCGTTTCTATAAAAGAAACTCAGGAGGATGAGATAAAAAGAAACTCAACTTGCGAACCCCTAGACAGAGAAAGCAAAAATAGAGAAAGCACTTGATATTTAGAAAACAAAGGAACAAAAGACAGCGGAAGAAAATGTCACGAGGGAAATCGGGCAACCCAGGTGTTTAAAAGAAAGACGGATTGGAGAAAGGTTGAGGAAGGAGGAACGGGTTCAGAAAAAGGGGGAGAAGTGGAGGATGGAGGACAGGGATGAATTGTGGAAGATTTGGGTAAACGGCATTGATGTAAATGTGGGCTTCGGAGGGCGTGGAGTCACCGTTACATTATCTCCTATAAAAATTTACTTCCTCTCAATTCCAGCTGCAGCCATTCGATCTGAGAATTGTCAATGAATCTATCTATGGAGAGATTCCATTACTACGAGCCATTGTTTGCGAAAAGGAGCTAGTATTTGAATGCTCCCCAGAACTATTTCCGTCTTCAGAACTGTGAAGCCACAAATATGTATTTACGCGTAATGGGGTCAATGTTGGATGGAATGTTAGCATTAGTAACTCCTCTTTTATCTTGATCATTGAAAATGGTGCGCCGTATGTTAAGAAGCTGCCGACTTGAACAAAGCTGCGAAATACATTATCGGTCGAATCCTAAATATAGCACTAGACGCGACTGCGCCCAAAGTAACGTCGCTATTACCTATTCACTCCTACTACTGTATTTTTATGGATTCGCAGTAATTTCTCTTTTGTTTACCACGTATTTTACTTCGTCAAAGGATCTGTTTGTTCATAAACTCATTTAAATCATGCAATCATCAAAATTCTAAGAAAGCAAAAGAATTATCATCAGGTTGTATAATAAAGTCATAACGTAAAACATTGTCATAGTTAATTTTCTTCGACGATTAATAAGTAGAAAGTTGGACTCCCACCAAGTCATATCCGCTTGGATTGGCTCCAACGTTTTCGTAATGTTTCATAAATTTTAACGTTAATACTCTTCGATAACTTTTCTTCAAAGTTGAGCTGTGAGGACCGAGTGATAAAATAACTTCGTAATAGAGAAGAGTGTCTCTAGGAATCTTTCGCATATCCAGCAATTAAACAGGTCCGGCTCTCAACGACCTCCCAGCCTCAAAGGTACTCAGCCAGAACATGTAACAAAGCGACGCTGAATTTTTTAAAAGGGGAGAATGAGAGAAGTTTGAAAACGGTGTACAGACAAAGAGAGTAGGGGAGGATCGGCAAGAGATGATCCCAGACGAGCGCACCGCAAGGACAGGACACCAACGTCGCCATCCATCACTCCATCCCCCCTTAGCCCAAACGAACATAAGGGGTGAGATGGAATGAGAGAGTGACGTTTGTCGGGTGGCCTCAAGAGAAATCGGTTACGCAACACGTAAACACAACTGTTTGGGGCCCCCGCTATATCCACGATGGCCGTCGCTGCGATCGAGCAGTAGATTCGCGAAAATGAACGCGGATTCCACAAAGTTTTCCGCCCACCTTCCGAGCCTCTTTCTGCGTTGGTGTCTTCGAATCGCGCCGGATTACACAACACTCCCCCCAGTCCCTTGGTTTCATTAAAGGCGAATCGCGAATGTTAGCTCGACGTGTCTGCGAGATTTCAGGTTTGAGAGGTCGGCGGTATGTGCTTGCATCCGGCTTTTATAAGTGCGGCAATAAACTCCTGCGGCTAACGCATTTCACCCGCGCGGGAAAAGTAGCTCTGTCTGACAAGAGGAAAAGCAAATTCTGAGTCTTTCGGACTGGAAGGAGGGGCCCGTTTTAAATCTGCGATAACATTTGTTGTCCGTCAAAATACGGTGAACAGCTCTCTTTGACTTTAATTTCATGTATACGCTATAAGTTCACCGCTAAACGGCGAGGAATTAAATAGTAATTGGGAAGGTTTAATTCAAACTTTGTACACTTCTGGCCAAAATTAACGCACCACCTCCCTAGCGAACCTAACGACCGATGGTGCGTTAATTTTGGCCAGGAGTGTACATAAAATGAGTGAATATTTTTCTTTGACACGAATTCCCTGTTTACGCAATAAATTTACAGCTAATAATAGTAAAATTGTACTTTTGAAAGTTCAATGAAAACATTGTGCGTAAAATATCATCCTCAAGTGTGAACATCAATATTTCGAACCTAAAGGTGAATAATTACTCCCAGATAAATTGCCAAGTCTCAATTATCAATTAAATTTCAATGGCACTCAATAGCAACTCTCACTTCCTCCAATAACGTCCATTTGCAAATCATTGCGATAACTGCGAGCAAACATGGATGGAAACGTCAATAAAATTCCATTAACGTACACAAGGCCGAAAGAGTGAAAGACCTTTAAATATACATGGACGGTACGAGGTGCTAGATGCAAAAGGAATCATTACTGGTATGTACTCGTCAATCAATTTCCCTCTCGCGCCGAAAACATTTCGACCTCTCTGTGAATGGCAAATGAGATGCGCCAACTAATCCATCGCTTGAAATACCCTCGAGACACTCATCTGCTCGAATTGGAGCTCCCCCATGGAACGACCGATCCTCCACAGTCAAAACTTTTAAAAACCGAAATATTTCGAAAGCGGAAAACGCCCGATATTAATTTACCAACGAAAAAATCCCGCAAAAATTTTCCAAAAAAGACCAACGCCGGGAGAGAAAATTCTGTTTTAATCGAATATGTAATAGTTTTTCAGAAATTGATGAGTAAATATCCCTTTCGAATCGCACATCTCACTCAAACTCGATTTTCAATAAAAACTTTTTTAAATTTTATATCTGGAGAAACTCTTCGAGTTAACATCGTTCGCACAATTCGAGAATTGTATAAAGTTCCGGACGAATACTATTGATTTTCACTTGAAGATCGTGAACATTTTCGGAGCAGGAAAAGTCTCACAGTTAAGAACTTCATCCACTCAAATGGATTTCTCATTCTTTTCTTTCTCGCCATTATGATCGAACTAGACTTCCTTTATCATCATCATACTCATAGCTCCAACCGGAAGATTCATTAATTCTAATGAACCTACATTCTGGCTCATATCCCGTAATTCCAACCAAATTCCTCCTCCTTAGCTACCCCTCACTTGAATCCTTTTGACTCGAGAATAATTTAGATGGTGAGATAAAAACGTCCATAATCGCATAAGGTCATTGTGAATTAAGAATATTTCTTAAATTATACATCTCCTTACTTTAAATGTCTCAAATGCTTTAATTCCTTTAGAAATTATTTTAATTTTCCTTATGAACTAAATAAAATTTCACTCCATGCATTACATTAACTATGTGCGTGATAATCGATATTAAATATCACTATAAACTAAAATTAATTGTAGCTGAGTTATCATGCCAGTAAAAAACATTTACTTTGAAAAAAATATCATAGGGATCTACGGACTGCTAAACAAAGTAATTTAGGCTCAAAAGCAAGAGGAAAGATAGAGGGGAAGACAAAGAGATTGCGTTAGATGTCATAAATGGAGGGGTAACAAAGATCTAAGGAAAGAACTGGTATTGAATGAGAATATCAAGGAGCATGAAACTACCGAAGGGTAGAACACGTATGCTAATTATGGCCTGGAAACTTAAGTGCATGTCACTCTTTGAATGATAAGAAATTTATAATACTCCTATTTCTATTATTTTTTATATTCTACTTTATAATAATAGTTTATCATTGCTTCTTTCTCTCTTTAAGAAATTATAGCATGTTGATTTCTTCTGTAATCAAATAACTTAAACAGAAAATTTAAATTAATTGATCTCTCATGAACTACGTGATTATACGATCACGGCAAGATTTAATAGGCCTATAGTGATAAAAAAAACAAGAACAAATACATCCTGCGAAGGGTATCAACGAAATTTACAGCTTTGCGATCATACGTCTATTATCTAATCCACTGTCCCGAGAAGGGAATTTTCCCTTGTTTGTCCCTAACTTAGCAATCCTGAGGCCGATATATACCCGTTCCTCACTATTCTCCCATAGAGGTGACACCTAGAAAAGGGAGGTGGTTTGAGAAGATGGATGAAGCAACGTCACTAGCTACCGGCACGATCCCAAAGTCAACGCCGCCTTAAGGGCAAAATTACGCATTTATTCACGCGCTCGCGGGTAAATTAATCAACGGATTGGGCCGTTTGATGGCGAACAACGACGGAGAAACGAGGAAGGATTCGGAATGAATAAAAGGAAAGAGAGGAAGAGAGGCAGGAGAAAAATGGGGCCGAACTATTTTGTAGAACGGCCGGGATTGCGTAGCTTATCGCGATAATTAGCGATCTTCCGCACACGAAAATGAATTGGTTTCCATTTATATGTGTGTTATCTCCTCCACTCGCGGGGGTGTAGGAGAGTTAATGCAGCAATCGTGATGATAACAATGCCTTCTTAAATTAATGGCCGCAGCTATTACTGGCACTGTGGACGTGCTTTCCATTGGTAACAGGGGCGATTTCCGATTATTTTATTTCTCTGAAATAAACGGTGAGGAAAAGGCGATACAGGTTACCATTACCGGAGCTTAATTATTTCGGTCAAATTAGAATAGTAATCAACATGTTGTATGATTAATATGCATAATATGCTACAATAATCATGACTAATGACTTCACTCACTAACTAGGCCACGGTTTAAAAGTTTCTCGGATAACTCATAGTGGAGATAAACTTCCCCTGTAGTAATGCAATACAACCAGGTAACTAATGATATTTAAGATTGAATTTAGAGTTCGCAGTAAATAAAATTTGCATGCATTAGCAACAGTTTTGAGCACAAATTATACAGCACATATCCGACGAAATGGAATCTATAGGAAACATAAAAATACAGAAAAAATCAAACACTGATTTTGTTTCCCAATTTACGCTCTTAAACTACAGATAACATATATATTCGCATTATGGTGGTATAATATCTGCTGATATAGGTAAAGTATAACTTATTATGTTGAGAATCGGTTATAAAGTTATGGAAATGGGTCTACTTAATTTGTTGGTCAATTAGTTCTTGTTTTGGAATACTGCTGTTAATTCCGCCTAATGAATAATACAAGAGTTTTCTCCCCCTGTTTGAAAGGAGAAAACAAATGGGCTTCTACAAATCAATTTATGCAAATCTTTTCAAATACCTTTCGAGGCGACTTGTTAACCAAATTGGAATAATATTCAAACCTTAAAAATCAACCTTTTCCTTTCTATGGCACCCGCTTTCTTTGAATTTCATCCTTAATTCCGTTAATTCGACAAAGCTTCTTCGTTAACCATCGCAATCGCTTAACGATTTCACGGAATCTAATTCGAAGGCACAGACTTAGAAAAAATTCCACCACCGCACACAAAAACAGGACCAATTAGATCGACCAATTAGCGGAGAAAGCATGGGGCGTTGTTAAGATTTTTAGGGAGAGAGAGACCCGATCGAACTCAATTACATAATTCCTCGTTCTCCGCAGGAGGCAGATCTATTCTGATTAATTTATGGCCACGTTGTGTCTCCGATACGATCGATTTGTGGATTTACGGACGGAGTTGGTTATTGCAACACAGAGCGTGCGCAGCTTAGGTATGGAAGGGACCGCAAACGAGAGAGGGCAAAGTGGGGAAGCAGGCGCCAGGGCGGCGCAGGGCAAAGGAAAAAGGGTGAGGCGGATGGCAGATATTGAAAGGATTTCCAGTATTAAAGCAAAGCTTCATCTCGTTCCTGCTCTCATCCGATCACCATTTAGGGAATAAAACCGATGATTTGCCCTCGGAGCGTCATTGCGAAGCGAATCTTACCACGATTCAGGAAATAAAATTCTCTTCGAGACTTATATATATTCTACGCTGCGGAAGTCTTGACGTTTAGCGTCGCAGAATATCTGCCTCAATGGCAAATTTAGAACCGAGATATTCTCATTCGGCTCCCATATGGATTACTCATGGAAATGTCTTCCATTCTCCAATTCTCGTAAATCCTGCGATAACATCTTTCGCTAAAATTAGAATTTTATAAAAAGAAGCCTCTGTTTTCTTACGGAAAATCAGTTTCACATTATACTCGTCGCATATTCTTTGATTCCATAAAAAGGATATATGTACCCTTCGTTTCGAAGGGTACATCCTTTTTATGGAATCGAAGATAAATAAATACATTCAAACTCGTGTATTTAAGAATTCTATCTTAATTGAATGACTGAATGAATAATTATCGTTAAAAGTTTCCATAATTATGCGATCCTACCAAACTCTAAACATCTGTTTACATTTTAAATCTTAGTTGTAATTATGAGTTAATAATGTTATATCCCATAAAAGTAGCGACGAGGAATGGAAGAGGAGACAGCTTATTTTTCGAAACCCTAACTTCCGATCGAGCGGATACCAGCATTAGTGTAAGCATCTATTCTTTAGTTACCTTTTCCTGGAAATAGTAAATAATGATGAGATTATTTCTCTAATTCAAAACGGTCAATCCTCTTCCGATAACATCACTCGATCCTCTATAATACTCATAATTTAGAAGAGACAACTCAATAATAAAAATATATTGTGGAAGCTGCAAAGTTTATTTATGTCAAGTTGGTTGTAATAAATGAGAGAGTCCTTAATTCATTTTTGTGTCAATATTTAATTATAATTTGCTTTTTTTAATTTCGCTTCCATTATCGATAATTCCTTATTCTTCGCAGGAGGCATATCTATATTCTGATTAATTTATGGCGATATCTTGAAACCTGCGTTCCTTACATAAGCGAAAAACAAGATTCGCCCTTCAGCGTCAAAAACAAAATTCATCGAAGAAATTAAAATATTTTCTCGCCTCATGCTCACCAATCCTAAATTGATCGGAGAATTTTTAAGTACGAGAAACCATACTTTTTCAATCTGCCTTAATCCCTTAACGCTTTTTTTGGCTTCGTTTACTTAGACCACGTCCTTTTTTTAAAATTTCCGATAAAAGGATTTATGGATGATTAAATTCCGAAAATGGTGGTTTACCATCGATCTCGATGGCGTGTAATCCTGATTTAGACGTATTCATGCAGAAGATTACGGGAGAAAAATCGAGAAATAATCCGCGATGACGAAGCACCAAGATGTCGAGAGGTGTTATACGAAAGAATTTGATGATATGATTCCTTTATAATTTAAGAAAATAAATCCTGTGATATCGTAAGTCTGCTATCGTTTCTTCTCATCCGTATAATTAATGATTTTTAGGCTTAGCATTCGAAAATATTCTAATTCTACGCCACGTGAAAAGAAAGACGTGACCATTTTCTTCCTCTGCCTTGATCTTCTATAACTAACGTGCCTATAAAACAACTCAACTCTAGATCTCTCAATTATTCTTAGCTAACTAACATTATTATTTTAATAAGGTCACTTAGGAAAGTCCTTCCTTGTATATTTAGAGCATTGATCGCTGAGTATAGAATATACTATATAATCGCCTAATAGTAGAAATGCGGTAGCTACTGGTAACTTTCAAAATAAATATTTATACCAATAAAATTACAGTAATTGAGGCATAAGTAGGTCAAATGTAAAAAAAATTAAATGAGCAAGTGAGGAATTTACAAGCTGATTTCCGGCTACGGCAGATATTTTCCTCCGGAGAACAGGTTAGTGAAACCCACAATCGAGTATAAGCCAAAATATGACATCCTCAGCATAAAAAATGTGCTGAAAGACTCGGCTTACACACGAGTTTATACTATATAAAATATTAAAACACAAGTAGAACGTTTTTTAGCAAACTCTGACCGTCAAGAAAAATTCCAACGCCTTTTGGGAGCTATGTTTGCTTTTTATTGGCACAGCCGCTGTACAGAAGTTTGCTTTAAATTTTAGGCTTAAATGGGAGCCCATGAGATGCAAATTTGCTTTGCTTATATGAGCGTAGATTGTAACGGGAAAACGTAAGGTTCATGATGTCGTATAGTTTGAGTTAATGTAGATGATTGCACCATCGAAGCAAGGCGGTGAGGTACAGCTAATGAACATCAAACAATAATTAGCGAAGTTAGAAACCTATCAGTCATTTTCCTAGAATCGCAGTATTTTATACTACACCAAAGTTATTGCAAGGTGTAATATCTTAGATAAATTCAAAGGAGAGTGTTACAGTAGCAAACTAAAACCGTTAAGAATTTCTAGAGGAGGATCAAATCACTAGTTAACACCGGAAATTCGTCCGTACGGTGGAAATACTTTTTTGAGCTCGAAATCTGCTCTCGACACTACTAATTAGAAGGCACTTATGCTGGAATTAATCTCGAGAGATTTGTTCGCGGGTTTGTCTGAAAGCTGCTCAGATTAGCGAGAAATTATAACTCTGGCAGACAGCTAGAACGGCAATCCCGCGAGGAGTAATAGTCAAAAATTAAGGGAAATGAGATTTTTTGGGAAAACATTTGCGAAGGAGATAATGTAGGAGACCGCGAGAAGGCATTAGAGGTACTGCGTGAGGTACGGCCCTTCGGCGGAAGATACGAGAGGGGAGATAACAGAGGTGAAGAACATTGACTCACCAAGCGAAATTCGTTCGACCAAATCCTGGCCTAATTTACCGCCATTATCCGTCCTCGTTCGCACAAAAAAATAGTGCCCACCGTTCCGCGAATGGCAAATAACTTCTGCAAGATAAAAATCCCATTCCCTCTCTTAATAGCCGCGTTTCCATTCTTAAATAAGCCCTCGAAGGAGGAAATTTAAAATTTAAATTCCTCCGCGAGGAAGATGGAGATAATTCTTGCTTCCCTGGTGCCCGCGAATGAATTCCGGAATTATTAAAATTCACGATAAAATAATATAAAACAGAAGTTATTTTGCAATTGAACGTTATATAAACGTTCCAATTTTTAGTAAGATAAGTTTAGAAAATTTCCAAAGATAGAGCGCATAATTCTTAGGTGCGATGAAAAAAAATAGGGTATCTCTCAACAGACTAGACTAAATTAGCATGAGTTGGAATTGCCATTATTATTGGCATACTCAAATTGCTTCCTGAAAATTTGTTAAGTGGCTTAACTTACTTTATTAATCAAAAATGAAGTTTAAGTTTATCTAAATACATTCTGAAGTGTTCATAACCTTATGATAGAGGAAAATCATCCCATTTCAACCGTCTATTCCTGCAGGCTTCAATTAAAGATGTAATGTAACTACATTTAACATTGTATTCTCCTTCCTGTTCCAAAGTATATTAACGATGATGACTTTAAGGGAGTTTAACATTAGCGGATGTTTATGAGTAATAGGGAGTATTATTTTAGAAATAAAATGATGATGATACCTAAAGATGAGTTTGAAAAGAGAATTGAAGTTGCAGTTCATCAAAAGTTCTGTGATCGATTACTACATTTGAAAGAAAATTATAGATACATTATCTAATCAGTACGCAAGTTCTACAGGAAAAGTTTTAAATCTGCGTGATCAAAATCTTTTAGAGTGATAAAAACTTCTAATAAATATCAAAAAAGACTTCTCATGTCAACGTTACAAATAATTCTTTAGAATTACGTCGGAGATTTAAAATTTAAATTGATTTTTCCAAAATATGCATTAATTTATTAAATGTTAAGGTATTTATATATTTATATAGTTGATCTGGAGCCATAATTGTTCAAGTATAAATTTTACAAGTTCAAACATAATTTATGCATAAAAGTTTAACGAAGGCTCGAATAGAAACCAACCAAATTGTCAACATTTGAATACGTTTCTCAAATTTACACTATTGAAATGAACTCAAGGAAATATAATGCCATTAGCGCCCGAACTGATGAAATTCTTACCTGAATATACTTAAAAAATACACAACCACAGCGAATTAATAGACCAATGTTCCTTCCATAATCTTACACATTCAATCTGAACGTTCTGTCTATTTTTGACTCCCAACGGATATTAAGAAGCTTCCTCGATCGAAACCTAAAGGTCAACGGCGAAAAGAAATTACAACAACGAATTATTTCTTTCCCGTGGCTTAAAAATACATCCATTAAACCTTTGTCCCGAAATCAAACGGCAGTTAATAATCTACGATTACCTTGAGGGTTATAAAAGATTCGACGACGAGATAGGTGTAATCGAGAAGCGGTTGGGATAGGAAATACACCTTGATAACATTAATCGAGCAGCTTGGGGAAAGGGCACGACACAATCCCGATGGAGGGCGAGAAAAAAGGCGAAAATGGAGAAATAGAGGGAGGATAGAGAGAAAATGCGATAAATAGAGAAAGGGAGTGAAAAGCAAGGTTCCGCAGGACACCCGCAATGCACGGCGTCATTGAGACTGCGGTCTTTCCAGGGGTAGAAACCAGACTGACTCCGATTTGGCGAGCAACGGCACGCAGAGTTGGCGGAATTTGTACCAGCTGAGATAGTCAAGGGAAAGATACTTGGGAAAGGAGGAAAAAGGGAAATGGTTAGGATTCAGCAGTTATTTCCACTCCTTCCATCGATCGGCCGATATTATTAGCATCTGTTGTGATTTTCATAGCGTTGTCTTCGCATATCGAAGTGTATTTTGAGAAATAAAAGACACTGGGCGACTTAGGTTCACTTTGATTCTTCGGTTCTGACCTTCAGACCTTAATTTCTGTGTTTGTGAGTTTATCTACTTCTTCCGAAACGCTCTGAGGACAGAAAATTTCCAAAAATAATTCAACAGTGACTGATTTATGACTTCAAGAGTATATTATGTGATGTGCTGAAAATGTAATGGAAAACTGGTATTTTATGTAAATTATATTATTAATGTGGTATGCGGTATGTAATTGTATGCTGTAAATGTGGACTGTATTGTATGTGTTGCTATTTGTGAAAAGTGGAGATTGGACTTACACAAAATTTAATAATTATGAAATTAAATAATTTATTAAACCGCAATCGAATTATCATTGTCGGTAAGCAGTAAATTTTTGTCGAACCTCGCTTCAATTCGTGGTATTTATCAACATAATGACACTATGGCTTATTCTAAAAAATTTATTTCACATTTAAAAATTCCAAATTTCTGCGTATAGGATACCAAACAGTGTCTTTCCGCATGAAATATTGCCCATCTCATTTGCTCAGTAAATCGAACAATCGACAAAATTCTAATTTTCATAGTTTTGAGAGTTCTAGATGCCAAATACAAAGTACACTTCTTAGGAAAACATTTTACATTCAGAATCACACGGCGCTATTGCAACAGCCGCTTTTCGGTCTGTTTCTGAGCTGATTAAACCCACCAGTGCAGTTTTGCGCAACCTTCCGCGTTCCACTTGCATAATAAGTCAAAACTTTGCTGCAAACTGAACCCCACCTTTGTTCGTCTTCGTCTGAATTCAGGTTAATGGAGACGGAAGAGTGGGTAGAATGAAAACGTTTGATACTGTTGTTAGAAACTCCAATTCATGCATAATAGATCTGGCAAACACAGTGCGTGAAAATCGTAAAATAACTCACGTTTGAAACTAAAATTGCGGTATATCTGTTGAGAAGCTTTGCCTTAAGGAATATGACCTAACCTCTAATGAATATTTGGCTAGGATCCGCTCAAGTAATGTGAACCAGCATTTGAATAAGCGTGGATGTACTTTAGTATGACAGAGTCCTCATTTTGTCTCCTCTAACGTTCCTCTCTTTAGAAATGGGATAGGGGAGCCATGAGAAAGAGGCTGTTTGCTTAGAATCCTCGTCATTTTTCAGCCACTGTTTGCGATCGTAACGTTTTATAGCCTCTGCGCTATCGGCACCCAAACGAAGCTTTCGGTTCGAATCGGACTTCCGAGGGAAAAATAAAACGCTCGTCCTATGGCGGCGGCGAGAAGTGATTGGGTGATGGGTCGACAAAAAAAACCGAGCTCCATGCACAATTACGTGTGTTCCAATGTTTACGGGCTAATGTCGCCTTTCTCTCGGTGCGCGGATTACGAGCGTCGATCCGTTCTTCTCAAATTAACGGGAATTCAGACAATTTAGAAAAATGGCTGACGCCTCCGCAAGTTTATTTTGTACCTCGTTAGTTGAGTTTGGGCAGGTCTCTTTTTCATGATAGAATGATGACTAAACTGAATTTTTAAAAAATATAAACTGTAAGTTAAGTTGAAGCTTGAAGTTGAAGCATTTCCCTTTCCGATAACTATTTTGAGTAGAATATAATCAATATGAGTTGACCGGATGCTGTAGGAAAGTCGTGACAAAGTTTTAAATAAACTAAACTGTTTTTCATAAATTTCACCAAGTGTTTACTTGACAACCGGCCAAAATACGGCCATCTTCCAATCCAATTCTCAGCCCATCGCCGAAACTAGTCGTTAAATAAATACTTGAGATTTATGAAAACTGTTTTTGGTGAGAAATACGAAAAACTGTTTAGTTTATTTAGAATTTTGAAAAAAAATCTACAGTAATTCCTGAAATTAAAAAATGGACAAGCGGTACAAAATTAATAGAATTGACTAAAGCACATCTATTATAATTAAGTTAAGCTTTCAGCAATTAATGATTGCAACTATATTTTAGTATATCTGATAAGAACATAACATAATTCACGAAATACATATGAAGTAAAAGTAATAAAACACATCATAAGATTGTCTACGAAGTCTGTCTCGTCTGAAAGAAAACAGCAGAACTTTCTAAAAGAAAAATTATCAATTGATGCCATCAATTCTTGAGCGTAAATCCGGTCTTATAATCAGAAGATATAGAAAACGGAGGACTAAATAAACTTATCTAACATCCCTCGTTATCCTCAAAAAATAATATAAATGCCCTTAAATTTGATACCATCTCCAGTAATCCTTTTAAACATTAATTTTCAATTATCACTGTCCATTTAATTGACCCTACAGTCGCGAATAGTAAAATTGTGTAACTTATAGCACCATCTCAGGAGATATTATCCCCGAAAAAACTCAAGGTTACCCTGCAAATATTATCTTCTTTAAATTTGATAATTTTAGAAGCAAACTCTCTCATATTATAACATGCGACAGAGGTTTATTTGTTAGTAATATTTGATTAAATTCGACCATACACAAATCATAAATATCAAATAAAATAAACCGTCTTGCTCCAAATATTCGTGTATATAATCTACACCAATATTTGTTAGTATCACAAAAAATTGAGAGAAAAAATTAACACTAATTACTAATCACAGAAACCTTTCTACGTAATATATCAACGCTATTTTAAGATATTTAATATAATATATTAACATGAAAATTTGAAATAGTTTCAGGATATTAAATTTAGCGTTTACCGAGCTAAAATAAGAAACAATAACATTTAAGGCTACAAAAGTTTTCAATTTTATCTAAAGGATATGATCTGAAAATTCTCGCAGTATCTAGCGAGAAATATTCACGGGCCAGGTTTGGATTTTTGGAAAAATATTCCGTGAACTGGTGATGGCTACCACTCAATCACTCAGCTTCATTCCTGACGCAACCGAACATATAATTTCGAAAGGTAAGATGATCAATCTTCATAATAAAGGCATCGGGCCGACTTCAATGGATATTAAATTTTGATATCCTCTGACGAACTCGTTCACAGCTGGAGACTCGCTTAGACGAAACGAAGAAAAAAGCCGACTTTCTTAAGCTTAATCGCCTTGACGTTCCCTATTGCCGTGACGCATTAGCTCGAAATTAAGTTACTCCGAGCGAAGGAAAATTCACGTGTCCGAGAAAAAGGAAGCCGAAACATTGGAGTTGAGGCTAAAGGAGATAAAAGGATAGGAAAGTAGAGAAAGGAGAGCAGTGGGGAGAAAGTTAGGAGTGATGGATCAAAGGTTTTGGGAACAACAAAGGAATGTTTGATGATAGAACAAGGAAAATAAAGATGCTAATTCCGGGAGAATGATTCATATTGACAAATAATAGGGAAGTTTGGCTTACTCGATTGAAACTGGTGAAGGAAAGAAAACGTTAACCGACAAGCGCACGGAGAAGCCATATTTTTGGACCTGCTATTGGGCAAAGATATGCATTTTGAAAGGTGGGGTTTCTTAAGGGCCTTATCTTGTTTCCCAAAATATGTGTGAATATCCAACACGAATTCTTATCTCTTTGATGAAGCAAAACAGATTTATTATTCTTTACACGACAGTAGATCTGAGCAATCTTATCTCCCCGATCGATATCTCCAATAAATATTCAAGCGTATACGAACAGCGTATTAACTGGAATTCTAACGCATTTTTTGGGATATTGATTAGCCGCTCAGAAGCCATCCATTTTGTTACCGCAGAACATCAAATCAAACCGTGTATTGTCTCGACGTATGACTTTGATTAGCTCTGAAATTTCGCAGTGACTAACTTGTAAATGTAGCACATTCTTAATCATCCGAGGTAATATGGAATGAAGTCATTCAGATTGGATTGGATAACGGATTGCTTATGGGACGAAAATAATTTTTATGAAACCGCGGTAATCATAAATCTGACAACTGCCACGACACCTGATGACTGATAATTGAGAGTGATTTCCTGTGATACGCGACTTCGAAAAAGTGATCCAAAAAGACTGCCACTGATTAATGACCAGCAGAAAGAATTTTTATCCAGCAATGACTAATCCAATCCTACTTAAAATTTCAATCGATATACCTCATTGAGAGGATAAAAAAGTGGTGAAAATATCAGTAAATATAAAAATCAAATGAATAGGGAATTAAGTGTTTTATGTTTTCGGTATTTTAGTTGTATTGTCATGGTAATATCTCAGCTAATACACCTAGATAAATCGCGAATCTGACAATAATAATGGTCTCGATTTAATGAGAATGAAGATTGAACTAATAAGACCTATTTACTAAGGAAACCTTACTAAAATTTACCAAAGAAATAAAAATTCACAAATACTTTTTTCACAGTATATTTGTGAATTTTATTTTCTTAGATTACTTGTTATGGATTTCCACGTAGTAAGCCTACCTGAATTGATTATAACCCTTACTAATCAAAGTCGCACATGTCCTGAATCGGACTACATATGAGAGCACAGATAGCGAATAACCTTTATAAGAACGGAAAGGGTTTTATCGGCGCCTCTTTTTCACCAATGAAATGACATTAAGGATTTCTTTCTGAAAATTAAGAAACTGGGTCAAACGGAAATTCTCGATCGGAGAGAGAAAGTTGCGCAATGGTTTTCGTCGCTCTGCCAAAGAAACAAACAGTCGCTCTTTCTGACCGCGTACGGGGAAAAGCAACTCGGCTTTTGAAATCTCCAGTGAAGATAACTTTGGCGGCCACGTGTCTGCCTTCGCACCCCTTCGATTCTCGCTGAGGAACTCGTCAATCGCAGACGGACAGAAAACGACGCACCGTACACGAAATGAAACGAACATCTCGTTTACAAAATGATCTTCCGAACACCTGCATCCTTAGGTACCCTTTCCGGGATGCATTTGCCACTTTGAGCAACTTTTCCTGCCGCACTTTGACAGCACTCGTCGAATCCATGAGGCAATAAGAAGAGCAAAATTAGATACTGCCGTTTCCTTTCAGACTCTCTCGAGTAAATGTTTCCTTTCTTGGCGTTAAAAATAAACTAGTTCAGCTCGAATGTGAAGGGGTCATGAACAGCAATGTGCTGCGTAAATTGTGGAAAATATTCTAAAATTTTATCTGCCGTTTAATGTTTCCGTAACTTTGATTTTCTAGCCAATCTTTTGTCAATTAATTCTTATCGAGAAAAAACTGTTGGCATCTTAAATTTCTCCAAACCTATAACAGTGATACAGCATTATTCATAGGAAACGATTTTAAGAATGAGTACTGCATAACACGTAGTATGTCGTACGTACTAATTAATACTCGTTATAAATTATCACATATTTTTTTAAGTTTTAGTGTTACCACTTCGTGACATGAGACCTTATGAAGAATTGATTCCACAATGATTGTTGTGAGATTAATCCACAATCGACAAATAATGTTTTCAAGCCGGACAAGGAAACAAAGGTTGTTCTCGACCTTATCGAATGAGCATTGAAGAAATCGCAATAAATTGAAGATAAGGAGGATGTTTGAATCAAAAAATGCGTATTTCGGACAGAGCCCACTAAATGCTCGTCCCTAAAACCCGTCATTGCGAACTCCTTTTTACCCAGGAAACTCCTAAAGAAACAGATTCTAACTATAGATAGAGCATTGTCTTTCGGAATTGGGGACGAAAGCTCCGAAAAACAAATTAAGGAAAAGTGGGGGAAATGGTAGTTGAGGAGAGGGCAAAGGGGGGAAATATGGTGATAGGGTTGAAGGGAGGACTAGGTGGAATGAGCGGATCTTTACGGGAGAAAGAAAAAAGCAAAGAGGTGCGGGTGACTAGGGCGAGAGGGGATGGGAGGTCCGAAATTAAACCGCCTGGACCCTTTCCAACTCCCAGCTTATAGTGAACCAAGTCCGCTTTAGCTCTCAACTCCTTCTTTCTCTTTCCACCGATGGGAGACGGCGTGAAGTTTATTTTTATTTGTTCGCTTATTTATTTACATTACAGGCTGCGCCGCGGGAGCGCCCGGGTCAAATGCATTGGGAGTTTCAACAATTAGCAGAGAATAACAGGGCTCTCCGCCTTTTCAGGGGCACCTCACTGCACCTGCAAGTACGGGCAGAAGGCCGCTCTACGTAATCAGAAGGTCGAGCCTCTGGGGAATGAAAAGAATTGCTGCTATTTCCTCCTCCTCCACCCCTAACTACAATACATGTTTGCTTCTCTCTGTGCGTGAGTTCTCCAAATTCTTGATGCTGCATATTGAACCTGCCCACCCAATAGTTGTTTTGTTGTATCACTTTGTGATTATCCAATTTGTATTGATCTCACGGCTGGTTAATCTTTTTGAGTCCGTGTCGCCAATGTTTTCAAAAGTTTGTTCATTATGATAATTTTACAGATTATAGATCTAATATACGACTTATAGACCGTGGGATAATGTCATTTATCATGGAAGATATTTCCCTCGGTATAGTGGAATCCTAGAAGCAGCAATAACTGATAAAATTTCCTTTATGGTGAATTCCATAGTAATTACTTTTGCTATTTATCAATTAAGGTTTCCTAACAGGTAGATTCAAGAATTTTTCAATATTAAGACATTATTGTTTTTAAAGATTTTGGTCCAACGAAAAAGAGAATGAACGAAAACGATGAAAAGAAAAAAGTGAAGAAAGAATGAAAGGGTAAAGAGAATTCTTAGAATTGTAAGAAGTGAAATAATGTAATATTCTAGACTTAGCTCTCATACAATTTGTAACTGCTCAGAAAATTATGTAGAATGGTGCTTCCCTAGCTTTGCCTAACACGGCATACTTTTATATGAAATTAAATTTCGCGATGAACTGCACCACGCTTTCTAGAGTAAATCCAGTGCTACTTTAAATTCCAAAAGTAGATAACACCGACTGAGAATTAAAATGTTTTATTATTAGTTAACGTGAATTGGTTTAATGAAATACCGCGCTTTTATAATGTGGTGTTAGAATAGAAGCACTAATGTGCCGCGGCATACCAGCTGAGAAGCACCAACATAACGCACGGTTAGACCCCGCAATCCCCGCATTGCGGGGAGTCTCCGAGATTTACTGAGAGAGGACCACTATATTATTCGGTACATCACTATCTCTTAGTAAAAAAGAAAAGCTTGACTCGAAAACGTATATATATATGTATATATATTAAATATTTTTATTAGTAGGAAACCAAAAGTCAATCGCAGTCGTACTATTAGGGCAATTCGATCACAGGGAACCTGTGTTGGTAATTGCTGCTTCATAAATCTTATTATTGGAAGAGTGTAGTATTGATACAACCGGAATGAACTTCTAGTTGTGTCAACCATTTCCAGGAGTGAAGAGAATTCTTCAATTATGCCTCACTTGCGTTTCTTCTATGATCGTTCAAAACGAAATCAATCGACATTTTATACCATTTTATATCTCTAGCCTTATTTGGTATATAAATATCACGCCTAAAATCGTTTTTTTTTTTGAAAATTCCAAATCGGAAATTATCCGGATAATTTTCTTTTCTTTTACGGTTTTGACAAACTTCGGTTGATGCGTCTTCAGTTAAATCTTTCCTAAAGCTCCAGCGCTGTTCTTATCGGACAAATTCCATTTAACTGCTGGATAGAACCACATGTGGCCAAATCCGATGTTGCAATCCTCTTAGACTTCCCTATCCCAGTAGTCTTAGTAAAATTTTATGATCCTTAGTATCTCACTTGTTTCCTTGATTTAATTCTGCTGGTAATGGCCTCAAAGGCCACCCAAAGATGCTTACTCGTCGCCGTTATTTACATTTAAATATACCTTACATATCCACACAAAGTTAGGATCACCTAATCTTTCCTTCTGATTTCTAACGATTCTACAATTTTTGATTAGAAGTCGTGGTATTCGACGGTCATAAACTAATATAAATTAAAATAAAGGGATACGTTTTAGTAAGATTAATGGATTCCTAATTACTTTTTCTTGCAACAAAAGATTGGTTATGGTTACACTAAAGACAATTTTTGTAAAATTACTCCTAATAGTCATTTAAAATCTTATAAAATACATCGTCTTTCAAAAGGAATGTATAATTATAAGCTTGAGAAATTTAATTTTGAGAAATTACGGGAGTGATAAACACTTTTGGTACGACAAGGAAGAAGAAACAAGGAATTTTATTTAAGACTTGATTAGAATTATGCGCAAGCGATACCTCTTTATCTATAACTTTCAAGTTCTTACATCCCTCTTTATTGTGACGTTACCTGACGTTTTGTTCTCATTATCTAAAAACTCGATTGAAGCTTAAGAAAATGATGGAATTTCTAGTAACACTAAGTTACTTCCAGCTGCTTTTCCACATCTGTGGAAGTCTATCATAATGACGATCCATTTACTCTTTCCGACAATTTTGAATACCTGTTTTACTTTTTATTCTCGAGAAGTACACCTCAAAGTCTCAATAAAAGGATTTTATTGAAACGTATGTCCATTCGTAGTCTAACAATAAAAGTCGCGGAAGAAAAATAGAAAGAAGGGATTGCGTGTTCGGAATCCATCCTTTTCAATGCGACTTAAATTGCATTTCCCCATCTGCCTTACTTGTATCTTTCCCAGAGTTCCCGTGAGTGAAGACGGGCTGAATCATTGACACGCTGAGGCCTCACAGCCGTAATTTAACTGGGTTCATATCCCGAGGAATCGCCTCCTCGAGGAAACAAGATAGACACGATATCCCGGAATAAAGAGGGAAAAATCCGCATCCTGTGTAACGCCGACGTACGCATTAATCTACCGCAGCGGTATCTCCATCGACGTCCGTCTCTAACCCTTTAATGCAAGCAGCTGCTAATTGGAGAGATAAATTACGGGATATTCAGTTTAACCGCGTAATCTACTGTGATTGCTGATGCTGTCAGGATTTACAGATTGAGAAATGAAGTAGAGATGAAAGCTATCTGTAAGCACTGAAGTGATTCCAGAAGTACACATGGTGAGATCAAGCAATTGCGTCTATCATAGACTAAATGTGTGTAGACTACTACCAAATGGTCTAGGCAACTTTGCGAGGAAACTTATCTATGCATTTACATTTACATCAATGCGGTTGCCCTACAAGCCATCAGGCGTTAGGCGTGCGGCAGTGGGTGCATACACCATGACTCCACTTTCCTAATCGATTACTTCTGCGTAACGTTCGTGGAAAAAATGAATCTTTAAAGCGACTCATTTTAACATTATTTCACTGATCTTTCTCGTAGTTTCTTAACGCCCTATTTTCTTTTGAACATTTTTTATTTAACGAGAGAGTAGTAAAATGTGTGTATAAATTAACGTTAGCTGCAAAGAAATATCAATGAAGATGTGACAGAATTGAAGTTTTAAAGAAAATCCAATGGTAACTACCATCATGTTACAAGCTCGGTAACCAGCTATACTATTTTTTTTCGGAGAGTATAAATAGTGCGAACTATCAATAAAAACGATTAATAAATAAGGAAGGAATTAAACTAATTACAATTTTTTAGGATAATAGCGTAGTGCATTGTCTCAAAGGAGAACCTACGGCGTTAAGGCTACATGTATTCTTATTTGGCGTTCAATATGTTTCAGAAACTCAAAAGTTTAAATAACCTTGTTGCTCGACTTTAATTACAAATCTTTAAATAAGAATAAAACGAAAATATTATTCTTTAATCTCCATGTCGATTGATATAGTGTTTTAGTACAATTTCGTCGGTGAAATATTTTAATTTATGCAACACATAACTCGAGGGCCAATTCATGGCTTCACAATTTCTCGTTAGGACTTCAGGAAAAAAGGTTCCCAACTCCTTCAACGCCTCATTCTCGTTTTCCTGCGCAGAATAATTAAGGTTAATAAAAGAAATTCATTCCCCTAAAGATTGAGATATTTCCTGATTTGGCTCGATGCTAAAGCTTGTATGGCTTCCCATTCCTAAGGGCAGTTAAACAACTCACTTTCAAAATCTCAAAAATAAAGTCAGCAAAAATTACTTCTTGTCTCGTGGAATTATCTTTAAATGCACTCTCCGAGTTCTGGCATTCAAAATAGACTAAACTTCGCTCATGGAACGAATTTTTTGGAAACTCATGTTTTCGAATACTTAAGAGTATTATACAAGCTTCCTTCAAAAGTTTTGCCTTTTTACCTAATTACATTCCACGAAGAAAAGGTTTTTGATCGATAAAAAGCAACTGTCGAACGTTCTTTTTCTCCAAACTTCAACAGCTTCGTTCATTTCTGCACACGAGGAACTCTTGAAAGGATGCTCAAATAATAAAATAAACAGCAAAACGACTGCCTCTCTGCTAAATTAGATTCGTTAAAGGATGTTTCTTGGATTTCACCGAAGCCTATCCATCTGCTTCGGAAGTTTTAATTTTTTAAGCCTAGCTGTAATAAATTTCATTTCATTAGGGTGGTTGGATATAATTGATGAATTTCACTGGTACCTCAATACGGTAGAAATCAACCTTAAAAATTGTAAAAGCAGCAACTGAGAAAAAGAAGCACATGTTTGGCTTCATAATAAATGCGGAAGCAAACATATATTGTTAACACATCCTTGATTTATCTTTTGGATAATAGCTAACACATTACAACGACATTTTGTAAGTTTTTGATCGAGGAATTAAATTTAAATAATTAGGAACAATACATTAAAACATGTCGCTTCACATGTTTTGTAAAAAGAGATGATACAGATCTGCAGGATAACGTTGAACGGTTAGGAAGCGTGAATGCTTTTAAAACAAGTCGTGCGTGTGCTTTGCTCAAGATAATTTATGTTAAACTTATAAAAAAGTCAAACGTCCATTCGTAATTTACACCACAGAATAATTTACTGAGCCACTGATCATCTCTTAAAGAGATCCTACGATAGAGCATGCAATAATGTAAAATTTCTGGATGAAAATATACTAAACATTAAGTTCAATCAACCATGGTCAGAACTCGTAAAACGATATGCGTAACATAGAACCGCTTTAACAACTGGCTACTCTTTTTAAACAATTAAGCTGAATATTGCCTTTACAAAATCAGGATTTACGGTGTGAGCTACTTAAATAATTTCTCTTACAAGGATTCAATGTTAAACTATTTTAATATTCGAAATGAATTACAGAACAAAAGTCAGTTGTGACGACATAAGAGAAAGGACACATATGTGCCGCGGTTGCCTGCGATTTTCAGATGCATTTAGAAGAGGATTTATAGCACCTTGGATTCGAACCCAGGTTTATTCTGGAAAAACCTAAGGTGCACAGATTAATAAACTTAACCTAAAATCGTCATAGTAAGTGACAATCATCTTTCATATCGGAAACTGCCTTTTAAAAATTTCTTAATTTCTCCGCAATGCATTTTGTATGGGAATATTTGGTATCAACCTGGCGTCTAACCCAAGATCATATTGGAAAATATTTCTCGTTTTTGCTATAAAATAATATCTAATAAAAATATATAGATGCTGAATTCTCTATCTTCACGATAAGTACTCCAAAAAACTTCCGATAATCCACATAATGCATTCTTATGGAAAAAATCCGAAATTTGCAGCCTTCTTGATTCGAGTCTATGATTGATATGTTCAATATCTCACTTTTTCTGAAGAGATCCTGTTGTTGCCCATGTGGCATGCAAATGTGGTGTTAAGAACGCTTGTAGTAAACTGAGAACAGGACACGATCTAAGGGTGAAAACCGTGTATTGTAGGTTTGCCCAACTCTTATTTTCAGTTGCAATTTTATTATAAACAATGGCGTATTGGCACCAAGTTTTTGACTCGTATCTAATATTTTTGAGCAAAGAAAATACCTTGAAAGTCTCAAGCAAATCCGTATCACGCACACCTTAATTTACCCTTGTTAAAGAAAATAGAATTAAGGATAGAAATTAGAATATAGGATGATTTATAGAAGTGGAAATCTGGAGAAATACATAAGAAGTTTAAAAGCAGATTAGACGGTGGATAATATTCACAACATATTTTTCTTTGACTTTTTATCCTTAAATTACTGGAAGGAAAATCGATAACTATCTTGACAGAAAACAAACGTGTACGTAACGTAATTTCCTTTTCCTTTCCACTTAATGTTGTAAGGTTTAATCGCGCAAAAACTTATAAAGTTAGATATATGTCATGCTTTTAGAATATTCAAACTTTGAATGCATGCACGAATGCTTGAGTCCAATCATTATATTCTAATACTAGCCTTTTGTAGTCAATTTACTGCCTTTAAAATTGACTTGTAGCCACATTTATGGAAAATATATAACTAGGCATATCAATCGCATTTTTCCGATGCTGAGCTTATCTATATTATTAAAGCCATGTAATGATACCTGTGACAAAATACATATTTAAAACATCTTTTCTATAGAGTAAAATGTACTGAAGTGAACAATAATGGTTCTATCCGCAAAAGGCTATGGAAAATAACTCACTTCCAGATTATTCTACCAATTTTCATATGAAAAATACTCTCTCCATTACATTACGCAAGATTTCGCATTGGTTCTTATTCCTGAATTTCTCTCTTAATTTTCTTATTCGTTCCCTGCGACCCTCCCTTTTAACCTACATAGACCCTTTCCACCACTCAACAAGATTAAGAGATCAGCAGAATCTATAGCAAAATCTCTATCTTGTCAACAGCGCCGTCAAAAACTGATAAAAAGTCCCATCATAGTTCCGCACTATTTAATGATCTGGAAATAAGCAACTCTCGATAGGCTATGTAATTAGTACTGAGATTCAGATGCAATCACCTTGCGCATTGTTCATGTCTTGCTTGAAAATTTTGATTTCCAAAATCTTGTTATAAGTCCATTATAATTTATTAGTAAATATATTTTATTTGATGTCATTGCTTCATTCGGGTGATTAGTTTTAGTTTGTGAAATTCGAAAAAGAATATTTAGGGATTAAAGAAATTTGTAACAATCACCCATCATATGGTGTCATCCTTAGGACTAACTTGGAGCTTAATTTTTTTATAGAAAGTAATCCTATAGGATGGAAATTATCTCGACCTTAAGTAAGACAAAAAAGAATGAACTACTTTCAATGGATAAATACATTGGGATAAGATGCCCTTGAATTCAACATCTTACAAATGTATTTGGGAAATTAAGTAGGCAAAAATGGTACCATCGGTTGTGATGTAAAGTTTTCAAAAGCACTTCTTTGAATTAAATATGTGAGAAAATAAGCCCTCGATTAACTTAAACAGATTCATTCACCTGGTATATTCACTAATAAATCGAACATATTTGAATCTAACGTTGAAGAAAACGCCTCAAATTCCATAAGTTACCTCCATTGACCAACGTCCCGTATAAGCAAATGCAACTTTGCAAGTAAACCTTTAAAACTGGATAACCTGTTTGTTCATCATTGAGTTCTTTACTAATGTGAGGCTAAAAACATTATTTCAGGTATGAAAAAATTCACAGAGATAGCAATAAAAAGCATTGCCGTGTATCTCAAATTAAATAACCGATTGGCGATGAGGGAACTACATTTCCCAAAATAAAAATCAAACAATTGGTATAACGAGAGTTAATACACCCTATTTACAGAGCTTTTACGTTGATTTTAGAAGCCATTCTTCCGTGCCTGGTCTTAATCCGTCAAATTTCTAATGAACGACCTCCCCTAACACAAGGGCGGGCAAACCATGAAAAGCAGAAGCAGAAAGTAAGGCTTCCCTCTAAGCATATTAAAAACAGTCCGAATGGTTACCATTTGTCGAGCCCAGGCCGTTCATTTGAGTTTCTTTCATAAAACGGTTGCTTCTACCGTGATCCGTGAAAGTTTTGCTCTTGCCGCGGATTCGGCTTATGGGATGGGGCCCGATCAACGTCCGCGTTTGCGGGGAAGAATCACTCGGAGGAGGCAAGTTACTCCGCTAAAATCTATCCTATATTCATTAGTTTTTCACATAGATAGGATTTCTTGAATTGTGAGATTCTAAAAGAAGCATCCCGTTTGTTTCAATATCTTCGTACCTGAACATCATTGGTATTCTTTATTTTCGACAGATCCACAACTTCTTTATATCACTCTCTTGACCTTAGGAACTTTTTCATTCTTTCAAAGCTTATTCTGATAATAATGGCAATAATAGCAATGGCTTAAGCAATTTCTTCTCAGTTAGTGTTACCAAGTTTGTTTTTCTATTGATTAAATTTCATATATCATTCTTACGCTTGCCAATTCTTTTTTAAACGTCATTTCTGCTTTAAGATGGATTTAAACATAAGATGAAAATATTATAATATTATTTTCATTTTATTTTTATATCCACCTTATTCTAATGGAGTTCCGCACATTCACGGCTAATTCCATCAATGTTGTTTCTGGTCTTAACAGTTCACCTATTTTTCGGTAGTCTTCGTCCCTACCTGCAAACGCTCAGGATAATGAATAGTTTACGTTTCTATGGGCTAAAAAGTATGGGCTTTGTCTCCTTCCATCGAGACGGAAAGACACACTTCTTCGATTTCTTCATTCTTCATCATTGACCTTATTATTGTTGCATCTTTCCGTTCATTCATTTAGAAAGGCGTTTAACCATTGTTAAGACTTAAATTACCGACCAAAAATGTGACTTAAGAATTCAATTAGTTAAAGCAACAGAAATTTTACAAATAAATAGCTCTACAATAGTACCATTTTTTGTTTGCTATTTAGTAACTTAGGCATTACGCGAGTTTAAATAAGAGATGCATATCCGCATATCCATATATGCATCCACAACTAAGATATTGTGGAACTCTAAGATGGCAGATCCTCTCATACTAGGTAACTTACCATAACGATTTAGAATTTTCTAAATAAATTATCTTCCGAGATAGACAACAAAGGAATATGATAATGCGACTCAATAAAAAGCAAAAACTTCATGTTTAAGCAAGCAGAGGATTATCCGAAGCACATATATTTAACAGTCTACTTTAATTCATTTTCACCCAGACTAAGTTATATGATGGACCCTTATCTTATTTTTGCATGCCCTCTAAATTACCTTTCTCCCCTTCCTGGCTCGTTCCTTCAGTTGTCTCTATTCTCTCTTTATTATTCTCTCCGTTTTTGTTTGTCACACATGTCAACTTGACATCTAGTATAGCCGTGGCGTGGGCATTTTCAGATATGCTTATTTCCTTTTTAATTGCTACTGAGCTACAAGAGAATTAATTGCTACTTATTCTAAAATATCGTAAGTTTCCGACAATCGATCACGTTTAAAGAAATTCTCGTAAAAAACTTGCGGTTTTCTTTTTTCCTAGAGAGACTATTCCTGTCGAAAATGTACGTCGGCTTTTTAATTTCCGGTGTACTCGCGAATAAAACCGACATTCAGTTCCTGATGATTATCATAAAAGTAGAAAAACGAAAAATACAATCATTCATTCAAATACAATTTATGTTAGAGCTTCTAATGAAAGATTGTCAGATTTCGAGACAGTCAGATCAGATTTCCGCAATGACATAACAATTCGTGCGCTGTATCTCCGAATTGCCTAAAACCCGCCCGGAGACATAAAAAGTTTGTAAAGCGTATGGTGATTATTGGCAATGCCAAATAGTCCTCAATCTATGGAAGTATTGTTTTAATTAAGATATTAAATAGAAAAATTAAAAGCAAAAAAGCAGTTTCAATATTTATTCGTGAGAGTTACTTCCACAGTTAGTAAACCCGCTTTGATAAAAAGTATGCTACGGGCCAAAAAAGTTGAAAAGTATTTCCGTCTTCTTTTTCAGGAAGAAAAATCGACACTAATTTACCGAATGACTGATCACAGAAAATCAAAATATTAATGACAGCTAAGCACGAATTTTCTTGCCAAGCTGCGTAGAACATTAAAGAAACTTTCATTTTACTTCCATTTAGCGTCTAATGCCACGAAAAATTTTATTCTAATTTCGTCTCTTAGAACATTTCAGAAGCTTTCTTGCATTTTGCTTTTCATTCCGTCACTGAATGATTTGCAATTTTCCGGGATCCTTTAAGCTGTTAGCTGGAATTTTTTCTTACCTTAAAATCGAAGTCAACAGAATGGATCACAAATCTTCGAAGTTACTCTTCAAAAGTTGGGAAAACGATGACCCACTGCGGAGTACCCAATTTTTGAAGCATGTCCTTTTACTAAAGGGTTGATATTAGCGTTTTTAATGACATCGAGGCCTAAATGTCAAGGGGAAGAAGACGTAACCAAAAGAAAAGTTTTTCCAATCGGTGATTTTTCTTCTCTAGCAAATTGACGACTTAAGGTGACCACAATTAAAAGATGGAAGATTAATTGTCGGAAAGCCTGTGTTTCCCCATTAGGAACACGTAAGAATGCCCACGGCGAGAATAATTAATCTTCTTCGAATATTGAAGTTTGTTTTTCATCTACATGCACAATCACAATACCTTCACAAGTTTCGAAGTGCGCAGTTTCATTGGAGCGCGCTAATAC
This sequence comes from Sympetrum striolatum, assembly GCA_947579665.1. Taxonomy (NCBI): domain Eukaryota; kingdom Metazoa; phylum Arthropoda; class Insecta; order Odonata; family Libellulidae; genus Sympetrum; species Sympetrum striolatum. The sequence goes on from OX388341.1 coordinate 31,332,988, forward strand.
TTTCCCAAAAAAGGAACTCATTAAAGTCGAGCCAAGGGATCACACTTCAACTACGGGGTTCGCGGGAGAAAAAGGTTAAAATCCCTCCCGCATAACCCAAGCACCGCGGCGAAGGAGAAAGCGTGGACTGCGGACGAAAAGTGGATTGGCGACCGATTTCGAAGAGTGGTTAGGTCGAGGTCTTGGCTTTCGCGATGGAAGCGTTGTCTTTCGGCGAAAACTGGAACTAATACAAATTCGAACCGTTGAAAGCGGGAATTCAAAATGAGCGATCTAGCGCAGTCGTTCTTTAAGTGGGCTATAAAAATAGTTAAAGCGGATATAAGGACCACCTTATCGTATATTTCAGGAAGCAATTACAATGATATCGTCAAAGTATTTATAGAATACCTCAGAAGTTTTAAAGAGACTGAAGAAAGGGGAAGGATAGCTACAAACTCTGGATGATTATAAGATTTCATGGCTGTAAGGGACTTGCGAGAAAAGTAAATTAAAAACGAAAGATAGAAAAGATGACGAGGCGTACCTTCGAAAAGTAAGAATTTGATTAGGTAGTTGATAAAATTAAGAACAAAAAAAAATCGAGGCAAAAAGAGGAACAATACGAAATAATGTAAGAAGGGCCTCTTTATACACTATAACCTTTATATTTTTTAAACTATTAAAGAGGAAAAATTAATTTGCTCCATTTTAAATGCCACCGTTTTAATTTAATTTACTGTAAATACTTCTTAATTAAGCGTTATTCTACATTACATTACTTTTCTTTGCTCTTTTTCGAATTTTGACCAATTGAAGTAATGATAAAAAGTTTGTCTTCCAAATATCACTAATAACTTGCGAACTTCTGTAACTGATTTTTATGAGCAAATTACAGGAAGTATTAAGTTGAATTGAATCAGTATTCATGGAATTTTCACTGTATCATATAGAATTTGGAAGTAATTTATAATCACTCGGTTGAAGATAAAAAAAGACCACAACAATTAATAAAACTTGTACTCGCAGCGTCTTTGACATAACCTCATATCGAAGTAAATTGATTTCTTCCACATTGTTCCCAAAGAATGACGTAGATATAGGTGCGAATCTTACACCAGGTACAGTTTAAGTCAAATATCACAAAAATAAAATATATTCAGCCAGGTAACTGGATTCTCCTAAAGAATTTTTTTCATTTAAGGGGAACATATAAAAAAATCTTGAAAGTTAAAAATGTCTGCATCTACGAACTACCGAGTTATATCGCAAATTCGTGTCTGCTATTGTGTGCAATGCACCAAGCGGACCATTAACGATTTTTAGAAAGGGGTTGCCATACCTCAGTTTACTAGCAGCCGAACGTATCTATTTTTCGCTCCCATCTATAATTGATCGCATGAATTTTGACGTTATGGTGCAGAGCCCGTGCTCATGTGGAGAAATGGATGTAGGGCAGGTAGAAATCTTTGGAGTCACGGCATTCTTACATTCATTTCTAGAATTCGTCTGCACTGGAAGTGCACAAAGTAAGACAGTCTTCCTCCACAGAGAGCGTCCTCTAGCAATAGTGACTGAATAAGGCTAAACAAAAGACTGATTAGGGTGAGCAATTTGATGGAATATTAATAGAAATTAAAGCGCCATCTAAGCCAAACAAACATATGATAAGACGATTCCTTTAAAATCACCATTTTATAATAGAATTTATTTCTTCTTAAATACTCTAAACTATACGCAGGTAATAAAGAGCGATTTCCGGTATTTTATATCAATGCATATATTATGAATTATTTTTTATTGCATCTCATTTTTTATATTCCTCACGAATAAATTTTACATATGAATTAGCTGAAAATCACTAAATGTCATTAACTTTGTCTTTGCAGCAAATATTTGAAAGAGAGATATTCTCTCCTAAGAGTAAATAAGTATTGAAAAATTGATATACTGAATTCGTTTTGGACTAAATAAGAGAAAATAAGACATATCAGACGTTACAAACAGAACCTTTTGATGAATATACATATTTTTAAAACCCGCGATTGAGTGAAGCCGCGAAAGTCGAAGCGGCAAGGGACGACCCATTAAAAATTAATCCCTTCTAAATAAATTAATACCTACATTTATACCCCAAAGAAAACAGACAGTCAATTCGGTTTCTTGCAGGAATCAAGTTACGTTTTCCCAACTTATCCCAATGAAAATCCTAAGAAATGCACTCCAGATTATTGCCTGCAACGAGAAAAATGGCGAAACATCATCCCCATAAATTCTAGAGATAATAATTTTGTGGATATTTAAATAATGACTATGGAGTAATCGTATTCCATAAATAATCTCATAGAGAATAATAGCCTTTTCTCTGTCATTTTAACGTATAGAATGGGCTGTACGAAGTTTTGACGACAATATTAAAAATTGTAGAAATGTGGAACTGAAGTTGGATATTTCTTGCATCTTTTAAGGCACTTAAAGCAATATTACACTGCATAATTAAAAAAATATGATTTAATTTTTCAAGCATTTCGTTAATGCACAATTGCTTTTGTATTGTATATATTGCTGCTGCTATAACGCAATTATGAAAGGGATGAATATAAATGTATCTACAATATGTAGCGTTTACGCGAATATTTTAGTTCAACGACTTGCAGTGTGATTAGATTTCAGTTATTATCATCGAAGTTATCCATTCACAGCATTTGAGACAAGCACGGAGATGGCTTTAATGAATATGAACAAAATGACAAAGAAATAAATCACAAACTGATAGACTAGAGGGTGGTATAATAATACTTGCAGTAACTCGAAGGTAATTCGATTTGATATGAAAGTAAAACTTAGGTATCTAGATTATAATAAAGATATATAAAACAAAGATATTTAATTGTGAATTGCTGGAAAACCACAGTGATATTAAGATACTACATTCCCAATAAATATGTTTCCCAGCTTTATTGCTAGGAAAATAATTCATGCCTAGATGCCATAGTACCTTTTATAGCCATCTTCAAATAGTCTTTTTTCGTTATCCTTCTTTCTTCAAGATTCTTTTCCTCTTCGTAAATCCTTCCCATCTTCATCGTATCACTGTTCTGATTTTACCGAGAAATCGTCCTTCCCAAACAACTTTTCGAACAAACCAATCATTACACGTCTTTTGTTTCTCATCCAATAGAATATACCGCGGAACCAATTCGTGATTGCGATCATTTTAAGAGCCATTTCACACTTGCCCGGCAGCCGGCTAAACGGCACCGTATAGACGGCACACGGTGCGAGCGGTTTCACATCTATCCGGCAGTCGTTTAAACGGCGAAGTCCCTTAATTTCATATCCACCAACCTGTTTTATTTTCTAAATTGTAAATATTTCTGAAGAAATGGAAAGGGAGCAGATGATAGCGTGTTTTATAGTTTACGGACGAGCGAAAAGGAGGAAGAGAAATAGAAATAATATTTAATACCGAAACCTACGTAGCTCATTAAAACTTATTATCGTAGACAGTACAACGTTTTCCGATCTAATTATTTCTTAAAATGAGGGCCAAATAATCGCCTGGATTCACCTGGACATTGCTGGGATTGAACGATCTTTTGTATTTCCCGCCTGAAAACGACCCGGCAACCGTCGGAAGTAGTGGGAACAAGTGGGAAGGCCGGGCTGCTAGCCGGTGCCGTGCGCCGTTTGGACGGCACACGGCACTTGCCGGGCAAGTGTGAAAGGCTTCATATACCTTTCAATAAATGACCGTGTAAACGGTGCCGTTTAGCCGGCTGCCGGGCAAGTGTGAAATGGCTCTAAGGTGGCGAATTACATTAACTCCTTAATATATTTTTATTTCCTTGATTGTTTGGCATGATAAGACAAGAAAAATCTAAATTATTAATAATATATAACAGTCAGTAGATATTATAGATTTTGAAAATGAAGATAATTAAACCATGGAAGGAGGATTCCATAGTTTCGTAGCAGTTAATTACAATAATATTTGAAATCCTAAGAATAATTCTTTTAATCTTTTCTTTGAACCAGTTGAACTCAAAACATACTGTGCTCTGAGATGCCATTTTCATTTCTAAAATGCTGCTGAATACACACTGATAAGTTAAAATTTCGCTAAACTCAGAAAAAATTATACTGCTAAAAGGGATTTTAATAATAAAATAGCTTGAATTCGCTTCTGAATAAAGAATGTTCATACAGAAATAACGTACATCAAAATGTTTGTATATTGTGTATTTTATCAACTTAGGCAATTTTGTTGTAAATTTGAACATTTAAAACATTTTAAGTTAAAAGTAACTAGAAAGAATCGATATAAAATCAACTTTGTAAATTGCAATTAATACCAAATTTAGTATTGAATTGCAGGATCTATCAGTTGACTTGGGTCCATTAATTCAAGAACTTACTTTTGAATGTGCTGCCATTATTTCTAAGTTTGGTTATTACAAATGTTATGTTACTGTTTCATATAGTTCACCCCTTACATATTTTAGCTCTTTTTGTGACAAACTTCATAATCTTCTCTATTCCATACTTAACCAAGCAACTGTGAGTGCCTTCTGTGTCTATAGCTGGAGATTTTATTAATTTCCTGCAAAGAGGCACTAATCAGAGTAAACTTATTAATATCTTTAGTGCTTTCAATATGAAACCTCTTTGAGAATCTCTAACATCTCTTCTTGATTATACCTGTACTAATTAAGACATTTCTAACATAGACACTTCTGTTATCGATCCTTTACTATCCGATTACTTAATCATAGTTCTCTACAGTCAATCTTACCTTGTATTTACCTTAATTTCTGTCCTCAATTAACAAAAATTTTTAGCAAGTTTTAATCTCAAATATTCTCTCATCTTTACCATGTGAAGATTGCAGAAACCTCTACAGTCAATCTTACCTTGTATTTACCTTAATTTCTGTCCTCAATCAACAAAAAGTTTTAGCAAGTTTTAATCTCAAATATTCTCTCATCTTTACCATGTGAAGATTGCAGAAACCATGGTCTCCCATTCACAATGCAGAATCATTTAACATTTTTAAGGTTTATCATAACTTTTGTCTCATTAATAGTACTTTTCCTTTTACTTAGGTAAAACCCAATTATCTGGTAATAAATGGATTATGCATGAAATTCGTAAGTTATCCTTAGAGATTTAAATACTTTCCCTATACCCAAAGAGATGAGGTCTGACAAATGAGAACATATTTCAGGCTATCTATCAGTTTGACTTCTCATGCAATAGAAGTTCTAACAAGAGCCATCGATGAGATGTTAGATAAATAAGTGAAGGAGTATTTGGATGGAGATCAATTTGAAGTCAGAGGAAGTCAAAGAAGAAGACTGAAAAAGCACGAGCATGCCAAGGTACAAGCTCTTCTAGCAATAAGATAAATTATAGAGAAGAAAATGCAAAAATTTTACATAGTCCTTGTTGATCTAGAGAACATTTTGAAATTTTTCACAGGAAGCAAACACAACAAGTTCTAAGTGAAATAAGGGTAAATTATTGCAGCAGATTCATCAGCAGCAGGCTCTTCATTAAGAGCAAAAAGTAACTATCAAAGGTGATGAAAGTAACTAAGGATAAAGAGTAGACAGGGCTGCTGCTATTTGCCATTAATTTTCAATGCATACTATGAGAATGCAATTAATGAAGTTAGGATAAAAAATAGTATGCAAAAAAAACCGAGGAAACAATCAGTATGCTGCAAACAGATGACAGGTAATGAAAAATTGATACCTTAGCAGTAAATAATGGACATTTGTCAAGTATTCTGTCCATTATAGAAAAGAGCATTAGGGAAAGCAATCTCAAATTAAACAAAAATAAAGCAAAACCAAGGAAAACGGAAAGAAATTTTCCATATGAAATTATAAACAGACAAGACTTGAATATGTCAATAAATTCTAATAGAAACATAGCAAAATAAACAGCAAGGGTACTAAATCAGACAGAAAGAACTGTTGACAGTCAATAATATAAGATCGGATATAATGAAACAGTTTGCAAAAATTTATACATAAAACACCCTTTAGTGATGTTATGATACATACACTATGACAACAACAGAGAAGAAAAGATTGAAAGCAATGGAGATGAGATTTTAACAGAAGAAAAGGAAAATAAAGTGGTTAAAGAAGGTAGCTGATTAAGAAGTTCTCTGAAGGGCAGATTAAGATAGAACCTAGTAAAAAGTAATAAGAAAGAGAAAATTTAAAACAGTTAATTAAGGCAGGATATTCTCCTAAATATAATATTGGAAGTAATACTGAAGAAGAAGGAATTATTGAGGAAAAATCAATTAAATTTAAAGGGTCAAGTGATGGTGTTTAAGTAAGGAATTATTAAGAAAATAAACAATTGACACAAAATAAAAAGCATCTGAGAGCTACAACGAACCAATCTTGCAATTGCTATCTAACAAACTAATCTTGCAACCCTATTTATATTACAACTGTAGATCTTAGGACCAAATAAAATATTATTATTATTATTACATCATGATAAAATAAAAAAGTTCATAGTACCAAAACACTTGTACAATAATATTCAGAAACTTGTACAATTCCTCAGTTTCTACGTGCTGTCAACACAAGTTTCTTAGTATTATGTATAAGTTTTTTGCTACAATAAATTGTTTGGTATAATAGAATTCCACCAAGTATCATTGAAGCAGTTTGATTTTATAATGATAAAATAGTAAAATAAGAGTTATTGAATTTATTAACCTTGGCAATGAAACGAATCCTTATCTGATATTATGCATGGGAAAAATATTAACTTCTCAAGGCCCTTGTCCATGGAATATTAACAATAGAATAAACATTAACTTAATCTAAAAAGCTTGAGAAATGATCTGGCATGGTAAGGATCAATTAGAGTTTACAATAACTGAGTGAAATTCACTGTTCACAAGGGTAATAATCTAATATAACTTGGGAAATGTCAGGAAATTTAAGTGATCAATAAATATCGAAACAATAAATTACAACAACATGCATTTAATTAAATTAGTACGAAACAAGCTTTAGCCATAACAAAAATTTATGCCACTCCTAAATATCAAATATCAGGATAATATTTACAATTTCTAGAGTGACCTCACAGTTCCATAATAAAATTTTATAATTTCAACTATTGTATGAAATAATTTTCTAAATATTAAATACAGTGATCAATTTGAGATGCACATTAAAATTAACAATGGCTGTATGATAAATCTACCCGGAATAATTACAATAATAGATTGCTCTTCACAGATAAAAATATAGTATCAATACTACCAGATAAGATTCAGTTTTCCAACAATGACCAGAAACATTAAGCACACTATGTAAACTTCAACAATTTTTATTCACAGATTAATAGTATTCAAAATTTTGATATACTAACGCAATAATTTGTATTTCAACATTAAAATCAGTGGTAATTATTACATGACTAGTAACAGTTATAGTACTCATTCCTTATAAAGATACTAACATTAACAATTACTGTTTACAAGATGTAGCATTTGCATGACACCACCACTAGATTAAAAGATATACAGCATAACATCAATTAGCCTAGTGCTTCAAAATAAAAGATGCAATATCATACCTTTCACAAATTTTTATGCGCTCATCAAATAACTTTATACATGTTTATAAACAATACTGACACATCAAAATTGCTAACACACATGAAAATTTCTGACTTAAACAATGAGGATTTTAAGTATTATCTCGTCTCAGACTATGGGCTCAAGATATTTTAATACTTGTGAATTTGCTTTGGCACAAATTTTGCAGCAGAAATAATAAAACATTCAAATCATTCCAAATCTACTACCATATAGCTTAAGTATTCACAAACAAATTAATTTTAAAGATTAACAATAAATGTGACTTTTGATTTCCAACTTAAAATTCATACAATGAAATGCCCTCAACATAAGAAAATTGTATATATTATAGTTATATACATAAGGACTATAAAGTTGAATAGCTTTTTCAAATATTGTTGTTTCTTTACTTTTAGTAACAGTATTACAAGAATTGAAATTTCAGCCGCAATTTCTTTTTAAATACATTAACCAAAGTCATTTACAGCATAAAATTATTAATATGTTCTAAGAAAACAAGGGCATTACCAGAATGTCACACTTCATGAGATATCTTTTTTAGCAAAAGCAGAATTTCTTAAATGATAGAAGTTAAAAAATGATTACTGAAGGATCCTAATTTGATGCTTAGTTAAAGTAAATAGTATATTAAGTACCAGTGACAAAAAAGTGTTTCCTATTCATAGTTTCAATTAATAAAATTTTAGAAAATGATTAAAGGTTGATAGAAACTGATTTTTATACAAAGGCTGCAAATAAACTCAAGAATATTTGGTACATCAAAGACTAATGATCATACAATTACCATAAAATATCAGTACAAAGATTTATAAGACTCAATGATACAAAAAATGAATTCCCACGGAAGATAAAAGATATGAGTAGTAAAGACGTAGACATAAGAAGTTATTCTGGATATAGAATAATGCCATGTGAGACTGGTAGTATTATCAAAGGATACATAGAAAAAAATAGTTTTTCAGGTTCAGCATTTTGAAAGATCTGGAGCGTAAGAAAAACTTTTACAAATCTCACATTTAATAGAAAATTAGCTTATTGCATTCACTTCGGATAGATTAGTAGAACACGTTTGGTATATGAATAGAATATAATAAGCAAAAAGAATTGTTTTAGTTCAAAAACCACCTTATATGTAATACTTTTCTGTATTAGGCTAAATATAACATGACAAATATGTTTGGTTCCTCATTTAATTACTTGGGTATGAAGGCAAGTACAAAGAAAATCTGGTTTCTTGTATGCCTAGTTCTTTTAGAGTTTCTAAAGGAAGATATCTTTATAGTACAAATGAAGTGTAAGACATTTTTAAACATGAATCTCTCCAACAGATTGTTTCATTAAAAGTAAGAAAAAATATAATCAGCAACACACGTATTAGAGTCAATCAATGAAAAACCATAAAAGTTATATTCGGGCGAATATAGTTCGAATCTTGGTGAACCGAGATGATAATCTCTAAAGTGCACTTACATAAGAAAACAGGTTAAAGTCAACTAAGTGCATATTTCATTAATAAAAGATAAATTTTAATAAAATTCAGATATAACTGAGAATTACCAAATTCCATTGACAAATCAGTATATTTTTTATCTAAAATATTTTCTTAAAATTTTGATGCCCAATAACAACAACAAGGAGTCACAAACTTACAGAATAAATAAAAGGATACGTCAAAGAGTTAACAGCTGTTGAGTTATACATGACTCAGCTCGAAAAAGTAAATGAATCCTGGTATTCTTAGAATAACAACAATTTAAGGATTAGGTTTTCTCTACAGTGTTCTAAATTCTTAATTAATTGCACTTCATCCTGGCTGCCAGGCACCCTTACAGCCATATTTTTCTCAACAAATTGTTAGTCTTATATTTTAATCTATAAAAATGACTGCTTAGATTTTGGTACACGTTAATTTAATACAGTATAAAAACAACATAAAACATTATATGTTGTAAACAATATAAATAAAATTAAGACTGCATTGGATAATAATAATTTTGAACTCTAATGTAGATTGAATTTAGAATATATATTACAGAACAAACAAGGACGAAACAATCCTTACAAAAGTTATCACCACGAGATACAATTTTTCAGATCCGTAGGAAGACTACTTTATACATGTAATATTTCAAAGGAGATTCAAGGCTTTATCTCTCAACACCTATCTCTGTAGGTTGAGCCAGTTTTCTCAGGAACATAGACCAAAAACTAGAAAAAAAATTGAAAGCCACGCAATACTTTGGCTACTCTTATAAAAGATGAACAATTCTCACATGCTAAAATCACATAAATGGAGATACCTCATTGAAGAAAAATTATGGAATACACATGACTTAAAGAAAATGATTCCTTTGCTTAAGAGAATCATCAATCTCATGATATAATCTACAATCTAAGCCAAACTATGAAAATAACAAGTAACATCTGTATAAATGCTATAAATACATTAAAATCAAAGGCTATTTGTTAACACACAGTTAATAACATTTATTACATTTAGAATGGCTTGATGCATTTTTAAATGCTGCTACTTCCAATGAAACATGGCATGTAATTCACATTCACAGACTAAAGTGTAATGCAATTTTTACGTTCAGTTGTTGTATAAAAGTCACTGAAAGTACCGTATTTACTCGAAAATAACATGTCATGACACAAAAATCATTTGCCTGAAAATCTAATGTGCACCTTCAGACATGTGATCATGCCATTTGAAGCACACTGTGCGTGTTCATGAATACCATGAGTCATTCAAGCGGAATTTCTTTGGTAAGTGTGCATATTAACCAATTTAAAATTGGTCGATTAAAATGTTTGAGTGGCTAGCCAGTTCCTTTTCAATTTAAAACTATTGGCTAACATTTTATTCAGTAGTCTGCAGAAGGTCTTACAGAACACAGACAGAGGAACAAGTTTGACTAGTTACATGAAACCAGGGTGAATGGGGGTTCCAACTGGTCACATGGAGCATCTGCTCAGGTATAATTATGCTCAAATCAGTATGCCATTAATTCTTACAAAAACCAAAAAGACCCTAAAATGTGCATGTTATTTTCGGGTAAATAAGTTATTATGTAGTTAAATGCAATATAAACTTGCCTCAAACGAATGGAAAACTATTCATAAAACAAACAGGATAATTATAACTAATAATGCCCTTTTGAGATTCCATAGCAATACCTCGCATAGCCCATCACAAAATGTTCAGGGTATACCAAGAAGAAAAAATTTCCATTGGTAAAATATATGATGAAAAATATCAGACTCAAAGAGATCATATTCTTTTAAACAATATGAAAAGACATGAGATTGACTTGTTGCCTCTACTCATAGCATTTATTAAATTAGTTCAGCTTTCTCAAGTACTTATATTTAACTATCAAATCTGAAAACATTGAAGTGATGACTAGTGGTAATGGAAAGACATAACATGGTAATTTCTTTCATTGTTAGCATACAAAACAGAGGTTTGCACCTCAGTAAACTTTTAACAGCCATAAAAAATTGTAAATAAAAGCTCACTGACTTCTAAACATTCAATGCTGTAAGTCTACAAAAGTACAACCTACACATCAATGGTATTCGTTTTCTTACTTGGTAAATTATGATTCTTAACTATTTAGTTATATTTGAGTTTTAAAATTTAATTTAAAAAGAACCTCATCATAAAAATATGAAATTATGCAACTTCTCTTCCATCTTTTTAGCCTTTTACACAAAAATCAAAACTAACATGAAAGTAAGTAATAATAAAAAAATACTTACTCTATGATGTTCATTAAAACAAAAACATTCAATATTTCATGTTTCAAATAGATAAATACCGCATGAAATCAAAAATTATTTTCATAAGGAAGAAATTATCATATTTTATAAATATATTTACTTCACTGAAAATCACTTGTTAGAAATTATTTTTTAAGAGGAATCAATGCCCAATTCAAAAGAAGCAATCAAAATTAATTGGAATATATATTTGACATTGGCATTATCAGTAGCTTAAATTATATTAGTTAAATTAAGTAACCTATATCTATAAATGGAAATATAATGACCCACAGCTTGTGCATGGAATATAAACTTGCAAAAGTTACCATCTGAGTAAACCCCTCATATGAATGTTATCCAGAATGCTTTCAAAAATGAAGATGTGGACCTTTTAAAGTGATGATGCCTTGTGCCTAGCTGATGCTGTTTTAGCATAAAGCTCAACGAACTATGAATTTGAACAACTGGGTATCACTCCAGCTACTTAATATGGCAGGAAATGTTTTAACCTATTTTTAAAAAATTTGGCCCTAAGTCATTCTGTATTTTCAAATGCAATATTCTTTTGTGCATGTAATTTTTTAACATCAGACAGGACTACTTAGTGCTGTCAGAGTAGATTCAGTAAAAAAATTTTCCATAAATTGAAATTGTGCGGAATTATACTGACAAAAAATTCATTATTAAGAGAATAGATATCTAAGTGAGAGATCTAACATCGATTCCATAGAAAAATAATATTTAGATTAAATAGAAGAGATACAATAGAAAAAATATTACATCATATGATTCATACAAATTATGATGGTAAAAAAATAGACCGCTGTAGGCATCCTACCTTAAAAAGTTAATGAAATTCATCAAGGTATATCATAATAACAGTAAAAACATGAAAAAGTTAAAATACTCCTCCTTTATACCATAAATTGAAATTAATCACACCCTGTATACAGTATAAGGACTACTATTAGGCATGAAGAAAACGCCATCCTTTAACGCTACCATAAAAATAACACAGGTATTAATATAAGTAGTCCTTAATACTTACTTTAAATCATTCTCATTCTTGTTTTATATACCTTCAAACAAAACCAACCTACTAGCCAACGTTTACCAAAAATTGACAGAATGTCAGTGAGCTAAAAGTTGGAAACTCCAAGATTTTCTCATTGGAAATGAAAATCGAAGTTGACTTCTCAGATCATATACAATGGTGGATTAGAAAACTTTACAGAAGGTCAGCAAGAGCATGAGCGTGATGGGCATTCATCTTCAGAACTCAATGTACCCTCTTGCTGAGAGTTTCTTCCACCCATTATGGCAGGCGAGGTGTTCTGGTTCAGTGAATCATTGGGTTTTGGTCTTCCTCTCCTGCCAGGAAGCATCGCACGGTCTACAGCCATTTCCATTCTTTTCATCACCCTTTCCAGCAGGGATTCTACAGCACGTGCCACATTTAGTCCCGTGGCTGCACTTGTTTCTAAGTATTGTAAGCTACAAAAACATAAGTAAAATGTTTAGCATATAACATTACACTTACAAGTGCAAAAATAGAGCACTCGAATATATATTTCAAGAAAAAAGATAAACTTATGTTTTAAGAACTCACTAAATTAAGGCAAAGAGATATTTCTGAGTAGGAATAATGAATTTTTTTTTAATCTCAATAATAACCATGATTAAACAAGTGAAAAATATCACCATATGTACTAATGCACACGCTTTTGGCTAATTTTTTGGCAAGTTCAAAAATTAGGGTGAATATTATAATGGTTCACTAGATTTGGGCAGTTCTAGTTGTCCACAAAGCACACGGCTGGCCAGATCCTCTGCACAGATACTTATTAAGCTACTAATTAAATCGTCAAAAACTCAAATTACCTTTGTACATCACACAAATTTCATTTAGTTCTTTTCTATAATTTCCACATTCAAAATATTCTTTAAGTGCAAATTAGATTGATGGAGGAATTCCTATTCTATTTCCAACTATTGGTATTGGAATTCCTCATCTCCTTCGCCAGTATTAGGAGAAAACAGGAGGACTTGGATCACCAATCCTATAATACTGAACCTCTGCATTGACATAGTTCACACAAGATTTGACTAAGAGTAAAGTAAAAGTGAATCTCTGAACAAGTAAACAAAGAAATGAAAATTAGCTAAAAAAAGAAAATATTTTGAAAGCACATTCTCAAAAAAATTGTTTAAAATGTAGAAATTCAACAATCGATATATTATAATACCAATGTTGCCTAGACATTGCAACAAAAACGGAGCTACATGATAGAGCAGATCCAAAATCCGTAAATAGGAAATGTATAAATTACTGAACCAACATCAAACTGCCCACTCAACAAGTTATCTGGGCAATTAACCCTCGAGCACCCACGGTTGCATATACACAACCTTGGGCGCTCCAGGGTTAAAGAGCTGCTGCTTAAGAATTTAAGAGATGAAATTTCCAAATAACACAGAATTCCAACAGATATCTGAATTAAAATTTTTACAAATACCATGAGTCAAAGTGGACAGCAAAATATTTTACTGTTTTTGTTAAGTGAGAATACACCACTTGATAAGTTAGTATATGTTTCTATCCTTCATTCATCAGTTGTAAAAAAGTTGGTGTAATTACTATGGATTAATGTTTCTTTAGCTTATAATAGACATGATTTTTATATCCTAAAGTAGTTAGAAAAGAAAGAAAAATAAATTAGTTCTTAGACTTTCATCTTCATGTCATCTGTACGTTAACAAGAGATAATCTTTAACACTTCATTTTCATCATTACTTGAGGATAGGGTAAACAACTATTAAAAAGAATGTGTGATTAAAAAAAGAAATTCATTAATCAGAAGGCAATGATATGCAATCTTCTATCAGTGCAGTTTTTCTATCAACAAAAGCTTCAATTTCATTTCCGTCACGATGTAGTCCAGTCATAAGAAATAAGGCTTGGATAAATGTGAGGAAACGGGGGTGTCTTTCATGGTTTTGATCTTCACATTAAAAATTTCAAAAGCCTTATAATGAACTTAATAAAACTCTGAAGTCTGAAATCAAACATATACTGGGCTCTAACGAGTGGAATTATTAAATCAAACAACATAATAATTTTAAACATCTAATAACTGAATAATAAGTATACATTCATGTACAATGTTTCATTTTATTAATTAGCCTGCATGGAGTGTGCATAGACTTATGGATATTTGTTAGGGCAAAGTCTATTAAAAAGCAAGAGTTCTTAATGAGATCTGTATTAAAAGTTATCATGTCACCTACCCATATTTTTTTGCCATTTCTTTGGCTCTTTCTTCACTAATCACTCTTTTATCTTCCAAGTCAGCCTTATTGCCACAAAGTACCACATCAGGATCATCACAGTAAGCATGGGTCTAAATCCGAAAAAAATTATTAGTATAGGATTTCATAGTTATTGAAGTGAAAGTAAACTAAAAGTAATGACAATAAATGCATAAAATATATAGAAGAAGCTTTAATTTATATCAATTTTAAAGGCACAAATATATGTATTGAAATTTTATTCCCGAAATTGTGGTTGTACAATCATAAAATAGTGATTCATGGAACCATAAATGACATTAATATTCAAACTTTTAGATAAAATCAGCAAATCCAAGGTTTTTACTGAAATTAGGACAGCTACAAGAAACAACTCAATACTTAATGCTGTGACAGAAAACATCAATACTAAAAAATCAATTACCCTTAGTTGCCTTGATCAAATATGTACAAACTACAAGAAGTCACAGTGGCTCTAAACCAGTTCAATCCAACAACATAAAAAGTCAACAACATAAAAGTAAGGCTGATGAGCCACATAAATTACAATGTTGAAAATCATAAATTAACCTATTTCAATTATCAATAATTAAGTGAATCAATAATCTACAGCAAGGTTGCAATGTTAATGGCTGTTACACTAGTTTACAGCAATGTATAGAGATATGGTTAATTGGTTAAATTCCACTACATCCTTAATTTTCAATTTCTAAACACCAAATAATGGGGTACAAAAATAAGCAATCAAGGTACCACAGATTACTTCAAATATTACATCCCAATTGTGCCATTATGTTTTTAAGGAAAACATCACATAAAAAAAACATTATTAAGTTAAAAATTTTATTCAGTAGATATCAGCAAAAATTCAAGTATTGCAAAAGTATGCCTTTATATTGTCTACCTTCTGCTTCATGAATAAAATTATATAACAGATACATGACAGATCATTTCGATAAATACATCCTTTGCTTTAAATCAAACGTGTCCAACCTGCAGCCCGTGTCGTATAACCAGAAAACAAACATATACTGGTATTGAAAAAACTGGTTCAGAGTCTACACTAAAAGTTCCATATCATATTATTTAAAAAATTTAATTTGTTTTACAATGTTCATTTGTACTTGGGTTCTACTGTGAGTGGATATTGTATTATATATTCTTCTACACTGTACAAACGTTTTTTCTTTAGTTACATTAATATAAAGGCTGCCAAAGTCAAGGGGTCATTTCTGGGCTGCACACCTGAGAGGATTTGTAAAGCAGCTTTAAATGGATGAACTAAATTCCAAATAAATTATCAACAGTAATTGCTTTCAGTAGGGACTTAATTGCGGAATTGGAAATTACAATCAGCAATGATTGTATGCACATCAGCCAATCACCTAGCATGTCATTCAAAGTAAAAAATACTTGATGTTGTATCTTGAATGCACTTAAATTTCCTAAGACCTTCAAATGTTAATGCTCATACATTATATATTTTGAAAAGTGATATATCCCAATATCATATGATCAAACATTCATCAACACCTTATTGACAAATATCTGTAAAGACATAAAAGAGAACATTCTAGAGAAATTTATGAAAATCTACATGTTCCTAATAATATAAATAAAAGCTTAAAAAATTCTTGATCTTAATTTACACTATCAATGTAGATTGTTGGTACACTCCTGGCCAAAATTAACGCAGCACCAGTCGTTAGGATCGCTAGGGAGGTGCTGCGTTAATTTTGGCCAGGAGTGTACATTATTAAGCATGAAATGTGTTTGAGTACAAAAATGGAGTAAATATTGAACCAAAGTCATCTGGTTTAAATTCTATTTTAATACAAAAAATATCATTCTGACGGGATAAATATTTTTGTCTTATTCATGCATTAAAGAATATCATTTTTAACCATAAAACGCATTAGTCTAAAAAACATAAATACATACATATTTAAAATAAGCAAGAATGTTAGTACAAAATAATAAATTCATTTACTTGCATGTAACATGCTTCACTGAATACCTTACACCTAAATTGTTTGAATGTGGTTTATTTACCAACTTATACAATACAATCAATACATATATATATTTGGATGTATATATTTGTATTTAAATGGACAATTCTCAATATGTCTCTTAGTATTCGGTTTTATTGATGATAAGACAAGTTGCGAACATAAAATGACAATTAGGTATTTAACTATATAAAAGCATCAAATCAGATTAATATGGTAATAATTTTCATTTTCATATGTTTAATTAAAATGCAGTTCCAAAGAAACAAGGGAAAGATTGACTAGTCATTGTATTTTCTGATAGCCATGTTCAAGAGCAGTATAAAAATTGTAAAAGCAGTCCCTTCTATATGTTATCTGGTTTAGTAACGTAATGTAGCAAAATAGTCTCAGATGTTCAGAATATGCCTAATACCTACAATTAATCACTAAAGAAAAAAGTTGGGAATAAAACACAGATATTTGAACCTTATTAATAGGAAGTGAATTGCTTCACTGATAAAAATCTTTGTCAACGTAACAACAACCAGCAAAAGTTGTAAAAAATACAAACCATCACTTCACTGATACCTGTTACCTCAGATTTTAATTGGATAGTATTTCTTCTCTAAACTGCATGCTATTTCTTCACTCTTAAATAATCAAAATGTTTTGATTCATCCAAAAAACCTATTAATTTGTTTTCCTTAAATTTAGATTCCTTCAGTATTAATACATCCTCATTAAGTACAGGGTAACTTAGCCTTAAAAAGATTCGAACTTTGAGGTTACTCAGTGCAATACTTAAGCTCAAGATGGCTTTCATTCTGTTGATACTATGCAAAACATATTATTTTCTTACATTTATAAAAATCAGAATTACCGAGGGTCTTAGAAGAAATTAACTCACACAAGTATTTAAAAAGAGGGAAATGATTCAAACTTCAGACATTTTAAAATCAAACTGTCTCCTGAAACAAATTAAATTTTCAGTCTGAGATGCTGAATCAAATTGCAATTGAAAACAAGGACGAAGTCAAGATTAATAGGAAAATAATTTGAATATAGGGATTATGTCATGGTTGCATGAATATTACTGTAGATTCGTCATACAAATAGAGTGACTTAGGTACCCTCTAGTACATTCTAGATACAGATACAGTTTAATATTCACATAAACAACACTAGGTTATCACAACAGCTCAAAGAAAAAAACTATACTAGAGATAAAAGAAGGAACCTCGAGAAATAGCAGAAGGTTGAAAAAAAGCATCATCACAAAATAAGGATAATTTCATGAAATACCATACCCGAAGTTGGTCGAGCCAATTTCTTATTTCCAAGAATGATTGCTCATTAGTTAAGTCAAATAGAAGTAAAAACCCCATAGCATCTCTGTAGAATGCAGTTGTAAGACTGCGAAATCTATAAATGAAATGTCATGTTAGAAGTTAGGTATGTCAATTATTAATTTAACATTACAATACCACAAAAAGTGTTATTCTTTAAGTATATTAGTCACCAGTTTATTAACCATAAACAGACAATACATGCATATTAACAAATATAAAAATGTATCATTACCCATATAATAGCTGATAAGGATGATTACTTTTCAATTTTTATTTATGTGTAAAAATGTTATAGTTACCAATCAAAGGCATCCATGTACCAGATAAATCAACTATTTCAATCTTGGTTATTTGAATTTAAATAGTACAAAATACATAATAACTACCATTCAAGCAAAATTAAGGACTAAAAATATATTACCAAAATTAATTTTCAACAGAAGGTGGCTGAATTGTAAAAACCACCAGAGGTAGATGTTGGTATGCAAAAATTCATGATGTAGCACATCTCCATGATGATCGAAAATTCTCATCAGCCCTTACCTCTCTTGCCCAGCAGTGTCCCATAGTTGTAAATGGACTCTCTGACTGCGACCTTGGAAGCCATCAGGATTTTGAGATCTATATACCTAATATCAAGACGAGAAAATTTACTAATAATTTTGATTGGTAGTCAAAAATGTCAACTGAAATCATATTAACGAAGTGCTTCCAGAGTTAGTTTTGAGGTTGATCAAGCTAACTTCACAAAATCGTAAATAGTCGGCTTGAAATTCCATCACTAAAAATTTCTAGATGAAAAATTAATTTTATTTATGCTTAGGAAAAACAAATGTGTACATTACTATGGACTATCCTTCAATTCCATAATTTATGAGATGCAAAATTTTTAATAGGCTTATATAGAGTTATATCCCGAAGATATGCAGTCTGTAATATCTATAATTAGCTAGTTTACATTTTCATCAGTCAATAATATGGGGTATATTAGGAATTAGATCTCTCAGCATAGCAGAAAACTAATTCAAAATCACTCAATTATGTTGCATAATTTACAACGAAATTTATCTGCAAGTTTACAAGCTTTCATACTGACAGTTCGACTTCAATGAATAATAAGGACTAGTTTGTTGATATTTACCAATCTCTTTTCTCTAAAATCGATTCCAACTGTTGAAATGAATCTTGAGTTAAATACACCATCGGTATATTGATATAAAAAACTTGTTTTACCGACGCCAGAATCTCCAAGAGCCAGAAATTTAATCAGATAATCATAATCCATTTTTCCTTGCTACTTCACTGCGGAATGTCATTAAATACTTCGAAAACTCTCTATGAAGTGAAGAAAGAATAGTGGCTACTTTACTGATTTCCTAGCTTTCGATAAAAAACTAGAAATAAAAATACAAGAAATTCTTAATCCTTCGATTATTAATGACACTCGTATAAAACCTGTTGCTTTCGCAACTATCACTCTTCAACTGTTGTGAGCAACAGGCTTGCAACAGTTTGCGTTGAACTGCCTACATCATCATAGGTTGATTACCTTATCCATTCTGTTATCAGTAAAACCAACTAAATAAAATACGACAAACGTCGTACATGTAATTAATTGATTGATTTCCTAGCATTTCCTTCTTTGAAATGGCTTAAGCAGACATAAAAGATGTTTACGGACGTTTGGATTATATAATTATTCTATTAATTGAATTTTGACATATTTCGTGTATTCCACGATTGATATTTTTGACTTTATCTACAACATTCTTCCGGCTGGACGAATCGGTCCATACGTTTCCTATAAAAGTGGCATAAAAAGCAATAGGAAGCGTAGTTGATACTATTATATATGACTATATAATCATATGATTACCATGTTATTTTTAAATATCAAATTTGATACACTTTTAATATGTAAAAATATATTGATTTGAAATGCAACATTATCGAGGATGTTTCTATAAAACTGCATAAGTTCCAATTCTGTTACCCAATAAACCTCTCCCGCAGATTTAATAAAAAAAATGCGTAATAACACCGCGGCTGAATTTCTTTCCTTCTAAAATTGTCATGATCATAAATTATTTAAAGTAAGTGAAAGGTTATATAAATAGATTTATATCGATATACGTCTATTTTATATTTATAATAATAGTAAAACGATTTCATTTGAAGGTTTATTTCATGATTGAGAGTAATCATTAATATATATTCAGTTTAAGATGACGTCAATTTAATTAAATTTCAAAGCTTATTTAAAATTTAAAAACTTATTTAACAAAGATAAGTATTGTCGAGATGTTAACGAAATCACCACCTGCGGAAGCAGTTTCAAGGATTCAAATCATTTTGGTATATTTTGATTTTTTTAATTCTTAATAATCAATATTTGCATTTCTTAGAACTACTTAAACAAGCAGCCTACTGGTTGTCTTTCTGTATTAAGTGAATCATATATTTACTTCAAAGTATAATTCAAGTAATTATATAATACTTTGGAAGAATATATTTTTTATGAATTGCGTCGATCATTCGGCAACTAATTTGATTATTGAAACCTGCTAGGAATCTAACCCAGCCTTCTCCGAAGGCATCCTCACTTGACTATCAGGGGAATCAAAGCGTAATCTTCACAAAAACATTAATTTTTTGTAAGTAAATTATACTATGTCTTACCTGCAATTATCTACTCTTGAGCCGCAACTCTTATACAGGATATTTGATTGAAATGGTAATATATCCATCTTCGACCAAATGTATACAAAGAAAGAAAAGAATATTCAAAATTAAACTTCATTAAATTAAAAACATAAAAATTACGCTCGATTTACATTATAGCTTCAAGATAATTTAAACAGGAGCAGTCCGAGACCGAGAGGTAAAGCGATTTTGGCGCTGCGATTAAATCTCCGGTGACGTCATAACTTCTCACATCCATTTTAAGCATTCCCGTTTGGTTTTAAACGACTCTAGCTATGCTCTAGCTGACAGGGAGAGATGTTCAGTCGAACGAGCAAAGCTTATCCCAGCAATTCCTTAAGGTTAATTCTTGCATACTTTTCGAAAGGCTTCTGAGTTCCCGCAATGATGAAACAAATATTGCTGTTTTAAACTCTTATGGCTCGCTCTTTTCCCGGTTTCTGTAATAGAGGTCGAAATAAATTAGTTTTATGGTAGATAAAAGTATTTTTAACCATTATTGAATTTTAGGAGAAAAATGCGAAGTTGGATATTTCTTATATGAACCGTGATTAAATCCGAAAATAGCCCTTTGCGCAAAATATGGTTACACTTGAATGTTTGTATGTATTACAAGTATACTATATTCTTTAATGCTTCTGGAGATTGCAAGGTTTGCATCGCGCCTCCAATAAATATTTATTTTAAATAATAAAGTATTGATTATTTGTTCGACAATTTGTTGGAGAAAACACTTATTAACTATTACTTGAATTTCAGACTACTAAAAGGATTAGGTGAAAGCGATTGGAGATGTTGCCGCCATAAATAAAAATATATATTAATTCATGATTTCTTAAGATTGCTGCGGACGCTATGGATATATTCTAAAGGAATCACAAATATTTCCAGATATAGCAACGGCTTACACGCTACAGCCGCCCACGTAAAGAATGCATCAAAGGTGTCTTATTAAAAGATTAAAGGATGTAGGTATACATTATAAGGTTATTTGCACTTAAAAATAAATTATGAGGAAAGCAAGCTGAATTCAATTCATCATTACTTAAATGGAATCAAATCTTAACCATGTCTTAACTTAAAGGAATGATCTTTAAACCACAAGCGAAGTCTAGCGACCAGAAGCTGTACTAAACAGCACGCCTCTCACTTTCTTGAAATCGAAAGACGTCTCTGACTCAAGTGCCGAGTTTCGTTCCTTCCGCTGTAAATTTTACGTTCTGCGCGCGCAATGGACCAGGCCCCTGTTTCCTGTATACCGAATAACAAGATGTCTAAAGCGAAGAAAGTGATCGACGAAGTAAAAGATGCACAAAATGTGGAATTGGATCTCTCCGATAAAGGCATCGTATCGTTTGATGAAATGCCCGGACTCTGTAAGTACTTTCCGATGCTGAACATAGCTTATTACCAAATTTGGTATCAAGAAAAACTGGTTTCAAAACCATGAGTGGGGGGGTGTGGCAGAGTCCGCGTATTTCTCTGGTGCATAAGCAACACATCATGATTAATCAAGAATTTTGGATGAATTTCTCTCTTGCGTTGTTTACACTGCTTAAAATTAAATATTTGGGAGTGAAATTAGGTTCTTTTAAAATAAAAATGCGTAGTAAACATGAAAAATATCTATTTCAGTCAATAAAATGAATATTACTCGGTTGACTTTAAGCCATAACAGGATACAAGGTAAGTTGAGTAAATGATTTATTGCTGTATAAAAACTAGATGGATATAATTTCGAATTATAATTTTATATTATAAATTTCTAGTTGTGCCTCCTGCATTGGCGGGGATGATAAACATGGAAATACTGAACTTTTTTAACAACTGCATTGAGGAATTGCCTACATCGCTTTCATCAATGCCGAAATTGAGGATATTAAATTTAGGGTAAGATTAATTTTTGCAGCAAGTTAACATGTTTGCCGATAGATTTCTAATAATTATGTTATCTGAGCAAAATTTTATATATTTTTAGAATGAACCGTTTAAGTGTTTTACCCCGTGGGTTTGGAGCCTTTCCCGTACTTGAAGTTTTGGATTTAACTTACAATAATTTACACGAGAATTCCCTGCCAGGAAATTTCTTCATGATGGGTGAATATACTTGGTCTGAATTAGATATGAAAAATGTATACATTTATAAATACAGTATCCTGGTGATCTCAGTTGAATATTGCCGATTTGTTATTTTTATACAAGTTAAATGATTTCTCAAAAAATATATGAAACATTGCTTATAAAAAGAATTCATTTCAACAGAAACACTCAGAGCATTATACTTAGGGGACAATGATTTTGAAACTATTCCTGGAGATGTAAAGCAACTGAAGAACTTACAGATAGTGAGTAACCTATCCTTGTTATGTAAATACATGCATGTTTTAATTAATTTATTAAGTATTATTTCAATTGTACCTATTTTTTCAGCTGGTTCTTAGAGAAAATGATCTTGTTGAAATTCCCAAAGAAATTGGTGAACTTAATAGGCTGAGAGAACTACACATTCAAGGAAATAGACTCACTGTACTGCCCCCTGAAATAGGTATTAGTTAGTAAATAAAATTAGATATTTTTAAAGTATCAATTTCTTTTTTGGTATTTTCATTAAGAAAATTTCATATGAATCAACAACAAAATATTTTAATAAGTTAAATTTCAAACATTTTGAAATATTGTAAATTCTGCCTTTTAAATGCACAGTTTGAAAGATTTTCAATTAAACTTAATTATTCATGTGTCTAAATTAAATCTTGAAAACTATCTATTCAGGAAATCTTGACTTTGCAAGTAACAAGTCTGTAATCAAAATGGAAAACAACCCTTGGGTGACACCAATAGCTGATCAGCTACAAGTGGGTATATCTCATGTGATTGACTACATAAGGACAGACACTTACAAGTAGTGAGTACTTCTTTTGAAATTCTTAAATTTATCTCTATTACATATTGAAAATTGGGAAGAAATAAATGACAATTGTGATACTAAAAATGTACAAAATAAACTATGAAAGGGTTATAACCTCGTTAAGCTTGAGACTCTGGTAGAATCCAAAAGAAATATCTTAATCTTTTTGTGAATGAGGAAAAAAAAATGTACAAATCCAGTTTGAAACCTCTTTTTTCGGTATTTTATGGTATTATTTTGGAAAATGTCACATCTCCTGAAAAGAACTTTTTTGATAATTTTCAAAATAAGCTGATCATCACTTATATGTGTACTAGTTTTCACATTAAAAAAATTCCATTTCTCCTGATTAAAACATAAAATAATTCTAATGACTAAATACATAAAAGTTACTGTTAATTGTAGAAACAATAGGTACAGAGAAGTAAGTATTTAACTGCCTACCAATTACATAGTAACTCCTAATCAACTCGATTAGTGCATGGCACAAATCTACTAACATCTGAAATCAATCTTTGTTACAAAAAAGAATTTGAAAAAAAGATTTTTTCTTTCCTAATCACCTTTCACTTACCTAATTGTAATGATAGACTAGCTTTTGTAGTTGTTGTGTAGTTGCTGTGCAGTTAGCTGGTATTTAACTGATCCTATCATTGCTATCTCCAGTCCCTCCTGATTGGAATTCACGTACAAGTGGTGATATTTTTTACATTAATTTTGAGAATCTCTTCTAGAGAATATTTCTTGGAATCCCACTCACTTAATTATAAGATATCATAAAGCTTCATGCAAAAAGGAGAAGTAGAAATAAAAATATACTGATGTGAAATAAAAATTCCTTTATAAAATTGAGTAGTAAAAGGAATTAACTTACTATTGTCTATTAATAAAATATATTGATTTATTTTATACAAGGTTTACATGTAGATGTTAAAATCTTAATAATATCCATGGAAGTATTACAAAAATGAAGAACATGCTCTCCATAGGGTGATTCTGTTACTGATTCCAGCAGTCACTTCTGAAAAGAAATAGTCCTGCTTTTTATTTTTTTACTATATTTCAAGGATCAACTAACTTCAGTGAATTCAAAGAATTGAACTTGCACCTCGTTTCTGAATATTTAGCTCATGGTTGATTGTCAGCTTTTAAAATTTCTTCTCGAAATAAATTATTAGTTCTCTTCTATTTTGCATTCAAAAGTAAATGTTAAAGAAACGGCTGTGTCTAAATGTTAAGAGTTTTAAATGCTCTGACACCCATTGATGCAGTTCATCAAAGTTCTCTAGATCTTCTTATGATGATAACTAAGTTGTTTAAGTACATATTGGGGACACCAAGGAGTAAGTTGAAGTACATTTTGGGGAAACCAAGTGTGTTAAGTACAGAAATTCTGTTTCTTTCCTTGTTTCCTCCTTGGAAGTCCTAATGGAAATTCTATAGTGTGATGACCTGCATCTGCTAGATCATTTAAAACTCTACTCTTATACAATCAATGTCTTCAGTGATTAAAATTATAAATTAATGCAATGATTACTTGAACCTCAATTTACAGTTTGTACAGCAGACATGTAGCAGCAAAGGGAGCACCACATCCTAAAACAAATGATAAATCTAAGAAGATATCCCGCAGAAGAGATTAGAATGAATAAGCTTCCAAGACAGATTTTTTGGTGCCTTACATGTTTATACTATATATTTTATGTAATATTTTATCAAGAAAGTTAACTTATTTTGACAATTTGAATTAAGGCTTCAGAAGATATTCTCATCAAATCAAAAGGATGTCCTTGTATAAGAAAGCACAAACCAATGTAATTTTTGTATATTTGGATGCCAAACTGCATTCTATATGGCTGCCTTTTAAATGATCTTGGGAAATGAATTATTAATTATAATTCTGCTCTTAAGTTTTACGTGAGCCATAAGGCAAAAAACATGAACAGTATATTTTGAATGAAATGATTGTATCATTTATATCGGATCACTTATTTTAAGTTTTTCTATTAATTCATTAATCTTTCATATAAAATGACAATCTGCTGATTTAAAAAATGGAAAAAGTACTAACATAGTCAGAGATCTGAAATCAGTTTTATGAATCTCATTTACTGCTTCTAACATGTAAGCTAGGTTATCTTCAATTAACTTACCATCACCACATTTTCAAGGAAGATATCACATCATCAGGTAAGATAGTATTTACACCTTTGTATACATCAATGACTTCTTGCATACTGGCCTGGCATTCTGCAATATCAGTCATTTCCATGCCTTCAACTAGGTAGTGATGTAAATGTGCCTGAAATAATATTGGTGCTTCAACCATTCATCTATTTTGTCAATTACTGTAAATGTGACTTAATAAAGTAAACTAACCTAGCTATTTTTATAAATAAGAGAATTAGTTTGTTCTCATTTAGAATGTAAAACGATGCTATTACAATGGAAACAAAAATAATGCTCAAAGGCAAAAATACCCCAGTAAGTCAGCAAGTTTAAACAGCTTTCATAAAATTGAATTAAATATTCTAAGATACAAAAGTTTGTGGATTTCATGTTTTGCTGCAACAGATTACTGTGAATGATAATAGTAATATTAAATTTCAATTATAAAACTTCATGGGTTATAAGATGATATTGCATTACTTTACCAAAATGTTTACCTTTCTATTGTATAATTTTGAGAATTTCTTCAGAGTATCACTAAACAAATTTGTTATCCCAGTAGAATTGAATAGGCAAAGAAGTGAAGAGGGTACAGATGTTATCGGAACAGAACATAAACCTACTTTCATTGATTCTGTAGACCATGGAGCAAACTTGGCTTTGGTTTGTAATCTGAAAGTGAGAAGAATGTAATTGCTGCCATAAGTCTAATCCTTATAAGTAGTGTATATCGTTATAAAAATTACATTCTAACTCAGAATGAAAGTCATAATTAGCAAGAATATTGCAAGTTATTGTCCACTCTGCAGTAGCAAAAGTAACCACCTGCTTTCCAAAATTTGTAGTCCTATCAGAATGGAATTACAGTACACATCACTAAATACCATTTTCTGTGAGTAAATACATAGAATATAAAAACTGTGATAAATAATTAAACTGTTACACTCGAGCATATCCTCCAGTTCTACTGATTATTAATACCAAATTATAATATGCACACTTAATGGAAATAATAATGGCTATTAAACATTTACTAATAATAGATGTCTGGACTATTCTCGTGCATGAATACATAAACATCAGCGTTTAGCATACATGCATGATAACAAAAAATTGAAGGTAACTTTGTACTCAAGAAAATGAGTATTAGCATAAATTACACAGGCGGTATACACTGCTAGATTTGTTTCAGTCTAATCCTGAAATAGTAAACAACGTTATAAAATCGCAAGTTTTCTTGTTTTCATAACTTGGTTATTATAAACATATTGTTTTTTTTAGAATATGCACAAATGGAAATGATGGGACAAGGTACAATAACTGCAGAATCCTATGTTTGAATTACAACAATTAAAGAAACAATTTCAATGTTTCTTCTTCAATACTGTGAATGATGCAACTATTTTAAGGATACCTTTCTATATTTTTCCTCATCTCAGACATTGTTATAGAGCCCCTTCCAATCAGGGAAACAGCGAGCAAGGTTGAGTTCATTGGGTCAATACTTCTACAAAGTTGATTTTGACGTGACCAGCAAGAGGTAAATATCTCATCCTGTCTGAAAACGGACAAAGAAAAAGAAAAAAAAACATGAAAAAGCCCTTTTCAAAAATAAAACTCATCAACTTTAAATAATGTATACCGTAACAACCTTACCTGTTTGCTTTACTAGTGTTATAATTTAAATTAAATAATGGACTCAATCCACTTGATATATAATGCATTTTGGAGAATGGAACCATATTAGAATAAATTTCATTTATGTCCAAATTAAGAGATCCAGGAAATCTTGCTGAACTGGAAATAAATATAAGTTTTCTTACTAACATTTTACTTATTTACTCACTTACTGACATTTTACTTGCCGCCAAAAACTTCTCTCAGAAATAAAAACAATTTACCATGTCAAATGTAGCAACATGTTAGCAATTATACTGTTCATATCTTGAAATGGCTTGCTAGTTGAAGGTAAGTCATTAGGTATTAAATTTTTAGCTACTGGTTTCCTCATTGAAGCTTGCTGACTTATTTTATTACAAATATTTATGAGAGCCTGTAAAGAAGAAACATTTACACAAATGCATGAACAGGTATAATCTTCAAATTTCTAACCTAATGCTATGCATAAAAAGTGTGCATATTAAAAACTAAGGACCTATTTAATTCATTGAATCCTTCACCCTTGCAAAAACTTTTGAAAGCCTCATTGTTGATACTCTAACCCTTATCCTTGATCCCATCCTCATCAACGACCAACACAGATTAAGACGTGGCAGATCCACAATATTAACCAACTTCTTTTTCACCAGGATGCAACTGAGCTACTTAACCAACATAACCAGGTTGATGTGATATTACAAAAGCTTTAGACCAGGTAAAGCACACTATCTTGCTCAAAAAAACTCAAATTTATTCGCATCTATGGTAAAATGTTGAGCTGGCTAAAATCCTACTGATCTAATAGAAAGTTATCGATAAAAAATATTAATTCAAAATCAAGTAGTCCCCCTAGGATCCCACTGCTTTTTCTATTATTTATTAATGATATAGGCGTAACAGTTGACTCGGTCAAGTTTCTTCTGTATGAAGATTATCTAAAATTTTTTAATTATATTAGTTCTAATTCTGATGTTAAAATCCTATAAAACTCTTTGTATCAAGCCAATAAATGGGGCCATAAAAATCTTTTGGGCCTATATATCCAGAAAGGTCATAAAAATCAAGAAAGAAATACTACATTTACTTTCCACAGAGATTTATTCAAGTGACCATGGTTTCGGTGCAAGTTTAGACCATCATTAGGCAAGGAGGCTTTGATACAATGGCTTGTATACTAACGAGAGGGGAAGTGAAAAAGAATTACAAAGTAAGAGAACCAAGGATTCTCAGGGAAAATGAATTCATTGGCAAGGGAAAAGAAATGGTGGTGGAGTATTTGAAATTTTTCTAGTAAATCTAATTTGTTTGCATTAGGGCAAGAATGGAGGATTACAGGTGAAACATCGGACTGGTGATTATCAATCAAAAGGTATTCAGCAAAATGAGATTTATGAGGCTTGTTATTAAGGAAAGCTATATGGTGCTCATTGCATTTGTTAAAAATATTTCTAATAGTCAGGCCAATATAACTAATTTCACATTCATTACAACTGATTCTATAAATTCCAGGCTTAAACAGGGGTTTAGTTTTATCTTTATAATGGTTCATATTTTTAAAAATTCTCTAAGTTCCTACTCCTAATAATAACCTATTATGCAATCTTACAATAATGTTTGTTATGATGTTGATCTTTTCAATCTTTCCATGTTTATTTCTTTAAAGTTATTAGATCAAAATTACTATAAATGTAAATTTTATTAATTTTGTATTTTATATATCTCTATATTTCTTGTATTTCCACTTTATTTTGTTTTCTTTACTGCTCATCTTATTAATTTTCTTATTCTATCCACTTGTATCTTAGTATAAATATTGTACTTGTTATGTAGTCCTCTTTTTTACTTTATGTAATTGTATCTTTTTTACTCTTTGAAAGAACCCATGTACATCTTTGAAATGAGCAACTTCTGCTCGTAAATAAACAATTATTAGAAGATATAAATACAGGACTCATGACAAAATACTTTATAATAATTCCATAATTATTATTATGGAGCATATCATAAGTATCTTCAACTACATAAACATCTTAACACCCTGAAACTTTTAGTTTTCAAACAAGTGCCTTTAAAAACTTCAAAGTATCCCAAGGAAGACTTTTCAAGGAATTGACTTGAAAAAAGTATGGGAATGGGAATCAAACTTGGGTCTCCCGATTGCCAGTCAGGTGCTCTGTCCGTTGAGCTATCCTGCCAGAACATTCTCTCAAGCTATTCCTTAGCCTAAGTCCTTTGCCCACATAGGCTCCCAAATAGAAAACAATTTAAAGTAAATGCTCCAAAGATTTATATCATAAAAGTTTACATAATGCAGGATTTATCAACCTACAGTATTCATATGAAGTACAGGAAGCTTTGCTGAGGAGTAAAGACAACAGTTAGTAAATTAGTATCATATACATACACCCATATGACACAGTAAGGTTTTTGTGACCAGATCCTACAATTTTATGACTGTCATAGTAAATACCATCTGTACCATCTTTTAAGCAGTGCGACTGCATTGTAACCTAAATGTTTTCTTGAAAAATGGTCTCTGAAAAAGTACAGTAAAACCTGTCTGACGTGGAAACCCTAGGGACCAAGTAAATTTTCTGGGTTTTTCTCAACCAGGTTATCCAGCTAAGACAAGTGAAAAATAAAGTACATTTATTTAGTGTAGATTTGTGATAATGCCTCACTTGAAAAAGTATCATTTGTAAAAAAATAGAGATAAACAATGGAATCTCAAAACACTTAATACAAGTACAAAGAAGTTAATAGTAAAGCTATAGAAAGTAGATGCAGATGAAATTATTCAACTACCTTCTTCTGAGGAGCTTCAGCTCATTCCATTAAAACATCTTAGTTATGCCAACTACCTGCTAGCGGGAAGTATTTAGCTTTCTTTGTAGTCATTCCCTCAGGATATTTTCTTGAGGATACCACTTCACTAAAGATTTTGTTAGGAAAGACCAGAGAGCTGATGCTAGGAAGGATCCTACCCTTTGTTAGGATGATACAATTGATAACATTCCATTGACCATGAATCAGCATAATAAATATTTATAAGAAAGGAAAAATACTTAGCCAGTGAAAGAACAACAGAGGCCAGCTAAGTTCATATGGAGACCTCAAGAGTAAACAATCAATATAAAGTCCTCTATTATTGATTTTTTCCTTCTGAGTATTCCCTATTTTAGGATTGACAGTTTGTTCATTTCTTCGAGTTACTGAATGAACTTGGAAGAGAAGAAAGTCAATACTTACCAACGTTGGCGTTATCATTCAAAGCATGAATTACATTTATGAATGACATATTTTTAAATAAACGTCAATATTAGTGTACTTAGTTGTCATTTTTAATAC
This sequence comes from Sympetrum striolatum, assembly GCA_947579665.1. Classification (NCBI taxonomy): domain Eukaryota; kingdom Metazoa; phylum Arthropoda; class Insecta; order Odonata; family Libellulidae; genus Sympetrum; species Sympetrum striolatum. The sequence continues at coordinate 31,363,816 of OX388341.1, forward strand.
AAATGTTATTTTAAAAAGTTAAATCACTCACAAGGCAGAATTCTGTTCTTTCATCCACCCTTTAAAATAAGGTTAATTAAGCATTATGTATGTGGGTCCTTCCCAAAATAACAGCTAATGCTGGCATTTTATTCATCACTCATTTTTTGTTAATGTTGCGACTCACAGAAAAATGTTATGAATGAATATAATAATGAAATGTTATGATGAAAGGAAACATTCCTTTCTGAGCCAAAAGTTCCATCCTCTATACTATAAAAGTCAATTTCCAAATATTCTTCTTTCAACTGCGACTCTTTGGGTGAACATAATGTAATAGAATTTTCCTCTCATTACTAAATCAAATGCTTTGAAAGAACTATAAAATGAAAGATAAAAAGGATAAGGAACCTTGACCGACATGAGCTTTTATATGTAGGACACGTCACCAAGCTGTGTTTTGGTTAAACTAAAGCTTTCAAGCTAGAATAATAAAAGCTTTGATAGGAATAATCCCAAGAACAGTTTGCAATGCCAGGAAACATAACTTTTTATGTTTAAAACAAGTTCTGTGAATTTAAAATAAGTAAATAACCCATTTGCATTCACATCACAATATTTAAATCAAATTATTTCTGTCCCACTTCAAGATAACTGGTCTTATGAAGGTAGGAGAGAAAGTACAAGCATCATTGCCTTATGCATAAGGCAATGATGCTTGTTGAGCACTTAATTATCACGAATGAATATTAAATACTCAAATAATAGAATGATTAAAAGAGAAAAAATGAACCCATTCAGTTCTCACTCAAGAGGCATACAAATTCCATGATAAGTATTTATTTCACTCTTGGCATAAAACTGATTTATGAGACTTTTCCACAATAGAAAGGCAAAGAAAACTATTCATTTTTTTAAAGAACTGTTTTCTAGTCTAGAAGAAGTACCTATTACATGGGAACACATCCAATGATTCTGCTATAAACATGTCAAATGTCTCAGATGGGAAAAATCCCAATTAAATCTTATAACTTCTTTCACTGTAGCTTTCTACCAAGTCTGTTACAAGTAGTAGTGAAACTGCTTGCTTAAAATATACCCTTTAATTGATTTAAATGATTTTGAGCAACTAATTCTACACATTATATGAGCTAATTACAGCTTTTCAATGTCAGTCAATTACCTCCTTCAAAGATAAAACCTCTGTTGTGTTCATAAGCTTACTATCACGGTATGCCCATTCAAATTTTATTTGAGATAGCAGAGAAAAAACATCCAAAAACCTAATCTTCTTAACTCTAACTAACTTACTTAATCCTATATTGATATGGTTAAATGATTTTGAGCATTTAGGAAATAATGTTATAAGCAGAGCTTAAGGAACTTTAGGTTAGCACATACCTTGTTATCAAAAGGAAATACACAGGTAGCATGCTCTGTTAGTTCTCTTGTTGCAAATAGGACATTATATGGTGATGTTATCACATCATCATTTTCCTCTGGATAAACACATCCAACAAATCTGTAAGGATTAGGATTATTTGTTTATTTTTATTTACTTATGATCCCTCACATACAGCAAAACGCCAATTTACAGTGAAGTAATAACAGTAACAATAGACAAACACATAACCATTCCCTAATCAGCCTGGATTCAAACCTGGGACCTTTGCGTCGGAGCATTATCATGTAGACGTGCTAACCACTTTGCCACCACAGCCATTGATTATAATTATTCTTACTCATTTTGAAAAGAATTATTGTTTCAATTCTCGAAAGTATCATGGGAGTAATGAAGAGTTGAACACATAACTACTAATAAAATAGGTGAAAGCAAAACTGCTATCAGCAGGGCACAACATAAGATAACCAGTGTGAATGGTATCCAAACCACTGCTCTAACTTCTCAGAAGTGCAACTATTTTTGCATAGTTTGTAGAGCCACAAAGGATTAAAATAGAACTACATTCAAGTTGTACAAAGATAAATATATTTCTTTCATAAGTAATTCTTGAAGAGTGGTAGAGTAGAAGTCCGTAATGACGAGAGCTAACAAAAATTGGAAAAGTACTCATAATAAAGTACACTCAATTTAGCCGATTTCTAATAATTAGGTCCATCCTTTTAAATCCAAGGGCAGCAAGTGCAGCAGAATGGAAATGTATGGTTTTTAATTCTTATGCAAATGCTTCAGATTGAGTAAAAAGTAAGTCTACATCAAAAATATTATTTTATCGATTCATAAACCATAACCAAAGTGCTGCAGAGAATCATGTCTCATCAATTAATGAAACAGCAATGTCCATTATGTGGAAAAGGTACCCCTAAACTATATCAAATTGCTTTCTTGAGATATTTTTCATTCACACTCTTCATAAGCAATGATTGTGTTGTGAGGGAAGGGGAGAGGTTACCCAGGGAATCCAAATCAGCACTGCTTTTATCTGCTATAATCCTACCCATCCTGGATCAGACAATTTGGTGCCAAGTTTCGCATGAAAACAAATGTCACAGGTGGATGCCAATATGATGGGAACTCAATTAAAAATCCTGTTGCTGACTAGATGGGTTGCCGCCAAAAAGAAACAAGAGACGAGGGGATAGGATGTACGGAGGGACAAAAGGAAGAGTGAATCTCATGAGAAGTCTCTTATCAAAGCTCCCTCAAGGCGGACAATCATTTTGATGTTGTTTTTTCTCAAAGTCTCATTTTCAGGAATTATATTATTGTATAACATTCTAGAGGTGAAATTTTCATCATTTGGAAATCTAAGCATGGACAACTCAAAATTGAGGACAGCAGTTGACACAGGAAAGTATTATAGAATTGTACTAAGGAATATTGTGCTTACTAGGATACGTTGTAAATTTGAGATTCTGAAAATATAAGTATAAAGAATGCAATTTAATGTGTTAGGACTAAGTGAAATGAAGTTGCCAGGTGAAGGAGATTTTTAGAGTGGTATTATAGTGTTATTCCAACAGGATCCATTAATAGAATCAGAAAAGTACAAATAATGATGCTGAAAAGAAGGACATTAAGAGTGAAGAATTTTTAGTGACATGATGGAAGGATAAGGAGCAAAATATACAAATAGGTCATAAAAACACTCAAGTATTAATTTTGTGTACACCATTGAAAGAATATTAGAATTATAGTAGTAGATCATCTAAATGGACAAATGCAGAACAACTTAAATATGATACAGCACTGGTCTGAGTTCAAGCACAAGAACAAAAATTTATTCTATTTAAGGAAAGGGTTAAAGGTACTTTGCACATAAGGGCATGCACCCAGGAAAAATCCCAAGAAAAAGCAGACTTTAAAAATGTCTGACGGCGCCTAGAATCGAACCTGGGATCTTCCTCTAACCGGGAGGCTGCCTAAACCATCTAGGCTACCCGGCCAGAACATTTTCACAAGCTGTTTTGGGAACTTTGTGTGCAAGGGTTAAGGCAGCCTCCCGGAAAGAAGAAGATCCCGGGTTTCAATTCCCGGCCCCATCAGACTTTTTTCAAGTCTGTTTTTCCTTGGGATTATTCTATTTAGTTTGAGGAAAGGTAGAATTGGACAATTTTAACTGTATTACAGATGTATGATTTTTGTTACAGAAAATGTTACTTCATGTCATTACTGCATTCTTATTTTATGGGTTAGAATTATAAAATATTTAGCGATTTTTATTTTAATGAGAACTTTGACACGCTGGGGACGCCTAGGTTTGAACTTGCCCGAAAAGCGCATCAGGGGAAAACCCTCAGTAACGGGACTTACTCCAGCGCCAGCCACGCCATCCCTGATTGGCCCGTAGCCCTGAGGGCCCACATATAAATAGGGGACCCTTAACTAGGGAAAATGAGTTCGGGGTAGGGGGGCGAACACGGCGATCGAGGGAAAACTCCCCGTGCCATCGCTGTCCCTGACAAACCCCCCGCCGTAGCGGTCTGTCGAGCGAGAGCTCCGCCGCGACGAGTCTGGTTGTTCGAGCGAGAGCTCTGCCGCGACTTGCCCAGTTGATCGAGCGAGAGCTCCTCCGGGATCCAGTTTGGGCAACATTGGTAGAAATAAAATAAATAAAAACCAATCTGAAGGTGAAGTTGTTCTTTGACAAGAGTCACCTTCTCCCGGATCACCCTTTGATGCCCACGCGAACGCGCAGCGCTGGGCCCATACCTCAAGAGGAGTCACCAGCAGAGAGGGAGCAGACGCGAAAGGTGACAAGTGGCGTCCAGGAACGTAGGGCTATGAGGAACTCAGAGGAGTACCGGGACTGCACGGACACAACCCCTGAGAGCATAGAGCAGCTACGGACAGCACACATGAAGTCCTCGCCGGCACAGCCTCCAACAGCAGGAAATAGAACAAACACGGCTCTTCCGAGAGAGCTTCACCAAAACTCAGTAGCGCCCAACTTCTACCAGAATGAAACCCATCCAGTCCCATCCGCGACCACTGCAACACGAAGGATTGCCCGGGGACAGGGGAACTTCTCATCTCATGCAAAAGCTGCCGCCAGTGGCACCATCATGCTTGCCAGGGATGGAGCGATACACCACACGACGTCACGCGACTGACTTTTGTCTTTCCACCGTACCAACAAAGTCCGACGATACTTCAGGAGTACCCCCGAAGACCGGACATGGCGTATCCCCTACTGGAGTTCCGCGGTCGTGACGGAGAGGACCCCGACAGTTTCCTGTGGGACCTGGCAGAGGCTTTCAGAGAGCAGAGGCAGAGAGGATCCCTTGCACGTGGTGGGTACGGAAGGTAGAGCTTCAGGAAGGAGCGCAACAGTGGTGGAATCCCTACCGAGAATTTTCCCTTAATTGGGAGGAGTTCTCCCTACGGTTCCAGGCCCGCTACGATAACCCCACTCTGCGTGCCAAGCTACAAGCAAACCTTTTCGGGTGCCCGCAAGCGGAGAGGGAGCCCACAGAAATCTTCATTCTCTGGAAGGTATACCTATACCGGCGTTTGTACCCCAATAGGAAGGAGGAACAGCTAGTTCCTAAACTCATCGAGCAGCTGAATCCGAGGGTGAGACCTTTCCTCCGCGCGCCTCACCCCATTTCCATTGAAGATCCCGTCCAACGAGCCAATGCAGTGGAGCAAGACCAAGCGGACGTAATTCCTAGCACGTGCGGACCTCCACCTCCACCAAAGTGTCGTCTCTGCCCAGGATACCACTTCCATCGGGAATGTCCGGAGAACCGACTGGGAAACTATCGGGCAGGGAAACGCCAGGACCTCACAGTTCCCGCCCCAACGAACTCCGAGGTCGTAAGCACCACCAGCCACCAACCTTCGGGGATACTCCTGTGGATTCAGGTGGAGGCTTTTGGAGAGGAATGCTCCGCGCTCTTGGACACCGTGAATCTGATCGCGGCTCGATCGGTGCCTCGATATGCCGGCCACTTTTGGGGTTACCGAGGAGATGCAGGAAGACCTCATACTGGGGCACCCCTGGCTGGAGGAGGTGAGCACCATAATCGACTTCCAACAGCATACCCTCTCACTAGGGAAACGGGAGCGCATTACGCTAGCGTTGTCTCGAAGCATCGTCTCTCAAGCTACACTGCCGAACCTCCCACATGGGTTCCCATTAGGATACGAAGAGAAGTCTCAGACCCTTCTTCGGGAAAACCAGGAGGTTTTCCAACATAATACGGCGTCCAGTAGAATCAGTCGGTGAACCACGACATACTTTTGGATGCTGAGCTTCCTCCAAAGCCGACGATCAATCGGTCCTCGGAGAACAACCAACGTAGTATTCAGGAGCAGGTAAAAGAGGTGCTTCAGAACTCGATCATCGAGCCGAGCATCTCACCAGACGCCTCGACCTTGGAATACTGCCTCGAGGAAGGACCAATGAACTCCCTGACGTGCTCTCTTGCGCACCCCTTGACATGTGGGAATGTCGGCAGCCATATATTGATAGGCTGGTTCCCCTGCAGATTACGCAAGTCACGGACTCACTAAGTCTGTGTGACCGCATTAGGGAAGCACAAGTGAATGACCAAAGCAGGGCAGATGTCCGAGGGAAACTGGACAAATCAAGTGGGCAAGAACCAGCCCCAAAACGACTCCAAGAACGATATAAGGTAGAGTCTGAAACAACATATTACCAGAGGACCAAGAAGAGACCCTGGAGGTTGTTTGTTCCTCCATCCTATGGTCAGGAGGTTATCCGCCGTTATCCCAATGATCCCAGGGAAGTCCATCTTGCCGCGGAGGCTACGCTCAAGGCAGTAAACCAGGAATATGATTGGGGAACAGCGGTCAAGGACGTGAGGCACTACGTCGGAACCTGCGGCTGCTGTAACTGTCGGAAGATGGAAGCTCCTCAGAAGAAGGGGCCTCTTCGACCTCACAGGACCAATCAACACTGGGAAACAGCTGACATTGACCGAGAATTGGTACGGGACAACCAGGAGAGATATCACCGGCGATACCATGGAGACGAAGTGACAACGGGGAAGTGGATCGGACATGGCACCATCGCTGAAGGGGCAGGGACCACGAGGACGGCGCCAGGCAGATCTTCCAACATCGCCGATTTCCGGCGGGCGCCCCACTACATGGACCCTCGGCAAACGGAGGAACCCAGAGAGGAATGGACCGGGAGGGATACTATATTTTTACCATGTTGCCTTTTTTGTGTGTAAATGACCCTGGGGTCTTATATCGGCGCGACTTTTCAGTCATCGACGGGGGGATGGATTGACACGCCGGGGGCGCCTAGGTTTGAACTTGCCCGAAAAGCGTGCCAGGGGAAAACCCTCAGTAGCGGGACTTTCTCCTGCCCCCGCCACAGGGACACCATCCCTGATTGGCCTGTAGCCCTGAGGGCCCACATATAAATAGGGGACCCTTAACTAGGGAAAATGACCTGCCTTCATCCAGCTATGGGGGCAAAATATTCCACTCAGCAAGGAATGTGTAAACCTGGGGATCACGCTGGACAAACACCTGACCATCACCCCACACCTCAAGAAGGTCCGAGACAGGATGTCCAGACGAGCAAACCTGATCAGAGCAGTGAGACCCAGGGGCAGCGGCCTTAGCATCCGAGGAGCCACTACAATCTACATGGCATTTGTAAGACCCATCGCGGAGTATGCCTGCGCCGCCATCACACCCCTTGCTGAAGGCCCCCTACAAGACATAGCCAAGCTGGAGAGAAGGATACTACGGCACATCTCGGACGTCGCGCCAGTATTCCCTAGCAGCGAAATCCACGACCTCTCCGGTGTAGAGCCGATCCTCCACAGGATGACCCGACTACGTGCCACAACCTTCAACAGACTCAGTATCAACCTACCAGACACCCTCACCCCCATCCTGCAACCCCTCTCCTGCCCACTACCCAGGCGACCCCTAATCAAACACCCAACCCCAGCCAGGGTAGCAATAACCACTTTACCCTCCTTCTTCCCACAGGTCTTCCCCCACCCTCCCGTAAGCCACGCAGTCCCTATCCCCTCCTCTCTCCTACCAATACCAGGCCTAACCCCCTGGCCCCGGAGGAGAAGGAGGCAATACCAGCATCACTAATTCCATTTTCTTTTTTCCCCATTTTAGATAAAATATCCAGAATCTCCATAAGGACCATACCATAACGACGGACTCCACCAGCAGAGGAAACAAGGAACACAAAGGAACAGCCACCACCTCCAGAAGAAAACAGAAGAACATCAAAGAAGAAAAGAAGAAAAGAAGAATAACAATGAATTAAGAAAAATAGTTTTTGCTAGGGGTCTACAAACCAACCTTGAAAAATGTATAAATATCAAACCAAACTGTAAAGGCCACCTATTTTATATCCATTTCATTTAAAAACCTACGTGCTCACAGCAGGTTTTGGTTGGGTTTCCCTGCTGCCCTGGACTAATGTCGGGCACTCCCTCCCAACGCCTCCATTCCCCCTGACAAAGCCCTGAGAAAGGCACTGCCTCAAAGGGTTAAAATAATATCAAAAATGTAACTATGTCCAAAGAGAAATAAAAAACTTTTGAAAACTAGGGAAAATGAGTTCGGGGTAGGGAGGCGAACACGGCGATCGAGTGAAAACTCCCCGTGCCCTCGCTGTCCCTGACAAACCCCCCGCCGCACACAGTGTGAAATTTTCTTAATCTAGAGGGACAAAAGTAAATTTTCTTACTTGTCTACTCGGATCAAGCACAGTTGGAAAAATATATTAATTTCTCTAGTGTTTCTTGAGTTATTAACTGGAATTGAGTCTTGGAATGCGAGAGAAGTGTTTACATGAAGCATAAACACAACCACACGCAAAGATACGCAGGCCTAAAGAGATAATATTTATCTACGACAGTATTTTCGAACTCTAAATTCTATCTGAGCTTGGAATATAAGTGATTAATTTATATCATATTATCTTTTACGTCACAAACATTATGAATGATGTTTTTCGGGACATTTTCGATGAAAAACGATGAAATTGTCCTTTCGCCCCAGCGCCCAGAGGGACCACAAAGTACATAATCAGCAACTTCCGGTTCATCAGTATTTCATGAATAACTCCTAAAAAATCAGTTATAAAAAATATGTTTCATACAAAAGTTATAGTAAATTACATTTTCTAAAACTTTTATAAGGAATACAATATACCTAAATATCATATTAATGGAGATATCGTGAAAACCGGAAATGAGCTTCGAAAAGTAAAGCTCAACTTCCGGTAAACCGATTTACTCCAAAAACTAATCAACTCTAACGACACCAACCAAAGTACTATATAAGAAATTTGGTGTTGATACTACCAATAGTTTTCATGTTAAAGCGCCCTTAAAGTACATAATCAGCTACTTCCGGTTTATCAGTATTTCACGAATAACTCCTAAACAACCAGTGTTAAAAAATATGTTTAATACAAAAGTTATAGTGAATTACATTTTCAAAAACTTTTATAAAGAATACAATATACCTAAATATCATATTTATGGAGATATCTTGAAAACCGGAAATGAGCTTTGAAGAATGAAGCTCGACTTCCGGTTAACCAATTTACTCAAAAAACTAATCAACTCTGACAGCACCCACCACAGTGCTATATATAAAGTTTGGTATTGATTGATAAGACATAGTTTTTACGTTAGAGCGCCCACAAGCACACACACACATACACCATTCCAAAAATGGTCAAAACATGTTCTAGGGACCCCAAAACATGTATTTCTGTTGGAATCTCGAAGCCGATTTTTTTCATGAAAACATTACTTTCTCTATACTATGTATATGGAGAAAGTAAAAACACATTAATAAATTACGTTCTGAGGCAATCTCTTCAGCTAAAAAACTCAAATTAAGGTTCATTACGCTCTGATAAATTTGAGATTGGAATTGTTTGTTGAGGGGAGCATTCGTAACCAATATAAAGCCATTATTAGTCGTTCAGAAAAAATTTAAGAGCTACGTCAAGAATGCACAGTAATGCACATAATTTTCTTCTATTTTATATGTCAAAATTTTGCTACTGAGGCACTTTTGTTACAGTGTCTCAAGGATGAAATATTATAATTTTGGAAGTGATAAGAAAATACCATCGACAATGAATAGATTGTTTAGTAAACTGAATGAATGATTTTTTTTATCAAACTTGGTGAAACAGGAAAAAAGTATATTTTTATCAAATATTTTCACCCAAAAATAAGAATATTACTATAAGGATGCTATTTAAAAAATATAATTGGGAAAAGGGACATAAATAAAGACAGCTTAGGAGGCCTCCATGTAATTTTCTTGGTCTCCCCTGAATGCATCTGCCTGTACTGAATTCCCATGAATTACAAGGCGATAAATCTTTAATCTTGGAGCTATTTAGTTTGAGTATCTAGATTTCTGATTTACATTGCCTCTTCTTCTTGATAATATGATGACATATGATATGACACGTTGATTTCGATTAAATAAATAGCTGGCCAGTAAGACTAAAAATTGACTGTGGAAGTTATAATGAAAATTGATAGGTAGGATTGTCCAGAAAGAAACGCATGTTGGTTATTTGAGAGGTGAGGGGAAGCAAAGTAAAATAGGAAATTTAAGATGATTTTTTTGCAGATGTAAGAGAAAATGGGAAGAATCGATACAGGGTGATAATTAGATATATCTGATTTAGGAGCTGATTTGTGTATGGGAATAATGTTGGCCACCTTCCAATGTGTAGGGAAGGTACCTGTGGAGAAGCAACCGTTAATCAACCATAATGGGATGGAGAGAGAGGAGGTGCAATTTCTGATTAAAATGGAAGAAAAGCCATCAGTACCAGGATAGCGGTGGTGAGAGATCTTAGAGAAGCATTGGAATATCTCACAAGGAGTGGTTTGGAGATGAGATAGCAAATGGGCTTTAATAGGGTGAATCTGATTTTGGGAATTGATATTTGGAATAGAATTGAGGGATTTGTTAGGCAGTCAGAGAATAAATTTAGGAATAACTCTGATTTCGGTAGGCCAGATGCCGAGGAGTTTCCATAATTTACTTCTATTCCATAAGTATTTCTCCATAGCTTTGCAAGGAGTTGTTGACGCCGACAAAAGTTCATTGCAATGAAAGTTGGATAACGAGGGCAGCAGAGTGATGAAGGGATTTTCAATTCTTCAAAATCATTTCAGCTGCAGGAATAAAATATGTTTGGAGTCCCTGAAGAACAAACTTTGCCGGGTACAAATATATAGGCACCAAATGTTTTGATTGAGGATGAGGCTTATCCACTCAAGCCATACTTGATGAGACCATACCCTGGGAGAGAACTTAATCAAAGGAGATAAGCTTTTAATAAACATTTATCAAGGGCAAGAAAATGCGTTGAATGTGCCTTCGGCATGTTAAATGCAAAGAGACGTTTTCTGTCTATAGATATAGAGAGGCATCAAGTAAAAGCTTGTCTGCTTATTAAATGCACGTATATGCTTCATAATTTAGTTTGAGAGAAAGATGGCAAGAGTGACAATGATTATTTTGAGATAGCAAGGAATATGAACCACACTACAGAGCAAGACATTCCTCTGACTGAATCAGCAGCGATTTAGTGAAGGATGTAAAGCAAATATTTACAGAATTTTTCTCAGTCAAGCATTATTAATGATTTTGCTATTACTTCCTTTTAAAAAATTAATAAAATACATCCTACAGAAACAAAAGCATATAAGTTTGACCAGAGGTTACCTTAGCATAAAATAATAAAAGAATTATATAAAAGTAATGGAACAGAGTACCTAATAAATAAGTAGCAGGTTCCCAGAAAGTCATATGGACAGAGTGTTCATCTTTGGCAGAAGTGGTTGAAATGAGCTACTCATTACCATAATGGCGCTAGCTGTCGAAGCACTTATAACAGAACTACTGCTACTATAAATAAGTATATTAGAAAAGGATAAAGTATAATGACATTAACATTATTGAAGTCTTTATGTCTATCATTCCACAATTCAGCATGAACCTGCACTAAAATAATGAGAGATTCCTTCTGTCCTCTTCCATTTGTGCCTCTATAAATGAAACGGAATCAGGCATAACTTTGTGGTAGTTATTAATAATATCAAAATCCATATTGAGAAAACTTTTACAAGACCACAGAGAAGGTACACAAGTGACCATGGTTTCGCAGCATGGCTGCATCATCAGGCAAAAGGATAGGAAACAACACAGAATATATACAAAAAGGGACAAACCAGTTGGCGAATCAGAAAACAGTAAAGGTGGGAAGGGAGGGGGGGAGGAAGAAGGAGTAAGATGAGGTGGGGGGGAAGGAGACAAAGGAAAGAATTCAAGTCCAAGTATACAAAAACAGGGGAACAGCATAGATACAAAGCAACACATTAAGTGAAAAGGGTAGGGGTTGAAGAAAATTGGGTTGGACTGGAAAGATAGGAGATTATTGTAAAATTTTTATCTGAATCAAACAGTCTGCATAAGTATAGCTGATGGAGAATTGGATTGGGCTGTGTTGGGAAGGTGGTAAGACAAGGGTTTATACATAACCAACACTTTTTAATATTTATTATATATAAACGTTTCACCGAATATACCTATATATAGGGGATCAAAATTCTAACCATATTCCATAAGAGTCACTGACTTGACATTTTTACGACGTATTGGCCATAACATGTAACCTCCAGAAAAAGCCGACTTTGAACCTCAGTTTCATGGGTTCGATTCCAGAAGGCCCCAAAGTCACAATTTTCTCCATAAAGATACATGGTGGGAATTTTTGAAAAATGTTTTGAGGCACTTCCCGGCAAAGTAAAGAGTTGAAATTCGAGATATCGCTGGAGACCGTGCGTATCCGACGAAAACCATTAAGACATCATCGAAGATTATCCTTAGTTTGACGCTAGGTCAGGGCAAATATTCTTCTATTTAATTTACATTGTGATTTTTAAGATTTTTTAAAAATCACTTCCCGATAAGATGGAAACGTGAAACTCGGCATGTGAATCAAGATCATAGATAAATTTCAAATACGCATTTTAGGTTTCTTTGATCGTCCTAGGTTTGATCCCAGAGAGCCATTTTCATTACCCAATGCATTTCAGATGGGGATAATGGAGACTTATTTCAGGACCTTCCCGGTATGAGATGGACTTCAAACTTTGCATTAACTAAGATCAGGTCCGAACAAGTTATTATGTCTATTCGCATTTGCCGATAGGTCCTGAGTTTGACACCAGGCGTCTCAAAATTATAAATTGCAATTTTTTTAGATTTTTTTTTAAACTCCTTCTTGATAACTTTGAAGCTTAAAACTTGGTACGTGAATAAAAATTATTAACACATTTCATATGCTTGCAGTATGCAAGCAACATTTTACTCGTATATGTATACACATTCATTCCTTCATAGGGGATCAAAATTCTAACCAAGTTCCACAAGTGCCACTGACTTTAAATTTTTACGACGTAGTGGCCATAACGTGTAACCACCAGAAAAATTGCGATTTTGAACCTCAGTGTCATGGGTTCAATTCCTGAGGGCCCCAAAATCCCCATTTTTCCCGTTTGAAAGCATTGCTTTGATTTTCGGGAATTAAAAAAAAAACCATCCCGGAGAGGTAGAGAATCAAAACTCAAGGAGCCCATAGATATGATCATGATCTATTGAAAACATTAATGATCTTTACAGAAATTATCCTGGGTTCAATGCTAGGACGATGCAAAAATCTGTCATTCAAAATACAATGAGGTAGTTTTTCATTATTTTTTTTGATGCACTTATCTAAATTATAGGAAGTTCTTGCTTTGCTAGAAGATGTATATTAAGAAAAATTTCAGAAAATAGATATTTCAGAAAAAAATTTGACAAGACCATGCTGTTCCTGGGTTCGATGCCAGAGCATATTAAAATTTCTCACATAAGGAATATAAAGGAAAAGTAGGACGTCGTTTGAGGAAGTTGCTACCAATATTTCTGCTTGAATTTTCACGCATATTTAGAGATGGTGATCTTCTGTTGTGATGCATAGTAAGTATCACCAGGAAGACCCGGGTTCGATGCTGGGCGGCAAATATATCTGCCATATAAAACTCATTGGATTAGTTTCTCATTATTTTTTTTGATGCACTCATCAAAATAATAGGAAGTTTTTGCTTTGCTAGAAGATGTATATTAAGACTCGGCTTAGTAAAAAAATTTAGAGAAGACCATGCTGTTCCTGGATTCGATGTAAGAACACATTAAAATTTCTCACATAAGGAATATGAGGAAAAGGTAGGACGTCGTTTGAGGAAGTTGCAACCAATATTTCTGCTTGAATTTGTATACATAGCTAGAGATAGTGATCTTCTTTTGTGCTTGATAGAAAGTTTTGCCAGGAAGACCTGGGTTGGAAGCCCGGTGGTAAATATAACTCCCATTTAAAACACATTTAGGTAGTTTTCATTATTTTTTTATGCACTCATCGAAATAATAGGAAGTTCTTGCTTTACTAGAAGATCTATATTAAGATCCGGTTTAAGAAAAAAATTTAGATATGACCATGCTTTTCCTGGGTTCGATGCCAGAGCACATTAAAATTTCTCAGGAAGGAACATATGTGAAAAGTAGGACGTCGTTTGAGGCAGTTGCAGCCAATATTTCTGGTTGAATTTTCACACATAGTTAGAGCTGTTGATCTTCTGTTGTGATACATAGAAAGTATTGCCAGGAAGCCTTGGGTTTGATGCCGGGTGGTAAATATATCTCCCTTTTAAAATACATTGAGGTAGTTTTCATTATTTTTTTTTTTGATGCACTCATCGAAATGATAGGAAGTTCTTGCTTTGCTAGAAGATGTATATTAAGACTTGGCTTAAGAAAAAAAAATTAAATATGACCATGCTGTTCCTGGGTTCGATGCCAGAGCACATTAAAATTTCTCACATAAGGAATATAAAGGAAAAGTAAGATGTCGTTTGAGGAAGTTGCAACCAATATTTCTGCTTGAATTCTCACACACAGTTAGAGATGGTGATCTTCTGTTGTGATGCATAGTAAGTATCACCAGGAAGACCCGGGTTCGATGCCGGACGGATAAATTGCAGCGAATTTTAAGAATATTTTCAATACTTTTATATATATATACTTATAATAATATTAACTATATTTGAGGACCCTCTCGATATTATGTCAACTTGAAATTTGTGTTATCAACATGCTTGCAGTCTGCAAGCAACATTTTACTTGTATATGTATATATATACAGAGGAAATGGTGTAAGAAGCCTGGGGAGAAATAGATAAGGGAGTAAAGGTAGGTGGGGAAGTAATGAAGTCTGTAAGATATGCAGACGATAAAGCTAATGTGTGTGATTCCGTAACCTGTTTGAAAATTGTAATAAAAAACACTTAATGATAAAGCAAAAGAGGAAAAGAGGGTAAAACTAGAGCAGGTGGATAAATTTTCTTACCTGGGAAGTACTCTTTTGTGGAATGGAAGATGCAAATACAAGGCTTGTAAAAGAATAGCCCTGGGAAAGGAAGCCTTTATGAAGCTAAGGGAATTGATGACCAAAGGTCTTCATAAAGGAATCAGAAAAATCCTTGGTTTGCAGTGTCTTGCTTTACGGGTGCGAGACGTGGACATAAATAAAGGAGGAAGTAAAATGTTACGAGGCTTTTGAGATGTGGGTTAGGTGTAGAATTGAAAAAATAAGTTGAGTGGGTAGGAAAAAAAAACTGGTGCTGGAGATGGAGATGGTTGGGGAAGATAGGGCTTTCATTGAAGTGGTTAAGCATTGACAGAGGAAATTGGTGGGTTAAATATTGAGAGGAGAGAGGCTGCTGAAGGGTTAGCTACAAGGAAGTGAAGGAGATGGTGCTGAATAGGGATTTTTTAATACACAAGAACCTATCAAAAGGTAGGACACTCATGTATGTATATCCATATTCCTTTTTGCATCTCTTTCTTACTTATCTCTATATAACACTTACCTTTCAACATTTCCGAAATCTTCTTCCAGAATTTTAAGTATGTAAGAACCAAGGCCAGAGCCAGTACCTCCACCAAGTGAGCAAAGAAGAATAAATCCTTGTAAATGATCACACTTTTCCACTGCTCGACTAATAATGCATGACAAGGTATCATGAAAGTGCTTCCCATGCATTTTGTGTCCAACAGCCCTAAAAGAGAAATGGACTGCCAACAAAACTAATGATCTGCAATGTCAGTAATACAAATTACAAACACTAACATCGCCACAAGAATGCTTAACAGAGCACACCCTAAAATTTACTTATAACCAGATTTTGCCAAGCTCACATTATCATCAGTCTCCTTGCACATATTAAATCAGCTGTTATAATAGCTGTGTTAACATGCTATGGTAAATATCTTTTACTCATGCTACTTTACAAGATGTTATATTTGCAAACCAACCCCATTTTATTTTGAGTGCCTTTCCATATACTGTTCTAGAGGAGTATTTTATACAATTATCCCTTATGAATACGCTCCTCACTCTGTTCAAAAAAGTTACAAACATAGCCTAAAATATATATTAAGAAGACAACTTAGCTTTAAGTTAATACATACATATCCATATTAACATTATTCCCAGTAGACAAAATATATAGCTCTTAAAAATAAATGGTGAAGTGGTGAATTCAAATATATCAGTTATCAATTAGCTTATACTATTCTCTCTGAAACTTATTTTCGATGCAAAATAATTTAAGAAAAATTTAGCTTACCAGTTATTTCCTGAGCCTGGAAAATACGTTAATTTCAGTTCTTTGTCGAATAAATGTCCATATTTACTGTTTAGAAGTTGAGAGACGACACCATCCTCCATATCCACCAATACCGCCTACAGATATGAATATGAATAAATCATAGGATTCACAACACAAGTTTAAAAATTAATACTCACTTTAGCTTTCATTTTCTTTTCTGTTTTCTCTGCTTGAAAGCTAGACGGCACCAATTCCGATAATCCATGATTCCAGAAAAAACTGTCATGATAAATACCACCTTTAAAATCCTTTCTATGCACTCTTGATGGTCTTTCCGAGAAGGAACTCGAAGTGTCGCAACTTTGGAATACTCCATACTCCTGCAGAGCCAAATTCCAAAACTGTCCACCTATCTGATTGCCGCACTGGCCAGCTACAACGTTTCAACGGCATTAACAACAATCATTATAACGTATAAATCGATACAAGAGAATATAGTATATTTTTTGGCTTACCTTGAATAATGATGAACTCGCTCATTTTCCCACATTGTTTGGAGAAATACGAATCTTCTATAGGTTCAAGATTAATTTAACTACTTGTGGAAATTATTAGAAACCTCCAGCCATTTGAATTTGCTATTTCTTGAAAGCCAAAATATAACAAAAGAAATAAGATATTCGGTTCACCGGGTGAAAAGGCCATGGCACAACTTTCAACTGATTTCAGTTCATTTTCAGATGTTTAATACTCATTTTAGTCAGTGATTTATTTTTCTGTACCAATATGTAACTTTCTATACTTATTTCATAGTGACAATATCGGTTTATAACGTACGTAGGTTCATTAATTTGAAACGTCTCGCAACTCGTTTCTCGCATGTGGTTGAGGGGGGCAGTTTGGAATGTTTATACATCAAGAATGGCTTGTGCCGCTAAGATAAGCTGCTTCTATATAATATTTAACTTTCTCGTGTGGCTAACCACAGCATACTCTACAGGTATTAGAAACTGAAATTTGTTTATTTTAGAAGTAATTCTGTGCAGCTCAAAAACTGCACACTGATGTTTCCAACTGCTTAAGAAACTTAACTTTGCCCGTATTTTTCTTTCTAGAACATGAACTTAGGATTGGCGAAAAAATTTCTACACTAAGAAGGATAGAAAAATCTTTAGAGATCTATTGTTATCCTCCGCAACCGAAACAAATCATTCACTTGTGGAGAACAGTTTCGGTAAGTTTCTTTATATTTGTTAGAGATGATCACTCAGATGTTTGACTCGCATTACCTTTGTAAAAAATGATTGTTCATTTCAGGTCTCTGTCAGCATACCCTCGGATAAGTATGAGTCGTATGTCGGTTCCACTGTCGCTAATGTACAGGAGCAGTATGAGTCTGATCAGTCATATTTTAAGTTCAACATATTTTCCTCCAAAAATCAAAAGATAATGCTTCACCCTTTTAACGGTTCATGCCTGGGAATTTTTACCGATGCGGCCTATAGTGTACAATTGAATGTCATATGTAAGTAAGAAGAACAGGTATAGTATTCTCTTAAGTTTAAGTTTAGCTATTAACATTAAGTTTTGTGTCATTCGATAAAGTTCCGTGATATCTATCAACTTTAAATATATATTGCTTTCTGTGGAATTTAACTAAAGCTACGGTCAATGAACTATTTATACTGTTATATTTTACTATTGCAGGGGTTGATTTCTGGAAAGTCTTGATGCTGGCTGGAGGTATCACCTTATTCGGGTTGGCTCCTAAATTGAGTCATAATGTATTCTTTTATTACTTATGTGGAATGACAGTTGGAGTATTTGCATCAGTTCTTCTAATTTTATTTATGTTCAGCAAATTATTACCAAGGGTACGTTTGTGTGTTTTACTCATTATTCTTCCATTTTGTGTCAATTTTGTCTCCTTAGTTTCATGAAAGTAAATATTCATTTTCATTTTATATTTTACTGTGAAATTCTCTGATTTTGAAGTATGGTGATAACTTTTAATTGCTATCTTTATTATCATTTTTTACTTTTTATTTGTGATAGATCTCAGTTGATCGGTCATAAAAGCATGTAATGCCCATGTTGTATGGTACAACTTATGTTGATCTAATTGAGATAATAGTCATTTTATTCAAGTTTTGAGAGTTAAAAAACATTTTTGGAGATTAATTATAACACAACTTTTTTCCTTTCAATTATTGCCATTGAGGTGTCAACAGACGCACATAATTTTCATTTAAAGCTTTAGATTCTTTTAAAGAAAACTGTTTGGTTGTCCTTGTTCTTGATGTTGCTACAGTAACCTTGCAATTGAACTTAATATTTTTACAAACTTGAAGAGCCCATTTAGCAGGGGTTGACAATCTGCATACCGAAATCTTTGCCTCAAAACGTTTGATATCTTGAGATTTAAATTGTGGTTGTGAAAATCATGCAAACTAACTGAATAAAAATAAATTATGACAAGTTTTTTTAAATATAACAAAGATATCCCTTAAAAATTGAAAATAAATTTTACAAGGACTTGTTTTGCTTGCCAGAAACAAGTTGTATGAGTGCCAGGTTTAGGAGGCATGCCATGTGTGTTCCGCCCATTCCCTAGAAGGTCATTGATTCCATATAAATTTAAACTTTCATATCTCTTTTAAAATATTTATAAAATTAAACTATCCAAGTTTATTTTCTTATTGATTGACATCTTGCTTGCTAAGAATTGAAAGATATATTTCTCAATTCTTGACTCAGAAGTCAGTTTTATTTATATTTAGTTAGTCCTGATTAATTTATTCTGGGAATTAGAAATATCTTTCATCTTACCAGTCAAATTAGCTATCATTGAAATGTAAAAAAAAATTCAGCTGCTTTTATAGCCACTTAGAATAGATATATCCTTGTTCATACTTTCCAAATTTTTTCTGAACAGCTTTCCTTATTTTCTTAATATTATATTTTATTCCTTTGCAGAAGCCAGCTATGTTTATGTTTTTGGTGGGTGGATGGACAGTCAGTGTTTACCTGCTTCAATTACTATGGAGTAATCTCAATTTCATACTCTCGGAATATCCTTCAATTGTGATTGGCTACACATCCTTGGCAGCATTTATTAGTTTTATCATATGCTACCGATTCGGCCCTGTCACAGATCCACGCAGCAAAAATCTTATTAAATGGACACTGCAGGTATGTTAAATTTTGGAATGAAATGATATAATTACCTCATTGCTTGAAGATTGAAATCATGGAGTTTTATACTATTGTTTAATGCAAAGCATGATTAATTATCACTTTTAATTATGCCTTCTTACTATTTTAATTCAAAGTTCAAAGAGCAATCAAAATTTTCTCCTCATTTTAAGCAAGTCTGAGGTGTTACTTGCACTAGGCAGTTGTAAATTTTATTATCAATTGATTGTACGATAGTTTCCCCTTCCAGCTTTATATATTGATTGAAAGAGATCAAAAACAATATTTAAGATTATCTATAGTCAGAAGTTTGCATTGTCTATGTTTTGATTTTTGGAAAAGTACTAATACTTTAGTGATCAATTTTAGCTTTCAATCCATTCATTAGTAAACATCTCTCAAATGTGTAGTAAATAATTTCAGACTTTACTGACTTGTTTAGAAAAGTCATTTGAGAAAATTACATTATCTTTTACTTCAACTTTTCAGTTGTAGTATAGAAAAAGCTTTGTCTCGAGTCACAAGTTTAATTTGATCATTTTGGCCAGCACTGTTCTAACACATTTTAGTTTAACTAATGACTCCAAAAAGCTTAAAATAAAATTTATAGTGAAAACTTTAATAGGGTTTCAAAGTATTTGATGATTTTTCTTGAATTAAAATTATATATTTTTCAGGTTGTTTCACTTGGACTTATTTTCTTCAGTAGTGAGTTTCAAGATGCCACATTAGCTATTATGATAATTGTATCTGTTTCCTACAACATCCCCATATCATGGACATATGCAGTGAAAGCTTTCTGGTGAGATTGATTTTCATGAGTGTGGACATTCGTTTCTTATAACATACTGATTTTCTTGTTAGCACATTCGTTTCCTTTGCAAGTATTTAATTAAATTTTCACTCTCTAATTCTGTAATTTAGTCTATTTGTAGAGGGTACTTTTCTCTTGTGATTTATGGTAGAATTCTGCTTTACTATCTTGAAAAATAAAGAAAACAAATTCTCTTTTGTTTATCAATTTTCATTTATTAACTCTTTGGTATGAACAATTTTTCATTATTAGACAAAACTGGGAGTAGAGAAGGAAACAATATGTACATATTTTGAGTAATGAAGAAAGAAGCCATTATTAAGAAATATAGCTTTTAGTGGATACAAAAAGTGAAGGAGGGTACATGTTTAACGCTTAATGGAAAGGTGAGAGATTCAGGGAAATGAAAATTAATGTATTAGAATAGTAGTTAGAGAAAGATGGTTGCTGGGTAAGGCTACACTAATGTATTAAAAGTCTAGGTATGGTTAATGATAAACAGTACTGGGTCAATGAGGGAGGAAGGCAATTAGGTATAGAAAAAAGTATCATTAAGAGAGGTGACGGATCATACAAATAGGGAATTTGGTTTGCCAGTGTAACTGAATTGGATTTACCGTGTTTGGTGGATTCATTTCCCTAGAAGATACAAATCTTATCAGTGTTAAATGAAAGAAGAGGGATAGAAGATTAGTTACTGATTTTTGTAGAAATTTCCATTAAAATGGAAAATTCCTTCCTTGGAAAAAGAATTCTCATCCTTGTTCCTCCATTTCATGGAACCAGGTTAACGCTTGGGCTGTTATCTTTAATTGCAGTTTTGTAAGTATATGTCTGATCACCTTTTTTATGCATCAATGCAATTTTTGGGCTGTGATTAATCTAGAAGTTTGAATGTTGAGAAATCTGTGATGTTTTTATGAATACTTAATTGTTACAATAATCAGGATTTAAAACTGATTGAGGTTGAATTAAGATCTTAACATTGTAGATCATTATTACGTGTTCTGAAATCTGCTACCCTGTACTGATGATGCATTAAATTATTGGAATCAAATCAGATTTTTTTAACAAATTTTTTTTTTTCCTTTTAAACAATTTGATTTCCATATCTGGTGTACAATAACTTCGTGGATTCTTACAACTATCTCTTATCTATCCTCAAATCTCTAATTGATTCTGAGGAAAGTATCTATCGCTTACTTTTTCTAACTGTGTATAATTACACTCTAATTGATTATCCCCAACTAATTAACCTACTTGTCATCTCCATAGATATTCAATCAAGCAATTTAACTCTAAATATTACTTATATATTAATATTGGGAATGTGAGGCACTTCTGTCCTTTGTTATTCTCCCATAGCCTAGTCTCAAATTCTTTCCTTGCTTCCATTTACTTATTCATATGTTTGGAAGTTAGCATTCATTTAGCATCCTGTACTGATGATGCTTATATAGCTGAAACCCATCTTTATCCCTTTAATTTAAACCAAATTTTCAAATCTGGTTTATTTTGACTTTTTTAACATTGTGAGACTGATAAGTGTCTTGTGAGAATATTTATTTTGGATAATTCTAGCAGGTATTTGTTTAGAAATTCAAGAGATTTTTTTAATTCTGTATATAATTACTATATATATATATATTACACGTTAATAATCGTCGAAGAACTAATAACATCCCATCATCAATGTCCTATAATAGCATTAAGTGTGATAATCCTAAAGATATCGCTAATCTATTTGCAAAATATTTTTCTGGAGTCTTCTCATATGAGGATAATTATTCTGTTCCAAATTTTAATTTTAGTCATAGTATTAATATCTCAACAGTGAATGTTACCGTTGATGAAATTTTAAAAATTCTGAGGAAACTGGATGTATCAAAAAGCCCTGGCCCTGACAACTTGCCTCCGTTACTTATCAAAAACTGCTGCGAAGCTTTGGTCTTTCCCCTTTATATTATTTTTAATAAATCCTTAGACTACGGTATTTTTCCGGATTTCTTGAAAACTTCTTATGTAATTCCAGTGCATAAGAGTGGTAACAAAAATGATGTGAACAACTACAGACCCATTGTTATCCAATCTGTTTTAGCAAAGGTACTCGAAAGTTTAGTGACAAATAGACTTACCCCACTTATTGAGAATGTTTTAGATGATGAACAACATGGGTTTAGGAGTGGCAGGTCTACTGTCACTAACCTATTATCTTTTCAGCACTTTGTCACCACCGCAGTACATGATCATCATCAAGTAGACACTATTTACTGTGATTTTACCAAAGCATTTGACAAGGTATGCCATTCCATGCTTCTAGCAAAGCTTAGAGCTTATGGTATTAGTGGGAATTTATTATCTTGGTTCTGCAGTTATTTATCTAATAGAAAACTAAAGGTGAAAATCAAAGGTATTACTTCTTTTCCCTTTGAAGGCGTATCTGGAGTCCCTCAGGGATCCCATCTGGGACCTATTTTATTCTTGATTTTCATTAATGATATTGGAACCATAATTAAACCAATTAATTATCTTATGTATGCTGACGACATTAAAATATTTCATACTATTGATTCGAATACAGATGCTTCTGCACTGCAAAGGTGTTTGACAGATATCTCTGAATGGTGCAAAACAAATGCTATGTTTTTAAATATTAGTAAATGTAATGTTGTCACCTTCTGCAAATCCAAGTCACCTATAATAACTGACTATTCATTATCTGGAAAAAGTCTTGTAAGATTGGACCATAAACTGGATTTGGGTGTTCTCTTTGTTTCCGACTTGTCTTTCAGTAGGCACATAGATACCATAATTACTAAAGCCTATAAAATTCTTGGTTTCATGTATAGAAATTGTAGGGATTTTAACAATATTTTTTGCTATAGACATTTATATATCACCCTAGTTCGACCAGTTCTCGAATATAGTTCAATAGTTTGGTCCCCTTCTTATCATAAGTACGACTTAGGCTTAGAGAGAGTCCAGAATAAATTTCTGAGACTGGTGGCTTTTAAGTTTGGAATTGAGAGAGAAAGTGGAGAATATGAAAAGACATTGAAATTACTAAATATACACACACTCTCTGCTCGTAGGAAGCAAAATGGAGTTCTATTCTTACACTCTCTGTTAAATAATCATATCAAGTCTTCTTATCTTTTATCTCTTATAAATTTTAGGGTTCCAATTGTTCATTCAAGATCCCATCATTTATTTCATATTCCATATGTATGTAATAATTATTTGTATTTTCTGCCTATTTTTAGAATAATGAGAGATTTTAATAGTCATTGTAAATCCGCTGATATATTTTACTTTTCACACAATGTATTCAGAAATTTTATTTTAAAAAATGTTTAATGGTGCAGAATTATTAAGGTGTATTTTTCTTTTATTGTAACATGTAATGTGTTATCTCCAATTTAATTGTAATTTTCATTTGTGTCAATCTTCTTTAATTAAGCTCATATGTTTATTTTCAAACTTTTCAAATGTTACCTTGGTCATTTTCAACATTTGTAATAGGACATCTGTCCGTTAAATAAAGTATTATTATAAAGTATTATTATATTTCTAATTTGCTTACCTCTGAAAATTTTATTATTTATTAGGAGAAAAAGATTTCCACCTAAAGTGAAGCTTATGTCAGAGTCAGAATTCATAGAAGAAGGTGTTGTGGAAACTAAGAAAGCTCTCCATCATCTAAGAAAACATTGCTCAAGTCCAGAATGCAATACTTGGAAAACTGTGTTGCACTTAAAGGATCCTCTGAGGTATGATTCCTAAATTGACGCATTTGCCAATGCCAAACATTCTGCCAATAATACATAAAGATATTCCACTTCAGGTTTGCATCTTTCATTGAAGGAAGCCCTCACATAAGTGACGATGAAATCCTAAATTATGAAAGAGAATCAGAAGTGGCTTTAACTGAGCTTTTGACTGAAGAATCTGAATCGGAGTCTGAGATTGAATGAAAACTAATAGGAATTATTGCTCTGTGAAATTTTCAATGGCTGGATTCTTTTCTCGTGTGTTATTTGTGTGAAAACAAAGTGCTGTGCTCAAAGTTTTTTCACAGTGTTTTGTTATGATATGTAGACTCACTAACAACATTTTGTTGTAAAATAAAAATGTTTGTCATGTTTCAGCTAATGAGCTTGTCCAAGTGTCATGAGGAAACATTTTTACATGGCTAAATAATTTAGCTTTTAAGTAATGTCATATTTTTGGGAAAAAATGTATTTTAACACAATCCATGAAATAGTAATTTATGTAAGTATGAATGCTTGAAAGGACAATAAAACAGTTTTTATATTTCTCCCTTTTTAAATACCTTTATAGTTATATCAAAAATTTTATTCTAGTGGTATTTGAAAAAAATAACCTACCTATGTATGTACCTTAATTATTATTGGCATAAATCAATTGCCAGAGTAAGTAATTATTACTTTGTTGGATTCAGGAAATGAATAGCATAGTCTTAACACATTCAAACTATTAGATGTGCCATCATGTCTTATCATGACACCCATTTGCATCCCATAAAAGAATGTAGCTTTTAAACACTTCCAGAAGAAATCTGTCCTTTTCTAAAATAGCTACATAGTTGTATGCTTTAGCACAGGTATCTGTTCATTTTAAAGAATTTGAGTATGCTATGCATTTATTGCGACTTAGCAAAAGACGAGAATATAGCGAAAGGGAATGAGAACTTGGCAGTCCATGAGATCTTCCCTGTCACCAGAGATTTCTCGACAACATGCAGATTCCTCATTAGTAGGATCATGATTGATCTTTTGCCTCTCCTTTGAATTTATTGTAACTTAAATTCTCCCGCAGCGTGGTATACAAACTAACCTGCAACGACTGTCCTGCTCATTATATCGGCCAAACTGGGAGGTCGTTAAAAATTAGGACTTCAGAATATAAACTCTGCTTTCGCACTGGGGGTCTGGGTTCTGCTTTCGCGGATCACCTTATCGCGCAGAGCCACAGCAGCGACTTCAATCCCCATCTGCTGCACAAAGAAGAAAAAGGACGACACCTGGATGCCCTCGAAGTAATAGAGATTAAGACTAAAAGTTACAAGAATTTCCTTACCAATGAATATAATTTTCCTAAAGTCTCCCCCCTCCTCTCCCTACCTGCTACTTTGTTTCATTTTTCCCAACGGACTCCTTAATGTCTCCTTCCCCTCTCCGCTTCCTATATAGGTCCTTTTGTTAAGTATTTCTTCACCAGAAGATGTCATCATGGTGACGAAACTGGTCGTGTTTGAATAAATCTCTGTGGAAGATACCAAGTTTTTTCATTTTTTGAAACTTAACTCAAATTAATTTTTATTCCCCATACGAAGATCATTAACGAATAAATATTCTCTGTATTTTATAGTTTATGCTTACTGTTTTGAAGTTTCAACAATCTATTTTTAACCTTTTTACTCTTCACTGGTATCTATCCTAAATCTTTGAAATTTTCCTTTATAACACCTACTTGTAAGAGTGGTGATCAAAGCAAAATAAAAGGACACAGACATGTTTCAATAATCTACTATAGCTAAATCCTTTGTATTCTCGATATTACTACTCCTGCTTGAAGGCCTGCGACAACTAACCTAATCTAACTAATCTTTCAAAATTTTAACTTTCCTCTATCTACTCTGGTTACCAAGTGGATGCCACATATGCAGATTTTAGCTAAGCCTTTGATAAGGTTAACCATTCTCACTTAACAGCCAATTACGGGTACCTTTTACTATGGTGGTTCAAAAAGCAATTTATCTAATCAAACCCAAAGTGTTAAAATTAATACTGTATTGTCTTCAAAGATCAATGTTACATCAGGTGTTCCCCAAAGAGCTTTCCTGTTTTTGTTTTTATTATTCATAAACAACATTTGATCTTAGATATAACATACACAGATTGTTATTTGCAAATGATCTTAAGTTTTATATTGATATTCATACAGTAGAAGATTGTGTTGAACTCCAGCGAGGTCATGAAGACAGAATTTGTAACTTTTGCAAAGAATATGTTGTAAGATTATTTTGCAGGATTCTGATCAAATGGAAATCCATTAGGAATTCCTACATCATAAAAATGATGAGAGATAACTAAGTACTAATACAGTACCAAAATCCTCTTTTTTGGGGCTCCTGTTTCTGGATCTCTATTTCCTTGGGAAATAGAGATGCAGACACTAGCCTCAAATGTCCTAGTGGCAGGCAACATATACCAAGAGAATAGGGATGTAGTAACTCTAATTTTTTAGCATTGAATTTTTTATTGCAAACCTTTTAATAAGGTGAATTATTTAATACATTGTTGACTATTCTATTGACTAGACTATTTCTATTAGTATAATTAATTAAACTAACTTCAGGTTTTCAACATTTTTCATATCTTAACTCTTGTTCTTTTATGATACGGTTACTGAAAAACTTAATACAAAAACTTCTACTATAAAGATATATAAGAAATGATATAGAAATTCATAAAAAATATCTAGATAACTGGCAAAAGTCAGAGAAGCTTAAAAGATAATACTCAAAGCTACAATACAGCAATGAAATTCTTTAAACTATCCTCCAATTACAGCAAGAAATGATACAGGTATTGCAGAATGAAAGGTTTAAAAATTCCCAAAAGCGTTTTTGTAGTATTTGGCAGCTATGTTGATACTGGTTTTGGAAACAACAGGAAGGGCTGAATTACTGACCAAGACAACTTTGGGAGATTTTTCAATCCTCTACTTCAAATACAGCAGTGTTCCAAGTGTTCTTACCTTACAATAATTAGAAATTATTGGTGAAAATATGGTAATTTAATCTTAATCTATATGTCTCACCATTTTAAATGTAAGAATACCTCATACATTCATGTTACAGGCTTATTTTTCTTATCTCACGCTATGCGACAATACAGCGTTCAGAAGGGAAAATAACAATAAATTCTCCATAAGTGGGTCATCTACAAGCAGTGATGGGATTCAGTAGGATTCTGCAAAATGTCTACTAGAATTTCTTGGGTTTGCCAAACCTCTTTCTAAATCCATCAAAAATGATACGGATTAGAACAATGCCTGTTATGGTACTGAATTCCCCTTGTTATTATGAGAATTTAATTTCAATGCTGGACCATGAAATATTTAATTATAAGCTCATCTTAAATTTTCATGATTACTTTAAAAAAATTATAATAATAACGAAAAAATGTACCTAAGACTGTATATGGTTGTTGCATTGTTCGTTTGGATAGTAGAATAAGAGCCTGTTCTCTTAACTTAGGTGATCTCAGCATCAAATACAGCAAGAAATAGCTTTAAGAAATAAAAATATATTTCAAGAACAAGTCATAACAGATAAGTATTCATTAATAAAAATTAATAATATATATAGATATTGACATTTTGCCATTTTCTTAACGAAAATAGGTAACTACAAACAAAATATAAACTGATGAGGGCCGTGGACAGAATTCAAGTCGCGCTGCAGATCGAACCAATTTCGATAGATTCTCTCGGGTTTGGGAGAGGTCGATATCATCGATATGTTCGATATTCATATGACCGACTTGAGTCACCTGACTTTAGGTTAGGTGCTAGAATTTCTGCAAGTAAAGGATTTCCATCATAAAGTCACCATGGGGTCTCTATTTCGGAGCGAGGAAATGACCCTTTGTCAGTTATTTTTACAAAGTGAAGCTGCTTATGCCTGTGTATCAGAATTAGGAGAATTGGGGCTTGTTCAATTTCGAGACGTAAGACTTCTGCTTAACTTTGCTACATATTGATCGCTATATTATCATTTTATGATTTTGTTGCGCGTTTATAATCTACTTAAGTAAACTATTAATTGTATGCTTTGCTTTAAAGAAATAATTTTAATTTTCCATTCTATATTTTCAGTTGAATCCCGATGTTAATGCTTTTCAAAGAAAATTTGTTAACGAAGTTCGACGATGTGATGAAATGGAGAGAAAATTAAGATACTTGGAGAAAGAAATAAAGAAAGACGGCATACCAATGTTGGATACTGGTGAAAATCCTGAAGCACCGCAACCAAGAGAAATGATCGACTTAGAGGTCAGTCGATGATTTACTCGGTTAAATGTTGGAACACAATATCTATTTACTAGTTAAATAGTTATAAAATATTTCATAATTCGTTTAAGTTCAAATTTCTACGTCTCTCAAGAAGGGAAGGATTTCTTAGTTTCATTAAAGTAAAGTAGAATGTATGGTCTGCCTAAATTTCTCTATTTTTCTATCCACAATTAAAGCGTTAGCGTAGATAAATTGTTTGCTTACTTTGTCGTTAACCTAAATATATTCAACAGCATTGAAATGGATAACATTAGTGTTTGAAATATTATATATTTTCTAATAACCTTTGTACCATCTTAGTTAACATTATGGAAATGCTAACTTCGGAGTTCTGTAGTGTGTAGTGGAAAGGAATTTCATGAGGTTCTTGGCTCATTTTATTGAGATAATTATTCATTTTGATTGACGTAATTGTAAAATTCAACGTATGTTATTCATGGAAAGTATGCGTTAGGCAACTTTAACAAAGACTTGTTCTAGCAGTGCTCATGGTTAGATGGCTAGATGATTATTTAAAACTTTCAGATGAATCCCTATCAGTGAAAAAAAGTGTGTAATGGTTTGGATGATAATTTTATGGGGATGAAGATAGCATCAACATGATTAATTATAAAGCTATTCAAAGGAATGCCGGACAGGAAAATCTGAGAATAGCTCAGAAAACGAAGTGCAGATAACTAAGGGGAGTATTTCAGAAAGTTGGGGTTCCTGTGGCACATAAAAGCAATAGAGGACTAGGGAGGAAGAAAAGCAGTTATGAACAAGGCCAAAGACTGCTGTACTCCCCAGGATGATGATTATGTTAAAGTTTGAGGAAAGATGGTTGCATTTAATTAATTTTAAGGGATGAAGTTCTCTCATGTTGCTAGCCGGGTGGTTTCTTCAGTTTCTCTTGACGTAACGTCGAGAGAAACTGAAGAAACCACCCGGCTAGCAACATGAGAGAACTTCATCTGCAATATTCGCCAGTCAAGCACCAGATCTTTTCTAATTTTAAGGGATATTATTTGTTACAATAAGCTTCAATAGTTAATTAATCTTCAATGGTCTAATCTGAAGTTGCTGGTAGGATAGATATAAAGAGGTACAAAACTTCATTCAAATCTCATTGAAAATATATTTATCTTAATTTAGTGTGGTTAAATTGTTTTTCAGGCCACATTTGAGAAATTGGAAAATGAACTTCGTGAAGTAAACCATAATGCTGAAGCTCTGAAAAGGAATTTCTTAGAACTTACGGAATTGAAGCATATCCTGAGAAAGACCCAAGTTTTCTTTGATGAGGTATGAGAATTGTGTTTTACTCTTATGGACTAATGATTTTTGTTAATAGTATAACAAGACATGAGAGCTTATTTCAAAGAGGTAAGTTTAAAGGTTATTTGAAAATGTTAGTCAATTTGTAGCTTTGCATATTAAGTGTAACTCAGTGGAGATTTGTCTTGAGAAGTCTTAAATATCACCAAGAGATTTTACTTTGTTATATTTGTATTGACTGTTTAATCGTCATTGTATGTTTTTATGAAACAGTTTCTGATTTTCTTGTATTGGAGGAGCAACGCTTTCTAATGTGATAACTTGTGAAGAACGTTTTTGGATACCGATGTATTTGTCTAATCAACAGCCTGGCAGCAACACTTCGTCCTAAATGATCAACCTCCTTGCCTCTTACCCAAGTTATTTTGGAATCTTATTTTTTTTGGCATGAGAAGGGAAAAGAAAATTACTTGAACGTATAGATTTTCTGTAGAGTTTGTATGTAAATGGTTATCCGAATTTGTGACGTATCAGCAATTAGTTTAACTTAGGAATACCAAGTGAAAGTATATCTTCTCATTTATTTACAGAATATTTGTTTGCCTCATAGGTTAATTGTAGTTGTTGATTAATAATGTGTGTGGTAAATGCATCATCTTAATATGTTTCATTAAGTACATAGGAATTTATGGTAAATCCTTGTTTGTTTAGATTTTAAGGAATTTGTTAGTATAGGTTAGAAATATCAGTGTATAAATTAGGGAAACTATATTATGGTAAAATTACAATGTTCTTGATTGAATGTCATGTTTTGTTTTATAACTTATGATACAAGCAGTTTGATCATTTATTATAAGGTATGTGTGCAATATTGCATTGTCTTTTGTCAGCATGATAGTTTACAATGTTGTATTGGTATGCTTCCCCTGTAATTTTTATGAGATGTATAAGATTTAATGTAAATTTGTATACCTGTGTAGCTCCTGTGTTGTTTCTTTTGTACCTTATTTGAATCTTAACGAAGTAGTACTGTATCTCTAATACTGGCTTTCATACACCCATATAAATATTTATTTACTCAAATTATGTGTATTTCTGTATTTTTGTGATTTTTAACATTATAATTACTATTACTTTAGTTACATAAACTTCAGAGATTTTTAATTTTGAGTAGAAATGTAAATTTGAAGTTATTCTAATAAGCTAGCTCTACATTGGCATCATCTGGAATTATTAGGTTATCTTGATTTTTATTAGTGGAATTCAGTGTTAGGTGAGGTTAAAAAACAAATTCTCTGCTTGAGTAAATCTAATCAAATTGCTATTCAAATGATTGTGAAAATACTGACACCAAATTCCAATCCCTGATTGCTTGAAAATTATGCTAAATTTGACTTATTTCTATCACAATTTGGAAAAAGATATTGTATATTTTTCTTTTTTACATTGAAGCAGATAAAGGGTAAGATTTTTCTTTAATACTTTTCATGGCATACATAGCATAGTCTTGTTGGCATTTTAGGATTAGCCTAATTTGAAACCCTTGTTACATTTTTGGATTGCTTGAGTGATTTCAAAATGTTTTATTGCTCGATTAATTTTCTATATTTATATATATCTTTTATTTGCATAAATGATTGTGATAGTTTGGTAGATTATTAATTTCCTCACCTTTTTAAAGCTGGAATATCTCTCAGTTGGAAAATATTATACTATTTTTATTATTCTGTCCTGCTAATTGTTGATTACCTGCTTTCGGTATCTACTTCATAACTTAGTTCAGAGTTGAAGGCAAAAAAAATACACATTTGGAAATAAGAAAAGAATCAGCCAAAACTTAGGGATAACTTCTGTATTAGATCAATAAATGGGTGGCTTTTAGGTTGTCTTATGTTTGTTACACAGTAGTGTGTGAAACTGACATTAGACATGCTTTTTAGAAAATTCTTGAGTTTTTATTTTGCTGCATTAATGCTTAATTTTTGCATTTGTCTTACTAGGCATAGTAGTAGCTGCTGTCTTTACTGAGTACCAACAGTCTCTGAAAGGTAGAGCCATATGCTGCATCATCGCTGATCTGCAAATGTTAGTGTTCTTGAATAACGTTAGTTAGGATCGCTGTTTTTGTTAATCAGTTATTTTAGTACTAATATAATGAGTGATTCACTTTTTTTACCTGCAGATTTGTCTATTCTTCTGTACTATATTGTATTATTGCCTTTAGTGCTCATAGATATTTCTGTCTTTAAGATTTTCCTCTGTATAATGTGATAAAAATTTTTGTGCCTATGTGCATGTTATTATCTCTGATCTACTTCTATGTGTGTAAATGGTTGGTAACTATAAAAATATTTGCATGTTCCAAACCTAGGTGGAGTTATATGTATTGAATAATTTACTTCTGATCTTGGTTTTTGTTGTAATTTTTTCTCTCTTTTTTGCCTGTGAATTGTTGATTTTGGGATGGGAACCTCTATCTTGTTTATTAATTTTTCTTGGAATTTGATGGTTTTGGTTTTTTAATTTTTTTTATTTTTGGTTTCAGTAAGTAAAATCTAATGAACTCAGTTTATTAATTTGAGTAGTACTTCATCATTTAAAATTATTTGTTTTGCTTAATTTTTGCACAAACCATCTTACCTAAACCTTAACTACCAAACCCTTTGACCGACCTTCCCCTCATCAATAACAAGAGTGTTGTGTTGCCAGGCTGACCTTGGCTACCCATACTCACAGATGGCCGACCCAAGCAGAGAAGAAGAGCAGGTCACTTTGTTGGGTGAGGAAGGTCTACGTGCAGGTGGACAGGCTTTAAAGCTAGGGTAATTACTCTAATAATGCTGAATCTCTTAAATAATGCATTTTGGGACTATAACTAATTACTGGATTTATCATGTCTCTAATTCATGAACTATTCTGCTTATTATCTCTAATAAACTATGTAAATTGTACATCATTTTCAAAATCAACTGTTTCTCACACATGGAGAAAATAGTCTCCTTATATATTTTCCAATTGTTTACTAAACCATTGTTCTCTGGTGCTGAAACTATTCCTAATTATCTGGTAAATTATTATGTGATACTGTGACTAATTTCCTTACAAAATAGGGTTTTTATCATATCTTTACCTTCCTTTATGTCCCTTCACTAATTGCATGTGGTTAACACTGCATGTTGCAGTTTCTTTTTTTAAGGAGGCATGGCTCATTTGGCACTTAATTATGTTTAGTTAGTTAAATATTTTGTGTCAAAGCACCTTTGTTGCATTTTGATGTAAAGATGTGTGTTCCTTCACAGACAAATTAGGATGGTGATAGCTGAGGTTTAACCTAAGGTTTAATACCTTGAAGAAGAAATTCAGAATATTTATCTATTCATTAATTAAGCAGTGATTATGTTTACAAGATCATTTTACCTGCAAGAAAAGAAATTGGATTGTGGCTGTTAATGATTAAAGGTTAATACCCAAGCAACGTTTTGTAAAAGTTACAAGCAGTGTTGTAATTGGTTGCTACAAAAGACCCATATCACTGATATGAATTCCTGCCCTTCTGTTGTCTCCAGAATCAATAACAATGTAGTTCAGAATACTTTCAAAGATTAGCTTTGGAGAGTTTTTTGAACTTCTAAATCTTAAATCTTGGCACCTTTTTAATCTCAAGAAGATTTTTGTTGAGCGTAATATTTGTATTTCAATAATGGCATATTCACATTGAATATGCCATTATAAGTAGCAAAAAATACAGCTTGAATTTAAAAGTAATAAATATGAAAAAAGATGGAAATGAAGTTTGACTTAGTACAGGAAAGCGTGAAGTGAAGAATAGTGACTTGGCTGGGACTCGAACACTGGTCTCCTGCTTTCCGGGCATTCTGGTGAGAAGGACGTGGCTTGGTAGTTTAGTTGGTAAGAACATCTGCCTGGAAAGCGGGAGACGTGGGTTCGAGTCCCAGCCAAGTCACTATTTTCTAATAAATATCAGTGGACATGACAAAGCAAAACACAGTTTAATAAATAAAAACTTAAATTCATTTTTCCAAGATATTATAATCTAAAACTAGTTTCAGCCTTGTAACCATCATCAGTTTGACCATTGGGATGATATATAACTGGAACTAGTTTTCAGTATTTGTTCCTTATGATGGCTGTAAAGCCAAGACTGGTTTTGGATATAATTGATTTTAAAAGTTTGACTCATGGAATGAAAGTTTTGGTTTGAAACAATTGTTCATTATTTTTATCAGTAGTAGACTTTGTGTTTTATTGTATAGATGGTAGCCATTTTCCATTACCTTTTGTGTGTTCTTAATAATAATTGTTAGTTCTTTAATAAGGTTTGTGACTACTATTACTTAAGTTTGTTTGGTGTTTGTTTTTCTCTTCTATTTTTTATGAAGCAAAATTCAGTGTTTACAAGTCTATTGTTTTCCTAAGAAAAGACCTCGAATTCTAAGTTGTATCAAAACTGTGAAAAAATGTTTAGTTAAACGATACAGATTCAGGATAATTGTTTACCATGGATTTTTTACTGTTTAGTTGTTACTGCCAGTTATGTTGATAGAATACAGTTTTAGAAGCAGGTTCATTTAGTGTCAAAACTTCTTCTAATGCGATTTAGTAAGAAATTCTTTGGGAGCTACAACATGCATTCCTATTTACTAAAATAGCTTAATTTTTTATTGATCTTTGCACATATATTAGTATTATTGTCATGCTTTAACAAAGGTGATGAAGTTATTTCAACATTATATTTCCTTCCTAGGGGTGAGAAAAATATAATAGCAAGTAAGCTTGTTACTAAAAAATTAAAACTCAATATAAGATATCAAGGTACTTTATAGAATTCCTTTGAAAAGACATAATAAGATAAAAGTTAAGAAAATGTTTAGATATATATCAATTTAAAGGTACTCCTGTCTAAGCTATTCTTAGCAGTGTTAAAACTACATTTACTTTTATTTTTAATATATACTGTTTTTTTACTTTAATTTTGTGTTATAAATTGTTTTCATTAAAGAGTACTTCCATTGGTACTATTGCTCAAAAGAGTTTATTTAGTTTTTAGAAGGTGTACTGAGGAGATATGTGGTTGAAATTGTTATTCATAGTTATATAAGAAAACCTGAATTGAAAATTAAATGGGCATGATGAAACATGTACCCATACCCAAGACAATTTTAATCAAGAATTTCTTAGCAAAATATGGCTATGTTATAATGAGATAGGAGTTTGATTTTATAGTCAAATATGTAAAACATATAACAAAAACTCTATGTATACCATTCCAATGTGTTAAATATTTTCATAATTCTTTGCAAGGATTCTTAATAACCTGAAGTATTCTTTACTGTGAATGCAAATACACATCAGCTAATGAAATCTATTATTGAGAAATTGTTCTTTCATCAAATAACAGGATACTTGTATGATGTTGATATTTATAATGAAGTGAATATGTTGTGATATTACATTTATACCTCTATGAAAATGTTTTAGGGGAAATCTTTGTCATCTTGGATTCTTTTCCATTGAGTAGATACAGAATGTATCGAAGGAAATTTCTGTGTCAGACAAGGTTACTTTGATCAGTCTTTATAATATATAATCCATATTGTTAAGAATACGTATACATTTTTTTTTGTATGTGATGCTACATTCTGATATCAGCAAATTCCATTTACAATGAATTGTTTTTCATATTATATCTTATATATAATATCTTTTCCAATGCTCTTTTTATTAATTATTTACTCAAAAAATCAATCTTTACTTATGTCATATGAGCATTAATTCTTTATATCAGTCATATTTCATTATTGTTCTCTTTTGCTTTTTTTAGAAGAAATGCTAGGTGTCATGTGTTTTACAGAATTAGGCTCAGAGTGTAATACGACAGGATTAGGTACTTGAAACAGTAATATTATTCAATTGCATTGGCAGTGATTATTATCTCACTAATTGTTATCGTATGTATGGTTTGCATTCTATTAGCACGAGGGGGGCGTGAACCCCACTGAATCAATGACCAGGGCACTGATCAGTGATGACGCAATGGTCCGGCAATCTGGTGCTGGCCCTGTCCAGTTGGGGTATGTATGATACTAAAGATGAATAAAATGAGGCACCTAAGAAATCGCTAAAAATGAGCAGTCTGGCTCTATACCCTTCCTTTATCAGTTTCAACGTTTGAAGCCACTCACTCAACATAGAGTTGAATCTCCCGTTTGCCTGACTTGCCTTCTATTTTTAGTAAAAAGATCTTATTGAAGCATACATTTTTCTTCTTGAAGAGACCTTGTTATTAATGAATTACAACTATGCTATTATTTAATTACATGTAATAGCTCTGTAAAAGATTATTATGAAAAGTTTAAGAAATTGCGAATGTAGTCATCCATTTTATGGTTTGGTTAGTAAATTAAATATAACTAACAATGTCATTATTTATGCTGCATATGTTGGCTATTGGGACTGATGGATAGATACCATAATGCTTATTTTATTTCTTTTCATTGATTATGTGGGAAAGTTCTTAAAATTGAAACTACTAGGGAATTTTGACTAACAATGAGCACTCCTTGTCCCCATCATAGGTTAGTCTAATTTTTAATCCATTATTTTTTCAGATTTCTGGATACACTGATATTTTACAAAAGAAAATAGTTCTAAGACTATTGGGAAATTTCTTCATATTTTTGTTTTTATTGACTTAAATGGAAAAAGAAGTTACATTTAAAAAAAATTTTAAGTAGTACAATGGGAATTAAAGTATACAGTATTAAGGCTACTTTGAGCATATATTGTGAAATGCAGCTCATAGAATAAAAATCATAGAAACTCATTTTATTGTTAATTATTAATTAGAAAAACCAACTTAAATTTTTAGCATACATTGAAAATGTATTTTGGAAAGTATTATGTTCTACTTACCTTGTTTTGCTATTTATCCATCATTCCCTTACATGCAACTCATGCATAAGGCTTAACAATATTATGGTTAAGCTCATGCTGTCTAAGAAGGTAGAATTATTAGTATGTTTGTGTGCATGTTAGTTGAAATGTACGTAAGGATGTGACTTACTCAGCAGTGGTGAGAAACGTTTAAACTGTAAAATCAAAAACAATTAGTGTGTGTGCTGTAAGGTTTTTGTATCATGTCATAGTTTCGTTAATTTTAGTATCAGTGATATCTTAGAAGTAGTTAATAAATGAGCAAATTTTCTCATATCTGACAATTTGTTCTCATGTATGAGGATATTATGCATCTCTATAAATGATGTGTTATATCCTAGCTGTTAAGTATACATAAATCTTTTTCATTAGTTTAACTTAAGCATGCATACTGTTATTAATACCTAAGTAAGACTTGAAAAAGTTTTTACTAATATTGCTTGCCTTTGAGAAGTAAGTTTTTGTCAATTGGAGCATGTCTTTGATGTATACTCGTCATATGTGCAATGAAGGGACATAAAGGGTTGAAGAAAGACCAGCTTTTGTTTTTGTAGCAGCACTTAAGATTCTATATTGATCAAGGCCACTTTTTGGCATTTTTATCACTTCCCATTTATTATTTTCAGCCAGTATATTCATAAATCCATAAATTTTTGTATTCTTCAGGAGTTACATTTTGAATACTAACAGATTCTTATATTGATGTAGTTTTGTTGCTGGAGTGATATTAAGAGAGCGAATCCCTGCTTTTGAACGAATGTTATGGCGTGCATGCCGTGGAAATGTGTTTCTCAGACAAGCTGAAATTGAAACTCCTCTTGAAGATCCTGCCACTGTGAGTAAATTATAGAAATATGAAAAATACAGAAATTTGCAAGGGAAATCTTTCTTAATTATAAAAATCAATGTCTTTTCTGTTTCAGGGAGATCAAGTTTCAAAATCTGTTTTCATAATATTTTTCCAAGGAGACCAGTTGAAAACTCGTGTGAAGAAAATTTGTGAAGGATTCAGAGCTACTCTATATCCATGCCCAGAAGCTCCAGCTGATCGTCGTGAAATGGCCATGGGTGTCATGACACGCATTGAGGATCTTAACACTGTAGGCAACACAAACTACATCGCATAATTTTCTTTACTTCATGCATTAGTTGTTACATTGTTTTCAACCCTAATCCATTAGGCTTAAGAATTACTCTTTATGGTTTTTTAGGTTCTTGGTCAAACACAAGATCACAGACACCGGGTGCTTGTGGCTGCGGCTAAAAATATCAAAAATTGGTTTGTGAAGGTCCGCAAAATAAAAGCTATATACCATACTCTTAACTTGTTCAATCTGGATGTCACTCAAAAATGTTTGATTGCTGAATGCTGGGTTCCAGTGCTAGATCTGGAGACTATTCAGCTTGCTCTGAGACGAGGAACAGTAAGTATAGTATAAAATCGCCAATCATGAAGTAAGGCCAGTACAATGGAATCAACTGAATGTTCAAAACCTTTGTTTGCATCCTTAATAGTGAAGAAAATTTTGGTAAAATTTTTACCCAGTAATTCATTGTTATCTTTTGTAAGTAAAGAACATTGTTGTTCAATGAATATTATAATTTAATAGAATTCAGTTTCTTCAAAATGCAGACAACTCGATTTGACTCATGAGATAACATTTAAAAATACAAGAAATGTTTTGGAACCCTGATAGCAATTCAATTCAAAAGTGAAAACTAAAATTATGCTCTTTAATTTTACTAAAATAATTAAATGAAACATCAGTTTCATGATTTTTACATCATATTTATCTGAGTTTTACATTTTTGTCTACATTGACTTATCAATCCACCATCGGTGAACAATTGATTCACCTACAATATGCTAGTGTAAAAATGATTTGTATCATGTTTTTCATACAACATGGAATTGCTAGAAATTTTTATTTGCTTGAAGTCATTACTTGATTTTTCAATCTAGATTTGGCAATCTAAGTGGAAGAAGGAAACTCACTGAAATACCAAATTTTGCTAACCTTTTTCAGGAAAGGAGTGGCAGTTCAGTTCCTCCTATTCTCAATCGAATGGAATCTTATGAAGATCCTCCCACTTACAATAGAACCAATAAATTTACCAATGCATTCCAGAATCTTATTGATGCGTATGGTGTTGCCAATTACAGAGAAGTGAATCCAGGTAAATTTAAGCTGCAGGTCTTGGTAATGCATTTCTAAGAGATATTTGTAACCTTACATTTCATGAAATGTGTAGGATCTTCAGATTCCATTAAAAAAATTAAAAGATGGGTGAACATAAAATAGACATTGATAGAATGTCATTATCACTCTGAGAATTATAGTATTCTTTACAGTAGTTCTTATTGAAAGAATATTACCATTGAAATATTTCACCAACTTCTACTGCAATCATTGAAACTTGCATAGCGAAAATCGAATTTAACTTTGCATGAGAAAGCATGTGCCTTAACCCAAGGTTGTTCATGCCGCATCTTAGTTCTGTGGTTAGAATACTTGCCCAGAATTTGGGAGACCTGGGCTCAAGTCCCAGTCATGTCACTATTAGGCCCGTTTCACATGGACACGGATGGTCCGCGCTACGCGCGTGGATAAGGTTCCATTGACATTAATGGAAGCTTACACATGAGTGCGGACAGTCCGCACGCGGAGGAGCCATCTGCGTGGCCCCGCGGATCGTCCGCACACGTACGGGCCACAGAGGCAGGTTTGTGCTTGCACATGAACGCGGACGGCTGACGTGGATCAAGCAGATTTGTCAGTAGAATCAGAGCAAGCTTGGAGAGAACAGTGCGAGTGCGTCTTTTCGCCATGGATATTGACACTGAGCTGTGAATTGGAGAAGTAGAAAGAACTTATGGGGTGTCTCGAACGACATATACAAAGACCTTCGTCTCCAGGATATGAAACTAAATGAAAGGGCATTTTTCTTCCGTTTTTCCATAACCTGGTACACAGCAATTGCTTGAATTGCACTTGGAAGCATGACATTCTTCCACCTTGGCAAGCTGCACACAACTGACATTGTGCTGCGGACGAAAACCATCCGCATCCATGTGAAAAGCGGCGACCGCTCTCTGCGCGCGTAGAGCGGAGTGCGGACAGTCCGCGTCCATGTGAAACGGGCCTTATTCACTTCTTGTACTTACACGCTAATGTTGTATTTTGGTTTTGTAAACAAAGTTAATCAATACCTATAAACACATTGCACTTGCCCCTATTTATTAAAAAAGCATTTGTTACAAAGAATTATACTGCATATGATGATTTCTTTTACAAAATTTTAAAATTCTTATTTTCTTACTCACTGGATTAATATGGTCTAAGATTCAAATTAGTAAAAAAATGATGGAAATGTTGCATTTGTTGGTAAATTAACTAACTTCATCAGTATTTATAACATTTCTTATGTTAATGAACATAAAATAAATTACAATTATCAAACAGTAACAGTCTTACCTACAAGCAAAAGTTGCTTGCATTCTACAAGCATTTTGGTGATATATTTTAACCTGCTCCCACAAACTGTGTAAAGAAATGCACTTTGCAAAGCTCTTACCATTGCTAAAATTTCAAGTCAATGTATTGGAAAGGTTCTCAAACAAAATTCTGTATTACGCTTTAATTGAATGGAAGAATGCAAATGGTGCCCTGGCGTGATCATAAGGTAAATGGTTTTTATGAACATATTTGTTACTTCTGTTCACATGCCTGGTCGCCTTGTCGTAAAGAGTATCATTCTAAAATTTGGAGTTCCCACCATACATTTCTGAGGAAACAGCTGTCTTGTGTCAAACCCAGGACCTTTCTGCAAGATGTAAATACATATAATGAAGGGATGATACTTATTTAATCCAAATTTGAAGTCCATATCATACTGGTTAGGTCCTAAAATAAGATTCCATTATTCCCATTTGAAGTGCCTGGGAGGAATGTAAATGGCGCTCTGACATCATACCAAGAATCATTATGTAAACGATAAAATGGGTGTATGAAATGTATTTCTGGCCTCTGTTCACGTGTTGGGTTTTAACTCCAAAATGACCGTAATTTTGTCCCTGCTATTTATGTTTCATAGTCTGCTTGTGTGGACATCTCTGTAAATTTTCTCCATGAATTCTGACAGTCTCTCCTGTTAATTTAGTATGGACTTAATATCCCCAAGTATTCTAATGAGAAAACACATGAGGTCATGGTCAACAATTGCCTTGGTTGACATAGAAACTATTAGTTTACAATGAAGAAATTTTACAAAATGTTCATTCATTTTGCTTTCCATAATTTTGATTTGAAAACTATATTACACGATCAAAATAAGAATCTTAATTTAATTTCCTTTCTTTTGGTACTTGTCTCAACTTCTTAGGACCATTATTTCCTATTTAATTTTGCAAATGCTAAAAAGCTAATATGCATTTCTTACTTAGAGTATTTGCCCTGACCTTGTGTCGAACCAAGAATAATCTTTGAATATGTCTTTGTTGT
Organism: Sympetrum striolatum; assembly: GCA_947579665.1. Lineage (NCBI taxonomy): Eukaryota > Metazoa > Arthropoda > Insecta > Odonata > Libellulidae > Sympetrum > Sympetrum striolatum. The sequence continues at coordinate 31,404,790 of OX388341.1, forward strand.
TAACTCTATTCTAGGCATCTCTCCATCGCATCTATATGACCAGGCATGTGAACAGAAATAATGAATATGAGTTTTAAACACTTTTTCCATTTACCATATGATCTTTGGTTTGATGCCTTGGCTTTATTTGTATTCTACCATATATTTCAAAGGGGCAATACAGATTTATGTTTGGGGACCCTCCTGATATGATATAGACTTGAAATTTATATCGTAAATATGCTTGCAGAATGCAAGCAATTTTTACTCATATGATAATATCCAGAGAAGTAGCTATATATATAATTGATATAATTTGCTGTTTGTGTAACCTCTTTGCAGACCTAATTGATGAATTATTTTCTTCTCTTGTAGCTCCTTACACCATCATCACTTTCCCATTTCTTTTTGCTGTCATGTTTGGAGATTTTGGCCATGGCATAATTATGGCTTTATTTGGAGGCTGGATGGTCATGCGTGAAAAGCCCTTAGCTGCAAAGAAATCTGACAGTGAGGTAATAGATTACAAGCTATTAAATTTCATTGATAGAAGAATAACTGCTGTGTTATCACTTAAGTAAAAGTACTGAAATTTGTGGTGGATGAAGATTTTACAGTTGGTTGTAATTTATGAAGAATGTTATGATGTCAAAGCTGTTTCATTTTACAATATTTCCGGTCTTATCATTTTTTAATTTAATCTGTGCAATTATGACTTTATTTCAGATATGGAATATCTTCTTTGGTGGGAGGTACATCATATTCCTGATGGGTCTGTTTTCAATGTATACTGGCTTAATCTACAATGACGTTTTCTCGAAATCTCTGAATATTTTTGGGTCCAACTGGGTTTCAAACTATGACACAAAAATGCTGATGAGTAACAAATATCTGACTTTAGATCCAAATACAACAGATTATTTGCAGCATCCCTACCCATTTGGGATGGATCCTGTTTGGCAGGTAATATATTCTATATTTTATCTTTTTATTTTTTTAAATGTGTATTAGTTCCTCAATATTTATTTGTCTTATTTTGATTATTTAAGTTTTAGTATACTGTACTTGTGAAATCACTTGCTTAAAGAAATTTTATATTTGGTCAACTAAGGGATCACTACATTTTGAACGCATTTTAGTAACTGGAAATGCTATGGTTGTATAAGACTATCATCACATTAATTTAACATCTAGTAAGAGCTTTATGTACACCGCTGATGGTTGTGTTATAATGCTGACATACAGTAAGCTAATTTTCATACATTTTGCTCTCCAAGAGCTAGAATGGGGGGAAGGAACTGCAAACTGTTGCTACGATTGATGGTTTTTGGTATAGTTTTAATTTAAAATCTAGTGTATAATTCAGATTATTGCATATTTTTTCTTCATCCATTTGCCTCTAGCTGTGTATAATACATACATGGGATACATCTTTGCATAATTTCTTCTACTACATGGCTATTATTAATGAGTCCAGTATTTATTCTTCATTCATATAATGAATGTAGAATTATGAAAATGATGTAGCTACAACTTCAAATAAGTTTGTTCCTTGTGAAAAGAATAATTATTTTAGGTGCCAGAACTTTAATTCCAGTAAACAAAAATTTTGTAATAGAATATTTCTTTCTAACTTGTATATTTGGCACAATTCGTAAACAGATATTCATTAATCTCTTATTTTTTTAATTTATCAGGTTGCTGAAAATAAAATTGTGTTTCTCAACTCCTACAAAATGAAAATATCCATTATCCTGGGAGTGATTCACATGATATTTGGAGTACTACTTAGTTTGTGGAATCACACGTATGTAACAAAATCTATGAAAGAAGTATAACATTTTTATTTTGTTTCAGAATTTAAGTAAATAGGGAAACTTGGCTCCTAAAAAATCTTTTTTTCAAGTGTTTCTCGATTATTATCTGAATGGCTGTTGGAATTCAGCCAGAAAATAATATAAGAAATGAATCCAAATTTGAAGTAAAAATGTTTTGATAATACATTTTATATTTTGGTAACATTACACAGGCTGACATGGTTATTTGTTTCTAATAGTATTTTTTGCTATAAATTCAGCTGTGTTTGTGAAAATTGTCTACCACGTACAGTTTTTGAGAATTTTCCATAAACATTTAATAAACAAAGTAACTTCTTTGTTAATCTTCTAGTTTATATATTTAGGTTGTAAACACACAAAATGTATATATAAACTGTTTATCAGTTCATTAATTTACTATAATTACATTTAATTTATAGACTGAATTCAAAGAGCAACAAAATGGGTAGTTGACAAGGTCCCCAAAAAAGTGGGGATTTCTGTGCCTGAAAGTTCAGTAAAATGCTTGTTTCTCAAAGAGTTTTATACCTACAGGGCATCACATATCATCATATTATAATAACAAAAAAAACCTTACATGGTGGAACTTTTTTTTAATACATATCTGTAATCAGCATTCCAAAATTAGTTAAGAACAGCTATTACCATCCATTTCACTGAAAAAAGTTAAAATTTGTCGGCCTGTGTTATTATTTTGATAATATTTCTCATTGGGCAGTATTCTCAAAGTTCTTGTTCATTATATTGCCTCACCTGCTAAGTTTTTGCAATAATTATTTTGGAGACCCATGAAACTTTGGTTTCTAAAGCTATTGTAAAATGGCTTTCTTTCTTCTACTTAAAGTTTTATTTACACCAACTGAAGGTAATAATGTTTCTCTGTCCTAACAATTAAAATGAGGAATAGACAGAAGGTGACTGGCGGTGCATCTACTGTCTATTCTGTTATCCTAATTGTTTACAGTTATATGAATTTGAGAAATTAATTATTGATAGCCATCGAATGAAGACCAAGGAAATCCCATTGGGGTCATTAAAATATGAACCTAATTGCAAATATTTACCTAATATTCAATGTCTGAAAGTAGGGTTGAGTGTTCATGATGAAATGGAACACATTTGGAAAAAATGAATAAGATTTCTATGTTCATGATTGTTGGAAACCTCCTAGTCAATGTATCAACCACCAATGATTGTTAAATGGGATGTTCTGTAGATGTAGGCCATTGGAACTCCTGAAATCAAAATTAATTTTCTTTTAATCTCATTACAAATGGGACATACACATGTAAAAATTTCAAATTTATTGTATGAGAGACTTCAGAATCATGGCAGTGAGTGTCATTTATTATGGAATAACTGTAAGGTAGTAATTTAGAATCTGCAGGATGAAAAATTCGTAATATCTCATTGACACAATTTTTCAGTTTATATTTTAAAATCACTCAATTTTTTCTAGAATGGTAGATGATGACATTCCTGGATATAATTTAGCGAATGATTATGATTTTCTGAAAATCTGAGGAGGCATTAATACTGTAAAATTAAAGATAATATTTATTTTGAGATTCACGAATCGCATTGACACCATTTTATAGTGAATACAACCTAATCATTAATTAGTCTTAAGTTCAACACAATTTCTCATTAACACTTTGCCACCTTCTAAAATGTAAGGTATATTATTCAATGACATCTCATCGGCATTTCTGTCAAAGTGTTAAGTATATTTTATTTAATAACCTATCTACTCTATGGCTTTTTGTGTTAGAATATTTCGATTATGCATAAAGTTTGGTGTGATTTTTGTGTAGAATTCATAAATACACTAAACTTTTGTTACCTCACTTTTTCTCCTGTTACGACTTAAGAAGACTAAGTTTCTAAGGATTTTTGTGTGTTTCCAGGTACTTTCAGAGGAAGATGAACATTTACTGTGAATTCATTCCACAGATCATATTCATGGTATTCCTTTTCTTCTATATGGTGTTGCTTATGTTCTCTAAATGGGTGAATTATGGACCCGCTAATGGTAAGTACATAAGTGCTTATATTTTTTTATTTGAAATTGTTAGCATTTAACTCAATCAGTAAATGAATTTTTTCAGATTACAAATCTGGTCCAACATGTGCTCCATCAATCCTCATTACTTTTATCAACATGGTACTCTTTAAATCCAACCCTGTGCCTCCTGGCTGCGATGAGAACATGTATGCTGGACAGGTAAGTCTATATATTTCTCAGTTCTTCAGTTTTAATACTTGATCGAGGTAATCTAAAGATTGGGCATAGTTTAGTATCCTACACGATCATTCATCATCATTCCATCTTGGATGTTAGGGCACACCTTAATTTCCACAAAGATAATTGGATTTATAACTAAAATTGAAGGAATTTATTTCCTTTCATTTTGGTTTATTTAATCTGTATTTTCACCTTTACTTTCACTAATCCCTAAAATTTTAAATACCCCAGGGTACAGTGTTGAAATAAAATTTCAAACTTAGACCTGTCTATCACTGAAGACCTTATTTTTTCCTAGGTCTGGCAATTTCTTGTATGATGATCTAAAACCCTGCCTTTTTAATTTTCAGCATGGGCTTGAAAGAGTGCTCGTTGTTGTGGCTGTTCTGTGCATACCTTGGATGCTCTTGGCCAAGCCAATCATGCTCATCAGAGGTCAACAGGCTCAGCATCATCCTGTAAGTAATAATCCAATCGTTAATATCTATTTTAATAAGTAATCATTGATGCAGTTGTTTCCCACTTTCCAAATTATTGGAACTTATCAATATCTATCTTTTTATGTCCAAATATTCTTGTTGATTTTTCTCACCCTGAAATTTTTTTACATATCTGACTTTGGTTGTATGTTAATGAATTTCAGCTACCAAACACACACATAAACTCCGTTGGAGAAAATGGAGATGTTGACATTGAAGGTATGGCAGGCACTCAACCAGGACAAGAAGGAAATTCAACTGGACATGCAGCCCAGCAAGGAGCAGGTGCCCCACAGAAAGAAGAGCATGAAATCGGAGACATATTTATTCACCAAGGAATACATACTATTGAATACGTTCTTGGTTCTGTTTCTCATACTGCTTCTTATCTTCGATTGTGGGCACTCTCACTTGCTCATGCTGGTGAGTTAATTAGCCTTTTTTCATGAAGTCTGAGGCAATCAAGGATGTTGAAAACACATTCCATTTCATATTTTACATATTAGTTGATGATTTCAAGAAAATAATTACCGTATTTTCTGGTAGATAACCCACGTGTTATCTATACAAAAAATATAGAAAAATGATAAAAATAATAGTGCGTGATATATAACAAATCTAGTTTAATTGAATATTGAACTCGGAAACAAATGACTAAACAATACTCACTTACTAGGGCAATTTTATTATAACCAAAATATTGTAAATGTTAATGTAATTATATAATTAATTTCAAAATAAGAGTAATTATTGCAAAACATTACAGTGGTGAAAAAACATTGTCTGCATAACACAAAGGAGGAAAGCATAAAAAAGGAAACTTAAGTAATTAGTACAAGAATTACATTAAAACTTGCAAACATAAATATTCTATCTAACTTGCAAACATAAATCTTAGTCGAAACCATAAATTCATCTCCCGAGTCACACTGGAACGAATCCATAGTTCGCAGTATTTCCACCGGAAGATCAGCAACTTCGCTTTCCTCAGTAGCTTCATCGTTTTCAGAGTCTGTTGCTTCTGTAACCTGCAAATCCCCAAATGATTTATGAAAACCTCTTTGGATGCAAGTTACTGTCACTGAATTCCAGCTTTCCGATATCCATTTGTCATAAGATGGTCACTTCATCTTCCCAGAGTTTGTATATTCATGGACACCTGCAATCATCCATTCCTCCCACTTAGCTCGAAGTTCTGATTTGAAGGATTTATTCACCTTTAAATCAAGGGGTTGAAGTTTCTTCGTCAGTCCACCAGGTATAATTGCTACCTTGGAGTATTTGTTGACCAATTTCTTTACTTTGGGCACTAAATGGGCTCGACATGCATCCATAATTAAACCAGATTTGGGGCTGAAGAAAGCATATTTACGTTTTTTCCAAACATTATCCAACCAGGTCTTTCGAAAAACGCCCCTTTGGAATGGTTTTCCTCTTAAATGTCACCATAGGAGATAGCTTGGAACCATCTGACGTTATGCACAACACAATTGTAAAATTTGACTTTTTGTGTCTTGTCGTTGTAATGGACATTTCCTTTGCACCTTTAAGATTCACAGTCCTTGCAGTTGGAAGGTCAAAATTTACTGGGACCTCATCCATATTACCCACATGTATTTCTTCTACTTCGAAAATGCACTCTTTCACAAATTCTAAATTTTATCACCTTGGCCTCCCAATCTACAGGTAGTTTTTGACCAATGCTTGTCGAGGCTTGAACACTTTTAATTATTTCTCATCATGAACCGGAATCCCCAAGAGGGATATGCTTTGAAGTCAATTATGTTTTTCTCTCGTGCAATTTGCTTTGCATGAAGTAAAATTCTAGTCGTTGAGAGTCTTATTCCTCTTGATTGTTCACGAATAATCCAGTCGTAAAGTTCTTTTTCGAGTGTTCGCCAGAAACACTTTCTGTAGCGCATGGCTGGTTTTCCTCGATGCAGTTTCTTAAAAACCTCCTCATTCTTTCGCCACTCTCTCACACTAGCTTCATTTACATTGAATTTTCTCCCTGCTGCAAGATTTCCATTAACTTTTGCAAACTGAATAACTTCCAGCTGAAACTGAGCCGTGTACAATTTACGTGTTTTTGCTGTTCTTTCTTCCATGGCCTTACAATAATAAATATAATTAGGTACTATTGAAATACCTTCGATATCACTTTCAAAATTGTTTATTTCCTAGTTCATTTGTCCATAGAAAGGTAGTTATAATGATTTCCCTGCGGCTTAAACAGCAACATAACGATCTTTAAAGCGCTTTATGAAAAAATAGTACAAATTTGAAATGCTCGTTATCAATACATATATCACAGAGAAGAAATTTTGAAATGCGTGTTATCTATGCATTTCTCACAGTGAAGAGATTTTAAAAATGCGTGTTATTTACCAGAAAATACGGTAATAACTGAGAAATATTTAATTGATTTTTTTGCTTTTCAGAGCTTTCAGAAGTTCTCTGGAATATGGTTATGAAAAATGGAATGGCATTTGATGGATGGGCTGGTGGAATAGCTTTGTGGATAATTTTTGCTTTCTGGGCTGTTCTAACTGTTGGAATCCTCGTCTTGATGGAGGGTCTTTCTGCCTTCCTTCATACACTCCGATTGCATTGGTAATTATAATTATTTTTTTGGATTATGTAAAATATAAATGCTCATCTTAATTTTATTGTTCAATTTCCACACTTGAGCTGGAATTTTGGATGTCATTCTGTATATATTTGAAGAATCTTGTTCTTAAGTGCATCAGTTTTTGTATATATTTTTGAGTTTGAGGGAAAGTGATTTTCTTAGCTCATCTCTAATTATATGGCTATGGTTGACACGTTTAAAATTTTCATCTTTGTATAATTTCTTGATAATTCATAGTTACAATGCCTTCAAAAGGTTTCAAATAAACAGTCAGCAGTAAGGTTTTATCAGTAGTTTTTTTTCAATTATTTTGCTACGGGGAATTTTTATAATCCTTGTAACTGATTTTCAAAATTTATTCAATTTTTAGGGTGGAGTTTCAAAGCAAATTTTATTTAGGCCAAGGCTATGGATTTCAACCATTTTCATTTGAAGTCATCCTTGATTCTGCTGCTAGTGCATCTGAGGAATAAAGCACTGTAAACTGAAATTGCTGGAGGAAAGTGTAATTGATCTTTCTGCATTTCCTGCGTGCTAAAATTGGTGTTAATTGCTGTCAGATTTATTATTAGTATTATTGAGTGTCCTTAGAATATGTCTAGAAATTGAGTATGGGGTTGGTGAAGTATAAAGGATTGAACATTCCTCCTGCATTTAATACCTTTATATGGAATGGATCAAACCTGGAATAAAAATGCTGAGAATGTTTGTGATGTGTAGATAAAGTAATTAGATGTCTAATAAGCATGAATTCTGGTAAGATAATTCTACTTGAGGTATGTGGATTTAATAGGTGGATGTTAGTTAAGCACAAGGTTTATCTGTGGCAAATAAAGCTACGTAACCCAATCATAAAATACACCTTTGGGATGCAGTAGCCATGAGAAACTGAACATCTCCTGATTAACTTCAAGTTATTATTCCTTATGATTGTCCATATGTAAAAAGGTGTAATTCTACTGAATTAATTGTTTATATTGTGGTATTTTGTTGATACCTACCATTACTTAATCATTATCTTAACCTCTATCTGATCTAAGAAGAAATTGATCTGATAATCATAACTTATTTAATGTTTCTGTGCTGTTGTAAATGTTTTTCGTGCATGTACATCTGGTGAATCATGATCAAATAATGCTTATGGAGCTATTTAAAATTTATTTTTGCATTGTAACTAAAATAAACTGATGAAATCATGGAAATTTAAGCAACTAAAGCTCATATACTTCCAGCAAAGTAATTGTAAATTTTTTGTGTATATAGTGAAATTGAAATATCTGTTACATAGTGGTTAAATTTGTTAAAATTTGTAAAATAATCAGGAGAGTTGCTACCTTGAATTTTATATTTAACATTTTCCTGTGGACAAACACAATTGTCAGTTTGTTTATTGTTGTTTAACAGATTTGTTCTTGTCCTTCATAATGATGAAATGTTCAAGTTTTTATTCTTGAATTTATTTTCATGGTATCTGAGGAATTTTTGTTGCAATCTCCTTAAATTAAGCATAAAAATTCTTATACTACTGTTTTATCCTACTAAGGAAATGAATTAAATTAAAATAAACTATTTCATTCTGATTAAGTGTATCACATTCTTTATTGTGCCTTGCTATCTTATAAAACTGTTATCTCAGAATTTTTCTCTTTTCATATGTGTTATCCATGGTGATGAATATATGGAAAGAAATACAAGCAAAATTATTTGAAATTTTTGTGAGTGATGCTATGCAATATTGCAAATGAAATAAAACTTAAACGACCATAAATGATTGAAGTTTCAATCACAAAATTAACTGCTGATGCGAACAATTTAATTGGCCATTAGGAAATCATATATGATTAAATAGTCCTTACTATTAGCATTTGTATAATCAATCAAAGGCTAAGAACTTTGGTAGAAGACAATAACTGGTTCTAGAAAAATTCTTCTCTCCAAGTAAAGAAATTTTTATGATAATTTATACCATACTGGTTTTAATATTAATTTATGCTGATTAAAATTATTACATGCTCCATAATATAATAGTATTTCCAGGAATGAACGATCTTAATAACCTCCCTCAGATGAAGTCTTCAATTTTATAATAAATATGTAATTGAGGGAAAATTCTTGATCCTCTTCTCTTTAAATTTCATCACATGTTATGGTCGTAAAGGAGTCCTTCTTGTATTGGGAAAATTCAGTACAAGTAATCCAGAACCTTGAATCAAATACAGATTTAATTTCATTATTTTAAAGGCATAAGAGCCTATTAAATCAATGATATTCAGTAAACCATCTTGCTATAGCTAACCCTAAGTAATGCTTATTAATACAGTAAAAATATCCAAAGAGTAATGTAAAATCTGGTTACTCACATACAATGAGAAATGTAGTCACGAAGATTAGTACTGAGCAATCCTTAATAAGCTGTGCTGCATAACTACTTATGCCAAACAGCACTCCTAGTCTTCCAGCTACTACTACAAGGCTTAAAACAAAAGCTCTGAAAATAAAAATATATTTATAGTACTGAATAATAATAATTTAATAAAATCTTGATAAAATTCTAACCTATATCTTGTTTTAGTTATTTCAGCTGCAATCACCATTGAGGTAGTAAATGTTATCAGAGCCAGTGGTTGCAGAAGGCAGGAAAATAATAGATCTTGCATCTGGTATTGCATGAAGTAGCTCACCACTGCGATAACTCCAAAAATAACCATACTGAATGCTAAAGACAGTAATCAAGAGTGAAAATTCATAAGGATATCAGTTAATTTTAATTTATAAATTTTAAGTTATTTTTTGTTCAATGCTTACCTCATTTAAATTTTTACCTATATATAATAGAAGTATTTATACAGGAACTTCTATAGTATAATATTTCACATGGGGTCAATTTATTTCTGGGAATAAGAATAATGAAGGGAAAACTCATACTAGTTATTTTACTAAAATGACATTCCCTAGATACAATACAAGTGGGTAACGCATTCCCCCTTGGCAAAAAAGGAATGGGTTTGATTGCTGGTGATGACCATTATGTTGACCTAGCATTGTGATAAATTAAGTGGTTATTAGAAATAATACAAAGCAGGTCTGAAATGGTCTGGAAATGCCAAATATTGCAGTGTGGGAGTTGATTAACTCATATGTATTTCTTTATCACAAACTGCTAGAACAGGGCTCAAATTTAAGAAACATTTGAAAAGTTAACCATATTGCAAGAAAAAGAGAATAAGAAATTTCAATTCTTCATCGTACCTATAAAGAGGAAGAGTGAGCAGTTGAAGTTAACCGTATATAAACTATTTTAAGCAGAATATCTAGAAGCCAAACAATTTAACAGATAAATTCAAAGTTCATAAAAAGATAAGGAAAATAAGAAAATCAAATAGCAAGGGTTTGGTATGTAGTGTGACTGAGTTTTTGAACAAGAGAAATAAAGCTCTCTGAAATGCATTAATTCCTATATTTAACTTATATGTGTCATTTGTTTCAATTTGTATAAAAATTACAACACATAAAATACAATGTATACAGTACATATGACATTCAAAAGTTCCAGGAAAGAAGCCCATTATCATACAATGAGAAGCTGGTAGAGCTTTATTCCAGGAACTTTTTGATTGCCCCCTCCATATGAAATTTTTAAAAAATTACCAAGGAATATTTTACTGCTACAATGCTCCATCCCAAACACCAAGATAGCAACTCCTAATAGTGTTGATAATACTACCATCAATACATGCAGGATATCCTGTTCACTTGATATCCAAGCATTATTTGCACCTTCAACATAGTTTAAATCACACCACTTTTGAGAAGCTGCGATTTCTTTAAAATAAATATTATGAAAGTTGCATGCAGGATAATCTTCAACTCTATAAAGTAAGCAGAAGGCCTGAAATTTGCTTATCAATTTGGGATACCAGAGTGCCAACACGTACATCCTGTAAATCAAATAGTAATACATTTTTAGAGATTCCTTACTTAATATGACAGTTGTTTAAATGCAAGCTCTATAACTAACTGCCTCAATCCATCTTGAGAAAATTAACCAATAATAATAATAAATATTATTATTATTGGTACAACAGTATTAAAATTTTATTCAATATTACTTATGAGTTAGTTTTACCAATAAAATTAATCTCATCACCAATACAAAATGCTTCTTTCGTAATTAATACCACACTATGTGGTATAACTTTTCATTTAAAGGCCCTTCAAGCAAATCCTGAATCAGTCATATAATATGTTAATAATATAATATAATAATAAAATATTATATATATAATAATAAATCACAAGTTTTGCTAGGCCAGTAATTTTAAAAAGCTTAATTCTTACATCCAATTTCTCGCAGTACTACATTTATGAATTGAAGTAAATTGTTACATTACCCATGCTCCACAGAAAAATTGCAAACTATTAGATTTAAAACATATCGGTTCACACCTAGCATCTTCCATTTCTGCTCAAACTTCATGGCTTTATCGCCAAAAGAGGTCACCTAAAGAAAACTAAAAATTTCACCTTCATAATAAAATAAACATATTCAATTAAAATTTTACAACTTTGAAATGAAGACATGCAAATGGATGGAAGTTTTTGTATTGCTAAGTAATATTTAAATTAATCAGTGTGACAAGTGGCAGGAGAGTCAATATTATATATATATATATATATATATATATATATATATATATATAATAGTGAACAAGTAAAGAAATTGAAATAGAATTCAGACTACTTAGAATCCCAAAGAAATTTCTCAGAATAGACTTCCATTGTTATTTCAAGTTCTGGATGAATAAATTAATTTAGAATACAATCCATATTTGTGCCCCTCTCTTCTCCCACTCATTTCCTCTGCCAATTCTTAATTACTTCCATTAAAACTCTCTCTTGCCCAACCACCACCAACACCTTCATGTTTGTTTTCTTACCATTCCAAGTTAATTTTTTCATTCTGCACCAAACCCACACCTTGTGCCTCTATTCCCACCTCTAATCTCATTTAATAGCATTGTTCTTAATTTGTATTGGGATACAGAGGGTTTTAGTAAAATCCTCTGGCCATTTCCCTTCATCACAAATTTTCCTACATCAATTAAAGAAATATTTCTTACCCTTGTAGCCCAGGTTCTTAAGGAACTCAACTGGTATCTCGTCAACCCCCTTACTCTAATTCATATCATGCAATTCCCAGTTTATTTAATTTGTTTTACTGTCTTGTATTCCAGGTTCAAAATTGTTATCCTCACTTTCTATTTCTATAATGTTGGGTTTCATGATTTTCCCATACAATTCCTCTATATATTTTTTCCATCATTCCCTTATGTTGGAGTGATCCCTTAAGACATTTACCCTGCAACCTATTACCATTACCATTCTATTGTTAATTCTACACCTCATCAATTGCTTTACAATCTCATATTCATGAAGACTGGAAGTTATTTGTGTGTAGTGATGCATCAACTCACAGAATATTTTCCACGCATTTCCATCTGATTGCAGTGATAGACTTTTGTGACAGAGGCAGTTGTCAATTTATGTTTAGGTTCCCTCATAATCCAAACCCAATTATGATGCACATGTTTATTGGCTGTTTCCTCTGCCATTGGCTTGGAAGATACTGATGTCATCAAATTTTGACTCATATTGGAATAAGATAGCCTCTCCTTTTCAGTATTCCAGAGAGAACTTTTTTGATGGTTTCCATGTAAACACCTTTCAAATTGTTTTTTCATCTTCTTATTTACATAATCGTACTCATTCATTGTTTCATGTGTAAGCAAGAACCTGGGAGTTTCAGGAAAAAATGCCCAAAACAACAAAGCCGCCACTGATGCCAAAATGGTTGGCCAAAACTGTAGTGTTGTCCATGATGTCCATCTATTTAATAATATGTATGCAAAACCTTTGAATGAAAAATGTAATTAACAATAATTTATGAAATGTACTATAAAAATTTACTACTGTTGACAAATTAAAATTCACCTTGAACCTGTACTATCCCTAACATCCAAAATATCTGAAGTGCAAACACTGCAATGCCACGGGAAGTGAGAGGGTGAAACTCAATTAAAAAGACAGTTGCTACGAGTAAGGCACCCCATATGCTAGTAGATAAATTATTTTCATCATTATCATAGCACTGAAATCTTTAGCACATCAAAAACACATGTCATTCCTACCTGAAGGATAGGAAGAATATTAAAACGATGTAGAATTCATAATTCATTGAAGAAGCTATGCTCAGAATACATGCCACTGCATGAATTAAAAGTGTGAAACAGATTACCGCTTTTCTTCCAATTGAATCACCAATTATTCCACAAAAAATAAGGCCACAAATTGAGCCTAAAATACAAAAATAAAATGGAATTTAACTTTAATTAACACTAAAATTTTATTTAAGGCAAATTTAACTTTAATTTCATAAGATGAAGTTGGATTCCACAGTTCTATTTTAACAGAAAGAATAATTGACATTTATAAGGAACAATTTCAATGGGGTAATAATAAGGAAGTCAAATAATTACCAACAGATTTAACAACATTCAATAAATAAATATCTTCCTTTTGCAATTGGAAAGTACAAATAATGCTTGAGAGGTATACTGCTGGTGCATATAATTCAAGAGCGCATAGCATAAAAATAATACCAGTGGAAGCTAAAAGAATGATATTAAATTTCCCATAACCTGAAATAAAAGGTATCTTGTAAATTTTCTTCTGGAGAAAGTTTTAATTAAAATTTGAGCAATAATTTTCTATACATTGAAATCTTTGTTACTTCTTATTCAATCATAATTTTTTTCTTCTAAACAAATTCACACAGGTTGGTAAAATAGAAGTTACTGTTTAACACCTACCAGCATTTTCAAGAGCATCATCAAAAGTAGTTTTCTCAGCAAGCCATAAATGACCTGAGAAAAGAATAACAGATGGATAACAAATCTATTGTATCAAATATAAAATTTAACTTCAGCTAACCGTAGATAAAAAATAAAAATAATATCACCTTTCTTGCATTACATTATATCATGAGAATAACTAAATAAAGAATTCTGCAATGGTTACCCATTTCAACTTTAGTAGCACACTTCCTGAAACCTTTCTGTTTCATTGCTTTAGCAAAAGCTTTCTTTTCTGCATCAGTTGATTTTAGATATTTAGGGAAAGGAAGACCACAAGGCTTGATTGACATCCTCTTATCCCTGTAGTTAGTTTTATGAATAAAACACAATGTAAGTTATGGGTATTTACTAAATAATCCACACCTCATATTTTCCTCTCTGTAATTGCATAACTTTCACTGCTCTTCTTATAATATGATTTGTCAACATTTTTTGCAATGTTAAATTTTTGACAAGGAATATGAAAAATTATGACCAATTCAAACATTTTAATCTACTATCAATAAAAATCTAATTATAATGCATATTGAATGTTAATGAATATATCTAGTGTTAACACTGTTTACATAACAGTTCAATTCACAATTATGATACATCTTTGTAAATTGAGCAGGAATTATAATCTACTCAAAAAGTGTTCTTCCTTAATTATCCGACTAAAAATATTTTTTTCTAATAAAATATAAAAATATTGAACTAAATTGATCAAAATATGCCTTTGCCATAAAAAGCATGTCATTCAGCCATGGAACCATAACTAAATGTACATTTTGAAATAAATATTTACCATAAAATACTTTCATTGATCAAAAATTGATATAATTAGGAGCTTTCATTATACTTATCATTCAACAAACTCAGATTTTTCATGCGTGATAGGATAATTAGGAACCATACGAAATCTATTTTCTCTATCCTTGTACTTGTACTAAAATGAGTGAACATCATTAGTAACCTATTTCCTATTTATTTATTTCTCCTATTTATCTTACTGTCATTTCATTTTCTACACGAGTTAAAGACAATTCTCTCAAACTTGCAAGAAAAGACATGAATTTAAATAAGTAAATTCCTCTCTGATCAACGCGCATCTAGCCAAAAGGCAACAGAACTGTTATATTTAAACCAAGAAAACGCGTATTATCGCACAAGTTATTGGCCCAGCAGAAATATAAAAATAGCAACTTATTATACTGTATTATGAATTGTCAATAACCAATAGAGTATAAATAAAAACCACAAAGACTTGGATTCGACCGGGGCGCGGAAAAATTGAAAAGGACGGTAACTCCAATAGCTCCAGTAAATAAAGGATTACAATCCAAGATTAACTTAACTCCAGTCAACTTCTTCCAAAGATTTTATCAGTTGTTCAACTTTCAGCATTTTTAGCTCATCCACGGCCATACAGAATTAAAATTATATAATCATCAATAATCATAGAACAGGATAAGTCGTTTTGGCGGCGTAAGTTGAAATCGTCCTAATCGAATAGTTAATCAGTCTAAGCGTATTTCACCTACAAACGAAAAAATTATTTCGATTAACTAATAATTCATAATATATTCGTAATATGTGTAGCTTAATGAGGCGAAGTAACTGATAAATATGTTTCTCATAAATTTTACTGGAGTACAAACGTATCGTTCATTTGAAACGCGCTCTGTATCAATATGTATTTATCGGGAAAATCGAAGTTTTGTATCCTTAGAAACGATTGAGACAAAATGAGTTTGCATCAAGCGGTTGATGGAGAAAAGCTTGGACATATTCCTGTCACTCTCCAGTAGGTGTTTTTAATGAATTTGAGTGCTCTGTTGGCCAGTAAATGCAATAAGATGAAAAGAAGTAAAGGGAAATTAGGTTGTCCAGAGTTTGGTAAGCGTGGAATCCGGAAAGTTCCATCCCTGTATCATGGGGAAGGGGAACCGCCGGAATTTTTAAAAGCATTACTTAAGAAAGATGCTTGTACTCCACTTTTGGAACCTTTCTCTTGGACAAAATCAGTGCCTTATAACGTAAGAGCTGAAGTCATTACTTGAGCCATTATTTTCTAAATTCTCTTGGAATGATAAAAAAGATGTTTACTATCGTTTCAGGATTCCTTCTTACATTACACCCCGAGCGAATTTATTGGCAGCAATTACACTCCAAGTGCAAGGAATTTAAAAATAAGACATCTACCTTCACTTAACAGGTCTCGTTGCCGTAAAACAACACCAAAAATTAAAAAATCGCGTCCAAACTATGGCTTCATTAAACTCGATGTGAGTTAGCTTTACAGTGACTGGAAAGGCTTCATTATAGTAGATCACTTTCATAATTTCGGATGTTAATTCATATTTGACAAATTTCTTTAGGATCTGGTCATAGGTCATCATAACTGCCCAAATTCTCCTGGAATATTATTGGATCCTGTGATGGAAACTCCTCTACGGTTTAAAACGAAAAGTAAAATATTTAAAAAATTACAACATTTGAGGTCTATGTAAGTTATTATATATAAAGAGATCTGCATAAAACTATTTAGTATGATATTTGTCAATGAACTCTACCCATAATTTTTACATTTTTGTGCTTCAATACTTGGAAGTGCACTGAATAATAATAATAATCATTTATTTGCCAGAGATCATACATAGATATAGGCTTTGTCAATACACTGGATTCAAAATTACAAGACAAATACAAAATCAATAATTAGAAAGAAAAGCATCAATAGAATAAAACATTTTACCAAAAAGAAAGTTCTTAACCTTTGATTTTAAACAAGACATTGAGCCTATATTTTTTATTTCTACTGGAAGTGCATGGTATAAAATAATGGAAAGATGAAATGGACTATTGAGGGATCGAGTAATCCATACATAGGAAATAAATAGGATTGTTACTATTACGAGTGTTATGGGTATGAATGTCGGCATTTGTTTTGAATTTGTTAAGATTTGATTTAACTGAAAATAAAATAAAAATGCAAGGAAGAGGTAAAATCAAAATTTTTTGAAAGAGGGGAAGGCTGGGAGCATCAAGATTAGAGTTAGATATTAGTCTTAACTCTACCATATCTCATTTATTATTTATCACTTAACCTTACCATATCTTGTTTTGTTATTATTCCTGCAAAGGTTAATACAAAATTACACTTTGTATTAACCTTTGCAGTTAATACAAAGTGCAATTATGTATTCCTAGTAGTAATGATTCATATGTTCAATAAGTTCCATATTAGACTTGTCATAGTTCACCCAATGATGCTGATCATGTAGTTGTTTAAGGCTGAAAAAAAAACATATTGCAGTTTGACATTTAACAATCTGTTCAATGATTTTTTCTCAAGGAAATTGTAGCCATTAACCAAATTTTTTTTCCAGCTGTTAGAATTAGGCTTTCTAAACTAGGGATACATTTTCTTGGTATTATATATTGATCGCCCAGAATATGAATCAAAAAATATTTTTTTTCCATAGAAAATATTCACACTTACAAGCAAGAGAACCAGTTTCTCCTGATGCTCAATTAATTGAAATGAAAATGATGATTGACATAGAGCAAAGAGAGCTGATTAGTCCGGAGGACTTAAGTAGAATAGAGCATTATATATTACATGTAAGTTCATGTTTGGAGCGTTAGATGAACTAGTTCTACAGTTATAAATGTCATATATCCACTTTGAAAATTCATTTGCTTAATCCTTTGGAAATTTTTATTTTAGGAAATTGAAGACAGAATGGTTCAGCAATACCCAAAAGAATGTTTAGATAAAGCAAAAAATAAGCTTCACATAAAATTTTTCCAAAATAAAAGGTAGATGCCAATAATGAATTTCATGAAGAAATTACAGCAAATTATATCTGTGTGACTAATTAATGAAAAATTTTATATCAAAAGGCTAAAGTCGGTTTTTGAAGCAATGGAGAGGGAAATTGTTGAAGATTATTCTATGAGTATTCGTGTTGCAATAGTTGAGTATGTCTTATTGGATGAAAATGAACGTAAACGTTTAAATGTAACCACAGTCCCCAAAAAATATCCTACCATGTCTATAAGATTACCTGCTCCATGGCATCAGCAAGTTATTATCTCTCGCCAATTCATATCACATAACCTGCATATCTGTGATCAATCAATGGCAGCTATACGTACTCTTTGGAACGAAAAGTAAGTTTTCTCAATGCAAGAAGTTCTTGAAGAAGTATATATTAAATGTTTAATTTTTTATATTCTACGTTTTTACATTTCCTTTAGATTTTCAAACCTATTAATCATACCTACTAATCGTTTGAATGGAACTAGCCCATTTCCTTTAAACATGGATGTTATGGAAATGCAAGTTAATATCTTATGTGAAGAAGCCAGAGGAATTCTACTTCATGAGTAAGTATTGGCCATAAAAGAGTAAAGTAAAATCATATTTTGCATTAATGTGATTGGTGGGATAAAACATTATTTCTCACTGCTTTTGGTTCTACAATTCTTTACTTTTAATTTTCCATTTTATCTAATCATTTTACTGATATATTTATTATTTTCTAATATCTTATACTTTATAATTGGGATTTATGCTAAACTATTATTTGAGGATAGTTTTAACATAAAATTTGCATTTACATTGGTTAAAAAATACAAATTAAGATTATAGTAGATTACAACCTTCTCAACCTAACTATTGTGACATACGTACATGGTTGAGAATGTCTGAATCATAAGATACCCTTGTATCCAAAATCATGGCTAAGGAGATCATTTCCCAATCTTATTCTGCTGGCCATACTAGAATCACTACCATGACCTTTAAATTTAATTGTCCACTCAATGATATTAATTCAGTGATAGTTATTAGGATGTTTTGATATAAGTAAGTTGTTGTGTCATAAAGGTTTTGACATTGAGCATTCTAACAGGCATTGTAAACTTTCTTTTTGGTTAAATCTTGTGAAAGTAAATCTTACCAAAGTAGAAATGCAGCTCAAATGTTACTTCATTCTAATACCATCATATTTAGCATTTACAAATAGTCAAGTTCTTTTTTTTGTAGGTGGTTACCAAAATGTGCTACAGTGTTTACAGACATGATGAATTGCTGGGCACACCTAGTTCCAATAAAAGCAGATGAATCTTTGAAACAAGTGGAAAGATATTTTGATAGTGCTGCATCACTAATGGCCATTCAACTGAGGTCACTTGTTTTTAAGTCACTTTATCACTTTCTACATATGTTGCTCACATTTCAGGTAAGATATTATTGAGTCTTAGATTTAGCGTATTAATGTATAGGAAACGCAGAGATCATTATCAGTTTACTTCAAGTTTAACAAATGAATTCAAAGCATCTCATCAAAATGTTACTAATATCTATTGCCATTTTCTTGCAAATTCAAAATGTAATATTTACGTGTTATATTCAATTTTGAATTAAGGTATTCTATGAATATTGTAGGAAAATAGTCAACACTCCATTTAAAATAAATAATTATATTGTCAAGTAGCGTCTATTTAGGTTATTATGAGTTTAAATTAGGGAAAAACCCCGATGTACGATGATGTATATATAACCTCTGTCGGCACTCCATACACACGTCCTCATCAGCACCTCAAAGCAACCGCGCCCTCTCAACGCTCTCAACCAAACAACACCAAAAATTACGCCCAGTTACCAACCTTAAATATCTATCACATTATTTCACAAAGCATCTCAAACAAAATTATTTTAACACACATCTATTACGTAACATTTGACATATATATCTCAGAAACCCATTTCAGTATATCTAGAGTTTCTCTTAGAAAACTCTATAACATTAACTGTTTTGATCTTGTAGGACCAGTGCAATGTCACTTAATGTATATGTATTTGTGAATAAGGCATATTATTTTCAACTTCATTACATTAAGAGAATCCGCTGTATGGAATTTACTCTTATAAGGAGGAACACTTTCTTTATGTCTTATCTTTGATGTGTTACAGGATGGTAATGATTACAAAGGTGAATATGATGACTTTGTGTATTTGAATACTCCATTGATTAAAGTTTACATCAAACCTCTCCTTGGAACTCCAGAGATAAAATTTTTTCCATCTCTATCTGATGTCCATGAATTTCTTCTCAACTGCCTGAAAAAAATTGTTAACGTGAACATGAAAATCCCACGAGTTGAGCAGTACATGTTTCCTGGTAAGTCTTCTTTTACTCCATATTGCAGTATTTTCCATGAGGAATAAGTATTTTATCCAACACTCCTGTTGATATCAACTTTAAACCATGCAATGTGGTAAATTATTTTGTACAATTTGGTCATTATGCAATATCTGGTTTGAATTTATAGAAATGGAAGGTAGTGATATGTTTCTTGGACCAGTCATCTTAGAAGAAGATGAAGTTCAATCTATTATCAAGCAAGCATCAGAAATTTTTGAAAAGAATACATATGGTCCAAGCTCATACCTTAA
Source organism: Sympetrum striolatum (assembly GCA_947579665.1). NCBI lineage: Eukaryota > Metazoa > Arthropoda > Insecta > Odonata > Libellulidae > Sympetrum > Sympetrum striolatum. Next base: position 31,425,325 of record OX388341.1, read on the forward strand.
GACTTATGATAAATATCTTCATATTTTAAATGGTGACGCAGATAAATCTTTAGAGAGCTTCATGAAGAGAGACCCCACTCCACTACTCAAGGTAATTATAAAATTTTGCATGCTGATGGTGATGAATTACTTTTGTAATGAATGTAATTTATTTATTTGAAGGAGTTCAGCAAAAGAATATATATGTATGAAGATTTAAAAGTGGAAATACTATTCCTGAAAACTGAAATACGTCTCAATTTGGTTAGCATTGATTCCAGTTTAGTGAATGATTCCTTGTGGGATATTGTGTGCAGATTAAGAGACTCTGTGATTGAGTATCATGTATTGAATAACAGAAGCCACAACAGAGAGTAGGTGTAGCAAAAATTCTACCTCGCATCAATAAACCTTTCCTTGTCTAAAAAGCTCATTGAATTTCTTATTCTTAAGATTTATTTTTCAAAATATAGAGATTAGTAAAAATATATTTTACATTCCATACCTGTGAGTCTACATATTCTTATTTTGTGTTTGTGAGATGTGAAATTTAAACTGCATAGAAGTCAATGCATCGGAAAATCAGTATTACTTTATATTTCCTCCTCAAAAGAAGCAATGCTAAGTAGCTTCCTCTTGATATTTATTGTGACCAGTTTCATCAGCAATTTTACATCTTCAAATATCAACCTGATGATGACAACCTGTGGACTCTTGTAGAAGCAACCCATTGTTCCTTATTTTAGATGTCTTAAATTCCACCGAGTGACTCTTAAGCATATTAATTTTACTTTGTCTTTAACTTCTTTTAGTGTATATATTTATAGTTTCAGTATTTTAATCATTTAACATGATGAACTTTTATTATTTATATCTTGATGGAATTATTTTGTACAAAATCTCTTTTTAAGAATTTGCAATGAATTTGACATAATGGCTGATCGAGCGAGTCAGTTGCCTGAAAATACCCCTCAACTAGTGGAATTGACGAATTACTTAAAAGAATCTCAGGAAGTCACTATGCTTAAATTATGGGAGAAGATAAGAATTGCTGCAGAAAATGTTTTATTTCTGATGACTCATACTGTATTACCAGGTATATTAATTCACCTTGTTTCCACTGATCATTAATTTTCAAAATTAATGAATTAATGTTAAGTAAATGTGTATAATTAATATAAACTGTTGGAAATTTAGGAGAAGACATCCAATTAAACAGCCGGGTATTTTTATGGCCAAAGGATATGGAAGCAGTTTTTGAGTTGAGTGAAACAAGATTATCACATCGAAGGGATTTGGCAGAGAAGAATCTCAGAGATAAAACTATAGCATTTGAGGAAAGGTTAGTGGTTCATTACTATTACAATTATAACATTCAATTGGTATGATACTCTACCTCATTCTGAATAAACATGTAAAGGGTTGTCATATGATAAAAGTCTTAGCTTCTTATGAAATAAGTCCGACAGGACTGGGACTCGAACCCAGGTCTCCCAATTGCTGGTCAGTTGCTTTATCTAATTGAGCTATCCACCCAGAACATTCTAACCTGCCATTTAGGAGACTTAGTTGGTAGGATGTTGTGGTTCATTTGACTAAGCAGAATTGTCCATGGCCAACCTCATAGAGGAACCAGCTGTACATAATGGTGGGTAGGAAAACCTTGCAACTAATCAGGAATTGGGGGATTCAGGTTCGAGTCTTGCTCCTGTCAGTATTTTCATATCAATTTTTCTTTGGAGTTTATCCCAGATCAGGTGCAAAATCACCTTCCTCCTTCACTTTTTCAGTGTTTGTAATTACCTATATTAACTTTTAGAATAATATTTTACATTTTATTTTGTAATGATTTATGTATACTCATATACTGGGTCTGCCCTAAAAGTTGCGGTAATTTATTTTTTAATAATTTATTCTTCAACATAAAGTTTCTATCTCTTTAGACTTTTTCAAGTACTCTTCTCTCCACTAGACCCCCTTTTTTCAACACTTCACCCACATCTCATAGGCTCCCTGGAAGCTCTCAACAGGGACCTATTCTAGACAAGCCATTGAAGCTCCATTCAATGCCTCTAGCGTCCTGTGGCGATGTCATTTCAGTTCCAATTAAAAAATTCCATGTATCATCTCCTGTCACCAATTTAGGCTCTGTTTCATAGCATTAAAGCAATTTCTGTCGCTTCAACAGGCTCTGTTCGTTCACATTGCAACGTGTCGTTGGTGAGAGCTTTTGGCACCATCTTGGCATAGACCTTCCTCATGTCAAAAGCCCTGGTTAAAATATGGTAAACAACTGATTTGGGTAAGCCACTTTCTTCAGCTAACATCCAGACACTCATTCGTCAATTGCTGTTCAATACTTTTTGCACGTTTTGGACCATATCATCAGTTTTTGCCATTGACCAGGGCACTGGTCTGTAGCACCCCAAGTGCTTTGACAGTCTTGTGCCACTCAAAAGTTCAGTTCTGTGACATTGCGCCCTCCCAAGGTGCAATCCATATGCATCTCCCTATGCATCTTTAGTGTAATCGCGGCATTTTTATTGAGTTCAATGCAAAATTTCATTGCTTTAAATTCTGCAGCATAGTTTTTGATGAGGGTATAGTGACACACTTGGCGCTACACTTTATCTTCACTCAACTACTGCTCACAAATGACTACGAATGGTGATAATCTCTAGTTAAGATACCAACTACTTTTTTCACCATGAGCTGTGCTGCTAAAGCATATGTGGCCAGCTATAGAAATTTTTGAATTATTGTCATCCACCCCCAAATATAAGTAAAATTTTCATGATGAGCTTCTTTAATGGAAATTTATCCAGATATAAAAGCACCTCCCATTCGGATGTCTGGTAGTGTTGGCATTAAAGAGGTACATCATGAGGAAAAGAACTACCACCCTGCAATTTCCAACTTAAAACTGCTGCAGCTTGAAGAGTGAAGATAGACTGCTGGAGCTACTGATTGAAATAGAGTAGATAAATGGGATGTCATCACTCTCAGCAAAGTCAGAAGAAACTCAGAACTACTCAGACACTGAAGGAAGGCTATGTATTCTTTGACTGGGGTACAAAAGATGGAAGACTTAGATGCATTAGATCCTTATCAACAAGAGATGGGAAGATAATGTAGTGAAAATGGAAGGTATATCGGACAGAATTTGCAAACTCATACTTAGGATAAATGAGCATTACTCAGTATGAGTCATTCATGTCCACCCACCAACAGTGGTAAGCAGTAAAGATGAAATTAAAAACTTCTACTAAACTCTCGTCACAGACAATCACAAGGAGACCCACCGCTACATTTTTATGATGGGTGATTTTAATGCTTTTGTAGGTCAGTGGGAAGCTGATGACAATATTGGAAGACAATACGGGCTGGGCCAGAGAAATGAACATGGTCACCGCTAGGTAGAGTTAGCAGAATATAGTTACCAGTATGTATGTTACAAATACTTACTTTAAGAAGAATCCTACGAGAACCTGGATGTGGAGAGGTCCCAATAGATAAAGAATGAAATAGTGTATACATTATTAAAAAACTCTACAGTGTAAACAACTGTGAAGTTTTGAATAACTTTAACACAGGGATTGCTACCACAGAATTGTAAGATGCAGAGTGAAATTAACCCTGGAATGGAGCATATGAAGCGCGTTTCTTGCAGAAAGCATAAAATAAATATTGGTTTCCAAGCAGATAACAAGGAGTTCCATTTAAAACTAAGAAAGATATTCTCAGCACTTCAGGAGGATGAGCTGGAAACCAAAGTAAAGTGGAAGTCATGAAGGAAAAGGTGGAAGAAGTGGCAAGCATAACAAGAAAGCCGAGGGATAAAAGATTCAGTGATAGGACCAAGCAAATTATGAAAAAATGGAAAATTTTGGCACCCAAGAGATAATGTCAAATATGGTGAGCTTTGCTAGGTAAGAGGTTAAATGAATTCTTCATTCTTATAGATTTTGTGTAAGAGCTGGCTGTACTCAACATCTATCCCTTGATTCTCCAGAGCTTTCATAGTGGAGGAGGTACTTACTGAGTTGAAGGCTTGTTCATAGTCCACAAAGCAGAAGACTAGTGGCATATCATACTCATTTGTTTCGTAGATAACTTTCTGCAGCATGTGAAAGTGGTTCATAATGCTAAAGCCCTTAAAGAATCCTGCTTGTTCTCTAGGCTGGACTGAGGACTGGGTTGTCTTTAGACGTTCAGCTATTATCCTCATGAATGTCTTAGAAACAACTGGAAGGAGGCTGATGGGGGGGTAATTCTTCAGATCTTCTTTGCTTCCTTTCTTGTGCAGAAGGGCAAACTTTGCATGGTTCCAGTCCTTGGTGATTCTCCCTTGTTTTAGACAATTAGTGAATAATTGTGCTGAAACATTAGCAATCTCTGTTTCACCTGCTTTCAGATACTCAGCCAACACCCCATCTTCTCCTCCTGCTTTTCCATTTTTCATCTGCTTAATTGCTACCATTAACTCTTCAGGGAGGATTGAGAAAGATCTTGTGAGCTTTTCTCTTGGTTTTCCTCTTCGGTATTTTCCATCTTCTTGTATAGGTTTCCAAAGTATTCTGTGACTGTCCACAATATTGCTGGTCTGTTGTGCCATCTCCTTTCTGTAAGGTTTAAATCTGTTTCTTACCTATTGCTAGGCGTCGTCTGACCCTATTTATGCTCTTGTTATTTTCTTTGGCCCCTTGCACAACTTTTTCATTTATTTCATCTTGCCTCTCTGATAGTCTTGCAAAGCACGGCATATTCAATGTCATCTCTTGGAGTGTCTAAATCCTTCACTGCCTTTCATCATTTCATCATTTGTCAGGTTCTATCGCTGCACTTCTTATCCTTCTTCCTCTGCTGCTTTCTTCACGACTTCCAGGACTTTGGTTTTGAGTTCTTCCTCTTGAAGTGCTGAGAATCTATTTCTTAGTTCTAGCTGAAACTCCTTCTTACTACCTGCAAGGTTATCGATGCTTATTTTATTCTTCCTGCAAGAAATCAGCTTCTTCTGTACCATTTGAGGATTAAACGTTATTCTGCATCTTACTATTCTGAGGTCACTTCCAGTGTTGAATATTCAAAACTTCACAGTTAGTTACTGAATACATTTTGTTTAAAATATATTACCTATTTTGTTTTTGGTTTCATTGGGTCCTCTCCGTATCCACTTCCTTCTAGGATTCTTTTTGAAGTATGTATTTGTTATGTACATTTTTGGGCATTCTGCAAACTCTACCAAGTGTCTTTGGTAAATCTTGCTGGCTCATGTTTTTATCTTCCTTCAGAAAATAGCTTTGGAATTCATCCCGATCTTATAGTGTTATGTATGAAGATTTTTTGGCACTGAACATAGTTCACCCTATGGGTGGATTTTTACTAAATGAAAACTATTATTGAGATCTATCTATATCTTGAAAGATTTCCTGGTTATCTCAATGTTAAGAAGAATCCTATTAGTCAACTCTCTATAAAGAAAAACATGATTATTTTTTTTTCCTAAATGATAGAATAACCACAGGGTATACACCATCACTCATGATTAGATTTTGTAAATAATGAATCTTTTTCAGGCTTCTGCTTCACCAAAAAGATTTAGAAATGATGAGAAAAAAAGATCCACCAATTTTAACCATGGAGGAGATGAAAGAAAATGCAGAGTTTGTGGAAGCTTTGAACGTTACTCTTAGTGAAGATAAAGCTGAAGCAGATGTGAGAAAATTGAAATTTTTAGTGACTCTTAACGTTTTGTTTAATACCTGATTCTGAAAGCCTGATGATTGATTGAGGTAAATATTTCTAATGAGTTAATTTATGTTAATATCATATTATATAGTCCATTAATGAAGAAGAACAACTCTTGGAATGGCAAGCCTCGCCATTCACTACTCTTCAGAAAATGCTTACATTGATTGAGCCAGTGGCAACACTATGGACAACAGTGCTCACATTCCATCTTCAGTATGAAAAATGGTATAATGGTGAGTTTTAAAGTGTTCTGCAGATTTATTAATCAAGAAAATGTGCATACAAAGTACATTAGATCTGCTAAAAGTTTTTTCTGCAATAACCTTTTGAACTTGAACAACTAGGAACTTGGGAAATATTAAACATTAATAGCTGAAATGAAGAATGAATATGTTTATAGATATCCTTTATGCTTAAAATTGGGAACAGGTCATTAAACACATCTTAATTCACAGTACTCCTTGATACTTTCGTAAACTTCCCAACATTTTTTACTTCAGGTACATCCATACAAAGCTACATATATCTATTATACATCTTATTTCAGCTTTTCCATAAATAATAATGAAAAAACCTAATTTATTCTTGTCTTTATTCATCATCAGGATCATCAGTTGATCTAAAAAATAATGGAAATGATTTTTTAAGAAAATCTTTGTTCTTGTAAGAAGTTGTAGCTATAATCAAATCTTTATTATTATTTCCATCAAGTTCTCATTTCATCCGTTTTCCCTTTCGAAATTCTGATAATCGTTCAAATGGATAGACTACATACTATGATTAATCTCAATGCCAAAGTCTTTGGAAAATGTTCTTGAGTTATGTTACTTATTTAATTTTTCCATCTATCAGGACCTTTCATGAATCTTGATGCCAGCAAGGTTGAAGATGAAGTTGAGATAATATGGAAAACTCTCTATAAGTTAACCAAAACTTTCCATGATTTACCTGGATCAAAGAGAGTTGCAGAGATGGTAAAAGCTAAGGTAGAAAAGTTTAAACAACTTCTACCTGTTCTTCACACTATTTGTAATAAAGGAATGAAAGAAAGACATTGGCAACAAGTAAGTTCATATGTTAATCTTCTTTTAGGGTAAATGAGTTTCAAGATTCCAGAATGCCATTCTCTGATGATTTAATTCTAAAACTTGATATATTTTTTACTACTTCTTTAGATTAGTGCCATTGTAGGTGTACCTATTTCACCAGATGAGAATAGCACCCTGGCAGAAATGATTGAGCTTGGGCTGCCTAAGTATATTGCTGAACTTGAAGAAATTGGAATGAGAGCAACAAAGGAATATGGCTTAGAACAAGCACTTGGTAAAATGAAATTTGAATGGAAAGATGTGAAATTTGAATGCACTCCTTACAGGTACATACTATACACATTAAAATTTTGTGGAATATTAATATGATATTCTTTGCATGATATTTATTGTTTGATAAATGTATTTTATCTCTTTATGTAGAGAAACAGGAGTTTCAATACTCTCCGCTGTAGATGATATTCAAATGATGCTGGATGATCACATTTTGAAGGCTCAAACCATGCGTGGCTCACCTTACATTAAAGCTTTTGAAGTAGAAATGCAGGCTTGGGAAGATAAACTAATATCAATGCAAGATATATTGGATGCATGGCTGAAAGTAAGACTGTAATTGTGATCTCAATCATAATTAGATCTGAAAAAATATAATATTAATGGGGGTTAAACATGGGTCGTAAGATGCTTGCTAGGAAGATTTTTCATCAACAAGCTTCCACAACATAATATAGTTATTTATTTTCCACCTATGTTTATCTTAGGGTGTTTTCCAGGCCTTTTAAAGTAATAAGTTTAATTTCCTTGAAAGCATTAAGTTATTTTCAAAGTACAAGTATAATTTTCTTGTATACTTTTACTTTAGGCTGAACTTTAAGCATGATTTATATTGCTGCTTATTAAAATATAAACATTCTTCAGTGTCAGATCACATGGCTGTACTTAGAACCAATATTTAGTTCTGAGGATATTACTGAGCAAATGCCCGAAGAATCAAAGCATTTCCTCGAAGTTGATAAAGTTTGGAGAACAATAATGGATAACACAGTAAATAACAGTCATGTTATAATAGCAACTGATTACCCAAACTTGTTGAGTTTACTGGAAAGTGCAAATCATTTGTTAGATGACATTCAAAAGGGACTGAACAGCTATTTGGAGCAGAAGAGGCTCTTCTTTGCTAGGTATGATCAGTACTTTTGAATTAATAAAGCCATATATTTTTATCATTCTTCATAAACTTGCTTTGCCTACAGGTTCTTTTTCTTATCAAATGATGAGTTATTGGAGATATTGTCAGAAACCAAAGATCCTCTCCGAGTCCAGCCTCATCTGAAAAAATGTTTCGAGGGTATAAGTAAATTGGAATTTACTGAGGATGAAGAAATAATTGGAATGATTTCTGCTGAAAATGAATTAGTTCCTCTGAGTGGAACCATTGTTCCAGCTAATGCAAAAGTATGTTGAATGCATCATAATTATTTGTTTCAGTTGGTAAAAGATGAATATCCTCTTCATTGAATGCCCGGAAAACATAAACCTGGATATTAATTCTTCATCTCAGGGTATGGTTGAAAAATGGCTGATGAAAGTAGAGGATTTGATGTTGAAAACTGTGAAGGACATCTGTCTGGATGCCGTTGGGGCCTATTTTGATTCTCCACGCAAAAAATGGATCCTCGATTGGCCAGGCCAAGTGGTACTTTGTGGGTCAAGTATCCAGTGGACAGCTGAAGTCTCTGAAGCGATCGAAAAACATACTCTTTCTGTATGCCATGAATCTAATTTCTTGCTACACATTCATTTAATTCATTACCAAATTCTTTATTGTTGTCATAATGCATGCTTTATCTATTCTATGTAAATCATTTCAAATTTGATGAGGAATTATCAGCACTTGTAGTCATCATTTTATTTATCATTCTCAATCTGGTCTAAGGAATTGTTCTTTCTATTCAAAATATTTAGGAGTACTTGAATAAAAGTAATGAACAAATAGAAGAAGTGGTGGAACTTGTGAGAGGTGATTTAACCCCAGGAGGACGAATTACTTTGTGTGCATTGATAGTAATGGATGTGCATGGTAATCCAAAATATAATATATTTGTATATTATTGCAAAATTTAATTGTGAAATATGATAGGTTTAAATTTTTCAGAGAAGAACTATTTCTTATTGAAGCTTATTTGAAAAGTTGATACTTAAGGAAGTGAACTATATTTATTGGATAGTTGCTCATCTTCTCAAAAAATAAAAAAGATAGATTTATTTTCTTTTATTTCAGCTCGTGATGTAGTTAAAACACTTATTGAGTTAAATACGCATGACCTTAGTGATTTCTCATGGATAAGCCAACTTCGATATTACCTCCAAGAAGAGTCAGTCATAGTGTCAATGATTACAACAGATGTGGCTTATGGGTTTGAGTATCTAGGAAATACTCCCCGTCTTGTCATCACTCCATTGACAGATAGGTGTTATCGGTATGATTTAAATTTTTTAGTAGCATTTCATAATCTAGGAAATTTTCTATGAATCCTTCACTTTTCATTTTTAGCACTTTAATGGGAGCTTTGAAACTGAATCTGGGAGGGGCACCTGAAGGTCCTGCTGGAACAGGTAAAACTGAGACTTGTAAGGATTTAGCTAAAGCTGTGGCCAAGCAATGTGTAGTTTTTAATTGTTCAGAAGGCTTGGATTACAAAGCAATGGGAAAATTTTTCAAGGTGAGTTTCCAAGAGACTTTTTATTTAGATTCATATTTACTGATTGATAAATTTTTTGTGAAGTATTTCAGACATTTTATTTGAGTTTTTGCCACATTTTACTGAATATTAACATATGCATAAATGACTCATTACAATTTTGCATCAGGGTTTAGCACAGACTGGTGCATGGGCTTGTTTTGATGAATTTAACAGGATTGAACTTGAAGTCTTATCTGTTGTTGCACAACAAATATTCACCATTCAAACTGCCATAAGCCAGAAACTTGAATATTTGTTATTTGAAGGAGCAACCCTTAAACTTAATCCCACATGTACTATATTCATAACAATGAATCCAGGGTAAGTAATTTTACTTTCTTTTGAGTACTGTTTCAATAATTTGCTCATTTTGTTGGAAACATCTTTATTTTTGACAAAATTATTACTCTCTAATTTTCTGTTAGATATGCTGGTCGCCAGGAATTGCCTGATAACCTCAAAGTTCTGTTTCGAACTGTAGCGATGATGGTTCCTGATTATGCTATGATTGGAGAAATATCTCTGTATTCCATGGGCTTTGTAAATGCGCGAAGGTTTGCATTCTCAACCACTTTTCATTTCTATCAAAATCTAAGGTAGCTGTGTTTTGTTTCATCTTTTAGATTATTAATATATTTGAAATAAAGCTCTTTTATTTTGTTTTTTTCTTATAGCACTTACATGTCTATGAGTTATAGAAGAAAAAGAAAAAACATGTTAAATATACTTATCTCCTTATTAAATATTCTGCAGCCCAATGAAATAACTAGACTAGAAAGATAAATTATATAATTTCGAAAATAGAGAGATACCTTGGCTAATCTGTAAACATAGTGAACGCTTTGGGCCACAAAGATTGCTGTTGTCCATAACCAATCACTATATAGAGGTTCAACCAACAAATATAAACAAGGCTGAGGGAAAGATGTTTAACCCTCCTAGGCCGGAATTATTTTTTTTGTAATTATTTTAAATTTCTACATATTTCGATTTGTGATTGTCTGAAAACAATACCCACAAAATATTATGCCAATCATATTTATAAAACCAGCCTAACAAATACATAATTGCAACATTGTCATCAAGCTCTCCTATTCTGTGATACAAAATGAAATAATAGTTGGTGTCGGATGATGCCATATGGCAGGGGTACTCAACCTGGTGCCCGAAGCGACCTCGTACAGTGCCCGGCAAGCTTCAGTAAAAAGATTTTTTTATTTGCTAAACATTACTTCTTGGGATCGGGGATAGAGTGGAGGTTTGGCAGGGAAAGGTTCAGAAACTTGGTTGTCCTGGTCTTGGGTTTTGTAAACATTTTACCCCTCTTATCGCCTATGTCCAGATTAACAAGACATGTATCTATGTCATATTTAGTATATCAATGTATCAAACTCCTCGTAATCAAGGACTGCTGCTTTTCGGAACGCAGCGGTGCACATGCAGCGAAAACCTTCATATCAGATGTATTCCCTGTTATCAAATCTTCTTCGGAGATAAAGACTTTTGCACATGAGAGGTTCTCACATATGAGGTTGTGATGAAATTATATACGTTGTAATATTTTGGATCTTATTTATCTTGGAACATTTTATTTTTCAAACTGCCAACGGTTAACTGGTTTAGTGATAATATTGCCAAGGGATGGCTTGAATATCACCATGGACAGAAATGTTATGTGGTGCCCGCTTCACTTTCGGAAGCGCCCTTTGGTGCCTGGGCACCAAAAAAGTTTGAGTACCCCTGCCATATGGCATCTGTAGTCTGTCGAAGGTTAAGATTTGATGATGATGATTAGATTAGAAATGATTAGAAAGGATTTTATCTAGTCAAGTGCCATTCATTGTGGGTGACTCAACCACAATCAACTACCATGCTACCATATTGTTTTTTTTTTAATAAACCTTCTATCTCTTAATTCAAATAGCTACTCTCATTCATCACAATGCTGGGTGAACATGAATAAATGGTGTCCCTGACTGAATTGAACCAAGAACATCTTGTAGCATTTACTCTTTCTTGAATTATAGAATTTGTCACAAGAATGATTACCAAACCTGAACTCTTCCTCCTGCTTTCTTTAGTTTAGCAGATAAAATTGTGGCCACTTATCGATTATGCTCTGAGCAGTTGTCCTCTCAGCATCATTATGACTATGGAATGCGAGCTGTAAAAACTGTTCTTACTGCTGCTGGAAACTTAAAGCTCAAATATCCAGAAGTTGATGAATCCAAATTAGTATTGAGAGCCTTAGTGGATGTTAATCTACCAAAATTTATGGCTCAAGTATGAATTTACGTATTTATTTTTAATCCATTACAGAAATTTTTATTCAAGATACCCTGAATAAATATTTCACTTCTTTTAGGATGTACCTTTGTTTGACGGCATCATATCCGACCTCTTTCCTGGGATTGAACTTCCAAAACCTGACAGAGAGGAATTGTTGGCTGCTATAACTCTCAGACTTCAGCAAAAAAATCTTCAATGTACATCATGGTATTTAGAAAAAATCATTCAAATTTATGAAATGATCCTTGTCCGACATGGCCTGATGATAGTTGGTGAACCACTCGGTGGGAAAACTTGTGCTTATCAGGTAAATATGGTATAAGCATTGAAATCACTCTATGTAAAAATTCTATGTTCGTTATAAAATTCACTGCCACAGAATATGCTGGACCAATATCTTCTCATTAGAGTGAGAGTATTACTCCAAAAATGTTAATACTGTTTATATTTAAACAAAATGTCTTCTTCAAGATTCTAACGAAGTTAAAATTATTTAATGTGTCTTCATTAGTATACATTCACTATATTGCAAGATTTATAAATATCATTACCAATTATTATTTGTATGTTTTTATTGTATTTCAGAAGAATCAGAAAATGAATTATAATAATTATTTGCATTCTCTTTAGACTTTGGCTGAGGCTCTTGGTGATTTGAAAGCCTCCAAAACATCTAAAATGAAAGAAGAGATGGTACAATATAAAATTATAAATCCAAAATCTATAACTTTGGGTCAGTTGTATGGATGTTTTGATCCTGCATCACATGAATGGTCCGATGGTAAGTTATTCAGCTCACTGTTGTGTTTTGCTTTTATCTTCCCTAGTGTATATGATGTACCCCATAAGTTGTGGTCAGAAAATATAGAATAATCCATCTCTAATATAAATCCATCTGATTTTTATGCTGGTCTTAAATGATGAGGTGATTAGTGAATATTAAGGCACATGATCCTATTGAAAATTAGTTATGTTAGCCTCTCTCACATAAAAAGATGTGCAGCCAATTATAAAATTTTATTACTTTTACAGCTTGAATTTGACCCCTTTTGACACCTTGAATATGTGTTTTGATGTATACAATCAGTCAGTCAGTCTGACTGTCACTTTACTCTTTCATGTAGAACATGCATAAGGAAATATCAATTAAGAGCCAAAATCCTGAACAAAGTATACTGAATTTATGTTACCATACATACTGGCATATGAGTTGACTGTTGAAGCCTAAAAAAATTCTCAAAAGCCAGGGGTTGACTTATATGCCGAACATAAAATTTAACCCTTTACCACTGAGGGGTAAATAAGTGAGACTGTCTGCTTAACACTTGTTGTACATAAACTCTTGCAACTCACCACAATTATTTCTTACTGAAACTTATTTTTGGTAAGTCTAATAAATGTAGATCTCATATGAAATCAAATTTTGTTATGAAATACAATTGCGGCTGAAAGAAAAAATGTAAAGCCTTAAAAACTAATTATCACCGAGCCAATGGTGCTACCAACAACCATCCAAAAAATTAATAGATATTTTGATGTTTTCTTTATGCAAATGAAGATCAATAAGCATATCATGGTTTGTTTTTGTTTATATAATTGTTATGATTCTACTTAGTGTTAGGAGTAAATGGAAGTTGTTTTAGCAGTGCCGTAATTTGATAATACCACACTATATTACCATTATTTCTATAATAAAGTTTTGATACCATTGTATTTGTTTCATTTTACACATTTTAATCTTATGAGGTAAATATTCCTTAAGCTATCATATATTTATGGTTACCGTAGTTTTTCTTCCCATAAAATAGAGCTGGGGAAGTGGTGTTGCCTTATTTTTTGGGTCGACTTATACACTGGCATATACAGTACTTAACACTTTGATGTCCTAAAGTCTGGAAAGTTTCTATTTGGATTTGAAATATAAATAGTTTTTTCACACATTTCTCACTTACAATTCTAATGCTCCAAGGAATTTTATTTTCTAAAAAATTAACAATTTTTGTTTGCTTCATCTGTTAGAGATTGTCAGTAATTGTTCCCTTTATGTAAAATATGAAATTGCCAAAACATGAAATCTTACTGTACAAGAAATTTTATGGACCAAAATGAGTTAAGCCCAAAGATAATATGCCGTTAAAAAGTAATTGTGATTTATTAAATTAATTTTCCCATACCAATTTATAACCAAGCACTTTTTTACGAGGGAGAAGCTTTGTGTTTTATATTTGTGTTGTATGTTTTCTTCCATTGCTTATAAATTTATTAATTTAAAAAAATATTTTAATTACATACTAATGTATTTCATACATTCCCTTTACTGTTAAAGGTAATTAATCAGTTATTACTCTAGTTGTAAATAATATTTTACCATACCATGAACTCATTAAACAATCTTTCCAGTTTTTAAGATTAATGAAGAGCTTAATAATGCTTCCTTTTATTTTTAAACTGCAGGAGTGCTGGCTAATACATTCAGAGAATTCACATATTCCACTACATCAGACAGGAAGTGGATTATGTTTGATGGCCCTGTTGATGCTGTATGGATTGAAAGTATGAACACAGTCTTAGATGACAACAAAAAGCTGTGTTTGATGTCAGGAGAAATAATTCAAGTTAGTTAGATTCCTTGCCTATTTACCATAATTAATAGTATGAAATGATCCTTCAGAAGATTATTATATGAAAAACGTAAGTTTAATGGTAGTTCTCTGGGTCCTCTCTGAGGTATTCAGTCATAAGGAGATTTGCTTCTTGTGAGCCCCTTATCCTGACTCTCACTTTGCTTCAGACGTCATAAAGGAGCATAGCCTCACAGTAGGGGGCCAACCAAACCAACTGACTATGTGATACACAAGTTTATAAATTATAAACTATTCAAATAATCAACAATTAGTAATTTTCCTCACATCACTCATCCAATGGGAGGTTCTTGCATCTTTTGATCAACGTTCTTAAACATCAATAAAAATTAAGGTTTTTCATGCTTTATTTAAAATAAGCTAATAGGAAGAATGACACTTGACAATGCTGCTAAGCCAATATATAGCCATAGTTCATATTTCATTTGACATGAGTTAATTTTTATGAGAGGCATTCTTACTGTTATTTTTTGTTTCACAGATGTCAAAAACGATGAACCTTATTTTTGAAACGGAAGATCTAGAGCAAGCATCTCCTGCAACTGTGTCAAGGTGTGGTATGATTTACTTGGAGCCAAGGGAGCTTGGTTGGCAAGCTCTAAATCTGTCATTTTTAGCATGGTTGTCTACACGCTTGATTGCAGAGCAGGTTGAACTTGTTGGAGATTTAATTAACTGGCTGATTCCAGCTATTTTGAATTGTATCATACATCAATGTCAACGATTCATTATCACTTCTGAATTACATCTCTTTATGGTAAGCTACTGACCAGCAATAATTTGATGGTGCACTTTTCTCACATTCTTTCTCCATTCATACCTTAGGGCAGGCATGTTCAAAGAAAATGCCACGGTGGCAGGCGGCTGCCACCGCTCTCATAGCCGTGGCAAACTCGGTTGCGTGGAGGGGTAATCTGAGTTGCGGCGTGGCTGTGGAAGAAGGTGTTGTGGTAGCGGTAGGAGCATCGGACGGTTCGGAGATAGAAATGGTCAAACGTAGCACAGTCAAATGGGGCTTTGCTATTATTATTGAAACCAATAACTCAGACAACTGCAAAATTTACTTAACACTTGTTTTCATGCGTATTATTTTTACAAGAGTAGTATGAAAATATTTATTTATTTACATTTGACATGGGTTACTTCCACCTCCTTCCGAGGTCGAACCCTTTTTGCCATGGTGCTATTCGACTAGAAAAGACTAAATGACTGCAAAGGCCTAGTCTAGCGCGAAAGAGAAGGTTTTCTCTCTCACTCCCGCATAAGCATTGCATCGAACCAAGGTCATGGTAGCGAGTGAGGGAATCAACTCGCAGGGGGTTGATGTAGTGGTAGGGGAGGTAGGTTGCCACAGGCCGAGTCCCGTGGCATTCCGTGGCGCCACAGCCATGGTGGTAGTGTTTGTGCATGCCTGCCTTAGGGTATTCTTTAAACATCTCTAACTTTTGATTACATGTAATTTTCTGCTTGTCCTATATTTTATAGAATTCTCTTTATAAACTTTGCTGTTTATTCATTTTTTCTCCCTTGTATATATGTGTATAATTCATTGAAAATACTTTCCCTAAATTTTTTTCATGAAAGCCTCAGTTGATAATGCATTCATTTAACAAAAGCAAAAACTGAATCAAAAAATATATATATTGATGGGTTTGTTATTTTATGTTTTAAGCAGAAAATAAAATATTGCTCAAGTAAAAATAATTCTAGATGAATTACCAAAAAAAACAAATTTCAAACTGAGTTAAAAATGAATATGACCCTTTTAATTTAATGAAGTTTAAATAAAAAATATAATATATTTGTATGTCAAGTAGCATGAATTTCAGACCTAAAGTTTAGCAAAAAAATTGTGTTATACTCCAATAAATACTGTAGTTTATCAGAAATAAGAAAAAACAAAAGCTTTCTTGGCTACATTAAATGTTAACTGATACCACCCTATCTTTTTAATTATAGCAGTGGTATTATTTTCTATTTGATCTGTATGTTTAATTTACCCATCGCTTAAATTTATAACTTTATTTAGCCATAACTTTTCTCTTTTAGAGTTTTAATAGGATATTTAAAACTTCAATGGAAGGAGAACAACAAGTGAGTACATTATGGCTTCAATGCACTCTCCTCTTCTGCCTTGTTTGGGGATATGGATCTGGTTTAACAGGTAATTCTGCAATAGGTGCTATCTTGATTAGTTCTAAATTTACGTATTATACTGCTAGTGTTTACATTTAAATTAAAACTCTCCAATCCGTCGGTGGTGCATGGCAGGGGGTGTAAAATACCAAAATTCCTATCTAACCTGGAGAGCTATTAGCTTCCCTAATATTTTAGGGGAAAAATTACCAAAAGTAATTATCTGTCCTGGCAACTACTTCCCTGTATCACTTTTTTGATTTCTCCTGAAGATCACGTTTCTTATTAAATGAATTATATTTGGTAATATTTTTATTTATTTTGTGTAAATTATTTTAATCGTTATGTTTTTTATTTAAAATAGTCTGTTAGTTTATTTTTTAAGCTGAGTGTGAGATTTGCCTAAATTTAATTAAAGTAATGAGTGAATAACTTAAAGCAATTGGTGGTGTAAGGAAACTTGAAAATTTATGATTATCACCTTTGACTGACACCTTACCTTCTTTTAGATTCTTGAAATGCAATGATGGTGATGATGTATAACCAATAAAGAATCCTATTAAATTTACAGGAGATAGTAGAAAAATATTTGATGATTACTTTAGAGCCATTCTGAATGGAGAAAATGAAGAATATCCAAAACCAAATTGTTTCAAACTATCTCGTCAGCAGTTATTTCCTTCCAAAGGGACAGTTTTCGATTTTGTCTTTGATAAAAGAAACAATGGCAGTTGGGTAGTTTGGCTGGATACAATTGATAAGAGTTTTAGTCAGTTACCACCAAATGCAAGGGTAAGCTTAAAAGTGGTAATCAAATATGCATTACAGTTTATCATGATGAATGCAGATATTTGCAAAAATTTATAAGTAATGTATTTAATTCAAATTGAAAATGCTCACAGGTCGCTGAGATAATTATACCAACAACGGAAACTGCCTATCAATCATTCTTTCTGCAAAGATCACTTTCTTGTCAAATA
Organism: Sympetrum striolatum; assembly: GCA_947579665.1. Classification (NCBI taxonomy): domain Eukaryota; kingdom Metazoa; phylum Arthropoda; class Insecta; order Odonata; family Libellulidae; genus Sympetrum; species Sympetrum striolatum. Next base: position 31,442,895 of record OX388341.1, read on the forward strand.
CCACTGCTCTTTGTTGGACCAACTGGAACAGGGAAATCTGCTCTTACTATTAATTATCTGATGAATCTTCCTAAAGAAAGTTATGTGCCAAATGTTGTAAATTTTTCTGCTAGGACCTCAGCTGGTCAAACTCAAGATATAATTATGTCAAAATTAGACAGGTAAGTAGCATTATTTAATTCAATATATGAACTGTTCATTCAAAATTCAATACCCACCCACATAGCAGAAACACATCTCAGAGATATCTCAATGGTCTAACAAGATGTCTCGGAGATTTCTTGAAAAGGTATCGGTGACATCTCAAAGATGTCTGTATGTCCTCCTCAGAGACATCTCAGATACATGTCATAGATACTTGATCACACATTTCACACACATCACATCCCATTTCCCTCTTCTGCAAAAAAAAACAAAGCAAAAACAGGAAATTAAGCTATGCTATTTTATTGTTTAATAACACAAACATGTAATCAACAAAAATTGTCACAAATCATGAACGTGCAATTGGAAGGTGAGGATTTTCTGAGCTCTGTTGTGATTGGAGATGAAACGTGGGAGGCTTATTGCACACCGGAGACAAAAGGACAATTGTCGCAGTGGCGGCACACCAATTCCTCATCTGCAAAAAATTTCATAACCACAATTTTGGGCAAAAAAATCATGGCTTCAGATATAATCAATTGAGGTAGCTGTCACTTTGTGGAACTCCATAATGGAAAGAGAGAAAATAATTTAATTATTTCCTCTCCTTCAAATAGCGAACAAGTGCATCAACACTATCCTGTAATTTTTTACAAATATACTTATTCTAAAAAAATATAAAAATCTAGAACACTTAGAACCTCGTATGTCTCAGGCCTTACAATCTTAGTGCTCAGAATTGAAGTCGATATTTTCTTTTCTTTACCTGAAAAACTAATCCTTGATTACCAATATTGGAATGATGCCTCAACTTTAAACTCAATTGTATAGCGATGTTTGAGTATATATTCATTTTTGTCAGATGGTGATATCTATAAAAGATGCCTTGGAATTATTTTTAGACATGTGATATGTATTATATATGGTAGTAGAAAAGGACTTGAAAAAAGACTGACAGGGCCGGTAATCGAACCCGGGATCTTCCTCTATCCAGAAGGCTGCCTTAACCATCTAGGCTACCCGGCTAGAACATTTTAACAAGCCTTTTTCAAATGTTCTGGCTTTCTCTCTTTTCAAGTCCGTTTCTCAAGTCCGTTTCTCCTTGGGTATTTTCCTAGGTGCACGCCCTTATGTGCAAAGTCACCTCAACCCTTTCCTTATGTATATATGGAAGTGTTATGTTTTATGCTTATTCAATTCTGCAGGTAGTATCTTTGTAATTTGTGTAAATCAGTCAGTCAGTAAGAAAGTCAGTTTATCTGCTACATATATTAAATAGCCCAATGCTTTGAGCAAAATCTGGCTCTGAAATATCTTTATGGCAACACTACACCATAAACGCCTAAGTTACTGCTGTCAATGGTTGTTATTAAATTTCTTATTGAAACTTTATATTTCATTTTCTTGATTTTCTAACAATGATCATCTACATAATAAATTTAAGTTTGAATTCATGTATGTTTCACAATGTCAGCTTAAACTTTGCATAGCTTATGAATCAGTGAAAAATGGTTATGTCTGGTATACTTTAGAATTATCACAAACATTTTTCATTTTTTGTAGGAGAAGAAAGGGTGTATTTGGCCCACCTCTAGGAAAAAAATATGTCCTTTTTGTGGATGATTTGAATATGCCTCAAAAAGAAGTCTATGGTGCACAACCTCCAATTGAATTATTGAGGCAATGGATAGATCATGGTTATTGGTATGACAAGAAAGACACAACTAAGTTGGAAATAATAGATCTTGTAAGGTTGCTTTTTCTTTCATATCCTAATCATAAAAGGGTCCTTCCTTTTGACTTAAAATCTTTGTTATTTTCCAGCTATTTGTATCAGCAATGCTTCCCCCTGGGGGTGGAAGAAATGCTGTTTCTGGCCGTTTGATTAGACATATGAATGTCATATCAATTGATTCTTTTGAAGATAACACTTTAATGAAAATATTCAGTTCGATTGTAGATTGGCAGTTTTCTAAAGGGTATGATACAAATATTGCTAGAATGACTAAGGTGAGTTTCCTTTTCTCCATTGTAAACTTAGTTCTATATCTTGCTATTATTTAATGGTTTGAATAGAATTACTTAAAAATAATGTGCTGGAAACTGCTGTGATATTTATTGAGTAATTTAAAATTATTTTTATTATCCTACAAAATGTTATATAAATAAAAAATTAATATATTTTTTATATTGTATTAATAGGATATATTTAAGATTTACTGTTCACAAAATTTCTTGAAATCCTTTACTGAATCACTGATTTGATGTTTCAGCTGTTGGTTGATGGTACAATGCAAGTATATAAACAATCTATCGCAACATTTTTGCCAATTCCTGCAAAATCACATTATGTCTTCAATTTGCGTGATTTTGCAAGGGTCATCAGGGGTGTTCTCCTAATTCCTGCTTCTCATCTAGCAGATCCTGAAAAACTAATCAGGCTTTGGATTCATGAAGCTTACAGGGTATTTTATGACAGATTGATTGATAACAATGATAGGTAAGAATAACTGCTTGAGGTGGTAAAGCAGTGTATTGCTTGCTAAATATTAACCTACTGGTATGTCCTAAGCACAGTTTTATAACTTTTAAAAAGGCTATGAGCTCTGGTCAGCCAATGAAGAAATTTATCACAAAACTATATTTTAATGGCATTTTGCATGTTATTAATCTTGTAAAATTCTTCTTTCCTTGGACCATATCTCTCTGAAGCGTAAATATATCACTATGTTTAACTAACTTTATTGAATAAGACTGAAATGTTATACTGAGTGTAATTTTTATCCTAGTAAATAAATACGTAAGTTATATTTTTGACTTTGATGTGGGTATATATGTATGCTATATTTTTTATTTGGTTTTATTGACTACTCCTTTTACTAAAATTGTGTAGATTTTTAAGAATTATTGTAAGGAACTATTATATTTTATAAGAATTTTTTAAATTTTGTTTAGTGATTACTGCAGAATTAATCCTATTGTGGGACTGCAGTGGTTAGAAACTATTGTAAATACTACTACATTTTGAATTCTTTCAAAATAGAATTTAATTTATTTCTGACTTATGAATCTTCCTTTTTAGAAAAGTTTTCTTTGAAATAATGAATAAATACTGCTATGAATCTATGAGACAACGCATGGAGAAAATATTAACACATTTTATTCCTCCAGAAGATGACTGTTTAAAAGATGATCATATTCGTAACCTTTTCTTTGGGAATTACATGGAGCCAGATGCTGACCCTAAAATATATGATGAAGTAAGTAATAATAATTAAAATAAAATGGAAATGTTGATGTTTATGAGGTTTGTCGATTTTAGAGAAGACACTGTATTTTTTCAGGTTTCTGACTTTGACAGTTTGGTAAAAAAGATGGAATATTACCTTGATGAATATAATCTCATGACCAAAAGACCTATGCATTTGGTTATGTTCAAATTTGCTATAGAACATATATCCAGAATCAGCAGAGTCCTTGCCCAAGAAAATGGGCATGCGCTACTTGTTGGCATTGGAGGTAGTGGAAGAAAGAGTAACACACATTTAGCTGCATTTATGGCAGGAATGGAATTATTTCAGGTTAGTAATTTTAATATTATTGTTATACACACATACACATATACATATACCTGTCAATCGTAGTACAAGAAACTTAGGCTAACATTATTTGATATGTATAATAGGTAGTTATTAATATACTTCATTTATACTAAAAATTCATTTCTCTCTGAAAATATTGCCCCTTTCTTCGTCCTGCTCTATTTATTTAATTTGTTGATAAATAAATATGCTTTGATCTTATATTTTTCAAATAATTACGATTTTATGTTTAACACGTGCATTTTTATCAAAGAATTTGAAATCAAGTTATGTTATTTAGCAATGAAGGAGTTAAAAATAGTCAAGTGGACGATTTTACCCCTATCTTCTATAATTTATTTTATCTAAATGAATTTAGCTAGTCATTCATTTCTCTTAGCTTAAATCAGTATATTCTTGGTATGCTCAAGACCAGCATAATGCATAGGTTAGCTATAAGTCTATATAGAACCACCAAACTTGTTGGGCTCCAAGATACAGAAAAAAATACAAGCTAAATGATAACAGTGGAACAACAAAGTATGTTACCGTGTGTTTAACTAATGAAAAATCTCTTTTTTTCCATGAAAAATTCTATAAATTTTAGTGTAGTTAAGACAACATGTTTTATGTCATGGCGAAGAAGTACAAGTGTGTAAAATAATTATGATTATGCTGACTTGCAGCAATATGATTTGTCTTGGCCTTTTTTCAGCCCAAAAATTGGGGTGCATGTTAGAATCAACAGATCACTAGATTCAGGCTCAATACTACTTGTGCCCATGTCCTGTATCACAGGGACAACAGGATCCTCGGCTCACCCGGGATCTACTTAACTCTTCAAACATTCCACGAAAGCGCTATCAAGAACCCCAGAGACCCCAAAGACTACTGACTAAACTGTTGGCTAATAGTTTGTAATTGAAAGGGAATTGGCTAGCCCATCAAACTTTTTAAATGACCAATTTTGAATTGGTTAACGTATACACTTACCTAGGATGTTAGGACAGCATAGATGACTACCTATATTTCGTTTACACTATGTACACATAAAAATATATGTATATAGCACTATGTATGTGTGTAGTAAACATTTATTCGGTGCTGAGAATGGCTTTGCCACATGCCTTAAGTTGCACTTTAGATTCACAGGCAAATGATTTTTCAATATCCGACCCTTGAATTTTGGGTTGCTTATTACATTCAATGTCATTTTATTTTTGAGTAAATATGGTAGGTTTTGCCTAGGACCTCCTAATCTTAAATGCTATCTCCTCCTACCTTCACAACCAATTGCAGAATGTAACTTCCAATGAATCGTCGTCCAAATGGATTAAAATTGATCATGGACTTCCTCAAGGATCAATCCTTGGTCCCCTGCAACTCTCTATTTTATTAATGATTGCGCAAAGGCAATTAAATACCCTAGATATCACTTATACACAGATGATCTTTAGATTTACTTAGACTCAAGTCCTTCAGAACTACCTCAATTGATCCACAAAATTAATTATGATCTACAGCTCATCAATAACTGGGGTAAAGACAATTTCATTAATCTCAACCCTAATAAATCACAGGCAATATTGATCAATACCAAAATTTATTATGTTTGGTAAATAGAGTCGGCCTACTGGAGCTAGAACTAACTAGCACCACAATTAAACTCAAAAATTCAGTAAGAAACCTCGGTCTCCATATGAATAAAACCCTTAAATGGTCTGACCATGTCGTACGAATAAGCAAAAAAGTTAATTAATTGCTATATTCACTTCGACGTTCAGGAAATTTCCTCCCAACCTCAGTGAAAATATTCATTAGTTATGCCTCACTTTGACTACTGTGATATAGTCTATCAGGATCTGTCAGGGGAACTAGCCATCAAATTACAGCTCCTGCAAAACACTGTGGATAGGTTTATTTTCAACTTGAAAAAGTATGATCATGTTTTGGATTATTACTCCAAGCTATCTATATACTAAATTTGCTAATAATATATGCTAAAATTTGATTTGTGTTGGAAGCAACACATTTTGTGTGGCACATATAGATATTTAACAACAAGATCCCCTAAATATATTCACTCCTTATATAAATCTCTGGATTCCATCCATGATCAGCATAGTTGTTTACTTCTTTGTACTTTTGCAAGCTATCTATTTCCACTCATTTCTCAAACGACGAAGGGTTAATTGTAGGAAGAGACTTCCTAGTCTCAATCTCGCCCTAATAAAGTCCTTTTATTATTATTATTATTATTATTAGTGTACTATAATACAGCACAGCATTTAATGCATGTAAATTGTATTATTTTTTCAAAATAACATTAGGGAAGTATTAGATTGATAGATTTAACAACTCCAGATTAATACAATTCAAAATTATTTTCATTGCAGATTGAAATAACAAAATCATATGGAAGAAGTGAATGGATGGAAGATTTAAAAGTTTTATTAAAGAAAACTGGACTTGAAGGAAAACCTACAGTTTTTCTTTTTTCTGACACACAGGTTAAGAGTGAATCATTTATTGAAGACATAAGTATATTATTAAACACTGGTGATGTTCCAAACCTTTTCCCAGCTGATGAAAAAGCAGAAATTCTTGAGGGTGTGCAAGAAAAAGCCAAAACATTGGTTCGTTTTTATATCAACTTTATTTTTGTTTGAAAGTTCTGTAAATATTACTCCAACTTCATCTTGAAATTCGCCTTGTTAAAGAATTGAATTAAAGATTGATGTATCATTAATCATTTGGTAACATCTGATTCAATTGAATTATAACTCACTAAGATTTTACATTAAAAAATTGAGTCTGAGTTGGTATGATTGAAAATTTTTGAAATTTTAAGAATATAGAATTGATATTTTGTAAAAAAATATTTATATAATTATGAATGGAACATTTGTAAATCCTAGTAAATTTTTAACAAACAAACTTTAATAACATGAATCTTTACCTTGCAAAATACGTGTTGACTATTTTTTTTAATACTAAATCGTTCTCATAAAAGGTTGTAAGTGTAATCATTTCATCATTTAATCAAAGATAATTTATCTTTTCCTTTAGGGGAAGAAAATTGAACCAACTACATTAGCATTGTACAACTACTTTATTGAGAGAGTTCGTACTAATTTACATGTTGTTCTGGCCTTTTCTCCAATTGGCAATTCATTCAGAAATAGACTTGGCATGTTTCCTTCCTTAATTAATTGCTGCATTATTAACTGGTAATTGTTTTCCAATTTGATATCTATGAGTGTAATTCTTTAGATCTGACTTCTTTTGTTCTAACTCACAATATCTGCTAAATTTTACTCTAGGTTCACTGCATGGCCAATGGATGCTTTAGAAAAGGTAGCATATTTTTACCTCAAAAGCTTAGAAATTGGAGATTCAATAAAATCTAAATGTGTCACACTATGTAAATACTTTCATGGAAGTGTTATGGATTTATCTGAAAGGTAAACTAGTTTGGTAAAACTATTCTTAATAAGTCTCATTTATCAGTGATAAAAGTTGAATATTTCTTTGCAGATACTATAAAGTCTTAAAAAGACACAATTATGTAACTCCTACATCATATATTGAGCTCATTCTAACATTTTTAGATTTGTACAAGGCAAAAGTACAAGAAATAAACAAGTTAATAAGTAGGTATACTGTTGGTTTGGAAAAGCTTGATTTTGCTTCTTCCCAGGTATTTTAAATTTATTCTCTAAATGTTATAATTGAATGTAGATCTTGATATATTATCTTCCAATAAACTCACTCTTTTTTAAAATTATGCTAATTATAATCCAGGTGGCAGTTATGCAAAATGAGCTGACCGCACTACATCCTCAACTTGTCGAAACCTCAGAGCAAACTGAAAAACTGATGATAAAAATTGAGCAAGACACAATAGTTGTTGAAGCTAAAAAGGAGGTTTGTATATATTTATTATTTTCAATATGGAACAGAGTTGTATATATCATTTTCTACCTATGAGAAAGAGGTTCAAATTGAATGAAGAAATTATAATAATTTTTTATCCTTAGCTCATGTATCCTTAGCTCATATATATCTAAAGTCATGCATGGTAACTAAGTATTCGAATTATAATTACAGTGGAAATCTGTTATAACAAGTACGGCATATAACGAGAGTTGTGATTTTTTGGCCTTGTCCATCTCACAGCAAAAAGGATAGGGAGGGTCCATTATCATGAGTGGTTATTTCTGAAGTATCGGTATAACCATGTTTCTATATTTTTTTGCTGGAGGCATATCTCGGAATCGTCGATTGACGTGAGAGACTAAGTCTGACAAGCAAATGGTAATCTGAGGTGCATAATCTCTTCAAATAGAAGAAAACATTATCGTCAGTTAATTTATGCATTTGCTTCCCACAACTCGCCTCACCCTTCCTCTGCAAAACTGCTTCAGGGAGCTTTGATTAGAGACTTCTCACAAGTTCTACTTTCCCCTTTGTGTCTCCGTATATTCTATCCCCTCATCTCTTGTTTCTTTTCAGCGATGACCTCTCTAGTCAGTGTCTGAATTTTTAATTGAATTCCCATCATATTGGCATCCACCCGTGGGATTTTTTTTCATGTGAAGCTTGGCAACAAATTGCCTGATGGGTGGGAATATAGGAGATAAAAGCAGTACTGACTCGGATTCCCAGGGTAAATTCTCCCCTTTCCTTGTGACCGAGTCCTTATGAAGCATTTGAGTGAAAATATCTCGAGAAAGCAATTACTTTTGATGATTATTGAGCAATAATTTTCCACATTTTATAGTAGAGGATGCACTTTGGTTTTGGTGTATGAATCAATGAAATAATATTTTTGACACAAACATACTTTTTTATACATTCTGAAGCATTTGCGTAAGGATTAAAAACCATACAGTTCCATTCTATTGCACTTTTTGCTTTTAGATTCAAGAGGACAGAAATTTACTATAATGAGTATGCTTTATAACAAGTACACTTTATAATGAGTACTATTCCAATTTTTGTCATCTCTCATAATAACAGACTTCTACTGTATGTTTAAATAATTCAGACTCAGCAGCATAGGATAGCTGTTTTAACCATGGTCTAACTCATTACCTTTAGATAGATTCTGCATTTTTAGTGCAAAAGTTCAGCAATCCCATTTTCATACCTCAGTGATTTAGTTGCCTTTAATAACTTGGTTCCTTCTTATAAATTATAAAAAATGCAAATAAATTCAAATTCATTAGCTTTCATCAAAGTAGATTTAAACATGACTATGACCCGGGTGGGAAATTTTTGCCTAGAGAAAATTCTGTGTAGTATTTAGGGGTTACCTTCAGTAGGTACCTACTTCAAATGGAATGAACATTGAGCTTAAAAGACAAAGCCTTGAACTTCATGACTCATACCCTTAGGAAGTCTAACAAGAATGATAAAGAGGCTGCATATAAATAAAATGTTAGACCAAATTTAGAATATGGGGAAAGCTTATGGGATCTACATGAAGTAGGTCCTAAGTGTAAAATAAAATGGGGAGGAGAATGACAAAAGTTTATTTTAGGCAATTATGAAAGTCATGATAAGGTCACCCAGATGACAAGAGAATTTTATAAGAATTGTTTAGAAAGGAAGAGATTGAGAAAAAGATTAGCCTTCCTTTTTAAAGTGTGTATACTGTATATAGGAGAGACCATACACACAGAATTAAAATAATGAAGCAACATCAACGAAAGCAAAGCAACATGAACAACAGCAACAAAATAATATAAGTAAATTTTCCTTTTTAAACTGTGCTTTTAAAGAATGGAATAACTTGCCTGCTGGAGTCTTTCCCCAGAAATCACAAATAATTTTATACAGAATATGTAGATTGGCAAAGGACGAGTGAGCTTGAGGTTGTCAGTCCCTGTGTAGTGTATTTATAATTGAGCTGTATGTATAGTTAGAAGAACAATCTCTAAGGAAATTCATTAACTTGAATTTTTTGTGTGCAGCACATGCTAGTATTAGTAATACATCATCAATTGCTTTACTTTAAATAAGTAAAATTTCTGAATCAGAAGGTAGGGAAAAAATTATCAACTTTAGTCATATTTAAAATTTATATGCACAAAAAGCCGAAGATAAAAAGTATTCCAATCATTCTTTTTTATTTGCCTTTCCTTTTGTAATTATGCATCCATTGTATTTCTGTTTACACTGTCACCAGATCTTGTATATATTTGTTGTGTTTAAATAATAATAATAATATCCTGAATTTCAATATCCAAAGATTGGTATGTTTCTGTTATGCACCATTTTGTTTTATAGATTGTAGGAGCTGATGAAGCTTTGGCAAATGAAGCAGCTGCAGCCGCTCAAGCAATCAAAGATGATTGTGAGAGTGATTTAGCAGAAGCTATACCAGCCTTAGAATCAGCCATTTCAGCTCTCAATACTTTAAAGCCAGCAGACATTACTGTTGTGAAAGCCATGAAAAATCCACCAACTGGTGTAAAATTGGTAATTTTATACTAATAGTTTTGACAGGGTTGTTAATAGAACCAACAAAAATTAATTTCTCAGAGTACCGCCTTTATGTAAGTGATTTTTATTTTCTCAAACAAAAATTCACTTTTATTTATTTTAGCATTCATGAACTCCCTGAAGCATTAGCTCTAATTTTTTCAGTTTCACAAGTTTTTAAAAACTGTGAATTAAATGTAGTAATATCTATTAATCTAATTCAGTTATGTAATTTAACAGTGTATACTTGCTCTTTAAGGTTATGGAGGCAATTTGTGTAATGAAGGGAATCAAGCCAGAGAGAAAGCCTGATCCATCAGGCTCTGGGAAAATGATTGAAGATTATTGGGCATCATCTCTCAAGCTATTGGGTGACATGAAGTTTCTTGATAGCCTAAAGATGTACAATAAGGACAATATACCTCCACCTATTATTAAGAGAATTAGAGAGAGGTAAGTACCACGAACAAAACACTTGTAACTTTAAGTAAACTAAAGTCAAATTAGACATTGTTACCACAAGAGGAATGGGTTAGCTTTAATGTATATTTGTTTTAATTTAATTTGATAAAGAAAGATTCTTTTGCTCTGTTTCTCTTATGCCCAAAAATGATTCCTATTAATTAAATTCCTGCTTTAATTTTTATACCTCAAACTCAACCAGGTTCATCCCTGATAGAGATTTTCGGCCTGAAAAAATTAAAATAGCTTCCAATGCTTGTGAAGGTCTTTGTAAATGGGTTTTAGCAATGGAAGTCTATGATAGAGTTATCAAAATAGTGGCACCAAAGAAAGCTAAGCTGGCTGAAGCTGAAAGTGAATTAGCTGCACAGATGGACAAACTCAATGAAAAAAGAGCTCAACTGCAAGAGGTGTTGTTTCTTATCAAAGATTTTCTAATTATGTCTTTTTGAATCAAAAATTAATACAGCATATAAATTTTTCTGCAGGTAACAGACAAACTTCAAGCATTGAATGATGAATTTGCAGCTATGACAAAAAAGAAGAAGGACTTAGAGGATAATATCCAGCTTTGTACTCAGAAATTATTCAGAGCAGAAAAATTAATAGGTGTTTTATTTAATTATTTTTATTTTCCTGATATTTTGGCTTAAGTCATTTAATTTTTTATTTATCATTAATACATAATTTCCCATCAAAAGCAATTAAATTGTTTTCACCTATAGGTGGTCTGGGTGGAGAAAAATCTCGATGGAGTGAATTAGCTGAAATGCTTCAAGGGCAACTTAAGGACATTATTGGAGATGTTTTACTATCTGCAGGAGTGGTTGCTTACTTGGGAGCATTTACAGTTGATTATAGACAAGTATTTATATTCCAATTATTTGTTTTAACACTTTTAAAAGCATTGTTATTTTGAATTTTGTTTTGGAGAAATTTTTCATTATTGTCGACACTAGCATTTGCAACCCCAGTAACTGATTTTTTTATTGAAATTTCAGAAAGCTACTAAAGAATGGCAGAATTATTGTCACAAAATAGGCGTACCTTGTTCAAAAGTATTTTCTGCTGTCAGCATTTTAGGAGATCCAGCAAGTATTAGAACTTGGAATATTGCTGAACTTCCTGTGGATTCATTCTCCGTAGAAAATGGGATTATAGTTTCAAACACAAGGCGTTGGCCATTGATGATAGATCCTCAAGGTATGATTCAATTAATATTCTTCAAGTTCATAACTATTCAAAGTTTACTTCTAAAAGAGATAAGCACTTCCTTAGACTGGATGGGCTTGCATGTTCCTATGTTCTAAAGAGCTAATCTGGCTGAAACTTTATTCCTGATTGGCTCATCCATGCCAGTTAGGTTAAAAATGAGGAGCCATACAAAAGGTAGTCTATAGAGAATAGCTTCAATAACCTCAGGCTGTAAAGATCTTTATGTTTTTCTATTAAGTTATTGTTGTGACACTTCAGTGATGTTCCCTTTTATTACTGGAATGTATCAATGTGTACAATTTGTCTGTAACACTACCTCCCCCATTCCCTTTGATCCTAACTTCCTTTCCCCTCCCTAATCACTCCCATTTCCCAGCTTCCTCTCCCAGCCCCCTCTTCTCTCATTATAGATTTTGGTCAGTGTTTCAATGGATTCACCTGATGATGTTACATGGTAACGATTCCAAAGTTGTTTTTATCAAAAAATTATTTTTGTGGACTCTACTAAGGGAGTTTTACTTTCTTGATCTTGAAGTTTTTATTGGTCTAAAAAGGGAGCCTAAAAATGAAAATTAGAAGCCTTCTGGGAGAGAAAAACAAGATAGTTTTAAGAGTCTATTAGATTAGCAATGCTTAACAGGTAAAAAGGGGAATTCACCAAAGGTGAGTTATAGGGAAAGATTAATAGTAGTGTCAGGGTATACAAAGAACTATTAAGAGGGTTAAGCATTATAAAATCTGAAACTATGCATGATGGTAGAAATTTTAAATAAAATGGAGGAGAGAAAAGAATGGAAAAGGTTCAAATAAGGCAAGGGAATAGTGTCAGTAGGAGAATGCAATGACATAAGAAAACACAGTCTGACTAATCAACAACTGATAGGGATGCAAGATGCAGTCAGATAGTGTTTTTTTCAACAGATCATGGAAAATTTCCACTGTATATTGCCAGAAGTCATTAGTTATAATTGAAATAGATAAGATGGATGAAATTTGAAGGCTCAACTTATTGTAGAGAAAGAAAATCAGAAATAGAATGATCAGAATAAAAGATCCAGCCAGTATAAGGGGAGGATTGAAACAATATGCTGAGGAGCTGTATGGGAAGACATGAAACCTTCTAGCATAGTAATAGAAAGTGAACAAGAAGTTGAAGAAGATGATATCGGACCTACAAATGGAAAGTGCATTGAAAAGATTCCAGTTGTGTTCCTTAAAAACCTGGAGGGTAATCGTAAGAAATATTTCTAAGATTTGTGCAGGAAAATTTATGATGAATGAAAGAGGCAGAGAGTTTTACCACAATAATCCTGATTCTATTACAGGAGAGGAATAATGCCACAGAATTTTGTGATTATCATAAAATCAGTTTAATATCTTACGCAGAAAATGTTTTCCAACCTGAATAAAAGATTATGGGGCAAATCTGAGAAGGTTGGTTTGGTTTTCAGGAAGGGAAAGGAATGAATAATACAATTGGGGGTTATGAGGGTGCTTGCAGAACAAAGCCCGGAATTTGATAAGGTTGTGATGTTTTATTAATTCATAAAAGTTTTTTCTTTATTATAATTATGATGTTAGAAAATTCTTCTGTGATTGTTTAATAATGAATATGTGTTCAAATTTTCACTACTTCTAGGTTTATTAAGATGCATTTTTTTCCATTATTTTGAGTATGTTGAATTAAAATAGTATCTTTTCTTGTCCACTAAAGGCTTTTTATTAATTTGTTACGTAAACAACATTTATACCTTACTCTAAAACCTGCAAAGATCCTGACTCCAAATTACATTGTCTTTTAACACTATAGTGTACTACTATGTAGCTTACTTTTGGAAGTATTTGGAGGGCTGAATATATCAAGATTATTTATATAAGGATTTTCAGTCTTCTGAATTCTATCAATGGGCAAGTGGTAGTTGTAATTAGTGTTTCAGAAGTTCACTAGAAAAGTAGGATTTCTTCTGGTTTGATAAGAAGGTGCATGGAAGTTGATGAGAGCTAATTCATTGTGGTCGGTAAGATTATTTGGCAATTTATTCAAAAAGGTTAGATTAAGTATGTCCTTTATGGTTTTAAGAGTGTTCACATGTAATTAGGAAAGTAGGAGGGTATATGAATAGTCGTTTATGTAATGTTATTTATAAGACATTTATTCCACAGTATAATCAAGCCATTAACTTTACAATTGCAGGTCAGGCTAATAAATGGATTAAAAATATGGAGAAGGCAAACGATTTGGCAGTTATTAAGTTAACTGATAGAAATTACATGAAAGTTTTGGAAAATGGAATCACACTAGGAATACCTGTCCTTCTGGAAAATGTGGGGGAGGAAATTGAAGCTAATTTAGGTACTTATATACTGAATCAGTATACTTTTTCTCACAAGAAAGAAATAATGAGACACATTTTCAAAACATTTCTCATTGACAGAGCCAATACTACTGAAACAAACCTACAAGGAGGCAAATATAGAATATTTGAAGATTGGGGATAATGCTGTGGTTTACAATAAGGATTTCAGATTTTACATCACAACTCGCTTAAGAAATCCACATTATTTACCTGAAGTAGCTGTCAAGGTTTGTGAAAATTGGATTTTTCTTAAATTCATAATCTTTCTCCTCTTTCATGAATTATCTTAGTATACTGTGTTAAAGAATTGAAATGAAACTATTATCATGGAATTCAACCATTAAAATGTTTACTTTTTTATATTTTTGTATTTGTTAATAATTTGTACATCTATTCATTCATCATTTATCTGTAAAAATGAAATATGCTTTTATGTTTTGATAATAATTAAGTTCACCTGGAAAAATCTATTAATTTCTAGGTTACACTACTGAATTTTATGATCACACCACTTGGTTTACAAGATCAACTCCTAGGTATCTTAGTTGCAAGAGAAAGACCAGATTTGGAAGAAAAGAAGAATGAGCTGATATTAGAAAGTGCAAATAACAAAAAATTACTTAAGGAATTGGAGGATAAAATCCTTGAGGTTTTATCGATGTCTAAAGGGAATATTCTTGAGGATGAAACAGCTCTGCAGATTCTCACATCATCTAAAGTAATTTTGTACAAAGTTGTATAGGAACGATAAGTTAACTTTTTCTATATTGCTCACAGTTTGATAAATTATAAGTTGGTGTTTGTCCGACTTTTACATATTTGATCCAAAATTGAGTTTCCTCAATCTTTTTTTATGGTAGTAGGATTTGAGGAAATGTTGAGGAAGTCTATTATCCATAACAAATGTTTTGCAAATGATCCCATGAGGCATTCCCATACTTATAACTTATTTATAAAATGCTGCACAGTATTAAATTCTTTCTGAAAGGCATGTTTTCAAAAGAGCAACTTGGAGCTCGTCTTAAAAAATTAAATTGATAAATGTCTAACACCACCTAGAGAAATAACTCTAACAAAATGACTTAATTGCCTTGCTATAGCTCAGAGTTTCCAACACTTGCTGGTCTAACTAGATAATTTGGTATTTGAAAAGCTAGTAAAAAGACTAGGTTAAACTATCTAATATATTCTACTTAAAATTTCAATGTATGAAATAGTAGCCATATGTTTGGTTCTATCTTGAAAAAGTTTTCTCACTTCTGATATCTGAACACTTCTTTCACCTACCTTTATTTTCTAATTGATCCTGAGAGTGTAAAATTAAAATGGTTAATGCATAATGGATTTTGACATAACATAATTGCATTGTTTTACTGAATACTAAGCATTTTCCCCATTTTTAAAGACCTTATCTGAAGAAATTCAAGCAAAGCAGGAAGTTGCAGCTGCCACAGAGATGGAAATAGATACTGCACGCAATGAATACAAGCCTGTGTCACAACATTCATCCATTCTATTTTTTTGTATTTCTGAATTAACCAACATTGATCCCATGTATCAGTATTCCCTCATTTGGTTTATTCACTTGTATAATCAGGTATGATTGCTGATAAATTTTGAATATTTCTTATTGATAGAATTATCCCATTGCCTTTCTTTATCCTGTTGATTCTATTTCAGTCTATCATCAACAGTGCAAAATCTGATGAATTTGACAAAAGACTGAAGAATTTAAATGAATATTTTACGAGAAATATTTATGAAAATGTTTGCCGATCATTATTTGTTAAGCATAAACTGATATTTTCTTTCACTCTTTGTATTGGAATTTTGTCATCTTTGGTAAGCTTCCTCTTATTTAGAAAATAATTATTAGTAATATCATTCTTTATATATTAACAATATTTCAAAATAAGGAGCTATGCTCTCTATATCGGGACATTTAAGAAAATAGTAATAATAACATTCATCAAAAGTGTTTGGTGAAATGAAATTGTTAACAAGAATGATTTTGTCCTCAGGGTAAGATTAAGGAAGATGTACTTACTTTTCTTCTTACTGGAGGAGTAACACTAGACAATCCATACCCAAATCCTGATGATAGCTGGCTTTCTGATAAGTCTTGGAATGAAATTGTCCAAGCTTCCACCTTAAAAAGGTATTTAAAGATTTTATTTTTATATTCAATTTTCAATATTTATCTACATCCATATTTATGTTCTATTTGCGTAATATCAGTCTTTCAGAATTGCGCTTGAGTTTGAGTAAGAGTCCTGATAAATGGAGAGAGTATTTTATGTCCTCTAGTCCACTTACCTATAAATGTCCAGAACCTTTTGATGATATAGAAGGCCTTGAGAAATTAGTAATTTTACGTTGCCTAAGGCCAGATAAAGTAGTCCCTGGAGTACAGGTAATGAAGAGATGCATTGTATAGGAAATATTTAATTTTTGTTAATAAGAAAGGGTAAAAATGAAGTAACAATTTATTTACAGGATTTCATCTCATCTCACATGTCCAAGGTTTATGTTGAACCACCTCAATTTGATTTAGCTGGCTCATACAATGATTCCAACTGTTACACACCTCTCATATTTATTCTCTCTCCTGGAGCTGATCCAATGGCTGGTTTAATGAAATTTGCTGAATCGCTAGAAATAGTTGGAGAGATGATTCAATCTATTTCTCTTGGTCAAGGACAGGTAGTAATTCGAATTGGAATTTTTATTTCTATTTTAAACTAAAAATGTTAAAAACCTTTTCTTTTCCTGAAAACTTCACATGTCATCCTCTAATAAAAGAGCTTAACATTAAATTTATTTGAAGAATTGGAAATCCTCCTCTACCAAAATTATTTTAACTTCACATTAGTTAATGAACATTTTTTCAATCTCATCCTGCCCTACTCATTGCTCCTCCTACCCTAATCTATGCTACTCCCTCCCT
The DNA here is from genome assembly GCA_947579665.1 of Sympetrum striolatum. Classification (NCBI taxonomy): domain Eukaryota; kingdom Metazoa; phylum Arthropoda; class Insecta; order Odonata; family Libellulidae; genus Sympetrum; species Sympetrum striolatum. Next base: position 31,460,090 of record OX388341.1, read on the forward strand.
AATCTTTGCTACTCCCTCCTTAATCTATGCTCCTCCCTCCCTAATCTATGCTCCTCCCACCCTAATCAATGCTCCTCCCTCCCTTATCTATGCTCCTCCCACCCTATTTAATACTCCTCCCAATCAATGTTCCTTCACCCTAATGAATGCTCCTTAATTTTCCTACCTCATGATTGATTCTTCACTTCTTGTTGCATTCTGTTGCCAATCGCCTTTTTTGGTCCCCTCCACCCAACCACTTGCTGTCTTATCCCCTTTTACCTTATTAAAAGCATTCTTCCTTGCCTTGAAAATAGCTATTACTAACTGAAACTAGTCACTAAAAAAATCTTGTATAGATAAGTAACTGTTATGAAATTGTGTTCTAAGGAATATTTTTGTTTTATTGAATATCTTCATTGTCGTGTCGCAATTTCACAATCTAAAGGCCTCCTTCTAATTTTATATGGTTATACATTTTATTAGTTTTCTATTACATTTTGTAAGTTACCCTTTTTTGATTTTTCTATTAGTGTCTGCATATTACTGTAGTAATTTATGTTCATCAGGGTCCTGTTGCTGAATCCATGATAAATCAGGGCATTAGCTCAGGAAATTGGGTGGTGTTGCAGAATTGTCATTTGGCAGAAAGTTGGATGGGAAAATTGGAAAATATCTGTGATGATGTAATTGCTCAAGAAACTACACACGAGAAATTTCGTCTTTGGCTCACAAGTTATCCCTCTAATGCCTTTCCTGTTTCAATTCTTCAAAATGGTTATGAAGTTATAATATTACTACTATATCTTTGTATTGCAATTTTGGTATCCAATTAGTACTCTTTTTGTTTTTCTTATCTAGGAGTGAAGATGACTAATGAACCTCCTAAGGGAATGAAACCTAATCTCTTAAGGTCGTACACAAATGACCCAATTTCAGATTCTAACTTTTTCAATGCTTGCAAAAAAACAAAGGAGTGGCAGAAGTTACTTTTTGGTCTTTGTTTCTTTCATGCTGTTGTGCAAGAGAGAAGAAACTTTGGACCCCTTGGATGGAATATCCCGTATGAATTTAATGAATCTGACCTTCGTATTAGTGTTATGCAGTTGCAGGTACAAAAAGATTTAATTAAATTTCTTATATGATTTTAATAGAAGTCTATGGATAAATTATACATCAGGGCTAAAATTGTTTTAATTTTTACTGACAGATGTTTCTTAATGACTATAAAGAAGTGCCTTTTGAAGCTTTAACGTACTTAACTGGTGAATGTAATTATGGTGGAAGAGTCACAGATGATAAGGATCGACGACTTCTTCTGTCATTACTTTCACTCATTTATACAAAAGAAATTATAAGTGATCCTGAGTGAGTACAGTTACATAAGTTTTTTTGTCATTTTATAAAGGAATTTTTCCTAATTGATTGGAGAATTATTTTACTAGTCTGAAGAATGTAATTTTCTGTTTTCAGCTATACCTTTTCTCCTATCAAATCATATCATGTTCCTCCAAACCCTAATATTGAAGGCTGTATTCAATTCATTAAAGAATTGCCTTTAATAACTTCTCCAGAAGTGTATGGTTTGCATGAAAATGCTGACATATCCAAAGACATTCAAGAAACGCAAAACGTAAGTGATTCATTGTCCATTGTGAGTTACATAATTTTGCTTATTTTTTATTTTTCAAAATAATTTGAGCTGCCTGCCTTGGTTGTGATAAATATTGGATCCTACATGAGATACAAGCAACCCTTGTGTTGGGTATGGAGTTTCAGAGGAAAACAAAAGATATTGGATGATAATTTTGATAATATACTGAATGCCGTACATTTTTATACTGTGTGGTTTAGCCCCCACTTAATGTTCTGGAGATAATGTCATTTTCAAAATTTATAGATGTAACTATAAGCCCATCAGGAAAAATCTATCCTGGCTTCTAATTGTCATGCATCTAATTCCATAAATTCTTAAAAAGGTCAGTTTTCCTTAACCCTTAAGATGTGGGAGCCATATCTACAGCTAATTTTTTTCTACTATGTGTGGAAGAAAGTAGCGGAAGTAATTCTCCTTCCAAGGCAGGCTAGTGTTAGCAGGTATAGACCCTTATAATCTGGATATACCTTTCTCTTATGGGTTCTGTCTGTGTTTTTGTTGAGAACTTTTATTACATATGTATTGGAAATACGATTGCTGATTATTATTTATTTAATAATAATTTATTATTCAATATGCAGTTGATGTTTATTTTCTTTGCAGTTTGCTGTTATATTGATACCAAACAGTATGCAGATATCTTGATTTTTAACAATAATAACCAATTTTGAATTTAGATGATACAAAATTTATGGAAAATGATTTTTTTTTGGCGGAAGGTTTTGATTGGACAGTTTACATATAAATTATTTACAAACATCTTATCGGATATTTTTATTGCAGCTATCTTAAAAATCTTTCACATAGTGAAAATCTTTTAAACAACTCTCCAAACATGAGGGTGTGTTGCATTTGTGACACCAGAAGTGTATATCTTTTCTTTTTTGCTCCCTTCATATAGTGGTTTTGGAAACAAAACATGTTTTTGGGGATTTTTTGTGCTCTTGGATTTGATGTTGTTTTCAAAATGCAAACTATGTAAAATCAATGTAAATCTCCTTGGCATGCATTTGCTAAAAATCGTTGTGTGAACAAGAGGATCTTAGGACCAGAAATGTAGTTTCTTCATGTGTGGCATAAGAAAACACAAGACGAGAAATACATTAAACTCTTCACAACTCAGTTTATCCCATCCCTTCATTCGACTTTTTGGTGACAGTTCTTGAGAGTTAGTAATCAGCTCACCAAAATTATTTGTTTTGTTCTCAATGTATGTCACCAAGTCAGCATTAAAAACCAATAGGAAATGATCCAATTCAGCACTCTTGTCATAGATGTAGCATACATTCAGTCCTGATGAAGTTTCATTGAAATTGAATACCCAAGGCGAAAATTGGTTGATCCTGGAACAAGAGAATGTAGATGCACAATCTTCTATAGGATCATGCAGCATCCCTTCTTCTGAAACTCCTTTTTCTCCACTGGACTCATTATTGCTCGTACTGCAGGATGAATTGGAGATGTCACTCTCACAGTCAGAGTGAAACAATTTCTCCAAAACTTCCTCTTCTTTGGGAATTTTCCTTATCTTAAACTAAGGCATATGCCTCAGTCTAAGATGAATGTAGCTTCCTCTATCCTTAGTACAAATATGGATTTATATAAACTATCTTCATATGAATGAGATTTATATAAACTATATTTATATAAATTATGAATATCCCAAAGAAAGTGAAACACACTTGAACACATCCAAAACTCAGAAACAAATGAGGAAATTCTTAAAGAGGGGGGTAACTCATAATATTTTCATTTCTTTACTTTTTGTTACAAAAGTATCCTAGACCTAACTTGGTCATGGCTTGTAAAAATTTCCAACTGGACATCAGTTATATATTATTGTTAATATCTATAAGAAAATCATTTTGATTGTATTCTGTTAATTTAATAATTGGTAATCCCACAAATCCTTTGATCCCTTCTGAGGAGGGAAGTCACAAATTTCTATGAAAACAAATTAATATTGCGTATTTTTGTATCTTACAGATGTTGGAAGGAGTGCTTCTCACACAAACTAAAATAAGTGTTTCAGCTGTTGGTGGAGAATCTGGAGATACTGTGATGGAACTTGCTAATGACATCTTGAATAAATTACCAAAGGAGTACAATTTGGAAGCTGCTGCAGAAAGATATCCTATTTTATATTCAAACTCAATGAATACAGTTTTGCGTCAGGTCTGTTAATTGCAACTTTTATGTGTTTACCTTGTGCCAACCATCAAATAATGTTCTTAGCAACAGTCACTTTTCTTGAAATGGTTGGTAAGATGAAAGTTTTATTAAAACAAGAGGTAAGAGGAGTAAAGTTAAATGAAAAAATAATTTAATAAATTAATTTTTTTATTATGGAAGAAAGTGTTTATTGTAGTTGATCTAAAGATATTAGAATTATGTTTATCATAGGAGTATTAATACATCTTTCGTCCCTATTTTTATGCCTCATTATAAACAATGCATTTGTTTTTAGAAAAGCTATACTATAATCTGCAGTTGGTGAGGAGTTTGTTTCTCAAACTGTTGAATGTTAACATTACAGGAGCTTGTAAGATTCAATCAGCTCATTGTAGAAATAAAAGTAACCCTTGTTGATGTTCAAAGAGCAATAAAGGGTGTTGTTGTTTTATCACCGGAATTGGAGGAAGTATACAATAGCCTCTTAATAGGGAAAGTTCCAAGTACTTGGGCGAAGATATCGTACCCCTCATTGAAACCTTTAGGAAGCTATGTTGCTGATCTTTCAGCCAGGCAAGTAACATTTTTTTCTATAATTGGCTTATTTCATTAGAGGGAAAAATTGTTAATTTTACGTAAACGTCAAAGTAAAGTTTTTTAGATCTTGAATTTAATATCTTTAATTGACCAAATTTTTATGAAAATTGATGGGAATTGTAAAATAATCAAAGTTCAAACCACATACAGAATAAGAAAAGAGAATTACCAGATATTACTCATCTGAATGATGATAAAACAATATATGCACAAATATTCTTATCATATCTTATACATTGAGATACATTATCAGTAAAATTTTATAGTTTTTACTCTCCATAAACCTCTTTTCAAGTAAACCCTGACCTATGAGCATTATCTTTTTCCTATTTTCAGACTCTTATTTTTTCAAAAATGGATAGATATTGGAGCTCCAGCAATTTACTGGATTTCTGGGTTTTATTTCACTCAGTCTTTCTTGACAGGAGTTATGCAGAATTACTCTAGAAAGTACAAAATTCCTATTGATCATTTAGTATTTGATTATGAAGTGACAGATTTTGTAAACGAATGTGAAGAAAGTCCAGAATCTGGAGAATATTGCAAGGTTAGCAATTTTAATCAATCAAACTAAATATGATCATATTTTTTATTGAAACCAGATTATAATAAAATTATGCATTTGTTAATTTCAAGCAGCAAAGGGCAAATATATACAGTGCTTTCATTCAGGTAATGTAAATTAAGCTATTTCAGTGTCACCATTCATCATTTTAGCCTTCCCTCTGCACAGTAATCTAAGGGATAACACTTGTATGAGTAATTAGCAACATGGGTTGCATTAAGCATGATTTTGCATTTTTCCTGTTCTGCATGTTAAATATTTCCTTCATTCTTCTCTGAATAATTTCTTCACAAGGTAAACCAATCTTATATAAAATTCAATCATCTTTGCCTGAACTTGGTGAAAATTTTCTTTCTCTTTCTAAAAACAAATACCATTTAATTTGCTATTTACAGGAAACGTACGTACACAAACCTTACTATTCTTACTTATTCCAACCATCTTACCTTACAAAAAACATGCTACATAGACTTCTACAAAAAAATCCATGCTAAACAAACTTTTACTAGACCACTATTTATTTTCAGAATAACACGACCCAGGTTTCGTAGTGTTGCTACATCTTCAGGTGACAAAACAAAGACACTTCCAAATATATATACTCATGAACATCAAGAAATCAGCAAATAGGAAAGGAGGAGGGGGGAGGGGAAATAAGGTAGCAAGTAATGGAAGGAGGAACAAAGGGACCTAAGGGGAGGAAGGTGGAATGTGGGAGGGGAGGGTAAGGGATGAGGGAGGTTACACAGCAAAGGTTCTCAATCACAATTCGAAGAATTGCAAGAATTACAGAGTTACAAAGTAAGTAAGAAAAGCAAGAGTTACAAAGTAAGGCATGGTCAATAAAAATCACTAAAATCCATTCAAAAACCTAAGAAAAAATTAAGGAATGAGGGTTTGTAATATAGGAGAAGGGTTAGGAAACAGAAATTTGTTGGCAATATTGGACGAGGTTATTTCTAAAGTCTCAAAAGTGTTAAGTCTCTCACTTTTGTTACATAGGTGGAGCACCGTCATATCAAATTCACTTGTATGCCCTCTTTCAAGCAAATGCTGGCTGAAGTGAGAGGCAGACGGATTGTCATTAATAAAAGCATGTTTATGTTCTTTTTTACGTTCTGAGAAACATCTTCTGGTTTATCCAATATAAAAACAATCACAATCATTACAATTTAATCTATAAAGACCACTTCCATTTAACACCTCAACAGGATCTTTTCACTTAACTAATAAGTCTTTCAGTTTAGGGCCTGTCTTGAAGGAATATTTAAATATTGCGGGAAAACTGCTACTCACTGAATAGGAGATTTTACCAAGGAACTTAAGGGAACACCACTTCTTCTCAGTAGACTTAAGCACTCAGAAATTATCATGCAAAGCCATTTTCTTCCTCAACTTCTCTTTAATTTGATCTACTATCACAGGGCAGAAACTGTTTGTAACTGCAATATGTTTAATAATGTTCACTTTGTTAAGATCACTTTGTGTGGAGAGGGGTACACTCAGTAGCCAGTGGATAATGCTGTTGTATGTTGCTAATTTATGGGAGAGGGGATGAAAGGAGTCGCTATTGATTATGCAATCAGTATAGCAGGGTTTCCTGTAGATGGAAAACTAATGCCATCCGTTGGCAATGGAAATTAAAAGATCCAAATAAGGCAGACTGCCATTGATGGCTTTTTCAATGGTGAATTTAATTTTCTTATGGAAAGAATTAAGGGATTTGAAGAAAAGGTCAATGGTGCGTTCAGTGCCTGTCCAAACACAAATGACGTTGTCGACTTCCCTATACCAGTACAGATTTTGTTTAATCCACCTGGAATTAGAACTGAAGAATTTTTTCTCGAAATTGTCCATAAATATATAAGCCATGAGAGGAGAGAGGGGTAAACCCATGGCTAAACCGCTGTTCTGTTTATAGAACTCCCCATTGTATACGAAATAGTTTGGTTGGAGGAAAACATTTAATAATTAATTAAATTGTTAAATAATCTTGCAATTCTTCGAATTGTGATTGAGAACCTTTGCTGTGCAACCTCCCTCATCCCTTACCCCCCCACCCACATTCCACCTTCCTTCCCCTAGGTCCCTTTGTTCCTCCTTCCATTACTTGCTACCTTATTTCCCCTCCCCCCTCCTCCTTTCCTATTTGCTGATTTCTTGATGTTCATGAGCATATGTATTTGGAGGTGTCTTTGTTTTGTCACTTGAAGATGTAGCAACGCTACGAAACCTGGGTCGTGTTATTCTGAAAATAAATAGTGGTCTAGTAAAAGTTTGTTTAGCATGGATTTTTTACAAGTTAATAAGTACCACAAAATTAATCCTGAATCTGTAACCTTTTAGAGATCTACATATACCACTTAGCTCGGAAAATTAAAAGTGAGACATCTCAACTACTTTAAACAAACTGCTGTTGCTAATGGTTATTGAGCTTTGATTTGCTTGATGTTGCTTCAATTCTTCTACTTTTTTGTATGTAAGGAACACTAAATATTTTTTCTGCGGGACTTATGCAAAGCTTTATTTTCATCAGGCTTCCATTCTAATATTCTTATTTTATTCATTCGTCCACTCTTAATATTTGTGTAATGTTGACTGTTTATAACATAAATACAGTATTATTTATTAGCTCATCAAAGTTGTACTCGTTGTTCTGTGATTGTGGCAATTTTGAATTTGTCTTCAGTGCAGGTGTGCTATAAGTATAGTAATATAATAGTTTCCATACATTTCTAAGAAATATGGAATAATTGGATGAGAATGCCAACACAATATGCATTTATTTACTGCAACAGCATGTAAATCTTTCACCTCTAACAACAATATAACAATACCATTGACCTACATTTTAATAAGACCTTCAATATAAGTAAATAATTATATGATCAATATACATATTTACGTCTTTCATGTGATTTCAATACTGATAAATCACTAAATTAGATCTAAATACTAATTTTAAACTATGATGATAATCTTGATTTTTTAATATTATAAATACAGATATATAAACTTTTGTGTTACTTAAGCTGTTACAACATGGATCTTTGAGCTTCTTTTTGGTAATCAAGGTAGATACAACATTTTTGAAATCCATAATAAGAGGTAAATACTCCAGAGTATGTCTTCTTCCCTTCTTTGAGCTTTTCTCATAAAGTATTACTCATTTTATCAGCATTGATGGTTCAAAAAGAAATGAATCTTAATTTTCTTTCGTGGGAATTAATATTTTGCCATAGATTTCCTTCTGGCCCTGTTAATATTTGTTATCAATGTAAATTGATGTTAAATTACTTTTTGGTAGGGTTTATTTCTTGAAGGAGCTAGGTGGAATCGAGAAACCAGGCATTTAGAAGAGTCTTCCTCCAGGACGTTACATGATATTGTTCCAGTAATATGGTTGAAACCTACCTTAAAGGTGTGTATATGTTTGTATGGAGACTTTTATCATCTATTAATTTTTTTGAAGCCTCAAAGTATGTAATTTTAGTGTATTATATAAAAAGTGGAGGTTTAAATACATTCCCAATTGCTAAACATTTGCCATGCCAAGGAAATGAGAATTCGAGAAGATTAATGAAGAGCCACTAGTCCACTGTAAATTTAATAAACCAATTTATTCTATTGAGAAGTACTCACTAACAGATCCAAAGAGGGGCTATTTCACCTTCTGAAATTTTACTTTAGAGGGTGAGATATAGAAAAGAGCTGTTTCTCCAATGGAGAGTCATTTAAATGACTCTACCAATTGGTAGTTTTCCATTGCCCTCTACTCGTATGAAGGCTGATTACGTGCATATTTTACTACGCTGGTAATTTGAATAAGTGCTGTAAACCATTGAAGTCTCCCCCTTCAATCATATGAAAGGAGACTGCAGTCTCCTAGCATGCTACCTCTCCAGATCAAGTGCTACATATTGTTTGGTGTTAGCTATTCCTCAAGTTGCAGTACTTTCACTGGATTTTGTAGTATTTATAGACCATCTTCATTTGATTTGACCTATTATATCAAAGAATCCCACTCGTTAATGCCTACAACTACATTTACGAGTATATTATGTAAACATATTTCTCAGCCCCTCAGCACAAAGGTAGAATTTTGGTGTAGAAGCAAGATCTTGCTCTGTATTTGTTTATTTTTCAGTTTTTGAACAAATAAAACTGTTAGTACCTAATTTAGCTGGGTTTTTGGAAACCTTTTAGGGTTTAAAATAAATATTTGGGTGGATTAAATAGAATTATTTTTCTTTTACGTCAGTCTTCATTTGAAATTCTTATCATTCATTCATTCATTTTTTGATACTTTCCTTTTCAAGTATAACTTTAAATTTAAATCAAAATTGATCCAAAATTATATTCCTATGTGCAAAGTCACCTTAACCCTTTCCTTATAGGATACCTTTATAAGCAACTGTGAAAAAATTGGTTTGTACCAATTCAAGTAGGAGACCAAGTACTCTGATTAGTTAACCCTATATTTGATTGAAATCAGGCTCTTCCTAAATGATTCATAATCTTTATTACTTACAATTAGCATAAAAAGTTATTTATTCAGTTATTTAGTTAACGAATTCATAACTCTTTGCAGGAGAAATATATTCTGAAAGACTGTTATGAATGCCCAGTCTATAAAACAAGTGCCAGGCGAGGAATACTCTCTACTACAGGTCACTCTACAAATTTTGTCATGTTCATCAACATACCATCAGCAATTCATCAAAATCATTGGATTAATAGAGGTGTGGCATGTCTATGCCAATTAGATAACTAAGTATTCCGGTAATATTATTCTTTGTATGTACCTATATAAAAGAATTTTATATACTGTTGTACTTTTATAAGTACTTAATCATTTTATAATTTATTTCTTGTCAATGATATGAAATATTCTTGGATGTACCAAGTATACTGAAGTTGGATTTGATAAACTTGTAGTATTTTTCTATCATCCTAAAATTATTGTAACATTATAGCAGTTTTACAAGTGAATCAAATAAAATTAATAATTAACTGTACTTAAAACACTGATGTTTAAAAATTAGATCTAGATTATCAATTTTATTAACAGTAATTATTCTTAGATAAATCCTTCTCTCAGCTAAAGGAAATTGATAGAAAATAATACAATAAAACTGACAGCTAGTATGAATCGTAAAACATTAATTTATCTTTTCTTTATTTTTGTTTTGTTTTATAAAATAGTTTCCATAGTATTTCTCACAGTTGTTATGAGCTTTATAATAGTTTGTACATACAATGGTTTTAAAGTTAAGTCTGAATGTTTAGTTTGAAGTATGACATTAATGATGATACTGAAATTTTCATTTTTCATGATGGATTTTTCCTTTATGAGTTAGCTCAGGGATTTTTAATACTTCAACACTTTGAAATGAATTATTAAATGTCATAATGGAAATGTTTTTACTGTTTTTAGAGATTATTTGCCAATATTTATGCATTACTAAGCAATTTTGTATGTGACATTAGGTATAGGTTCCCTTTTTATTACAATGATATTTCAACAGTTATGTTCAATTACAAGTATAAAGTTATCAACTTCAGTCTGTGTCTATTCCACTTTCAGAGTCAAATTCTTTTGAAGAAAAATTCTCATTAGATTGTGCAAAATGGGCTTGCTTAAAAGTTGTGGAAGAGCATGATTGGGTAGACATCTTATTTGAAACATTAACGTCTTCCTTTTCATTCATTGGATTCCTCTGGGAAGTTGATGGGATAATTGCTCTCTCTTTATCATTATAATTAATAATCTGGCCTCCATCATCTTTAATCTTCATGTAGTATTTCCGTTGTGAATCTATATAATTATTGTTTGCATTTCTACCTATTTGAAGGTTTTGTGTTGCATTATCCCCATTTTTATTCTTTTCTCTATTCTCTAGTAATTGCTGTAATACCAAATTTATTATGGCTTTTGTTTTTTTCACAGTTAGTGGTGAATAAGAAGTAATTAACTCTCTCATCTGGTCAGCTTCCTCTGGCTCTAATTGAGTGTCTTTGGACTTAAAGCTTTTATTTACTTTCTTCCTGATATATGGACAACAAACTTCATCAACTTGTTTGTAAGAGTGGGATTTACAATCTAAGTCTTCTTTTCCATTTTTATCTTCATGGCTATTAGTTACATTCATCTCTTGTGTCCCATTTTGATAGATCACTGGTCTTTCACCCATTAATTTTGCCTTGAGGTTTGATTCTGTGAATTCCTCTCCCTCTCGATTTAATTTTCTTTTATTACCAGTATCATTTGAGAGAGTATCATCATCAGGAAATTTGGGTTTCATATATTTTATATTGTGAATTTCTTCAGTAGAATTTTCTGAGCTATTTATACGTTGTTCTACACCATTCATTTCTAGTGACTGATACTCCTTTTTTGACTTAGAACTTCTCTTCCAATTCTTAAAACTTTGAGAAGAAGAACATGCAGATTTTTCCTGATGTTTTGATTGTATTGTTGGATAATTCATCATAGAACTTGCATTAGGAATCTGATATTCATCAACTTTGGTTTTATTCTCAATGTGTTTGTCCTTCTGCTTCAGATGGACTGGACTTGGCATTGATTTTCTCACAGTTTTTTCAATTTTGGAGTTCAGTCTATAACTCTGTCCACTTTCTGATGAATATTCTTTAATGAATTCCTTATCGTTTATGACAGGAACTTTTTGGGACTGACAAGGTATGCATAGGTTGCGACAGTACTCTACTCTATGTTGACAGAATTGACAAGGCATCATAGTCTGTGGAGGTGAGAGTATGCCAGAAAAAGGTTGGAATAGAATAAAATAATAATGTGGATGTTGGGGAATAAATTGGTAAATGTGTGGTACTGACATTAAAAATTCAAATTGGTTGAAATTAAAAAATGGGCTTAGAAAAAGAGCTGTGTTTGCTGGCTGAATCATGGTAGCATTTAAGTCACTCAGCATAGAGCACATTGGATTAGCTTTTATAGCTTCTCTATGAATAAACTGCAAATTACAAGGGTTGCCTTTATGCTGCTGGATTAATTGGGGATCGTGTGAGAAATTATTATTACCAAATGAAGTTCTAAATCTATGACATGTAGATTGTGTATTACCCTCTAGTTGCAACTTCTCGTTAAAAGTTGCTTTTTGTGTATTATTCTCTTCTTTATTGGCTCTATTTGTTTGATTTTCTGAAGCATATTGTGTAAGGCACTGCACAGAAGGAAAAGTATTTCTTGTATTGATTGAAGTAACATTCACTGGATATACATTTTTGCTTTCTTCTTTTCGGTGTGTGGACTTGGATCCAGGAAATTGTTTATCTTCAAAATATTGAGCTATAATTAAGACAAATTATTTTTAGTAAACTGCAGAATTCACATAAAACATCAAATTATGCACTACTGAAGCTCTTGCATCAACTTTAGGAAAATAAATGAAGTTTCTTGAGCACATACAGATTATTTTGTTGCAAATCAGAACATCTGCTTAGGTGAAAAATTCTAAAATAATCATAATTGTTATTTCCAATATTTTATGTTATTTTTAGGTATTTTTGACAATTGTGTGCAAATCTTTTACTTATTAAAAAGAAGATGTATTAATATGGGCTCATAGATCCCATCTCTTACTCTTATTTGGAACCTATAGGGTTTGAGTATTTCATATCAGTTGATTTTGGCACTGGGAGTACCCCAGAAAAAGAAATGCATTATGTAATAATCTTCACAAGTATTCAAAGAGAGGATAGAAAATTTCATCCAATAAGTGAATTAAAGAAATGTTATAGGAAAATGTAATCAGTTATATCTCAAGCTTCAATTAATTCATCTAGTTTACAAATTCAGGCATTTATTAATTGGCATAGTTGTTTTTATCTATAAATTAAATACATGTTAAATATCTAATGATTTTGTTTGTACTAGAAATGTGCTAGAAAACTATGGGCTCTATGAATCCCCCTTTCTAATATCAGAGACAAAAATTAGCGCAGTAGTTCTAGGTTTAGCCTAGTCTTGAAGTCTAAGCTTGTGACTAAAATCTATTATCTGATTCATAATGGTTGATGGAATTTTTTTGCATACACATTTTTCTTTTTAACACTCCAAAATATACATGAAAGAGAAGGAAATAATGTATACACTTTAATGAATCAGACCTCTTTTAAGAACATTTTAATTTGTCAAATCATTTGTTTATACCTGTAATTAATCAATTAATGTATAATATTTTTCCCTTCCATTAAGAGTTGAAATATCAGAACCTTCTTTGCCTAATGCAGCAAAACTACTCTGTAAATTCAAGTCCTCCATTAGCTAGTTAATATTCTACATGAGCAAATTACACAATGGACATTCCATGCAGAGCTAAAATGGTCAAAGTGGACTAAGGAGGGGCAGAAATTCAAAGTTAATGTATAGAATGGATGATAACCTTCAGAGAAATGCTACCTGTATTGAATGTTGTGTAGTATTCATGTGAATAGAAATGTTATACCTTCTTACTACCTAAAATTATTTTAGTTGGATAAGCACAGAGAAGAATCAAGATAATGAATTGGATGCAAAAAATTGGAATAATAAGGTACTTGTTAGAATCGAAGACAACAGGAAACTGACAAAAGAAAATAAATATGGCAAATGAATTGGTGACCATCTGAGAAGGAAATAATTCCATTAATAGATGTGTGCTGTAAGAATGTGGATTAATATACATTCGTACTTTGCTCATTGGTTCACAAAATAATCAAAATCTTAAGAGAGGCAATAAAATAGGAGAAATGGGAAATAACTGACAGCTTGATCAAATAAACAGTCACTGACCTGCTGATAGATTACCATTGATGATAATGATGTACAATGAAAGTAAATGTTGGAATAAGAAAACAGGAGGATTTTATTAACTAAAGTAGATTCATAATTTCCCCTTAAGGAATTATATTCACCTTTTTCAATTATACTACCATTTTTGGCATAAACCTGACATTTACCGGAGATCATTATATAGCGAGTGATATTTCCTGATAATTTTGTTTACTGTAGGAAAAGCACATTACTTTTACTGTAAATAGAAAACAACGTTTCTATGGAGTGTTGTTGTCATGAATTATTTACATGAATAAAACTAATTTAAGAGTTTGTCATACATTAACAAAAGTTAGCTGGGTACGTGCGATTTTAGTTAAAATAAATGCTTTTATAGATATTATTATCAAAACCTTCTGTTATTGACATTGAGTGAAGAATTAGAAAGAAGAATATAAACCTTATTGATGCGTGCTTTTCTAAGCTTGATCGCTTTTTGAGAGATATCAGGGTAGTATATGATCTATTACTCCGGTAGATAGTGTACTCTTGATGTTACAAGGAAAACATATATTATTTCAAAAACGTGGAAATTTTGAAATCCCTCCAAATCGTTTAATTGGTCAGGTCAGCCAGGTCAACGGGGCCAACAGACAGCGATTCTTATGATGACTTGTTTATAAATTCAAAATCGAATAGTAATATTTTAAGAAACCAAAAAATATTTGCCTGGGAAAACATTAAGAATATAAACATCTGACTGAAAATTAACGTAAAATATTAAGTGATTATATTTTACATCAATTTTTGAGCCTCCAAGACCATTTCCGGTTGCACCACGTCTTCTTAAGGAAAACGGCGACGGAGAGGACGTGGGTAGAAGATCAAGGCATGGTGAGTGTTCTCTTCGGTCTAGAAATGATATTGCGAATATCATTTTCTTTGCGGATAATATCTTACGTATTACTCTGTGGTGGAATGGTTTACCCTCCGAATACTACTGCATATATCGAAAACATGGTGTAGACTTATAGCTTGTTTAGTGTGAATCATGTTTTCTGGAAGCGCATAACCATTAGTGAATGTGTACTTAGATTTTGTTCTTTAATAATATTAATGGCTATTAATTGTAAAATATAAGAAAAGCTTTTCCTCCCTAGCTTCTTTATCGATTATATAAACTTAAATTTTACACTCGTCGGAACATGCTTGTGTTCGCTTAATTCTTATATTCCGAGTGTGGAAATAAATCTTTATTCTTATGCAAATTAACGGTTGATGAGTGTGTTAAGCTTGCATTTTTCTCATGTGGTACAAAATTTGATTTTCTCTACCGAATTATCCGAAAAGTTTTCTGACAACTTCGGCGTGTTGGAGTAAGGGTGAGGCGTATTCTAGTAGACCGCCATAACTACGCCGCAGGTGTTTCATATGATTGCTCTGAGCAATCATAGATTCCGTTACATCCGGTACATCGGTTTATTTTTAAGAGCAGTTGGGTATTGGTAATACTAGTTGCACGAGTTATGAAAATACGATTTAAATACTCTGGGGCGGCTTTTAGGTTCTTCGGTAGATTTACTGTCAGTCTCGAGTTCTGACCTTGATTAGAAAACGGAGTCGGATTTTAAGCTAGAGCCAGCAATTCCTTTAACTGAATAAAGATGGTACATACATTTAAATGTATACATACTCATTCCAGACCAACGATCATTATTCTTCTATTTCCAATATTCAATATTAGAGAATTCCGTCACTGGTTGTGACCCCGCTAGAGAAGATTCACCACGGCCGCTTGCCTACTGCTGCTTAGCCTTAAATTTGGTCTCTATCAATCTATCTATCACTTATTGCTGAAAGTTTACGCACGCAGTTAACATTTATTGTTATATTATGGTAAAGTTCTACGCAAGCCACAAGAGGGAAAAATAGTAGTGTTGCTTAAGTTGAACTTTACCATTTGTAAATACTCCCTATTTTATTGTATATTATTATTAATCAGTTAAAACTCAAAACTGGGTGATTAGCATCAAAAATCACAACTCTTCTACGGGCTGGGTCAACGTGTGATTGGATCTAGGCACATGGGCGCCATGATCCAAGGCGCCACTCCACACCCATCTTTCCCTACGAACAGTTAAAAATACGAATGGCGCCCTTTGCTCCCTATCTCCCCTTTCATTATTTCCCTCCTAAACTGCCAAAAACCGATCCCGTAATATTTTTATTAGTATTTTAATGCTTTGCGGATAGAAAATTTCCTCAATGAATAATTCTGGAACTAGGGGTTTTGTACAATACATCAGTAAATTATATTATTATTCATTTCTCCATTTTTAATAGACATTGATGCAAACCCAGTAGATCTCTCTGAACGTTTTTCCAAAAATCATTAGTTACGCTCAATCACTGTCGAGCATTCCGTAAACGTAGATATTAATTATAATTGATTATGTGATATTTGCTATGAATGTTCTGACATTTACTTTCTCTATTTGCAGTCGCAAAATTCATGTTTTATCATGACTAATGAATTGCTTGTTGCTTTTATTGCAGGTAAGAATAACCATGGACCGTAATTGTCTCTCAGGAGGAATATCGTTCTTAGATGTCAATACTTTAAGGTAATGAATGCATCATCTTTCTATATTCTGTATGGATGTATATGATGATAATTGTCTTTAATGAAGTTTCACGTGATTCATCATTACTTCCTTGGATGACTGAGTATGACTGTGTGTATGACATAGGAATTATTCATTATATAATTCTGACTAATTCTCACTTATTCTATTAGGTTCCTGCTGGATGAGAATGCTAGCTTTCTCCATGCTGGATGACTTGAAAGGTATCTGAACATAATATTCTTTATACAAAAAGATGATTGGATTAATAATGCTTTCCTGCGTGTTGACTTAGATCTTGTTTCTCCTTTGGATTTTGATCTGCTTAATTTTGTATTGGCGAGTCCATTTGGAGGTTCTTTGACAGTTTTTTATTTTTATTTAGGAGGAGAGTTCATAGCAAACGACATCTCAATACTTTGTCAAAGGGATTCATCTCTGGAAGAATTGTGTGACTGAACTAAGTTGAGGTCTGACAGATGTCAGACTTAAAAGGTATGCCATAAATTTAGGTTTTCATCAAGCACTGATTGTAATGATGATACATTTTAGCCAATGATATTAATGATTTTTATTGCTTCCTTGGATGTCTGATAATGTTTTTCTTTTGATTGAAGTATTAAGTCAGTTCCTGCGTTAATTAAAATAATCATTTCAGCAGGAGAGCATCTGGCCTTCTTTTGATCACCTTATTTAATTCATGGAGTGAAGAATGGTGGTTGCTGAATGTCTGACTTGACTCTTTTATGGAGGGTATGTATTCAAACTGTAACCCCCATAGAAAATGGAAATGATGTGAACTACAAAAATTAATGATCTGTATGATTTTTTATTCTTCCTTGGATGTCTGATGATACATTTAATGTATTGATTTAGTATGCTTGTGCTTTTCTGTTAACGATTGAAATGCATCTTACAGGAAGGGTGCTTCAGCTCTTTGGTGCTTCTTTAGTCCCTTACTTGGAACCGTGTGTCCAGCCTTGTATCTGTTCTTCATACAAATTTAAAACAAATGGCTGCAGAACTTTTAAAGAGGATGATGTAGATATCTGAGTAAAGATGCGCAGAGACTAGAATGGTATTGGTTACTTAATAATTTCCTAAATGCTGGATATATCTTTTATTGATCATATCCTTGGTTGTATTTATATCTTTTTCGGTTCTTATTTTTTGATTCTTTTATTTAATCTTCTTTCAGGAGAATAATTACTCTTAACTAGTAATTGATGGAAAACCTGAACTTTCATTGAAGATGAATGGTTTCATAGTAAATATAAAATTACCAAATGACATGTCCTGAGAGGTTTGTCCAATTTTTACTGTTTTACTATTTATATATTTAAATGATGATAATATTTTTAGCCAATGATAACAATGATTTTTATTCTTCCTTGGATGTCTGATGTTTCTAACTATGTATTTTGTTTTAATGAGTTATTCAGATTAATATATATATATATTTATTGTTTTGAATTATGTTCCAGGGAAAACTCCTCATCCTCCTGCAATTGGAGAAATTTGAATTCATTGAACATCCCTTTTGGTATTAGGAAGCTAGATTGCTTAAAAAGTATGTGTAACTATTGTCTCTCTGTGTTTTTTTTATGATGATGATTATTTTTATCAAATGAAATTAATGATTTTCATTCTTCCTTGGATGTCTGACAATTTTTTTTTATAGGTACTATCTCTCGTTAGAAATTGTAGTGATGATTTGCATTACTTTTGCAGGTGCCTGCAGTTTTCTTCTTACTGACACACCACCTTGTTTTGCATGATAGTGTGGGCCTTCATACAGGGTGAAATTGGAACTAAATAGGTCCACATTTGACTTGTTGCCAAGGAAGTGTATCCCACAAGAGAATATGATTGTGAACCAGGAAGATATTGACAGTGGAGTGCAAGAGCAGTGAATTATTTAAGTTTCCGTAATTACAGGTATATTCTTCAGTTTCATTTTTGGGAGTATTTCAGGATGGCGGTAGCCAGTTGGCTTTCCTTTTAACTGTTATCAATTTTTGGGAAAAAATAAAATGATGAATAAATGATTTTTAAAAAATTGTGCACTTATTTTTTATGATTTATTCTCCTTTCAAATAATATAAAACCTTTAGATTTAGTCCCAATTATCATCTTACAGATGATGGGTTAATTGATAATGAACACTTATTAGATCAAGGAGCTGCTTTACGTTGTACAATCGTGGTACAGGAACTTGGTATAGCCTGCAGGAACAACCGTTTCCACGCGTAAATCGTATCGTATAGAAATAAAGGGTAAATTTCTAGTCTTTAAGTAGAAATTTACTAAATTATGAACCGCGGATTCGGATATGTGAAAATAAGTTAGCTTGGAATCTTCCAGGCTAGCTTTCCCTGCTGATAACTATGCTTTGAAAAGTTATTACGACGAAAGATAAAACGCGCCATCTATCCAACTAGTCACGGCTTTCGCTGCGAAAAAGTGTGAGTTCAAAATCGTTTTAGTTTCTTCGTTGCGGGCGAGGATATTGGCTAAATGATTTATGAAAATGAACTCTGTTGCAACTATCTTTGCTCCGAAATGTTGCGTCAACCGTAACATTGGTGGATTATGTTTAGCTTATTTTCATCACTCGTCTATGGTTAGTGCGAAAAGTAAAATTCAAAGTTCGCATGAATGGATTCTTCGGCAGAAGAAAGACCCATACGTGGAGAAGGCTAGAGTGATGAATTACAGGTGATGTCCTGCTATCAATTTAAACTTTTCTGCGAGACTGATTAAGGTGCCTATAATTTGTACGTATACGTCTGAATTTTAGCACGGGTTAGAATCGGTCGTTTGGGTAGATCTGTTCGATAATGTTGTGAAAACTTAGCTGCAAAATATGCATTTTGACGAAGAGGAAATTTTTTATCTTTTATAACTTTTAAATGTATATTTGGCTATCAAAAAAAGACTTCAGAATTAATCTCTGAAATTTAAAATCTTAGTTAAATTAATTTAGTATGCGAACACGCTTTGGGGAGGGGCATGATAATTCACAACACCAAAATTATAAGTTCGCCCCAATTGCTTTCGTACAACGGGTGTATGAATAATCATCGCAGAAGTGCTTTATTTTTCCTTTATATTCGTGTTTTATTTTGAATAGAAGTTATCCAAGAAAATTGTGGTAAAGAATTGTGAGCTGTTAATTGCTTTTGTCATTTAATAGGTGCCGTAGTGCATTCAAACTCCTTGAAATGGACGAGAGGTTTCGGTTCCTATACCCTGGTCAATGTGTGGTAGAATGCGGTGCAGCGCCTGGAAGTTGGACGCAGGTTCTAGTCAATAAAACCAACTCTAACAGAAAAGGTTAAATCTCTTGCTATTATATCAGTTTGCACGTTCAGAAAGAATTTAGTAAGCTTGGAAATTATGATGTTAATTCGCATTTACCAAATGATCTTACTCACAATTAGACAACCAAGGTAATAAAGTATAAAATTTTAATTGCCAGTCAATATTTCGGAAAGTAACTGGATTATTTCTGTCAATATTTATCCTCGAGTGATCATGATATCCTATTGCTTGTGTGTAAATAATTATGGCATTATTACATTATTCTTCTGTCAGTGTTATAAAATTTATTATTTTAATTATCTAATTATTTCAGTATGAGGTATGAATAAAATGAAATTCTCTTAACTGGAAAATTATTTCTATCCATGAATATTTAAATATGTTATCCATTTAATGCAATGGATTTTTCTCCAGTTAAATCTATCATTACATTCATTCTTGTAAGATTTATCTGGACATCATTTTTCTAACTTGAATTCTGAAGCATTGTTAAAGTATATTTTTCCATTAGAATTAAAAAGAATTATTTACCTTTTCTGAACCCAAGATTATTATGCTTCCTTTCTCAGATGAAGGAAAACCAGTTGGTCAGGTAATATCTGTGGATAGATTACCTCTCTATCATGTTGAGGGTGCCACTCTTCTGGGAGGATCAGATTTTACCGATGCAGCTGTTCAGAAGCGTATTATGGAATTGATCAGCAATGGCAAAGCTGATGCAGTTCTCAGTGACATGGCACCAAATGCCACTGGGGTAAAGGAACTTGATCAGGAATCCATAGCTCAGCTTGCTTACTCAGTTCTTAAGTTTGCAGTTAAAGTCTCCCTTGCAAGTTCAAAAACAGTGTGTTTAATTAAAATTTGGGATGGTGGGAGATACAAAAAGCTACAGACTGATATGCAGCGTTTTTATGAACAAGTTAGAACTGTAAAACCTCCTGCTAGTAGAGCGAACTCTGCTGAGATTTATATTCTTGGAATAGGATTTAGAGGATTACTTGAAAAAGATACACATTCTCCACAAAATGTTAGTTAAATGTTTTTTGATGGATGTAATCAAAGTTCTGAGTAAGGCAGTTTTATTTTAATCAAAACACAAAAATGAACTGTGTCCTTTTATATAACTACATCTTTATCTGGCTGCTTTTTTTTCTAATTAACTTATTTATTTGGATCTTTGGATGAAATTTCTTTTCTTAGGCAAAATTTCCTCTGAGTTCATGTACAATGGAAGAAATTTATGCTACTACTACTGAAATTAAAAGAGGTGGGGGTGAAGCAGAGGTAAAAGGCTGACTAATCCTAGAAGGGGAGAAGAAATGGCAAATTGGTGTAAATTATTGAGTAGAAAATTGTTAGCTGAGATTTTTCTTGATAGATTCAAATAATCTTTTCAAATAAAATTTTAGTATCCTTAAGCAAGTGGGTCTTTGGCTTAGATACGTTGACGACATTTTTTGCATCTGGAATGGTTGACAGAGACAGTTAAATTTGTTTTTAAACTCGCTTCATTCAAACATAGAATTTACTTGTGAACTAGAATCAGATAGTAAATTGAACTTTTTAGATTTAACGCTCATAAAAGATAATACACAGATTGAATTTTCTATTTTTCGAAAGCCGACCCATAATAATAATAATGCCGTCTTATTTTTTGGGCGAATTTTAGCCTAGGAAGGCTATTCCTCCAATTAACCCCTTTTCTTAATTTTATTCCTTTTTTGCATTTTTATTTATATCACAAACACACACACAACATACACAGACAACCATTCCCTAACCGGAAAAATCCGATTAGCCGGGATTCGAACCCGGGACCGCGAGGTTGGAGCGTTAACGCGCTAGCACGTTAACCACTCCGCCACCACGGCCGGTACAGACCACACTAATCACAAATCCTCAAATCATCCCAATCATCAAAAAAACACAGCTTTCCATAGCATGGTACACAGATTGCTAAATATACCCTTAAAACCTGTTCATTTTTCAAAAGAGTTGAATGTCATAAAAAAATTGCAGTTTCAAATGGGTACTCAGAAAAACTGATAGAAAAGATAATGACTTGAAAACAAAAGATACTTAACTTGAGGTGGATTTACGGCCCCCTTTCTATTAATATAGATTCTTCCAAATGGGTAAAAATTCCTATGTAGGTCCCATTAGCTATGCTATCGCCAATTCCATTCCTAAGAACCTAAAACCAGCATTTTATACAACTTAGAATATAGGTAAAAAGCTTATTAACAACAAAAATAACATTCACCATGGACTTAAATCTGGCATATATAAACTGACTTGCAGTGATTGTGGGGCGATATATATCGGTCAGACCGGGAGAAATTTTCATACCAGGGTTAAGGAGCACAAACAATGTTTTATAAACAACAACATGCAAAATTCCCATTTTTCGGAACATCTTCTAGAAGAAAAACATTTTTCTGACTTCTCTCCACAGATCTTACATATTGAACATAAAGGCCCCAAAATAAATATTTTGGAACAACTTGAAGTTTTACAACATAAGCAAAACAATTCTCAACACCAATTTGCCACTTCTCCCCTTCTAGGATTAGTCGGCCTTTTACCTCAGCTCCACCCCCACCTCCCCCTCCTCCTAACCCCTCTCTGGTACCATTACCCTCTCCATAAGTAAGAATTGTATATATACTCTTGTCCCTCTCTTTTCCTCACCTGATGATGACTATGACTAGTAGAAACCGGTTGTGTGTGTGGTGGAATTAAAAAGTTGTGGAATTGAATACATTGTGTTTATTTTTTCCAGTAATGGAATTCCATAAAGTGAAGGCTACTACCATTGATTTGATTTCAGTTCAAATGAGTGAATCTGCAAACCAAGCTCTGAGGGTAGGGTGTCTGATTTGGTGAATCGAAACTCCTTCCTCTTAATAGACTCCCTCCCCTTCTCAAGGTGCGCAAGACTCATTTTCCACTCACCGCTCTTTCTTTGCTCACAGCTCATTCTTCACACACGACCATTTCTCTGCTCATAGCTCCATCTGGGCACACAACTATTTCTTCTTGTATGACTATTCTTCTACTCTCCCTCCATCTCCCTTATTTATGTTTATTTGTACTTGGTAAATAATTCTTAATAAGAGAAAATATGCAAAAATACCTTTAAAAGTTGTGGGATTCTTCTGAAAATTTGCAAACACCTGAAGAATACACGTGTATAAAATACATCTTATTTGCCTCACATAAATAGCCCTTTTGACACCAAGCTATAGATGTTTGTCTGGGGTTCGAGTCAACCAGTGAAATAATTTTTTCGAAGGCAGGAAAAAGTATTACGGAAAGACACAATAAACTTGCTGAAAAAAGTGACTCAAATGTTATTTTGGAAAGTCAAACATGTAATTTCTGTGGAAAATTAATTAAATGTGTTGAATTCTTTTGTGATTTAGTATTTTTGATTTTAATTGTTGTAAATTTAATTTTTGTGACTTAATATATGTGAAGTTAATTTTGTGATTTGTTAAATTTGTAGGATCACAATCTCCCCCCCCCTCCCCTCCCCAAAAACATCTACCGGTGAGTTTTTTCAAGAATGACTCTTTTACTGAGGGAGTTTTGAGCTAACTCACTAAAAAGA
Source organism: Sympetrum striolatum (assembly GCA_947579665.1). Taxonomy (NCBI): domain Eukaryota; kingdom Metazoa; phylum Arthropoda; class Insecta; order Odonata; family Libellulidae; genus Sympetrum; species Sympetrum striolatum. The sequence continues at coordinate 31,483,418 of OX388341.1, forward strand.
GTCACATTTGCTATCACTAGTACATAAATACCATTCATATATGATTGGTAATGATTTTAGCAGTCCTAATTAATTTTGATTTCATCCGAGTTTTATTAAAATATAATTAGATTTTTTATATAAGCTTCAAATTCCAAATAAACAATTTATAATCTCCAGTGATAAATTTCATGGTATTAGGTATTAAGGCAATGAACTTGGAGAAAAGTTTGAAGTTTTCTACCTCTAACTTTTTATTTCTATTTGCCATAAAGAGCCTTTGAGACATTTATAACATATCCTAGGTAGAATGTATGGATAACTCTTCTTTACTGTAAAAGTGTGTTACTGATGAGCATAAAACACTAATAAGAGATATATTACTTACGGCATAACAAAACAAGTTTTACACTACCTTAGACTGAATTTGCCATAGTTCCCTTCTTATTCTGGATTTCTTCTTACTGGAAATAAAATTCTATATTCAAATATAAATACATAATAACTAATCTAAAGGGAGTCTGCTAAAATCTTATGTGTGCTATAAAGAGAATATAATTGGTAACTATTCCTCTGTGGTACCCATATTGTGTTGACCCAGCATTGAAGAGTTAGGAGTAACTACCTAAATGGTGGGCAGTGTTCACCCTACAGGAGGCAGATGTACTGACTCTTTAAGATTAGTTGTAAATGCCTCTGGGCTAACATAAGAGCTGCATAAGATTAAGAATTCATTTAATCTAAGTACCCAAGTGTATTTCCGAATCTTGATATTTATAGTTCATTTTATATCTTTATGCATGTGAAGTCAATAATGTTGAAAACTACAATGATATTGGAATGTGTTGTAAATGTGCGTTAAGTATTTGAAAATATCAAAAATATTAATCGGAAAATTACTAGATCGCTAAAATCATAAATAATCTTTTATAAATAAAAAAAGAACAGCTGAAAACTTAAGTAAGTTAATGCCACCAATGACAGCCTATACATTTCCTGGCCGTTGAAATAATCAATAATTTATGTTTGGGTTCCATATTTAGTATTATAATTACTTAAACTAGCAATACCATTTGACTACCGACTATTAATAGGCAGATAATTTACTGTTAAACTTTCAAAACCCGTTATTCATTTTTGAGTAGTCGTACGAGTCCTTGTATATTATAATAATGCCATTGTATAGATGAAATGCATTATTTGCGAAGCTTGAGTAAACATTGATTTTTATGTAATTTCCTTTCGGGGACGATGATTATCCCAAATGCGAAAGTGAAGACGCAAACAATTAGGAAATTACTTTAAAATGCGGTTGTTTTGTGAGGAAAAAGAAAATGCCTCTCTATTAGCCTTACTATTTTCATTATGAACATCTGCGAAAGTTTTCTTCATTGCTATAGGATTTTAAATTTCTGAACTATTCAGAACAGAGCTATCGAAACTTGACGTTTACGCTAGATGGCAGTAGCTTTCGGTTTGAAGATAGTCTTAACGCGCTTAAATTGATGTCGAGAACCGTTTGGAAGTGCCCGAGGGCTTACTACAGTGTTTATTTGCCAATATATTCTTTAAGTTTTATTTATTTAGTTACCGTTATTCATAGATAAAGAAACAATCGCCAACAACAAGAAATTCTATTGCAGGAAAGTCGTAGCTGTAGGGTTATTCTTTTGCTCCCTCATATTCAGTTGAGTTGCTATATATTTTGTATTTCATTCTAATATTAATCTATAAAATTTAACAAATATTATAGAAAGGATTTCATTATTGTAGAATTTAGGAAACATATAATAAATTTAAAGTCATTTTATCAAGATTTGGATGCTCATGAATTTATATTTTGTCCTTTCTATAATAGCAATCTCAGTCATCCTTGTCCTATATATTTGCTACAAGCGTGCTTGAAAGAGGTCAATGATCCATGAAATGTTATGAAAACTTATCTTTACTGCTACTAGTTTACCTTTCCTGTGAAAGACAGTGCATGAATGTTTGTATCTTAAACACTCTAATCTTTATATCAATCAAATTGTTTGATTTTTGTGAATGGACTTAGAAAACATAATTGTCATTTTTGAGTTACAAGAAAAGTTTCATAATTAATTACAATAATACACTCCTGCTGATAATCAGTAGATCGAGTTCTCATGTTAATCTACCGGAATTATTGTGATTCTCCTCTGCAAAATACATCAGTTTGGTTAAATAGCATTCTTTTTCCTTTACCTGAAATGGCATGGATTTAGAGTGAAATCAAAATAATATTAGGTATGTAAAATGTTAAAGTATCCCTCTTTGGGATCATACCAAAAGATAAAAAAGATACTGAAAATATATTTTACTATGAAAAATTTTAAATATTAGGTATAAGAAATCCTATTCCTTCAAAATGTTAATTATGAGTATCATTTTATCTATAAATATAGGTATATTATATTCTATAGAGATTCTAAACACTACAACTTTCCAAATGCTTTGAATTTTGTGGTACTATTTAATAAGAATACACAGGGTTGGTTTCATAGTCTTCCAAGATTGCTGCTCCAAATTTCCTTTGTATTTGGCCTGTTTTAGTAATAATTTCTTATTACTTTAATTTTGATGGTATTCGGAAATATTATAGATATTATTAGAAAATTCTCCTATAAATTGATGGATGCTCACACAACCATTAAGAAAATTATCTCATCCAACTGTTGATTTTAGTCTGAATAGTTGTTTGTTGAATCCAATTATGTTAAAAAATGGAAAATATTGCACATCACTTTGAAAAAGGTTCTGAAGTGGCTTCATATTTTTTATATTGCTAACTTTTACTTGTAATTGAATACATTTTATAAACCTAAAAAAATTTCATATAAAAGAAGACATTGAAGAAATACATTTCATAATAATTTTAGATAAATCTAATATTAGTAATAGGTTGGCAGCATTAGAAAAGAAAGCTTCTGCTTCCAGAAGAAACCAAAAGTGAATAAATCTTACTTGCCATCCTTTTAATTATTCGGATTAAACCCACAATGAGAATATTTATATACAAGTATGTCTTTCTTTTGTTTATGAATTGAAAGCTACTGGATATCTTAGGAAATTTAATAGTATAATTTTACATGCAAATACTTTATGGTTTAAAAACCATTCCCAATCTTAGAAGAAAATTTTTCAAATCATTCTCCCATATTATTCCACAGTCAAGGAGTACCATCACCTTGTGCTATGAAATTATACATGTGTGCAATTTTATTTATTATGCATGCAGACAAGAACATTACTGGTCTAAATTTTACTTCTTAGTACTGAAATACATATTTGTAAAATTTGATTTTCCAAGGATAATTGTGGTTAATGTATCATTCTTTAAAATACATAATGGGAAGGGAGTTTGAAATGACATAATCAATGTTATTTGATTTGATTTTTATTTTAGATATTGAAGACAAATTTAGAACAAACAATTTAAATTGTAGCAATTATGGCGATTGGAAGCATGTTTTGCTAACATAGTTCATAATTCACATATTTCAATTTCATTGAAAACCTTATTTACATGTTGTGTATCTTTAAATCAGAGTAAAAGACAATATTTTCAAAATTATTATGAGCAGTTAAAAGTTTCATAAAAGGAATACAAAATCAATATGAAATATTTTAACATTGTGTATTACAAGGATAATTGATTTTACCAATTATAATCACTGTAATTATGTATTTTTTTACTTATATTGCATTATATATCTAGGAAAAATGGCAGTTACTGATAAGGATACAGGGTTTTAAATAATACGCAAAAATAATAACATTTGTGCAATTAGTAAGTAGACACTGGAATACTTTAAATTGTGGGCTATTTACTTGTCATGTGTTATTTTTGAATCAAAGAAGATAAATATTTTAGCTTTATACAAAATTGGAAATGCAATTGTTTTGGTTCCTGGAGCTTTACCAGAAAGCATGTTTGTTTTACTCAAATTCTTAGGTTAGATAATACTAAAGCCTTTATTCATAGCAATTAGATTTTAAGCTAGATGTTAGTCCAAGGATTTACTCAAATATAAATGTATTTTAGAAGGAACCTCAATTGTGCATTTTAATTTTTCCAAGTTCTATTATAGCATATAAGATGCAAGATACAACTGATAGCAGAATATTCATTAGTAAACTATTTTATTTGCTGTAAAAAGCATATCAGTCATGCTAGCTTTCAATGAGAATAATCTCAGCAATAATGTCACAACCTCTTCTAAACACCTCTACAAATTTCTTAATGACGCTAGTACACGAAAATTAATTTGCAAAATTGTAAAGCCTTTTATAACTGAAGAAAAATTGTAATTGTAACATCAGCATCTCATGTCTTAGCCTATTCTATGTTGATCCTTTGGAAAATTCTAGTTATATAATATCAAACCGTTCTACTCTAAGTAAGCATTTATAATAGCTGTGATTAGTTTGTTCTGAATGGAAAGAACATGCATATTTCTTGCTAGTAAGTTAACTGCTTATCAGTTATATAGTGAAGTTTATGGCCATGCAAAATTTTGTGAAATACTACATCATCACAAGTAAATCTTTCAAACCCTCTAAAGATAGTTTTCATGGTAAATACAGCAAGGTATGTGCAATTAATTAAAAAATGCAAAAATATACATGCATTATAAAACCTACCACTGAAATTATTAAAAATAAATCTTCATAGTTTCTTCAAACCTCAGTATTTCATTGAATTATAATGCCCTAATTTGTAAATTAAATATTTCATATAATTTGAAAATTACTTAGGGTAAAATGTAATAAAAATACATTCAAAGGATGACTTGGGAATTACAAATAAATATGTAACAAGGAACTTCATTCAGTATAAAATAAGCCATACTCTGAATCCTTTAGATTAACTTCTAATATTCTAGCAGATATGCAATTGCTTGATACACTCACTTATTTTTGGAGAATTGAATTTTCTGTTTCAGACTCACCTGAGAAGATGAAGAAATCCAAAGATTCATATCGAAATTTACTTCACATTTTAATAACAGCACTTCCAAGTAAATTGGGGAATGGGCCAAGCACAATTTCAAATTTCATCACTCATATTCCGGCAAGCGAACATTTTCCAATTTTGAAAGCTAACAGATTAGAGGTATTTAATCTTCTATCTCAAAATATATTTATATATATCACATGGATTTTTAATAGCTGAATTCACAGTCACAGGCTATTTACAACTTTCATTTTTAAATATTCACAATTTTTACACTCTCACTCATACTAGGGGAAGGGAAAGAAGCATACCCCTCTCTTTCGTGGTACTGGAAATGCATGCAATCCTTTGACTATCATTCGCAACTCTTCATCTACCCGTGATTTTCATAATGTCTCACTCTGTCAAAAACTCGGGACATAGAAGCCATCTCTCGAGGTGAAAGTTCCTGATAATAGATCCAAGGTCGCCTTTGGTAGGGTCCATGATTCACTTGGCCCTGAGTTGCGCCGTGCGTTGGGAACGACCAACTTTCCCCGTGCCTCTGGTGTGCATGACCGTCTTCACCGGAGGTCGATGCAGACGCTCTTTTATTTGTGTTTTCCGCATCGTGGGAAGGCTCTCTAATCAGGGGCATCTGGGTCCAAAATTTCAGAAGCATGGGGCGATTCCAGCCGTTACGATTTCGGCTCGGCGTTTTAGAGGATGCCGAAGAGGTAACAGAGGGAGAAACCGACGATGCCGACTGACTCTGGTACGACGCTTCAGCGCTTTCAGAGTCTGGGAATCTTATCCTATCGTTAACTTTTCCAGGAAAGATCACCCTACTACTGTCACTCGCCGGTCCTTGAGAAGAGCCGTTTCGAATGGGTACACTACTCTCCTGTTTCACCTCTTGGTTACCTTTGTGCATAACTTCTGGCACCACAGTAACTTTTTCCTCGTATGAGTCTGTGGAGGGGTATTCGGTTATGATGGTGGTTTCATAAATATGGATATCAGGGAATTGTTCGCCACTGGTAGTATCCTCGTCGCGAGGTTCGTATGTCGTTGTCTGTTCGAAACTTTCGTTCTCTGTGGTGGTCACTAATGTGCTTTCGGTCACCGGAATTTCACTAGTTTCCTCGGTCGTATTCACAACGTCTCCGAAGGTATCGGGTTCGAACTCTATTCTCTCGGTGATTGGCGCGACCACTATCGGCCTCACGACAGTATCGTTCTTTCCATCGTTCGTGGTATTGTTCACTATTTCACCACCATGAACGTCTTTCACTGTTTCTGACACGTAACCTCCGAATGTAGTGTTGCTAGCATCCTTTTTCTCTTCTCCGTCTACCGCCCCGTTTGTCTCTCTATCGACTGGCTCGTCATGAGCTTCGGAAACAACATGCTCCTCTAACCCCGTGAAACTAGCTGCTAAATCCTTTAACGGGCCCTTCTGTATGCTTGCCTCTGCCACTACCACTAGATCCACCCCATCGTCCTCTCCACCCTCTTCTTCTTCCTCCTCCTCTTCTTGAGGAGGGTCGGTGGCCAACGGGATGGTGACGAGTAGTGGTCCTTTGTCGGCTTCGCTCTGCGACGGACCAGCAGATGGCTCCCCATATAGCGCGTTCAGCCTCTGCAGAATGAAATCGAGGTTAGCCACCGGGTTGACGCGCACCACCTTGTGGCACCTTCCCATCGCATCCGAGCGGTACCCCTCTGCACAGGCCGGTAATCCACCTCTGGTGCCGTCTCCTCTGTTAATCACCGGGGCGATGAAGACCGACTTTGGAGTGATATGGGCCTTCCTCCTGGACGCCGCCTCATCCACCAGAAGCCAACCTCTCCAGAGGATGCGGGATGCCTCCTCTTCGTCCAGCCTTCTGCCGCCCCTGTGGGTCGCGCCCTCCGTCGACTCCGCCTTTCCTCTTCTGGCCGATGTCCGACTCCCCTCCGCGCCGCCCGTGACCTCCAAGTCCGAGTGGGGAGAGGAGAGGCTCGCTAGCGACGTAGAAGCGGCTCCTTCATCCTTGCTTGCGGTTGGCGCCCAGTCTCCGGCCCCGGCCGCGAGGGACAGGAGCGCCAGCCAAGCAACACATGGCAACGGAAAGCCAAGCGCCCACCGCATCCCTCTGTTCCCTGCATCGGCAGCCCACGTCTACCGCAGCGCTGCTCCCGCGCGCCGCAAAAAGCCACGGCGACCCGCGGCTTGGCTCCCCATCTCGACGACGACTGCGAGGGATCAATACGCGGCCGCCACCCTGGCCACCACCTGCGGACGACGAGGATGTTATCCCACTCCCACTCCTGGAAAAAGAAAATGCACCGTGTTTGACCCTTCCCCACCACGTGACTCGGTCGCAGTCGACGCAGACGTCGAGGAATAGCGGGAAAAAGGGAATATTCGCGAGTAAAAGGAGCGTTCTCGGAGTGCACTCCGAATGGGAAATCCTCCTCCGCGGATCCTCCTGCCTATTCCCCTGCCTATTTCTTTCCCTCCCTCTTCCACGTACGGTACTTCCTCGATTGCAGCGTGACTTATAATTACTTCCGTCTGAAGGGTAAACACACGGACACTTTCTTCGGCAGGTAGGAGAGAGATTTCCGAATGATGCAGAACCGCAGCCCGAAATATCGTTACGCAACACTTTCACTTCTCGCGGATTTTCCGACCATGAATTTAAAAAGTCTATTTTTCCCTTCCGGGCGTAAGAGGCCAATTGGTCGGACGGAAACTGTGTGTACATTCAAAATAGCACTCCCTCGGGAGAGAGAAATCAGGCGTAGAAAATCCCTAATAATATCTTGCGGTAAGGGGTAACCCTTTTCTCTCGACGTTTAGTAGGCGAAAGTGAAGCCAAGTGGGTCACAAGAGACATCCCTTCCTCCCCTCCCCTTCTCCGTTTTCCCATCACAAACCACCTTACTGGCTCTCGATTCCATACGCACCTCAGCAATTCTCTTTGCAGCTTACTTAGCAGCCTCGATGCCGCTTATAACCTTGGAAGTTCCCGCTTGATCGCTTCTCACTCTGTCCCTCTCACCTTCCTTCACAACCCGCTCTCGTGGAGGCTATATTGAGATCCCACTCATACTTTCCAACTGTCACAACAGAAAATGTTGCTTCTTTCTCGATTTTATCTCCCTCTCGCATGGATTCTACGAATACCTATTTTATTCGATCCTTTTCACAGCTTCAGCTAATTCACAATCGCGTGTCCTCCATTCCGTTCTAAAGCCCTTTTCTATCGCACAACCCAGATCGAATGTTTCGGTGCCTCGTGATAGGCGAAAAATTCCTCGCGAGCCACGGACTGAGGGCGGTGCCCACAATCTCTTTAAGACTCGATATTGGATGGAGACACGTTGAGGCGGTGCAGAACCTTCGGCCGGGAAGACTGAGGCAATGGTGAGATGTGGAAAGTGAAAGGGGAAAAGCCAGAGGGGCCTCATCGACGTGGTGCAGGAAGAATCTTCCCTAATTGAACGGTTTGATCGCAGCCTTCGGATAGACCTTTCCTCGAATTATGGTCTGGAGGCCCATCGTCGAAAAACGTGCGCTCATTCAATTTCCTACGGGATGACCGATTCGTTTCGGTAGATACCGATAGTTACGTTATCTTCAGCGCCTTAAACATTATGGGGCGGCCTAATCACCGAACCCAAACAATACGGTGCCCTCTTAGCATAATATATCCCCCGTAAGAGCCCGCGATTTTCAGACTTTCGTCCCTTGACGATAAGAAGAGAGAACCGAAACTTCTATTGGGAAAACCGTATGTGTTTGGCCGAGAGCCACCAACGAACGGATGGACGTCTTCCCTTTATCAAGCGACCGCTCCTCCACGGGTCGTAAAACACCAGCCGAGGTTATGAAGATAGTTACGGATGGAATAAAGTGGAGCAATAATTCACCCGCCGATGGTCAACCTACTGGAGAGCAATTTTCTAACAATTTCACCGACGCAGGTATTGCTCGAAGGAGGGAAAAAAATATGTAACAGCGAACCAGAAGGGGCTTACTCGGCAAAATAATTTGATGCCGTGCCAGCTCGGACACAATTGTTGCTTACCAACAAGGAGAAACGGAGTGAGAGCTGCTTAAAATTCAACTAAGGTTTTATAATGGAGGACGTCGGCGAAATTGAATAAGTTTCCTGCAAAAACTGTTCCCACCCCTTTTCTCTATTCCGGAAGGCTCACGGGGGATTTTTTACTCCGACGTCCCGTTGGATTTCGCCTCTCGAAACATTTGCCTCGACGAGGTGGGAAAAACAAAACAAACGTTCACGTTATATGTGTGCCGACATGCAAATCAATCGACACGACCACGCCTTTAGACCCTTTTCCCTCAGACCACGAAAAAATGACGGAAACCCGAGTCACACCTCCCAAATCCGTCGGGTCATGCCTCGGAACGAGCCCTCGTCGAGCGACCAAAGAATAACGAATTCCAATCGCGCAGATATACGTGCAACGACAAGTCGATCACACACACACACACTCGGCACTCTCGACCGTAAATTAACGGTGGTTTATGATGCTTGTTCACGATACTGACCTTGTGACAATGCTTCCCGTCACGTGATACAACTATCAGCTTCCCTCGCGGAACTAATGAAGAGGAGGCGATGACAGCTGTGAAAGTGACTCTGCTTCTTTCCACGCGCAAAAGACAGGAGTGCTCGCGCCCTTTTGAAATACGGCGGAGGAGCGGACGAGTTCGATCGAACTTCTCCACTGGTCGACCGCTTGCCCGAATCTGTCCACAACAGCGAGACAAACACAGCGCTGAAGGGAGAGAGGGGTGGGAGCGGAGGGCGGCTAGAGAGGGAGCATCGAGTAAGAAGAGGGGGGAGCATGAGTTTCCTCCTCGCTTCTTTCCCTCCCTTTACAACCTGACCCGCAGTCGAGCAGGTGTTGCTACCGTCGACGGTAACATTCACCGTCTATTCTCTGAAAATCCTCCTTTTTTTATTAGTTTCCCCAACGCCGGAAATGACTCGCGCACCGCCGTTCGTGCGTATTGGATGCATTCGCTTTAAAACGAAACCAGTTAACGCTAAGGACGATGACACTTCGCGAGGTTTCGCGGTTTACTTCTGCGTAGGACGGGGGAGAGAAAAAAGCGCGAGATTTTTTTTTAATGTTCCTCTCCCTCTCTCTTACCTCTCTCTGCCGTAAACGGGGTTAATTTTTTTCCCGTCTGCATCCTACTTTATGACGGTTCTCCAGCGTCGGCGTGCCGCCAAGAGAGCGTTGCTGGGGTAGGACGCTGTTTATCAGGACAAAAACACTGATTAACTGGACGCGAGATTCTTCCATACCCCTCGGGTGTAACACCTTCGAACGTGACCTACTAAGCGGTCGAAATGGTGCCGGGTTTTGTTTCGCTCTTGTGCTTACGTAAACCCGCACGTGAGGTCGTGTTGTTGCTCGTCGCGGCGAAAACTCGATTTTTATAATAAAAAAAATTATACGCTGCGGAGCTCTCTTGCGGCCTGTTAGATACGCCTCGGATAGCCATGCATTTTTCTCTTTCGTTTCGCATATTCCCCTCGATAGCAACACTTTCCCCATGGCGAAAACGTTTTTTTTTATCCGCATAGCGCTCCACGCGAGGAGCAAAAATGGAAGTTTTTTTCCGATACCTTGGCGTGGCATTTGAATAAAAAAATCGTCCCGTCGATGTTCTTGCTTTCCGTCCCTCGCCGATTGGGGTTCGGATGGGAACAAGGTCATTTGGTTAAAATACGAGTGGAAAATAAAATGGTATGATCTTCTGACCTTGTGTTGTGGGACGTTCCCCGTTATCAAAACAACGAGCCTTCTCTAAAACTAGGAGCGAACGCTTGTGCTTGTGTCGCATGTGTGGATAGTCACGAGATGCACAAGATAGCGAAGAGATATCCGTGAGCCTCGAAGTGGTCCACGGTTGTTAAAATAAATATACGACTTCGTTTTATGAGAGCTCGCCATATCTTTAATTCGGACCACACGCTAAGTTTGAAATTTTTGGTGGTTCCGACTTTTATCTCCTTGGGTCAAGAATCGAGTATAATTCGAAGATTAAAAGAGTGTAAGCAGACTGCGATTGCGCCAAAAATGCGGATGGCCTTCAAATGAATATGTATTAAATAATTCATGTACATTTTATGTACTTCATTGAATGCTATTTTCTCATCGGCGATTCTTTGAGTCTGGAGTTATTTATATATGCACGAATAGAATTGTCGTGGCAAAGGAATAAATTAAGGGGTTAGGAAGCAATGATCTTCTTTAAATATACATGATATTACGCAGCAGTTAGTCGGAAACATTCCGATTCGCAGTGGGTATTAGCGATAAATTGTACTGGGGATCTACCTAAATTGGCAGTTATTAAGACGATATTGCTCTAAATGTTAGCTATTTTCAGATGAGCACATCCTAGGATCGATTTCTCCTCGATCGGATACATCCATACGCTATACTCGGAGGTGATTTCATCCCATGGACCGATACAAGCAACGTTTTGCGTTAGTCATTCGCGATAATTACGTTATCCTCTTTTCTTCTGCTGGCAGATTTCATTCGACCCCCTTAGGTTGTTGGATAACGTTTTAGCGCGTTCGCACGATGCTGTGCGAAAGCTCTCCTCGATGGTTAGAAATCATTATTTCGGGAAGAACCAGCTCTTCGTCCCGCAATGAATCGACGGGAAGGAGCATTCGTTTTATGCAGACGTGTTCGAACTCGTGACCTCATGTCGAGGCTCATTCCACTGCTAAGTCGTCACTCCGTCTCATAAAGCATCAACGTCAATGGAGATTACTCGAAGATTTGGTAGGTTTCGTTACAATGCAGTGGGCTTTCGCAGGGGATTTGGTCTTCCATTTCAGCACGGCTTTTGGCGTCTCTCGCCTTTTCCGGTTGTGATCGTGAACGATGGCACGCTTGGTTTTAGGGCCGCTGTCCCTCGCCCGGGGCACTGCGATTCATAACGGTGGCACTTGGTCACAACTCTAAGCCCGGTCGTTTCATTATGTCCAGCTTCCTCCAGGTACAAAAGCTCAGTGGGATACCTGAATAAGCTTTCTTCCGTTGGTGTTAAAATTCTCGACTCCTAATAAAAGGAGTTTTTGAGAGTGAACTTACCGAGGAACGCTCACTGGAAAACGCATTATAGCTGTGGTTCCAGAAGACGAAAATTTTACAAATTGCTAACACATTTCTCCTCTCTGGGTTTGCTTGGAGTTTTCTGTTTTGGTAGAAAAGTGACTTTTCGACTTTTCTATAAACAGTCTGGCGCTGATGGGTAACAACGATAAACTCAGTCTACGACGAATGAATTCCTACGGTTGCACTCTTTAGGCATGGAAACCGTAGAATGGCGTCAGTGCACAAAGAGAAGCCTAACAAATTGATCGTGGAATTCTGATGGCCGAGGTAAAAATTATCCTAGCTCATCAAGGCGTGCTTTTTTCGAGTCTTCTTAGCGTACTTGACAAATCTGGTAAATGTTCAATGCGGAAGAAAAATCTCGGCTTAAAATGCTGGTTTCAGTAGTTGATACATTACATTCAATCAAAAAGTCAATAAAAGCGCAGTTTCCAGCAATAACCATGTGCAAATAATAATTCATTCTGATAATTTCTCTTCGATTGAACGAATGCGTGATATGGACTCAACCTTGGCTCGGTAGAACTGCTTCTTTCAAATAAACTAATACTCCAAACGTGGTTTTCTTTTAGCTATGCTAAACTACAATATGAAAAAAAATAATATATGATTGCGGAAGGTCTGCACTAATTACCGGGCTGATTTTCTGATTTGAAACATTGGTTTTAGTACATATTTGTCAAACGAGCTGTTTTAAGCTTAGAAATAAAACAAATTGTTTTCGCCACTAAATTGGAATAAATTCTAAGACGTATTTTTATTAAACATTTCGTGCTGTTTGCGAAGTGGATTTTCAATCAGCTAAGTGTAAAATAATAAAGTCAACAGCTTCGCACCATAACTTATTACGAAATTAAATTCCGCTTGGTTTAACAATAAAACTAGTGCTTCGATTGAGAAGGCAAAAAATTAAGTCTATGGTAAGATACAGAACACACTATTAAAATCCTTAATGGCCTCCTAACAAGAAATCATGACTCATCTCTGAATCATATCTTACAATTATAGTTCTAAAAACATTTTGAAATTTCGTACTGTTGATATCCGGGTTTAAAGATAGAATATTTTCCGCTAAAACTTCCGGTAAATAGCGGTAAAATTAAGACATTCGAATCAGGAAGAAATTAGTTTCCGTCGTGCCTCTTTTTGGTATTTCGAGCGATTCACGATTTTTTTCAGGGGCACGATTCGGTAGGAGGGCGTTTTGTTTAGGAAGATACACCGGCGCTACTCATTTAAGAGGAATCTAAACACGGCTCTCAAAAGACGTGTGAGGGCACACCCCCGCCGATCCCATAAATAAAAAGCGGAGTCATTGGTGCGCGTGAATATGCGAGAGTAATCGGCTATTTTGCAGTCGGGGCATTGACCCCTAACCCTTCGTGATCCACCGCGGCTGGCCATTCTATTCTAATACTGCGTTCTGGGGACCGCCCACAGAGAGGGGTCGTGGGGAAAGGTAGGTGGAGGGCAGGGGAAAAGACTATGTAGGGGTTAAAACCTCTCCCCTTGCGTTGCGGAAACTTCCAGTGACGTATGGGGAAAGGGATGTCCAGGGTTTTCACGTCTTCTTCGGGTAATCTTTTACTCTCTGCACCGCGATCACAAAAGCTTGAGATCGTATTTACTAAGTGCAGCGATTATCCTTACTAAACCGTAGATCCTACAAAGGGAGGAGCATTGGTAATTCTGATACCATCCGTAAGTAAGTTCACCTTTCCCGGAATATATTCCTGAAAATCATAGTGCGTATTATCGTATTTACACGACCCTAGCTGAAAGGCTAAAGCCGGACTAGGAAGATTTGTGGTTTCCACGAAAAAATTACAAAGAAAATAAATATTTTGGTTAATCCCATCCGCTACGCATTTAAAAATGTTTCGGAAATAAGAATGCATAATATAGTGGAATTTGATGTCAAGGGAGGCAACATTTTCCCATGGGATGAAAGTTCCCATAAGTGTTACGTAACTTGGAACTCATGTTGTTGACAACCTCCTTTTGTTATTTCATTTATTAAAGTTTGTTGAATCTCATACGTTTTGCATTGAGATTGTCAACATAGTCTCTCCGCCTCGTGACGAAAACAGTCATAGCGTTTGAAAATTAATTTCAAGAATCTCTTATTAAGTAGAAATAATCAATAAATTTACCGACACATGGCGATATTTATCTTGATGCTGTAATACAGAAAAGTGTAAGACATGAACTCGTTGTGCACAAAATTAAATATTGACAAAATTAAAAACTATATATGTTTATTAGAAATTTTGTCTAGTGCGATTAAAGTTATAATCCAGTATGGCCTATTGTGTAATAATAAATATTCAGCCATAAGCTGCTGTTATTAAATTCACGATTTTGATAAGTACATTTTTTTTCTATTTTAGTCGCATCTATGAATTTAATTATTATATTAACATTAATTAATATTAACATTTAATTTCTATCTGTTTTATTCAAATGCTTGAATATCCTATTAGTACGATAATAAACCCTAAAAATATAAAAGAAATTAATTAATAGCGCTTGACTTTAAGTCATTACATTAGTAATTAACTTAGTAGTTAAGCTTTTACCGATAATACATGTGAAGTAAGCCACTTTTCGCGGCGAACACACCAAGGATTCACTGGTAGTGCGTCTGAATGTCATGTAAAAACTACTCATACCTAAATCACCATTGTATTGGAAATTTCTCTATGCAATCGGCAGATTTCCCTGACCTTACTTGGAGAAGAAAAAGTGATGAAATTTCTTTCTCACACGTGTTCAGTCGAATATGTGACGCATTCGTAGCAAAAAATGAGATGCGTTAGTTAAAGATTCATTAAGGCATTACAGAGGCATCCAGAGCAGTTCTCGGAAAAAATGTTTAAGGAATTCAAAAATATCTCAATCGGTGGAGAAAATTATCTACCCGAGTGTAAACACCAGGCCGTTTGCTTCAACATAGTCACGTTAGTTTTTAGATGTTTCCATTCACTGCTAGACCGGAATCTTTCAAAGACAGTTATTCATCGGTGACTCATGGAAGGCATTGCAAAATTAGATTAGCTATCTAATTGTTTGTTGTGGGCAACATTTCATCATAACGCTTCGTTACAAATATTTTGTTAGAAAAATAAAGTAAATTTCTTTTTAAGGACCGATTATTGATTTAATGCCAATATCATCGCCATAAGTATTTTGATTTTTTAGTATTGACTTTGAATAAAACTTGTGAAATCATTGTATTTTTGGTCAATAGTAGGAAATTTGCCACATTCGAAACCTGTGGGATCTGATCAAGCCTATTAACATTAAATTACAATCCATAAGAATTCCAATGAAAGTTTCTGGTGCTTATTTGGAAAAAACTCACTACTCATTAAGGAGTTTTTCGCAATTAAATCTCATTTCCTAGACATCATAGTACTGTATGATGTATGAGAATGTAGGGACGTAAGCCCACATGAAACATGAGTTTTCTCTCTCAAATTGGATGAAATATCTTTTTCAATTCTTTTCGAATGACCACGTTAAAATGGCGAATTCCCATTTTAGGATATAGTTCGATCGTTTCTTACGAATACGTCCGAGTAAGTATTCTTTATCTTAAAAATTATTGAAAGCACAGTCTTTTTGCTTCTCCTAGATGGTTTTGGGCGTTCTCATTTAACTGGTAATTAGACACACATCGCGTGACATGACTAAGGATCTAGCTATTTGTCTTCCAAACTCTAGCACCAGTATTTGTTGTTTCTTTCCATACGATTACTTTCCCTTTTGTTTGTTTTCTGTTACTGTGACATCCTGCCGCTTGTATTTGGTTGTTTTCTTTCTGTTTAACCTTCACATCTTCTTATTCCCACGTTCTATTTATTCAAAATTATTACCTTCCGGCTGAACGTTGGAACTGTTGTGCCCCTTTTGTTTGCCATATCCTACTGTCTTTAACTTTTTAGTTGCTTAGCATCCGTTTAGTTTGTACTCGGTCACATTCTGGTTTTCACACCTAACCGTAACCTCCTCATCCCCACAGTGAACAATCCAATACACCGGGAAAAATCTCAAGGAGTTACGTAAAACTCATTTTTTCATCAAACCTTAGCTTCAAACACCTACCTAGCATACACACACGTTCATGCGGTAATTTGGGTTATTTTTGTTTCGAAGCTAATTTTAACCGCATATTCTTTGGACGCGGACTATTTAGGCTGCCATTAATCTTACGCAATTCGATTCGTCGCTGTAGTTCGTTAGGTTGCTCCTGAAACTAATGAGATCGTAAAATAGCTTTTTCATCAGCGTGGTGTGGGCGGAAAAAGGATTGATTGGGATACTAATTTGGAGCCCGCATCACAGTTTATAGGCTGACTCGGCGGGTTTTCAATTTTGATGTTCTTCGCGTAGAAATTGGAAGCCCTTTCTATGCGGCCCGCGTACGCACAAACTGTCGGTGTTTCACGCGACACGTAAGGGGAAAGTCGAATCGAGAGAAAAGTTTTCATTTTGGTGTCGGATGGCAACGAAAATAAAGGTTTTTGGCGCAACCGTGAATATAATACGGTCACGAAAGACAGACCGATATATTTGGGACGGGTTCGATGCCTCGCCCCGCTAAATCCGATGAAAGGTGCGCCAAGACACAAACGATCGAAAGCAAACATCGATGATCAATGGGAAGACACCGAAAGCAAGATTTTTTTAGCGGAACCGGAATGACGAGAACGAAAGATTTGCAAGCGGATGAATGGGCGTGTAATACATCCGGAATTTCCAACGTGCCTCGAGAGAGACGACGGACGGCGAGAAGGAAAAAAAAAACTTCGCGAGTTCCGCTAGCTCTTAATGTTTCCGCAAAAAATGAGAAGAGTTTATGAGACGAGCAAACATCGGGAAATTGAGAATGTGTTCTCTGCTCCGCGGGTGGAATAAACTCCCGGATCAGGGTGCGAACGTAAACATGTGCTTTTTATCCGACCCGTAGACTCTTGGAGGAGATAGAGAGGGCAAAATATCCGGGTAGAAAAAAGGCGTAACATCCGATTTCGCTGCGGGCGATCTCTTTCTTCTCGAGCCACAATAGTCCTCGATCGACGAGGCCTTGGGAAAAGAGGCGTCGTTCTAACGAAATCGCGAGAGACACGCCATTGAATGCTAAAGAGCGTGAAAGTCTGTTTGGAATCGCTCTTAAACACGTCCGAACACGACGACAAGTAGCGGAGCATGTAAGCGAGGCGAACGGATACTTCCCTGAACGTACGTTATGCCTTCGAGCAAGTCAAGTTGTATACACCGAAGATAAGGAGAAAAGACAGTCGATGAGAAGAATTTGCTGCATAACTTAGTGCTTCTAAGAATGTCACGAATAGTTCCTCTTAAAATTGAACTGCTTCAATGAAACTTTGTGGAATTCGATCATACAAAACAATTTATTGTAACAAAAAAATAGTATAGCATTATATAATAATATCAAGTATCCATAGTAATCGTAGGTACTACAAGTTTCTTCATCGTACAAGTGTTTTGCTACAATAAATTGGTTTTTAGTATCTCTTAGTTACGATTTATATGGTTATAATATTTTGCAGTAAACCAGAAGATTACATTTTTATAAATAGCAGCATACACTATCCTTTCCAGTAAAAATATCAAAGCTCTCATGAAACAGGATTGATTATGATGTCCCAATGGACGGATGAAATTTCATCGCCCTATGTGATTGCTTACACATCTATTTTGTATACACTTAACCAACATATTATTTTATTCTTCCTCTGAGAATAACTTATAGTGTTGTATCTTGATGAATGGATTATTTTTCATGTCTTTTGGTACTGGATATAGAAAAATCTATCCTACTTTTGTCTTGTTTATCGCTGTGATAGTAAGATAGCTGTTGTAGTACAAGTGATGCTGATAAACGTCATTTATCCTGGTCGTTTCTTATCGGAGAGTGTTATCAATAGGGTCACTCCGAAGCGCTTTCTACTCAGCATTCTGGCTCATTGAGGAAAGTAAGGGCTCCCTCACTCCCCATCGTACTCAGTGAGCCTCATTTACTCCGCAGGGCTTTTGGTATCTACTGATTGGTATGGTTGCGACTCAAAACAGTCTTCGGGAGGTAAATTTTTCCTCATTAACGAGTAGTGTCGTAGTTGTACTAAACTACTATAATGAATGTATTAAAATAATAGTCAAGATTATATAACATCTTTACTTGTGATGTCACATTTTATGTGGCCATAATGCTTACAGTATATTGCTTTATTTAAACAAATAAAATTCCACCAGATTTCACATTCTTCTTTTAATTTTATTATTATTTGTTTATTTGTATGAGTTTAAAACTGAATGTTTTATTATTTTTATAAACACTAATTATTCCTTTATAATCGTGTCGTGTATATATTATGTAACTATCGCATTAGATAATTTCGTTTCCTTCTTGCTCTCCTTGACACGTGAAGAAGTTTTAGGATCTTCCTCACATACATAGATTTATTGCGTCATCATAAAAAGAAAGGAATATTGATTATTTAGACACCGAGGAATCAAGCTTTTAAATTTAAACTTTAGTTCAAACTTTTAAAATACGGACTTTCCAAAAATTTTTATGAACGATTGCTTTCTACATATTTACCAAAGCAAATGTTGCGCAAGTATTATGAATTTGATTAAGAAGTCGGTGTATTCCGTGATAAACCTTGTCTGTTTGGTCGCCCGCTGATTTTACCATAGTATATGCGAAAGCTTGAATTTTGAAGATCGATGGAATAATCCCGTTCTTTCGGAAGAGAATTTTGTCGCAAAATTCCTCTCCACCACGAAAACTCGTTCCGGAAAATCCGCAGGTCCAAACCGGTGTGGAATATGAGATGACCCGTGAACTTTGCTCATCCAGGTAAACCCGAAGAAACCTATGCTATGGAAATTTTTAAGTGGCGTCTCTTTTCAGAGAATGAAACGCGGCGGAAAACAACTGGCATCAGCTGGGACACCACTGTCCGCTGCCAGATCCTAGAGTAATGTCTACGAAACGACCTAGAAAGAGTGCCCCAGAAAGTCCATTACGTGAAGTTTACATGTAAGGAGAACGATTTCAAAGAGTGACCATGATCTCCACAAACAATAGGCCATGAGAAGACATCATTTGAGGTAAACGGAATGTTCTTTGTTCTGTTAACTATTGTTCGATAATTCTTTTTTATATTTTTTCTTTATACAATTCTGAAATAATTCATTACGTCAAACATTCTTCTTTCTATAATCGGATTTGCGGTGACTTTTAGTTGAATCTTTGAAAGAAATATGTGTTTGTGTTTCACTTAGGGGAAAAACTTAAGTCCGTCATCAAAGATTTTACTTTCGGTGCTTAAATCGACTTTTACTTCTTCGATTACAGTTTTAAATCGAGAGGTGAGAGTAAGTCCAGAATAGTAGAAATTGACTGAAAGTTCTGCCAAATAAATCCCTCTTTCCATTTTCGGAGTACCACAATCGCACTTTCTTCGTAAATGGTCCTGCAGTTTAAAAGCCACTTAGAGGACAAATATAGATATTGGAGATCGCCGAACGCTTCGGTCGGAGTGGAACGCTAAGTGATCGAAAGCAAAAATCGAGGTCTATCTTGAAATAAGGCCAAATGTGGGTGTTTTGTTAAGTGAAGAGGACACCGGTACCCTAAATATAAATCGGAGTTCAGTATATATCCGTAAATTTAAATGCTAGAATGAATTAAATCGTTCGGTAATCGTTCTGAAAATTGAAATTTTTAATTTACGGGTAAAGCTCCCAATTTCCCAAGGTTAGGTGGGGCCAAACCGGATTCCAAACTTTTTTGTGGGAGTGTCGGAATGTTAAAATTTATTAAATTGCCTATCAAATGGTTATATATGTAATGTCTCTCTCAAACTTAACTGCTCGATTCCTGAGTTCAATGTCTTATTGTAGTGCTTTCTATATAGGCATAGTAAACTCATCAAATATTTAGAGAATTTAACCTTTTGTAAATACCAAAACAATGCTTGCGTAGGTTTTCAAACGACACCTGGAGAATATACATTGTTTATATTACGATGGGTAATGACATGTTTGTTTAGATTATCAATTGTATGATCTGAAGTGAAAGATAATAAAATAAAGCAGGTTTAGAATTACCAATACATTTCTTCAACGCTATTCATCTTCTCCGTATCATATTCATAGAACTTTCAATTTTATGGTGATGCAGCATAAAAGTAGAAATCTCACATACTTTCAATCCTCTAAATATTGGTAGCGATCATC
Organism: Sympetrum striolatum; assembly: GCA_947579665.1. Lineage (NCBI taxonomy): Eukaryota > Metazoa > Arthropoda > Insecta > Odonata > Libellulidae > Sympetrum > Sympetrum striolatum. Next base: position 31,503,795 of record OX388341.1, read on the forward strand.
TTTATGCGTAAAGCATTGAATACAAAAAACGAAATTTCCTGCATCTTTCTCTGAAGGAGATGGCTGCTGACTCAACAGGCAGCATAGGAAATCGACTTGGAAATATCGTCTTCTGGTAAGAAAATCAGTCTGTAGAATAGTCGATGTTTATGTATGCACCACCTCAACGTTATCAAACGTTCGTTTTGTAAATTTGGTTTACCAATTCGGGTCGTTCACTCATTACGCTCGTCGGTCCGTCACCATAGGGTTAATGCCGTCGATGGTAAGTGGTTGCCAACCGGGGCGAATATCCGGGATAGCCTTTTGTTTTCAACCCGACCATGTCCGTATTCTTTTAATATCGTGGCTACTAATCTCTCTTCGGTTTCCTGTGGCGGGAATTGGGGGCTCCCAGGTAACGATGGAGACTGCTCGATTTCCGTTTTCGGAAAGTATTGAATAATTTACGTCCACAGATGGTTCACTACATTGCTACAGTCTACTTACAAAAGTAAACTTATTGTGGAAGGAGAAGAAATAACTTGGTCTCAGTTCCACAGAAATTTTGTTATAAACGACCGGTTTCGACTATGGTCGTTTATAATAAAATTTCTGTGGAACTGAGACCAAGTTATTTCTTCACCTTCCTTTATGGAGTTCCACAAAGTTACAGCTAACTCTATTGATTAAACTTATTGTCTACATTAGGCTTTATCCTTATTGGTATTTATCGAACATTCGAAAAAATCATTGATGTCGGAGTTTTTAAATCGAAATCCAATTTATACTAGCTTTTTTATTGTTACGTAATTGTTCAAGATCTTTTTTGATGGTAGCAATACGTCCTGATTTATTTTTATCCACTTCTTGAAAATACAAATTAACTCTATTGAGTGTATGTAGTAACGAGCAACTTTGTGTGCCGTATGGTTCCAGTAGATACATAAACGTATTGTGGAAACAATTTCGTTAGGGTTAAAATTAAAATCCAAAATATACCTTTGAGAATAACAAAAATTTAAGATTTCATAATCTTAAACAATTCGATACACATCCGAATCCGAATATACCTGAAAAACATTGGAGATTGATAAAGAACAAAAGAGAAGCTAAAAGGTTGAATTAGGTGAAGATATTGGTGTCAATACACCCCCTGCCGTACACTACTTGCAGCTTACAGGGTATAATCCGAATCTAAATATTTAACATTTCTTTATTGACACATTTTTTCTCGTATGTTTGAAGTTCGATCAACTTCATGTTAACATAGAGTAGATGTTTAGGATGTGCTAAAAATATCAACCAAAGAGTCAAAAATTGAAGTCGAATTGGAATTTTGCTTTTGAAGGAACAGAAAATATAAGAACCTACAAGTTTTAAGAAGCTCTTAATTTGTATCAAAAATCGTAATGAAACGTAAGAAGATTATATTTGGAAAGCTTAAAGTATTTGGTGACAAGCAGATTTTTCATTTTAATCGGATTCCATCGGTTAGGAGGAGTGAACAGTAAACTCATAGCAACTTGCGCCGTATTCAAGTCATTTGTGTCTCATTAGAGAGGTAAAACTGACTCGTGATTTTATATAAGGTGTACTTTTAGAAAAAGAAAATGTCCGTATTTATGTTACCATGTTTATTCTTGCGTAACGATGTACGCTCACCGATAACGGCAGTAATGAGATTGAGTTTACGATTTTGTAACTAAAGAATGAATGTTTATGAATGGAAGGTGTACGCCTTTTCCATAAATTCAGTAGCAAATAGCCGTTCTTCAACTCTGAAAATGTTTCAAACGGAAGTGCTCCGCTTTGGCGTTTTGGTTTCGAAAGGGGAATTCCGTATCCGTGATTCAAAAACGTTAAAAGGTCAAGGAATTCCATTGAAATGAAAAAAAAAATGAAAGTGAAAGTCGAAATTGATCTAATATATTATCACTTTCCTTGGGATAGTATTAGATGCTTTCTATGAAAGAGGATGAGAATTTATCATGTTTACAGATGATGTTATCTCTTGTTACTCAGGGCTGCAGTGGCGTGTAATTCTAAGTCAGATCAACGAGAAGCCGTCCTTACGTTTAGCTCTTTTTAGAATAGTAACGCATACCTTTTACTCTTTTGTATGTTGTATGCAAATTTTGTAGAATGCAAGATATGCAAAAATGTTACGTCCTTTGAGTCTTCGAAAGTATTCAACCTTAAATCTTCCACTCTTCTCCTCGTAACAAAAGCTTTTTGATCACATTTATGCCTTATTTTTAATTTTCAATCGAAGATTATTATATATTTGTCAACATCAAATTAATTTTTGCTTAAATTGACGTAGTACATTCGTGAATAGGTGTATAGGGCACTCCATGTTGAATTTAGTAAACCTTCAAAGTTTAGATCTATTGTTTATTCTTTGTGATCAGTAAGGAGGTTACTACCACTATAATGGACATAATGAAGCAGAAATGTCAAGCAAACAGCATCAGTAGCTTATCTTTGAATAAGCAGTTCTTCAACCTCTGATAATAAAAATAAATTGATGTAGTGTTAATTCTTTGAGCGAATCCACTAAATGTGGTGAAGGACAGAACCCACATCCATTTCACATTTTAAGAACTGATCAGACACTGACAAATCTGAGCTATTATTAACAATGGATGATTAGAAACATATTTACTTTTCGAAATTTAAGCAGATTTCCCAGAGGCTTTCTTTTGTGATTCGAAACCAGGAAGGCTCTTCAGCCTCTGTACACAACGTGAACAGCAATTAAATTTCCAATCGGTGAACTATCTATTTCATAATTGAAAAAAGAGACGACGCATCTATTGCCTTTGATCAACTTGTGATGGCTGCGTATTTTCCATTTTCACATGAATGTTTATACGTAGTGGTTTGTATAATTCTACTTAAAACCTTCTTAAGCGCCTTATGCGTTCCTAAGAGATCATAATCCGAATATTCAGAAGTTCAATGTGCGGATAAATGCGAGAGAATCAAGGCATGAACAAAATGCAAACTTAGTAAGTTCGAGTATGTTTAATATATCGTAAAAATAATCCAGTGCGCCGTTTTATAACATAACTAATGCTGTTGTGGAATCCTTAACGGGATTTAATAAGTCAAAGTCACCCGCACTCATCGACCATATCCAAACACATTAAGCTTTAGAAATTCAGTTTATTTTCAACGGACCATTGAGTAACTAGGGCCACATTGATCCGTTAGGTAATGCAAGTGAAAGGGATGTACATTACTAATGGGAAGAATAATGTAAGTAATGATCGTATTTTTATTGACTGATGAGAGTAATCTGCCGGAATAAAGAGGGACAACCATGTTTAAAGAGGATTGAATGAATAGAAAGATGGATTTACGCTGAACGAAAAAGGCCTTGGCCTTTCTTAGAAATTGGACTTATAATTTGGCATTCGGCCTTTCTGGATTTCGCCATTTGAATGCCTAAGCATGTATCTCTTCCTGTCGTCCTTTCCAGATAATTAAAATAGGTCATCCAATCCATGAAGTGTCTCATTTAAATTTTTAATACTATTGGATTCTCTCAATTCTCAAATCGGAACCTAGTGGGTGGATTTATACTTCATAGGCTTTCCACCATTTTAGCTAAAAACAACGTATTAAATATATTAGCGATGATAACTCCTTCTTTGGTTCAGAGATTTCAACTGTTTCCTTAATGGCACATTTGTTAAAAAGTTAATGTATTTATTCCGATCATGGCTGGGTAAACTGGAAAATTATTCTTTAAATTGGCTTGGGTAAAATTCAACGGGTAACTTTTAGGTAATCACAAAACATAATAGTGTTTTTCTCCAAACACAATTGTTTCTGTTTCAGGAACCTGTTCCGCCACTTTTTATTGACCCAATTCTGCATATCTGGCTAATATATCTTTCGTTTACAATGTGGAGTGTTATACTTATGTATTTACATACTTGTGATACAAGAAGACAACACGGAAGTTTAAAAATTTTAATATTTTTATCGATCCCAGACATATTGAAACATATTTTCGGTAAAACCTGTGCTGAGAGAAATTCTGAAATTGAGTGTAATTGATTATTGGGGCAATCTGAAAAGTACGCCACATTAAATTTCTATACACAATAGTTTAATATTACGCTACTTTATGCTTACGGTCAATAATTTAATAAAATCTATGCTAAAGTCTTCATTTTTCCCACGAGTAAATTTTATTTTAGGTCAGTTTAGTGAGTTTACTGCGAACCTCGCTAAAAATCATTCAGCTTTGTCTTTCAACCTATTTAGTTGAATCCAGAGCAGATCTGCACCTCTCACGAGTGGGAATGGAGTTATTCGCAGGCTTTATCTCTTTCCACAATATTTCAACCTGAATTTTTTGTTTGTAGGATTATTAAGTTAATGCTGAAACGTTCGTGGGTAGGCAGATTAAATTTGGGGAGACTATCTCAAATTTGAAGTTTTCTCGATGATCTTATCCGAAATATTTGTTATTTTCTGCAACAAATCTGGTTTTTACTTTCATGCCTTTGTTAATGAAGAAAAATCATCTAAGTTTTTGGGAAATCTTACTGAAACCATGGCTTCTTTGATTCTTAACGTCAAACGCATATTAGATTGGACGAAAATTAAACAAGATTCTGAAACATTCTGAGACTTAGTTCACGTAAGGCTCCATTTATCAGAAATGGCTGTTTAGAAGTCGATTGTTATTTTATTTATTTATAGGTATCAGTCCTCGGTAGTATAGTGGTCAGTATCCCCGCCTGTCACGCGCGAGACCGGGGTTCGATTCCCCGCCGGGGAGATATTTTTATAAGAATTTGTTATTATATAAAAGTTTCTCCTTTTCGGATGGATGAGTGTTTCCCCTAGGGGAAAAGATTCGAGAATGTTTTTTTTGCAGCTTCTGCGGCTACCTCCAACTCTACAGGTAACTTTCCCTATGCCAATCTCTTTATTCCTTCAAAATTATTTATCTTAACTCTGTGCACCTTTCACTGTTGTTCTTCCAACAATCTTTCCAATACATTAAGTAGCGGATCATCGAACCTAAGCATATTCTCGATTAATGCTTTTCTTCTTTTCATAAAAATATCCTCTAATGTATAGTCTTCCGCTAAACGAAAGTTTTTTTCGTTACATAAGCGGTCCATTTTATTTTATTAATTCCTCTGTAGGACCGCTATTCTAGTGTTTGTTATCTTCTCTTCAATTTCCGTAGTTCATGTTTCACAGCTTTATAATAGGACGCTATGACTCACACCTCGATGAATGCAATGTTTTTTATTTATATTTCGGCACTGGAAAGAGAAGAATTCATCTTTCACATATCCTTTTATCATTCCTTTTTCCAGCATCTATATATGTAAAATAGAGTGTGGGTGTGTATGTTCGCTAAAAACTCGAGAACCGAAAGTCGCAGAACTTTGAAATTTTCTACATTTTTAACCGTCGACCCCGTGTAGAGTATAAGCTACTTTTTATTTACTCAAAGTACACCGTTCGAACCGAGAGGGGTCAAAACGTTTTCATGAGAAATACACGTTCATTTTTTTCGTTGCAGGGTTCATTTCTTTTGAAAACTTAATTAGAAATATTAGTCGTTGGACGTCGAATCAAGTACCAAAAGAAAGAAAATAGAATAAAGATTCTTATTTTGGTTGTGGAATATCGTTTGCGATTCGAAATTGCGCACATTTTGAAAACATACGTGAATATTTGATCGAAATTTTGAGGTTGTAAACAACCCACCCTGACGATCAAGACGATTGTTGAATCAGAGCTCATGAGTTTAACCGCAAGAAGACATTGAGAATTAATGCCCAAGTAAGATTAATACTGAGAACAAGTGAAAGACTAAATGAAGTGTACGAAATTTTATGTGATTTAAACATTTGCAGTTACGACTATATCCTGTGAAAAATCTCTCGGACAAATATTGGAAAACTTCAAAAATTCGAATTTCGTTGAAGAGTCTGTAGCAGCCAACTTTTAATTATATCAACGTAATTTTTACTGTATTTTTCGTAAAATAAATGAGTTTTATCGTTGTGGGTTACTTAAAATCGATTTCTCTCGATCAATTTTACTGGTTGCGTATAAATAACCTGGTAAGTTACGGATGTATTGAATATGATTTTCTGAACTAAGGGTTAAATCTAATATATTTCCATTGATGTATATTTTGTAATTGACGGAAATGGAATTAGCGAAGAACGTAAAGATTTCCCAGATTCGGTGTATGTAATATTCAAGTAGTTGAACGGCGAGTTGTAAAGTTGTAGCAAATCTCCAACATTGTACAACTGACCTAAATGGTAAAGCAATTTTGTTTTGTTATATGCAACCAATGATTTATTTGTTGATTTTTAAGTGCTTCCACATCATATTCTTTTACTATCCTTCTTGTATTGTTGTTTAATCTTTGCTTCTATTTTGGCATTGCGATTGTTTTTGCGTTATTTCTTTTCCGTGTTTATGTTACACATTTTAAGATTGAGATACAAGTCAGCTCCGTAATACACTTACTTTCTGCAAAAAATATTCATCGGTGGTTATTAGAGTGACATATAATTTATTTCTGCCATTTATATTTGAGAATCCAGAAATTTTGTAATTTTCAACATTATCAAACGTAGAACCCGCCAAGAGTATAGGCTACTGTTTATTTACTCTAAGTCCACGGTTCGAACGCAGACAGGTCAAAACGTTTACATAAGAAATACACATAAAGTTAATTTTTTTCGTTGCAGGGTTTATTTCTTTTGCAAAATTAAATTAGTTCGAATTCCGTTTAAGCGTCTGTAGCAACCAAGTTTTATTTATATCAACGTAATTGTTTACCTTGTAATGAAATGGTTTGTTAGAAGCGTGTTACTTGAAATTAGTCTCTCTCGATCAATTCAACTGAATGCGTTTAAATAACCTGGTAAGTTTCAGATGTTTTTAATAAGATCTTCTGAAGAAATTATCGAATCTAATCTATTTGTATCGATGTATATTTAGCGAATTATGCGAACGGAGATACCGAAGTGCGTACAGATTCTTCTTGGTTCGGCGTTTGAAATCATTTGAGGACTTCAGCTGCGAGATTTAAGTTGTAGCAAAACCTCACCTAAGAGGTAAACAAATTTATCCTTTGATTTATGCGTAATGTAAAAAAAACCATTCATTTGTAGTTTTCTTCGGTAATTTCATATTGACATACAATTAATATCCACCTGTCATTGATGTTTAATAGTAGTTTCAGTTTCGACTTCCATTTCCGTGATAGCGTTTGTGCTAATGATTGTTTTCATCGTTTATCTAGTGTTTTAGTTACTTTCTATAATAAATATTAATCGATGGTTTTCAGAGTGATATTTATTTCTTTTATTTGAAAATAATATTTGTTTCATTCATCCCTTTGTACCTTTCAGGAAATTACTCCTTACATGTGGTGATGCTTATCCTAATGTAATCATAGAATGTATTTTTTTATAATCTTTGAACGAATATTGTCTTAATGGTAGAATTTATTCATTCGAAAGTTATGAGATGAAAAATTGAGTTGATGTGGCTTTGTAAACTTAATTAATACTTTTTCATATTGTTTATTGCTTTTAAAAGTTTTATAGCCTGGTATTTGCTATTTACCTAAAATGATGAGGTTTGTGTTACGATCAAGACTGTAACAATAGTATAATTGAATTTAAGTTTCCCCGTTGAGAATCAGCGGGCATTTTTGCTAGCACAAAATAAAAAAGCTTCTGAGGTATGATTGATGCCGAGTAATGGATTTCATCCTGATCCCTCCTATTTCCTTCTTATTCAGGGGCTATTTTGGAGCACCCACATTCTCATCTCAGTGAGGGAAAACTGCCTTTCTTCATCTTTTCTGGTATCCCTAATTTTCCCTCTACGTCTTTTGACTAATAGTTGTGACTCCCGCTGAGGTTCGAATTACGTTTTAAACAGAAAAGAAGACACTCCGTGGACAGGTTAAATTTATAGATGTAATTTACAAATTGTAGGGAATGAAAGGCCTACCACTATGTAGCCTTCGTGTGGTTTGCGGTCTTATGAAAGAGTATCATTCCTCAGGAATTACTGAAATAACGCTATGGGACTATAAAATAGATGCACACCTTTTGCAAACCTATCGCCCTCTTCATTAGCAGTTACTTTTTAAGAAATCACCAAATCCATACCGTCCTCAAAGAAAACGACAATGGTCTACTTGGATTATTTTTGATAGTGAACGCAGGAAATTAATAATTAGTCGAAAATTAAAATTTCTGGAAAAAATATATGTTAAATTATTTTGATTTCCGGTTTTAATTTCCTTTGCAATAAAAAAAGTAAAAAGTGGAAAATTTTAAAATATTGTTTTTATTGAATTTTTAGTAATTTACTGATAAAAAATTTCGCTATACGCTGACCGACAAAAGCCAGTCTCTGACTTATAGAATGTTTGCGAATGTTCACGATTAAAAAAATTACGTAAGTAATAAAAAATATTAGGCTTTGGCTAGCCTTTAATGATAATAAAATATCGCGGTATTTTGGCTAAGGTGAGAGGTGCTCTACGTTATACTATATCTCATTGTTGCCAATGGAGCGATTCTGTCGCTGGATCTATTGACTTTTTTTCTTTAAGGACATATTTCACTTTGTAGCGTAGGATCTGTCGTGTTGACTCTCCTCTTAAGAAAATATGTTTTATTTATTTTGTAATGAAAATACCATTACGTTCAGCTGATAAAAGATATAATATTCTTATCACCGATAAAATGTGTTTGATTTATGAACATATATTCTTATATTTTGAAGCAAATTGAATCTTTATTATTTTTTACTACTTATAAGCATTACTTATTACTGAGTTGAGCTACTTATCAGGGTGCATCTAGCGATACTTTAAAGATTAAATTGGTACCTCAGTTTTAAATCACCGTGAAATCCTATTTTGGGCTAACGACTGGGAGTTCGGAACGAATTATCTTCGTTAGCCGAGTTATCACTGTACCAAAACGTTCTAGACAAATCTAGAAAACTAAAATTAGTTGAAAGAACACAGCTGTACTTGAATTGGAATTAGCTTTGTTTTATTAATTATTGTAATGAAGATATGCTTTGTTTTTATTACTTTTTGTAATAATTTCTTCCTAGTCGTATTGCAATACGACTAGGAGTAAAAAAGCTTATTCCAAGTCTAGAAAAGTATCTTTAATCGTAAAGAACAGCATAAAAAACGATAGTTCAAAAGCGGGGCTATAAAACTATTCGTGGATAAATGTTAGAAAAAAAATTTATGATTTATAGAGCAAGTACATGACGAATTTTTAAAAATGTATGTAGTTATTGTTATTTTATCAAAATTTATATAATTACAAATAATTAATTAAAAATTCAATTCAAATAAACCAGTGTCAATGAGATTCAATAAACCAACAGTATGCGAACAAAATGAAAAAGCATACTGTATTTCCGACTTTCTGCTTTCGCCGTTTAATCAAGTTAATTTTTCAGTACAAATGAAAATCCAACTCTTGCTCTTCCGATCCGAGCGTTGAGCAATCGTTCGGATTTCGGGATTTGACTTTCCCAAGCCGCAAATGGATGAATGCGTGATTTGCTCAAGCGTGCTAACGTAAGAATTGGCTGCGATTCGGGACGAAGATGAAACGAACCAAAAAACGGTACTTTTTTTGACTTTCTTGGCTGACCGAGTTTGCGGCTGTTCGACAACTCCTCGCGATGTAGTTATCCAAGCAATTCCTTCCTTGACGCTTATCAGAAGTCCTCGCAAAAAGGAAACTTCGCTTTTCAAGAAGTCCAGAGACTATTGCCAACTTCCGACCTCTTTGGCGTTTGGAAATAGAGTTTCGTCGTCATGAATGCGGATGTCAGTTTTGCTCATTGAGAGAATTTCCGAGAAAATTGGCTTAACGAAGGAGAATCGCCGATGGTTTCAAAAAAACACTCGGACGACAGCGGGGACGGTGACGCTTGATGAATATCGCTACGTCGTTTTAACACAATGAAAATTGCTGCAGAGGCGCTGTGGTCAATGCTGCAAATGCGCCATCTCGCTTTCCAGAGCCCTATTGAATCGATGAGTCGCAGCTGTAAATTTTTGCGCAACCTTATGCTTTGATGCCACGTCATCCTTCCGGCAGCTGAATATCTCCCGGTTACTGTAAGACGTGATGAAGTTTTCATAACGAGTGAAGTAACTTCTAAGCTTACGCTTTCATTCCAGGGAGTTAATTAGAACTTCTCGGTCAAAGCAGAGGCGTGCGAATGATCTGAATTAGAAAGGACGTGACAAGAGGACAAAAACGAAAGTGGTCCTATGATGACAATGTAGGAAACGAATCCTTGAGGCAAAGTAAATATGTTCATGCCATTGACCTTCGCTAGTGCAAGATAATGAACTGCTGATATTTAGAGAATTCAGTTATGCTTTTAGATTTTTCCACGAAAGAAAATAAACACTGCCTTCAAAATCATGGAAAAGTTGTAGGGTTAGAAAGGGATTCTTGCTATGAACATTCTTTAACCTAATAAATTCTAAAAATTGTTTTGAAATCAACAAAACTTCTATATTTCACATAAAGGAACCCTCGTGCTATATTCTCATATATAATATAGTTGATATATAGCTGATATTTTCGTATTAGTTATCTAATGATTTGATTCTCAAAAGAGGTAACCCGGAATAAAATTAATCATAAAAAATGATTCTACTAGATGATCACAGGTATGAATATGAAAGAATACAATCGAAATTACAATTTTTCAAGTAGTTTGGAGAATTAATATATCTATTAATATAATCTTAAAATTGATTTAAAAAATCTTATTTGTTCTAATTATGAGAATAAACTTTTCATCAGTCCTTGTTCTTGATTTTTTATGAGATAAAAATTTGAGCATGTATAGTATTCTTGCGATTTTTCATACTCCTGAGATTTAGGGCGGAAAGCAATATAAATTTCATTCCATCTTTAATTTACTCAGAAGAAACCAAATATTCCACTTCTAATCATCCTTAGGTTTGACTCAAATAATAAAATAATTCCTAACGTCTTTCCTATTGTATGCAATGTCACATGTCACAACTTCAATAACGAAAGTTCTAGAATTGCATAATATTCTTTGTAGATAAGTCCGCTTCGATAATGTCGGATTGAACTGGATTTTATGGTTACGTTCTGAGGTATTTTATTGTAAATTTAAAATTTTCGTATACTAACTTTCCGTACCGTAATGGTCGTGCCTGAGAAAAGTTTTCCATAATCACATATTTAAACCGCTAAGTATATTGAAATACTTGTATAGAGCTATGATTGTAAGTATATTGGAATAATTTTATGTCCCAGAAAATACCATCATGACAAGTAGCTACCGAAAGAGGATTTTAAATTCCATTTATCATCGATAGATTTTTACAATTCCACTAATGCCGTTGCAATAAGCTTTAGTCAAAATGTCGAGTGTTCGTCCTTACATAAATTTCGTTTATCAAAGATTTCCCCGATGATCTATGAAGTTGTCCTCAATTTATGAAGGCCTATAAAGAGTAGTATAGAGTTGGTGGAGAACGATGTGTTATTTCTTTCCATTTTAACGGCTTATCTTTCCAAATAATATATCATGTTCTTGGGTTTGATAGTGAAGTCCACATAAAATTCTCCTCCCTTCAAAAATATAATGTACGATTTAATAGAAAAGTGTGTCAATGAGCATTTATAATGAGGCTATAAATTACTGATGGTCTATCTGGTGGCAGTTGGGGTCGATGTTCTTAACTTAAGAACCCCTGATATATATCCTTTTAAATTTTATTCCAAAAATTTCCATTCGAAAGGCTTGTAAAGTGTTTTTGTAAACTGCGAATTTTTTGCCTTTATCTCTGTTCAAAATAGCAGATGTTCTTTAAAATGTATAGTGCGGGCTTGGGACAGAGGGCACGCTTGCCCCGGTCAAAGGGCACTCCCTTAGATAACAACACAAGCTATGTTGGCGTGAAGATAAATTTAATTTTTACCATCCGCCGATTCAGTAGTATTAAATCATACCGTCTTTGGGGCATATGTACGAAATTGCTGATTACAGCACTAGGTCAGATGCGTACTTCGCTTTTGATGGGAGGATTGGACTTTAATTGATGTCTAAAAGTCACTGTTTAATTTGATATCTAAAAGTCACTCTTTCCTTGACTACCCTTCTTAAGTCAAAAGTTATTGCATTTTGCAAAAAGAGAACATAGCGTATCACGCGGAAATAACAAAATTTTCCTGTTTGATGAATGTTCCATAGCATTGGTGAAGGTTATTGCTCTCTAGCGTCTTCTTTGAATAAGATAACATTTCGCATAAATTCTAAGGATCAGTGTTTTACCAGAAGAGAATATGAGGGTAAAAGTGTATTCACGTTCTTTACTCCTATCAAATGTAGTATTAGTCGTATAATATTTTTCTTGTACTACATTCCTCCATGGCTTCTACATTCCACCATGGATACTACATTTCCCTTGATTTACTTTATATGGAAAAATTGTCATCTGCAAGCTTTTTCTTTCATTGATTTACCATCAAATATACTTCCTCTTTGTATTTTACCCCCAATTCTTCTAGAACCTTCGCATTCATATTCCTTGCAATTGTTTAATTTCTTCAATTTTCATTTTATTCACAAATTCATCATGTGGCTTAAACATTTATCATATATGTGTGATGCTGACGCTCTTCGACCTTTTTTTTAGTTTTAGGATGTTTTCATTCCTCTTCGAGTCGACGAAACGTCATGATTCAAGGCTCTCGTCTACGATCCCGGGAAAATATTCCATGGCATTTTTCTTTTGTTTATGCACCCATAAAAATATTTTACGATTTTTCTCATCTTTACTTTTGGACAAAATCACTTCCTGATTCAGAAGGACGGATGCTAGAGTATTTCAGTTTATCACACGAACTCACTCTCCAAACATTTAATTGGTAACTTTGTTATAAGCTGTCAATTTCAATATAAATGTCATTGGTTTAATACAATCAGTTATAATATCAAATCGTGCTAAAATTGAATTGTTACCTTTTATCACGTAGAGAACGAAAAATTATGATATAAGACTCTTTTTAATGACCTAATCATTGAGAAATGCTATAAATAAGAGAGAGCTTCGAGAGCTTTAAATTTATTTTAGGAGGATAATTACCGTTTTAACTTCACTTTGCGTTCAAAAATTCAAAAGGAAAAATATTAAATGTAAATCAGAATTTGCTTTCTCTTGTTCAATACCTTTTGTTATTTACTTTAACAATTGTTCCGTTACATAAATGATTTCCGAGAACTACGCCTGACACGATGATTGTCTTCTCCATCTTGCACTGGTTACTTACCATATGGTACCTACTTTATTGGCAAATATAAGTCTTGCGCTTTTCATACCTTATTCATGTTTACTCTAAGAAAAATATAATTCACCAATGATACCTGCAGTCCTGATATTGTTGACCATTAGCATTTAAGTGTTTTTGGACGAGTCTGATTTCGACAGTAAATTCAACTTAATGAACAACATTGTTTTCGAATAGACATAACAGATTTTAAATAGGAATTCTTACATTTGTTAATTTTTATTTTAACTCCTGTGGAACACTTTATTGGTCAGTGGGATAGTTATAAATGAATGTAACAAATAAAGTAAGAGATATTTACGAGAAAAACTAAATTACTTCACGATAATATAACTTGGAATCAAAACTTCATATACTTGATTAATTTTTATCAATTGAGAAGATTGGAAAAGTTAATATTTGAAAAACTAAAAAGTTATAAAATGATAGATATAGTGAAGAGCGTGAGGCTTTTGGATCCTTTCATCAATCAGACGTATAATTGAGTTGAAAATTTAGTCTATAAATATTTGGAATAAGCTTTTAAAGTTTTAATGTCTTAGAATGACTTCCTAGAAGAAGACAACAGAATCTGCTGTCATAGAAACTGTTTTCTTATCTGTTTCCAAAGAACCATTGATCACGTGCCACCTCAATTAGGCTTGTTTATCATCGACGATCGTTCACCTTATGGCTTAGTCTCGAATTGGGGAAAATCATCATCCCATGCTTAATGGACACTTTTGTGTCGAATCTATTTACATTTCTTCTTTTCTGTGTATAAAAATGATTTTCGGAACATTTCGTAAGACATCGGCATCTACCTTTATCGAATATTTATTCCTCTCAGACTTTTTTCTACAGAAATTTTGTCGATTTCGTCTGACAATCTTAAGCGTGGTCGTCCTTCATTCGTCTTTCCATGGGTATCTGATCTCTTGGTACGTTTACCATTGCTTAAATAATACTTTCTAAAATTTAATTACCGAATATCATCGTGTATAAGCCGAGTTTTTCAGCACAATTTTTATGCTGAAAAAGCCCCTCTCGGCTCATATTCGAGTGAGGGTCCCACTTACCTGTTCTTCGGTGGAAAAATTATGCCGTAGCCGGAGATGTGTACGTAAATTCCTCACTTGCTCAATTAATAATTACTGTAATTTTATTTGTTTCCACTTTATTTTGAAATTTACCAACAGTTGCTGCATTTACCACCGTTGGCTTATATTCGAATAAATTAGTTTTCCATATTGTTGTGATAGAATTAGGTGCTTCGGCTTAAATTCAGGTCGGCATGTACTCAAGTATATACCGTAAACACTTATACTTGAATTATGATCCTGCAGCACAGTGGTGCTTCGCTGGCTCGACTCATTTGGAAATTGGCTAACCTTTGCGAATCTCCTCTTTCGCACACGCTCTGACCTCTCTCTCGCTTTCTCCCTCCTCCTCCGCAGTATTTGTCCTTAAAGTATTCGATCGACTTGTATTATTTAACAGTATCACGTTGTTATCCATCGCTCGTTCGCCACCGGCTCAGAAAAAGAAACTTTCAAGGTTGGAGAGCTATTCAATTCCCCGTCACGAACTTAGACGTAACATCTAGATCACAATACGTTGCGTGATCCGAACGAAAGTAGTTTGAGCTTGCTGAATTCATTCGAAGAGCACATACCTCTTTTAAAGCGTCTATGACGGGAATTAGAATGTTCACACTCCGCGGATGGACTCTCATCATTCGGCATTTTTGACGGCTGTCTTGTTTCCTTCCCTAATGCGCCACATCCTTCCATAAAGGTTGGTAGCCGATAGACACCAAGTTAAGTGGGAGTAACAAGGTAAACGCTTCTACTTCCCTTTGCTACCAAGTTGGCAACCGTATTCACAGTTGCCGTGGAAGGGAGGGTTTTATGTGATCCTCGCTACACGCGCAAAAAAACGGTTTGTAAATAATTCAGCATCATCACGTTCTCTTGCTTCATCCGCCCTGCTATAATACTGTAGGTCACGACGCAGGCGTTTATTGTTGCCAGATGAGCCTTTAACTTACGTCGGACTCCGCTATGAAGAAATGCCCTTTTAAATTCGATTACGGTGTATCCTGAATAAATACTAAGCTAGCGGCTTTATTTATTTATTCCTCCATTTGTTTGCATTTCTCTGTTAACTATGTACATATAGAAAGTTTGCCGAGCCTATGGTATACCTGGATACCTCCAACACATAGGTAGACGATTTTTTGCGAAAACATGCATTAATCGTAAAAATTCGTAAACTTGTAGGTATGTACCCATTGATCATGGCTAAGCATAAAAAGCTCTATAAAGCCATATATTTTAAGTTAATTGATATTAAACGAACGAATTTAGGACAATAACCATTGATTCTTCAAAGACTTCAAAGAAATACCTTTTCAGGGAAAGAGAAATGCTTGTATTTATCAATTAAAAAAATTTCATATTTACATTTATTGAATTTTTTAATTACCCTTTGGAGTAAAATAATAATTATATTATGTATAAAATATATATATAATTATAATATAATAGTAAATATATATTTTAGGATTAAAATGTAAGAGTAAAATCTCTTTTATCAAATTTTCGTTCCAATTTCATAATCGACTGACAACAAAAACTTTGCCTTGAATCATATTTATCGGACTCTTCTATTAAATTATGAAAATCCTTTTCAAAATATTTTCATGGAAATGTTTAATTCTTTCATCTAAACATTTTAAAAATAAATTCTCAATGCGTACTTTAGCCGCCTATTCTTTGACCGTAAACCGAATGAAAATTTTCTTCCAACGCATTTATTATATCCAAGACAAAACAAAACATTCTTGGTAAGTTTTCCAATCTAGCAATGGATATTTTTCAAAAACTACGAATTTCGTTTATCATATTATATGAGTATCATTAGTCGTCCATCCATATTTTATTATTTTGAAATGAGAATTCAACTATTCCGCTGCTTCTACAGTACGTCAGAGCATTTCCCTGTTATCAATTATTCAGCCTTGAATAGCGATTTGTACTATTCATTCATTCGTAATAATTTCATTAATTCATAATTCATGATGATATTAATGACGATTTCAATACCCAAAAATAATTAGATGGACAAGTTGGAGACAAATGGAGAGAAATTGATACTGGATAATTGTGGGCATGATACGTAATTGCTTTATTTGAGGTGACGTGTATTGATAATTTTTAAAGCTAATTAATTTTAGGAAATCCTTTTATTTTAAAAGGTCATATTTAAATTTCACGATTAGAAGGATGACTTATGCAGGATGGTGCGAGTATAATAAATCACCCGTACTTATGACAGTTGTCATATAGAAATTAAACGGTTCTGTAATTTTTTTCTGATTTTTGTCTTTCTTTCAAATAAAAAAATACACAAATCGATACCATGCGAACGATAGTCGCGTTCACCAAATGGATCTAAATCGAATTAATTTTATATAAATTAGTCGTGAATAAGCCCGTTGGGAAAGTCCAGAAAAAAATACTGATCTACCCATATCGTTCAAGGTATATTGTTAAAGGCTTTCACAAAATATTTGAAGCAGTCCATGTAATTGCATGGTTATTATGATCTTATGATATTCAGAAAAATAAAAATGTAGCCACTAAAACGTAAACGCAGAATAACTCATATTTTTCTTCTCGAAAACACTGTATCCATGCAAGATGATATCGTTTCTCTCGTCTTGAATTACTTTTTTAAATATTTATCACGTACATACCTTATTATTACTGTGTGACTGATACTAAAGTGTAATTTCTTTTTCGATAAAAAAATGAAATTCCATCAAATTTCACTTGATACTTTTAATTTTAACCTTACCTCCATGTTATCAAATCTCTTTTTAAATCCTTTAGAAGTATGTACCTCATACAGGAATTTTATCTCAGTTCTAACTTCTATTGCTAATATCAACAACATACCTATATCACTAGAAACCACAACGAGACAATTTGAATATGATTTTTCTTTTTTATCGAAGTGTCATATCCAAGGCACTTAACTGCAGGTGTTCAATATTTAACCTATAATAGGGCTTAATCTTTCACGCCAACAAGTGCAGTTGGTTTATGAATATGTTGACCTTCTGCAAAATCATATTTTCTCTCCGTATTCTTACTTGATCAAGATGTGTTGGTATCACTGCAAAGTTTTTCTTCTCAATACATTTTATGGGAGTTATTTCGCAGAAATATGAGAACTATGTGAAATGTGATGAGAATGTGTGATGAGTCTCTGTGGATGAATATGTGAAATTATTTGCTTAAAGTCTTTGCATTTCTAATACTTAAGTAATCTAATCAGAATGACTTGCTGATTGATAATTTTAATTGCAAATTGACAATTTATTCAATGCAGAGAATCAGTTATCAGCAAAAGAATTATCGAACCGCTAGGTAATTCAAAAGATTGTCTTTTGCTCCCATATGAAAAAGATGAATATTTGTTTCTATTTTTCACGAAAGATGCGTTATGGACAGGAAAATAATCTGATCAATTTATTAGTGTGCAGAATTGTTTTGTAACGAAATGAATTAATTTAGGTAAAGCAGAATTTTCTATACTGACGAATAACAAGATCTAAATGAACTCATTCAATGTAAAAACACAGCTCGCACCTATGTATTTATTTTAATCAGATATTGATGTTTCATTACAATTCTTCATAAAGTAAAAGAGAAAGCAATGAACCAAAGATTGGATGCAGTGTAATGATCTTCTGCTTTCTCCTTCGCAAATTTTCACTCCATCAGTTATAAGATTTTCGTTACGAAACGCAATTTACGGTTGAATGATGAAACTTTTAATCCGTAAAAAGTGAGATATGAGAGTTCTTGCGTTTAAAGTACAAAGGTAACTTCCAGAAACTACGATAAAGTATAGTGTATGTTGTTATTATTTACTTTTGTTTTCATTTACTTTGTTTTGATTTTCTTTGTTTTTATTTCGGAGATCGTCCGAAGCCTTTGAGATTACTCGAGAAAGGCGAGTGAAATATGAAAAATATTCGGAAATGACGTAAAATATTCCTCATAATGAACGAAACGAAAGTGACATGCTTCATCTATTGCGTCGTAGTTGCCTTGAAGCTCTGCGCTCCCATTGGCTTCCCAGTTAAACGGAGAGCTGCATAATTTGCGTCACTAGTTTATTTTTTAAGCAGCGTTCACCTCCCGTTAAACAAGAAGTCTTCCCGTAAATCTTTCTCTCTCGGGTGCATCCAATTGACCGCTGACATTTTGCGATTCAACAGGTTCTTTCTCATGGTTAAATTGTTATCCTTAACGAGGCGCTTGGCGATTGTCGTTTTTCAGATAAAATTCCTCTTCCTCTTTCGCGATAGCGCTTTCTAATGACGGCGACGCAAATGACTGCGTGAGGCAATTTGCAGAGGAAGAAACTGCTTTGGAAACACTGCAACAGAACTTCCGAGTATTAGAGACGATCACGTGCGGCTCTAAGAACGAACCCTAATTCGACGAGTCCTTGTCGCAATTTGCTATTTCAGAGACTTTTTCGAAAGAGTTGACGGTGGGAAACCCATTAAAATTGCGGGTGCTGTTGACTCATTGATTTCAATCCTTTTGTTTTGCTCGAAATGAAAATCCACTAAGTATCGAAACTGTGATAAACATGCACTGACTAAAGTACTTACGATAGTCCGAATCGTCAATACAAGTATTCTACATGTGGGTAGGTCCTTTAATTATGTTCTCCTCCATACTTCCCTATCTTGAGCCAATCTCTTCAATCTCCAATATCCATCTCTTCCTTTCAGATCATCTATTATCTTTGTTCTTCTCCTTCCTTTCAGCTACAAATCCTTCTATCACGATGCAATTATTCCAATCCTTCCTAACTCATGTCCTAGCCAATTCCTTTTTCTCTTCCTGATTATCTCCATTATTGACTATTTTATTTATCCTATCTAAAATCTCTTCATTTCTTACTTTGTATAATTCCCTCCATCTTCCTCCACATCCACATTTCACATGCTTATAAACGCCTTTCATCTGCTTTCCTTATTGCCCAAGTTTCATATCCATTTCATACACTCCAAAGTTAGCAACTTACTATTCTCTTTCTTAGCTCTATACGCATCTTTTCTGGTAATATATTCTTTTTCCTTGTGAACGTTTCCTTTGCCATTACTTTTTCCG
Source organism: Sympetrum striolatum (assembly GCA_947579665.1). Taxonomy (NCBI): domain Eukaryota; kingdom Metazoa; phylum Arthropoda; class Insecta; order Odonata; family Libellulidae; genus Sympetrum; species Sympetrum striolatum. The sequence continues at coordinate 31,523,353 of OX388341.1, forward strand.
AATCATTTTTCAAAAAATCAGTTAGGATTTTTACATTTTAATTGACCTTGTGTTTTGTAGTGCTACAGAAATCCATCGACATCAGGAAGGAGGGCAGCGTTGCTTTGTTATGCGCACCAATTCCCGATTCTCAGAGATCCGTCAAATATGTTACCGGAATATTATCTCAGGGTTCTCTTTCCCATGACCTCTCTCGAGCTGATTAACCTCAAGGAGGTTGATGGATTTCAGAAAACTCGTTCACAGTTATTTTTTAAGAATTTTTTATGTTCTTCTTGAAAGAGTACATTTATAATGCCATTTTAGAAAATTTAACAAAAATAAGAAGCGTTAATTTTATTTTGTGAAAGTAACATAATTCAAAAGTTGGCAGTCCAAGTTTAAGTTTTCCACTGCTCAAGCATTGATGCAGACGAGCAGAAAAGTTTTCAATCGTTTTATGAAGCGATGCATTTGAAATCGCTCGAATTTCTTGAGCGATGACATCTGAAGGGGCCTCAAGAGTGATTGGTTTGTTGATGTAAATTTTAGATTTCAGGTTTTTTCAGCCCCATAAAAAAGAGATGGAATGGCGCCATGTCGAGTAAAATTGAAATGAGTACGAAATCTGAACTGAGTAAGCGCCACTAAAATACTCGTTTCGATAAAGATCTAAAAAACGAAGACGAGTTGTTCAATCGTCCACGTTTCCATATTTACTGAACTGGCATCTGTCAATAATTACCAAGGATTCCGCATGAGCTAGTCCCGTTACCCCCTCATTTACGCCCATCCCAAATACGTCGTACCTCCCTGCCTATATTAGAAATATTTTTTGTTTTGTATCGTATATCTCACATGCTCCTGTGAAGGGTAACTAGAAATTGCGGAGAAAGAAAGAAGGGGTATTTCTCTACCATTAGTCATTTTTTCCGTGTACTCTTGACCCGCTAAGTCCAGTGTTCTTAGGTTGATAAGCGCTAATCTGAGCGACGGCGCATGAGCTCGTTTTTCATGCCCAGAGAAAACAGAGAAATACATTTGATGTGATGCATGATGCATTGTTTGCGAAACAACACGACGTCAAAATTACTTTCCGTATATAAAATAGCTATTGGGGTATCACGTTAGCGATATAAATGTTGCTAATACTGAACAATCTCCTTGATCTTTTAACGTTTTCACGTTTATTGATCCTCGAAAATGTTTTTCCATTAGTTTTTCATCTATAAAACTTCTGGTTCTTCACTGCTCGGAAGAAATTTCTGTTTATTTTCCAAGCTAAGCAAATATTTTTGAATGTTGATAGTGAAATGAAATAACGTGCAACTAATACATACAAAACTCCAGAAATCCAAGAAGAGCAGAAATTTTCTAGTAAAAGTTTTATACTACGGATCAGCAGCTGTGAAATGCAGGATCATTGTGATGCAAAGAAGCGAACTGAAACATTCCTAGGAACATTAAGTCACGCTTGTATACTAAAAACATCGATGGAAAAGAGGAAATACAAAATAACCTCATTATTACTCAATATATCCCCGGAATCGATCAAAGGAATAATTAGTGTACCAAGGAGCAGGTGTTACAAGAGGTTCATCGATGTTTGGGAAAATACTTTTATTATTGGAAATTAGAATTCATCTGAAAAGATACCTACTTCAATAGACTTCCAAAATATTATGTGACCATGCTGATTTCCACCTTTGCACAGTAAAATAAATATCAAACAAACCCGCTTTTGGAATACAATGCAGAAGTAACTGAATAGCTTGGAATTGTGTGGTGACGTAATCCCAGACAGCATTGCAGCTCCGAAAATCTTCCGCTGACAGACTTCTGAAGGCAGATCATCATGTGCCGGGTGAGATAGAACTAGGACTAGCTGAGTCATGTAATTTATATACCTGTTTTATTTATATGGCTTGTGGAATGGGCTTGTGTGGGGGAATGTTTCGGAAAAGTACCGCTTCCCATCTCACGTCACGCAGTCTACGGTCACGCATTGTTTCTCTAAAACCGTCAAATAAACATTAAATAGCAGAAGATATATTGAGCTAAAAAGTCATTGGTATCACTGAAATGAAGAAGAAATACATTTTATATTGTTCAAGTTCACTCGCAAATTGCTATAACTGAAAGGGGTGATAGAAAATGGAATATTATTGAGTGAATGCAACAGGAAACATCAACGAAAATATTTTCAATGAAAACCGTAAATATTTTGACGTTTTATCTCATCATTTCTCTTCATGATTATTTACCATCACTTCTTCTAGATATCTCTACATGCATTCAAGATATCAGCTCAATGATTTGCAAGAATCTCTACCAAAAACGTCTATCGCACTGTAAATATTTCGTAAAATTAACTTAATAGTCCTATATGTATATTTTCGGTGTTTTACTTACGTCATTGCTCAGTTTTTGGTTTGAACCTCAAAAAATCAAAATTATGGGCATTTAAATATTTTGCTTGTCATAAGTAGTGGGCATAGTTCTATAAACATTTACCTTACATACGCCAGCATTTATGTTGTTCTCATCTTTTGCTCCTAATTTTAAGGTGTAATTGAGGCGTAGGCTTGTAATCGTCTGGCAAGGTGATCCCCAAAGAAAACAGCACTACTTCTCCAGTATTATCGCGTGGAAAGAAGGTATGGGAGCTATTTCATTAATTATCGGAAACCCGTCAAATATTCGCCGCACAAAGTTAAAGTGCTTGCATTAGCTCTTTCAGCAACCTTGTCACCCTTTTACCTACGTTACGAAGAAATCGTATTTCGCTCTGAAATGTTTTCATAATCTCCTCCTGAAGCGTACCAACCCTTTGGCATCTATTTCCAAGGATAACGTGGTCTGGAACTGATGCGATTACACTAATTAGCGTTCACAGTCTCACGAAATATACATTTCGTGCAACGAAAATATTAAAATCATCAAAAAACTACTAATTTTTATTAATTTATTAAGTACCAAATCAAACTTTATGAAAAGGTGAAGGATGAGGATTTGCCAATGACGCATGAGATAGAGGCACTCTTTAGATCACCTCTGCAAATAGACTAATCAAACCTCATTACTTAGAAAGAAATGATTTTGGTTTATTCTTGAAGTTGTGGAAAGTGCTATACAAAATTATTTAAATTGGCAGTTTCACCTGTTTATCCCTCAGCGCTAAAGGTTCAAATTACTCCTTCGGTGAATAAATGGAACCAATATTTTCGAGAAATATTTTAGAACATTATGTATCGACTCGATCAAGCGCAAGAGTGGTTCATTAGACACACCATTGTGCAATGCAGAATACGATTACTGTTATATTACAGTTATACAATATTATTTATCGTATTTTGCTGCGATGTAGACTTTATATAAGGCTTGTACCTCTTGTCTATAGAGTGAATTGTACCCTCACACAAGCATTCATTAAATCTTTTATCATACTTTTCCCTTATAAAGGGAGACTATTAGTACGGGATAGTTTTAATAGAATACTATGCGTGCAAGTTATTAATTCGATATAGAACCAGGAGGAAAATGATAATTGACAGGAGAATTTAGAGAATCACGGAGTTACGTACATTTTGAGGTCAATGATAAGCATTACAAGAAGGTTTTCTTTGGCCAGCATTGAGTAAAATCATATTCACGTATTTTTGAGTTTAAACGGAAAATAGGTTTATTTTAACGAGAGGAAAGCAGAAATTAAAAGTTGTTATCAATGGTAATAAAAGAGGATTATCTCGAAAGTGTCTCCGTCTTCCTGATGGAGTTCCGGCTTTCTTTGGCAAGGAAAACAAATTTTCTTTCGAATTGATTATGGTGGGCGTGTCGTAGATCCGTCATCGAATATTTGCTTGCCGTACCAGCCTTGTGAAACATGCATGGATCTCAAAACACATTCTTCATCAAACGAATTTCACAAGGTCTAACTGCCTCCGAACAAATTATTCCGTTACTCAGTCTCGCTTTAAGCGCACACGTAATTGTATCGTCACCTCCGATATGAGGAATGTTTTGCAACGCGTGCTGTTCGTTTTCCTTTAAGTTCATCCGCCGACATATAATATTGATTTGCCATATAATTGCCAGAAGGATCCCTTACGCATGCTTTCACCGATCTTTGCCCAACGAGAAGGCACATCTTATCTAAATGTATTATTTCAACGCGATACTCTTCAATCATTGCTTTTTGGGGGACCAACGGGACTGCCGAGAATGGCTGAAACAAAGAGTATCGCTCGTGACCCGCGCGATAAGAACGGACTGGTTTATTCCGGAGGACTTTTGTTATGATTGAGAAGGGCAATTTAGGGCAACCCCGAAACCATTCCGAATGCTACCAAGAGCCGACTTCCTCCATTAAATCGTTGTTGGCCTCTGTTAACCAACGCTGTCCTCACGCCTCCATCATCGCCGATCCTCAACGAGAAGTTTGTAAACTTCAGGAAATGAACGCGAGTGCTCGTGGATGATTCACGGAAAAACTCGGGTTTCTTCTCGAGATTTGTAAAACATATTATTCACGCGCATTGTGATGTTGCGCTTGAGAAAGAATCCTGCGCGGATATGGAGGCATGACTTAATTACCCGTTCAAGGTAAAGGATTCCAAAACAGTTCAGTAATTAATCTTTCTTCCGCTGAAAGAATTGTCTTTTTTCTCATCTCTTCGCATTAGCGTTCAGCTGCTAGGATGGGCTAATGGCTGCCATTAATTCCATTGACCTTTCATCTAATTAGAGAATTCTGAGGTTTATAGTCCGACCTATGTCGTAATATTATGATTTTATTTCGATATTTAATAAATGGAGTAATTCGGATTATTTGTAAATGAGTGCCAGTAGAATATATTTTTAGAATTAAACTTGATGAAATTCAAACATTCATCTATTTCATACATTACCGTAGCTCGAAGTTATCCTCTGTTTCTTGAACTTTTTTTCAATTTGTATTCAATATAAAGTTTTATGAGAGAATTTTAAGTAAGATCTGCTAAAAATAATTTCCAAGTGACCAAACCTAACTTTTCAGTTTACGAATCCTATTTAATTGTTTGTTTCTTTAAGTATAAACAGCACCATTCAACTTAATTTTAAGTCTTCTTGCACGATTATTTATATCTTTTTAAATATACGCCTAAATATCCTTATAATCTATCACGAAATCCCTTGCTTAATTATTCTATCAAAAGAAGAAATTGTCTAGAACCAGCAGATATGGGAAACAGGTTCCTAATTTGGCTAGTTGTGTACACATTTAGATCAAAGAAATTAAAAATCTAATTATCTAAGAGTTAAATTAGGATTACAAATCTACACTGAAAATTATTACAACTCTTTAATGATGTTAAACTTACATAATACGCATAAAAAACAATCAATAACTGTTTGATTAAATGAACGAGTCGTAAAACAAATGTGTGCTTATATCCGATGACGCAGAGATACTTGGACTTAACGAAGAAACATTGTGAAACATAGATGCAGAAATGACTCTTAGGAAAAATCCTTTCCCAACACTTTAAATATATCTATATATTATTTGCTCTAAAATAATTGGACTTAGAACAAAATATTGGATATGATCACTTATTTATTACGCCATTCATTAAAATTCGAAGTAAGTTATAAATAAAATCTCCTCATCAAAACGTATCAGATAATTCCGTGTACGAAGTCGAAAGAAAACGTCTTATGTGAGCATTTTTATGAGAAAGAGCTGATAAAATAAGTTTTCAAATACAGTACAGGAATGTATTCTTATTACTAAGCCAACATATGAAGAAACGGATTTTAATGGAACGTAGACTTACATTTCCAAACATAATTCAAAGAAAGGAAAATCAAGGAACTAAAATTCATCCCATCAATTATAGAAAAAATACGTTATAAATATTATGAATGATTAAATATATTAAACCGGATGGAATCAATATAATTTATGAGTTCTAAGTTTATTCGTTGAGACATGGCTATTTTCTCCCTCTGATTTCTTATTATACTTTAGTTATTTTTGATACCGCTCTGCCATCACTGAAGCTTCTTCCTTCCACGTCAATTCCAAAAGATTTATATCTTTACGGAAGATAACCACCACCTTCTAAAATAAATGACAGAAAGGAAATGTGTATATATCATCGTGACATCGTGGGGGTAATTTTAGCAAAAGTGTTAAATTAGAGAGGGGCATTTCTGGATATTAAATCGTTCTCTATAATGAGAAATACTTTCAAGCCAACTGAACTATTAGTTCGGAACTTAAAATATTCGAGGCGACATTAACATAAAATAAATCTTAAGAGTTGATTGAATGTAAAGAGTGATGATGTAACAAGGAATGAATAAGGGATATCAGCTCCTTTGAAATCAATTACGCGCAGGTGGAGATCCTGCTATGGACTCGTGGATCTTCACAAAGACTACCCCAGGTGTTCATCATGTATCAAAAATACATGCAAGAGAACGGTATATTTATAAGGACATAGGCTGGTAAGTGCAGATTTAGTACATATTTTGAGGTATCACTACAGCAAACTTCCTGGAATACAGTTTCTAAATTAGCGGACATATTATTGTAATCTCTCCCTCGAGTCAGATTTCCTCCGCTCCTTCTAAGAAAGGAGAATGCGTCGTCTTTAAGAATAAAACGTAAAATATATGGAACAATAAAATTAATTAATCAATATTCGCTTATAACTATTTTAAAAATAGCTTGATTCATTACTTATTTTACAATTACATACAATTAAATACAACATCATAAATTAACTTCAGATGCCTCAATTCGACAGTGTTACAATACTGTGCGAGCGTAAAGCTAAATATGATTAAGAATATGATTTGCAGCTTATAAGCGCCTTTCATACTCCCTTCAGGATGAGCGAGCTAAACATTTAATGAAAAAGTTCAATCCAACTTAAACGGTTCGAAACTATTGCATTCAGTTGTCTAGTCTAATGATACACGTTAGAAATTGTATTTGAAAGTATGAAAACTCTCCAGGATACAATAATTTTCTAATGTTTTATATACATACCTAAAGTTCAGAGCATCTAGCCAGCCGATGAACGAAAACTAAACTTAATTTTATTCACTCTACTGAATAAATTCCATTCATGGAACGCGCTCATCTCATTAATTGGCTAAATTTGGAGAAGAAAAGGATTGAAGATGACAAAATTCGGATTTTAGGAATCTGTCGTAATTTAATAGGACGTTATTGCTGATGTTTCTACCCAGCCTTAATTATATTTCATGTTTTTTTCAGTCGCATGAGTGTTACATATAGGTTTTTGAGGAAAATCTAGGGTATACTTTATCTTAATACGAAACCACATTCCGAAAAATGCTTATCTAAGAAATTTAAGTTGTGTAGCTTTAAAAAGAAACGGGAAGTTCCACTTAACCTCAATGCTGGTTTTGAAATTTTTAAGATGAAAAGACCCAATAACAATAGGAGACTTTAGTTTACTTATGTTATCTCTCTGTAAAGAAAGAAATGATTCTACTTCATACGGAAGATAAACATTGTAAATAAATAAGAGGAATCAAAAGAAAAGCTTCAAGTAGTGGTTGACTTAGAGACAACAAGCATAAGAGTTTTAATTCAGACTATAATTTAATCTCTGTCATATGGCTTTAATCTTAACCTAATATTGGATGGGAAATGTTTTTAAGTAAAAGGATTGACTTAGGTTTTAAAATTTAAGACAAAGATATTCTGGGTATTTAAATTTACAGCAAGTAATTCTTAAACAAATAATAGATCTTGTTGAATTAATTTGTATAGGATTAATAGCTACATTTTATTTTTTTAAGATTCTTAGATAGGTATTTGGAAAGCAAGGGCCTATGTTCCTGGTTGAATAGTTTTTAGTTATAAATTCCAAAAAGACTGAAACAAAGTGGCTTTGGTGATTTGCCTTGGCTTTAAAGAGCTACCCCTAATAAGCTATTCTTATAAAACAATTTTAGCTGAAATTTAGTGATGATGACTTGACTTACAACACTTTGAACTTGAATGAGTATCACTTATAAGTGATCAAATATCATATGTAAATGGCAACCTTTTTTATTTAGGAATAGATAAGAATGCTTATTTACACTTTACACTCCATTCATACTGTATTGAAAGTGCATATGTATCCAGTGTTATTACAAGTACAATACAGCTGATTCACCCATACTGTCAATTATGTTCTACATCAGTTATAAGGAAAAAACATTTTACAGACAAATTACAGCATTCCTAAATTCATTACATTAAGTTATCATGGAAATAAATGATTATATAGCTTATAACCAAAAGAAACTTCTTGACCTATTCTGACTATTTAAAGTAAAATAACAAAAGGCAATTACTTTAAGAAACCTTGTAGGATAACCTATGGCATAAAAATAGCTGGTTAGCTGTTTCCCTTAATTATAGGTAAAGTAATTGAAAAAACGACATGCCTCGTGGAGTTTTGGTGGCTTATTTGGGTTGTTCCTATGTTGGTTAATATTAACACACAGAATTGATTAACAAAAACTGCATAATATAAAGGAATATTCAGTCATATAAGAGCATTTCAATGCTTACTATAGTTATAAGATATCTCTTGAGTTTTGTAAAATATTTCATAATATCAAATATATAAGAAGGTAGATCTGTTAAAGTAGTTAGAAAACGAGAAGCAAAATAGATATGAATTAGAAACCCAGGCTTTGGTTTCAGAAAATATAAATAATCTCTTTTTAGACCTTTTGTTAGCTGGTTAATATGTTATGGTTTCTAAATATTTTGAAAACTAATCATTTATTTTAATTTCTAACATTAGCTCTAAAATTATTATCTATTCAATTCAAAAATTTATTGTCATGAACGCCTTCATTTCAAAACCTTAAGCCTAGCATTTACAAATCAATATTTACAAAATTTCCATAAAGGGGAGGAAAATTTATCAATCTGGAAGATAACTACAAAATAATAAGAGATGAGAACAGTGGTACTTAAATATTGTAACACTTGTTAAGAATAAGAAAATAAACTACCATAAAATGAAAATATAAAGCAGTGAGGACATAGTTTGTCATGGCTTAAATTGATGTTAGATGTAATGACTTTAGATGTAACCTGAGGCAATATACAAAAATGGAAAGTTCAAGTGAGAGTGATAAAATCTTACATAACAGACAAAGTGAGCAAAATACACTGCAGTATCAAATAAAACTTTGTACCCTCATTCATTTAAAAAGAAAGTATAAAAGAACATACTAAAGAATGATGAATTTTGATATATTTTCAAAAATTGCGTAGAAAGATTGTTTTCTTGGACATGAACGTGTAGCATTTGTTCTTTACTTTCCATTTATGATGTGAAGAAAAGCTATCACAATCGATATGATTAAAATGTAAAATCTTAAATATGATTCACTGAGATGCTTGAGGTAAACAATGTCATTCTAGTATAAATCAAATATCTTTTTGGTACTATCACTCAGAAGTAAGTTCAATAAGTTATATCGCAAACCATTTTCACATAAATGAAAAATCGAATTTATAGAGCGGTGATTTAAAACATGCGCTCGGTAATAGGTAAAAGAAATTCAAAACTATGAGAACAGTAATTAATGCAATCAGCAAATGTAATGATTAAGAATTACTTTGTAGGTTGGTCTTAATAATGGGTGAATAAAAATGTTTGCTTACGTTAAATACACGACTTTTCACGGTGTAACCATTTTTTAAACGGTAGAACACACTACAGAGAACAGAAATCTGGCCATTTGGCCTACACAGAGGCAGAGTGTTTCGTTGTCAATTTATCACTATTATTAGATTCTGTTTACAGACTACACAGCTAAATAAGCAAGCTCACTGACATGAAAGTCTTTCTCTACTTGAAAGAACAGAAAGCACACCTTGTTTCTTTTTCAAAACATCCTTCGACGGTCATGGAAATTACACCAAAGTATGTCCATAGCAATGATTAATGCTAATACTACATATATTTACTTGCAGTAGCGGATCATTAATAAAATGTATCACAATGTTTATGTTTTCGCCGCTGAAACAGCTGAAACTGCGATTTTCAATGACCTCATTGGAAGCGCGTACATCTTTGCCATGGAAACTGTTCGGTTACGTCATCTATACAGACGACACGAAACTACTAGCGCTTCGTTTGTTAGTTAGAAATCCTACACTCACCTTACCGCCACTGCAGTATGGCCGCTTCCAGTGATGTATCGTCTGTAGTGCCGGTAAATTTGGTCTGATAGTTTTGGGCGAACAAATTCGCGGAGCAGTGTCAATGTTGCTTTTCTAAGACTTAGAGCATTAAGTCTTTCAAATCCCCTTTTTTATTTCGATTGCTACATTAAAGCTATCCTTTCTTCTTATGCACTAGGGATCGAAAACTGGTATGTTCAGTGATTGGCTCTGTGATCTCCTCTTTCGTCAAGCTTCCTGTCAAGAGGTAGGAACAATATATGGTAGTTGAATTAATGCCTGTTTTAAGCTTCATATAAAACAATGCCATTAGCATTTTAACCCATGTAGGATTACGCATGCGCCAACTTTTCACCGTTTTTCTTTGCCTAATTCCCGAAAAAAATTAAACACTTCCTCGGCTATTACCTGTGTACATTCAGAACCCGTTAGTGGTTTCATTACAATGGTCAGCCTTTAGAAATACAGTACGACCCATTTCTCCTGCAGTATATTATTTTAGATTTAATTTTTATAGGATGAAACTTCTCAAATTTATTGTATAGTACGAAAGTTTCTTTTCGTAATCTTTAAAGCCCTAAGCCATCTGTCACTATCCTTGCAACAAACTCTGATGAGTATTATAGTTTGTTTTAGTTGCCCAATGAATTAGCACTCATTAACCTATAGGTATTTTAATACCTTTAGCCGTGGACTAAACATAGCATTCCCGGGGCTCGGTCCGATTTCTTTGAGACTTGGCCCAATTCTCACTCTATTCTGAATATCATAGTGTTTTGTTTTCCCGCTACCGAATTTCATAATTCAATTTTGAAATTAGTGCTATCGTCCTTAAGTAGCTAATTATAAGGATGTAGTGTCACCCTTGGCTCTCGTTCATACTATCATTCTTTGTTTCCTTTTCCGATCATTGTCTCATATCGTTGAAGTTTAACTATGTTTAGTGTTTGTATCAAACAGTGTTTGTTAACGTAGATGTTAGTCCTAATGTTAAAAACATCTCTGCACCTTTCGCTCCGAAACGCTTTATGCATGACCTCTCTGATGTCACCTTCCTTCTACCCTCTGCATTCTATGACGCCACAGGATAGGCGTCAGAAGTTGCACAGTATGATTCTTGTTATGTACAAAGATAACCCTATGCGGATAAAAATGAAGTGCGTTTATGCTATATTTATTAGTACAGTGGATAACACTGTGTAGGAGTGGTCAACAAGTGCAGATATTTCGCTTCTGGGTTGTGCAATTTATGATTGACAATTTGCTTTTTTTTACATATCGCTGCAGATTTACTTACAGTGAAAAAAATTAACTTTTAACCAGTAGAAATGTTCTCATCACCTCACGTTTTTGTGTGCCTTTTCAAGGTCATGACCACTGACTTACAAATGATCTTGACGAAATTAAATGAATATGAATTACTTAAGATGTATCGGGTCAACGGTGTTATTGTTTTTACCAATGTTTTGCTTTATTGTTGTGTTTTCTCTTTATTAAATGTAAGACTGTTGTTCAGGTGTTTGTTTGAAACGGATGTTTTCGTTGGCTTCTGGGCATCCGAATGCATATTTAGTATTAACTGGCGATGACAGCATTAAGTATATGCCTGTGTTATAGTTAAGTGATGTTCATGATGATTGAAAGAAAGGGGGGAGTGGCTGATTGGATAGGAATGAAGGAGGGGGCACGGAATGAGGAGTAGGGGAAGAATGTGGAATGGGGGACAGAAAGCCAGGGATCGATCTCTCACTCCATCGCCAAGAGCTTTAGCAAGGGCGGCGGCTTCAGCACGTTTCTGTTTGGAAGGGCGAGGAAGCTGATTATCGAAAATCTTCTAGGAAACTGTAATACCCTACAAGTTAGGCCGACTAGGCCAAAAAAATATTCGTTTGAAGGTCTAAGAATAATTTCTCACGTTTCCTTCAAGTGGAAGATAAAAAAGATAAAATTAATTATTATTTCGAAGCATTTTGTTTATTCTCGTTCCGACTCGATTTTGATTTCCAATTTATGTCACAAAACAAAAATATTCTGCAGAAATAGCTCTAGTATTCCTTTTATTAATTTTCTCGTTTGGGAAACAGTGTTTTGATTTATTGTTTACTTTCCAAGAGAATCTTCAAATGTTTGATTGTCGTGGAGCGAGATGCCACATTTGATATCTTACTAATTAAGAGAAAGAGCATTCTAAAATTGCTGAAAATTTGATTTCTTTTGATAATAGTTGACTCCGTAGCTCGATTTTAGCATAATGAGTATGGCAAAACAGATGTCTGTGATAAACAAGTCCATAACTTTTACAGTTTTTAATGACAGTCCAATTGCTATTGTGTTATTCATGATATTTTGTATTCTTTTGGATGTACAGAAATTTTACATTTATATGGTAAAAGAATTGAAAGACACATTTTATTTACACTTTTTTATTAATTCAAATATGGTGGTAAAAAAGTTCAAACATATTTTGCTTTGCGAAACAATCTTCATGTATCAGTCCAACATACTGTTCAAAAAAATATCTCGAAGGTTTATCGAACTGAAATCCCAAACAATATTTTTCTCACGCTAAGACTACAAAAATTGCGTTGGTTCGGAAATTCATCTCACAGTGTACGGATATATTTCTCTCTCATATTTAGACATTATCGGAAGCACTTAATTCGCATTTTAAATGGTAATGTATTTAGGCAACCGAGGTGGAGGGAAGACTTCATACGTAGCCGTACAAAAATGTTTACTTATAGTTATTCTAACGCTCACAACGACAGTGCTTTATTATCTGGACAGTCACACAAGCATCGACAACAATTGCTTGAATCATGAATAATGAAAACATTACAACAATTCTTTGTTTAGTGTATTTATTGCAGTCACGCCTTGTTACGTTTCGCAACGACATCAGGCGTTGAAATCAGTTGCGTATCTGCTTTATAGAGTGGGTGGTTGCATCGGCTCGGTGGTTGAAACTATGTAGTTATAGACGCTTTAATAGAATCCTTCGAAGTTAAACGTCGGCTATTCACCAACATTTCTTTTTTAGACGTCAATTGGGTGCGATTAACTCATCTGCGCTGCTAACAGCATCGACCGCTCTAAAGGTTTGAATCTAATCATTTTCGGGAATTTTTTGATCCATTTATTAGTACTTTAAATATTTCCCTCTAATCCACTGTTTTGTGTAAAGCTTTTTCATGGTGTAGCATCTAATGGTTATCATATCCTCGGAGTAATTCTTAGAGAGGATTTCTTGGAACATTCTCGCTGATAGTTCATATTTAGTTTTGTTTTTAAGCCCTACAAAGAGTTGAAGAAACACCGAATATATTCGAAGGTCAAAGGAAAATGAACCGTTCAATATTAGTGATTACTGTATTTTTTGGTTCTACATTGCTCAAAAAGTATGATGCGCCTCCAACAAATTTTACTATTCGTAAGAAGAGAACTACTCTCCCTTTTCAGACGGAAACGTAACATTCGGAAAATCTCGGGGTCTTCATAACAGCAAAAGGAGAGAACGCCGTCCAATTCATCTCGGACACACATTCATTCCCATCTTTCCTTTCATAGTTTTTTCATACCCCAGTATCTCACGCATCCATGTCCAGTTCTATTTCTGAGGGAAAACCACAGAGAATTAAACAAGTCCGAGCTCCTCCGGAACTTTCGTAATCGGTGCGGTATTTCGAAGAAAATAATCACTAGCGGTGACAGTGTTGCCGTATCATTTCTCCGTGAACTTCTCTGCCATTCTTCTCTCCCACGAGTGCGAGGAAACGAAAAAAGGAGGAGGTGCGCTCCTCCGTTCATTTTTCCTCGTTGCGCTTCAGTGCGTGAGGTCCTTGGCGTAGAAGCGTGCGATTATGGGCTGCGATGCGGGTCCGTCCCGTGGGGTGGGGGTCTGCATTTCCCTGGTGGCTTGGAAACCGTGGAAGAGGTAGAGACGGGCCGCCGCTTCTCCCGTGGTGTGTCCCACTATCCTATCCATCTTCGCCGACTTGGCAATGGACATGCTTCGCGACAGCAGTTCTCTGCCGATGCCTCTTCCGGTGTAGTGGCGCTCCACGTTCACCAAAAGCACGCATAGGTCCTTGCACCCGGCCCTTCCACCCACGGGCCGCTCGAATTGCCCCGCTTGGATATCTCTCAGGAAACGCGCGACTTCGTGCAGTTTAGAGTTCCTCTCCGGAGTCAAGTGGTCTTGCAGGATCCTGAGGGAATAACGGGTTTTCGTTAGAGAGTAGGTCCAAACAAAGAGGTACAAGGGAGCAAAAATCCCTAAGATATTTGCAGTTTTACAACTTTATGGCTTGTTTACGATCGTGTAACTGTAAACGTTTGTTAACAATAAAAGAGAAGAGATTTAAATGGATGGCAACGGGAAGGATTTAGTTTGCCTCTCTGCTGTAATAGATTTTTACTGAGGAAATACCGCTGGATTTATTTAAAGCTCTTTTGAAATAACTGCTATCTTTTCCTTCATAAATTCATTTCTTTCATATTTCATGGGAACATTTTTATGAAACTACAATTTTTCTATTGTTTAACTCTATACTTCTCGTTTATTTGCATACAGCTATGAACGGACACGAAAATTTGCTTTGTTATGCTCTTCAACTCCCTCCTTTCCTCTGCTAGACGATTCCTGAAAAATGTCTTTCTTATTTGCCTTAGATATGATAGACTTACGCTGTATCCTCCCACTTATCATTCCGTGAATTTTCTTTAAACCTCCCTCAAATTGCCATTTTCGTGCCATGAAATACCACCTAGAGAAAGAGGCTATACAATCTTGTAGCAATAAAACTATCAAAGTGACTTTGCTTGGCCTCAATGGTTTGGCTTAAGCCATGTTAGAGTCTCTCACGAGGAAAATTTTCTAAAATTTTCCGACCTACAGTCGTAGACACTTCAAGTTTTGCTGTCGGTAATGGAGAATCCTCCGCGACCGCAGTTACTTAAGACCTCGGTATCCGCAGCGAAAGAAGCGGAGATATCTGTTGTATAAATCTGCGAGCTGTAATTCGATGTCGAGGGATTCCGTTTCGCTCTTTCGCGAAATTGAAAAACAAAGTTTGGTTGGGCGAAAACACGCTTCATCTGCAGGAGATGCCCTGCGATGGCTTTTTTCGCTAATTTTTCAAGGCTTCCTCACGTCGCGAGAGACCGCGAATCTGTTGACCTTTAAGAGTTCGACGTGTGGGATGGGTTGTAATAGGCATTAATGGCTCATCCCCTCACCGCGCTAGAGTGCCCCTCATATTAATTTTTAGCGTGCTGATCTCCAGGGCATGAAATTTTTTCGTGATTCACGCTCAAGAGCCTGACCAGCGCAAGGAATCCGGATTATAGTAAGGGGATCAGCTTGCTATATCCCGCGAAAAATTTTCCATTCAAAAATTAATATCACGATTAGTTTTTATATGATACATAAACTATGTCTAAGCAGTTATGACACGAGAAGAAAATATATAAAAGTTTCAGCCGACATTCCTATCAACATCTGTAACTAGTGAATAAGCAGACAATGTTAGCAGCTTAGAGCTTGAAAATACATCTTATATCGGTTGGTATTTACTTGTTTCTACGTTCTGTGATGTTTAGCTGGTTTAAATATTTGCGCATCTGGTGCGCGTGCTTAAATTTGCATGTCTGTTTAGAACGTCTTTCGATAAATACCGAAATTATCGCTTTCGGCACCAATGGAGGAACTTCAATGCGCGATCACAATGAAGATATTTGTTTCGATCCATTCCTCCACTTCAACTCACACAAGTTCATTCTCTATTGAACTGATGGAAGCAGGACTTTTCTGTTCGTAGTTTCTTATTGTGGGAGATTTATAGAGAGATATCGTTCCAATGGAGAAATAATTATCAAGATCCTCGCCGGAAGCCTAAGGCATCGGAACGACCGGGAGAATTGGGTGCAAGCACACACGGGGCGCGGGATACATCTGGAAGGGTGTATTCGGTACAAAGCACGCCGAGGGGCACGCCGTGGGACGGGAAGAGGATGTTGAGTCGGCGTAGGATCACGAGGAGTAAGGGGGAGGATGGGGGGTGGGGAAGACACAAGGCTGAATGAGGGAGACGAGGCGTGATGTCGGCTCTCGGGAATGCATGACTGCGAAGTTCGCGTCGCGGTGCGCGAATACACGGAAAAAGGGTCTCTCGAATCACCTGTAGGGGTGTGTGGAAGGGTCGTCCCTGTGGACGATGAGGTTGACCGCAATCCCCACCACGCGGCCGCTCTCCTCCTCCACCGCGGCCACGGAGACGCCTTGTCGGAGAAGGCGGTGGGCGATGGTCGGTAAGAGCGTTCCTGCGACTCCGGAGATCCAGGAAGATCCCCCCGAAGACATGAGAGCCTCTTCTCGGAAGAAAGAATGCTTGAGCAGGTGTAGGATCTCCTCCGACCTGGAAAGGATGCAGTCATCAGTGGCCTTTTAAAAAAGGTCGGAACAAAAAAAGGGGGTTCGATCATCCCACGACCGGTAATTTTCGGAATCGCTCATTCATATGGACCGCCCATCCCAAGCTGTCCCTTTTTTATTCCGTGATCCGAAGACCTAAAAATAAGCGTGAGTCGACAATTGTCTGGATGGTTTGAATGCCGCGGAAGTGGCCCTCGCACGTCTTTGTTTATATATATCTCCCGATCCCGTGCTCTTTTTACTGTCCAACCAAAATAGATTTTTTTCGAGAGTTGGCAAATGCGCAGCGGCTGTCGATTTTTTTTAGGGCGAAAGAGGTTTGGCGGCTTTTCTGCACTCCACTTTCGATCCCTCGCAGCGGTGTCGCTCTCTTGCGTAAACATTCGCTCTGGAGTAATAACGCGGTTAAAATTAGTCCGGTTTGAAGAAACTGGATGGTATTCCGAGCGGGTAGAGATCAAGGAACGAAATTTGTTAACAAATGCGAAAGCTATTTTCATTCGAGGAGGGAATTGGCTCTTATCATTGGAGTGTATAAATAATTCCGAGTCTGCTTAAATCGAGATTCAGCGCCCTCTGCTCATTGCGGTGCGTGCATATCAATGAGAGATGCAAGGTGAATGAACCAAATATCTCCGCCAAGTTGATGCATGGGAATGGAATCCGAGAGAAGAATTTGTGGAGAACCTCGTCAAGCATTTCTGGATTAAAATCCTTCGGGGAGCTGCTCTAACGATCGACGTATTTATTATTTTGAATAGCTCCACGACTGAATCTTGAGTCAACATATTTATTATTCCGAACAGTACCTTCATTAAGTGAAGGAACGGCCATCGCCACTTAATTGTATTTTTAAGCGAGGATAAATTAGTGGGAACGTTCCCTTACATCCTCATAGCCCTTGTGGGCTGGGCCGCGTTTCACAGGGAGAACCTTTCCGTGACCTCTAAATACGTGTCGACTCTCCTTGAGAACAAGAAAATACGCTCATTTGAGAAATTTCTCGGTTGGAAGTTTTGTTTTAAAGCAGGAAACCAAACCACAGACCGACGTAAATGTCATTCTGATGGTCTTGGTTTAACAAGTGCGGTCGAGATGCTAAAATAACCGAACGACACGATATTATCCAGAGTATTTTTTCATTCCTTATTAGCGTCATGTTATACCCTTGGAATACTTGATGTGGATGGCGATAGAAGGTGAAGTTTTTTCCATATGTTACACTAACCTTAACTGGAATCTTCAAATACCTGAACTTGAACTAACGTATTTGGAACGCGTCTGAAATCTACATAAGCCTGCAGACATCCTTTATCATTACTATCACATTTATCTTTCAAAAGTCATGAAGTGCCATGCGAGCCTTATATAGCACTTACAGATACTTGGCGATATCGTAGAGAATAAAAATGCGACACAGCTCAATAATTGTGTGACCTTTTGAAATTTTCCCAGTGTTCCTCTTCTATAAGCTTATATTCTCCGATTAACTCAATATGCGGAGGCGGTACCTCGTTGAAGGCCATAATAAAGGGAGTTACATAAATAACTTTGCCTGGTGATACTAGCTCGCTATCGAAACAATTGCAGCGTTAAATTTAATATGGAATTGCACGAAGAGAGTTATTCCCATTATTTTATTTCCTGATTCTCTTGGAATGAAGGTTTTTATACGTCTTTCAACAGCGTTAATGAGTTTCATTATAATTACTAGGAATTTAAAGTTTCATCGATGCTATTATTTCTTAAATCATTATGACTAATTAATGAGGTAATCTCGATCGTTGTAAAGAAAAAAATGGAAGTAAGATGATGTTTTTTCAAACCTGTAACTATATTCAATCGATGTTTCAATTTTAATAACAGATAGTTTTTTATGACAAAGCGATGACGTTATATGCGTAATACGTTAAAACTACGTAACATAATTATACATAATGCAATACGTTAAAATGTATATACAGGTACACAGTAATCCATCGAGTAAAATTTTTGAACCCAAACTTTAAATTGGTCGCCCATGTGTTATTTCTAAGCATCGTTAATTCAATTCCCCATCCATTAGTTCCACCGCGGTTTTGCGAGTCATCAATGGCATTTATAGTCCGAAAAATCGGGATTCCCATTCATTACCTGTCGGACCCTCCGGCACCTCCGCCGTTGCTTCCTCCACATTGGTTCAGCGTTTCGTATCGGATTCGGGCCCCCGTGGTGTCCGTGGACGGGGTGTCGTCGTCGTCGGCTCCTCTGCTGCCCCCTTCGCAGGCGCCCCCGCCGATGCCTCCGCATCCTCCGCCCCCTTCCTCTTGGATGCCCCCGTCACCCACCGCCCCCAGCCCGTTGATGGCGTCTTTCTCTCCTCCCCCACGCCTCCTTGTCGCGCTCCATCGCGGTCCTGCGGGGACCCCGGAAATGATTAGTTTATTGAGTCAATGGATGGAGACACTGCGCTGGGAATGACTTTTAACAGGCCTCGTGACAGGGGCGCCACTTTAAGAAATATACAGTGACGTTTACACTGAACTTTCATCCTGAGGCTAAACAAATATTGACGTATAGTTAGGGGATTTTTTATCTATGGAAGTCACTTATATCTAATGCTATACCCTATTTTTTATACTTGGATTCATTGCCATGACTGGGTTGCTTTTTTCTACTTCTTGTTGATAATTTAAGACACGATGAATAATGGAGTAGTGGGAGATTTTAAATCGGCTGATGATAGAGCAATGCTCCGAAACCTATGTCGCGGTTTGCGTTTATTTATTGCGGTTCAAAGTACATATTAAAATTATCCTTTTGTTTTAATTCGTTTTTGATTGCATAAAAGCCTGAAAAGTTTTCTAATTTGTAGTTGTCAGAGCTGTATTCACATTAGAAGTATCACTTCTATACTTTGGCAAATGCTATCACTTTATAAATCTTTGAAAGAATCAGGTTTGCTATATTTAAGGAATTTTTTATATCACTGAATTGCTTTAAACATAATTCATTCACGCTGATTTTGTTACGGAAATTAAAAGATAACGCAATCATATTAGTTCCCTTTTAAGTGGTTTTAGGAAAAGTATGGTATTCGCGATAAATTTGTACTAAAATAATTTTGACGAAACATTCCTTCTCACGCCTATTAAAAGATGGAGAAATGCTGTCTTAGTCTGAATGACTGGAATGCTTCTTCGTTCCTTTATGAAATGGAAAATTTAAATATTAAAACATTTATTTAATGATGATTCTCGCGATTGTATTTTATTGCGATAAGAATCATACAAAATATCAAATTTATCTTAAAAATTCCTCGTTTCATTTTTACTTCATCGAATCGAGGGAATGCATGAAAGTTCTAGCGAAAGAGTCGTTTCATTCGATGACTCCAAATCCCGAACTCCTAGCAATAAGAGGAATAAAAGCTGAACCTTGATCGCGCGGTTGAACCTGTTGACTCACTCGGTCATTGAAAATGACTTCATTTTCCTCGTCCAGTCTCTCACAGAAGCATTTTTCGAGTCGATGCTCACCGGGGGGTGGATTGGACGGTCATCCTGTGCGTCATCCTAGGTCTTCGGCGGAAAGGGACGTTTCGTTGAATCACCTGACATATGAGGTGTTCTCGGAAGGAAGCGGTTTTACCGGTAATCTGCGGTATTTACCTCTGAGGAACTGAGAGGGCAATAGCTTTCCTCATAGCGGTTATTCCTAAAATATACGGCTTATCTGTGTTTAGGGGAAGTCCTAGATGAATGAATTTTCGCGTTAGGAAAATCCAATATCTATCGGGTTTTCTTGGCATTACTATATTTGCGGTGACTGTGTTTGTCTGTAGATGTATAGCTATACATGAATATATTTTTAGGAGTTATTTATTTCCCATGACTATATACTAATTGGTTTTAGACGTGAAGTTATTCACGTTTGCTTTTCCTAGACCGAATTGGAACATTTCCTTTTCAGATAAAGGAATTAAAGTAATCAACATTCTGGTTTCGATATCAGACAATCTAGTTCGACCCATTTCGTTAAAGTGTCGACTTCTATCTAGGAAAATCACGAAATTTTCCGCAAGAAACGATCAATAATAACAAGCCTACGTGAATAAATTAGAGCTGTTTTGGTTGTAATCTAAATTCCCCTCCTTATCAGTTTGCACCCACTTCTAAAAAATGGAAGGAAAGTGGGAGGAGCTGCATATTTAAGTTGTATTTCCGCCACGAAATTGATTTTCGTGCCTTCGGAATCACGGAACTACGTTCCATTATGCATATCTTTAACGGGCAGTAAGAAGTACCACGTTCACTTTCATCCGATGCTTTTTTGCATCGGTAATCGAGTTGTACAACTTTCGTCAAGATCTCTTAAGTCGAAGAGGGAAAGTTGGTCGGAGTTTATTAAATTTTTTCTCCAAGACTATTAGCGCGAAGTTTTCCTTCAAACACTCTCGTTGTGCCGTCTTGTATCTCGCGGTGGTGAAGTAAATCCCTCTTCTCTCCTCGTCAAGTACTCGCCGTAGTAAGTCGAGAAGATCGGGCTTTCCATTCATGTTTCCTCGTTGAATACGCGATTCGGTAATGCAGGGAGATCGTTCGAACGCCCCCTCCACCCCAATGTCGCTCATTCATCACGACTTATGCAATCACGAGACTTTAAGAGCGCTTAAAGATAAACTCTCACGTGTTTTCGTGTGGATTTTCCAAGCGATTTTACTTTGGAAATTGCTCTCGCAGACTTCTTGTAGTTTGATTTCGCTCCGCTAATTTCTGGGTTGTCTGAATTCAGAATGACTTCCGAAGGGCTCGAGGTCGATTTTTGTTGACGCGGGGAATTATTGATAGTTGGCGATCTGGTGGTATTTGCCTTAAAGGTGACTTCTGACGTTCGTGGAATGCGACCTCTTCAACCTTTCCTTAAAAATATCGAAAGTGAGATGTTTAAAATTTACTGGCGTAAATACAATTTTGCGGAATAATAATTTCATAAATACATCAATTGGTATTTCAGGGGCAATTTAATTCATCCCGCAAAAATAGCATTTTTTCGTTCATTACAAAAGATAGATCCTTTTATGCAATATTCTCCAAGTGCTCTCAGAAGATTTTTGGAGATTCAACTTGTGAAATTCATTGCCAAACAATCTGTCAACGAATGACTTGAGCTCCATTTGCGTAACTTATTCATTTCTTATTTCTTAATATCGATGGATGTCCTCCAGATATGGTCCGTGAATGAATTTTGCCTTGGCGCCGCTGATCTAAATTAATGTTAAGTAAATTTTTGAACCACTCTTGTTTTCTTGGAGGAATAATATACTCGAACGCTTCCTGGAAATTACTACGTTAAATAGAAGGAATATGATGAATCAAAACTGTCAGTGCTAATTGGATATAATTTCTATGAAGTGAAATCGGATTTTCTCCGGAATGATTGCATTTTATATTTAACATTAAAGAAATCACAATAAAACCAGTATTCAGAAATATATCGAATCTATAACAATTGTATCATTAGTTTAGTCGCCTCTCGTTTGAAGTGGAGGATTTGTGTTTAATCCAATTTTTATTTATTTAATGATACACCTGATAGTGTAAAATCAATTTAAATGAACATGCTTGGTTTCTGGGGAATTTTCCGATCACAAAATCAGTACATCTCTTAATTTTCCATTGCTTATCTGCGACCTTTCACGATTGCAATCTATAGCTCACGTGGGCTTATTGGCATGAAAATTCAGATAAATTTGACTCATTCGGCGATAAGGATTTTATGGGTATTTTGGAGATACGTCTGGAGATCTATCAGAATTCGACACCTTAGAAGAAGAAAAAACAAGGGACCAAAAATACTGCGGCACAATATTTTGCACGGAAATTCACGTTTAGATTCGGGGATCGATTTTGAGTCACATACTGGCGCTAGAACCCTAGCGTGATTAATAGCGGAAACCGATTTTTGATTATATAATGGATATGATATAATGGTATACCCCCCACCCCCGTCGTCGGAAGCATGTCAACCAGGTATTTTCAACAAGAAACGTGCCTTTATAGTTTAACACGCCAAAGAGACCTTTGCAAAAATCGATTGACATCTTCCTTTTCGCTTTTTCAGACCCTCGACTTTTTCCACGGTCCCTTCCTTCCCAGAGGATGCGCTCCACGTCAGAGTTGCATCCCCCAACGATCTGAATATTATCCAAGCGCGGCGATGACGTCGACTTGATATATGAGATTTCTTTCAAAGCGGAGCGGAGTACTATCTAAGTGGGTTGCATGCCTAGGAATGATTTCAAGGCGGTCGTTGAGAAATCTGAACCTTCCATCGCTATCTCATTAAGCGAAGCGTGTCTGACCCATATGCTCGTTATGTTTAGTAATGCAAAGGCTGACTCTGTGATAAGAACGCGTAGGTTATCGGCCTACTACGGATCCATCGTGGAAATCATTCGAGAGATTCTGCTTGTATTTCATTTTCAAAGATTCGGATGCTGCAGCTTCCGAGATCGTATCCGTTCTCTGTTACGAAATTGTTTTTCTCATCTTCTGGTTGTTACCCAATTCCCATCAGGCGACTTACTTATACCAGAGGGTATGTCGAGGCTGTCGAGAAACGCTTCGGTATTGCTCTCGTGGACGAATTACCGCGTCGTCCACTGTCGATGTGGAATTACCGAAAGGTAAATATTAAATTTGCGTCGTAATCAGGTAAGATGATGAGTGAAAGTGTTAGAAATTAAGGCGGCCAAGGTCGGAAGGAATTAGCTTTGGGGCCCGCTTTGCCCACGTGGTCGCCGAGTGGGGCTCGCAGTGGGGTGGGGTTCCATAGGGGAGGTTAAAAAACCTGAACCTGCAGCGCTGTGCGCTCCTCGTGAAGAATCGGTGACTTTTCGAGTGAATTTGAGGTTCTTCCGATTGTTTCGCTAATCATTCCGCGATAACGTATTGCATCTCCGTCCCCCTCCCCTCACTTATCTCTTTCCCCACTCGTACGTATTTACCCCCCCTTCGTCCTCCACCCCTCATTATGGCCTTTCGCGGACTCTTTTGCCCTCTTTCCCGCTTCCTTCTACTCTCTCCTACATAGTCGGGCCAAAAGACTACCGGTGAAAAGGCCTTTTATCTGTGAGTGTGTGTAAAAGCACTGCCAACATCGGCCGAAGATACTCGGTTCGGAATCGATGTGGGATTTCTCAACCTGCCCGATCATTTCGACGTAATCTCTTTTTCGACCCGGTTCGTTTCCTCGCATGGATTATTGCCTGAAGCGCTAGGATTCACAGAAGAGGATAAAAGTGTTGTAAGGTTTTATTCGGATCGGGACGGCGGTGGTCGCTTGTAACCGGAGGACGGGAAGGGATTGAAAATGCCATCTGACAGGGTGAGTATACGATTGGACACGTGTGCAGAGAGCGGCATCGCGTTCGTGAATTGCGTTCGGCGGATTGACCTCACCTCGCCGATCGTTCACTCCTTCGTTGCCCTGCAATTCTCTTATGCTCGATTAATTCGATCAAGATAGATCCTCGTGCAGTCTGACCTGCATTGAAAATTCAAGACGGCGTGGCAAAACGCTGGCCGGATAGCTGAGCAGCTTCGAGCGAATTTATTTCCTTCTTGGAATACGAGAATGGTTCCTTTGTATGAGCGAGCTGAAGTTAGCGTCGCTCTTTGTATTTCTGGCGTGCTGGAAGAGTAACGGCTTCCTAAAAACGTTCGTTTTATTGACACTGCTAACTTGGCACTTCATTTCTATCGGTGTCTCTCGATTTATAAGGCTTTTGAGCCAACCAACGTAACGCTAGAAGCACACTGCATTGTCATGCACGTTTAATCTTCAATCTTTATAGTACCGCGAGATGGTAGTTTTTTCGTTTTATTGTTGAATACGTGTGGCTGCATTGTTAGCCGTAAGTCACACCAACAATTGCGAGCATTAAGGTATTGATTTTGTTTGGTTTAAGAAAATGGAGTACTTTTCGTGTTGCCGAGGATATTTGGTGATTGGCAAAATATAAAATCAATGACTCCGAAAGTCACCGCATTCTTGATTGCGTAACTCCGGAGGAAACACCCAGCTATCTCACTTTTTATTCACGCTCGGAATGTTTCGTTTAATCCGTCAAGCCGAATTGTTTCGGATCAATAGTACTTTCAGTGGCGATGTGACGAACCCAATATCAAACAACGAGTGCCATACCGGTAACGTGACAGACTGCGTGAGGGATAACTGTTTTGTTACAGTAAGCCAATTTATAAATACCTTGCCAGGCGTACCAACAGCACGAGAAGACGCGGTACAAAGAGTCGAG
The DNA here is from genome assembly GCA_947579665.1 of Sympetrum striolatum. Lineage (NCBI taxonomy): Eukaryota > Metazoa > Arthropoda > Insecta > Odonata > Libellulidae > Sympetrum > Sympetrum striolatum. The sequence goes on from OX388341.1 coordinate 31,548,280, forward strand.
GCTGGAATCCATGGATCTGTAAATGTGATGCTGTGACTTATCCCGCGTATTCAGGATTCACTGGATCATTAATCACTTCCCTCCTCTTCCTTTCTCCCCAAAGTGCTTCGAACGACCGATTATTTAGGAATCGCTACTCTCCCATGTAAACACGACGTTCGCAGATTGGACCAAACGCCATGCACTCGTTATCAGAGAACCATCACCGTCAGCGCGAGGTTAATTGCACCCATGACCACGTGACCCCATTAAGTATAAACATCACGTCGAAAATTCTCGACAACGCACACACTCTTGGACGTATTGAGACTGCCTCGCCGGAATCCTTCCGTTTCTTTTCGTATATGAACCCTTTACAGGTCTGAAAATTTGGTCAGTCGTCGCACTGGGTTATTCGCAACGTCGCACCTCCTCTCACGACTTTCTTCCTGCTAGGGTTTTGCATTCCTCCGACACATCCCTATCGTCCGCTTTGTTTTCCCATTCCGATCTCCCTTCAAGCATTCGGAACAGCGGAACGATTGGCTGCGCAAGCGTGGACGGACATTTTCAGATGCGGTGCCATCTCGCCCTATCCTCTCTCCCCTCTCTCCATGGAAATCTACGCTGTCGTCTACAGCGAGGTCTATTTTCTTTTCCGCCCACCAGCGTTTTGCAGAAGGGGTCTTCTCCCTCTTTCCCATCCCCCTTTTTATATTTCTCTCTCTCTCTCACGGTGCTTGCAACCTCCTTCCCTCCCCACCATCTTGGGGATCTTTCAGGGCGCAGTCGCACTGGGTAATCCTCGTTGCCCTACCCCCGTATACGGTCTTCTCCACCTCTGACGCCCTCTTCTGGTCCGTGTCAGCCCCTGCCCAGAGCATCGATCCGCTAGGATGATCGCATGACCGGACAGCTGACACGAGAATCCGCGCGGGGTTACTCTCTTCGCAGGGGGAGGAATTACCTATCGCGCTGCCGTGTCCCTATTTAAAAAAATGCATCTCCGACGGAGTTTTCCCTTTCTCCATATCTGCCGTTTTATTTATCTTTGCGAGGGCCGTGCGTGTCGGTTCGCTGCCGCGGGGGGTTTGACATTTTTTTATCTACGGATGCGCTCGTCTCGCTTCCCCTTTCCTCGCGGACTTTAAATATTCCTCTCCCGTTGTCTGGGAGAGGCGTTTGTTTATAAGGGCGATGCGCGAACCGTGGTCTATTGTCCCCTGATGTATCTATCCCTACTGTTTATGGCGTTTGGCGAGTTTGCCTGCTTTTTAATTCATTACGTGGGGTGTGGGTGCGGGGATCGAACGGAAAAAGTCCTTCGGATTCCCTTTGGTGGTCACGAAAGAGGGAGTTTCGTGATTCCCCGACGCCCGTTAATTTCAAGGTTTCGGGAATTATTGACGAGGTCTGCGGTATTCTTCAATTTAGAATAAAGGCGTCTGGAGCCGTGAAATATGCAGCAAAGGTTAACGAATTCATATATTCGGATCTTCCTCTCCAATCAGAATGTTAGATGTGTGTCCAAGTTATTTTTTATTGACCAAGGATGATTCGTTTGAATAATGAGAAGGTCGGGATTATTTATCGGGACGGATTTTTCCTTTATCGGAAACTATATAGAGTTTCCGCGGCATTTTTATTGTTTTATTCCCTCGTGACGTCATGATTCGTAATTCAACCGTATCGTTCGGTAAATTACCATATTCTCTTTCGTCCGTGAAATGATCGATGGAATTGAATAGTGAATTAAGCGAGGGGTATTTGAGTTTATCTTTAATCGTTGCTGGTGATATCATCGTGAATTTTGGTGCTCTATTAGAATATCGTTTAAATTATAGGTTATATTCTCAGTAACGTTTTATGGCTGTTATGCCAGAGCGCTACGCCCACTTGGTTTTCCCATTCTTACTTTAGATTTAAAATGATTGTATTATGTTGATAAAAGCATCGTTATATATCTGAGGTTTTTTCAGTAACCTGTTACATAACCTTCGGTAACATTTATATTTTCATAAAATACTTTGAATCTTGCTAAGGGTAGAATTGGTGTAAAGGAAACTAATTCAATTATTTATAGATTAGAGCAGTGGTTCTTAAGTGAGGACACCTCTTGTGGTGCGAGAGAAATTTCGAAATTTATTACCGAAATTACCGCCTAATCGCTTATTAGAAAAAACATAGCCATTCAAAATGTGTAGATTGTTTTGCATGTAATAAAATAGTATGCATTGTAAACGTATTTATTTGTGTATGAAATAAATAAAATCTTGCAAGAAATGTCTTTTCCTAAACAAAAATTTGAAACTCAATTTTCAAGGGGGTGCAAGAGCTTATAGATTCAAGGTGGTGCTGACAATTAGAAAGGTTAAGAACCACTGGATTAGAGCTTAGATATTCCTATTCACTGAATTATTTACAAATAAGAAGATGATCAGATAAAAGCAAACAAAATTTCAGCTCTCTTTCGTCGGCTTTAGCATTACATACCGGTGAATGCCGCAATTTTCACCTTCATTGATTTAAGAGAAGTTTTGTATTCAGTTGAAGGAAATTATTTGGCATTCTTATCGGTTGAACTACAAATTCAGATAAAATGTTATTGAATGTCTCTTCAGAGATAAGCCTCGGATGTCTTATCAAACACTTCACTTTTAGCAAATACTCGTAGATTTTAACGCGCGGTTTATAGCAACTCAATATTGTATCCAGGTGTCTAATTCCCCAGGGAAACGTCGCGGTCGGTCATCAAAGAATATCGCCGAGATCCTTCGGTTTGTTCGAGGAAATCCGGAAGGTGCGACTTCTTCTGGTAACTTACGCGCCGATTAGCATAGTTTAGCATTGTTGGCACCGTTTATCGCTACCCTTTGGCGCTCTGCCGTTCTCGTTTGCACACTTCTCCAAGTTTGTTCCCCAACATCGCTCTAAATCACTGGGCAATCGGGGCTTTTAAATCTAAGATTTCCGCCGCATCGTAAATTAAGCCTTTAATGTTTGCGATACCGAAGTGACCCCGCTCGCGCCGGGTCAACTACATTTTTTTCGGTTCATTCATGGTGCTGTTATCATCGGCTGTACAAGGCGAGAGGGTCATAAGAAAAAGTGCTTTGTTGACATTGAGCGCGTGCTTTTCTTTTTTTTAGTTTCCGACCTACGCTACGCCGAAAGAGATTCATGGATGAATATTATCTAATGATGAACTTTGTTTTGTTGCAGGGAGCAGCGGGCTATTTGAAGAGGGCAAAAACCGATCGGCTACGAGACATATTTAACAAGGTAAGGTCATTGCCATGGGGATTTATCTTTGTTTTCGCACCAACGCGTTCTTCCTGTGGAAGGATTGTGGATAGGCCTAACCTTGGTGTGTGAGTTTTTTTTCTGGATGTATTTTAAGTTAACATTTGATTTTGCGAAGGATGGGAGCGTACTAGTGAAATAATATCCATTTATTTGTACATATTTTTCACATCGAAAAAAAAGTGTTTTGTTGTTCGGCTTTTATTTTTGTTTGCCAAAGTTGACAACATTGAGGCGTGATTTTGGCTTTCATTCTGATTGTAATGGTATGTTATGAAGCTAAAAATGGTGTTTTTGTAATCTAAGCTTGGCCTTCATTCATTTGAGACTTGATCGTCCCGCGAAATCGATAGCAGCTGTTTCCCACATGATCTTGGCTCGTGAATCGTCTTGCATGGTGATCTTGGGTTGGCAATATTTTTTATATCACCGTGAATGTTTTTCAGTCTCTCAATTACTGAATTACACCGCCCTCCAAGATCACCTTGCGCCTGAAGGGTTAATTAAAGGTTTGCTTTATCGAAGCTCTATTGCAGTGGGCCCAGATCGTTCCGATTTTCGAGATTCATAAGTCAAATTTCTTTTAAATATTTCTAACTCAATAATTTGGTCAGATTTTTCCTCATTTTCTGTATACTACCGAAATCATAGACCTCTGGATGCACTGTCAATAAGCTCGCTTATTAGATATTTTAATGTTTATTCCTTGTATTATAGTTCCACTATAATTAAACGCCAATGATTCATAATTTCCTTTATGTGTGGTATGATATGTGATTCAAAAGGGGAAATACTTATTTTCCATCCTTGTAAGATATTATCTTTTTGCTAATGATATTTTTCATTGATCTCACGTGTTATTCCTTTCATAACTATGGTTAGAGGTATGAATTTTTCCACCCATCATATTTTCTGTATTTTTCATGCTTGTTTTCATAACTTTCCTCATATTCATTGCACTTTGTAAGTGGGGAGAGTGTTCCAGAGTGAGGCATTATTAATTATGCGAGCTCACTCTAATTTTAATTGCAAAGCATACGAATCTCATTATTTCCAAGTATACAAATCTCAAGAATCTGCGTTCTTAAGAAAAAATTTGTCCCAAATCTTCATGCGAACGTAATAAAAGAAGATATTTTCCAATCTGTGGAAAAAAACTTCCGAGTTATGGAACATTTTAGCGATCCTGCAGTTCGTTGTTGCTTCAGAGCATTGATTTACAAGTAGTGAACTGAGTTAACTTTTAAACTGTTTTTATTTCAAAGGCAAGGGATTATAAAGAGATTGGTTATTCGAGTCATTGGGTAATAGCGATTCAACCTACGCGAGTGAGTTCCGTTTGTATGATTACTGAAATTTGTGTTAAAACATTGCTTGCCTTGCTTCTCTCTCCTAGTTCTTGTGGATTTCTGCCTTAGATAATAATGGCGAATTATTTAAAGAAAATATAAAGAAATTTAGGGTTAATTTCTTGTCTCGATCAATCGATCTTCTTTGAAAAAAAAGAGATATTTAAAAAAATTCTCTTACAAGATTTGAATAACAATGTGGCAATCTGTGAAAGCATCATGATCTCGGTTAGTCTACCACATTAGCGATTGGATGAGGAAAAGGCAAACATGTGCACGAGGAAGTAAATCTAATTCGCGTGGTATATTTAGCTCAGAGAAAGTTTTCTAAAAGTAGTCTTCGTATTGATACGACGGCTGCTCGTATTCTTCTCATGAGTAAGGTTCTAAGAATTGCGTGCCTTACGAAGCCGTACTTCTGAAATGCTCGAAGAATGTTACTCATTAGTATACTATCGCAACAGCAGATTTATAATGTCGTTAAGGTTTTTACGATAATTGTCACCCATTATAGGCATTGATATTATTTTTTTTCAAAAGATAATTTTTCTCTTGCAGAGCTTAAACAATTATGATCACGATAACTTACTGTTTGTTTCAAATCGCATGACTTAATTGCAGAGTAACCAAGAAACGATTTAAATAACTTATGAAACATTAACACGAATAATCTCAATCTCCAATAGTTTTGATGATCAGACGTTTGAATCTATGTCTAGGCTGTTGGGTTATCATGCATTACTGGACGTAAATAAATTTAATTTCTTTAAATAAACAATCTTTTGACCTAGTTTGTATTAAAAATTTCTGTTTATCTGGAAATGCTGCCCATAATTTAATAAAACTAGTTTAGGATCTTAAGAAATTTACTATCCGTTAACTTGGAAAAATCTCTCTAGTTAACCTCGTATAAAAATATTTGAAAGTACATCTTATTTACGGTATGGTTTGTAAGGATTTATTTAAGAAATGTTTTAATGCTTGGTAAGCCTTTTGCTAGGATATTTATATGTGTATTGTGTACTTATCTCTATTCCCCAAATCCCAGTATTAGAAACGTGCTAATGAGTGTATTCAGTGGTTAAAGAAAGGGAATACACTAAGCGCTCTATTTTACTCAAAGAAGCCGGATGTGTACGATGCCAGTGAGACTTGTCAAGATTTCGTTGCTGCTAATCTGGGACACACATGTTACTGTAGCTTAGGTAAAAGGTTTGGAGCATAAACAGGATTTGGGAGAGCTACTATTTTTTATTGATATAAGTGATCATTCACTTCCATATTTAGGTGACCACATTGGAAATTATTGCCCTATAAACAGAATCGTTCATTTAATAAATCATGATTAATACAGAGCTATTTACAGGGACTACTGGTGAATTGGTAACTAATTTCGGTAAATAAGTTGGTAAGGAGAGTTGCAGATTGCTCTTATTCTGGATATTTTTTCCGGACTTATCTCCTGAACCCGGTCCATCATTAAGGGTCCTGCTTTGTTAATGGGTGGAAAATCATCAACCGATGAAGCATTAGATAAAAGAAGTCTCAAGTTCTTCCTTAATGAGAAAGTTTAATTTTTTAACATCTAAGTCCGGGACTGCTCGGCCTAATCATGAACGGTTGGTCGCTTTAATCTTACGTTTTTCGCTTAGCTAAAATAAAATGACTATAGATTCGCGAAAACTTAAGCTCTGGAAGTGAATGTCGATACCTGCAGAGGTCTATCATAGCTTCTTTGATAGACGCGGAGGATTTCAGAAGAGTAAATATTAGATTAAGAATAATTTTCGGTTTCCTTTCCTTTAATTTTGGGTGATTCATAATATTGATTATCAGCCGTATTGATTCTTTATTTTAATCGTATCAATTTACTCTGAGTTATTCAAATAAAAAAAATTTCTAAGTGTGAAACTGTTTTTTAGGTGATAAATTATCGAAGTCTATAATTGCCCTTGACATACCTTTTGATATTCGCTGAACAAATAATATCACGTGACTCTTTGCTTCATAACTGCCGTATGCCTTGATATGTTGGAGCGTTTTCGTTCGCTCTTGATTTAAAATATTTTAGCGTGCTCTCACAGACATATGTATCACTCAATGACATGCCTCGCTTTGTTATTGTTGAATAAAAAATCGTAAGACGCTTAAATGCGACGCTGGCGACCACTCTCCCCACATTTGAAACATCTTTCAGCATTAAAATTCATATGTTATACTTTTTCCTCATGAGATCGAAAAAGGTGCCATTTTTATTGAGCATGTAATCATTATTTTGTAACATTGCATTATCACGCTGTGAGAAGAAACGACCGCTAAAGATAAATACTCTTCAGTAATAGGAATGAGGAAATAACTCGTCGTAATTCTAGAAATGGGGTCATAGCGATTACAAAGCACTTAACGTCTTTTTAAGGATTTTTTTGTCTGTCGAGTCATTCAAGGTCGAAGGGCGTCACCCTTTGGCTTGCTCGCGGTCTATAAAAAGTTATCTTAATTGATTCAACGCTTTAATTGATGCAAAGAAGTGAATAGATGGCGCGTAAATGTCAGCTGTACTAATAATCGTTTGATTTATAGGAACGAAAAAATTGTCGTGAACTTATTGAAAATTGTCTACCACTGAAATCGATATCCAGGTGATCGGTCTTTTTATGTTACAGCTTATAAGTTTATGAATTCTTGAAAGAATTGGTTAAGGTTTTACTGTTCTATTACTGTCAAGGAAAAAGTAAACATCCCTCAGTGAAATTGCATTGGGAAGAATGAAGGTGGATTTGTGTGTGTATGTGTCTGCCTACCCTATGTTTTCCCAATGCCCTATTGTTATGCAGGAAACAGGGTCCCGAGAGAACCTGCCTGCTCGTGCAACGTTGCCACGTCTGAGCCTCAGAGAATATTGCGGGTTGACAAATCGCTTCCCCTTTCGAAAAAAGACCGAAAAGAACAAAGGTAAAATGCCAATCAGTGGAATTATGATTCCTGGATCGCATATGCCACTATTGTACAAAGAAATGATGTCATGTATCTTTTTATTTAAGCTCCTACCTATCAGTGATTAAATAACGGATTTTCTGTACATTTTATTCTGTAAAATTGTACTCCTTTGTAATGTTTGGACATTTCCTGAAAAAATACTCCTGTTTAATGTTATCTTACTTTTGTAGCTCGCATGTTTTATATAAATGTTTAATGTTAACATTCAGTACGTTTTAGAAAACCTTCTTGATTTTATATATCATTAAAATCTCTCTTCGACCTCTGTGATATTAATATTTCCACTACACAAGTGAAAATAAATCCCTAGATATAGGCTTTATACCTGTCATCTGTTTCACTGCATCATTTTAATTTGCGTAATTCCTTGTTGTTACACTTGAATGTAAGAATTTCTTATCTAAATGTAACTAACTTTTAATTCAATTTATTGAAATGCTTATTATATTCATTATTATTATTATTATTATTATTAATAAAACTTACAAATGATCTATATCTGGTCCATACTTTTAGCTTTTGTAAATAAAAAATATTATAAGTAAATAAAGTATTCAGCAAGATTCTTAAAGCATCTGACAATGAAAAATTCCTGTGTTTGGACTAACAGTAGGTTTAAATAACACTCGACATGGGTATTTTCTATTTAATTCCAGTATGCATCTCAGGAACATGAAGGTGAAAAGTTTATGACCCCAGGTGACTTTGTGAGGCGTTATCTGGGACTCTTCACTGATCCTGATTTTAATCATGAATCTGTTGCACTTCTCGGTGGAATTGTCGACACCAGCAAAGATGGGTGAGAAAAGTTGCTCTTAGATGCAATGCATCTTTAGTGAAAATGGTTAATATGCAGGGCAGCCTCACTGTAGGGAAGACTACACAGAAGCTTGGGCTGTTCTTCAAAAGCATAAAATAGGTCTTCAGTAACTGAATACAACAGTCCTATATGAATTGAACTTTAGATTGCATGCATTTTATCTGAATTAGTACATTTCCTCCTCACCCAGCATTAAGCCTACAGTATCCTTTTTAAGCCATCCTCCATTTATTATTAATTTATTTCAACTATCCACCACAGAATGATGTTGCTGAAATAAATCTATTACAGATTTTTTTCTAAAATAGCCAACCTTACATTTCTGATTTTGGTACTTACTGTCACTATAAGATGTGCTGACCCACTTAGTGCCAAAACCAGTTGTGTGTTTTTCCTTCTAGTGGTAGATTTGATATATTTCAAATACAGTGGACCCTCTGTTGTCAAATGCCTTGGATTATTTACAAATTTTCAGACCAAACATTTTCTTGGGTGATAAATGATGTATCAAATATCGACAATACTATTTGGCAACAAAGGCTCTTGGCAAGGTTTTAGTGTCAATAGTTGATTGCCAATTGTGAACTTAATTAGCTGATTTAAAATTACTTTGTAAGTACACTTGGAGATTGCTTTCACAGTATTTATATATGTTCTGATGCACAGTATCATCAGTTAATGAAGTATTAAAAGTTTTAATAAACAATTATTTTCTGTCTAAGAACTGATTATTCTATTATAAAGTGAATTCTAAGGCAAATTCAGTTTAGCTATACAGACATTTCAGATGATGAACAGACTTCTGGAATAAATTAAGTTTGTCATCCCAGGTTACACTGTGCATAACTTTGCCTCCTTTAAATTTTATCAGCAAATGATATAAGTAATATTTTATGATATTTGATGTATCAAATAATATTTAAATCTCCCATTTAAACTTGAGCAATGTTGGTAAAGACATACTTATTATATTTGGCTTTCCTGGCATATATTAAAGTGATCGATCATAGAAGAATCTAGTTATACAAAGAAGATGGATCTTTCAATGTGGGATTATGGAAATAACAAGATCATAAAGTTGATGTTTGAATTTTAGAGTCTCATTGTTTCAACCATCAATATTAATGATCTATCTTAGACTGAATGCATTTGCATTTTGCAAAGATGGTTTTTGTTTTTGGAATAAATCGGTTTTCTCATCTATCTCTTTTCCTTTTGTTAGTTTTATTGTTTCTTTTTCACAACTGTCTCAAAATATTTTTTCATGATTTAAAAATGAGGTAGAGCTTGCTCTTGTTTTTGTAGTCTTTGAAAAACGTTTGATTTCTATAACCTATGGTTAGTGGAACCTGATTGCTGAAGAAAAAAGATCTTTAAAGCCCAAGTTATGGATTTGTTTGACTATTTTATCATCGTAGATATGGGTGTAATGAAGAAGATAATGAATCCTTGCCTTGTATTGTCTCCATCATTGTGGTTTCATTTTATTGTTCCTCTCTTAACCAAACATCTTTACCTTTTACTACTAACTATCTTCATTCTAAATTTATTCATATATTTTCATTCTCTGCGCCCTGCAGACTCATATCATTTTCAGAGTTCCAAGCATTTGAGGGCCTGCTGTGTGTACCTGATGCACTCTACAAGACGGCTTTCCAGCTATTTGATACAAATGGAAATGGAATGGTTGCATTTGGTATGCTATGCTGTTTTATTATATACTAATAGGTGTGTGCGGTGAAATTACATAAAGATCAAATTTTATGTAGTTTCAAATAAATTCTAAATTTCTGTCTGAGCAAAATTCTTCAATTTCAGTCTTGGCTTGCTTATTTGTTGCAGCTATTAATTTTATTTCAATTTTATTTTTCATTTGGGATAAATGTAAAATTTTACTAAGGGTGGAAGTTTGCTATTATGTTTCAGATTTGCATTGCTTGATATGACCTATCATATTAATTTTTTATTGTTTATCCTCCTGATTATTTTATTATTCTTTCTTATTTCATTTTAATTTTAGGGTTCTATATTTTACAATATATGTTTTGCTCTTACAGATGAGTTCGCTGAGGTGATGAAGAAAACCGTGCTAAACAGGCACATTCCTTTTGATATGAACGGGAACTTCGTCAAATTGTACTTTGGAAGGGAAAAAAAGCGAGTCGTGAGCTATGCTGAGTTCTCCCAGTTCCTTCATGTGAGTGATTTCGTTTACAAAATATTAGATAATTAATTAACAAAACCACATTGATATGGAATCATAAGGTGGTGTCTCATTTAATTGTTGGTTCTGGTTCACTTCATGATTTGCTTATCACTATCTAGGGATGGCTTTTTGCATTAATTGTGAGATAAATAATTACTTTATCATTACAATCTCATGATATTTAAGAGTTTCCAGAGATTAGAAACAATTCAGCTTTAAACTTATTTCACATGATATTTCATGTACAAAATCTATAGACATATTCTATGAGTGTCAAATTGTCTAAATTTTACATCTTATTTTGAAGTAAAAACTGCTTTGGTCAGCAAACTATGATTTGCAGTAATGAAATCAGGAGTTTTGTATTTCTAATAGTGGTTAATTTAGGTTATATTTATATTTGCTGTAGAGATTTTCGAAACACTCACATGTCCTTGCCTTTAATTTAAAGTTTGTAAGTGTAAGTATTTAAAATTTTCAAATATAAATCAAGGTTGTAATATCTGTGAAGAAAGACAGGAATCTTTGTGTACATATAATTTTTTCTGCTAACATAATATGGCCTTGAATTCACCTTAGCTACAATCTTTGATACATTTATATTGAGATCTTGTTAACTGTATCTTTATAGTTTCATTACCTTGCTGAACTGAAATTTATGCTGAAGCTAACTGACTTGTCAATTATTTTATTGATGTGTAAGTGAAGGTCCTCTCAGAAAAGAATATTCAGTAAAAAATAATATTTTTATTAGTACTGGCAGACTTCCTCCTCTAAGTGATGGAACTTCATTTAACTTTTTAAAATAAACGTATATCTTATTTTATGCATTTGCACTGTCTGAGCTAAAGACCAAAAAATAAGTCCATAATATTTTGATATATTTTTAATTTTTACAATGAATAAGATAATTAGAAATCTGGTTTTGTGTTTTTACTGGAAGTTATCTGGTCAAGAGTTTTACTGATCATTTTTAATAAAGTCAGTAAAAGCATAAATTGAAAAATATATTTCAGGTATATATATGCTACTTAAAATTAGCATTCATGAAAATGTTATATTTTAAAATTTTTAGGAATAAAAATTGTATGGAAAAACAAAAACGTCTTATCAATCAAAATTCTTTTTAAGTTTACATTCCTCATAAATTCTTCTAGGATCATACAATAAGCTTATTATCACATATTACATTTGGCAAACATCCTGTAAAGCATTATGGAACTTTCAAATTAGAAAGCATGCAGGAGTTAACCCACTCTCTTTTAGTTAATAAAAAAATCCACACCATTGTTTTCTTCTTAATAACCCACCCTATCCTTTTATATCATCCAACAATACTTCTTCAATCTCCATTTCCACCACTTTTTTGTTTGTCTACCAGCTTAATTACTGATTATATGAACCTTGCTTATTTAACCAATCTGTAGTCTTTACAGACATAATTTGATATATATTCAGTACATAATTTGACGCAAATTTCTCCTACTTGTGCCCAAAACTGTGGGGAATCAACTACACAGATATTAAATATACATCCTTTCTCTGCTGAAAAAGGTGTTTGTTTGTAATAGATTATTCTCATTTCAGGATTTTCATGAAGAGTATGCAGTTGAGGCATTTAGAAAATATGACAAGAATGGAACTGGATTTATATCTGCTCTAGATTTTCAAGATATTATGGTCAGCATCAAGAGCCATTTACTGACCAATGATGTGAGAGCAAATCTTGTTGCTGTAAGTATATCAGATCCTGATGTTAGATATCTGAACATTTTCTTTGAGCTTTACTTAACCTCAGTTATGCATGCATGGATATTTATGTATCCTATACAACATGCAAAGAAAGGTTTCTGTTATTTAAATATGGCGATGTTTAAGTAACTAAGAACTGAAAAAAATTGGAATACAGATTTGAGAGTACTAATTGATGATGACCCATATAGAATTCTTTGAGAAATGACAATTGATTTACTGTTGAAAATTGCCTACATGCAATTTGGGTGGTCTAAAAATAAGAAAATTTGTTTCTATACAAGTTGAAAGATAGGAACATCAGAAGGTGTTTGGTCACTTGCAAGATGTTGCTTAAAAAGTTAGAGAGAAAAGATTTTAGCTTAACATTTGCACCAGCCATGGAAAATTGATATATTATGATTGCTCTAAAAATCATAAATCATGGGTGATGCCAAGTAAAACTGTTCCATCAACTCAAAAACTATTAATATTTTTTTAAATTACAATTTTCATTAAACCAATACGGGAAGAAAGTTATTCCTAACCCTTATAATTCTATATAATTTATAATTACAATTATTATTAATAATAAATAAAATGTATAATTCTATTACATTTTGAATAACTAATTAATATTCATTTTGTTCTCAATCTTAGTTTAGGAATTTCTTAATATCAAGGGAAAATGGTAGATATGGTAATATTGGGTTCCTTTCCAATTACATCCTCTTGAAGTATCAGAGCACTACATTCGTGTTTTTATATTTGTTTGTGTTTTGTTTCACAATAATTAACAAAATATTTTTATGGCTCTCTATAGGCTGCAGGTGGAGGTCATGGTCATCGAGTTAGTTTCCCATATTTTATTGCTTTCAACTCCCTCCTAAATAATATGGAACTAATCAAAAGGATTTATTTGAATGCAACTGGTGGAAACCGACAGCAGGAAGTTACTAAAGGTAATTTATGTCTTGCATAATTTAAATTTGTTTTATTTGGGCTGCCTTTAGTTTAATATATATGTATATACTTCTTACACTCTTTACTAATGCGTAACTTTGGATGAAATGCCTCTCAACCTAGTCCTCTTTCTGACATTTTGGATTGAAATCTTAAGCTGAAAGTACAGGTAATTCTCTTGCTTTAATGAAGGCAGGTACAAATTTGATTGGAAGCAAAGATAAATGGATTATATTAGGGTGTTCAAATGTAAAGGTACGAAATGACACTGTGGATATGATTGAAGTCTTTATCCAAATTAAACACCAGAGGCCTGAGCACAACTGTCCCTCTGTTTCACAAGCTGAAGAATTCCCTGTTCCCAGAATTCTGGTGGTTATGACAAGGAGCAAGCCCTTCTCTGATTGATTGTGAGTTCCTTCCAATTGATTCGGCAGTGCTTATAAGGACATAAACGTGTTCACATTGCAAAATTCGACAATTGATCAGATTTCTGACTGAGGAAGGTGTTAGGCCGCTTTCAGACGGGACGACTTTTCGCCGTCCGCCGTCTACGGCACGGTGCAGTGCTTTCAAAAAGTCGTCTCGTCTGAAAGCAGCCTAGCACCGTGCCATGGACGGCGGCCGGCGAAAAGTCGTCCCGTCTGAAAGGGGCCTTAAACCAACTGATTTTCATCACCTGGATGGTGCCCATATACGGGGAGACTGTGTGTCTGACAAGTCCACTGCTCCACCATAATGTGCGTCTACACGTCTACAGGGTCACACAAAGTGTACTGGCCAAGTTAAAGAAGGAACAGCTTAAGCATCCTCCCTTCAGCCAAGAAATGTCACCCTACAACATCCATTTGTTAGGTCAGCTAAAAACATTCCAAAGGGACTCGGATGACGAACTAAAGGACATAGTGAAGGACTGGCTCTTATTCTGGGAACAGGGAATCCTTGTATGGAATTGGACGGAACTCACAATCAATTAGTAAAGGACTTGCTCTTGTAACAGCCACAGGAATTCTGGGGACAGGGAATCCTTTGGCTCGTGAAACAGTGGCATAGTTTTTGCTTAGACCTCTAATGATTAATTTGGATAAAGACTTGAATAATACCCACAGTGTCATTTCGTATCTTTTCATATGAACACCCTAATATTATTGTTATTGAAGAAATTCAACTCCTATGATTCACTGCCAAAATAATGCATAAGTCATTTATATTTATGTAGAAGTGTTTTTGTATTTCATTGTGTGTAAAAGGCTTGTGAATCAATGTCTCAACCTCACTTTCAAATTCATAGAGTAATTTTGATCTTGCTTTCACTGTTGTATGATTACAAGAAAAAGTATTCAAAATTAGGAAAACTTTAACAATTCCTTTGATTTTCTGTAATTTCTCTTTCATAATTGTAGTTTTTCTTAATGTAGTTTTTCTCTATTGATGTAATTTAAAAAAATATGTTTACAGTTTCATCATCTTGAAAAATCTGTTTCTACTCCATTACATTGTATTAGCTAATTCATATCACTGACATGTACCTCTAAATCCTTGGTTACATGCAGTATACTAGTATTCTTAAAACAATATGCAAAGAAAAATAATTTCTGTAGAATCAATCAGCTATCAGAATCGGAGAGGAATTCTTTGATGTATTTTTACTTTTGATAAATTTAATCCCTGTAAACCATTCGATGTGACTGTGTAGCAATTTTGTAAGTGAAGAAATTTTCATGACAAAGAGGATAATATGAATATTTTGAAGACAATTTAATAGTAAATATTGAGTCAAGCTCTTGCTTCATTTTTGTAAGTACATAATACATAAATCAAGAAAGTGCCATGTAATCTATTTTTTAAATAAAAATTATTCTGGCTTAATTTTCAAAATTTGCTCTTTTTGAAGTGTTATTTCCTATTTTCAGAGGAATTTCTTCAGTCAGCTCAGATGATGTCTCAAATTACTCCACTAGAAGTTGATATTTTATTTCTTCTATGTGATTTGCTTCATCAAACTGGGTATGTAATGTTTTATGATTGTCGAATAGCTCTTAACACGATAGCAACTGTAAATACTTTTTGTAGAGTTAGAAAAGTTTGATTTAGGGGCGGGCTGTATTGGCTTAATTTGAGTTATTTCATAACACATCAGAATTAAAACTTTGTTTTTAATTCCCACAGTCTGTGAGAGACTATTCATAAGTTGTAGAAGTTTGCTCAAGCATATTCTTTTATGCCTGCTTATCAATAGCATTTCATTTGCCCATTTGGTGGAAGTCCCAATGCCAATAACAATTCACACAATAATAATTTGAAATGTACTAATGATATCATGTTTCGTTCAAGTATATCACCTGTATGTGCACATTTTTTTGTCTTTAATTGTGTGGCAGTATTGGTTGGAAGTTGCCATATTGCAAGAAACAATGCCACTCTGTGATGGAGCTCAGATTTTGAGTATTGAACATTGGTAGGAAGCATTTTCGAATTGTTTATGAAAACTTTACATTTGTTCTTAATGATGGGAAGAATCATGAAAATCAGTCATCCTTAAAAAGGTGGTGGTTACCAATTTTTGTTTAAAGTTAGATTGATGAAACTTCCTCAGTTTTAAAGTGTTTCATGTTAGAAATGTTGTTCAAGTATGTTTCACCCTTAGAGTTTTCATGGCTAGTCAGAATGGTTTGTAAATTATATAAAAAGTTTTGAAAGGACTATTTCATCTCTGATTGTTAAAGAGGAGATTGTTTTCATGTTATAAATGATAACATGTCGGTAAAAGTATTTACAATTAATCCAGAATGAGAATTCATTACTTGAAAGTCCTTACCAGTGAAATTATTTGTCCTTGTATTCATGTTTTTTGTCATTGATTTTTTTTTCATAGTCATAAATCAGGAGGTTAAATTTTTCCAAAGACATCTGTTTGATGAAAAATGAAAAATGTTTTATTCTACTTGAGAGATTCCTTTTGCCTTATTATTTGGTAGTCTGTCCTTTCTTAGTCTCCCAATTTGGTTCTCTTTGTCTTTCTGCATTCTTGGAATTCAGAGAAAATCCAGTATGGAGGCCAGGAGAGGAACGTGGATACTGGTTTCGGTGACTATTTTGCTAGTCTTGTCCGTCGTGCTTTGAATTCAGTCATGCTAAGAATTTTTCTAATTTTTTCAGGGATTTAATAGAAATAATTTGATGTTATTTATACTTTTGGCTCATAAATTTTCTATGTATTTATATCCACATGCAACAAGAAATGTTTGTTTAAAGGATAAATGGAGTATCTTCTTGTTTTTTGTCTTGCTATTTCATTCTTTAACTATACTTGTTTTAACCAATTGGGCATGTTATTATATGCTTGATTAATTTATTATTTTTTGAAGTTCTTGTTACATATAAATTATGAAAATCATTTTAACATGAAGTGAAATGTGGGAATGCATGCAGTTATTTGCTACATTCACCACATATGTTTGCTGCTAATGGAAATGGAAAACTTTGAGAGAACAAGCTATTGTTTTTGCAAGAGCATTCCTTCCATATTTTATTAATTTCTTTGTTGTATTATTTCAAGTTTCCTTATAGTAATAGTTAGTTTTATATATTTTTTCTTTGATTAAGATTGCAAGGTGTCCAAAAATATTTGTTGCCTATTTTGTTAAGATTTTTTCATATGACATGTTTGCTTCCTTGCAAGCTTTATAATTCACAAGCATTGCTATTTGATTGGTAGATTTTGCCTGAAATACATGCACATCACTCTTTTTGTTCTCTGCAATGTTTAACTTTTATGGTTGTTATATTTAAGTACTCAAACATATTGATAATATGTTTCATTTAATTACAGTCGTATAGTATACAATGACCTTCAAGCTATTGCTCCTGAGCAGTATTTCAAGCAAATAACTAAGAGACTGGCTGAAATAAAAGCTGTTGCGGTGAGTATTATGTGTACATTTTATATAGCACCAAAAGAGATTTAGTAAATGCTTAATGAATCTAACAGACCATTTACCTTTTTTAATATAGAGCCCTGAGGAAAGAGGTCTTTTTATTCAAATCTTGGAGAGTGCATACAGATTTGCATTAGGTTCAATTGGTGGTGGTAAGTAATTACTTGAAAATTTTATGAAGAAATTTCAATTCAATGCCTTATGTTCACTCTGGTACATAAGTAAGATATTAAAGAAATCATACTCAAAATTTCTATATTTTATTAATGAGAATGACTTCATGATAGAGTTACACTGAACAACCCTTAAAAATGTTTAGGACTAAATGTTCTAAATATTTCCATATCTGTATTTTGGGTTGGCTGTGCAATTCACATTTATGATTTCTTGTTGATATTTCCTTGGCTTTTCAAAGTTGTTGAATGGTAAATAAATTGAGCAGCCTTTTACAGGATTGAAGTATAAATTTATTAAGGATACTACATATCAATGAGTCAGTGAGGAGAACTTATTTGTGATGAATCAGTTCTTAGATAGAATTTAAGAAGTCAAGTAACATGATGCTTTAAATTTATCAAATAGAAGCTTGACTAATTTATTATCATTGGATGCTATAATGAATGACAAAGTGCTATAAGGCTATTTATCTTACCAGAAAGCAAAACTCTTGCATCTTCTAAGAGAGCAGCGTTAACTTTATCAAAAGCCTTTTCTCAAATAAAAGATTCCAGTCTGTGAGGAAGGAACTAAGACTGAGACTTACGTAATGTTATTCAATGTTGACGGAGTTAAAAAAACAAATTTCATGACACGAATGTTTTTAACATACTTTTGAGCCTATCTAAATAGCTCATTTTTGAGTTGAGAAATTAATGAAGATGACTATCCCTCCCTCTCATAATTGTCCAAGCATAATTACTATAGGGTAGGGTTTCCTCTGTAAACATTCAGTTCTTATGAGATAGAAAAGTAGATGATGATAGAGGTATGTGGAACTTGGTGCATTTTGTAGTAGTGAATGTATGTTTTGATATAGTAATTGGTCAGGATGATTGTTAGTTTAGTGTCAAAATTGTAAAGGTTTTCAAAGACAAATTCATAATCTAGGAAAAGTAGGGATTATCCACAGGAAGAGCATTAAGTAACCTATGTTGTCCTGAAAATTATATCAGATTTAATATTTATTACTGCTGAAAATACCTTTAATAAAAAATTATTATAATTTCAGTTTATTTGGGTATGAAAACATGGGATCTAAGGTAGGGAAGAAGAAAACTTTGAAAAATTCAGAAGCAAGAAAATAATTTTTTCTTTTAGAAACCCTTTCCATTCTTATCACCTGAGCAGGCGATATGTTGAAATCAGATTTAATGATTTCTGTTGAACTATCAATGGCTTTAATATGCTATGCATGACTATTGACTAAATTCATATGTTGTTAATTTATTACTATATATGTTGAATGTCTGGCTGTCAGTTCTCTTTTGCTAGCAATTATATTATAATTCATAGACTGCCCTACACCCCAGTCATTTGTATACCAGGTATAATTCAACCCCTATAATTCATCCCTTGGAAATCAGGAGTCTGCTGAAAAATATCAGTTCTTTTAGAGTTTAAAGTATACATTTATCCGATGGTTTTATGGAAAATAAAGAGACGAATTAAGTATGGGATGGAATTTGTTATGCTCAATTCTGTTCAATTTAGTAAATCATAAAATTTAGTGAAAAGACCATTTAAGCCTAGAAAAGTAAAGATGTATTTATGGTAAGGAAGTATGTAATGGCAGCGTACTTGATTAAATAAATCTGTATCTTATGAAAGAAATTATGAAATTCAAATCAGTAATTCATGAATTAACATATTATTAATATCATATATTTTACTTTTAACCTTATTAATGATTTTGAGGCTATTGTAACTCATTGAAGTCTTTATTTAAATTGAAGTAAAAACAGGGAATGATTATTAATACTATTTTTTACCTTTATAATGAAAGCTGTGGGAGCTACTGCTGTTTACCCAATTGATTTGGTAAAAACAAGAATGCAAAATCAACGCACTGGGTCATACATTGGGGAACTGATGTATCGTAATAGCTTTGACTGCTGCAAGAAAGTGATCAGACATGAAGGATTTCTTGGTCTTTACAGAGGTCTTGTCCCTCAATTAATGGGTGTAGCTCCCGAGAAAGCCATCAAATTGACAGTAAGTAACTGGGGAATTAGAAAACTAAAAGAATTAAGTTGTTTAAATGGAGATTGTTTAAAAATGTGTTCTATTTCTAGGTCAATGATTTGGTTAGAGACAAATTTATGGACAGAAATGGAAATATGCCTCTTTATGGAGAAATCATAGCCGGTGGATGTGTGAGTTGGAGTTATTAAATCAAGTGCAAAGAGAATTCTTAGAAAATTGACCTTTAAGAATTGAATGATGTTCTGTTTAATAATTATGTTATGAGATGTTCTTCATTTTCTTCTCCCTATAGGCAGGTGGATCTCAAGTCATATTCACTAATCCTCTGGAAATAGTGAAGATCCGATTACAGGTGGCTGGAGAAATTGCATCTGCATCGAAAATCAGCGCCATCTCTGTCGTTAAAGATTTGGGCCTTTTTGGTCTTTACAAGGTTGGCTATTAATCAACTGTTGTTATAATTATAATTAAGTCTTAAGTCATTTTAAAATATTTAATTCATGGTTTATCATCTTATCTATTTTATTATATTATGTCAAATGAATAAGTATTTTGTGCTCAAATTTAACTGTAAATCATTGCAATAGAACCTTATGCTTTGCTTTCATTTTTCCAATAAAAGTTTACAGTCTTATTTTAATTTAGCTAAGTGAGTTCATCAAACCAAATGGTGGAATTTTGCAAGTCACTAATTTTTTTCCATTACGACATGTGGTATTTTATGCATTCATTTTAGCAAAATTATCATGAGTTATAATTCAAATGGTGATGTAAGCTATCTTTTAAATTTAAAGGGTGCTAAAGCATGCTTCCTTAGAGATGTGCCATTCAGCGCTATATATTTTCCTGCCTATGCCCACACCAAAGTGAAGTTAGCTGATGAGAATGGTTATAATCATCCTTTGTCCCTACTTGCGGCTGGAGCAATAGCTGGTGTACCGGCAGCATCCTTGGTTACTCCTGCAGATGTTATTAAAACAAGACTTCAGGTTTGTTTCAACTTTATCAGACTCTTTCAACTCTCGGATCTCTAATTATACCATATTCAGTATATATATATATATATTCATATATGAAGATTCCATGAAAGGTTGATGTGGATCATTAAGAAATATTGTTGGTTCTTGTAAACTACACCATCATCATTTGATAAAATTACTTGCATTTTCCTGCAACATTGGTAATATATCTTGAGGAATATTTCTAATTTATTTATGAAATACGATTTCAGCTGTATTTTAAGAGTCTCTGAACAGTTTTGTTTTGAGGATATACACATGCTAAATAATAGCTAAGCAAGACTTAATAATATTTTTTTGATTGAATTTTTTTGTTGATGAAAACCAGAAAATAGTCTCAATTAGATTTATTTTATGACTGTCTGTGATAGTTTGATGTAAAAGGAACAATAATTGATATTTTGAAAGTTAAAAAGAAATAAAACCATATCCTTGACATTTGTGAAGGTCATATGTCCCATTAGCTCCTCACCAAGTATTACATTGTTTGTTATCAATTTAACAAACTTACTGTGAAAGAAGCTCCTTTTATTGTCAGCTATTTACCTTTTATATATAAATAGGCTCAATTTTAGTTTCCTCAAGAACATCCAAAAAATATTTCATGATATTTAGGTGGAGTTTGATGCATTATAACTAAACCTATCAAAGGTTTGGATCTCTTTACTTTTGTGGAAAATTATAAATCATTTTCATTCAGATTTATTGTAAAGATAGAAGTCCCCTGGATTTTACTTCAAAAGACTAATTTTGTTAGGCTGAAAAAGCACAGTAATTGATAGACCTATTCTTTTTACTATCCTTTACATGTGACATATTGAAAACAATTGATTTTCTTCCAGTTTAAGAGGAAACATTTTATTATCAGTGATTGAAAATCATTAATAAAAATGGGATGTATAAAATAATAAACTGGGACTTCTGTACCCTTTGGTTGTAAAAAAAGGTTATAGAAGTTGAGAGAGTTAGAGTTAATAAAACACATAAGATTGAATTATGACATTAGGTTTTTTCTTTACTGGTAAATTTATGAATTAGAGGTTTATATCTCCAATAGCTGTCTCTGATGGTTCTCTGTACCTCTTTGCCACTTGTTTTTGGAAGAACATAGTTTCTTTTAAAGTTGGTATTCTGGACTTCTGTTATTCCGGAATACAGGTGGTAATTAGGTGTGGAGCACCAACAAAGACGACTTAAATCTTTTAAAACCCTTATTCAATATTTTCCAATTTTCTTTCCTTACAATTTCAAGTTAAACTTTTATGGACCATATATGTTGTCTAGAAGGATTGAAATTTAGCTATATTTTCTATTTGCTAGAAATTTTGGTAGAATAAGTGAAAATTTGAGGAAGGATTGCAGTCAGTTATTTCTTGCTCACACTCGTATAAATTAATATTTTAGAAAATCAGAGAATTTTGAAGATATTTCTAGCACAAGTTATTTATAGTAAGGGCCTCTATGTAAAATCATGGAGATAAATTTCTGTAAAGTCATGAACCTGAAATCTGGTTGAATCCTCTCTTCTACAACATATGCAATAAAAAGCTTCTGAGAACAAATCCATATTCCTCATCGAAGCAAAATGAGCTATGAAGTTGTTTGCCATTACCTTCTCTACTTACCCTGATTTGCATCACAGACTAAATATTACCATTAAACAAGTGTTTCATAATGACCCTATGAATAGCATTTTTCATAGCATTCAATAAAGAGTGACAAATATAAATTCCATTATTCACAATTATCAATATTTCAGTAAATTCCATGAAGTAGACAGAGATGTAGCGAATGTATGAGAGAGTAACGTATATTTTTGTTATCTTATACCAGAAGAAAAATGAAAATTATTGCATTTCTCAAAAGATAGGAAGAACTTGGAGGTTAAACAAAGGGCAATGTTTTTATTCAATGTATTTGAGAAGCTAGATTATGTGCTTGCATTACTATGAAATATCTTGGTTACCCAACTGATCCTTGAAAATGGTGTTATGATCTACTTATTATTGAAATGGCTACACTACCGTATACTAAGAAAATACAAAATCTTTTGTAATTGAGTTTTTTCATATTATTTTGGTTTGATGTATCACAATTATATTAATATTTAGAATATATGCAATGAATTATGAATTACAAAATATCTTCCTCAAAAATTCTTTGAAGATTCAAAATGCTTAAACCTTCAGACTCTGTTTTTTTGTTACTGATTTCATTTTTTCTTTTGGCTAGGAAAATTTAATGATTTCTATCAATTTGATAATCACTTTTTTGATGCTAATTTAATTTTACTATCTCTATTTAATATGAGTTAAATTATTTTCTGTTACAGGTGGTAGCTAGGGAAGGGCAAACAACTTATTCGGGAGTTATTGATGCTGCAAGAAAAATCATGAAAGAAGAAGGATTTCGTGCATTTTGGAAAGGCGCAACAGGTCTGCTCTTTTCATTTTAACTGCTTGCTTAAGATTAATATCATAATGCATTATTATTTTTACCTCACTATGTGCTGATAATAATTTTTATTGTGAATTAGAGATGTCAGAAAATAATCTATTATCTAACCTTGTTCTACAACTAAGTAATTAGTTAGGCTGATGTTAGTTTAAAGATATTAATTCTTTGTCACCTTGTGTAAGATTGTTATCATGTATGTGGTGGAGGGAATTCTTGGTTTCATATTTGAGAACTTTCCTTGGAAGTATCGTAAACAGTTCAGATGCTACATCTACTTAATCTTAGCTCACACATTTTGTTTCATATTAAATCATTAATCCTTTTTGCAAAGCTGGTTAGTTATTGTCAGTCTTTATCTTCTATCATCTTATTCTCATTGCTCAGTGGTCTTCAACAGAAATGGTGTATTTACCCTAGAAATCATCATACTTGGGTATTTTTATATTTGAGTGCCTATTTTTCATCAAAATGCAATCAATTTGTGGTATAAATTGGTCTAATTGAACCATTTTGATTTACTATAGTGAAGAATATTGTATGAAAGAATTGTAATGGAAGAATAATGTGTGAAATCACTTTGTATTCATGTAAAAATATTTAATTTTTACATGAAATCAGTTTAGTCATAATGACAGTCATAACTTAATGTACATTTTTTATTTTATGCATAAAATTATTATAATTTATTGCTTGATACTCATATAAAGATTAGTTTGGAGAAATGCCATTTACCCAATTAGAATTCATTCATCTAACAATTAAACATCTTCTATTATGTAATGAGTGATACAATAAATCATGATTGATAAGTATTAAGAAGAAGTGCAGGTAGGTGAGGATAAGTAATAATATCTTATGATTACTCCATGACAGTGGGTCTTGCGTTTCCACCCAGGTGAGTTCTGGCAACATTGCTGTCACCATTCTCAAGACCGCACCTGGGTGGAAAATATGACTTTTTTGTACCTTTGATTCACCAGGAGTGCTTAAAATCTTTTGCAATGATATTCAGTTTTCCTGGGCCCTGTGGTACAAATTAGCCCAAGAATTAGTTTTACAATTAGTAATTCCATTACCATTTTCTGAAGGGTGGGTCTAAAGTCTCCTCGAAACACAACATCTGTTTCCTTAGAACATTATACCTGCATCATGTGCACACTATATTTGTTCATTTGTGTTTCTATATTGTTTCTTTTGTTTAGTTGTGTCAGGTTTTCTTCATTGAGTATTGAGAACAACAGTCTCAAAAGGGTTTAAACAACATAGAATCCTTTTTTATTTTTGAGATTGTGCTTTGGTTTACATTTAATACTCCAAATATTTCTGATCCTGTCTTTTGCTATATTACACTAACACTAACTTGTATTTTTTCATCTTTCTATTTTTCATTAGTAGGTTTGCATATCAATTTCAATTTAAGCTACTCTTTCTTTAGTTAATTTAAAAATTTAGGTAAAAGTCAAACTCCATCCCAAAATAAATTTATTGTCTGAATATTAACTTCATTCTTTAGAGGTTTGAAATCTCCAAAAGCTGTCTTTGTTGGCGCTCCTAGTCTCACTTAAATATCAACACAGCTTTTAAATATACTTACAAACTACGAGGGGTATTTGATAAGTTGGTATCTTTGAGTTAATATTGAGCTTATATCCCATCTTTTATTTTTATCTTTGACATAGGTTTCGACAGTTTCTTTGAACTTAGCGGAAACCTTCAGAAAAGTGTTTATTTGCTGAAATAGAGGGGATGCGAATTTTGTGTATTCATAAAATACTTCCTTTTCCTCCAAAATGGGCACATTATATGATTATTTGCAGGACATAGAATAAAAAGGATCATTTTATATACTCAGAGAAAGTTTTCCTACAAATCAAGCATATATACACACATACAGATACTCCTATAACATAACATACCACCAAACTGTAGAAATCACCTTTATCATTATTCATGCTGTTTGGGGCCTCATCTCAAATGAATATGACATAATTAATACTTAAACTGTAAAAAGCTGGCCACCTCGGTTACAGCACAGCTTCAGTCCTGAATGTTGAATCTTTAGGAATTTTGTAGCTTACTGTTATCTTCTATGTGAACGTTTTAATCATGATAATGGCAATTTTGCTTTTAAAGTAACCAAATTTTATTGCAGGAAAGCAAAATAAGAATAAAAACTAAAGAATTAGAGATTATCATAATTATGATTGAAAATTTATTGGGATTCCCTGTAATCATAGAATATCTTGAGTTTTATTATCTTGCGTTACCTTGTTTAATATTGCACCTTTTTGTGTTTGCTACCTTTCATTATTATTTCCTCATACTTTGTAGTCTTAAGAAATTTAGTAAATATTAGGGACTTACATGAATATTTTTTGTATGCTTAGGGAGGCCATTAGTATTGTATCATTTAATAAAATATCAGTGTTACCATATACTTGCCTTTTCTTTATCTACTGATTTATATCCTAGTTTATTAGTTAATGTAATGAGTCATTTTGCAATATTGCCTTAAATTTTAGAAATTCGATGCAGAATCAATGATTTATGAATTTTCCAAGTGTTAAGAAACAAAGTCATTTTGATAATAATTCAGTTTTTCAAGCGCATCAATTAGTACTAATGAATTCCTCATTACTTTTCTCTATTTTAAATCAGATTTTAGTTTATACCCTCCCAAACACCTTTGTCATTATATCACCTCTATGTCACAATTGAGAAACCTGTCCACCAAATACATTCTTGGAATGCTTCCACAGAATATTTGTAGAGATTTTTGTTAGTAATTGTTATGAATGTATAATCCAAATTATGCATTAATATTTAATTTAGATTATCAAATCTAATAATGCACATGCTGCTTGACAAGCAATTTCTAAGTATTTAGAATTTGTCCTTTATAACCAAAGTTCATGGTGAAATTAATAATAATTTGTTGATTAGTATATGAGTATAGAGCAAGCTAACATAAATTTATTTTTAAGAAAGCCTAGGCAAACTTTGGTAAAATATTTTTCTGTGTAATTTGAATTTTTTTGTATATTGCCTTTTATTCAATATGTTCATTACATGCAGCATCATTTGATGCTGGAGTAATTAAACCTAATAAAATATGTTTCAATCTATTTTTCTTTCCGACATATTTAAAAAAGTTTGTTGCTTACGTTTTGAAGTAACTTATCATAAAGTAAAAATTTTTAGTGATTTCAGCACTGAAATGGACTGATGGGTTCACTCTTTAATGTTTCTCTGTATATTTGGCTTTGCATGGCCCATAAAGTAGAAAAATATTTGGCTTGGTGGAAGAGTGTGGTTTACCATGTTTATAAATATTTCTATGTAATTACTTTATTTTATGATTTTATGAACCCAGATGAATCTGGTGATCACAGAAATGGCCGAGGAACTTTTGTTGTGCAAGGGCGGATCCAATTTTTGATTTATTTTCTGTTGTGATGCACATTGCAGTTATGTAGTGGCCATGCTGTACGATTTTTTCTTACTAGCATAATGACATTATGTTTTTCTCTTTCCTGGTACTGGGGTGCTCTGGGCCCCCTTATCTTTCCTGTTTTGATCCGCCCTTGTCCGTAAGTATGTCGTTGATGAAAACACCTGTGCAGAAATAACAAACTGAAAACATGTGAAATTTCATCGTTGTACACTGTTTACGCTTAGCATTAATTTAGATAATTCTTCTTCCTCATGCATGCTCCTGCTGAATTTAGCAATAGCTTGCATGGGAATCATCATTTATATGAAACACTAACTGCACATTATATTTCAGCCTCTAAGGATGTTTCCTGCTGAAGTAGTTTGTAGATTAAAATGATTAATTATGAATGTAATATGTTAAAATTAGTCCTGAAGTTGTTGTCAAAAGTTGAGCAAGTAGTTTTGGAGCCAATGTGGTTTACAGAATAAATTTAACTGTGATTTATTTCTATAATATTCTTCATGGTATTTGTTACCTGTTGGTAGAGTGATGAGATCTTACTCCACATATTCAAGATCTTTGCTAATTTAACACTAGAAGGACGGGAGTTTCGCTCTACCTTGAAGGCCGGCAGTGATCAGCTCTTCATGGAAAACCTAATAATATATCATGCATTTAATGGAATGGATACATATTTGCTATCCTATGCATTGACACATTATTAACAACCAAAACAAAAGTTAAAACAACAATAGCCATCTTCTGCTGTTATTCCGCTTCATATAAACCTGTTGGAGTTGTTTGCTTCTATTATGAGTTAGATACGATATTTTGAAAAAATATATATGTAATTATTATAAAATATCGGAGAAAGGGACAAATAAAACTCTTTGGTGGGTGTTATTTTTACTCTTAACTTTTATCATTCCTAATTTTAGTCCCTTTCTCGGATGATCTCAATTTTTTATATGTAGACTCTTATATTTGAAAATATTACATTTTCTGTTAATTACACAGTCCAAAAATTATTTTGTTACCAGTTGCATACATATAATTTACGTATATAGGTACTTATTTACTCATATTCTTTGACGCACATGAAATCCTCAAGGTTAAATGGAAAAAGAGGCTTTTCAGTATAATTCTTGTCATAAGAAGGACAGGAATTTAGCCCTACCTAGAAGGACGTTTTGCCTTTACCTAGGACCTAAAATTCTTTTTCACCTCCTGGAGGCCAGTTTTATTGCATTAATATTTATTTTAGGCATATATATGCCTATTGTCATCTTTCAAATAGTGTTTTCTTCCATCAATCAAACGTTGATAACAATTCTCTGAATTCAACAAACTGTTTCACTTTACAATATAGGACTTAATAAATAATCATGCTCAATTAATGTCATTAAAAATACGAATTTATTTAATTTAACTAAAAAACAATGGTATATGAATTTCGTAAAAGTCAGTTAGTATTTCTCTGTTTGGCAAAATTAAATCATTTTTTGGCACATTTTCGACAAATGGTAACTTTTTCTGAACATTTTCCACAACAATTTTTTTTTTAACTGTGAACATACATTACAAATTTGTTATCACATTTTGGAGAAATTTGACACTTTTTTCTATTTTGCGATTTTGGAGGCAAAGCAGTATCCCTGAAAGCAGGGTTTCCCAAAATTTTTCTGCATGGAACACTTCGCAAACCTGGGAAGTTCAACGGAACACTGCTTATTTTTAGGTTAGGTAGTTCTACGTGTGAAATTTTAAAAATCATTTCATTAAAACAAATTATTTATATAGTAAGTATTTTTAAATATAAAACTATAAATTTATAATGTAAACATATTGATTTAAATAATTAATTGAAGAAGAAAGTAGTAGGTCTTCAAATGTATTGCAGTGTATAACACCTTTCCAAATTGTTGCGGAACACCTATTCAGGTTCAGCGGAACACTGGTGTTCCCCGGAACATAGTTTGGGAAACCCGGCCCTAAAGTATCTCCAATCTGAAAGGAACAAGAAGGTAAAGGCTCTGTTGGAAATGAGTCTCCCACCATTTCTGCCACTAATCTGTGGATGTATTCCTTGCGACTCAATTTACAGTTCGTTGCTTCCTTATACAGCACCCAGCTATTTGATCCAATATATAAAAAAAATACATTCACGGGTTAGCACTGCAATTGTTAAATGTTAACATGCAATTTTATAATTATAACAACAAAAAGTTGGTAACCCTGCTAAGAAGTGGTTTTATGAATTTGTAAATGTTGTAAAACGATTTTGCGTGGACGAAAACCCCAGGGTGGAATTTTTCACAACATCATTCAAAAAATTCTTCCGCTATCGTATTCGCTGGAGGTTTTTTCCCGAGGTGGTTTTATATACTTTACGCCTGATGGCATGGCAAACTTGGTAAAACGTGACTGACTTTTAACAACAATTCGGACTTTCTACCACTTATTCCGAAAATATGAGTTTCATTGGTCTCGTTTTGTTTAATTAATTAAAATTTAAACAAAGTACGAGGTAAAACATCAGCACTTGCACAAAAGTCACATTTTGAAGTTCTGCAAAATTCAGATCTTTGAGAGATACAAAAGTATTTAATTATGAATTTTTAAAGTAGGGGGTCAAAATGACCCCAGCTGTCCTTCTAGGTATAACTTGATGTAAAATCTACCTCATAAGCTCTAACAAAATTTTCATTATATCATATTAAATTTGGGATGGAAGCAAACAAGGTCAAAGAGTTTCAAAAATTCAAGAATTTTTTAGTTAGAAATTTTTGAAGTTAAACTCTGAAAAGGGTCAAAATGACCGCTGCCGTCCTTTTAGTGTTAATGTATTTTATGGCTCTTTCAGTTACGTCTTTACTTAAACTTTTGAATATTAGACTCTGCAATGAGCAGTTTTTCATTTACTTGATTATATTTCTCATTCTATTCTGAAGATTCTTTTAGATCAAGAGAAAAAAAATTAGCATATATTCACTCATACTCATCTGCTATAACTATTTTGTCTACATAGTTTCCATTTGGCCTCATTGGCCTACTATTTATAATTGTGTCATCTCAGGCCTATATTGTGTATTCAAAGCAGAAAACATTTATATTACTATTGTTTTGAAAAATATTATTGAATTATTCATACATGGAACCTTTGTAATGACTTTCATTTCATTTGATGATGTCTGTAAAAGTGACATGCATTTAATTCCATTAATGTTGAATGAATGTTACATGTTATAGCTCAAAATTAAAATCCTTTTTTGAAATTCATTTAGTTCTGCTATGGGTAATGAATACAAATGAGATGATTTCAATTTTGTCTGCTATATTTATGCTTCTAATTTTTATACCTATTATCTATGGTTTACCTGTTGTACATTATCAAATTTTAATTTCAAATTTAAATACTGCTGTGTTGCTTTTGAAAAAGCTATATCATCTTTTATGCCCTTGTTTCAGCTCGAGTGTTCAGATCATCTCCACAATTTGGTGTCACCCTGTTGACATATGAGGTTCTACAAAGGTTATTCTATGTGGACTTTGGAGGCTCGTAAGTACCGCTTTTATCAGTAGTTTCTACTCTGTAAATTCCAGCCACAATGGCTTTCTTCAATTAATATACATATTTGTGACCTTTTAATGCGCAACGATGGAGTTCTTATTCCAGTTTGCCTCCTGGGATATGGTACATCACTAAACACCATCTTTGGTAAAAATCGCATTTGGTTTTATTTCAGTTTGAATTCATAATTTCTTTGAGATTGCATTCGTAAATTTCAATATTATAATGTATTTTCTATACACTTCAAATAGTTTGATTTAAGGAATTGGGGCATTTTCATTAAAATCTTTTTTGATAGATAGCCGATGGCTAATTATATATTGCAAGTTGATGTATATTAGTGTGATTGCACATAGATTTTTCTTTATACCCTGTCTTACTGCATTGCTTTTTTCCCTCTTGAACGGTACCATGATCTCTTTCTGCAGATGACCCTGTTTCTTTTTCATAGCTTCCATTAAGTTTTTGTTGCTATTTCAAAATTTCTATTCTAGCAAGAAGTGATTTGTGTTTCAATACTTTCTCCCTAGCCTGCTCTTACTTCCTCAAAACACCATTATTTGATCTCTTATATTTTTAAACTTTATCAAACAGGCGTCCCTCTGGATCAGAATTAAATGTCCCTGCTACAGGAGTGGCAGAAGAAATGAAATCTACCAATCCAGATCACATAGGAGGATATCAAGTGGCATTGCCCATATTTGCCGGTATTGAATCCAAGTTTGGGCTGTGTCTTCCGAGGTATAGATTGCCCAATCCATCATAAATGGAAGCACTCCCATATTTACCCGTAGTGGTGATGGCTGGCAGTTATAAATGAGCGGTAAGGGTGTGTGGGGCTCAATGAAAAATTGCACAGAGAAGGGTTGTAGTTTTCTTTAGTGAGAACTCTGAATTCCTTCCCTCTCCCCCTAGTGGATAGATTGAGAAATTGCTTTTCTGGCATCAAGTGAGGAAAGTGTGTGGGTGGCTTAAGTGTTGGTGTTTCAAGTGCACTGTGCAGAAGTAGCCCACTTTGTTTGGAGTCTTTCCTTGAGAGAAGGAAGGCTGGTCATTACTTAGTATGTTCACACATAGTTTTTCAGCTGTGGATGAGAAACAAGTTAATAGATGAATGTGTGTGTGTGATTTGGCTGACAAAATTTTTCATTCTATGCTTTCTAAGAAAGCAGGGGAATGAATTTATGTTAAATCTGGATTAGTGCCTGTATCTTGGAATGTTATTAACATTGTTATTATATCTTGAAGAGGAAGTTGTGGGTTATCTGGTTATAAAGATGTGAGGTCAGATATGGATATTTTAATGTTGGGATGATGGACCTTGAAGCCAGCATTTATATTTGTCTGGTCCAGCACATGACAGTTGACAGCTTCTTTATATTTCACTCTAAGAATACAGCTCCATCACTGGCTCAAAAATGTGATTCAGATATTTAGTTCAGTTCAAGAGAGGAAATCCAATGCAGGGAATCTGATTTAATCATACATTCTCTGGTCACCACTGAAAAGTAATTGTAAAAGATTGCTGAGAGTTTTATTATTTCAACTGCTGTCTGGTATACATGCAGGTCATGATATCTCAGAGCACTCATTTGACATTCAGCTACGTCCTGAGGAAAGGTGTACCACAATTTTATTATACTGCGCAAGAACTGTGATGCTCTGGTATAAAAAAGCATTATGTTGATATATTTTCAAATACAAGATCAACTAATGCTTATGGTTTATCAAGTTGTTTATTTAAAAGTGCATGTATATATTGTATCTGCCAATAGAAAAAATCCTGTTGGAATTGCTGCATGAGGTTAGCTATTGTTTAATTTTTATTTTCACATAGTGGAAAAAATATTGAAAACATTTTGGATGAATATTCTAATTTTGGTATTTGGAATATTTTAAATCAGTTACATTTCTGTAATATGAATGGCTATAATGAATTCAGCATTTAGTGGAAAAGATAAGAAAATCTCGCATTTCCTGGAACTTGCTAAATGTTGTAACTCCCACTGCCCTTGGCTTATTATGAGCAAACACTGTTTTATGCTGTATTTATTTCCTCTTGTTTATAAGCATTTGATGCATTTTGTTTGCATTAAAATATTTATAGCAATATTTAAACCAAACTATTTTGTTTCTGGATCATTTAAAATTATCAGTCATTAACATCTTTCATTGGTTAATTATGGAAAATAGAACATTTATATATATATATATATATAGTATCAGTGGAAGAATTGGGTGCGATGTATATACATTAAAGCCAATAATCATTTTGGCATTTACATAGAACAAAATGAATTAACTAAGAAAAAGCAGATAAATCAATTTATAAAAACAATTCATTATGAATTGTTTGCATCAATATACAGGGAAAAAAATGAACAACAAATCAATAAACAAAAATATTCAAGTATGCAGACTCCTACACTGTACATCAAAGTGTCTTCTCACATTTTCTTCACTTTTTCATGTACAACGTATCCATATGGTACTAAATAGTGGCCCAAAATCTATATTGTGATTTATATACAGATATATTAAATCTAGACGAATACTCAAGTTTCTCATATGGCCACATCCATGTTGATTGGTCTCCTACTTGGTAGTGGTAGTTGTGGTGGTGATGGCTTATGGGTCGCCACAGGCTCCTCTGGATGGGTTGGTGTTGGGAACCTCTGCAAAGTAAATTATAATGGATTTAATATTAGGTTTATTGTATCAAACTCTCCCAGCTTCAATATTTGCTGCTTTTGATTTGTTAAAAGGAAAATTGATTTCACTTTAATAAGTGTTCTGAAATTTTATTATATGATATTAGCATTCATGGTATTCAAGCTACCGATGCTCTTAGGCAAAGGAAATTAAGATGCCCATGTACATCACTCCTTCTATCTGAATAGAAGAACATTTAACATCAAACATAATGTATACCATATATTCTGAAGTCTTAGAGGAATCATTTTGGCATTTTTAGATTGGAAATGTTGGCACATCTTATTGTTAGAATTGTGACCTATAGTGTACTGGTGTGAAAAGGTTTTATTCCTCAACATGACTTCCAAAAATTGGTTGAAACTTAAATTTGAGAATATACGGTAGTTATGACATATTACCATTTTGCCTTAAGCTTTGCCAAAACTTAATGCCTTTATTTATGTGACAGATTAAGTTACTCACTTTGCTGATATTATTAATTGACCAGGGAGTAAAATGTATACACAATTCTTGGCTATGGCTAAGAAGTTTTCCTAACTTTAAAACTAAATTTGCTAGATATTGTAGCCAAGAATGTAATATTTAATATCTTTATTGTTTATAATGAATTAGAGGCAAAATGAAGCAAACAACTTATTGAAAAAATAAAACTAAAGACTTATATATTGATAATAGATTTAATTCCTGTAAATTCATTCTATATATGCATTATACTTATTCTTTCTTGATGCAATCTTGCAGAAGATCGAACTAGCATGTTCAGTAGTGATATTTTTTACGATTAACAACTAATTTATAAATTAGTAGTACTTAGGTACTGTATACTTTGTTTGTGGTTGTAAAGAGAATACAAATTGATCACGCTTTCAGGTGGCAAGGAAAGAAGAAAGAACTGAAAGAAAGAGAATCAGCACACTTCTCTAACCTTCAACAAGTCGTGCCAATCGTTCATATGCTGCTACAAACATATATTCTCTCTTTGACTAAAATGAAGACAAAATATCTTAAATTTTGCGCTTTGTTACATAATCTGGGCTCAGTTTCTTGTCACTTGTCGGCCATGTTTGAGTGAATGGTCGAAGCGCGAAGAGAGCAGCTAAAACAATAATTTGCCAATTTAGTCCTAGACCAGGCATGTTCAAACGCTGCCACAGTGGCTGTGGCGCCACGGAATGCCACGGTTTCGGTTTCGGAAGGAGGTGGAAGTAACCCTTCCTGGGAGCTTTGTAAATATTGTCATACTACAGTAGAACTCCAATTATCCGAACTTCGACTATACGAATCGCTGATTATCCGAATCGTTTTAGGACACCATCTCATGTAGCAGTTCTAAATTCGCTGACGTGGTAAGCATAATGGTAGAAACCGAATCTACCTGCCAACATGCCAAAGTATTACCATTTTTTAAATTAATTAATACATAGCTCTTTTTTATACTATATATGTAGTTTTTTCCTCCCGTTTTCAATGTACATACAGAAGTTGATTAATTATCCGAATTGTCGATTATCCGAATGGGGTCCGGTCCCAATTGATTCTGATAATTGGAGTTCTACTGTACTCTTGTAAAAAGCATACGCATGAAAACAAATATTAAGTAAATTTTGTTGTTGTCCAAGTTATTGGTTTCAATAATAATAGCAAAGCCCCATTTGACCGTGCTACGTTTGACCCGTTTGCCATTTCTGTCTCCGAACCGTCCGCTGCTCCTACCGCTACCATAACACCTTCGTCTTCCGCAGCCGTGCCGCGACTCAGATTCCTCCTCCATACTACCTCAACCGAGTTTCCCACGGAGATGAGAGCATGCCACGGTAGCAGCCGCCTGCCACCGTAGCATTTTCTTTGCACATGCCTGTCCTAGACGTTGTTTCCATGGCAACGACGGCTAATGTCAATTACATTCTCGTCCACAACCAGCAATTACATACATACAATATCGTTAAACATCATTGCAGTTATGAAAAAGTAAATAGTATGCTCTTACGTTCTTTTTAATATGCTTTTACTGTTGATTTCATTGCAGAAAATAATACATCAAAGATTTTATTATTCCAAAAAGATTTAATCACAACTTGTTTTCGGCTCTAACGTGATTTATGAATTTTAGGTATCAGAGCAATTAGATTGAAATACCTATCAATGACATATTTATTCAATTGAATTTAACCCATGAAGGATTGTTGAAAGGTAAGCAGATATTATCAAATCTTTTGAATATCCATAGGGAATTTGCATTGGCGTATTAGGATAATCAACTTACAAACTATACTGAACGATTTGCCAAATAATTTTGTATTTCAGTCGCTTTAGTAACGTTTATTAACACTAAAGGAAGCTCTAGTTCAGCGTTAACTGTCAAGAAAAGGTTTGACGCACTCAGCGATAAAACTTGAAGTCAATACAATACCATAATACTCTAGAATTTTTGAAAGATCTGAACAGAGAAGAAAATATGCTGAAAAGAAACTGGTGATCCCAAAGTAACATCATGATAATTGAAGGACATTATCTTAATTCTTACCACAGAGGGCGGGGTATCTTGAAGAGGGATAGAGTTTGAAGCTAGAGCAGTTAGGTTGACCACGTTCATAGATCTTTCCTCCAATTATATTTCCCCTAAGAAAGAAAAGTAATTTAAGAAAATTATTTTCATGAAAACATGTTAGACAAACATCTTTATTAAGAGATTCTTATACTCACGCAGGCCCGTAGTTGCATACGTAGAACTTGGTGTATCTCTTTTTATTGTCAAAGAAGTAACTAAATCCGCAGCCAATATACGTAGTGGTAGCCCAAACAATCTGCAATTAGCATCGAAATTATTCCAAGATTAAATTTTCATATTGTAAAAATAGATGTGATGCTGAAATTGAATGGATGTGTTCAAACACGCAAATTACCTGAGTGTAGTGTCCAGTCGTCCAATTAAAACGATAACGAGATACATCACTGCCAGGGAATGCGGAATTTTCAGCAAACCAGTAATTTATTGCTTTACTAAAATCAGCGGCAGAACTAGAAGGACTCGGATTTCGATTTGACCATGATGCTGCAATATTTTCTCCCACTGTAAATCTTTCTGAAATGTTTTTAGATTAAATTAATAGTTTTCAGGTATGGGGTAGTATTCACTATGATAGAATATTTGTTATCAAACTCATGATACTGACACCTTTCTTGGCAAGGAAGAGTAATTTCCTAACCTGATCTTTGATTTTTGTCTCGCGTGAATGAGAACATTCCATTGGCTCATTCAAGTATATTCATGATTTTGAATTACAGTGATATTCTGACCTACGCGAACTCGGAGTTAAGCGGTTCTTTATTTTCCTCTCTTGCTTCGTCACTCGCATGCGGCAATTACTAACTTAATAAACTTAAACGTAATTAAATTAAGCTGAGCTCTCGACTCCATCATAAAAAACTTCCAAATATTATAACTGTTAATATCTTACCACTTCTCGGTGTATTATGTTTAATAACGCCCTTATTAGCCCAGTTTTGCGCTATTGAAGCCAATTCTTCATCCCAAACCTGAAAACAAATATTGGAAGTTTATAATTTTATCAGAAATTTTGCTTGACACTTTCTGTAACAAAAATGTTTTTCAAAATGTGCTTATCTTAACTCTTTCGCACAAGTAGACCTCTTGCGAATAGTGTGCACAAAGATGTATTAAAATTTTGAAAATTGCTTGAACGGATTACTTAAGTACCTACTTACTGCAATGCCAGACAATATCCCTTGATGAGATTCTGCATATTATTACCTCTTAATGTATGCTTCAAAATTTTCATTTGCCTATTTGATCAGTTTCCACTATTGTGTAATTAGATTAATATATGGGGCCGTTCCATGCCAAGTGGTCTAGTGGTCCCCGCTCGACCATCACGGATTTCGATGAAATTTTGTATGAACATTTACACATATCTCTTACGAACATTTGTAAAGTTTTACTTTCGCTGATGGTATACTTGCCGAGATATAGCAGTTTATTTGACCCCGTGTCGCTGCCTTCTTCAATATGACTGTGCGTTTTCAGTAACTTTGAGGCATAGTATCTCAGAGAATTGTTTTATGAAGTAAACAATCTTTGGCTATCTTGAACAACTTTTTGCGTTCTATTAAACAAAATAATAAAAATAACTGTAAGAGCGACCTCCTTGCAGAAAATTCTGTGCAAAACTGGCCCAAAAAATTGCGGATCGAAAAAAAATTAAAACTTTGGCTTTTTATATTTCAAGAAGAAATGATATAATCAATCAATCAATGATTCCTGGAGATTTCAACTAGTTTAGAGGTCTAACCTTTAACTACCTAAATAAAACAACCAACCAATTTCCATAGAGCTCTCCCCCACGTAAAATACGATCAGTTTACAGAGCTATCTGTCCTATTATTGTTGCTCACAGTAATATATTGTAAATTCACATTCAATAAAAGCTATGGAGAGTTACGTATGCAATTAGTATTGTACATACATAAAAGTATATAATTTTTATATCGCACATATATTTAGAAAAAAAAATTATACGTGGACTGATGTCTGTTATCGCTGGGATATTGATCAGATTGAGCAAAATATATTCTTATTGCCTCGGTTATGATTCAAGTCCAGCCTCATGCAAAGCAAGTGGAGCTACCTGTAATGATAGGTGTAGAATCCATGAGGGGCTAGGAAAGCCGTAAACAGATAGTCGTGTTGGAGTAGAAGCGCTTACGTCTCGAATACGTCTCCAAAAACTTCGCTTGAGACTGGTCATATATGGACAGTTACGCTGTGGATTTCGTTTTTCACTTATATTACCGTTCTTCCAGATTATCCATCTATGTTAATGACTCATACAAATATTTATGCTGAAAACCGAAAATCATCGGAGATGGTTTTCCATGTATTTTCGAAACTTTTGATTACAGTCTACGATATGAATTCCTTTCTAATATGTTGGTTGGCTGGATTACTCCTCTTCTCTGGCAAGAAATGTATTATCACGCTTTGAATTTCCTGTTACTAAAGATGAATTTCGGTGTAATAAAGACGCCATAAAATTTATATCCTGTTGCTCTGAAACGAATTCATGAACTTTGAAAGAACTTTTCTGTGAAACATGTACATTTACATTGTACAGGTACATTGAAGCTCCCTGTATAAAACGAGACCGTCAGTTAGTTTTAAAAGGAGATCATTTTGCTTTACACCTACCAATTCTCTCATGTTCGCTGCTGGAGGCTGCCCTCGAACCTGGCCAAGCGCAACACTTTGTCGCAGTTCGTTATGTTGGTTCAGGGCCTGCTGCTTCTCACTACAATTAAGAGTTCCACCTTTTCAGCGAAAAGAAAGTTATGAAAGCATAGGGTTTATTAATCAGCCATTAAGATATCAAAGTGAATAAGCATATACAAATGACAGTTTTGAATTATAAATATCTCTAACTCACAAGTTATATGATCAAATGTTTCGAAAAATGAGCTTAAAAAAGTCAAACCTTAAAAATTATTAATGTTCATAATTTATCAATGAAGACATTTTATCAGTATGGTTGAAATCAGTGAATAATTTTAGAATGCTGTAAACCTACTTACAATCGATGGAGCGTGTGGGGGTCTGTGTAAAATTAAGGTCTTGTTCTCTCGTGTCTAATTTTATGCGCGGCTTTTGCGCTTCGTCTTAAATCTATGCAAAGCTAACTTCATTGCCAAAATATTAAGGAAAATAGACTATTAGTCATTGCTCTATATGAACGTTCATTGGAACCGAAAATCTTCACAGTTTCCTTGTACTTGTATTTCACACTCCGTGTTAGAAGGTTGCATACCGATTTCAAGGTGTAATTTTTAGATTTAGATTTAGATTCGTAGATTTCGTTTGAGTTGAGAAGTGTAATGAAAGTGCAGGTTAAAGAAGACGCACTGAGTGATACATGTTGACTTAAGAGTTATCACCAAAATTTCCGGTGAGAGAATAAAAATGAGCCAGTAGCTATTTCTTATTTTCACCCACTTGAGGCTTTAAATCCCATTCAATTTTAAGCCCTTAATTTCATCTTGACGCACTCAGCGTGCTATTTTCATTTTTGAATAAATTTGATGTATACCCTTTCTCACCACGGATATCATTTCATTCATTTTTATCCGAGGTTCAAAGATCATTAGCAAGGAACCCCTTGTCATTGACTTCGCTATTAGATACAAACAATATTACTCCAGGCATTCCGTTTGTGGTTAATATTTTACTCGAGAGAAAAACTTTATCTCACTTCTACAGAAAAAATTGAAGAGATAATCGATGACTACTAATTATCACTTACGTATTAGTTGTATCCCATCGGTTAACGAAGCAAGCCAGCCTGCTAAGAAGGCAATAAACAGCAACTTCACGGAAGCCATTTTCTATACACTGAGGATCTCGTTGTTCGCTGTAATGTAAATGATACCAGTAAATTGATGGAATCGATTTTTTAATAATTAATAATTAGATTTATAAAAAATAGAATGCATAACATATTCTTATCGCATAAAATATTCCAAAGTAAAATTCTATGCACATATTTAAGTTCTTATTTTCAAGCGCCCCTGTTGAAAAGAACAATATTTCTATTTTTTGCAGTATAAATATATTTCTTTATTGCCAATAATTAATTTTCTTATTTGACATTGAAACAAGAAATACTTACTGAATGTTAATTGCTTGTAATTTTCAAGAAGTGGAATATTGCAAACATTTTTTAAATACACAAATACATTAAAGATCATTTGATATTTTTATATGTGTTATAAAATATAGGAAATTTATGGGTTAAAAATAAACTAACTAGAGTAGATTATTAGTACTTTTTTATTTATAAATGTATGAAATTGAATTGCCTTGGGTGATAAAAAATAAATACTGTTATTATAATTATAAATAAACTACTAAGAAAGTTAAATATGCCTTGGTGGTTCTATAACCGCCAGTAAGAAAATTAAAACTATCATATTACCAAAATTATTAGATAATTGCCGATGGAGAATAATAAAGTTGAACTTGGTTTAATCATTATGTTTTGTTTTTTAAAGGAATGGCATAGTAGTGCACTTACTCCTCGAAGAAGAAATAATGCTTCTTGAAGAGATTGAAAATTGTATTTGACTGTTATATTGAAAAATAATATAACATCAAATATCATTGAGAGAATTATGGGACAAAAAACCAATTCCATGGTGACTTACTATTCATGTTAAAGGAAATAATTTATTTTGTTACTATCCTTTGGAGGAGAAAAAATGGTTTTCAGTTATTATCTATATTTCAATTAAAATTCAGCGATTCTTAGTGTAATTCAGTTTCAATTGCTCTTTCAATGAAAATGGTGCATTACGATTTCACGATCGATCACTTTCATACTGAGGAATTTATTAAATATTGTAAAAAGGATCCAAATATTTTAAAATAGGCAATCATGCGAAATATTGATAAAATATAATAATAATAATAATAAATCGTCTTTATTTGGGCGAGATTGAGACTTAAAAGTCTCTTCTTCCATCTAACCCATAAAATAATGAAGTAAAATCTTTGAGCTAATTTAAAAAATAATATTCTTCGATTCTTAATTTACCCACACCAGAGATTGAAAATTTTTACAATGACAATTAGTTGATTTTATTATTTGTATTAAGTTGCAATTTTGTCGTTGCCAAGTAAAAACAGCTGAGGAGATTGTAATTTGTCTGGCATTAGCCAAGAGACTCAATGAAAAGTGCTTCAAAATAAAATAATATATTTGGTATGATAGATTGAGTTGTCTTACCATATACTAGTTATACAAATCTAGAGAAAGAAAAGTGGTTAATCGTAGTCATGCGGGGGTCATACCATTACTTTTTTAAAGGTAGAAATTTCGAGGGTCACCGTTCTAATCCGGACCCTTACTTTGGCTTCCTATCTTGGGAGCGCCCGTTGGCCATCCGTGCTTCTAAAGTAGGATATTTTTTGTATAATAAAGTCATTTGTCTGCAAAAACGTTTTGCATCGTCAACGGTTTATTGTGTATCTCCTGTGTACGATCGATTGCCCTCTACACGATCTCAATTGTTACATCTCTCATTCCTGTAAAGACATCTCCTCTCCTCTATGTGTTTTCTCGTAGACTTCATGATATTCCATGGATATTATCCATAGATTTTATCTTTAAATCATAGAACCACTGTATTTTAGTTTAAATTACTAAATTAAGATGAATATAAAAACACCTACAATACAGGAAGGAATCGGACGCACTAGAATATTCTAAAAATAAAACGCTATAATTTTAAGCTGTTTTCACGCTGTCTAGCGTATTCTATACCTTCGACTTTTAAGTCACAATAATGTTTGCTTAATAATTAAGTCTGATAAATTATATTAATTAATACGTATCACAGATTCACGGTGCCAGTATTTGATCAAATTACCTCGTAATTATTGTTAAACTTGAAAAAATAATCTTTCTTAAAGTTAATTTTTCTGAAAGCTGACTTACCCGTATGCTCCTCACTCTTTCTTTGTCTTCTTTCTGGATGTATCACTGCAGTATACCAAATACCAACGTACTAACTATCCTTCGCCGAAAGAACAACTGAATCATTCTTCCCGTCAGCAATAAATAAGAGCAGACGAGCTAACACTGAAGATACGTTCATTTTTGCACTGCCTAGATATTTTTAAGACATTAGAAACTGCGAATAATAGGGCGAGATAAGACACGGAGCGGCATGCTTTATCGTGCGGATTCTTCAACGAATGTATATCTTAGTCATCGCTAACTCTTTACTTGTCTCTATGCGAAATTCTTACTGAATACCAGTCTGTTCTTAGATTTCCTGGGTTTTCCTGTAAAAGATGTGCATTACACAAAAAAATGTGTTATTTGAGAGTCACGAAGTAATCGTGGTGAGAGAATCCTTCAGAAACATTCAGAACTCATACGAGTGATTGCATCCTGTAGATTAGGATGTTTTGCGGTTAATTTGTTTAAGTTTTATGATTTTATGCCGGTATTACGGCAAAAACGTGGATTTACACAAAATTTCATAAAATTAGGATTAATGGTAAATTGATGATGGTGTGTGGTTTATCGAAGTTTAGAAAATTCCCAGACATGTCCAGGAAACAAAATGCTTAAATCATAAAATAGTTGAAATGCCAGTTGAAAATCAACGTGAAAGTAACAATAAATAAAAAAATCTGATGTGGCCAACACATGACTTTCTCCGTATTTTTTGAAAACAGAAGCCTATGCCGGTAATATATAAATAACTCCAAAACAATGAGTGTTACAGGAAAATGTTTCGTACAAAATTTGTAGTAAAAAACATTATCTATAACTTTGGTACATAATTGTATATACCTACATTTCATTTTGACAGAGATATGTATGAAAAACCTCCATTTCTGGATAAATAACAACTTCCGGTTAACCATTATTGAAGAATAACTCCTAAACAATCAGTGTTATGAAAGAATGTTTCATACAAAAGTTGTAGTAAAGTATATTATCTATAACGTTTGTATATAATTGTATATACCTACGTTGCATTTTGACAGATATATGTATGAAAAACCTCTATTTCTGGGTAAACAACAACTTCCGGTTAACCATTATTCAAGAATAACTTCTAAACAATCAGTGTTATGAAAAAATGTTTTATACAAAAGTTGTAGTAAAGTACATTATCTACAACTTTTATTTGTAATTGTATATACCTATATTTAATTTTTACAGAGATATTTAAGAAACGAAATCTTGTTCTGGATAAACCGCAACTTCCGGTTAAGCGATATTCACCAAAAACTAATGAACTTTTGGCATTGTTAGGAAAATTCTAAATATGAATTTTGAAAATGATCGGATAATTAGTTTTTAAGATAGAGCGCCCACAAACTTTTTAACCACAGACAGACAGACACACAGACAGACATGTTTGGGAAAATAGCGAAAACGTGCTCTATGGGCCCCAAAACATCTAATTCCGTCGAAATCTGGAGGTCGAATTTTTTTGAGAATACAATACTTTCTCTATACTATGTATAGGGAGAAAGTAAAAATAACAATAGATGTAAAATAATAGTTGTGATTTGATCTCAAGAAGTAAATAGCCAGTGTTGCAGTATATACCGAATAGGACTGTAATAATTAATAACTATTCAGTCAAATTGGTGCCCAACAGGTTCATAAAAATAAAAAAATACCATATTGACTGTACCACTGACTATAGCATAGATCAGTGATGGCGAACCAATGACACGCGTGCCAGTGCTGACACGCGAGCTCAGTTTTGGTGACATGCATCTTCAAAGATAAAAAAATTTCATAATTCAAATTTTTGTCTCTCATAACCAGAGTTGGTTATTAATAATAATATTATTACTTACGTTAATAATAATTGATAATTTAATTCTGAAACCAGACATGCATGTTCAAGTAAAATAATATTGTGTAAGAAATATACATATTAAAAACATTTAAATACATTGTTTCAATATTGATATTAATATAAAAATGCCAAATTCTGGATGAATGTACGTCGGGTATGCTTCGAGTGTGCTCGGCTAAATTCGACAAACGGATGCACTTGATCGCCATGTCACGTGGTTGGAAGAAAAAGATGTACAATGCAACAGTACTGCACGAGAAATTCTCTGTGTCAGATAAATATCTTCGGTGCGTTTGAATCTTATGATACCAGTAAACAGTGCAACAACATTGCAGAAAGTTAATAATTAAGAAAACTATCAACTTTTTATAAAAACGCTGTGATTTATATTGATTTGTTTTTGCAGCCCTGTGATGGAGAATCAAAAAAATAAAAATTGATTGATAAAGGAAATGTAAGTAGCAGTAGCCATTTAAAGACATATGGACTGAAATGTACAGGATTGTAGACAGAAACAACAGATCATTGTGCATACTGTGCAATGAAACGGTAGTAAGCAAAACATGGAATATAAAGAGACATTTTGAAACTAATCATAGTCAACATTTAAATAAAAATATCGATGAAAGGAAGGAATACATTTCTAGGCAGTTACAACTCTATAAAGATCAAACTAATTCAATCTTTAAATTTGTAAAAAGCTCTACAAATTTCACATCAGCAAGTTACTGTATAGCTCACTCCATAGCGTGAGGGAAAACCCCTCAGTGACGAAGAATTTATGAAACGAACATTTCTTGAATGTGCACCAACCCTATTTCATGACATCAAAAATAAAGATGATATTATTAAAAGAATTTCTGAGTTACCACTCAGTAGAAATACTATCAAAGACAGAATAATAGATCTAAATAAAAGTGTACAAGAACAATTAAAAAAATATTTAACTAGTTGTAAATATTTTTTGATTTCTCTTGATGAAACTACTGATGTCACATCAAATGCTCTATTGACAATTATTGCTAGATATTCTGATGGTCTCACAATGAGA
This sequence comes from Sympetrum striolatum, assembly GCA_947579665.1. NCBI lineage: Eukaryota > Metazoa > Arthropoda > Insecta > Odonata > Libellulidae > Sympetrum > Sympetrum striolatum. Next base: position 31,592,415 of record OX388341.1, read on the forward strand.
GAAGAGCTAATAAAGTTAGAATCAGTGCCAATGGGTACATCAGGAAGTGAAATATGTAAGCTTGTTAAAAAAATATTTAGTGAATTAAACATTGATATATCTAAAATTGTGTCAGTCACGACAAACGGGGCTAAGATGGAACAGATATTCCAAATATGGTTGGAAAAAATGTGGGATTTGTAAAATTATTAATGGAAATTATTGGAAATCCAGTTGTTCCTTTTCATTGAATTATCCATCAGGAAGTGTTGTGTGCCAAATTGAATTATTGGAACTAAATGATATAATGTTAGTTTAACAAAAATAGTGAATTTTATAGCTGCCCGGCCACTAAACAAGCAAGAATTTTCTGCGCTTCTACTGGAAGTTGATCATCCTTCAATGGACTATTAATGTTCAATAACGTGAGATGGCTGAGTCGAGGAAAGTATTGGTGAGATTTGTGGAGTGTTTTGACGAAATTTTATTATTTATTGAAAATAAATATCTAATAAACGTTCCTCAGGTTAAGAATCATATCAGTATCAGCTATTTAATCTTCTTTAATGACCTCCTTGTTCATATGAATGAACTTAACTTAAAACAACAAGGTTTGGGCAAAAGTATTGAGGTTATGTTTGGACACATCAAATCTTATGAAAGTAAACTTCAAATTTTCAAGCGAGATATTGAAACTAAAATATATAAGTATTTTCCTCACATAAAAAATATTTCCAAAAGGCAAAAACACTGTGTGAAATGGAGTCCACACTTCCGTACCAGAATATAATAAACTCATTAATTCAACAGTTCAGTGAAAGATTCAACCAGTTTAGAAGCCTAGAACAGACAATTAAAATAATTAAGTATCTTGATGCAGTTGATTACAATACTTTGGAATTAAAGGATTTTCAATGGATGCAAATTGACGATTTAGAGATGAAATTGGTAGATTTTCAGAATAGCATTTGGACTCAAAGATTTGTTGAGTAAAGATCAGTAATTGAAAATATGGAATTGAATGAAAAGGAGTACAACTACGAAGAAGAAATTTTGAAGGTTTGGAACAGATTACCTGACACTTATACCAACTTGAAAGTTTTAGCAATGGCTTTGCTAACAATTTTTTCAGCCACATATTTTTGTGAGACATTGTTCTCAGCATTTAATAATAATAAAACAAAACAAACGGAATTTATTAACAGATGAAGTCAGTGGCGCTTGCTTGGCCTTGAAATGTACCAAGTATAACCCCAAAATAGAGGATTTAGCAGACAAACTTCAGCACTAAAAAGTCACTAATTTTTCATATATATTTATTTTGTAATTGTATAAATTTATTTTTATTTTCAAATTATATATTAAATTTTCTGTTCCTAATTATATCTATGCATATTATAAATATATATAGTTAGAAAACAATCTGATTTAATCATACATTCTCTGGTCACCACTGAAAAGTAATAGTAAAAAATTGCTGAGAGTTTTATTATTTCAACTGCTGTCTGGTATACATGCAGGTCATGATATCTCAGAGCACTCATTTGACATTCAGCTACGTCCTGAGGAAAGGTGTACCACAATTTTATATTACTGCGCAAGAACTGTGATGCTCTGGTATAAAAAAGCATTATGTTGATATATTTTCAAATACAAGATCAACTAATGCTTATGGTTTATCAAGTTGTTTATTTAAAAGTGCATGTATATATTGTATCTGCCAATAGAAAAAACCTGTTGGAATTGCTGCATGAGGTTAGCTATTGTTTAATTTTTATTTTCACATAGTGGAAAAAATATTGAAAACATATTGGATGAATATTCTAATTTTGGTATTTGGAATATTTTAAATCAGTTACATTTCTGTAATATGAATGGCTATAATGATTTCAGCATTTAGTGGAAAAGATAAGAAAATCTCGCATTTCCTGGAACTTGCTAAATGTTGTAACTCCCACTGCCCTTGGCTTATTATGAGCAAACACTGTTTTATGCTGTATTTATTTCCTCTTGTTTATAAGCATTTAATGCATTTTGTTTGCATTAAAATATTTATGGCAATATTTAAACCAAACTATTTTGTTTCTGGATCATTTAACTCTAATTGGAACATATCTTAATTATCAGTTATTTAACATTTTTCTTTGGTTATTTATGGTAAATAAAACATATATGTATATAACATCAGTGGAAGAATTGGGTGCCATATATATACATTAAAGCCAAAAATTATTTTGGCATTTAAATAGAACAAAAGGAATTAACTAAGAAAAAGCAGATAAATCATTTTATAAAAACAATTCATTATGAATTGTGTGCATTAATATACAGGTAAAAATATGAACAACAAATCAATAAACAAAAATATTCAAGTATGCAGACTCCTACACTGTACATCAAAGTGTCTTCTCACTATTTTCCTCACTTTTTCATGTCCAACAGTTCTATATTGTACTAAATCAGTGGCCCAGAATCTATGTTGTGCTTTATATACAGATATATTAAATCTCTAATTAGACTTATTAGACAAATATTCAAGTTTCTCATATGGGCACAGCCATGTTGATTGGTCTCCTACTTGGTAGACCAAGTACGAGTACTATTTGTGACTAAGAGGAAATCACTGCTTCTTCACCGTCCCCAGTAGAATGGATGATGCACAAAGTGTCCTTGAGGTTGGTTATGAATACGATTTTGGAAAAGGGCAGTTGGAGTGGTGATGGCTTGTGGGCTGCCACAGGCTCCTCTGGCTGGGTTGGTGTTGGGAACCTCTGCAAAGTAAATTATTATGGATTTAATATTAGGTCTATCTAACTCCCCCAGCTCTATATTTGCTGCTTTTGATTTGTAAAAGGAAAATTGACTTCTCTTTTATCTTTTATTCAGAAATTTTACTAGCATTCATGATTTTGAATTTTTTTTAGTGCAACAATTGAGTGTCTTTCAATGTTAGTATTTTTATTCAGTTGATAAGAATTAAATTACAATTCTTAGTTGATTAAGTTAGTCCTATTTCTTCAGTCATTTTAAGTATCTGGTAATATTCTGGAACGATCTGATGAAGGTTACTCTAAGTTACCAATGCTCTTACGCAAAGGTAATTAAGATGCCCATGTGCATCACACCTTCAATCTGAATAGAAGAACAATTAACATCAAACATAATGTATACCATATATTCGGAAGTCTTAGAGGAATCTTTTTGGCATTTTTAGATCGGAAAATATGCTGCATCTTATCGTTAGAATTGTGACCAATAATGTACTGGTGTGAAAAGGTTTTTTTCCTCAACATGACTTCCGAAAATTAGTTGAAACTTAAATTTGAGAATATACGGTAGTTATGACACATTACCGTTTGGCCTTAAGCTTTTCCATAACTTTATACCTATTTATTTCTGTGACAGATTAAGTTACCCACTTTGCGGGTATTATCAATTGACCAGGGAGCAAAATGTATACACAATTCTTGGCTAAAGCTTAGTAAGTTTTCCAAACTTTAAAACAAGATCTGCTAGATATTGTAGCTCAGAATTCACCATTTAATATCTTTATTGTTTATTATGAATCAGGCAAAATCAAGCAAACAACTTATTGAGGTAATACAACTAAGTCTTACATACAACTGCAAGTCCAGCATTGGTGTCGTGGCAAATTTTCCAGTGCGGGAACACTAAATACATTTGTCGAATTATAAGGAAAGTCGAATTTTTATATTATTCCCAAGAATGCCTACAATAGCCAAGAGCATAGAATTAGAATGTATTTGAGCTAGCGGAATAACGCTGAATCTTTTACACCAAATCAATATTTAGCAATAAATTCTTTTACTGTGGAAAACCAGTGAGGGAACGCCGTTCCCATGTATTCCCGCTCCACTACACCACTGTAGTCCAGGATCATAGGACATAAAATAGCTCAATTCCAGTAAATTCAGTCTATGTATGCGTTATACTTATGCTCTCTTGATAAATTCTGGCTTAAGATCGAACTCGCTCGTTCCGTAATTATATATTTTACGATTAAAACTAATTTCTATTTTAGTAGTACTTAGGTGTCGTAAAATTTGTTTGTAGCCGTAAAGAGAAAACAAATTGATCACACTTCCAGGTGGCAAGGAAAGAAGAAAGAACTGAAGAAAAGGGAATCAGCATACTTCTCTAACCTTCAACAAATCGTGCCAATCGTTCTTGTACAGCAACAAACAGATATTTTCTCTTTGATTAAACTCAAGGTAAACATATCCTAAATTTGGCGGATTGTTACATAATCTATGCTCAGTTTCTATTCATTTTATGGTAATCGCAGAATGTTTTTAGTGGATTATGTTGAAATTATTCGATTTGATTACATACAGTAATAACCACTTGCAAAACAATTTTTATACTTTTCTTTAACTGGAAGTGTGTATGTACACTCCTGGCCAAAATTAACGCAGCACCTCCCTAGCGATCCTTACGGCCGTTGCTGCGTTAATTTTGGCCAGGAGTGTACGTTATGTCGCTTGTCGGCCAAGTTTGAGTGGATGCGCGAAGGGAGTAGCAATTTGCCAATTTAGTCTTAAACGTTGTTTTCATGGCAACTACGGCTAATGTTAATTACTTTCTCTTCCATAACCACTTTTTAGCAATTGAACTATCGTTAAGAATTATTGCAGTTTTGAAGAATTAAATCATAAGCTGATAGGTTCTTTTTGGTATACTTTTACTGTTGATTTCATTGCATTAAACAATTCATCAAAGATTTTATCATTCCAAGAAGATTTAGTCACAACTTGTTATCGGCTCTAAAGTGATTTATGAATTTCAGGTATCAGAGCAATTAGATTGTAAGAGCCTCGATTGATATACCAACCAATGACATCTTTATTCATTTGAATTAAACACGAGGAGGATTGTTTAAAGGTAAGCAGATATTATAAAATCTTTTGAATATTCTTAGGGAATTTGAATCGGCATGATTGGATAATCATCTTACAAACTGCACTGAATGATTTGCAAAACAAGTTTGTATTTCGGTCGCGTTTACTAACGCTAAAGGAAGTTCTAGTTCATCATTAACTGTCAAGAAAAGGTTTGACGCACTCAGCGATTAAACTTAAGGCAATGTAATACCATAATACTCTAGAACAGAAGTTCCCAAAGTGTGGTCCGCGGACCCTCGGGGGTCCGCAAACGCTAACAAAAAATAGAGGAGACCCCAATTTTTTAAATCTTAATTTTAAAATCCGTAACTCACTTGCCGATAAAGGCGGTAACTAATATCTTTTCCTTTGAATTAAAAATCAATAAATATATTAGTTTGTAATATTATTGTTTGGTTCATGCCAAAACTGAGAAGGGGTCACTGAGTGTTTTTCCTCTTTCAAGAGTCCACGGACTGGAAAGTTTGAGAACCACTGTTCTAGAATATTTTGAAAGATTTGTATAGAGAGAAAAAAAGATGCTGAAAAGGAACTGATGGTCCCAAAGTGACTTCATGATAACTAAAGTATTTATATTTAATTATTTTTAATTCTTACCACAGAGGCCGGGGTATCTTGAAGAGGGATAAAGTTTGAAGCTAGAGCAGCTAGGTTGACCACGTTCATAGATTTTTCCTCCAATAATATTTCCCCTAAGAAAGAAAAGTAATTTAAGAAAATTATTTTCATGAAAACATGTTAGACTAACATCTTTATTAAGAGATTCTTATACTCACGCAGGCCCGTAGTTGCATACGTAGAACTTGGTGTATCCCTTTTGATTGTCATAGTAGTAACTATATCCGCAGCCAATATACGTAGTAGTAGCCCAAACAATCTGCAATTGGCATCAAAGTTATTCCAAGATTAAAGTTTTATATTGTAAAAATAGATTTGATGCTAAAACTGAATGGACGTGTTCAAACACGCAAATTACCTGAGTGTAGTGTCCAGTCGTTCGATCAAAATGATAAGGAGATACACCACTCCCAGGGAATGCGGAACTTTCAACAAACCAGTCATTTATTGCTTTACTAAAACCAGCTGCAGGACCCGAAGGACTCGGATTTCGAAAGGTCCATGTTGCTGCAATATTTTCTCCCACTGGAAATCTACCTGAAATATTTTTAGAATAAATTAATTGTTTTCAGGTATGGGGTAGTATTCCCTATGATAGAATATTTTCTATCAAGCTCTTGAGACTGACACCTTCCTTGCCATGCAAGGGTGATTTCACAGCCTGATCTTTGATTTTTGTCTCGCGTTAATGAGAACATAATATTTCATTGGCTAATTCAAGTAATTTTATGATTTTGAATTACAGTGATATTCTGACCTACGCGAACTCGGAGTTACGCGGTTCATTATTTTCCTCTCTCGCTTCGTCCCTCGCATACGGCAATTACTTACTTAAACGTAATTATATTAAGCTGAGCTCTCGACTCCATCATAAAAAAACTTCCAAATATTATAACTGTTAATATCTTACCACTTCTCGGTGTATTATGTTGAATAACGCCCCTATTAGCCCAGCTTTGCGCTATCGAAGCCAATTCTTCATCCCAAACCTGAAAGCAAAAATTGTAATTTTATCAGAAATTTTGCTTGACACTTTCTGAAACAAAAATGTTTATCAAAATGTGCTTCTCTTAACTCTTTTGCACAAGTAGACCTCTTGCGAATTTCGTGAACAAAGATGTATTAAAATTTTGAAAATTGCTTGAACGGATTACTTAAGTACCTACTTACTAATATGCCAGACAATATCCCTTGATTAGATTTTGCGTATTATAACCTCTTATGGTAAAATTCAAAATCAATTCAATTGCTTCAAAATTTTCATTTGCCTATTTGATCAGTTTCCACTATTGTGTAATTAGATCAATATATGTATACTAGTTGATTGAAAAATGTTCGTTTAGTTGAAATACAATTCTTGATTCCTGGAGATTTCAACTAGTTTGGAGGTCTAACCTTTAACTATTTACATAGAGCTCTTCCCCTCGTAAATTACGATCAAAATACTGAGGTATCTGTCCTATTATTGTTGCTCACAGTAATATATTGTAAATTCACATTCAATAAAAGCTATGGAGGGTTAAACATGCAACTAGTATTGTACATACATAACAGTATATAATTTTATATCGTACATGTATTTAGAAAAAATTAGGTATACGAGCACAAATGTCAGTAATCGCTGGAATATTGATCAGATTGAGCAAAATATTGCGTATTGCCTCAATTATGATGCAGCTCCAGCATCATGAAAGCAAGTGGAACTACCTGTAATAATAGGTGTAGAATCCATAACGGGCTCGGAAAGCCGTAAACAGATAGTCTAGTTGGAGTAGAAGCGCTTACGTCTCGAATACGTCTCTACAAACTTCGCTTGAGACTGGTCATATATGGACAGTTACGCTGTGGATTTCGTTTTTCACTTATATTACCGTTCTTCCAGATTGTCCATCTAAGTTAATGACTCATTATACTAAAATTTATGCTGAAAATCATCGGAGATGGTTTTCCATCGTATTTTCGAAACTTTTCACTACAGTCTACGATATGAATTCCTTTCTGATATGTTGATTGGCTGGATTACTCCTCTTCTTTAGCAAGAAATGTATTATCATGCTTTGAATTTCCTGTTACTAAAGATGAATTTCGGTGTAATAAAGACGCCATAAAATTTAGATCGCATTGCTCTGAGACTAATTCAAGGCTAAGAAGTTTCCTGCAAAAGGGGATCCTTATGAATGAGGAAAAATTCATTTAGAAGAGTAGATTGCCATTGAAGATCCCTGTATAAAACGTGACCGTTAATTAGTTTTAAAATGAGATCATTTTGCTTTAGACTTACCAATTCTCTCATATTCGCCGCTGGAGGCTGCCCACGAACCTGGCCAAGCGCAACACTTTGTCGCAGTTTGTTATGTTGGTTCAGGATCTGCGTCTTCTCATTACAACTAAGAGTTCCACCTTTTCGGCGAAAAGAAAATTAAGAAAACATAGGGTTTACTAATCAGCAATTAAGATAGCAAAGTTGATAAGTACACCAAAATTACAGTTTATAATTATTAATATTTCCTATCACAAGTGATATGATCATATTTTTCGAAAAATGAGCTTGGTTTTGGGATACCTTAAAAATTATTAATGTTCACAATTAATCAATGAAGAATTTTGTCAGTATGGTTTAAGCCAGTGAATAGTTATAGATTCATGTAAACCTAACTTACAATCGATGGAGTATGCAGGGATTTGTGTGATAATGACTTGTCGTGCCTAATTTTATGCGCGGCTTTTGCGCTTCGTCTTTAATGTATGCAAAGCTAACATTATTATCAAAATTTGCATACTTTTCAGAAATATCATAATATTATATTAAGGAAAATAGTATATTATTCATTTCTCTTTATAAACATTCATTGGAACCGAAAATCATACTCAATTTCCTCAAACTTATATTTTACACATACTTATTAGAAGGTTGCATACCAAATTGTAGGTGTAAAAGATTTCGTTTGAATTGAGATGGGTAATGAAAGTGCAGGTTAAAGAAGACACACTGAGTGATACCTGTTAATTTAAGAGTTATGACTAAAATTTATTGTGAGAGAATGAAAATGAGCCAGAAGCTTTTTCTTATTTTCACCCACTCCAGGCTTTGGATCCCGTTCAATTTTAAGCCCTTTATTCCATCTTGACGCACTCAGCGTTTTTTTTAATATTTGAATATCTTTGATGTATACCCTTTCTCATCATCGATATCATTTCACTCATTTTTATCCGATGTTCATAGATCAGGTGTCATTGACCTTCTTATCATTCTCTACTCATTAACCCTTTGTCGTTGACTTCGTTATTAGATACAAACAATATTACTCCGGGCATTCCGATTTAGATTATGGTTTACTCCGGAGAGCATCTTTATCTCACTTCTACAGAAAAAATTGAAGAGATAATCGATGACTACTAATTATCACTTACGTATTAGCTGTATCCCATCGGTTAACGAAGCAAGCCAGCCTGCTAAGAAGGCAATAAACAGCAACTTCACGGAAGCCATTTTCTGTACACTGAGGATCTCGTTGTTCGCTGTAATGTAAATGATACCAGTAAATTGATGGAATCGATTTTTTAATAATTAATAATTAGATCTATTAAAAACAGAATGGCATAACATATTCTTATCGGATCAAATATTTCAAAGCAAAATTCTATGCTCATATTTAAGCTTTTATTTTCAAGCACCCCTGTCGAAATTACTAAGAAAGTTAAATATGCCTTAGCGGTACTATAACCACCAGTAAGAAAATTAAAACTATATGTTACCAAAATTATTAGATATTTGCCGATGGAGACTAATACATTTGTATTTGGATTTATCATCATGTTTAGTTTTTTAAAGGAATGGCCTAGTAGTGTACTCACGTCTCGAAGAGAAATTAAAGCTTCTTAAAGACATTGAAAATTGTATTTGACTGTTATATTGAAAAATAATATAACATCTAATATCATTGAGAAAATTATATGGCAAAAATATCGATTCCATGGTGACTTGCTATTCATGTTAGAGGAAATAATTTATTTTGTTACTATTCTTCGGAGGAGAAAAAATAGTTTTCAGTTATTATGTATATTTTACTTAAAATTCTGCGATTCTTAGTATAATTCCGTTTCAATTGCTGTTTCAATTAAAAGAATGCATTACGATTTCACGATCAATCACTTTCATACTGAGGAATTTATTAAATATTGAAAAAAGGATCCAAATATTTAAAAATAGGCAATCATGCGAAATGCTGAGAAAATATAATAATAATAATAAATCGTCTTTATTTGGGCGAGATTGAGAAGCCTATTCTTCCATCTAAACCATAAAATAATGAAGTAAACAAATCTTTGAGCTTATTCAAACTCGGATATTCTTCGATTCTAAATTTACCCACACCAGAGATTCAATATTTTTACAATGACAATTAGTTGATTTTATTATTTGTATTAAGTTGCATTTTGTCGTTGCCAAGTGAAAACTGCAGAGGAGATTGTGATTTGTCCGGCAGTAGCCAAGAGACTCAATGAAAAGTGCTTCAAAAGAAAATAATATATTTGGTATTATAGATGGAGTTTTCTTACCATATATAGTTATAAAAATCTATAGAAAGAAAAATAAATAAAAAACGAGAACAAATTTTAATGTGATTTAAATTTTATAACTTTAAAACTTATTTAGAAAATCCGAATGTAGAATGTAGGCTTGTCTTTTGCATGTACAGCGGGGTGGACACGGATAGAGTTGACTACCATGCCGCATTACGAATTAAATAGGCTAATTGAACCTGTTATTTTGTGTTAATTCCCATTTTTTCATAATTTTTTCACTGTTGTTTTTCACCCTTCTCTGGGAGTCAAACGTGGGATTATTTTCACCTAAGGCGAACGCGCTACCCCATTGGCCATCCGTGCTTCTAAAGTAGGATAGTTTTTGTATAATAAAGTCATTTGTCTGCAAAAATTTCTGCATCGTCAACGGTTAATAATGTATCTCTTGTGTACGATCGATTGCCCTTACATGATCTCAATTGTTACATCCCTCATTCCTGTAAAGACATCTACTTTCAGCTGTATGTTTTCTCGTAGACTTCATGTTATTCCACGGATATTATCCATCGATTTTATCTTTAAATTATAGAATCACTGAACTTTAGTTGAATTAAAATCTTATTAATTGAGTCTGATAAATTATATTAATTAATACGTATCACAGATTCACGGTGCCAATATTTGATCGAATTACTTCATAATTATTGTTAAGCTTGAAAAAATAATCTTTCTTTAAAGTTAATTTTTCTAAAAGGTGACTTACTCGTATGTTACTCACAATTTCTTTTTCTTCTTTCTGGATGTTTCACTGCAGTATACCAAATATCAACGTACTAACTATCCTTCGCCGAAAGAACAACTGCATAATTCTTTCCGTGAGCAATAAATAAGCGCAGACGAGGCAACACGGAAGTTACATTCATTTCTGCAATGCCTAGATATTTTTAAGAAGTAAGAAATTGTCGATTAATAGATCGTGATAAGACGAGGAAAGGCATGTTTTTTCTTGCGGATTCTTCAACGAATGTATATCTTAGTCATCGCTAACTCTTTACTTTTCTCCCTGAGAAATTCTTACCGAATACCAGTCGGTTCTTAGATCACCTGTGTTTTCTTGTAAAAGATGCGTATTGCACAAAAAATGTATGATTTGGGAGGCAAGATATGAAAGGTCGAGTAACCGTGGTCAGGGAATTCTTCAGAAACATTCAGTACTCATAAGAGTGATTGCAGCCTATAGAATAGGATGTTTTGCGGTTAATTTGTCTAATTTTTATGATTTTATGCCGGTTTTACGGCAAAAACGTGGATTTACACAAAATTTATAAAATTAGGATCAATGGTATACAGATAGATCAAAGGTAAATTGGTGGTGGTGGTGGTTTATCGGAGTTTGGAATATTCCCGAACATGTCCAAGAAGTAAAATGCTTTAATCATAAAATAGATGAAATGCCAGTTGAAAATCAACGTGAAAGTAACAATAAATAACAAATAACAATAGATATAAAATAATAGTTGCGATTTGATCTCAAGAAGTAAATAGCCAGTGTTGCAGTATATATTGAATAGGACTATAATAATTAATAACTATTCAGTCAAGTTGGTTCTTAACTAGTTCATAATAATGAAAAAATACCATATTGACTGTATGACTAACTGAGTATAGCATAGATAGTCGATGTAAAATAAGAAATTCATAAATCATCATAAATGCTAAATGCTAAAACTGCATCCTCTTCATGTTTAGTTTTTCTTCTTTTATTGCTTACCTTGATTTCTTTGCCTTTTTTCGATTCTTATCTCAATTTCGTACGGTTATTTTTTAGTTTAATTCTGCATAAGAAATATAAGCGAAAAACGATTTATATCTTAATTCATCTCGATGTACCTGCTTTTGCGTTTTTGGGTATTTAGAAATGCATTTTTCACATCCACAATCGCCAAATTCAACTCTCTCATCTGATGTTCGAGAATTCTGCCGATTAAATTAACTTTATGGGTCCAAACTGGACAAGGTTCACTCTTTCTATCAATCCTTGCAGAGTCTCGAAGCACTTCGTCATGTAAGGAGCCGAATCTGTAACGACTGCTGCGACATTCTCTCCTTGAATTTCATGGACGTCCATTGTGTCTATTACAGTATTAGCACAATTAATGCTATTTGCCGTGTCAAGTACTACGGATAATGCCAAGTGCGTCATCTGTTCTGTAGACACAGCAGAAGCACGAAGTAAAATGTTAAAAACGAAGTTACCTATTTTGTTTGTTTTTCTCGTCGCAGAAAATACTAACGTATTTACCTTGTACTTTCTCCTTTATCTCTTGCCTTTTTCTTTCTTCGAGCACAGGAACAATCTTTTGTCTAATTCTTTTTGCCGACGGCAGGTCACGACTTCTACGGATGTATTTATGCAGAAAATCACGAATAGCAACATTATCCAGCTTTTCAATTGGGATATTAGCTTTCACAAAAGCTTATGTGATATCCAGGATAAATTTCTCCTTAAAATCTATGGCACGCCCAGCCTTCACTAGTGTTTCTTTTCATGTTGCCACCCTTGTTGTAAAAGTGCGAGAAATCGTTGAAAAACTGCCGATAGCCAGCGCCTAGCTGAAGATATATTTTAGACAGTAATTTAGTTTTGTGAATTTATTGCAGAAGATTCAAGCTGAATTCGCGTATGCAAAGATGTCACGAGTAATCAAAAATATGACAGTAAATACGTAAATAATACAATTACATATTGTACATTTATTTAAATCATACCAAAATTACATTTCCTTCTCTTAAAAACGATGAACGAAGCGAAAATCACCAAAATCCGTGCTGCTTATTAAAACTGCCGAAATTAGCATTATTTCGCTAAATCGGCCAAAATTCGCGTTATTTGTGGGTTTTATCGCTTATTGCGAAAAACAAACACCTCTACGTAAACCATAATGCTTAATGCTAAAACCACTTTGAAAACCTCCCGCGGGCAAAAAAAAACATTTACAGCGACATTTAAATCTACAGGAAAATAAAAATATGACATAAATAATAAAACTATGATAGCCCCTGGAATACAGACAACATAAAATCCGCAGAAATAGATTATTGAGTTGAAGGTCTACATCAACCAAAATATTTACTGTACAAAGCACGTATAATCTCCAAGAAACCACTAAATAGGCAAATATATTAGACCGATGCCATTAGTTACCATATTACTTTTCGTTCAATATAAAGAGGAAGTAGGTGGCAGTCGCTTCGAGGCCCAGACGACTGCTTAACGAAACCATCCTCGATAGAGATTGCTACATTACTTCTTCGCATTCTTTTCGTGACGAAGAAGCGGAAAATTTTTTGGGTAGCGGAGCCACCTATATCGGGACGTCTGGTCACCTTCAGGATGGTGCGGAGTAAAATGTTTTTAAACTACTTGCATGAGTCTTCATACTTAGATAATTCATTGATAAAGGTCGTATGGATAACCTACGTTCTTTTGCACTGCCAGGAGTTGATATTGTTTTATATTCGTAGAAGTTTAGGTATAATTTAATAAAAAGCTTAAAGAATTAAAAGGAAAATATGAAAAGATATATGAGCATGTCTGCAACGGAAAATGTATAGGGGGGGGTATATATATATATATATATATATATATATATATATATATAAAGATGGATAGGAGAAATATCGTGGATAACGTTCTTACTCCTGAATGAAATTTGTGATTGATATGTGATTTTTCAATCATAAGTATGTTTTCTCGAAGGAAAAAAACGAACGGGATGTGTTTCAGAGAGGTAATGATATCCTCATCGAAATCATTAGTGGTCAAATGAGTTTTCCTGCTATTGCAGTTACAAACGATTCATTGAGGAACAAAGCCCCGGAAAAGTGATTCACATGGTGGAATCGCAGAGGGATATGACTAAGATTCAGGATACGCTCCGTCGTCGTATGAAGGGCTGTAACAAGGAAAGACTGGTTCATTCAGAGTCAGGAGGAAGTTAAAGAAATATTTTGTTTCTCTTGTAAGGTCACTGACTGTATACCCGTCCATTTGTGATTCACGCATAGGAATTCCACAGTAATCCTGAGTAATTCAGGAAATGAAAAGGTATGCATCCAAAATAGAGCGTATTTAATTTTTACCAGCGCGGTCTTGAGGGCTATGGTACATACTTTATTTTGATGCTAATTTAACATCGAAGGAATATAATCGTAAACTTAACCTTAGGGACTTATCTTCTTCATTTGATGCATAATTCGTTTTAGCAGCGGTTGAACAAAACACATTTCGAGGTTATAAAATTTCCTTTATTACTCTTTCGAGATTATCTTGGTAAAATCTTGAGCTAAGAGGTAGATGAAGAAAATTTTCTCTTGAGAAGCGATCCAGAACAATCCGTAAGCATGAATAAGGCATTTCAGAGTTTTTGAAGCGAAAAAGAGAAAAAAATATAGTGAGTCAGTTATAAACTCTGTATACTGAACTCATAATACACTTTGAATAATTTAATGACTTATTTGAACGAATTTATGAAAGATGGCACACGGAAAACATTCAATTTCGTTGAATGAAACCGATTGGAAGAACTGGAAATCTTAATATCTTTGAAAAATCGCTCTATTCCTTATTTTGGATACAAAGCTGTCTCTCGCTGATTCGTTACGCGTCAAATGTTTTTATTAGAATTTTTTATCTTATTTTATGGAATATTTTATCCTTTTAGAGACTGATTTTGACGAAAGATTTGGGTAGTCATAATAGCCTCAACACTATTAAACAGCCCCCGCCTAGTGTTCGCCCAGAGGCGACTGCCCCCTTACTTCCTGTCTGAAGTTGGCATTTAAAAATATTAATGTTTACATATTTTGGAATGCTACAACCATCGGATAAATCAAAGTGCGAGAGATTCTATATTTCTTTTTTTGCTATCGGCGAGGTGGTCATTTTGCGAACTATTTTGAATGTTGTGACGACTTTTTAAAGAAACATGAATTACTATTCAAGAATGTCAACAAATACAAGAGAGAAAATTCGTAAACCGACTATTCGTGAAATAGATAATTTGAGGTTCTCAGAAAAAGAAAAATCCGTCGAAAAACAACTGAAAGATAAGGAAAATCTTACAAGATAGCGAAGTTCAGTATTTTTCCGGTAGTTAAAAGGAAGTCGAACATTGAAATATGTAGTAGACCATCATTACTAATATCAAGTAAACAGTTCAGTTAAAACGAACACAGCAGATGAGTTTCAGATATTATTTGTTGTCTACATTAACGTCCTGCTAAATGCTAGTAACGTAATGTTTTCCTCAACAAATTTATCTTCAGCTCTAATATAATAATAATTAGCATTCCTATTCCTGTGATAAGATAAACAAGAAATATACCCTACCCTACTCTCTGTTACCGCACTTTCGCTTTCATAGGCTTTATCTAATCATGCTGAAGTATGATATCTCTTTCTGAAGGTTAATGGAACTCCAAACGTAATTGTCCAATCCAGGATTTCTAAAGTGGGTGCTCGAGACCCCTCGGGGAAGATGAGTCAATCTAGGCCTTATCAATGGAGAACCCCTAGGGATGGCGAACATAGTTAATGGAATAAATGACCAGAGTACTTATGTGGTGCAAAACAAAACTTGAAATGCAAAATCATCCTTTATATTATTTCGTCAATGATGGACATAAGATGTTATTTTTAATAAAATTATTCTTTTGATGCAAAATAACATTAATAATTCAAAGCATTCATGTAAATTTAATTTTGAAATTAGACGTTTCAATTGCAATATATATAATAAGGATCGTACCGTCAGAGTTAATCGTAACAAAATAAGTTATTTTGCGCGGCACTTTGAACTCGAGTACCATTAGTTCGTCACTCTCGATCAAAGGACACGTCGAATGGAAAGAAGGAAAGCTCTTGGCACAAGGAACTGTTCGATAATCAATTCCGCAATCAATCATCTTACTTTCCTAAATTTTGCAATACAGATTTTTAGACAACAAAAAAGGATAGCCAAATTACCTTTTGCAAGTTTACAGTGTTTATCGTCGTAGTAATTTTCAATATTATATTTTAATTTTTACCTGATTTGGTATCTTGTGATTATGATAACTTGGTGCATATAAATAGAAAATTTCGTGATAAATTTCTTGTCTTTCGGTGTTTATTAGCCTATTTATTTATGTCAATTTAATCTTTAGTTCTTCATTTTCATGTTTAGATTCCGGGCACATCCCGAGTATTCCACATACTTGCCGCATATTCTAGATTAGGTATGACCAAGTGGAAAAGTGAAATATCGTCACTCTAACATTTTCATCACTTCTACAGAGAATTAAATTTAACAATCCGTGCTTTTTTATTTTATTTGCGACAGAAATTTAAGTAATTTGTGAAGGTGATATCGTGATATTCAAATGAATTGACCACTCTTATGTTTTTTCATTACTTTTTAAACGGCTAGTCCAGACGCAAATTCTTCCTATCAAACAAATTAACAAAATTAATTTGTAGCGAGGAACTCCATCGAAAGCCCTCTCGAAATCGAGCATAATAGAATCTATTTGCTTTTTACTCTCGGAAGACGAAGTGAACGAATAGTGCAAATTATAGCACTGTAAACCACATGAGAAAGTTAACTGCGATTTGCTCGATTTCTTTACCAGATAGCGAGGTTAATGAAATGGGTATATAATATTCTGGGTCCAATATCAATCCGCTTTTTAAAGAAAGGCCGTTTTGTATATCTGTCAGAATTGTGTACTGTACTGGATGATGTTCTTAGAAGCTCTTAGTGTTTAGGAGGATGCTTCTATGAGTATTTTAGTCTTTCATCCGGAATGAGATGGTTTGCTGTCCTCGAGACCGGTTTCTCTTCGTTCGTAGCACTTTTATATTTCACCTCGATTTCAATCCTACTCCTCTTTGGATTTAGCGAACCATCCTCATTCCCGGGGCACATCCTCGTGTTGACTCCTCTTCTTCCGAAGGACGTCGAGGTGCGTGTGTGCGGACGACCTTTTCCACTCTCTTCCAATCTTGTCGTCGTCTTTCGCCCCGCCCTCCCTCTTTCTATCGCACCTCCTTCATTGCAACAATTCCTAGAATCGTGTGCTTCGAAGCAGAGATCATCAGCACCGCAATGAATGCCCATTTCCTTCCCGATGGACGCAGTCGACACTCTGAGGTTTGTCTTATACGCCCGGTTACATGATCCGATGTGCAAAAGCTTTTCACGTTTTGATTGGAAACGCAAACGATCTTTTCAAAAGGTTTCTCATATTTGTCAGTTGCGTCAGAGAGGTTTCATTGGTAAATATACATTTTTATGTCGAGGAAATGGATGTCCGACGTCTTCGAGTTTTGTTTTTTTTTGTCTCGGCCGTTGATGGGACGGCGGTTTTTCCATCGCAAAATATTTGTGAACGAGCGTTTCCGAGAATTTGCAGCGAGAAAGAAAGTAACCTCACACATCTGAGGTTACTTTCTTTGAGGTTGAGGTTAGATGGAAGAGTCTTTCTAGTCTCAATCTCGCCTAGTAAAGACCCTAATAATAATAATAACATCTGATAACGTTTCGCGTGTCTGGATGCACTCAATATTTACATGTCAGAAAATAGAGATATAGTTATCAATTCAGATATTAGTGGTGTGTTCATGTTAAAAAAATCAGCGTAATTGGTTGTTAATTAAATTATAATAAGTATAATATTTAATGCCTCAGATTATTAGCCACCGAATGAGTTTTCTGAGACTTTGTTGTCCTTCTCAGGTGAGTCATTATGAAGTAAAGGATTACAACGGACACGAATATTTTCAATGCATTCATTGATAGCGACTTAAATGACTAGTGTAGAATTTCGTTATTTTTTAAGAAATATTGTATACTCAAAAATAAAAAAGGGCTATCCGAAAAACGGTTCCAGAACGGATAATTAATAATATCTTACGGATAACTAATGTAATAAAATATTATCACATTAGACATATGAAAAGGCATTTACAGGTACCACCTACGTATTTTATTACATGCTAGTAGGAGACAATGTTAAATTCGGAGAGAGCGCTATTTTTGCGCAGTTGTTTTAATATTATGTAAAAGTATGAAATTATCAGCCTGAATTTATTTACAATCCTATCTGCAAGAGTAATATATAATAATATATAATCTGACGCTCATACAACAAATGTAACTAACAAGTATTGTTCGAAAATTCATTTTCTTTTAGCGATCTTGTTTTCCCTCAATTGTGACATTCTAGTTCTCACGTCTGTTTCCGGTAACATTCCCTGTTATCTTCACTTCCCGGAAAGGTGAGCAGGAGCCCATTTTCGTTTATCCTCCAGCCATTGCTGACCTATTATCTTCAGCAGAGATGAGACGCTTTGTATCGTATACAAGCGTGGCTAAATCACGATGAACCATCTCTGACTGCGCATGTAAATGGAAGAACCACGGGCGAAATTTTCCTCTCGTGAAAAACGGTCGCGATAAGAGTAAGTACGATTACACTCGGGCAGGGAGCCAAAAGGTTGACTTTAGGCGTCGGACTCCGCTTCGAAAATAATTTGTCAAGAGCTTGTCGCGTAATTCATCTACTTGAAGAGTCAGTACATTTTTACTCCTCCTTCGCGAATCAGGGCCGCTGAAGATGAGTATTTGGGGCACAGACGCTGGAAATGATGCCGCATGAAAATTAAGGCCGTCATACGATCTCGGGAATACCTAATTGCAGTGCCCGAGGGGCATTCATCGAGTCTGCATTCAGATTGAGTCATGCGTCTGGTGCGTCTCGAAGTGCCCACGAGAACTCATCTTCGTTATCCAGATGGCGGATCATCTGAAGAGCGAAAGAAAGGACCGCGCAGTTCGCTGAGACTCTCCGAACTTGAATGGCACGGTTCCTTTTCGGGCATGGCCAGACAGCATGACGACAAATCCTTGGGGCGTTCCCCTTCTTCGGAGGAGAAGAGATGATGCGGCCCCGGTTGCCTCACGCCGTTGATTTTCAGATTCACAACGTCTCTAATCAAAATCGGATGGATCGGTATAAGTTTTAACTGTAGTCTTTCTGAGTGGTGATTACGTTCTGAAATGGAAAGATTCATGAATGCGTCCGAAGCGAAAGATGTATGCAAGGATGAGTTGGTAAGGAGGAGTATTGTGAACGAACGAGGGAAATAACTTGCTTACCTCGAAAAGGAGTGACGTGATTGATATATATGTATAAGTGGTGAATATTCTGCTTCGTTTGGTTCGTTAAAACTCAGTTGGTAGTTCCAGAAGATAACTGAATGATTTCTCGACTGTTCTTTATTAATAGAAAAAATAATTTTAACGAATGGAGAAACTTCAACAGTTAATTCAGGAATATAATTAAGTTTTTAGTATCAACTCAAAAAGCTACCGTATTTCTTAAATTATTTTAGTCCCTTTTTGCCCAAACTTTAGAAATGAAATATCATATATGTTAAACTCGAATATGACCTAAAAACCAATGAAAATAGTTTTTGTTGTCTAAATTTCTCCATGCGAAAGAATTATTTATTACTGAGATATTATCTGCAAAGAAATATATATCTATTTTCGAAGCTATTCGCAGCATATGACTCAACACACGCTTAACGTAGACCTCTCCATCTTATGCAGCGTAAGAGCTTTTTTCAACGATGGCAATCAAGTTGACAGACTCTGCACTGCTACGAAAGAACATTAAGTGTACAGTTTTGTAAAGAAAATGTCAGCAGAAAATATGAAGACAGCTATTTTGGAGGGTAAGCTATGTTTGAACAACATTCAGAATTACGAGAGGAGATTGTTTACTTGGGAGAAATTGAGCACCTAAGGAAATTGGAATGAATTTAGATAATTTTAAACATAATCGGGCAGTCAGGACAGTGGACAGTCAAGGGAAGAACTTTGGAATTACTTCTCCAGCTGTATGGAAATAAAACGTTACCTCTGACAAGAAGGGGCGCTGGTAACTCTCCTGTCCAGCTAAGGTGACTCAACTGAGGGAGTTCAATTGGTCTCCTAACTCATCATACTGGCACGGATTAAATCAGAAGCCTGATTTGAATTTTCGCTTAAATATTCCGGTTATGAAAACATACGTTCCCTCGAAAATATCCTCGTGATTCATTTCCTGCTTTCTTTGTCGGTTAGTGTTTCCCCTCTAATCGATGGGGTTTGCGTCCTTTCCTCGAATTTGAACACTCATTAGAATCCATAACACATTCACACATTGTCCAGTTCTCGCTATAATCCTACAATCCACTGTCCCGAAGGCCTCAAACGTTTTCTTCGCGTAGCACTTCTGAAATTCGTACTAAAAATATCGATGCTCTGGGAACATCAACGCACGAGCTAATTTCCTTTCCAGCGGATGTCATCGTTGATCGTGGTTGTGTACTGTTCTACGTAACCTTCTCTCGAAACGGACCGACGTTCACGGAACACCACCGCTGCGGGGTGCACCGAGAGCCTCTAATCGGAAAGCCAATAAGAAACTGTTTCCTTACCTTGCACTCAAGTTAGTGTCTCCTGCGAACCCTTCTATCCTTTAAGCTCCGGCGGCGGTGGTGATGGAAGTCGCGGAGCATATGAATGGGGGAGATGATGATGAGGAACAAATCACCGGAGGAAAAAATGCTCGCCACTTCCTTAGCCCTCTGGGGATGAAGAGCGCTTCCTTTGAGCACCTGCCGCGCCTTTATAAGCACACACCCACTCCACCCACAGCTCGCTTTTTTCGCTCCCCTTTGATTCGTCCAAACTGCTCCGATAGAGGGAGACCGCGGGGGAGGGAATTGATAAAGAAATGCTTGATAATTGAGGGGACGGCACTCTTCCGGAAGTGGGGAGGGCCGCTTTTTTCCCACGACTTCTTTATAAGTGCGGGTGCCGAATATCGAGATGGTTATTTCTTCGCCCCGATGCGTCTTCTTTCCCGCGAGTCCTTTCGCTTCGGAGCCGAACTTTGAATGAGAGTGGGATGCCACTTGGAACGTCCGCGGTGAGGGCGTCCCGTGGACCTTGGTATCTCCTTCGGGGAGAAGGGAGGTGGGCGGGGTGGGAGGGGAGGCTCTTGGTGTTATCCGCGCGATATTTCGAGAGCGAAGGTGTGAGGGCCCGTTGCGAATGGGAGTGTTTTCGGATGGGAAGTGTTTGGGAAATCGGTGGAAAGCAGGTTAACAAACTTGTGGTCTGCGAGAAGAATAACAGGAGATACGATGGTAGCAAGTGGTCGCGAGCGCTGATATGAGGTTCCTAGATTACATCGCACGCGTATTCCGTCCGAATTGTTTTGTTTTGGAAAAATTTTGAAGGGCGCGATTGGCTTTCGAAGTATTTGAAACGCGCTTCGAGTTCAAGAAATCGGAGCGGAGGAGATAGAAGGTTGATGTCTCTCGTGACGTCTCATTCAACAATTATCGCGACTCTGGAAGATTGGTTTTGCGGTTGAAGCTGCTGTGACGAACGCTTTCAAATATTTTCACATAAAGCTCTTCGCCGTTATGAAAAATTAGCAGTCGAATCCTTTGAAATATTTATCTGAGGAGAAAGATAAATGACTCGTGAGGCGGTAAGGATTTACAATAAATATGTTAAATTTATATGAATTCTCAAATTCCATCCAAATGTATTTACATGTTATTTCTCCAGATATTTCTTATCATCAAGGAGAGTTATTATTATTATTATTAGGGTCTTTATTAGGCGAGATTGAGACTAAAACATCTCCTCTTCCATCTAACCTGTAGATATATGAGTAAATGTGTAATCACGTATGTATGAGGTGGTTGCTGATGGAATCGAAAGGAGAGTAAATGGTGCACGTTGATGCTACACCATATTCAATTTTTCTATATTTTTAAAAGAGAAATACATTCTGAAGAAATAAGGGAAGTTAGTATAATAGTGCTTTTCCAATTCGACGAAGGCATGAGAAAGGATTTTTGATGAGATCATCAGATTGAGAAATATCCTGTCTTATATAAAATAATTTGATTAATAGTTGGTGGTGATTTAAATAAACCAGGATATCCTCCATGAGTATTATGGCTATTTTTTCAATTTAAACATCCCTTAAGATGGATGAATGGACATTTCTAAATCATCTCGTAAAATTTTTACGAAGCGCAAAACTCTATTTAGTATGGTAAAAATACCTGTGCGATGATAGAAGTGCCCTTCAACGGTAAATGCACGCTCAATGATGGTACGATGGGGTGAGAGGTAGTTGATGCGTTTTAACTCGGGTGATTAATGTGGGAATTTCGAGTATTAACGACGATGCATTGTGAATACATTTCATTGAGAAGCTTATACAAATGCATGACCTGGTTTCGCATTTGATTTTCATTTGTTAAGTTAGAAATGGAATATTCAATGGTTAATTTCATCACGCGTGCACTGATAAGAAAAATGCTTGTAGAGACGTATATCAAACTTGCTTGCAGTATTTTCGCTTTGCTATCTTTAATTATTCAAGAAAATACTTTTGCAAGAGGCATTTCTTTTCCATAGCTCCTTGCTTCTAAAGTTGTGAATCAGTTGATTTGATTACATTATTATTCTCTGAAAAACGTTGGAAAACGATTGTTTCAATGAAGGCCTACAGTTCTGCTACAAACAGGTTAAACTACTTTGAGCCTTTGATATAAAATTTTTTATTCAGCGAATCATTTCCATGAGCTCTCGTGGCCTGATAGTCTAGATATTCCTTTGTAACTCATTGATAATTTGATAAATCGCTTGCTGTTATAATTATACACGTTTGATTAGTTGATTCGTTTCTTCAACATATTTTGAATTAAATTAAATTTAAAAATTGTAAATAAATTTATTGGATGAGTCTTGTTAGTGAACTACTATCTTAAACAAAAAAATCTCACATTTTGTATTACATAATTTATCTAACGGCTTTGAAATGATAATTGCTTGATTAGAAGTACACAAACTCTTGAAAAATTAGTTACTCATAAACATATCCTTTTCTATAAAGAGAGATTATGCTTTAGCGTCGATTCGATCTTCATGTAATTTATACATACACAGTAAATATATTAATTTAAATGAATATCAGTTTATTTTCCTTATTTTGAACAAAAACATATTGTAAAGTCGAGTGTTTACATTATAACACCAAATTTTATGAAATTCTAGATGGAACCATGTTTTGTAAATCCGGATAAATTCTATCAAGGTATTTAAGCAGCATATAAGTCCAACAAAAATGAGGGTAATTGCGATTCGATAAGGCATGAAGCAAGAATAAAAATTTTTAATAAATTTTCAGAAATAAATTTGCCAACCTATACTATTTAGACTTTCAAACAGAATTAACGATATTTTGATCGCTTTCTGTAATGCAGAAACGTTTTTGGTAATGCAATTACCATATTTCCCTATGGTCTTCAAGGAAATTACTCGAAGGCATTTCCCAGAAGCGACCTTTAGTATGAATAATTTCACTGCTAAAATATTCACACTTTACCATGTCTTGACCTGTTTTTCATTGACCTAAAATGTAAAATATTTAAAATTATATTGATCTATAATATTTACTATAGATTCCAGCTCATAATATGGAGAATACATGAAATATTTCTAAAATAAATTTTGTGCGCGTGTTTTTGAATTCTAAAAAGAAAGACATTCCATTAGAGTGAGAAATTAATTGTATGATTTTGAAACTGTATTGGAAAATGCAGCTTATCGCTTCGTATTTTTTCAGTTTATAATATAAATTGAGGATTAAAATCAGAATTTATGAAATTATTGGCTTAATAGTAAAGGTTGATACAAGGAAATACCATGCATAAAAAGCCTCAGGATTATATTGGCAGTTATCTTAATCTATAAATCTAATATTTTCTGTCTACTAATTTCTTTTACCTGTGGGGGTGTGATGAAAAATGGATATCCAATTTAAGACTTAGGCATAATTAAGTCATAAAGTTTCAGGAAATCATCATTTGGACATAAGCAGTTCCAAAATGCACTCATTAAGAATTATATGAAAATAGAAGATTTGCTGGAGAGAGAAAAATTGATAAATACGAAATGTTGCCTAGAGGATAAAAAATATCGTCTACTATGATTTAAGTTGACTCTACACCATTAAATATGAAATATAAAAAATCCATGGTAAACAAACTTTTACTAGGCCACTAGTTAGTGGTCTAGTAAAAAGTGGTCTAATAAAACTAAATAGTGGTCTAGTAAAAGCTTGTTTGCCATGGATTTTTTACAAGTTAATAAGTACCACAAAGTTAACCCTGAATCTGTATCGTTTAAAGATGAAATATGTTCAGAGAATATGTTACATAATTTCTTAAAAGATGGTTTGAAATATACTGCGTTTTCCGTTGTTCCGTGTCTGCGATGAGGAATTTCGAAATATCATTCGTTTTTACCAGCGGGATCTTATTTCAAACACTAAATTTTACTGCTTGTAATCGCAAAATTTTGATAATCTAAAAATGATTTTCTAGTTGTTTCTACTGTGGAATAATTTTCCAATCGTAAGATCGTACCTAAGATTGTGGTCATGTTTGCCTAATAACTCTATTTGATGAGGCTTTTGCTTCGTTTCCTTGACGTCCTAAGGACACGAAAGGCCTTCGTAATAATCACCTGCCGCTGACACGTACATATTATCTAAGATAATGATCATTATAAAAGTTTATGGAATATTTTACTAATTTTATTTTCCACTGAATCTCTTCATTTAAATCAAATCGTTGCCTCGAGGAAAATGTTTGAAAAATGTTAGCCTGAAATTGAATTAGGATTCAATTTTTAGGGTTTGAAAATCAAATGTCAATCCTTTTTTTGGATCCAACTGCATTTCGATTAACTAAAACGATTTATATGAAAGTGAGCAAATGTTTGGAATGTTTGAACTTGGAATTGGATAATAATGAAAAATTTAAATTTATATAATGAGTAAGGTAGTTTTATAGTTATATAATTTATTAACTTAAATTCACGAACATAGTCTTCACAAAACCAGTAATGTGATGTCTGAAACTACGGTCCCTCATAACTTAGGTTTCCTTGCCACCATATCTTAATTGTTATTAGAGGTTTAAAATCTCCAAAAGCCGTCTTTGTCGACGTTCCTCCTCTTTCTTCCCGGTAGTCAGTCGCATAAAGCGTTGCAAGGATTGCCGCACTATAATTCTTGATTTATCCGACTACCGGGAGGTAAGAGGAGGAACGCCGACAAATACGGCTTTTGGAGATTTTAAAACTCTAATTCATTAACAGCCGTGTTCCAATATTTATTTCTTTATATATCTCTATTGGATGGAATATTTTGGAACTTTATCAAGTTTCCTTCCGGCTCGGGATGGAGTGTTAATGGAGTTAAATGTATCTTTCATTAAATTTTATTCCTGTCTCGTTCATGGGTGTGTTAATATGAAAGCTTTTGATGCATTAGTTACGCTGAATAAATGTATTATTCCTGGTCACTCCTTGTAAAGTGCTAGGAAAATTTTTATTCATGCAGACATTGTAGTGAACTTACGTGAACTGAATGCACTCATATCATTACGGCACAGTGAAGAAAGCCAAAAGGAAGGCGAGACTACTCAGCTCTAGATCCATCTTGGAGCATCTTCTCTCCATTGGGTTGGGTAACAAATAGCCGAAGGAATGAGGTTCCAACCAGTGTCCAGGCTGATAGTTCTGTCGTCCCAAGCAATGAAAATAAATTACTATGGAGATTGGTGTAATACAACGTCTGTATTAAGTTAATGAGTATTTCTCGTACCAAAGGGATGGTTAAGCTTTTTTGGGTGATTTCGATGAGTAGGCTAATGAGTTAGTGTTCCATCATATATCAAGGAAGCATTTGGCTTTAATATGAAAAAAAGAACTAAACTGTGTATTCGCCAATCGAATACTATACATTCGAATATTGTGATTCCTAAAGAAGACGATTCTTTCCCAAATTTGATTCTTTAGCGAAACGACATTTCCATTGCGTTCCCATACCTAAATAAAAAAGTATAAACGGCCAAAAAATGAAACCAAATCCATTTTCCATCATCCATGAACATCTGCCATCCTTTGTATATGTACACATAGATATTTCCATATTTTTTCGATAATTTCATGCACGCGCGCACTCTAGAGCATCCTGCAAAACTTTCGTTTGCCTAATCGAAAAGAGAAAGAAACAAATCGTAGCCGAAGAAGAGTAACTATTTAGCCGAGGTATTTGCAAAGTGGCTTCCCATTCATGGAACGAAACTACCTCTCCCCCAGCCGCATCTCTCCCCATCCTCCGCGTCCTTTAAAATTGAAAGATTTAGAAAAAATGGATGTAAGAAGAACTGAGGACAGGTGTGGGGCGAAGGGAGATAAAGGATAGAGAGAAGGGGCGGGAGTGGTCGGAGGTCGAGGGAAGGTCACGGGAGGGGGCAGCGGGGGCGGAGCGTCCAGGAGGCAAAGCGTTGGCCGTCGGGCAGGAGTGGACTTTTGGCTTTGGCCGCGGGGCATTGGAAGGAAGAGCTCTAAAGGGTAGCGAAGGGAAGCATCTTTAACATTGACCCTTTTCTGTCGTGCGGCGCCCTGGATAACCAGTTCCTCGGAGGGGGCAGCCTTGGTCCATCCTCCTTACTTTTTTTCATTTTATCCTCGGGCGGACACTCACACCACTGCCAATCTCTCGTCTCCCTTTCGCGACTCTTCTCATTCCGTTCACGTAAGGCTCTTTGATCCTCTGACCTTTTTGTCGATCGCTTGCATCGGACACATCCTTACGCATTTGCCCTTTTGTGCGTTTTTTTTCGCGCGCACGCCGGATTCGCAACCGTTCGGCCTCGCCTTGACCTTCATCTTTATTATCGAGTGGATCTCTTTATGTTTTCTCCCCCAGAGAGAGAGAGAGAGAGAGACTGTGGCGGAGAAAATGGAAACAATCGCTCGTTATGGCCGCGACAATAATAATGCCATCCCCGCGCATTGATGTTTCAATTTACGGACTAGATCGAGCGCTAAATTAGGTTCTCGGCGGGGAAATGCGCCACACTGCAGTCGAATTGCTGTTACTCTCTCGCTCTCCCCCCACCACCATTCACTCCTCACCGGAAACGATTCTTTTTCGAAGTATGTGCAGAATGCTGGCCTTTTACTTGCTGAGCGAAGAAAATCCACGCCGGGTTTAAAATGCCACAACTGCCGAGGGAGATCCGGTTTGGAATTAGCCGATCGGTAAACGTGGAGATTAATTAAGCTTTATTCGCTTAAATGCGCCGTGGGATCGGAGGTGATAAGTGAGTGTCAGGATGCGCAATATTATCGCGAATTGATGCCGCCGTCTCGTATTTAGACGGTCGTTTCCTAGACGATCCAATTTTCTGCTGGGGCGCTCACGCTGCAAAACAAGCCTTATTCACGTTTACAAAATGCGGGGGGTCTTGCAGTTCGTTTAAGAAAGATTGAAATAATAAGAATAATCATTTATTCCACCTCAAAATGGATATAATATTTAATGGAATATTGCAACAATTAAGCTGACTTGTAACTAACAGTTAATTTATTTATGATCCTGAAATTTAAAGATCCCGAAAGAGAGGAATTAGGTAAGGATTGCCATCACTTAGATTAAACAGAAGGCAGGGCGTATATATGTTTAAATATATTATACTCAACAGGGATGGATGGAGAAGACTTATAAGGTGTACCATCATCATCTCCAATTTATAAGAGTAGGAAATGAACAAATTTGTAAACTTCTGCAAAGCCATGATTAAGATTTCTTTTCTTTACGTCATAAAAAAACAGATAACTGTGTTTTCACGTGGTCTCACCGTATATATTTTGAACTCCAATCTCATTCATGAAAAAGTTGAATTTTTTCTGAAACTGCTATTGATTTTTAACTTACCAAAAACGCTGTCAAACCACAAAACGGCGATTTTCAGATGCATTCGTCAATAAAGACCTTCCGTTATTTCCCGACAACGCGTTTGAGCAATCGCGAGGCTCTGAACAAACGAAGGCATTTTAGCGGAGAGGAGTGAATTTACTCTCCCTGGAAAAATTCGTCTCTTCAAAAGGTGATTATATTTTTCAAGGTCTGCAAGTTCATTAAAAGCCGCACCCCGAGTTCACCCGCAGCTTTCGCTTTGGTAAGAGACATTACATAAATTGTGCATTATTTTGCTCAATTTCATCATCTCGTCATTCTGTCATCCGTTGCATAATTATGTTAAAATGGAATAGTAATATTGAAAGCTAGGAAAGTAATTCCGGGATTAAATATTTATTGCGCTGTGGTGAATAAACTGCCGTTCTATAGCTTTCGTTTATCGACGAAGTCTTGGCAAACTCGGGCAATAATCACCTTGTCGAAATGATTTCATTATCGATATGGTCTTTTTGGGATGGGGAAAATATCTCGGATGTTCATTGGTCAGTTGGCGTTTACCGCAACGTTCTGCAGTGCGTCAGGTGATGGCGACTAAAGCAAAATAGGCTTCCGGTTAATAAAGTTAAGCACGGTTTTTTACCGAATTCCAGCACCCCGTGCTTATTGCATTTCTTTATTGAGCGATTTTCATATTTCCGCGCTATCGCGCCTGGAAAATGAACTATTTTAATCAAATTAGTGATTCATTGTTCCGTCGACTTGCAATTTTTCCTGGAAAGCGGAGTGTTCGAATGCGTTTGCAAACGATTCTATTTTTTGATGATCGAAGTAATTGCATTGAATCATTTATATAGATATTGAGATCTTAAATTGAATTTCAAACATGAAGTACATTTTGCAATCATCTACTTAATGAGATTTCCATTTATTTCTTATGGTAAATAATTAAAATACTGTCCTTTTCTCCACGAAGTTTTTAATGGTGTGAAGAGAGGGAGATTGCTTTGTTCTCTAAAGACGCATTAACTCGCAATACACCGTGCAATTAACAAAATCATTTTTCGAGATGGTAAAATCTTCAATTAAATTTATATATTTATATATATAAAGGAATAAAATATTATCCGTAAGAATAAATCAGTTCTGATTTAGTAATAATAGCTTTCAGCTGCATAGGTGATCACATACGTCATTGACGTAAAGAAATATTAATTTGATGGCGAAAGAATCTAAGGAGCTCGTCATGACCAGAAAAAGGATTGATCCCAATACCCTTGTTATAATTCTAATTGCAATTTTTATTGTAAGAGCAGGTAGGGGAAAAACTCAATGGAGGATCAATGTAAAAGACAATACAAAAACTAATGGAATACATTCACAGAAAGGACAAAACCAATATCTTTAAATGTGTATGGGTAAATGTGCGTTTGATATTTATAAAATAGTATCTAAAGTAGGAGTAGATTCAAACTGTTTGAAAAGATCTTACGTTGTAGGTAATGTGGGAAATATCACAGTGTAACGCAGAAACAAGTTCATTTCCCTCGGAAAGGAAGAGGTTTACGAGAATCGATTTGACCAGTGAAAGTTCCATCCTGTCTCGAAACGGTTCTTTTCATGTTGGCATGGCCAACGAGATATCCCAACGTGGCTGCAGTTAAGCAATTTCAACTCCTCTATGTCACTCTTAGGCTTCAAATGCCAACTATTAGCCAGCCATAGAATCGTAATATCAGCGCATGGTGGGTTCTTCAGTTTCTTTTTTAAGGCCGTATAAATCCAGGGGAAACTTACTGCTCGCTATAAAACTCAGCAAAAGGGTGTAATTGAAAACGGATATGGGTTCAGAAGGCTGTCCAAAGAGAGTAGAGATAATAAATAACCCATCCTCTTCCATCCCGTTGGTTGGCCTATTGCAAGGGATCTGGTAATTTTCATTAGAATCATCTGGATTTAGTTACAATTACAAAGAAGGCAAAACTGGTTCTACCATCGGTATAGCTTCCTCATAGATAAGATATTCCCAAGGCGAATGCAGTTCGAGCGAGCGAACTTTCTATGTAGCGCTTAAAAAACTCCGGGAATGAAAAGAAATTTTAGAAATGGATTCAGGCTTGATTCGACGAAATATTTTTATGCCATACCTGCGGAAAAGTTACACAATTATACTCAGTTTAGTGTTCACCATGTTTATACATATAAAAGTGTACTCCCCCTTGAAGCATAACGGGCCTTAATTTCACTTTTAAATAAATATGCATTATTGAAATACATAATTGAATCCATGTGGTTCTTATAGATAAATAGGGGATGAAATTATTCAGCTATTTACTTTTTTATTGAAAAGACAACTAACCCTTAACTGTAAATCTGTAATGGCCTTAATTCCTCGTGTATTCTTATAAGAAAACTCATGAGCTCGGATTCAACAGTCGCCATGGTCGTCAGGGGGGGTGGGGGTGGTTGTTTATCACGACGAAATTTTGCACATTTTTTTTATTTACCACATTTCTCGTAATTTCGATTCACAAGGTATATTTCATCAACAAATTAAGAATCTTTATTTGATTTCCCTTCTTTTGATATATGCCTTGATTTCTTAGGACCAATATTATTTCATCAACCTTTGAGGGTTTTAGCAATTGCTAATAAGCAATTATAGCGACCCCCATGGGGATTTTGGAATAGGGAATTCTGGGAAGTTTACTTTTCATCAGTGGTATGGCGTGCGGTAAATCCAAGTATTCTGAAGATTTCTAGTGAAAAATGTTGCGGAATCAGTTGCCGGCATTGAAATTTATTGCTAGGAATATGGTGTATTCAATTTTCCACAGTTTGATACTAATTTCGAGGTATCTTACTGTCATAATGGGGAAATATTTAATTTTCTTCGGCGAGAACGGTACTACGCTATCTTCGACCGAAGTTCTCAAGATGGCTGCCGTCGATTACTCTAATGGAATATTAATTAAGTGATTTAAATGGATATTAAACTTGAAAATCTATAGAGGTAAGCAACCTAATAGCTCATTTTGAGTTTTTAATATACCTGTATTTTAATAGATTGGGCGAAAAAACGGATTATGAATTAAAATTTAATTAATTTATTTATGTCACAATTACGCAATGCCATAAGAGGAGCATTACGTACTTGGTTTCGAATATATACCTATACATTGTTCTGTTCGTGGGATCGATTTAAAATAATGTTTCTTTATAAGGATAATTGTTAATGTTTTGGATCATTTTCCAATCCGGAAGCGGAGAGGGAAGAAATGTTATATCATGATTCGTGTCGCATTGTGGGTACAATACATTTCCATAGAGATCTCCACTATTGCTAATATGCAATTGTGACCACCTCCATGGGTGATTGCTTATAAACAATTGTGAAGACCCCTATGGGAGTATTTCGCGAAATTTGCGAACTTATTGTGAGTTGATTTTGCTCGTGATAATTATTTCCGAAATTAATATAAATATTAATGAATATGAAAATATATGTCTTTTATATTTGAATAATGAATTGAATATGTGTTAATAATTATGCAATCAGAAGGTGCGAATTGTAATTCTAACTTTTTTAGTTTAACATTTTCTGTGAGATGTGGATTGATTTTTACTGGATGCATTTCGAATTTATTTGACCAAGATCAAAAGTTCGAAAGAATTTTATGTCAATTAAAACTATAAAAACAACATTCAGAAAAATTACAATTTTCACACCGTATCCCTGAAAGTAGTAGGAAAAAGTACTATCATCATCCAGCCATTAATAAGCCTTATAAGTTTCAAGCTTATTCTTTTAGGATAACAAATTCAGCTCGGCATCGAATATCGGGTGCGGTAAAAGCCTCCGTCAAGCATGATGGAGCTCAATTTAAATTTAATTGTGAATCCATCATGATTAAATTAAAAACTTATTCTAACCCTGATTCTTTTTATAAATATTAATTCGAAAATTAGCGAAATTCTGAAAAATTACATGTTCAATTTTTTTGGATACTACGAAATCCGTCACATTATCTAGAAAACTATATCAAGCTTATTTTCTTTATCAAGCTTTATTTAAAAATACACAAAAAGTTAAGTCTGTTGAAGGATATCATCTGGAGTAATTAGGTGGAACAGTTAAGTCCAACAATAATCGAACTTCCAAAACGAAATAAAGTACGTATTTCTAGCAGTGGTGAATGATTAGGATGGCCGAGGAAGCTATCGTGAAGTTGAAAGAGAAATCTCTAAGTAGATTTGTGGAAAATTACCTTCATTATCTTGATTCTAAGAACTTTTTAGCGAAGAAAGATCCTATGGCGAAATGTGCGGCTCTATTAACATTCCTATCATGTAGGGTATTCATGATTTCCTGTTAGACGCTCACGGCTCTTGGAAAGGCAATGTTGCCCACGAACTATTCAGTCTATCACCCCTTAAGAGCAATCCTCTATATCTCCTACATGTCCTCATTTCATCCATCAATGCATCCGAAGGAATACCGCAGTTGCCAGCTTAGAACACTGTTTGAATACCTTTTCATTCCAACGATCCTACAATATTTCAAGGTTATGTATCGATATCGAGATTGCAATTGAGTTATTAACACTGTGTTCATGTGAGATACCACTGTGCTAAGAGGCTATGTGGTTATGCCATCATCTATTTAAGTCTCCCGAAAAAATAGAGGGAGATTAACGAAAGAATTGGGATGACAATCATAAAATGAGGAATGATATCTTAATTCAAAATGTGTAGTGTCTGAAGAAATTGCCACTCTTTTAGTTTTCTTGTACTATGATAATTTGTTGAGGTAAAAAGTGGTAGTGGGTTTACTAAAAATAATTAAGAGCCGGCTGGAAGATGTATCTCATTCGTACGTACATTTCTTTGCTTCTTTTTTCTTGACCTCGTTAGTTCTCCTTGTCCTATACTTTAGAAACTTGGTTGCTTGTTTTCCGAAAGGATTTATTGCAGAATTATTTAGAAATCTGAAATGATTTAAGTATCTTTACTTTAGGTCGATGAGATTTAATTCAAAATGTCAGGATTTCATGTTTTTTCGGAGAATGCATTAAGAATTCGTCCCAAACTCAGTCCTAATAAATGTATGCGATTTAGCCAATGGTCAAAGCAGCGATTGGAGAGAGAGATCGCTTTGCAGCATAACTTCGTTAGCGTCCACCACCGATCACAATCTTTCATATCCCAATTTCGCGAGCCAATTTATTCGGGATTAATACTCTTCGCCCTTCGAAAGGACGCTTCCCCGTAATGTTTCCCCAATATCTCTCCGTTATTCATAATCTTTAAATCGCACCCATTTCGGTGACCTCAACCCTCTTTCCTCTCTCTCTTTGCCGAATTAATGCGCTCGCATTGCCCTCAGTGATCCTTCATCGCTTTAAAGGGCACCATTGTGAGCCATCACGTTTCGGCCCCCAAAACTTTCCACGCCCGTCTTTTTTTGCTCCGTTTAGCGTCGGCGTTTTCATAATCTCGCCCAACTTCCGAATCCTCGAAACTTCTCCGTAATCCATTTCTCGCTTCACTATTTCTAAGATTCGCATCCTCTCCTGCGTCCTTCCTTTCCTCTTTGTTTAATTTCCCTTTTCTCTCGACGCATCCCTCGCCACTTCGCGCTTCGACTTTCGCGGCTTCACTGTATCGCGTTTTTTCAAATATGTAAGTTAATAAAAAAGTTTAAACATTTGTAACGCCTAATATATCTCATTTCCTTTTATTTAGTCGAATGTATAGGGTAATACGAGTGTAATTATGACTATGGGGTGTTATTTCATGTCTAGAGGCTCTAGTAATGTAAAAAAGGTATTTAGGTCGTACATAGGTTTACTATGCTCTAACTATGAATATATTCTATTTATAAATAAAGATACCTACTTCACAGAAATTCAGCTATCATGGTAGAGTCTGGAATTAATAAACGAGGGCCGACTCCACTCTTTTCATTGATCATTTCTACGTTCATTTTTGGATGTTTTTAGTATGTTTCAAATACTCATTTCCTTGTTATTTTCATTGTTTTTTCTGAGTGAACGATTACAATATCTCAATTTTTGTGCGATTTTTTGCGTAATTTTTGGTGTAGTAATTTGCTTTTGTGATTTATATGTTATACAAAGCTTTATTTCACATATTTTAGCTTGCGCTATTAATAGGTTAGTACGAGTTTTTCACTGCTCCCTTCTTCGTGAGTGTTATCCAGCAGTGGATCTTTCTTCCTAAGATAATACCTAAGTTTTTTTTTTACATTTACGTCTTTCTAAAGTTTTTCTCCTTGTGTCTATTAACCTATACGTTATTCATGCTTTTATTAATAGGTACTATTGACGACTGACGTTAGATGGAAAAAGAGACTTCTCAGTCTCAATGTAGCCTCAATAAAAATCTATCCTTTTCCCAACTCATTACCAAGCGGGCCGCACGAAACATCGGCAATCCCTCGCAATTCCGTCCACGGCGACCGCATTATCTGGTGCAGCGGTTTGTTTCCCGACTACGTGGACTGCGGGTTCGAATCCCACGTGGGTCATGGATGTTTTCTTTCCAGCCAATTACTCTCGGCGGTGCCACGGTCTCTCCGGGTGGGGCTGCGACGGCCCATCCATTATTTATTTATCGCCGTGCTGCAGGCGTGATCGACCTTTTGAGCAGTTGCGTGTGGACGCCCACGGGCCTTACGGTTATCTTAGAAATTTTCCGATGGGAGTATGACCCATTTTGAAACGGCAAGGTCGTTGAGGAGTAGATGCGTTCCGGCCTCTTTAAATTGTGACGAATGTGGTGTTAGTTGATGGCTGTTGTTACGGGTCTGTTGGAATAGTTACGGGTCAAGCGTACGGTCAGCGGTTCCTACTGCAGTGAGGGATTAGGATTTGCGAGTCCCAATTAATAGAATCTGTTAGAGGGAATTAAAATCTCCAGGATGCGATCCCGCAACATTATCCTGAGAACAGTTTGTTATCCTAGCGTTTGATTCGAAGTAAGTTATTTTCTTAATATTTTAATCAATGAAAAGACTGTAGAAGACAGTAAAGTTTGGCAATTGATACGAACAGTTTTGACTTGGAGAGTCTTTGATCGCAAAATACTTAACTCAGAAATTAAGTTGGAGGAAAACCCCATATCAAAAAGTATTAATATACTGCTGAAACTAGACATATGGACAACGGGGTATTTTCTATACTATCACCAGGTAAGCATAATAAATTCAATAATATATTGGCGTGCAAATAGTTTTTCTTTCTTTCTCGAAAAAAATTGTAATAATATCTGTTTAATCATCCAGGAATATTTATCTCTGTTATCAACTATTTATTTTTCCCGTGTAAGTTCTGAACCCCGTTTATTGTTGTTTCATATCATGGCTTTCAAAAATTACGCATTCCCACTTATAATTTACGTATTTTTCGCATGCAAATATGGTGGATTCC
Source organism: Sympetrum striolatum (assembly GCA_947579665.1). Lineage (NCBI taxonomy): Eukaryota > Metazoa > Arthropoda > Insecta > Odonata > Libellulidae > Sympetrum > Sympetrum striolatum. The sequence continues at coordinate 31,627,807 of OX388341.1, forward strand.
CGAGCTTAATGGAAAAAATGTATCTGTAAACCAGGAGCAGGTTTACTAAATTAGTTAAAATTTCGTACTAAGAGGGTCTTCCTTCTTCTTCTTACAACTTTTACACACAAATAATCTTAATCCTCCCCTTATATAATCCAGTATCTTTTGTCTTTCCTCGGCCTAGCCACCATCGAAATCCTCTTTAGGCTATCCATCTCATAAGTTCCTCGGTTTTTATTTCGATTTGCAAATTCTAGAAAAAATATTAGCCTTTACTGCTGAGAGGAGAATAAAGAAACTGTCCGTCAAATACTTGCTGTACCTCACACAATTAGCGTTTATTAAATATTCGATATTTTGGGCTTAAATAGACGTGGGGAACCAGCGGGCCTTGAATGTATTTCTTTGTAGCCCTTATCCTCACATTTGAAACAAACAAGGGTTCCATTTTATTCTCTATTCCACAGCCGTTTATTATGTCGTCTAGAAAAAAAATTGTATATATTACCCTCTTGATGACCAAGATGAAAATGGCTTTTCCATATACTATATCGATTTAGGACGGGTAAATATAATTCCCGCCTGATGCTGTCCCGTTCCATTTTGCTGGTTGGTTAGTTTGTTATGATGCTTATTTTCAACGAAGAAAAGATTCTCCGACCTTGGAATAAATATTAGACGCTAATTCGTTTAGCAACCCGTTGTTTATGTGTTTGCTTTCTATGTAATAGGTCTGTGGAAGTGGTGATCTAATTTTTGGCCAAGACCTAGACTAACCGCACGTTCCAGGATAGTTCCATTTGAACCTTTCCGCCTCGTTTCAAAATCATAAATTGTGTTTTGAAAGCTTTTAGAGCCATTTCTACTAAAAGTTAAATCCCTTAACTGAAGTAATATCATACTTTTATTATTTTGATCTAGTTAGGAATTAGTACCTACTTAGATACATAATTGGATCAACATCTTACAGAAAAGGAAACTTTACGGTAAATCAAGGCAACGAATCAACGAATTTCTTTCTGGTTTAGATAAAATTGATATCACAAAACGGTCCATGTTCTTTCAAGTATCTATTTTGAGGTAACAATAACAATCTTCGGAAATCTTGAGGAGACCTTATCCATTTCTACCAGCAAATTACCGCTTTTCTATTTGATACTAAATACATATCCAAACCTGAATCATATCTCAGAAGATTCAAATCCAAATTATGTCTTATACGCTTCAGGATGACGGTATTTAAGGCAAATCGGTCTTCAAATCGGTTGCAAATCGAAACAGATATGATGATTAACTCGCGGGACAGTAATGGCTGTATACAGTGTATACAACTACATTACCGGTTAATGTCATGTATTTACTGGTAATGCGTGATATTAACTTGAAAAAGTATATAATTACCTCATAGAAGTGAACTACTTCTTTCAGGCGTAAATTTGTTAGACAACGCCATTTTAACTCTTGCTAGCATGAGTAATTCGTATTAAAAAAATTTCAACTTGAAAACAATTCCCAACAACAAAACGTTGGAGACACGAAGCTCCTGGATTGTGACATAAATATATATTAGACGTAAGTCCTTTGGAATCTGCAGTTATTATTAGGAATGGATTACCACCACGTATCACAACTGAAGATCTTTTCAATTCACGAACGTTACACGATGACTTAATATTCTTTAATATCTCTTTAATTGAGTTGTTTCCGCTCGTTTGTTGTAGGGCAAGTGTTAATTACAGAGCAATATGATTTTGAACACTATGGAATCTCCAAGCTTATCGTATTTTCATTACTACTATCATTGAGAGGTCAAATGTTTAACATGTCTGTTATAGGTCATGTGAGATACTTTTAGATAAGGGTATAGAAGCACTACAAGCTATATTTTTATTCGGTTATTTAATGGCGATTAATTTGTTATAATGACTATGTAAGGCGTATCGATGTGTTGGGATCAGGAAATTGCTATGTCCTTGTATCCTCATTTTACTCGTTATTCGTACTTGGCATTCTCCTCTAGATAGCATTAACGATCATGGTGATAAAGTGTTTGGAGGATGTTTATCGAAATCTAAATACTATTGACGGCTCTTATTTGGTACTTTAACTCACATATGTCCGCCGGATAATAGATTTCGCCTGAAATAAAGTTGTATATACGCATCATCTACTCGATATAAAATATATGTATTCTAAAAATCATTTTAAATTATTGTGAAAGATATATCTCATCCGTCTGTGATTTTTTTTCCGATTCCTACGAGTCCGAATATTTTAATGCTGTTTCTGAGTTATTGCCGATGATAGAAGTTGCTTTTTGGAGTAAAATAACCTCAGACTAAAAAAGTGGCTTGAGATTAATGCAGATGTTGGCGTAGAATATATCTACTTAGAGAATCAATGGTTGTTGTAAGACGATTAGGCAGAGTGCTGTGAAATGCGTGTCAAAATCTACAGCTACTTGTTTATGCGGTCAAATTCAATCCCTTGTTGATTGCCTATAATGAATTCCTAGAAGAGTACACTCGTGTGACATGATTGAACGTAACTACGATCTTTAAGTTATTCATCAACCCTACATCATTCCTTTGAACCATATTTATACCTTTGACACAGCGCTTGCAAATTCTTTCAAGTAATTATCTGACCGGGATGCCACGAAAATGCATCACTTTGTGGTGCTGCATATAAGGGATTGTATGGCTCAGAACCTAATAATAGTAACCAAGTAATAATACTAAACAAGATAATAAAGGGGAGAATGATTTTATAAAGCAGTTGTTTAAGCTTAAACCAACTGATAAAAATCCTTGAAATTCTTCAGGATGTTCCTGAAGATGTAATGCAAATTACGAAACCGGTCGCGAATAAACTCAGAGTGGAATTTACGAAGTTTTTCATTTTACTATGGCTTTCCACGAAGTCACGCCTGCTAATATTGATTTCAAAATCACAGTAGATTTTTGAGCGGAGGATTTAGTCGGCTAAGAAAAGTATTATGCATTAACAAAAAAAAGAAAACAAACTACGGAACTGTTTTCCCAACGAGCAAAATTTTCAAAGGACGGATCGTACGGATCTTAATTGAACACAAAATTTCTTAGGACGTATCCACCGTAAATTGATCGATAAAAGTACACAATGTGACCAAATTCGGTCGATAAAAATACACAATGTGACACAGAGCCAATATAAGCAAGTTTCGAATTACGGTTAGGTGTGAGCTTTACTCGATCCACGCAAAATACAGAGAAAGACTCAAAAGTCGTAAAAGACCGAAAAAGGAAGAGCTGTGGTGAAAAGGAGCTTTGTGGGAACTGCGTGGCTGAAATGGGCTCATATGCTTGAGCACTCAAACGAAATCATCTTGCCATTGGTGGTGAGATAATTCCACTCGTATTCACGTCGAAGTATGCCTTCAGCTGTAGTACTTTTTCGATTGACAGCTTATTGAATCGCTTCGTGGATTGAATAAGTGAGTTACAAAGAATAGGCAGTTCATTCGCCTCCCTTATTCCATATCTTATTTGCGTTATCTTTCTCAATAGATCTTAATTTTCATATACATATGCGACCATTGAACCTCTCTGATTTCCGTCTTCAATATATCTTTTCATTTTTACCATTGTTATCTCTAGGTCTCTAAACTACCCACACAATAGCCATTTCTTTGTCATTTCCCGCTTTCAAGCCGTGATCATAATCACTTGTAACAGACGCATTTCCTGTTTAAATTAGCGCAACTCTCCATTGTATCCGTCCATCTATTCCATATCTCGGTTAATAATTGCTCTTCCACATGTATAAAATGCATTGTCCTTCCACTCTATGAAGAGATAATTTAAATATTACTTCCGTTTTCAATTTTAATGATGATACCTGCAATAGGGTAAGCACTGGCTTTAAATATCGCGTCATTATGTATACTGGGTATAATTCTATTGTGCCATTTGAAAAATAAGAGTTATGCTGGGGGCTCTTTCACTGGATTTCAAATATTAGTTTGAGGTAGCCATTCGTCAAGACAAGATCTAATGAATTAATATCGGTGATCAAACTGCTATATTTGAGGTTGGAGCTCTTTATGAGTTACCATGTGTTAGGCGTTTAAATTATAGTTGGTAGAAATTAGTACGAAGAAAGTAAAATAAACGTCCGATATAAATAAATACCCTACAAATTTATGCAAAGAATGAACTCCAAAAACTATCAAGAAACTTGCAAAGCGGCTATACGTATTTCGACTTCCACGAAGTCATCGTCAGGCTAAGGTCGGCAACGAAATGCAAGGAAGTCGGGAGAAGAGACGGCAAGGAGCAAAATGAGATCGTAGAGAGACAATGTGTCACAAAAGGTGTACGTTGAGAAACTATGTGTTATTATGAGATCGTTGAAAGACTATGAGTCAATTAATTTGAAGAGAGTTTGGTTAAATTCCAAATCCTGGTTGATTAATATATCTTTATTTTTACCAATGTACAAATTTTCCAAGGCGTTTAAACGAGTATGTGAAGAATGTGAAAGATTTAAATCATTCAAAGATATTTCATGACCAGTGTATCTACATTGGCCAAACCAGACGAAATTTGATTACTCGTTTTAAAGAACACATTGCGTATTTCAGATTTGGGAGATGTCATATAGTGTGGCTAAACATATGAACGACACTGGTCATGAAATATCTTGCTATGCGGCTATACGTATTTCGGCTTCGTGGAAGTCGAAATACGTATAGCCGCTTTGCAAGTTTCTTGATGGTTTTTGTAGTTCATTGTTTATGTATAACATAACCATCAGCAGCCACTTTGCTTTACCCTATAATTTATTCACCGCACCGTTGATTTGTAACACTTGTAGATGTCAAAGAGTTCCTTACGCTCTAGCTTTCCACGTATTGGGATGTACATTTAATTTTTTTCTGGTTTTTCACCAATTCAGCTTATGCTAGGCTTCGTTGTTCCGATACAATTCTGTTTTAATAACATAATTATACATTTTCTCTCTGTTTCAGGTATATTATGCTGTAAATTTCGGCTATTCAAAGCGATAAATATCGAATTAATGCTTTTTCCTTACATGCTTCCATCAAAATACATTAAATTAATTTACACATACCTAAGATAAAAACAAACTATGTATTTATTCCACAAATAAAAAAAACACGACCGGACTTTACAGCGTCATCTTCAGGTATCTGGAAACTGATTGTTCCCTTTTTTAAAATTTGTGGAATAAATTCACAGTTTGTGAATTTATTTATGTGTGTTAGGATTCAAGTTTCATCAAGTAAAGCCTGAAGTGCTTAAATTTATTATTAAATTTACACCTGATGATGATATTTTAACGTCGAAACCGGTTATGCCCTTTTTTAAAATTAGTGGAATTAAGTTGTATTTTGTTGTTATCATATGTGTGTAAAGATGAACATCCAACAAGTGAAGGCCGAAGTGATTAAATTTGTTAAATTATTTTCGTTTTATTTAACTTTTCAGATTCAATAGCTTTTTATTTCCTCCTTCATTTAATATTCTTTAAGAAAGGTTATATCTCCTTCACCCCTGAAGGTCATCTTTATGCATATAAATTAGCATATTTATGTATGTTTAAGCAGAATTAACATTTTTTTCGAATAAAAGCTCTACTTATCTTTTACGAAAAATAGCATCCGTCGCGATGATTTCAGTGAAATGAGTGGACTAAGTGTGCAGTTTATTTTCCGTGAAACATAAATATTTGATTTAAAGAGCAAATCCCGTTGCCTTTGGATAAGCACCATGCAGAGTATCACAACCATTTCGTTGTAGTGTCCTGCCTTTTTTGTGGCGGAGGAATTAATTATCTCTTCAATCTAGGCAATTTTCTCTTACATAACCTATCATTTTCTTTTCTTTGCCACCTAAGTACTAATTTTGATCTTATCTTTTCTTTTATTCCTGTTTTCTTACTGTTATAGGATCTCATTTCCCTTTGGAAAAGTTAAACATCGGCAAGACGATAATGTAATGGGGATGATGAGGTCATCTCCGCCCACACAGGTAATTACTTAACCTAAGCAACTTAATAATAGGATAATAATAGGAACGGCAAATAAAAGTCAAGCGTAGTACTTGGAAAGCCTAGTGACTGTCACGTGACAGTTTATAGGAGAAATATTGTAAAATGTGGTATTTCACCCGTGGTAAAAATCGAGTTAAGGATAATCGGCCGAAAATAATGATCAAAGTTTAGAATCCACCCTAAATTAAAATTTTTCGCCCTATAAAGATAACATTAAAATTTTTTGTCATATTATAAATATATATTATATCGTATTATATTTCTCGACAACGTTATTTTCCGTCGATGCTTTCAGTTTCCCTCTTCTATGCAGTGAAATTATTTTCCGAATTTCTTGACTTCACTAAAATCAGCTAGTCAGAACCGTCTCACGTGTCATATAATCTATAGGACTTAAAAAATATATAATATCCTCTCTGAAAAACAAAAAAGGTTCTTATTGAAATCTCCTTCACTAGGAAGACTGGAGACTTCAATGGTAAGAATTTCCAAAATTATAAAAACTATAATTTTGGAAACGTTACTCATTCCATTCATATCGCATGAATAAAATTGTACTTCCGTTCTTTGTTGTTTTTTTAGTCAGTTTGGTGTTTCCCGAGCAATTTTCCTAGCGATTATTTCCTGTTTGTCTCTCTCCATTAATCTCTGTTGGCTTATGATGAATAGATTAGGATTAGGTTGAATAGGTAGGTTGAGTAACAGGCTGCTATGGGTTCGCTCAGATTCAACCAGCTGATTACATAGCCTTGCATAACCTGAGCAAGCGGAACAAGTCGACTATCGCTGAAAAATTTCCACGGCGCGATTAGAGCATCCTCAGTAAAATATTTTTCCTACTTAACAGAAAGAAAGTGACGTTCTGTAAGAGTTGTGAGAGGTACCACCTGCCCTCTGGCAAAAACTTGGCCTCTTATTTTAGTTCTGAAGGGGCACATCGAAGGCGGATTTGTTACCATTTGGGAGTTATGAGAATGGGAGTTAAGCATAGTCTATCGCCTATGAGGAAGTGAGAGTTTAGTACCTATTTCACTCGCTGTGTTACCGAAGGTTGGGAGACTCAGAAAGACATGAATCGTGTAGTGTAGTGTTCGGATTTCGGAAACGTATCGCAATATTAGTGTATTAAGAAAATTCGTTGGCTGATGAAATTTGTGATTGTTTGTAGTGTTTACCTTGAAATTCATCAGTAAACATGCTACAAGTCTATTTCTGAGGTTGTGTTTGAGTATTATACGTGTGTGAACGTAATAGGGTCAAAAGATGGTGATTGAATTTTTATAATCAGTGCATTCAACAGTGTGATGCGGATTCTTTATATTTTACTAAAACTCTGAATCGTACTTCCTCGTGCGGCTACCTATTTGTTGGTTAAGGTGAACGAAACTCTATTAGTTCTTACGAGAAATCGTCATCTACAGTTTGGTTGCTCGTACGTGCAAAAGGATGTCGACTCAGTGTATTTGTTGGTGGAAGTAAATTGAACAATTCACAATGGACTGTAAAAGAAGGTAAGGAAACCTCACCCCTTCATTTATTGACGGAGATTATCTCCAAATCCTCTTTTTATTTTTGTTGAAGGTTTCCGAAAATTCCTCAATATAATATTAATTTATGCGATCACCCTTTTTGCTTCAGATTTGATAAGTTATGGAGAGGAAACTCCAGCAATAGTTAAGTGGTCGAGGGACATATAATTCACTTGGTCTACCGATGTAACTGATTATGAGAAGAAATAATCGTCCAAATTATTAATCTTACAGAAATGACACGAAAAGTTAATAAATCTTAGATACATTATCTGTTAAGAAATTGTAATATTACAAACATTTTAAAATTACTTCAAATTATTTTACGTGCTTATGTGTACATTAGCAATACGATTAAGATTCATTTGGAGGAAAACATGATAAAAGAATTATATATATATGATTGGCAAGATAGAAATAGAATTTCGTGATCAATGGTATTAATCAGGAAAAAGAAATTGAAACATTTTCATCTTCCTTGACAAATTTTAAGCGGATTTAGGTGTCCTACTTCTAAAAGCATTTTCAAAATATATAACAACAGACAAAACTTTTATTTCTTATTATTTAGATTTTATTAAAAGCTATTTTTATATATACATGCAAGAAGTGAAAAATAGTGACTTGGCTGGGAATTGAATCTAGGTCTTTAAGGGCAGCTGTTCACTACTTGCAAAACCTTGGGTCAAGTCGCACGCTTTTCTATGCTTCTTTTTCTTCAAGTTCCTTCAATTCCATCATGTCTAGTTTCATTTTTTCCTGTATGAATTAACTTAATGAAATTAACAAATTAAATTAGCGTAGGAACCAGTTTATTATGATTTTTCAACAGAGAACTTCCTTCTCATGATGAAGAATAAGGTTTAAATGAGTCAATTTCCTGAATGAGATTTTATCTTTAGCTCACCGGACTTGCATGGGTAATAGTTTTACTTAATAATAATTTTTATTATAATATTTATATTGTTTTATTATAATATAATTATAATGATTTATTTTATTTTAAGAAATTGATCAATTAAAATACCACGGGTATTATACTAAAATCATGTTTACTATTATGGGGAGTGGGTGTATGAGAATGTACTATTTTCCGATTCGATTAAATCTCTGAGTTACTAACAAATGAAGATTGAAGATTCGATTTGCGAAGTTATAAGGGATTTGCAACTTCTTGATTGCAATAAGGATGTCTCTTGAATTCATGGGTAATCATAAGAGATAATTTTTTCTTTATATGTATTTTTCCTGTATTATGACCATGAAAAGTTGGCCTGAAAGCATTCTCCGAAACTAACCTAGATTTTGGTAATAGATACATTAAATTACTGCCCCATATATACTCTGTATCTACCGATGCGAATTGTAATAAAAGGAGTTAATGAAATAACCTTTCCGTACATTTTCCAACTTCTTTTCGAAATAAAATAATCAAGCAGTTTTAAGATTTATTTTACGCATGTCACGTACGCATTTTCAATTTCCACTGGTACATCCTTACCATGATGTATTTTGCTCCATTACGAGTTGAAAAGCTTTGATACTTCAAGTAGAAATTTATCACTGCTCTCCGTAGGCCAAAATGTAGAGAATTTCCCCCTGGTATTCCTTTCTTTTTTCTCCCTTTCCATCTCTGAGACTGCTATATCTCTTCTCGCTAATCCTCTTCGGTGGAAGTCTCTATCGCCTTGAGCCTGCCGCCCACGCCTCTTCTCCTCCATCCACCTACTTCTTCAGTACGAATTAGGCAATGTGATTGCGAAATATAAAAGGCCCATTAAAACGTTAGAAAGAGACGCTCGAGAAGTGCTTCTGACAATAAAAGGTTACATAAGTTACCTCCCAATGGTAAATGTGCGTTTTGAATTATCATCCCGAATAACAGCTTAATGATCGCGCATTCGTTTGCGATGATTTCGCGATTGTCAAACAAACTATACGTCCTTTGAATGTAAAGATTATATTTAAGGATGATTCACTTGTGTAGAGCTTGTAAAATTTTAGATCTTTACGAATGTAAATCTGAGAGCAAGATCGTAGAACTTGTTAGAAGGCTTATCGAATGAAAAAAGGGCAAGATTATCCCTAAGCGCCAATCACGTTAAAAAAATCTTGGATAAGGCCTAATTTCATTATTAGTTTCATACTATATACGAAAAAGTTTGAGCTATATTATTGAAGATATACTCGGCCAAATTTGACAGATTTGATAAGATTTCAGAATGTCAGAGGAAATTGTAATTAAGTGTCTCAAAATGATTAGTTAATGATAATTAAGTTAATGAACTGCTTGTACCGTGACTTCATAAAGGAAAAAGACAAATGGCGAACTTTTTATTATCAAAATGTTTTCTGTGAAACGATCATCGTTTGGACTCATGGAGTCATCATTACATAGCTCACTTATATTCTTACCTGTTGATGACTCTATTAGTCGAAACAATGTTTGTTTCACATTAAATATTTTGATTGGTAAAAATTCACCTTTTTCTTTTTCCTTCATGATTGATGAAAGAACAGAATCAAAGCGCAGTTATAATGTAAAAGAAAAACTCAGTTTTCGACAAAAGGAAAATATAATATTGATTTTTATTTGAAATGATTGGTACCATTAACTTTTTGGCATGCATATCCATCATCTTACTATCCCCAAAAGGTATATCTACGAATATAAAAATGGACATTTTTCACACAGGTGGCAATTTCTAGGGTCAACTTTATAAAGGTGGTTTGAAAAAGATATACTTTACCTTTCAATGCTTCAATTCTTACTAAATGAATCCCAGATGCTACAGGTGCCTTACTCGGACACTCTCGAGATATCGGCTAATTAAGTACCTCCGTTTGCCCTTCCCGCGTCTCATGTCACTCCACCTCATCAGTGAGTCGCCATTAACTTTCTTCCCTTATTTCCACCTCTTTATCTCTCCTTGTGTTCGTTCACTCAATGCCGCCCAAGTCCTAGTTGTTGCTCGGCGAGTGACCGTGCAATTATTAGGCGGTCGAGACGTTAGGATCCCACGTTACTCTTCAGCGGGAGGAATGGACGAGGTTGTCCGGGAAAGGAGGTGAGATTTGCGCAGATCCGCGAGCTCTTTCTCGCTAATTTCTCTTCGCTCGATCCAACTCCTCTCGGAGAAAAATCACCTGATTTAGAATCTCCCTTTTATCCTGGTGCCTCTTTTCATTCCTCTCCATCTTTCTCTCGTTATATCAAGTTTCAGTGGGAAGGTGCTGTGTTTTTCTGCTCCATGCGGCAATTGATTCAGAGGCGTAAAGCGGAGACCTTAATCTCTCCGTTAATGGGAAGGTATTTAAATTTATAGCCGCGCCGAGAATGCGTTAGTTATCGAGTGTATCCACCGCGATTCGATACGCGTCTTCCCAGTTCGGATTAAAGTCGTGATTTCCTTAATAAACGAGGAGTTGATAGCCGCATTAAATTAGGAAATTAGTCGCCCTCTCCGGCGAATGATACTGGATGACGTCCATTAAGGCATTAAACCCGAAATTTCTATTTAGCGTCATTTGTAGAATGTTAACTCAAATAACCTCATTACTACGACATTTATACCGCAGCGTTCCAAATATGACGGTGCTTGGTTATTGGGAGCCCCTCATCGTCCTCCGTTAAGTCTTCGGCCGTAATATCCCCGACATTAAAAATGCAAATTCTTGTATAAACGTCAAACTCGGAGTTGACTTGCGATCGCCGTAGCCGTGAACTCGTTATGACCGTCTTCGGCCATATTTCATTCGAAATGACTTCCACTTCCAAGTCGCTCGAAGTAATTCAGTCGCTTTATTTCTGCTTTATATACGCATCCTGCCAAGCACGGCACCGTTACGGCTTCAAATAAATTTCAATAGAAACGAGCGTTTAAGAGGTGATTCTCGGTCAAGACCGTATAGGCCGTGAATGTGAAATTTCATATTCTTTGTTTGACGTTTGCAATCTTTTGTATCGGCGACTCCTGAGTCGACTGAATGCCGAGGAGACGGTGCGTTCTTGATCGCTTCTGAGGAAGTTTTCCGCGGACGCATCTCAATGCGTCGTAATCTCGCGATTTTACGAGCGAATGGACTTCTTAGATTGTGCATACATGCTGCAGATGGAAACTTAAAACTCAATTTGATATGGCAGGTTGCATTGAGTATTCAAAATCCATTGTCGTTGAAATCATTTCTCTGTCATGCGCACTTCATAAAAGAAAAATGTCTTTATACTCGCCGAGAGAGATGACGAAGAGGATTCTCCGAAACGAAGTCAGTCTTTCTCCTTTTTTCTCCTCCAAGTAACGTAGTGAGATCGGATTAACGCATTCTGAGGCTATTCTGCATTAGTGCTTGCTGAAATTGCTCGCCATGTGACTAGATGTAATCAGAAATGGAAAACTATGAGTTAGCATTGAGTCATTACTTTCAGCAATCAGTTGGTTCATCCCATCCTTCTCTACTTTAACTGTTGACCAACTACCAGTACTTACCATTCCAATTTTTTGAAGGAATTAAATGATTCTTTTGCTGATTCTTTGATGACCTATAGGTAGGTTGTCATAGATTTTAATGCGACGCATTTTATTGCATTCTCATTCATTTTAATCTAATCTAATCTAATCATTTTCACATTAATTTCATTTACTTGTTCTTTTCATTATAATTCATACAACTCGTATTAATAGAATTTCCATTCATTTGATTGTTATCCGTTTAATTCTGTTAATTCTCTCATTCGTATCACTCTTATAAATTTAATTAATTAACTCATTTAATTTATTAAATGCTACTTAGGATTGTTATGTAATTGAAGATATAATTAGTCATTTGACTGGTTTCCACGATTCTCTAACCAATTCGGCGCCCTGCTAGCCTATTTAACCCTGGTAACTGTAGCATTCGTTAGTCGCAGAAATATGTCTTTTACAAATCCGTTCCTATATTACGTGTTTAATGGTAGTGATTCTCATTCTTCTTTCTGCCACATCTGCTTACATGCTTTCTCTAAAAAATAAATTTATTCTCTGTAGGGAATACATTTAGTTTTAACTATAGCTCTGAATGACTCATAATCCCTTACTTAGCTTTTATTTTATCAGAATTTCGCCATAAGAATTCCCCTCAATTTGGTTTGACAAGTCTTTACTACTAGCCCTGTCTATCCACCTGGTATGAAGCAATTTTCTGTAACATCACATTTCAAAGGTTTCTATTCTGTTCTTCGCTGTCCTGATTCTTCTCCAGGTTTCGCTGCCATATAAGTCTACTCTGCAATCAAAGACCTTCAGGAATGTCTTCCTGATATTTAGGCCTATGTTTGCCATTAACAGGTTTCTCTTCCTCAGAAGAGCTTTTCTATTGCTTGGGATAACCTATATTTGATGTTCTTATTGCGTCACTAGCTATTTTGCTACTCAAGTGGCAAAATCCTTTTCTTCCAAGCTCTTGCCTTCATCTGATGCCATTTTCTTTAATAGGCTCTTTTATATTGCACCTTGCCACTTTTGTTTTAATCTTATTTACTTTAATTTAAAGTATATTTATGTTTGAAGATTTATTTATTTACCTCAACGTAATTTGAAGTTCTCCTTTTTGGGTTAAATTTATGCTTTTCGAAAAATTCATCAATGCAGATCTTGTTGACGAGATAGTTGATATTGCTACTCCAGGTAACAATGTTCATGAATTCTGTAAGAAATGAATGTGTGTTAAAGGAAATGACTGTTATGTAGGGAAGATATTTACTTATGGTCTTTCTTAGCATTAGAGAAGCTAATAACAGTCACAGTTAGGTATATGGATTATTTATGTCCCCTGTCATACTATACTAGCGGCTTACAGGATCATTACGTAAATTTGAATTAACGAAAAGCAATGAAATGATGAGACTCATTTAATTTCGTTCTGGATTCATACCAAAAAATCAAGCCTGAAGCTTTTGATAGTTTAAGTGTAAATTAATTGCGAAGTTTATAAAAAAGTTATGTAAATAATGTTTTGGATATTACGATAGGGGGTGATAAGTAATCTTCTATGAGACTTTACTTAATGTCGAAGCAAGTCTTGTGGTCGGAAGTATTTATTTTTCGGTTGGTATCATTTTATGGCTCTGCAGGCTATTTACACCACCCGAAAGTTTTCTCGACATCTGACTGCGTGTAACCATAAGATTATTTTTTTATCATAATGCACCAACTATTGTAAATTGCTTACGCGTTAAAGAATTCCATTCCGTGAAAATATTAGAGCACTTTTGAAATAATAAAATACCCAATGCCTAATTTCCAATGATTTGTTTTTAATTTTATGAATATGGCATCCATTAAATTTAGTCAATAGGATAATTTACATTGTATAGATTTTGCCTTGTCATTCAAATGAAGTCATTAATTTCTCATGAGTATAATAGACTCTTATAAGAGATTATAATAAAAATAAAATATGTTTATTATGCCCTTGTCGATTTCCTGCAAAACTATTCGAATTTTTCATGATATTTTTTCATTCAAGTTATGCCAGCTGTATTAGTTTTATAAGATCCTAGAGGACTATGCAAAAAGTCACTTAATTGATTATAGAAGATTTTTAGGAAATTCTGAATTAAGATTTTATGTGCGAATTCCCAGCGTTTTTATAGACAGAAGGTAGAATCAGCGGTCCTTTCTCATATGAATGGCGATGTATTCCGCAAGGCTATTCAAACTTCCTTTGCGAATTAATCGAAATATTTCGCAGCTATTCATATGTAAACAACCGCAAAAACTAACGTCCTCCACGACGGGTGAACCATCGAAATTATCGTTCCTTTTCTCTTGTTCGATCCTCCATTTCCCATTCCCAAAGCCTCGCTTCTTAAGCCACCACGGGAGGGAAAAAAAGAGAGTGAATTTCCTTTCACACTTCTTCCGTGGGAGAAGACACTGCTGCCTACTCCGAAACTCTTTTCAGTTGCCTTTCACCCGCGTTGATGACCTCCAAGACACGTCCAACCTTGGTGTTGCGTTAGAGGCGTGCGTGCGAAGGTGTGTGTCGAAGAAGAGAGAGTCAGATGGGGAATAATAAAAAATCGAGATCTCTTTGAAGGCTACGTCGCGCGAGCCCTTGCTTACGACAAGTGTGCGATTCTCGGTAGTGGATGAGCATGACAAAGTAGCTTCGGGGGATTAGATTTGAAGGATTAGAAGTGTTAGCAAACAAGTTTTGGAGGTGTATAGCCTGACAAATGGTTCAATTGGGGAAATGGAGACTGAGGAGTCCAATATAAAACGCAAAACGTCGAGTAAAGTATGCAAAACATTCTGATGACGAAATCTGCATTCACTCATCTGCTTATTGGTGTAAAGCGTGGGAAATTAATGTCATTTTTCGCTGCTTTTAGCAACCGTTCTATTACCCACTTTCGTTTAAAATAGGTACTGAAGACTTCAATTGATCTTAATGCGTTTCCCAAAGTGATATTATACCTAGGACTCGTTTATTTTAAAACATTTCAATGTATAATGAATGAAAATATGAGGGATATTGTTTATTAGGTATTGATATTAGGTTAAAGCTTGCTCTAGTCTTCTTGAAATATTTGACCGAGTGTCTAGTATTGATGATATATTCACTCCCGAAAAGTATTCATCATATATTTTAAAATGTTTTTCATAACAGATTTGTTGATACTTAAAAGCAAGTAGATAATATAATTCCTTTTATTTTGTAATTGATGATGATAATATTATTATAAATTATTGAATTTTAAAGTGTAACCCTTGAGGTCTCGACGATCCGGTACGGGAGTGATTAATATTGAATGGCGATAGTAAAAGAACTATAATTTTCGCGTTTAATATAGAAGAGAAGAAATCGTCTCCTCCTGCAAAGCAATGAGTATCAGGTTTTGCTACTCGAGGAAAATCTTAATTTCATAATCTAATCTATTTTCAAGAAATAGGGATCGAATGCAGGACATTATAATTCTTTTGGAGGACATTGAAACTATACATAAATTAACTGGGACTGCACTTGTATTTAAATTGAAACTACTGGCATAGATTAAGAATAAAATAAGTTCCTTACTCTATGCTACTGATTAATTTTGACTAAAATTTCCTTTAATGGAAATTAAAATAATTCAGGACCATAATTCTTATTTAACAATTATATATAACATTTAACTCTTCTGCTATATTTTAAGACAATGGGAGGAAATCTTCTATGATATGATCTCCAACTTCCGAAGAGAAGAATCACATTAATTATCAAAACAAAAGTAATATCAGCTAACATACATTCTTGACCAACCAAGCTTACTTACATTTACAGAAATAATTGGAGGGTATTTTATTCGATTTTATTTTGTTTTTTGAATTTTAAAATAAAGAGAGCATGTAAACAAGGTATGCGACACCTTAAGGAATAAGAAAGTTTCTGCTGAATACTCAAAAATATCCTTTTACTTAAAACATACTAAGCTCTTTATAACGTATCTTGGTTGGGATTCTCAAGAACCCATAGGTCTGTAATATAAACTCATTAGGTCTGAGTAGTATCTGAATGAACGTAAAAATATAGAAAGAAAACTGGCATTTAGGCAAAGTACTTTAACGTTTCTTTTCAGTTGAAAGAATAATTTAAAAGCCACCTAAAAACTAATTATTTTTTCAGGCTTAAAAATCAATTATGTTTCGAAAATACCAAAAGAAGTTTCATAAATATTATCTCTTTGTATTTTAGTACGAAACAACTTCGGTTAAGATAAGCATTTATTGTACGAATAGGCAGCAAATATCATTAAAAGACCGAAACATTAGAACTGGTTTGTGATGCTATTCAGTATAGCTGTAAAAAAACAATTTTGAACATGGTACTTACGGCTCTGAGAAAATTGCCGCTGATTTAACGCATTTGCTATAAAAAATTGATAATTTTTTTAGTAGATAGTTTCATGGTGTTTAAGGAAAGAATAAAAGAGAAAAAGTCTGCCGTCCGGCTACGTTAGATTATATCTCTTTCATTTCCTCTCTAAATTCAAAGCATGCGAGCCATGCGTATCTCATCACTTGTTCATGATATTTGTCTTTTGGTAGAAATAAGCAGATGGGTCATGGTTTCGGATAATCTGGAATGTGACATTGCCGTCCCAAAGATGAAAATATTTAAGATGAGACCTGTGCGTGAGGATTGTGAATAAATGAAATTTTATCCGTCAGTGCCTGTAGACTTATTTTTGATCGCATAATACAATAACAGAGAACAATATTATTG
Source organism: Sympetrum striolatum (assembly GCA_947579665.1). Lineage (NCBI taxonomy): Eukaryota > Metazoa > Arthropoda > Insecta > Odonata > Libellulidae > Sympetrum > Sympetrum striolatum. The sequence goes on from OX388341.1 coordinate 31,644,624, forward strand.
ATTTAATTGTATAAAAAGGAACCATAAAGTTTTAATTTTTTTATACCAAGGTTATTAAGGTATTTTTGACTACTTTCCACTGAGATTTTGGCGATGGTATTCAAGTATGATCACAATCCTTCAAGCAGCTGAGATATTGCCACATAGAGAATAACATTTACTCGGGAATTTATCGTGCTAGGAGGGAAAGTATTGTGTCCAATACTTTTTCATATCCGTTGGAGACAATAGCCAATTTGGTGAGAACATTACTTTCCATTCATTATTTTATTTGCCATTAATGACAGAAATTTCTACACTTAGAAAGATTATCGCTGGGTCCAATCATTCACTAACTGAATCTTTATTTCTTGGTTGTTACCAAACCCTAAAACCCAGATTAACTTTGCCAGAAAATTGCTAATTCGTTTACTTTTACTCCCACGTATATATCTAATTTGGAATATAAAATGGTCTATAACCGCTTGATCTTACTCTTATCTTAGTCATATGTGGGCAAGCATCCTCCAAATAATGCATCTTTCACATTCGCCCTTTTTGCTGATTTTAATAAGAGCAAAAAATATCTATCTTGCTCACTCGTTATTATCGTTTGCGGCGTTTCACGATAGTCATTAATTACATTTTACGCATTTCAGGAGACCCAGAGAATTTTTAAGCTTTTATATCTCAGTAAAGATCAAACGAATGGAAAAAAATATTTCACTGCTTGAAAACTAAATGACGTCGAAATATTAATATTGGTATGTAAATAGCAACATTAGGTATATCACGTATAGTGCAGAGATAACTGTTTCCCTTTCTTTTTATTTTGTTGTATATAAGCTATATTTTATTACGTAATATTCAACTATTCATGTTTATGACGAATTGTAAAAATATTTTATGTTAGTATTATTGTTGAATTTAAGAAGTTAAACATCTTCTGTTGCTAGGCCTGGTGTTTGCAGCTTTTCTCGGATATATTCTTGTGAAAACCCTTTGGCGAGATTTTTCCCACGTTACTTGTCTTTAATCCTTGTCTATGGCGAAGGAAAAGAAAGGAACGTTGTAGATAAAATAGGAAAAAAAGAGAGGCTGTAGACCTAGGATGGATAAAATTGGCGAAGGATTAACGGAACGTGATTATCTACAGGAAACAGGTTTAGCTGTCCAGCAAGAATGCATTGAAAGAAGGGTGACGAAAACGGGGATTAGGGTGGACAGTGGAAATGAGGCAGAATAGAAAGAGACAAAGACGAACGAGAGATCGGAGATAAGGTGGGAGAAGGAACAGGAGGAAAAGTTTGTAAGTGTGGGTGGAGATAATCCCTTAGTCACTCGGGTCTTCCTTTCGACACCTCGTATGTTTCATGCAGGAGATGAATACTGTTCGACGGCTCGAACAATGGTAATTGGATCCTCGGGAAGGAGATACTCAGCCAAGTAACCTATTGTGTCCATTGTGAAGAAGGTGACAACGCGGAAGCTTTTGTGATTGAGCGATGGAATGTGTTGCCGAGTGCGGACTTGTAAACAATGCTTTCTTTTTGGTCAGCCACCGGCAGTGAAAGGAATTTCTATTATTTACCTCTGTCGATTGACCGAACTTTCTAAACTGTCATTCTGTCTTTTAATATTCGGGATATTTACCTTAAATATGTGATTTTCAAAATACAGGGATACCAAAAAGCAAATATTTTATGAAATATCATTATCATCTCATTTTTATGAAATCGGACACATTTGAAAACTCAAGTCTATTATTTTCCTCGTGTATAAAATGTGCTAAGAGTGCGTAAAATTTTATTTTTTTGTGAACAGGTAGTTCCAAAATTGTTATTTTTCTGTTCCAGAATAGACTAGCTATTTTGTTGTACTAAAAACTGTGAACTGTCGAATTGAGCTTATTCAATCTCAAACTGGCCTTCGTAACAGAAGTTGACTGTTTAATTTTGACCATTGTGGTTCTATTAGTACCTTTGCTTGGTCATCCTCTCCTTACCTCATCTCTACGGATCCATTTCTTTTACTTTTATTATAAAAACTTAAGAACGCCCTGTACGTTCGGAAATTTAATGCAGTACACCTTTATCACATATTTAACATGTTTTACAGTAGTAGACAAGGTTTTTAAAAAGTGTCCGTTTTCACAACAAATGTGCTTTAATTTCTTGTTCCCTTTATTTTATTGAACACAGTTTTTCAGCTCTCTTGGAAGTCAGAATAATGACATTTTAATTAAAATCGAATTTTAGATTGGTAGATACATTTACATTTAAGCCCTGCAATCCGCCAGTGGCGCGTGGTAGGGGGATACATTTCATCCCAGAAATAGCTAACCGAAAATACGAAAGAAAACAACCAAGTCATACTAATCAATCATTCTCAGGATGGATACTCTAATTTGGTTTTTCGTTAAGCTTTAGAGAAGCCAATTGATTTTAGAGTCGGACTGCGATGTTGGTGATAATCCCCCCCTGCTACACACCACTGACATCTAGCAGAGAAACATAACTTTTAATGAGGGTGAGCTACAAGGAAGACGTTTCTCTGTTTTGGGTAGCAATCTTATCTTCTAAGTCCAGACTAATCGAACGTTGGGAATTTGCTTATCGGAATAGCTTCATCTTCTAGAGTTAGCGCTCCAAATGGTTTGCCTGACCTCCATCACGTACACCATTTTACGAACTTAGCTGCTTCCAAGACCAGACTCGAATGGATTAATTTTTACTCAATTTTAAAGTGTACAGCATTTAATAATATTAAATCTTATTTATTGTGATATAATCATTATTAATATTTATCGACTCTTTTTGGTAACCAATATGTTAGGAATACATCAAATCTTCAGTTGATAAAAACCTTATCTTTACACCCTGATGGATTCAGTATATCCTGAAGTGTGGGAATAATATTTTCCAAGATTATATAGGTTGAGAACCATACTGTTGAAGAACATTAGATCTGTAATTTTCTGTAGGAATACAGGAAAAACGCAATGTTCCATTATAAAAATTATTACAGAATGAATTAATGCTAAATTTCCTGAAATGCTCTAAAAAAATAGAGCTAACTAGAATGCAATCGCAATTTACCATAAGGGAAGCTCAAATGACCTCGTATTGATCCTTTCTCAAAAATTTAAGCCTCTGTTAACCATCGATGACAGTAAATAAATTTCGAATATTCAAGCAGTAATAAGCTGAAATGAGCATCATTGCGGGGGTACACTAGAATTAGTTTTTCTGGAGTGCCATTGACAAAAACGCATTATTTTTAACTTAAAATGTATGACAGACATTCAGTTCTACTTTATACCTTTACTATTGAAAAACAGTGTTCAAACATCAAATTCCGAGTATTATAGAAAACAATATTTGTTATAGCGAATATAGGGAAAGATTGAGATGATTTTATTCACATATTAATTATACGGAAGATAAGAAAGAATTAAAATATCCATTTTGGCTTTTTATTTTATTTTCAAACAAACAAAACGTTGAAAATACTTCAGAGGATTCTGGAATGTAAGTAGGAAATTAGAAATGTTCAGATCGAATTTAATTCTAGTTTGATATTAATTAATAAAAAGTATTCTAAATTTATTTTATTATAATTGAATAAATTTATTGAATATTGATATTTATATTATTTTTTGAAAATGAATTTGACTTATTTCAATTAAATTACTCGTGCGAAAAATTGTACTGTATCAGTAACACAGTATAAGGAAGGAAAACATGCAAAAATTAATTTTTTTGGGTTACTACCTTGAATGGACTTTATATTTTTCTTTTCGTTTACCAATAAATGGAAGGGTACTACTCTTTTCGAGTATCCTGAATGGGGATTTAGTTTTAATCGCACTCAGTTTTACGTCTTTGCATGTTATCAATTCGAGTTTTAAGAAATCTTACTCCCACCCACATTCTGCACTCATCTCCAAAGTCAGCCGTGAAGTCATCACTCAATCCTTTATCCCGCGACAAAGGGAATCTCTCTGATTCGTATTTTGATTCCGCACGTCACGCGCTCTGCGAGAGCGCCGCTCGGGTTATTGAACTTAGGTCGCTCGGAGCGGGAACAAACGATTTGAAGGTGACGGCAGGTCAGCCACACTCCGAATGTTTACGTTCCGATGCGTGGAAAACACTCGCGGCGGAGAGTGTCACACATCCAAGGCGCCGCAATGCCTTTCTTGCGATGACAGCGGAAAATTTTCCGAGCACGCTCCGCTTGCTAACAAGTCTGGTAGCCCGGGGGCGGGCCGTCGTCTGGTGCGGCGTCGGAGGCGTGGGCGTCTCTGGCCTCATCTCGGCAAACATGCGAGGAGAGGTCGGGAGAGTGTGGGCGTAGAAAAGGGATTGCGGAAATTCCCGCTTGTTTTCGAATGGATTTTGTTTTCGATGGAATTCGAAGATGCGGATTAAAGACGTTCCCACGCTCTCACCTCCTTCTTTTTCCCCTTTCTTGGTTTCTTGCGATAATGGAAAAATCGAATTGAGTGGTCCATTCTGAAGAGGGTGCAGAGGAATGCATTCCCTATTCGACTTTAGCAATCAGCTGATCACAGGGTATCCTTGTATGAGGTATCCTTTAGGCGAGTCATCTCAGTGGAATTTCAAATATGCCGATGAATAGTATAGTTTTAGGAGCTATACTGAAAGGATAAAGGCCAACCTTGCAACTTCGGTTGAAGATAAAAATCAAATTGTTATATTTTAAAGTGATGCATTCTCCTTCAAACACCGAAGAACGAGTTTAATCCTGGAAATTGTAAGGTCGATGTCCATCTAATTTCCTGAAAGAGGGCATTGCCCTTACCGGGATTCGATCACGTGTTTTCAGGTTCATCTCTAAGCTTACGGCTTTGCATTAGATGGTTCATCGATGGATTATCGAAGTCTGATAAAGAATTCCTTTGTAAATTCTATTAGGATAATAAATTAAATATGATTTATTATTTGGATCACTAGCTTTGTTAAATGGCTTATTTAACCTTTGCTTTAGAACAGTAAAATACGCAAAATATAAATTTACAGGTAGATTGTTATATGTAGGAGGTAGGACTATTCTAACTGATTTTTTGATTCAAGAGACTCTGTTAAGCTTGGTAGATATTCGTTTGATAGTGATTTGATGGCAAGTCCCATCAATCTATGTTTCAAATACCATATTCTTTAGAAATTTATAAAATGCCACTGGAATGTCACTGTTTCATTCGTTGATGAAATTAATTTTGTTTCCATATTTTCTTTGTTACTCTACCACTTGTAAGATAATGTTCAAATTTGGATAGAAATTACCTCACTCATGAAAGGAAATGAATTTCGGGTTAATCAGGCAATCGTTTTGCTCTCTAATAATTTGGGTATTTATGAATAAAGCACTAAGCAAATCAGACCAATTTTGGTTTATGAGTATAAAATATTGTTACTTCCTCGGAAAATGTATTCTTCAATTAGAAATACATAATTTGTTTAAAGCAATTCGAATGCCTTATTTTCAAATTCCGGATATATTCCATGAACATTTTGAAACGACTAATTAAAATTGCCAAGCTATATTTTAGTATACATGTTTGTCCTTGGCGATTCTCACTATGGTATTTGTTATTGTTGACAACAAGATACCATTCCGTGTTCAAGATAAAAGTAGAGCTTTGATCAAAGTAGTATAACATCCTTTACCAAATCTTGTGTTAACATTGAAACTAGGTCTGTCTATTTTTTCCATTGTTATGTTAGGTTTCAATTTTGAAATTCAATGTTTGGTAGAATAAAGCTCCTTCGAAATACCCGTGATTTATCTATCTTTATCACCAACATCACCATGAAATTTACAACATCGATGTTTACTCCTTGAAAACCTACTAGTTTTTACGTTGAAATAGCTTTAATTTTATAGTTTAGTCATAAAATCTCTATAAACACGGTTAATTATGGGAAAGGAAATACACGCGTAGGTTCTTCTGGTTTTCGACGAATCTAGCATAGCTGTAATATTCGGGAAACTTAAGGTGTCAACGATTTCTCGATCAAACATTTCATTCAAGTTGTATCAAACCTTCAAGTTAATTAATTTTTTTAGGAGGTTCCATTGCGCTCTTATTCATTCACAAATTCATGAATTAAAATTGAGAAAATCAGTTTTCATTATGGGATTCGTTTCGGGCACACCTTAAATGGCAACCAAGCATAAAATGTTTTATCAGTTTTCATTTCCTTTAGCTTATATGCTTTCAGTGGTGAGAGGAATAATAATGTAATGTATAATTAATGGAATTTATAAGGTTTAGATTAGATTTAAGCATAATATCTCACACTATTCCATCCCAAATCGTACTGTCACAAGTAGAGAACAATTGTCCAACTACCCGATTGTTTAAATTATTATAAAAATTCTATCTTACGCTTATGTTCTGCAAAATTTTTGAGGTGTGGGGAGGAAAAAGAGGAAATACAGTCCGAAACAAAACACTAACAAAAATACGACGCTTGACAAATAAATTGCAATTTACGAAATATATATTTCAATTATATTTTTTATAACACGATGGAAGCGTTTGAAAATGAAATATGTAAAGTGGCTCCTGTTTCAGCTCACTTAATTTGATATGCATGTGACAATGCACCGCGTTGTGGCTTTAAAGTGTGTTTTATAATATTTCTGTTTTTCTCGAAAAATAAATCTGTTATCGTAAGGTTTTTTACGTTGTTCCGTTGAAGGATGCGAGATGCAACAACGTCGTAATTCATTTGATAGCGTAAATAAATTCGTGACAAAGGATTAGTATATGATCAGAAGAAGAGAGATTACGCATGAACGAGATTATTTATTAACGTCAGAATCTTATTTGTGATTGAATTGTTTGGGAAAATGGGTGGAATACGCCTTTACCTTGTAATATTCTAAGAGTAATGATGGTAAATTTGGAAACCAGAAAATATTTAAATAATGGAAATATTTTACAAAATTTACCGTATTCTGAGGGCCAAAGCATTTTTGCGTATTTATTAGGACGGTTTCAGCCTGGGGCTGCACGTGAAATGACATTTTTTGCTATCTCTCGCAGATCATCGAAGGTCAAGTAGTAACGGAGTAGGAGTTTTAATGTGGTACCATTTCCATGTTTCAGCGCCGTGAAACAACACTAACCCCAATGAAGACTATCTCATCGATCTAATATCTCCACCTTGATATCGGCATTTCCCTTAAACTTCGATAGCAGATATAACACCAAGTGATTTCCTTATCGAACCAGCTACATTCTCCTAACGGGGTTTAGTCCTCTCGGCTTACATCGATGACAAATTAGTCCCCAAGATATGGAGCCTTGTCGCGCGATTCCTCAGGCCCTTCCACTTCCCCAAAGCGTCCGAGGAAGTCGCGTCTCCGGCCGATCTGCCCCCACACGGTGTTGACACCTACCGATCGGGGAGTGCGCTGTCTGCCCCGGTCATTGGGTCAGGCAATTAGCGGCCGAAAGGGAAAGGGGACGCTGCAACAGAGGAGGCGGCGTTGCGGAGGTAACACTGGGAGAGGTATGGACCAGAGAGGTCGACTGACTATTGACCGCATTCATTTGGGAGGAGGAGCCGTGGGATGAGGGAGAAAATGCGGGGGAGAGAAAGGTAGATAGGGTGAGGGGTTGAGCCGATACAGCGGGTATAAATAGCAACGGGGGGAACCTGCGCTCCTCCGTGGAATAGAGTAGTCCCGGGGCTGCGGGAGGGAGCGGCAGGTAGAGCGTACACGCAGGGGCGCGGTGATTGGCATCCCGGCAGCCAGGTGGCGCGGCCCGTGGGGGGGCGGAATCGCCAATTTGCGTGAGTCGATCGGGACTAGGCGACGGGCGCAGGGGGGGCTTAAACACGCGTCTCGCTGCGATCCGCTGGGTGTACCGCACCGTCCCTTCCATCCCCCCGCGGTTTCCGGATGTGCTCGAATTCTTTTGGGTCCCCCCTTTCACCCGCTCTCCATCCATCCCCTGTGTGTACTCCTAGTTCTTTCTCTTACCCACCTGTTCTTCAACCTTCCTGTCTGTGCCCGCTCAACCTTTCGTAAATGGATGGAACTCGAAGATAGTAGGTATTTGGGCATTTTATGAAGTGTAAGAGAAAGAAAGGCGTTCAGCAGAATTCCAAGTGTCTCCTCTGCGTCATCGGTCTCATAGAGCGGATTATTCACTAATCTTTCCACTATCCGAACGCAATTTCTCAATTTATGTCCTAAAAATGTTCATATTTCATTCCCTAGAAGTGTTTCGCATTTTCAAACTACACATCGTATCCCTCCGCTTCCTTTCCTGGTCTTCTTTCTATCTCATCTTGTATTGGGCTCCTATTTTTCTTTCCTATCCGAAATGTTCACCCTCTTCTCAGTCTTATTAGGAGTAGATTTGCTGAGTAAGAGAATTTGGTTAACAAATCTGACTGTTTTCCTTAAAGAATTCTTATCATCAAGTAAGTTTGCAAATTTTCATAAAATTATTGAAGTCAATTTAAGTTACTAATAATAATAGATAATTTAAGATAATGATCAAGCGAAAAGATATTCAAGAAGAATTACGTTCATTAATGTTATTCTTCATTAACACTAATATCAGAAGCTATCGCTAGGTTAGAATTTTAAATCGCCTCGAATTTACTGCTCATTTATGTAAATTCGTGTTAAGCAGCTCAAAGAATTATATTGGAGAGTCCTCCCTTATAATCTAGGAAATGGCAGGCTTGCTCGCCGATTTCTCCTCACCTCCATGTTTATTTAGTGCCATTCCCCCAAACTATCTCATAACTCAATCTTAATTACCTACTTCTTATTTTTTCACAGCTCACGTCTCCTATGTTTATGCTCTTCTCCTCCGACCACCCCATTTCCTTCCCATTTGCTCCTCTCCACGACCTCATTTTATTTTTTCTCACACCATATCGATTATTTCCCCGGCGGATGGGTTGCGAATTTTCGGGAAGAAAAGATGACCGACAGCCATCCGGTGTTATTTTTCACGGCTTCTGCGATGGAGGAAGAGAGAGAGAGGGCTAATCGGTGGGAGATTCGCCGCGAACATTTTTTATCGGTTGGTGAGCGGTTTTCATGGCGCAAAAGCGCCGCCGAAGGAGCGGGGGTCGCACGGGTTCGACCGTCGATCGATCGAGGGGATGATGTTTCCTAGAGATTTCAACGTGTCAGCTTTCGTGGCTACTGTCCAGAAACGGAGTGAGCGGTGGAGGTCATTCCTGCATTCTCTTTGTGCTGCATCGGTACCCAAGTAAATTGAGCTCCAAATTGATCTTTTACCTGGTGGTAGGTGTTTTGGGGCCGCAACGAAAGAAGGATACAGAGCGGTGTTTATTCGCCCCCCGGGCATCAAGTTGTATTTTTCTTTTGCCGCCGATCTCCTTTATTATTACATTAGTTTGGAAAAAGAGTTTCATTTTTTAATCTTGAGTTTCGTATTTCAAGCAGAATTTGGGATCACTCACGAATTTTCAGTGCGCACACGATTCCTAAGTTGAATTAGCCGAAAACGTTACAGTGGCTAAGTGCTGTGTTTAACCTTCGTACCCACTAAATGTAACCCACCGTTCAGCCACCCACGGTTCATAATGTCTGTTTTACGGTAATGGCTCTGTACGCTTCCATCTCGCATTGTACAATTTCAGACGAAGTCTCCCCAGGGTTCAAATATAATGCGTTTTACTTTTTAAAATAACTTAATATTATGCGGAAAGCATCTTATGGGAAATAATACAGTTTATTAGGGTTAATTATAATGAATAAAAATGTTCACTCCAAATTGATGTAAATATCAAAGAAAGAATTATTAAATATTAAAGAGTTAAATGCTATTTATCACTGCGTCAGTAGATTTCTATCTCCGTGAAGATGATGTACTAACTCTTATACATTCAATTATTTACATAATAGTGCATAACAACGGCCCCAAACAGCTAACTGGCTAGCATGTTCACTTTCAGTCGAAGCCGTCTCGGGTTAGATTCCCTATGGGACTGGTATATATCGGTTCACCCAACATCGAGATCTGTGTGTTATGCGAATTAGGAGATAGTAGAGTCGAGTCTAGGAGAGCCAATGTGGCAGTGTTGGAGTCGATGCTCTGGCCGCATGTCACCCACTGTAAACACAGTATGGCATCCCTCAGAGAGATGCCACGTTATCCACTATACTTTTCAGCGTATGGTAAAGGTGTCCGACATAACACAAGTTACCATTGTCATTGATAAGAAAATGTTTTTGTACAGCATGGATTTACGTTTTGAGTTTTCATTATTCCACTCGCTGGAACCGTTAGTGAACTCGCTGAAATATCGATTTAAACGGTTCAATGTCTTCTAATACGAAATGAAATAAAGGTAGATAGGCCGCGCAATAGCCTGTGAGGCCCGCCAAGATGGCCTTAGTATAGTTATTACCTAGGAATTCGAGTTATGCTTTCAGACTTGTAAGTTTCGTCGAAGATTCGCGTCCTACAGATTGGAAAGCAAATTATTACATATTCCGAATACTTTGAAAAAGTATACACGAAACTGAGGGGATTGCAGATTAGTTTTATTAAGCTTTCATGATCACTTTACTTATATGGATGACACGTTCTGAATTTTTTAAAGGATTTACATCAACTGAAGCGTAAATCGTAACGGAATTTCAATGACTATAAGGAGATTGGTTTCTCAATCTTTGTTGGAATGATGGCTTATAAATCGAATGCGAGTGAGTGGCTTCCCAAGATGTCTGGCTATAGCATATTGAATATATGTGAACGTGAACTGGAAGACCTACAAAGCTCAGTTTAAGTGATAACCATTTAGATACGTTGCAGTGAATGAAAATGACAAGGAGAAGAGAAATATGAATTCTTTGACTTAATATTATACAGGCTTTAAAATTACGTCAGTTATCTTTTGAGTTGAAACTGGTTTTTGTCATACATTCAAAAATGCCTTTTAGCCCCGAGGGATTGCCTCTATCCAAAAAAAGGCGATTTCAAGAGATGAAGATGATTTACTCTTATATCCATATTTCTTATAACGTGATATTTCCCAATAAGATTATGGGAAATAGAGGACATTTAAAATATTCGAAAACTATTTATAGAGCGCAAATTTCAATTATTGATGTGATGACTACATATGAGCTAAATTGTTATTGAATTTTGTAAGAAATATGACAGGATGAATCTTAATTTCATCAAGAAATTAAGTACTACCGTCTCATGCTTACCACTCAGTCTACATTGTGACTCTAATATCTTCAACTCACCTTTTACTCTGCAGGACGATTTTCTTCAAGGGAACATTTACTTCTTTTATAGTGTCACTCCCAGTTTTCAATAGAGATTTACCTCGATGTTTGAAAAGAAAAAAAGGAGAACAGGAAAACCAAATACTAATTTATTTAGATACATTCAATCATATATATTTATATATATTTATATTAGGCATATATACATAAACATTCACCTCACAGTGAATCAACTACATTATAAACTACAACGATATGTTTAATAACGACAATTCATTGACTTATTGAGTTCTTTCATTTTTTTCATAACACAGAATGCTAATTTCTGGGGACCTCGTTTCACACATTCCCCAGCTTTTTCTTTTTAAAGAGAGCTTATTTCTTTCCTTAGGCAACTTCGTGAAGATGATACTCGCGACAATAACGCGACCTATGGGCCATGTTATCGGGGCACTAATTAAAAAGGTTTTGCTTGAAGTCATGAACGAAACGTACTAAGGTATCTCTTTCCTTTGGTCACTCAATCTGTTCTCTCTTTAAAAATTTCACTCTCGTTCATCGAAACTTCGGAAAGAAACGACTCGAATTAAAAATTCTTCCTCATTTTTTTTTGAAAAGCACACTCCATTAAAATTACAATCGTGCATACTCGGAAAATACAAGCCGTGACATCACTTGGCAGGCAGTGGAAAAATTTAAAGCGACACATACCAACCTACGTGATAGTAATCATTTTATTTTTCTCTTCACAGTTAAGTGCCAAAAATGTCTACGCCCGATACTCGTGGAAACAACTTTTTGAGTGTGCAAAATTTTTTCTCGACTCCAACTTATCGATATATTAATTGATTACCCGCGTCATACGCGCCAAGAGATATAGATTTCTTAGGGGATAGTGAGAAGTACATTATCATTAAGCGTTCTTTTTCGGCGTGCGTGGAGCGTCTCTCCTACGCTCGTGTACGCCGTTTTTCGAAGTGAGCGTCTCTCCTCAGCCGTCAGGGAAAAATCACGTGACTCGGAGAGCGAAAGATTTGATAAAAAGTCGTCCGTCCTTCACCCGGACGATGCTTCCAAAACGCGTGCGTTCCTTAAATATTTTTTTTGCAACGTTTTCTCTTAAAAGTTGCCTCGTAACGAAAATAACGCCTAAAATTTTCTTATTCAACAGCTACGTTCAGTTTTCATTTGTTTTACTAAATTAAACGAGCGTCGCCCGTGGAAACGGGTCCCTCGAGACGACGACTCTTTTTGGATATGTTTTTCTGGAATTAGAAGATGAAGGCATCCGAGACCCATCCCCCGAAGGGGATGAGGAGTTATGTGATCAGAAGGGGAAGGATAAAGTAAAGGGAAATCATCAGAGGCAAGGAAGAGGAAGGGATGAATGGAGAGAATTTAGAACATCAAATAGGAAGGAGAAAGAAGAATATTGGTCTCGATAATTAAAACCATGGAGGAAAGAATGGTAACGAGGAAGATTTTAGAAGGCATAAGGGAGGACTTGAATCCTCTTTTCTTCTCGCGAAGACCATGGCACACTAACTTTTAACAACCACGCAAGCTCACACACATACATTCAAATATATGTATATCTTTTTATATGTACACACACAGGTACACATAATTTTACGGCGAATCGCCAAGCTGGAAATGAATATATATATATTTGATTATATATATAAACAAATCCATTGTCACATGAGGATACTCCCTCATAAAATCCTGACCAAAGGGATGCTCACTAAAGCGGCTGCAGCTGTGCACTAATGGAACGAGCGTGTAGATTACTATAAAATGTGGCAATATGACCTTTATCACTTCATTTTTCATCTTAGTTAAGTCTCTTCTGCGTCAAAAAACTTTTCTTTATCAAGAGTAAATGGCATGCGAAGAAATAGACCCATTAGGTGCCTCTACGTGCACTTCATTCCCTACCGATATCCACTTGCTGTCATTAGCAATTAGACTATCTTCACGAATGAAAATAGTCGTCGAATTCACCAGAGATTAAACTACTCGTAGGAGTTCCCATGTTTTTACTTTCTCGTATTTAGACACCATCTCGAGTACATCGTGGATTGAGTAGGTTGTCTTCGATTAGACTGATTTGATTAATCAATAACCCAGCGCACCAGTGGTCAATTCCTTTCTATTATTTTGCCTTGGCTCATCTGCGTATATGTTTTATTCCTAATAGTAACGTGATTGTCTGGGTGGGGAAAAAGAAAATAGTTCCTCAACAAATGCGCCAACGCAATAGAAAACGGAAGTCTAATGCGGTACTGCACTAAAGCATACGACGATTTTTAATTACTTTATAAGTATATAAGTGTATATATGTATATATAGTCACAGGTTCGCTTTAACCTTTCTCAGTTATAATTTACTCCAAACATGTAAACATCTCACTTTGCGTTTATTTATGATATGTATGTTTTTTTGTAATCCCTAACCTAACCGAAAAATCCGACCATCAATATGCTCCCGAATTGAAACTGGTTTCTGATTTATTTAAGGCCTTGGATTGATCGTTGCTTTCTGCTGTCGTTGCTTTCGACGTAAATTTTAGAAACCGATATCTGACGCGAATGGTAAAGTCGAGATTAAAATATAGGGCAATGACTAAAGTTGAACAAATAAATCATCGAAAGATTTCAAAGAGCGCGATCATGATGAAATTGGGAACCAAATCGCTCCCCCATTTTCCGAGAATTCCTTCCCGCAAGATCAACACTAAATCGGTTGCAATTTTCGGAGTGGTTGTTGATTGGCAAATCGCACCTTTTTTATTGGAAAAATATTTCAAGATGATTTCCCAGCCATTTTCATTGTCGAAACAAGAGGTATATTTTCTTGGAGCTTTATGAAATATCACTTAAAAAGATTTGTAAACGATCGCGCGATGTGGGAACCATTGCAAAAGTTGGTCGTTGAGTCGGAAATTCCAAACCTCGCGTCGTCCGTAGCACGATCGTTCAGAAAAATGCTGACGATGAAACTATGAAAGCTTACGGTAGTAAATATTTCCCCTTCGAGTAAATATCGATGAAAGATTTGTCGAAAGCTGCTCCACCTTCAACATCTGAACTCCATTCGGGATCCAAAGGAATCTATGCGATGATTAAAAACTTATCCAAATATATTTTTATCTAGTGCTTTCACGATATCTTAATATAGAGATATATTTATATGTATATAGTATGAAATATTAGTGCCAAGTTCAAGCTTTCAGCTTCTTTGTAATATTTAACGTCGAAAAAAGAAATCATCGGCTTTACAACTCTTTCACTACCTGATCAAATCTTAATTCTATATTAATAACGATAGTATTTATTTTTATAGGCTGAAAATTGGTACTTCTCTGAATAATAAATATTGATATGTCATTCACAGTATAGGTCGAGCGGATATTTTTCAAGCGTAATGTACAAGTTTGTATTAAAGGTATTCTAAAGCCTTCCATTGTCAAACCATACACTTTTTCACATTTATCGATATGTTTTCTTTCCGTGCGAGTCAAGCATTCCTCATTAACCCTTTCGGCTGCCTTATAGTTTGATACGCAAGGCCACTCAACACTCGGTGAGTTTTCACATACCTTTCAGAGAATTTTCACTTTTGATATCCTTACCGCGCATCACGGTTCTGACTAGCATCGATCATTACTCTGGGAAATAGAAAAAAACGTCATTTTATCACAATGACCGCTATGTATACATTTGAGGAAGTCGGAACAAATATTTCCCTCCGTTATTTCTTTACAGAGACAGAGCTTTTGGTAGACAGAAGAAAATTTCTGCGAAATCCATTCCTTTTCTCTCGGAGCCTCGCTCCGTTTTTAGACCCCCCGCGAAGCGACTCTTCAAAGACAAAGCGATGCAACAGAGACATTTTCACGTCATCAAGGAAAATAGATGGAGAGGAGATTTAAAATCGTGCGAAGAAAGGGAAGCAACTACTCGTAGCGATGAGTTAATGGGGGCCTCCGATGCCGGAGGGATCCTTTTTCATTGGAATCTTTTTTTTCGGATCAGGTACGTGACGGAGGAGCCGTGGCTTCTACACAAATTGATGAATTTAGCGTGTCTGACGAAACGACGGGGGTTTGCGACGATTCACGGCTGGTATTAAACGGAGGCGGAGGCGACATGCGCTCGAAGGGTGAAGTACTCGCAAGAGCAACGGGTTCCTCAACATAAAAGGGAGAAATAATATTGCCAACCCGCTCTACGTGTTTGCATATCTCATCTGCCGGCGGAGGAGAAAGAAAAAGGCGCGGTGCCAAAAGGGCCGAAGAGCTTTGTTCTTTTTTTTCGTTTCGGAGGGAAGAGGAGGACTTTCTGAGGGTGGAAGGGTGGGGATGGCGTGGGTGGTGCCCTCTTGGGGGACGGCGGGAGGAATTGGGGAAAGTCGATGCATCGCTCCCCCTTCGATGTTCCTTTGTCTGCGCGCTTGGAACCACGCCAGACACTCACGAGCGTCGTGTCGAGGTCTCCGGAAAAAGCACTTGATATGCCTTTGACTGGCAGCTCGGGGTCGATCCGTTTCCTCCCGCAGCAAATGCTTCTGTCCTCGGCTCTCGCCCGCAAAAAAGTCAACCGTTCGCACCCCCGAATCTGTCGGTATAAAAGAGCGTCTCTCGCATTTCCTCCCGTAGGCCTAAAAACCGTCCCCTTCGCCAACTCTTCTCCGCCGCCCCAGAAGGAAACGTGCAGCCAACGTGCGCCGCCGCGAGCCTTACTCAAAAATACAACCTTCCGTATCCTTCGAACAAGTTCCTAATATTTTGTCATCAACGGTCCAGAGTGCCTCTCGTCAACCGAGTGGAAGATCTCACTAAAAACAATTTTCCGTGGAAGTGTTCCTTCCTTAAAAAAAAGGACGTGGACTTGGAGGAGATGTGGGAGATTTAAACGTCCGAATCTTCCTCACGACCCCTCGCGCTTCCTCCCCCGCCATCTTCCTCCTCCCGATCCTTTTCCTTCTTGTCCTCCCCGCCGCCTCCTCTTGCCGTCTCTTCGCACTACAGCACCGACGCCATCGGCCACAAGATCGCCATCGCCGCTAGCGAGGCCACCAATTGGTTGATTGTCTTCCAGGACACTGCGGCTGATGTTTCGCAAGTTTCGGTGGTTGCTGTAGAAAAGAGAGGAAATAGGGAATTAAGTTTCACGCACCAGTGCCATTGCAAAGTGTCTCTATTTACTTTAATTGACTCGTTTTGGCTGAAATCTCCGGAATCAAAAGAAGGACACATAATTTGCAATATATAATTATAGACCACTCACGGAAGTAAAATTAGTGCTAATATCTGTAGATGGTCATGATATCGTCCTTTATGAAACCCAGTAGCTTATATAGGCATTGTCGGGGAATAGAGTAAATGCCTGAACAAGTCTAGGAAGGATTTTTCGTGAACTTAAAATATTTGTTAGACAGTTTTCCTTGAAATCATTATTTTTATTATATGACTTTATTTAGGGAAATAGATACTTCAAGTCCCAACTTCCATTTAACCAATTGATATCAGAAAAATCAACGATGAAATTAGAAAACCGTTTGAAAAACAGCTTCAATGTGTTTATTAGAACAGAAATTTAAGAAGAGAGTAAATTTATAATTTGAAAGAAACATAAAAATCCCTCTCCAATGTTGTTTTTGAACCCTTCTACCCTTAAGTGGGAAATGCACCATTATGCCTCCTCCCTGAATTCACTACCTTAAATACTCCTTCACTGAGTATAGGTATACGTCGGCAATAAACTTAATATGGTTTAGTTAGCCTTTTAGTTATTCTGAAATATTTATTGATTCTTTTCATAAGGCTTTCAATATCTAAAGAGATGAAATAACCATGAAGTAAAACCTAGTATCTCGTTGAATATTTCAAGAGGAAATGATCAACTTCTACTTTAATCTCTAAATATTGCTAGAGCATTTTATTTCTTCATCAATAAATTACAAAATGAATATCATGTGGAAGCAGTAGGTGAGATGATTCCAATATGAATTTAGTGGTATAGAACCCTATGAGGTCGAATAGTGGATATGAGTTAGCTCTTACTCCATACTGACTGACACCCAAATATTATAAACAGTGTGACTTTCGTTTGAATGATAAAAAGCAGAAGTGCTCGGAAGAGATTGTTATAGAAGAATAATAAAATAGTAACAAATAACCAAAGGCTTAATATCTCAGGGAGAGTAGATTTTTCAATACTATAGGACATATTAACCAATTTTGAACTTTGTTTGCAAGTAAAACTTTTTTCGATCAAAAGGAATACGAATGAAGCATAGAAAGCGTTAGCATAGAAATTCTTAAAACATGAGGCTTGTTTTGTGTTGAATCTGTCCAGATTGACGATGTTTGGCGAGAATTAATGATTCAAATTTCACGACTAGCATTTTTATGGAGTGAAATTGCAACACTGTTTGAGAAACGGCTATCAAATTAATTGAGCATCCACATAAGAACTTTATGCGAGTAGAGCCAAACTTCGGACGAAAGAGTCCACGTCCACAAGCTACAAAGAGTCTAAAGGAAGTTTCCTGGATTTTCAGCAATATCAAAAATAACTCTGTATCGGAGACACCGAAGTAAATGCTCCTTAGGTTGTTCATATTTTTATCTTCACAATTGAATTTCATTAGAGAAAGGAATAATTAACAAGAGAATCAATGAATTTCAAACAGGAAATATAGTAGCCTGATTTGATGGATAAATCACAGGTAGTAATCATCCAGGTTAAGTTAAAAACGTTGAAACTATTTTAGGAAATAAATATATGCGGTGAGAAACTAAGCACATGAAAATGACATAGGGATTTGTCCTGGGTGCACGACTTAATGTGCAAATTGCCCTAACCCCTTTCCTCACCTGAAAATGCTTTCGTATCCGCAATGTGGCTGCAGTTAGGACAGCAACGTCCAAAAGCATTGCAGCAGGGGGATATCAAGATACAAGAAAGATTGAAAGGCTCACTGAATATTGAGGCAGATGTCCCCTCGATATCTGCTAAAGCTCGTGGTACACGACTTGGGAATCAATGTTCTGACCACGTGCCACCCACTTAGAGCGGCTCCTGGAGAGGTCTTAGCCTTACGAGGGCCTTTGGATGTTGAATTGTTATTACAAAGAGTTATATCAGAAACAGTGCCTAGATATTTGTGTATGTCACGGCTCTGCCCTTCCTCTTCAGTAATTGAGCCTAAATGGAGGCTCGCTGCCAGACTCCAAAAGGCTTTCATTTGACGCTGCCAAAAATTTCAAGGAGTCCCTTTAGAAGCTTTTCCGTTAGCTCACAACATCGCTCATTTTTCCCTTTCCTCTTGTTCTAAAAAAATAAGGAAAATATGTATGCCGTGGAGTTACTGTGACCGTATATTTTACACAAAATTAAATGAATTACTGGAGCATTACGAATGAATTTTTCAGTTAGTGGACCTACTCTCTTCTGAAAGTTATATTTAAAATAGTTTAACGTTAAATAATAATTTGCATACTAAAAAGCATGCTCGAAAAAATATATATTATGTTAATGTCGCTATTCGGGTGGGTGACAGCATACTAAAAATACCACAATCAATAAAAAATAGCGTTTTTATTATCATTGAAGTAGAAATTTTATCATGTAAACCTTGTTAGAAGTGGTTATTGAAGTGAAGCGGTGTTCCCAATCGTAAGAGTGAGAATATTTGTTTTTGTCATGTCTATAAAAAGCAGATCTCTATAAAACGAACGTTTTATCAAAAATTTCATGCTGCTGCTATTAATGTAATCAATCATGGATTTACAACTGATTTCTGAAACTAATAATGAATTTCAATTCATCATGAATTCTCATACAAAATATATGAATCTTGGTAACTATTTTTGAATGAAAGTTCATACCGATGATGGCTTGATGTAGGGCATTGTTGATAAATTGTAAGTTTTTATTCAATAAATTGGGAACTTAAATTTTCCACTTATTTCAATTCATAATACCTTATTGTCTCTTAACTCTAGCCCTCGCAGTCCTCTTATTTTATTTTGTGACCTATTTTATTTATCGTAATTGATAAGAAATTCTGAGATTAATAACTGCATTGCAGCTCTATCTGGATATCAAACAGTCACATTAGCCTCGGTGATAGCGGCATTTGCGTGGAAGAAATTAGAAATTGATTGTTGTGGTAATATTAGGAAACGCTTTCAGAATAAAAAATACTTTTAGGCGATAAAGCTAACAGTAAGATAGAGCTCCCGTAAGCAACAGAAGTACCATATATTTGACAAATAGAGGTGGAAGAGGAAGGGGTTTGCAGGAAAATGCGATATTTCTGTTGTATAAGAATGGCCTGGATGTGGTAACGAGTTTGAGGATTATGTTGATTTCAAACCTAAGTTGTTTTATCTCAGAAAAATGTTCGAAAACAAATTTTTGTATTTATCAAGCAAAGAAAATAGAACGCATTTGGAATTGCCAGTGACTGATTATTACGTTTTAATCCCATGTGAATTTTTATCTATTGTAGCTCATCAATCGTCCACTGTTTTCCATTTGAATGCGGTTTACATTGGAGCCCATTTGATTTTAAACCAACAGAAATTTCATTTACTTGGTAATTATTTTTGGGGCTCGAAGATAACTGGTTAATGTCGGGACTTGTCGTCATTAGATAACAGTGGAGTGGATGTGTTTTATTCGATCTTTAATTCCTTGCATTCGCAAATAACATTTTCCCGGAGGAACATGGCCTTCAACCATCTTTGGCAGTTACAACCTGTGGTTAAGAGGCTTTTCGTATCCAATCATACGCCTGTCATCTTACCTGGCCCGGCTGTCAGGAGAGGCATAAACTGATTCCAGAATGCGCACGATGTTGCCCTAGGTCCCTTTCCAGTGCCACTCTGCTCGGCGTTGAAGATGTAATACTGCGGCTTGTTGCGGGAGTAGATGGGCCAGTTGACGTCGTCTGGCACCGGCTTCCTGCAAAAAATTCCGTTGGTGTGTTAATCGCAGATTTATGGCGACCATGTTACCCATGACCCTAGTGGGCTCTCATGCGGAGGCCTCAAGCGACCCTCACATTCGTGGCGAAAGTCCCTGATAACATCCTGGCAGACACGCCTTTGCTCCGTTCCGAATCCGTTTTAATTAAAGCGGCCAACTTCGCGTGCCGATAACATTTCGCGTCCTAATGCGGGATAAAACTTACGGAAATAAAATTCGGGCGCCGTTATTTTCTGTGGAACATTTCGATAGTCTGGACAAGATGGACAGCGGCAATTTATCGCCAGCGTCAGTCTCCGGGCGAGAATCGATTAATTCAGCGTCAAAATAGAAATTGCCGGCGTTCCTAAAGTTTCGGCTGCGATAAAAGTTTGAAAAATCATTTGGCTTCAACCTAAAAATTTTTATCTTCTATCTATTCAGGAAGCTGGTGGTTCTTATCACCGCTGATTTCCCTTCGGTTGAGGCTTATTTCGGGGAAGAAATCAGTTACAGTTAATAATAGGTTTTTTATGTTGAATATGAATGTCTCAAACAAATACATATATGTAAACATTTTTGATGAATTAGGAAGCGTACTGAAAGACTAGCAACAGATTGGAATGCTAAAGAAATTCATCTGCTAAAATGTGAGTACTTGAGGTTCGATATCACATATGGCAGATGCTTCTGAGTACTGCAAGCTGTGTGAAAAGTTTCTCTCATTTCAATGCTTTAAATGTATAGCAGTTGTTTTCATATGATTATTAGTAATGCCTCAGAATTTACAAGATTTATCGATCTTTTTAGAATAAATTTTTATTCCATAAACAAATAATGAGGATTGTGATGTTTCAGTTCTGACATAATCTTTTAGGAAAGCCTATAAAATCTCTAAGGTAAGATCCAAATATAGTCTTTTTCGTACAGTACGATTAATAAGATTCCGCTATAATCAATTGAAATTATAGTTAGGATTTCAACGTCGGTCGGCATCATAAATCTTAATTTCAAGAGCAATTTCAATGAGCAAGACATATTTTTTAGAATGATATCGAATTCGTATAGTTGTTGCTATGATTTTTGATCAAGCTCTTGCGAAAGAATGCTCCATCTTTGGCCTTGGAGTTTGAAAAAGGTCTTAAAAGGCGAAGATAAATTGTATTTTTGTAGTTTTTTTATATTTCCGTATAGATTGGTGTAACTGGAGAATTTACATATCCCACACTCATGAAAGGAAACCAAAAGCGGCTTATCTCCACGAACTTCCGTTTTCCGATTCTTTCCGATATGGCTGACGAGCTAGTCTATCAAGCACGAACTCTAATTTTTCCATTCGTGTTAGAACGAAATTTACGTTAGGAATGTGGTACAGACGAGATAAAAACAAAACCCAAAGAAGGATGTTGAGTATGCATGGAGTTAAAATTAGAGAAGGATAAGGATTCATGAATCTAGTGGAAGGCATTGCTGTCCGCAGCTGAAACGAAGTTTATGGACAAACCGTCTTCGACTGTTTATCGTTCGCCTCTCAAACCTGTTCGCTGAAGCTTTCCCACGACAAACCTCGAGATTTAACACAAGGGGGGACATTAATTACACCTTCCAGCGCTTATACCACACCGCCGTATGACGGATACAACGACAAGGGGCAACTGCACTTGCGATGGCTGTCACGTTACACAGGCGACTTGAAAGATGGGAGACCAGCGTGCGACTCAAGATCGCGCTGAAAGAAAACGGATGTCTTACCCCGTCCTGGCGAATCTTCCGTATACGTGCATAATGCGTCTGCTGAGCTCCCTTTCGGACTCGCTGTACTCGAGGGAAGTGTTGAGCGGGTGACCAAAAACGTATTCGATTTCGTCCCCGTGCATAACTCCCATCCACTCGCCCCAGAGACTTGAGCTGGAGCGCTGCAAGAGAGAGAGATAGAGAGAGCGCGCTTGTGTTAATCGCCGAGGAAGATTAATGAAGGAGTAATCCCATCCGAGCTATAGCTTCGGCGCGTCAACCGGAAGGACGCTTCAAATCCCTCCGATTCCACTCTGAATTATGTCCGCAGGTGTGCTGGGCCGACGCGAAAAATTGCGGACGACGGGTCGGAATTATATTCACAAGCGGTGGATTTGCAATCGAAATCGCGCTGTGATTTTATCTGCCTGAAGGATTAATTACGCACTGATATTTGTTCGATGTTCGATAGAATGAATGGGCCACGGTATTACCAGCGCATATCTAATTTCATCTCAAGATAATTTTCAACTGAAAATGATTGCTTTTAACCGTAAATATAGTTTCTGAGGTTGGAAATTTGAATGTGTATGCCCCCTTAACTATTTAATTAATGCATAGTGAGGAAAATCAACAATTTAAAATAATTTTAGTATGGAGAGAGTAGAGCAAACTTATCTTTGTAAGATATATTAGTGAAGGCAATAATGATCTTAAATAGAGACAGTTATTTGAACTTTGACATTTTCTCGCTATGGAGGTTATCTCTCGATAGGAAATTTACCTGAAATTGTACATAAAAGGTATTTATTTTTGCACAATTTATACATCAGTTATGCCATTAAGAGTTTGTTTCGTAGTCATGGATTTTCAGAACGAACGTCTCAAATAAAAGGCTACTAAGGCAGTAGGTCAGAACTGGAATTTTGACAATGTTTTGCAATATATTAACCGGTATAAGGAATTGCTGATTTATCAATTTAAGGGGGTGCTAATTTTATAAGGATGAATAGAAAATAGAACAATAACTCTATCTTACTCAATGCGCATCTTAAATAAGTATGTTTTCTAGGAAGTAGAAAATGCAAATTTCAAATCCTAATAGAGATTTGGAGGAAGAATCTACATAAAACTAAGTATGCTGGAGAAAATCCCCAGCAACACATTTGTCATATGGATACGTGATACGACCAGGTTTAGCGAATGATAAAGAGCTACCTTCATTACCTGCTTAAGTGCTCAAGGGGTTCAGCTAATCTAGCTTTAATGTATGCAACTTACACGTGTAACTTCATATACACTCATAAAGATATACTTACATGCGTGAAGAAGTAGTAAAACACGTTCATTCCGTGCTCGGCGAAAGTTTGTGCGAAGTGGTTCGTAGGACAGACGAAGAAATAATCTCCAACTACTTCACCGATCATTTTCTGATTCAGGTATCCGTCGCTGAGATTTTCCCAGTCCGTATACTGCGATAAAAGAAAGAAGAAAGATTCTTAATCTTATGAATCTAAGGCATAGCGTTACATAAGTTTTATTTTTCCATTCCCAAATATGTATCGTATAACTTATGCTTGTATATAGACAGCAGTGACATATTAATATAAACAAATGTGAGTCAATAGTTCCTCCATCTTCTTACCCGTTAATTCAAAGCAAAATTGTCTCAAATTCAACGAGAAGTAAAATGTCTCCCATCGAGTTTCTCTTCTCTTGTTAGAAAGGATAGACTGACATCTCATGGACGTATTTGAAACTATCTACTATCTTTTACGCACACTAATATAAACTGATCAGTATGTGGAGATAGTATTTATTCTTAATGGCATTTTAAATTATGTACGAATGTATGAATTGAGACCCATAAATTTTTTGGCCAAGTAATACACGTCGTGAATGTGATTAGCAACAGCTATTCACTTTTTCTGTTAACAATATCTACTGTCAAGGTTCATTTAATATCTTACTGCATTTCATAAACATAATATATTATCTCGGAGTAAGTGAGAAACAATAATATATTGAAATAGCACTCATTAGTGCTTGAAATTACAACGTATGGGTGCTATTTTCATCATAATGATTCCGTAATTATAATGTTTCGGGTCATAAATTTCGCACTGAAGTGCCTTAATGGGTCATTTTATTGCATAGGAGTTTTTTTTATGACGCTACGACTCCAGGACAAGCAAGCGAGACATATGAAGGATATTGAGATATCTAAAACATTATTACGAACGAGGGTTAAATGAATCTGCGGGAGTTTTAGTGTCTGTCACAGTTATAGCTGTAGAGGGAGGGCTATCACATCAGTACAATAATAAAATAATACGTTGGACTGCCTAAGTTGTGAAGGAATATCAAATTTTGTACCAGGATATATATTTATTAGGTATGCTCGTTGAAATTAATTTTGCTGTGGAACGGTTGAGGTCAGAGAGATATCTTTTCCGGCAAGGGAATTTTTATCTCTGCATCAGAGCAACAAAACCGGTGTCAGAATGTCATTCATTCCCGCACAAAAAGGAAAATGTAAACCTAATGACCCTATGACAAATGATATGGAATGGCCGCAGTAAAAGTTTTATTTCCGGACATCTCGTCGCTGACAGCGCGTAAAAATGTAAATCTGAGATTTTCGGATACATTTAATTATGTTGTAAAAATGTACTTAGAGATGACGGGAATGACAGAATCCTTTATTACCAAAAACATGGAAAATTTGGACAAAAACAAGCGTGATAAAAATAAAACATTCGTCTAGTAATTAAAAGGAATTTATTGAAGCTCTTCCCTTGAAGGGTATCCCCTCTACGACAAATGCACAATGCAGAGGTTTCCAGCCCAGGCTAACCTTACCGTTTATGGTATGGGAGGCTTGCCCAGTGAGTTCATCAGAGAGTAGGTTTATGTAATAAGATAATACAATATAAATATAATGGAAATATACCGGTAATAGCCACATTTATGAATGTCTACATCGAATACGCATTGTAATCCTTATAAATTATATCATACTGTAATGAATAGGGGGTAAAAGGAACCAAAGAGACTGGGATATACTATCTGACCTCTGTATCTGGAAATATATGATTCCATTTTTCCCTTACATCAATAATAAAATGTTCTTGCGTACTCATAACTTCATAAATTAGTTGCTCTACTGTCTGATTAGAATTAAAATGAGGAATTATGAGCAAGGATTTTGTAATTGCAATCTCTAGATAAGCTCTGCTCTAAAATATAAAATACTTGCGTATATCGCCTCATTAACATGGATAATGAAAATAAATGATTGAGCTTACATTTAACGTGTTTTTGACTTCCGATTAAGAAGCATTGACTTAAATATGCGAGACTTATTTTACTTTGAGTTTCACTGATCTAGTCTAAGATGGAATTGATTTAATGATAATCCATCTACATAAGAGAATAGTTTATAAACTTCAAAGTATTTATATTATAAGAAAAGTTTTAGAAAATTGTACCTGAGGTTTATACTTGGATATAATTGTTATGTAATTTAAATAATGTGCGTATCGTTATTTTAGACACGTGGCCTCCCAAACTACATCGAGACATCGTCTTTCTCATATTTTAATTCCACTCTCTTCTTAAGGTATGACGTAATCTATTGATGACCCCCGTTCAACGAGATTGTTTCACCAAAACTGGTATTCAATATTCGTTCACATCAGCCCTTGAAGGTTATGCACAAAGTAGAGATTGTGGCTTCCAAGGTTTCGGAAAAGTTTGCGCGATGGAGATAACCAAGGAAGTTGTTCATCGAATATTTCATAGATAAAATAACGAATGAAATTAGGACTTAATTCTTAGATTAGTATCTTAATTATATAAAATGTTCCTAGATATATTTCTTCTATTTCTCTATTTTTTGGAATGGCATGAGAAAGCCTCTCACGGTTTCAGGGTTCTCAGCAAGTCTCGGTTCACACACTTTTGGAAGTTGGCAATTACGTGTCACTGCCTTGAGGAGAGAGAATAGTCTTTTATAGGAAATGGTGGGCTCATCTAGCTTTTTAAATCACATGTAATTGGCAAGATAACAAAAGATGGATGAGAAAAATTCAAGGTGATAGTTTCGCTTAGTGATGGATTACAAAAAAATGAAGTAAGCGATTAGTTTCGCATTCATACAAATTTCGGATTTACACGACTTTGAAAAAATAACCAATAATTATGTTCCCCATATTAACCTGCCGTTGAAATTCCAAACTGAATAATATTAAGGAAAATAAGGAATAAAATATCTCTTTAGGTATTTACACATATTTTTAAACACCAAAATGTGTTGTGAAAACAAGTAAGGAATTATTTTATTCTTACCGTTCCTTGTCATAGATTCCCATTCAGTTACGCCAAAATTGATTTTACGAGTAGTATAAGTTTGTTTATTTATTTTTAGTGCTTGAATGTTCGCGATGGAAGTATGAACATGTATTAATTCTGCCAAATAATTTTCATATCAATGACTAAAATTCTAAGAAAAGATAAATAAGGTAATTATGTCTTTGTAATAAAAAGTGCATGGAGTTGTTTAATGGAAACTAGTGGGAAAAAAGCAAGATATCCCAAGTACATCCTTGAAAAGTTTTTTTGGTTGCTTAATCTTTCGCAATTATTCACTTCTTTTGCCACTGCGACTCATTGCGTAAGGGAAAAATAATGGAAGAATTATTCCACCGAAAATGTGTGGGTGTTTCAAGGAAAGGTTATTTTCCTTATTAGCATAAGGCGTTACTCCTTGAGAAGACCTCCCGTTGCTCCCTAAATTCTGCAGCATCCCGTGCTCGAATGAATGTGGTTATTACGTTTTTATGTTTCTCCGGGAAGGAACCGTCTTTGCGATTTATCTCTGCCCTCCCAAACCAGGCGTAGTTACACCCGAATTTGTGAGGCCATCAAAATTTCATATTTCATTTGTTTTATGCACTTAAAACTCTAGTCGGACCTTGCTTCTGGATATTCTGGCTTGCTGTTAAGGACCCCTGTGGGTTTGAGTTTAAGATGAGGTGATGTAAGATATCCTTTTATATTTTTACAGTAGTCTCTGAACGTTTATGTTAATAACTCTCGCTGTTTTGACTTTTCATGAGATATGATCTCCGTTATCTCATCAATTTAATCTTATCTTTTTCTTTAAGTACTTCCGAGATGAAATGAAGGTATTTTCAGCACCATTCTTCTGCTGGAACACTCTGTTTGGGTTCACTTTCCGGGAACGGGATGTCCCAACCATTCTGTGGATACATTTTTATTTGGAATGTTCTCAATATATTCAAGTCCATGTTTGTTTAATAATACGAACGAAAATAACAAAACCTTACATAAATTTAGCATAGATTGAGAATGAGGAATTACGCTTCTTTTTACCTAGATCCACAAAAGTATTAATTTAGCATTTTCCGACTCAACATAGGAAGAAATTAGAAGAATCATCCACCTCAAAATGTGCGTAATAAATTAATTGGTTAAACATGTTCAAGAAAGTTTATTTTGATGTTTATTTATGTAGGTATTTAAAAAAATAAGCATTAGAGTTATTCAAGGGTTTTCGATCAAATTACTGCTGTAACCTTCTAAAATAGTTTTTGTATTATTGCAAATGAGACTACTGTTATTAATCAAGGCGAGTTGAATTAAGATAAGTCTCTTTTCTGTGGATTTTTATTTACTCCGAGATCCGCCAATGGCATATGTCAGGGGGTACTATTCTTCCATAATTCAAGTAGCGACCGGTTTAAAATGTCATAGATAAAGAATACGTTATCATGTCTACCACGGAAGGATCTAGAAAAAGTTTTAGGGGGGGTCCGATCGAAAAATTTAAAATTAAAAGATATTTCGGCTTTCAAAAACGACGTTAGAATTATGTTAGAAAAAATTCGAATTTTTCGCTAGTGATTGCCTATAAAATTGTGTTTATTTGCGTTATTTGAGTTTCATTTTCGAAAAATAGGCACAAATGATATTTCGGGGGGGGGGGGGGGTCCGGACCCCCAGTACCACCCCCTGGATCCGTCCCTGATGTCTACTATTTTATCGCTGGGCTATTTTAACATTGTGAGCACGACTCTCAAGTGAGGAAGTATGGTTTCAGATGCTGCCTCCCGAAGAATAAATCTTCTCTAATCCAGGCTTTGAACTTAGTTCTCTCTCTTCTAGGAGGTAACACCGATGTTTCTTTCCTGTGAAAACTTTGTTAAATGGCATTTTGACATTCATATTCCTGAATACCTTGGTTGAATTTAAAA
The DNA here is from genome assembly GCA_947579665.1 of Sympetrum striolatum. Classification (NCBI taxonomy): domain Eukaryota; kingdom Metazoa; phylum Arthropoda; class Insecta; order Odonata; family Libellulidae; genus Sympetrum; species Sympetrum striolatum. Next base: position 31,672,864 of record OX388341.1, read on the forward strand.
AAGGCTGGTTTTGAATAAAAATATTCGAAGTAAACCAAGAAGCCCATAATCAGCACTCAAAATTCGTTTTTCCCAAAGAGGTTTCATCTTAGTGGCAAGGCAATCAGTAATTTTTAAGTTGGCTTCAGCTTTAAAGAAATACAGTGGTTCATATTCTGTAAACATCTCCATAATTTAAGCTTAGGTGAGAAAAGGTTGTAAGTGATATATATATACGAGTGAAATGTTGCTTGCTTACTGCAAGCATATTGATAACACTAATTTCAAGACGGCATCATATCGAGAGGGTCCTCAAAAGAAAAAAAAAAGGATTGAAAATATTCTTAAAAATCGATGCAATTTATCCGTCCGGCATCGAACCCTGGTCTTCTTGGTGATACTTACTATGCAGCACAACGGAAGTTCACCACCTCTAACTTTGTGTGAAAACTCAAGCAGAAATATTTGCCGTAACTGCCTCAAACGACGTCCTAGTTTTCACATATATTCATTATGTGAGAAATTGTAGTGTGCTCTGGCATCGAACCCAGGAACAGTATGGTCTTCTATAATTTTTTTTCTTAAACGGAGTTTTAATATACATCTTCTTGCAAAGTAAGAACTTCCTATCACTTCGATAAATGCATGAAAAATATAATGAAATCTATCCCAATGTATTTTATATGGGATATATATTTACTACCCGGCATCGAACCCGTCTTTCTGGTGATACTTTCTATGCAGCACAATAGAAGATCACCATCTTTAACTATGTGTGAAAATTCAAGCAGAAATATTTACTGCAACTGCCTCAAACGACGTCCTACTTTTCCCTTATATTCCTCATGTGAGAAATTGTAATGTGCTCTGGCATCGAATCCAAGGACAGCATGGTCTTATCTAAATTTGTTTCTTAAACCTAGTTTTAATATGCATCTTCTAGCAAAGCAAGAACTACCTATCATTTCGATAAGTGCATCAAAAAAAAATAATCAAAAACTACCCCTATGTATTTTAAATAGGAGATTTTGCATCGTCGTAGCATCGAACCCAGGAAATTTTCTGTAAAATTCATTAATGTTTTAGATAGACCATGACCATATCTGTAGATTCCTAGAGTTTTGATTCTCTACCTATCCGGGAAGTATATTTTAGAAATTCCCGAAAATCAAAGCAATTCATTTAAATGAGAAAAATCGGGATTTTGGGGTCTTCTGGGATCGAACCAATCGTGAGAATGATTGATCTCTCATTTTTCCTAGAGGTTTCACGTCATGGCCTATACGCTGTAAAAATAATCATCGCGAATTTGTCACTGGGACCACAATATCATGGCTCGTAAGCGTCCACTAGACTCGAGATCAGAAATAAGCTTCCTTTGGGCATAGTTACTTATATTAGTTAGTTATATATATACCGGCCGTGGTGGCGGAGTGGTAAACGTGCTAGCGCGTTAACGCTCCAACCTCGCGGTCCCGGGTTCGAATCCCGGCTAATCGGATTTTTCCGGTTAGGGAATGGTTGTCTGTGTGTGTGTGTGTGTTTGTGATATAAATAAAAATGCAAAAAAAAATGAATAAAATTAAGAAAAGGGGTTAATTGGAGGAATAGCCTTCCTAGGCTAAAATTCGCCCAAAAAATAAGACGGCATTATTATTATTATTATTATTATTATTATATTGTAATTCATTCGCTACCAATTACGATAATTGATTGTCGAGTTGGCCGCATGCTCCAACGACTACGGCAGAGACAAGTTAACCAAGATGATTGAATTATGAGCTTCCCTTACAAATAGTTGCTTACATTGTAATACATTCTCTATTAATTATGATAAGCTCAGCTTAGCTATAACCCAGATGCTTGCATTCCGTAGTAGAGAGCAGACCTATATTGCATTTGAAGTAAGAGTTTAGGTAGTCAGTGGTTTGAATGGTGGTGTTTTTTTATTTGGTGATTTAGTGTGGCATATTGGATTTGCAGTTTGGGTAGTCAGTGGATTGAGTGTGTTCCGTATTGTTTTTTTATTCGGTGTATGCTTGGTGATTTAGTGTGGCTTGGATTTCTTTGTATTCTCTGTTCATTTTTTTCGTGTTCAGTCCGTGCTTCAGTGCATCTTTTGTTTACCACAGCTCTCCGTTCTAGGGCTGGGTAAAATCGGTAAATAAATTATCGATACGTATCGAGAATTTTCGGAAAGTTATCGATTTTTATCAATAAAATATCGATAACTTCCCCCTCCATAGTACCTAGCAGAAAAATTTCAATCATGGTGTACTATATATATAGAAACATTGGAGAGAAAAAAGACACAATATATTCAATAAAGTCGTGTTATTTATTTTATTAAACAGTGAAATAGCATAAAAATCTACAGCATTACAATTTAAAAAAGTGATAATTTTCATTGGGAAGTTTGTTGAATAGGCAATGCAACAGTAGCCATCTTGTCAAACAACATACAAACCAACGGACTGTTCTTTAATTCATCAAAAATCGATAACTCATTGAAGTAATCAGACAAACATCGATGCAACCCATCGCTCATCATATTGCTGAATTTAAAAACGTGCCCATGCCCAGCCTGTTTTAATCGATAAAAATCAGTAACGCTAAAAACATAAAAATGGACATTATCGATTTTTTTTCCCAGCCCTACTCCGGTCATTCATTCGCATTATTACCTACACCCATTTACATACTGACTAGTCCGATCAATAGAACTGAATGCATATAATAACCTGGTAAGTTTTGGATATTTTTTTATATAATCTTCTTCATCAAGTATTACAACTTATCAATTTTCATCGATAAATATTTAGCGATTGACGAAAATGGATTTAGTGAAATGCCAATATTTGCATTGAACATGCTGATTGCTTTGTTTTATTTGAAGGATTTCTACTATAATAAAACTAATAGTTTTCACTATATAGTCTTCATTCTCAAATAATTGTCATTCGAGGTGGAATTAACAGAAAATTGACTTCAGATGGCTTTTTTATGTTACCTTGAGGATAAGTTACGTGGACCACTCCCTTGCGGTATCGCATTTACCGGCATTTAAGGCTTATAGTATAGAAACACGAACATATACGTGATACTTTGTCACAAAATGTATTTCCGTGCGATAAATTCACACTATCATCCACTTCCAGGAACCGCTTCTTTAATACTTCAGTATCATCCCGACTCAAACTTGAAGCTCTCAGCTTCCTAAGTCCCGGTCATAATATTTATATATTTACGATCGAGTCGATATCATAAATCATGCTGTAAGTTTTATGGAGCGTATTTGATAGGGTAGCCACTAGTTGTTTAATGAGGCATCGTCGATGATGTCGGGGCAGGAAAGCGAGCATAGCGACACTATTGCCGTCACCGCACACACCTCAAATCCACTCCATTTTCCTCTCCATGTCCCGCTCGAATTCTCCTCGGGGCTCACCCACAACAGGGTCGAGCATTAGCCCCTTTCATTACTCTTTACCATTCTCTTTCCCCCTTCCATACGCCGCCGAGATCAAAAGCGCACAGTCGGCATATTTTCGACTGCCGCTTGTTGTCGGCCTTGGCTAAACGAAGGGACTTCTGAATTACTCATTGGAGGAATGGCCGGAGGGAGGTGCGGAGAACTGGGACGAGGAGGATTATGGGGAGAGTGGGGTGGCCCCGAACCTATCTTCTCTCTTTATCTTTGCCTCTTCGCCACTGAGCTATGAATAATTCTTTCGGCGATGGTGAGGGACTTTTTGGACACGGAGGATATCTCTCTAGAGGCCATACCATCTTCTGCTTCTCTTCCCTAATCCTTTTAGACTTGTAGTCAATTCTTATCTCCCCCCCATTTAAAGCTTCAAGTGGAAGTCTAACGTGGAGAAGAGAATATGACTGTAAATTTGCTTAGAATGTGAAATATTCAATTCGGCATTTTCTGACTTATTGATAATTATTCATCCTAAGTTTTAAAATTTCTTTTAATTTTTATGCGTGTTTTCAACGTTTGTGTTTAATTTTCAAAATTGCATACTGGACTCCTCGACTCTCCAGGGGCTTCATTATCAACTGCGCTTAAGTTTGAGGTTAGACTTCAGTTGCGGTCTTCTTTCATGTGTAGCCGTGATAGCTCAAGTATAATGCCTGTATTTCCTTATATTTATTACACTTATTTCTTTACTATTTTATTGCTTTACTCCATTATCTTCATTTTATCGCCTCAGTGCTTATTCTAATATTTTCAATGGGAAACCTATCTCAAGATAAGGGGGAAAATAAGAAAACTTCCTAATACTTCGTTTACTCGATTTCTCCAATTTGGTTATGTGAATTCATTTAGGGCTTATAGAAAATAATTTGAATAAATTATCTTAATTCTCAACAGAGGATTTGAAATGTTTTCCTCATGATACCTTTGTTAAATAAAACAAGTTTCAAGTAGAACTCGAAAATTGAACTGTAACTCTTTTGCGAATATAATTTCTATGATATTTTGATTTAAAATGTACGTTGAATAAATTTGAAATTGATGAATAGTTTTAACTATGTTAAAGACTCATTTCTCTCATAAGGTAATATAACTGAAAGATGAAACTTTTTATTTCTTGAATGACTACTACTGTCAAATCGGTGATGAATCAAATTAGAACAATGTATCAAAATATCCTATATATTTTCAAAACCGAATTACATGAATTTACAGCGAATTTTATTCTTATAAAGGTGTGTTTTGCAAGTAGATATCGAACAAGGATTCGGCTTACAAATCCTAAAAATTGAAATATTCCATATAAATTGGTATGGTAGGTTGGGAATCCGTTTGTTAAATTTACCTACGGTTAGCGAAGATTTCGGCAAACGAATGCGACTGACGAGCGACTTTTCCTCGTTCACGGTGTTAATATGTCTGTATAGAGTGCCTTATATGTTTTCTTTACCAACTAGTACTTTGAAGCTTCAAATTCGTATTTACAACATTACCTGACTCCGCAATAACAAAGAAATATGGACTGGAAGAAACGGAGAAGGCGGGTGTCCTGGCACCTTCTACAGGGTTGCCACATTTGTTGTTGCCGAAGTGGTTGCCGAATCACAAGGATATCATGGCCTGCAACCGAACATGATCAATTTTTTGCAGCGAACTGTACAAATTACATGTTTAGACCGCGGTATTTTGTAGAATACTCTGAACCACGGTCGCCATGTTTTCAATACTTCTCTCACCAATTCTTCCGCTCCCATTGTCTTTCCTCCTTATCCTCTTCATTTACCTTTCCTTTCACCCTTCTTTCTTTCGTCACTACTTCACCTTCCGCGAGAAATAACAACTGCTTCCGTCGAGTCGAGATGATGGAAACCCTCCGAGTGTATTCGGGAGAAAGAGAGCGAGAAAGGAGAAGAGAAATGGACGTCTCGGAAAGGGAAATTAGATAGGAATCTCGTTGAAGAGAGCGGCTTAAAGTGGCCCGGTGGCTCTTTTCTTCGGTTGGGGAAAAGAAAGGGAGAACAAAAAGGCACAAAGGAGAGTGGAAGAAAAGAAAATATTAAAGGAATTTTAATGAAGAGGTTGTTGAACCTTGTATGACCGGCGTATTTAATTCGAAAGCGTGGGATACTGTAAAAATGAAGGAGATATTTCCGTTTAAAAATACCAAAAGCGTGATTGGCCGGAAGTTTGATTTTATAACATTAAACCTGTTTGCGTGTAACAAAGGAATGAGCAGAAAAAACGGGTTTAAATCGCTGGTACATATCAAAAGTCGGGGGAGATTTGTCCACCGATGTAAGCTCTGGAATATTTCAGTAACTTAAATTTCGCTATTATTTCCGTGAAAATATCATCTCTTTATAAAAGTATTTGCGCGGTGATTTTTGGAAATCTCAAGTAGTCCACCGCTTAGAGATATGATTAATATAGTATCCTTATATATTATTAAGCAGACAAATTGCAGTGGTAGTTTCTTATTTGAATTATTAAATTAAACGAATGTTACTAACTCTCCCATGCACAATACTGATCGATTTTAGTCTAGGCTCCACTTTTCCGCTTGTCATGCTCAATTTTTCGACGAAATTTGAGCAAGGAAGCAAGAAGATAAGGAAATATTATTCATCATTTTACAAAATTAATGAGGGTAGTAATAAGTGGCGACAATTTAGCTGAACTTAATCACCGAATAGGGGACAGGAAGTGAAATATGAGGAAATTTTTCTTGAAAAGGATTTCCTCTTCCCTTAAGAAAAGCAATTTACCAAGCCAGAGATAATTTTGAAAACCTTTTATTTTTTACCCAGATCACCATTGTTTCTTGCGGAAATCTTGAACAAGAACTTATTCTATTCTATTTGTTCATTGAATTTTATGGAAACAAAAAATTGTTTTTGGCACATTTGAACGTAATGTAAGAGTGATCCTCGGCTAACTTTGATAATGTCTATGTCTATGTCTATGTAAGAACCCTGCAAGCCACCTTTCGGTGTATGGCAGGGGGTGCAAGCACCTTGACTCTATTTTCCTAAACGGTTGCTTTCGCGTATACTTCGCGGAAAAAATGAATTTTTGAAACGATTCGTTTTAGCATCTATTTCCCTAATCTTTCGGGCAGTATCAGCACGGCCCATATAACAGGGGGGTCGCATTATATCGGTTACATCATCTGAAAACGTAATTTCTCTGAACTTATTTAATAAATTTATCCTTTGAATTTTTCTTCTATCTTCTAATGATTCCCATCCCGCGTCCTGTAACATCTGAGTGACACTCGCTGTTTTATCGTAGCAATTCTTTACAAATCGTATCGCCTTTCGTTGTACTTTTTCTAAATCCCGAATATGACATTTCTCGGCGGGGTCCCATACACTACATGCATACTCAAGGTGAGGCCTAACTAACGCTAAGTAACATCATATATGATGTTTTATATGATAATGTGATAATGATGAAGTATATGATAATATGATATGATAATGATGAAGTATATGATTCGCAGATTGAAATGCTACTTCCTAGGAGATATTAAATCGTAAAATTATGTTTACCCGACAGTAGATACTTTTTTCACTAGTAAGTGAGAAATAAAAGGAAAAAAGGAACATAGCTTTGTTATTAACGTAAAGAATTAAAAAAGCTCTAAATAGCCGTTGTAATCGAAAAAATCACAACGGCTATTGGTAGCTTTTTTTAACTCTTAATGTTAGTAAGTGAGATTCAAAGTAACTATATTGGTTTGGTTATTACTGTATTTCATACTTAGGTATTGCTGTACAGATTATGATATGATGATTTAACAATGAAAATTACATATTATAAACTATGGTATTCTTTTTCTTTGCTTTCTTCGTGGTTTTTATGACAAATAAGGTAATTGCCTATTGCCGCTTAGATATAACTTTAATTTGGATGATTTACCCAAGATGTCCTGACAAAGTTATCTTTCTAAATTTCAGATGCCTGAGTTCAATTCAGTTCAGAGTTGAGCAGAAAGACTTCGAATGCTCACCTATTGATTGCATTCCGCAGAACAATGGATAGCATATGAATAGGTAATTTATGACTTAGTACTTACGAAGTAAATTACAAATCTTATCGTTCCTCACCCTTGAATGGCCCTTTCCGTCGTCAACATTTACATCTATATATGCATGTATGTACCCTCCTTTTGCATTGAGGAAGAAGAGGATGGGTGCATGCAGTTTAACCCATTTTCTAAACCTATTGCAGCGTTCGCGGAAAAAATATCATTTAAATCTACTGGTCAAAGCAACTTTTAAATTATGCGCGGTATCTGCTAAGCGAACTCGCAACATCGCCCACGATCTCGGAAACAGTATTTTTTCTGTGATTTGAGCAAGCTTAGCTTATATATTTTCCTACAGAGATTCGCTACCAATTTCAAGAAGCAACTCAGCAACTACTATCGATTGTTCCCATTTATTCACTTGTAAACATAAAGGTTTACGGAAACTTTCTAAATTTTAGGGAACTTTCTAAATAGTAGATTCTTACAAAGAAATGGAACAGCTGATAGAGACAGGTGGAAAAAACGAGGCGAGGTGAAAAGAACGCGTAAAACTTCTGCGGAAATATAAGGTTCCGATCCATGCGCAGGCTGACAGCTGAGAGAGGGATTCGAGAAAGGGAAGGTATGGCGTAAATGGAAGAAGAAGGTTCCGGAGAGTTAACCGTGAGTGTGGCAGGAGGTACGAAGACAGCGGAAGAGTGGAATAAGGGTCGGTGTGAGGAACGAAACAGGGATCCGAATGAAGGATGGAGGCCAAAGAAGGAAACGGATACGAGAAAGAGAAAGGAAAGAAGAGATGGAACGAGTGGCATTGGTGCCAAATGTTTTTGATTTATGGGGCGGCGTCAATGTGTTTCTCAGCTAGGATAGGCCGTTTTATCAGGAAATGGTGTTTTTGCACTACTTCCTCATCAAGATCTTCGGTTTCCCGTTTTCTGAAAAGGGATTTCCCATGTCATAATCTGTCCTGTTTGTGTTTATAGAACAGAATTCATCACTGGAAAGCGCTTGAGGATTTTAGGTGTCGTTTTCATCTCGCTGTTTATGATACTATATGAACTGGATCTTAATTGAGATGTGTTTTGAACTTCCCTTCTGTAGCAATGATTTGAACCGTAGTTTCGCGATTTGTTAATTTTTCATGCAGTTCTGTTGTGTGCAAATTATTTCATTCCAAATGGTAAGGGTAAGGAACGTCTTAATGTCTTCACTTACAAATTCAGTATTTTTTAAGTAGAGGTGGCACTACAACTAGAAAAAATACTCCATATCTCTAAAATGTTTAACTATTCTACCAGAAAACCTCTGACAATTAATCGATCTTCGATCGCTGCTGTTTCTCTTTATAGAAATTAATTCCCTGTAAATTGTGTTATTAACATACATGTATGAAGAGATAGTTTACGAACATTACATTTTTTTCCTGTCAAAGATACGTTTACACTTTATCTTATTTCCATTGTTCATAACTAAGCCATTATTAACCTCAAAATCATAATTCAAGGGAAATAGATTAGAGCGATATCCATTCTTAGATCATCCAGTTATTCAGCGAGTTTCTATCAGAGTCCATGGGTTAGTTTTAAAGATTACCCTTACCGCAAAGAGGGTAAACAACCAAGAGTTGCAAGTGAGGACGAACGCGTCTACTTATTGCTTATGGATAGGTTACATTATGTGATAAGTTAGTAGTAGTAGTATTGTTAAAAGTGCTTCGACAGCTTAGGTCATTTCGCACATTGGATCCTACCGGGAATCGAACCCGGGACCACTTTCACCAAAGGCAAACGCGCTGTCCACATGACTATCCGGGAGCCCCATGTGATAAGTTAGAACCTCTGCTCTTAGTTAGGTACCTTATTACCTAAACTATATACAGTAAATCCTTAACAGTCGGAGAGTTATAGTAAGGGTTAGTTTATTTTTCAGGAAGGAAGAGTTTAAGTGAGTGAATTATATTACTTTCATAAAAACGAAGAAAAGAGACAATAAAAAAGGAAAATGGTAGAATAAGCTTTGAAATTCTCGAATCTTGAAATTTTGATGCAATAATTAAGAATTAAAATAATCTGGCGTATTTCGTTTGTCACTTAGATTTTTATGTGAATTTATTCAGATGCGTAATTTGAGTAATTACCTAATATGAGTACCATTTTATTAAGTCTCGTGGAATTCTCATAATCGATTATTGAGAAATAAAAATAAATTTATTTCAAAATGTCTACTTCTCAAACAGAGGACATATTTTTTGAAGTGGCGAAAAACGAAAGTGGTCGCACAACACCCTTGTTAATCTTTCCCCTTAGACATTTTAAAACTTGATTCATATCAGACATGTTTATTTAGACAACATTTATATGATATCACTCTATATTTTGTATTTTCATAATATAGTTTGTCGTTATTTTTAATTGTAGACTCCTTCTAAAAAGCTTCATATTGCTCAAAATTGGCACACCGTGACCATCGGCTCAGCTGAAAGATTTATGGGCCTTCCCCTACAATTTTATAGAACGGAAGGTCCCCATCGTCCTTGGGCCTCACGCCAACCACGGCTGTCCTCTATTTCTCTAATCCAGACGTATTCACATTTCTCCAACGGTTTTAATAGAGCCTTTTTTCGCAATGATTTATTTTTCAAATGGTTGACATATTTTATTCCAAGAAAATATAGAGCGGATTCATTTCTCCAAACAATTCAAGGTAAAATCAATGTAATAGATCACTAATTCTCAGGTTTGGGATTTATATACTATCATATCATCCTACCCTATACACATTTTCAAACATTCACTTTTCAAGAACTTTTCTTCCTCAGAACTATTCTAATGTTATCGCTCACCATTAGACTTCCTCTGTTTTTCTTTTCTTGTATTTTTTTAACTCTTCCAATGCGGTCATTAATTAAATTCTTTTGTACGAAATGTCCGCCGGCTACAAGTTGAGTCCATATCCGACGGATTCTTTTCCTTTTATTTCGTTTGTCCCTTCCATAGGACTTTCCCTTTACATCATACATATGTCTATTTCATTTTATAACTTAGAAATAAAAGAATGGTATCTCTTCCGTTCCTTTCTATTTTATGATTGAGAAAGTAACGTTGCCACTGGTATAATTTTAACTAACTATGTTTGTAAAGTATTTTTCATCACTTTTGTCATAACTTTAAACAATATATATAATACTGATAATTTTTGTATTAAAGTGCATTTACATTGCCTGCAGTATCTTTTTTAGGCGGGCTTCTGTCAATTTCATTTTTCATGTTCTCGCCGTTCTTTCTTCCTTCAAATTTTAGTTTTAACTGTCAGTAGGGTTCACGGATTTTTCACGCACCACTTCTCATGGAGGTTTTCGTACAGGTTTTTAAGTTCTGATTCAGTATTTTTGTAGCCCACGAAATATTTCTCTCTTTTGTCCTTTTATCTTATTCCTCTTTCTCAATATGTTGAACAATAAACGGTTAGATGTAAGAATAAAATTATAACTCAATCTTGCCCTGAAATAAAGTAGCTTATTATAATTAGTGGTATCTAATCACATTCAGAACAACGGTTAAAGGAGGACGCACCAATATCACTATACATTGCAATCTTTTATAAATGTTTCTCGACAGTCTAAGTAGAGATTGATTAAATTTAATGTGCTGGGTTTTGGGGATGGGCCCTTCTGTCTCCCCTCAATGCGTAGCGACGTTAGATTTAGGGCCCCCGTGTTATTTTCTGCCACTGCTAATAAACAACGGAGATCAAGGCGGAATCGAGCGAGGGCATTAGCGAAAGTTGCAAGAAAGAAATATTGCAAAATACGTTTATAAAAATGGTTCGTTTTCCTTTTCCCGCGATTTTTTCAGAGGAACGGCTTATGAAGGCCAACCTTACGTGGAGTGGAGAGAATAGGAAGAGGTGAGGGAAGAAGTGAGAGATGGAATGAGAGAAATGGAGGCATGTGGCTTCAGGGAGAGCAAGCGGAGGTTTCCTCTGTTTGTTTGCGGGCGAGGGGCGGGCTGTTGCCTGCAAGCGTGTTCGTAGCCCTGAGAGGAAGAAAAGGGTATATCATGCACTCCGCCTCATCCAATTTTCTCTCTTTCTCTTCCTATTTATATGCCCTCGCGTTTGTTTTCCTGCCTCTCTTGTTCTTCGCTTCCTTTCTCATTTTCTTCATCGGCGTTCTCCTTCCCATTTTCATCATTTCTGTCGCATTCTGACATTGTTATTCTCACGTAGTGATTAACTCTTGTATAATGTCATTATCAGGGGCAGAATTAGCCACAGGTTAGCTGAAGACAAAGCACTCTTTAGCGTAATTCTAATTTGTTAAAATATTTTATTTACTTAACAACTTTATTTATCATCTAAGGAGATCGTTCCCAGTAGAGAAACGGAAAATAGAACTTTTAAAAATGAATTAAGTTAACTAAATAAATTATTAAATTAATGTGAAAGGGAACATCTAAATAATTCATATAAATATTTCAATTTATGTTTTAAACGAGATTTAAATACGCATTTGCACATTCATTTATATAAAAAATCGTATGAACATAAAGATAAATGTTCATAGAGGTGTTTGAATAAATATTAAATGAAAAATATACTATAATGTTAAAGAAATAAAAATTAAATTGTTACGTACTAAATAATTGGATGAATCACAATGATAGAAATTATTTGTACACTTCCATCATAATTATTATGGCCTTCCACGAAGTAACGTCTTCGCATATTGAGTTGATTGACAATGTTTAAAGCCCATGAGTAAAAAGAGGTTCCCCTAGATTCTTCAGTCTTTATAAATTCGTCTAGGTATGGCGTTGACATTTTCATAACGTCATTTGAGTATCTTTAGATTTCTCCAAACGAATCCGTGTTGAAATAATATTATTTTCTGATAAATTACTATACGTCTAGACACATATTTTAGGGCCGGTTGAACATGAAAAATAACGATTCTTGGCTTTTAATGCCAATAGAACAGTTTTTCATCCTCCATTCCATTGTTTTAGCATTATTTTATTCTCTTTCATCTTCGAAATATTTGGTCAATAGATGATATATCATGCGAATAATATAATAACATGAAAATCAGTGAAGAATACACTGCAAGAAAGTTATTTTCTTTTATTCAGTAGCTTGAGGCTTGTTTGTATTTTTTTCGAGCATTTATTTTACTAATTACCAGTGCAATCGTTATATTTTGACAGCTAATAAATTTACTGCAGGAGTTTTGAAATAATTTTTCCCGTCCTGACGCTCTCGATCACGTTGGACTTTCATCATAAATTTTCCCTAACTGCCGTCAACGATTTGGCTCTAACACACTGGGTAACGATACATTTCCTTTCTGAAGGATTATCAATAACGTCACGAAGTTCACCATCCTGATTCCCAGGAATGTGTCGGATATCTTTATCGTATATTTCCACGGTAATATATGAGCAAGCATGCACTGCTTTGCTTGACTGGCGAAGAAATACTGTGCGCGTGAGAGATGCCTGAAGTATTTTCTCTGCTGTCACGCTTTGAGATAGCATTAGATCATCGATGTATGCTCTTTTCCTCTCATCCTAAGCTGCATTTCTCTTCATTGCCTTCCACTGCACGATAAATTGATAAAATAGATATCTTTAAAAAATTTCCCTACAATTTGTCTTAAAAATTGAAAATTGACATGCTTTTCTTTTATTCGGGTATGAAATGTGTAGATTCACAATTCGCTTCAATTCTGTTTATAAATATTCTAAATATCATACGATCCAAAGCTCGTTGGGAATCGGAGGGAACTTAGCTGCAGTGCTAATAGATGAAATGAACCCATTTCTAGAGTACTACACTTCGTCAGAAAAACAGGGCTTTTTAAAAAAACTTTAGGAGAGCATATACAACAAGGAATCTAGCGTCTTAATCGAGCTCAAATTTCAGCCACATTAGGTAAGAGCTAATTATTAAAACCAGCAAATGGTGCTAAATGACCGTAGATGTCGACGCACCACAAATAAAACACACACACACAATCTCTTACTTGGGTTATGCTCTTTCTCGGAATGGGAAGTGCTCAGATAAGGTTTGAAAAGAATAGCTTTGGCCGAGAAGCCTTCGTACAGCGGATTGAACTTATGACTGTAGGACTTGATAAAAGAATCAGGAAAATCCAAGATTTTGTGTGTTCTGCTGAATGGGTGTGAAACGTGGACCTTAAGAAAGAAGGACATAGTAAGGTTGATGAAGGCCTTCGAGGTGCGGGTTTAGGATAGAGTAGAAGAATTTTGATTAGTAGGAAAGTTAACTTGGAGGAGTTAAAGATGGTTAGGGAGGTGGGTTTATTTACCAAGAAACCAAGGAAAGGGAGTTGTAAAGGGAATCTTGAGGTCCATGAACCTACCAAAAGGTAAATCACTTATGTAAACTAAATATAATGAAGTCGTCTTTAGTGAAAACGGGAGAGTAGCTATTGGTATTCTCTATTAGAGTTTCTTAATTAAAAATGGCTATGATTATGTTTCTACGAAACGAGTAAATAAATGTCCCATATTTTTCCGTTAAAGTTGTATTCTGTATATATTTATTATAAGTAGTCCTATGGAATAAATAGATTATTGATGACCTCTTCTGAAATTGTCTGTTTTATTAGCCAGGTTTTATGGGATGCTGTTGCTTCTTTGAGAGGAAGAAACAAAGAAATCGCGTCTAGGAAAATGATGATTTCAGCAACAGAAAGTTGTTTATCATTGTTTTAACAAATAAAATATGATACTGACATTTTTATAAATTTACGTATCGTAAATTCATTATTTTGTATAGATTACGCTATTATACATGATCGGACTTGAATATTAAGTGGCATTAATTAGGGGATTTCTCGGTTAATGTACCGAGTTAGATATAATTCATTCAACTAACCATTCCTCTTTTACGCTAATGGCTTACATGCTCTTACGGATGCGACCCATAGGCGCGACATTTCAGCAGTACATTTAAATAATTCTAATCAATCAGTGACTGTCATTGTAAATAATGAAAACTCAATCGTCACCTATGAAATGCCAAAGGTGAATGTTTTCATAGTCTGAAATGTTTCGTGTCCCTCTTCATAAAGCATTGAACGACGTATTTGCGTCCATCGGAATGCCATGGTTTATTTAGCGATAGAGGCGCGATACATTGCTTCGATTCCTCGTTTATTGCCTTCATTTTATTTGCATTGGCTACAGTCATGTGAGACAGAGAGGGGAAAATGTTTGGGTAGAATTATTAATAGCAATTCAAATAAGCTGATATTCAATACAAAGAGAAGAGGAAACTATAAAATAAATGAATTGCTATCTCACGATAAAACGAATTCGATGTTTGCCTCGTATTACTTCAAGCAGTATAAGCAATAAATAAAAATGTTGCGCAGGTACGAATATTGTTTTTCTGAAGCTTATAACTAAAGCAAATGCTAAACTATATCTAATGCTAAATTATATGGGTGAATTATCCATTATATTAACAATAGCCAAGTGATAAAGAGTGGCTTGCGTTCATGCGTTAAGATAATTTATGGTTTAAAACTCGTAATTATATGCTATTGTTTTATAAAGTAACGTTCTTGGAATATACAAATTGGAATTGTGTGAATTTTGTAAGTTAAAATTTGTAAGTCTCCTGCGCTCTCGAACCTCACTGCTTCTTTCTTTTTACTGTTTTATTCTAAAGTTCTTTTGTCTCTTTTCTATTGTATTTTGTGCCCGTTTGAAATTGGAAGATTAAACTTGAGAAGGTCTCAATTCTGCCGAATAAGGTCCCTCCTCGTCCTATGTCATCTCTAAAATTTTGGATGTATGAATATGAAATGAGTGATTTTACCAATGCAAAATTTTAACGATTCTCCTCGTCATATTCAGTTCGAAATCACAATACATGTATTGACTTTGGTATTATTTAATTCTGACGCAGTACCCTCAGCACAAAATGGGCGGAGAAGGAAATTTAATTCGTGAGTGGATCGATGCCTTTAACTCATTTAAATAGAAATACGAGACATCCATTTAAATCTTGCAAAGTAAATAAATTGTTTATATCTAGTCACCATCTTGGATGATATAACTTGAAATGGTTTACGTTTTGACTGTTACACGCGGTACTGCTTCTATGATAGTAATTCAAGAGCTCATACAATATTTACCCGTAATCCATTTTCTAACGTATTAGAAATAGGATTTTTTTTTGAGTTTTTATTTCGAACCCACAATTTGCTGGATATATAAATTCTGTAACGTGTGATGATAAAAATAGAAATCCATCTTGCTAGAACTTGAATCCATAAGAATTGCTGTACTCTTTGAAGAAGCACATAATTGAAGGGGATTTGCATTACCCTACAAGCTGTATTTCTGATTCAGTTCAGAAGATCTCCTCATCCCTCATTCTCCTCTCTTCTAGATCCGCTCTCTTTTTTTGATTAGTCTTCCCCGCCTTCCAAACCTTAATCGAATTCTTTTCTCAATCTTCTTATTCCATTCGACCTACCGTCCCATCTCTTTTTGAGAATGTTTACCTCTTTGTCCTCTATCCCCAAGGCTTACGGGGACTTCGGTTGATTTTTCCTCTGACCTCCCTTGGAAATGTTCTGCGTTTCCAGTCTTAGATGGAGATAAGATTCAGAGCAATCCGCAAAACAGAAATTTTTATCTGGTAAATATGCTATCTGAAAAATTTAGCAGCTTAACTTGCGGATAGAGATATTTGCGATTCGTCCTTAAATGAGAATTAGGTTTTTTAAAGGCTTATTTCTTAAGCGGTGGAAAATTTGAAATTTAAGCCTCATATACTTAGAAATGAAACCTTAAAATTCAGTGGAATTCGCAAACCTATCAGTTAGTGTGAATGAGTATACCTATAGAAAATTTATTCGCAGTTTCACTCATCAGGCTTTCCCAGATATTGTCGATTGCGTTCTTAATCTTAGTAGTAGTAGTATTGTTAGAAGTGCTTCGACAGCTTAGGTCATTTCGCACATTGGCTCCCACCGGGAATCGAACCCGGGACCGCTTTCACCAAAGGCACACGCGCTGTCCACATCACTATCCGGGAGCTCTTAATCTTAGATTGTCATACTATTAGTAATGGTCAGAAATAAATAAAAAAATATTTCTGTAGAATTGGAAAGAGATTAACTTATCTTTCTTTAACAGTCTCAAATATTTAAAATAAAAGTCACGCAAGGCTATTTTTTCAATTTTTAATGGTGGTATTTAACCACCTTCTATGAGCAAATAATTGCATCATGGGTATTTTCTGAAATGGCGTAACTGTTCGGTAATAAGGAAAAAGTTTAATTAAATTAATAGAATTAGGATGAAATTTTCGAAATGTCATTAGCGATTTGATAATATCTCTCATTTTACAGTAAGTTGAGCAATTGACCGGAAGAGAGCAATTTAGGAAAATTTCGAATATTAATGTGTAAAAGCAATTGAAAATCCAGTACGAAATAAAAAAAATAAAAATAGGGATTAGCTAGTAGATTCCCATGCATAATATACCCGGGGACCTGAAAAAGGAGCTCATGAAAGCGCTCCAAGTAACGCATGGGATGTCAGAACGAAAATGATCTCTATGGAAATAACTCAAATTCCTCGCATTGCGATACGTAATGGGAATCCCAATGAAATATCGCGTTCGTCGCATCGAAAAATGATAGAGCCGGAGAGAAAAATTCCCGTGCGATTTCCATACACATAGAAATCGTCCATTTGATCATATCCTATTTGAGCTAATGGAGATCCGTGGGCCCTGGAGCAATCAAATTAAGCAACCCCTGGAACGGCTAGGATCGATAAAACGTATGCAATACCCGACCTTCGAGGCGATGTGGAACGGATCGATCCTGGAATTTGAATGCATTTGAAGCATTCCCATGGAACGCCCAACCGGGACTAGGAATCCTTTATTCGGTCGACGGAATTAAATATCAATAATTTCGAAGGACATCATCTCCGAAGATCCATTCATTAAAATTCCTCGTTATAAGTAGGTCCTGTTATAAATAAGAGGAATTTCAGCCGAAGGAATCAAACTCCATAATTAAATGAATTTGTATGTAATGTGTGGAATAATATTGTAGACTATGTAAGCATATTAAAATAATCGTATTGTATTTATTGTAATTTTTTACTCTCTCGCGCTTCATGTATGCAAGATTAAAATACAATAAAAATCTTTCATCATAGAAAAAAGAACTTCCAATGAAAATTAATCAATTAACCTTATTACATAAATGTAAAAAAATTGGAATACATAAGGTTCACCATCAGATAATCACTAATACATGTTAGGCAGCATGTTATGGTGAGCTCTTACTGACGAGACTGACATTAAGGATTTATCTGGTGTTTATTTTCTGAAGGTAGAAAATAATAGCAAATTAAATAATTATTTTAGATTTTGGAGGTAGCATATGCGTTTTGTTTAATTGAAAAATTCAGTTTCTTCGGGGAAAATTGTTTTATATTGTTTTAACTCGATATAGAACTAGATAAAGCTACATAATTGAGTTTAATTTTTCAAGGCCCCCTTATTTTTACTGAGGGCGGTTAAAAGAGCTCTTTAGAGAGACGAAGCATCGACTGGGATCTAAGGCCCTCCATAGCTGTCTACCTCTCTCAAATTCTATCGGACGTTGCCCTTGGCTTGCCAAACTCAATTTCGTCATCCTCCAGTCGTGGGGAATTCAACTTGGAGAAGTTACTGTAACAACGGCGTCTACAATGGGACGAAATAACTATTAGGATTACTAAAGAAAAAGAAGTCTTAAGCGGACTTGGTGGTTGGAAAAAATGACGAAAGGGTAGTTAAATAGATAGGGCTGTTGAATAAAATATAAGCGTTTTTAAGGATTTTGTTTGAAATGAAAGAAACTGTTTGATAGCAATATCTTAACTTCTTAAACGGGCAGGCTATGCGGGAAGTTTTATCCACAGTGCCATCTGGATCCCTCAAATTGAAATATTTCTTTTGAACGAGCATTCATTTTTGAAATAGAAATAACGCTAAAACTATTTTCATGCAAAAAAAGCAATAATTTAGATTGTAAGGGCCTTAACATGGTGGTATTCCAAGAAAGTGAAAAGCAAGTTGACTAAATAGATTTATTTATACGAAACCACAAAATATTATTATAGTTATAATTTATTTTGTTTCATATAAATAAATCTGTTTACTTAACTTGCTCTTAGATGAAGGATTAATCTCAACAGGAGTAAAGTTTTAGTCGAAACAAAACATATGACCCGCGGGGCGTAATTTCGTGAAATGTTTGGAAATAAGATAATGGGAAAGCAATTAATAATTGGGTGTGCTTTGATGGGGTGTTGGTGGTCAGTGGATTGGGGATGGAGCCCACTTTGGATTTGGAAGATATCCCTTTAAAAAGTCGTTGTGGGTTAAAGAAATGACTGCCGATGGTAGATATGGAGGAGGGGGTGAAAAAAGGGAGTGGGGGACATTTTGAGATGGATATCGGCCTTTGGGAGAGCAGTGAAGAGGGAGATATAGAAATTAGGAGAGTTATCGGGAAGAAAGGAAGATGGGAGGGAAAAGAAAAATAGGAAGGAAAGGAATTGGGGGAGTGAGATAATTAAGTATTTGGTGGGAGAAATGATAAGGTGGGATTTCCAGAGAGTCTGATCGATTTGGCCTTTTATTAGAAAAGTGGCAACCAAAAGAATCCTCTTCTGAGCAGCGATGTCGGAGTCTGATTTCTCAAAATAAAACAGATATCATCCTGATGAAAGTTATGGATTGAAATAACAACTCATTACAGGAAAGCAATTCTATCTCAGAGTCGGATCAGTGAACTATACGACTGGATCTTGAATTAAATTTAAAGTTAAAGTTCACAGCTTTGAATTGCTCATAAATTTTCGTAAGCTATATTTATCGAGGATGTAACATCAATTAAAGTAAACCACCATGACTAGCTTCTTTTTAGCCACCATGTCTACGTTACTTCCATCAACTGCGTGGCTCTCTTAGTGTGAGCTGGCAATTCTTCACAAATTAAAAACGGTTAATTAATATCGGTGGGACGGGGAAGTCTTCCGCACAATTTTCGAGAGATATCTTCCAAAAGTTTGTTTTTGCTACCAAACTTTGCAAAATTTTGGACACGATAATTTAACATACAACCATATATAAGCAATATATACTCGGTCTTCATCTGTTGGAATATATCGGTAGATGGTAATGAGGGAAAAATTAAAATAAAGACTTATTTATGAGCACCAAGGGTCGGAAGCTGTTTCCACAGAATTCGCTTCTTTTTTGATGTTCCATCTAATAATTATTTTTTTCCTGCCGAAAAGAGCACTGATTGAAGTTTGCTGTTAAGGCTTTTGAATTAAATTGACAAATTCTTTAAGATGGAGCTAAACATTATTAAAACGAGACAAAATACATGTTTTACGTTAACAACGTGAGCGAAGGTTCGAAACTGGCTTGAAGAAAATGAGAGATGCGGTTAGCTTATAAATTACATTTTTAGGTATTGAGATTTACTAAATTCATCTTTGCTTACCCATGAGGAGCATATGGCAGAATCTTCTATTTCAGTGTATATTATTGTAAACTTGCCGTTCTGTAAGGATCCCAATCCAATCATAGATTATTTAAAAGAGTTTTTCAGTTAAAAACGATCCATTATAAAGTCTTATAAACGTAGTGTATGAAAAAGTGCATTTTGTAGAAAACAGATTGCGCTTGCTTTTGATTGAAAAATATGAAAATTTCGAATGCCTTTCCATCGACTTGCTAAGCATTTCAGATTTGTGAATTACCAAGGGAATGATCAACGAAATTGATGTGGAAACTTTCTTTACTTCAAGAGGAGAATGGAAACTTCTTTTCATTGTTGCGTTTTCACTCTAAATGGATCGAAGTGAGTGGTACGGCGGAGGACGGAGCAGTACTTGTAAAATGGAGATGGAAACATATGGAAAGGTATGGGAACAGAATGGATAGAACGTGGAGAGGGTAGAAGGAAAAATTAGAGCGGTAAAACGTGGGAATGGCAATATATGGAGGGAAAGAAGGGATGAGAAGCATAAAATACGAGGGTGAAGATAGGATAGAGGAGAAGACAGTTTTATTATTTCATTGGGGATAATTTGGGGCAGGAACACCCTTGTTACATGCAGAGGGATGGTTCCCGCTGAAAATGTAGAGGATGGTAGAAAAAACGTGGGATGAAAAGGGAATGGAGATCGAGAGAGGGGAATACAAGTTATAGTGTATGAAGGAGGGATGGGTGTGAGAAAGAAAAGTAACACACAAGTAGGGCGATAGATGAGAAGCAGAGGCGTAGAACAAGGGGACAAGTGGAGGGTGAAATGGGAAAGGCTTTTCTGGATTGGATCCCAAGGACGGCTCGCCCATCTATTCGCCTTCTTTCTCAGTAGTAATCTTTTGTCTGAATAGTAGTTGTGGGACAATTTGGAGTTGGAGCATAATGCACATTCAGGCCATTCAAATGACAGCGATGAAATGGTCACTAAAGCGTCGTTGTCACAGAAAAAGACATCTTTAGGATTCGCTGATTTGTTACGAAGAGAATTGAGTTATATTATTCCGAGGGGATTTTCTGTCCAGACCCACTTTAAAGTTATTCACAGTTACTATTCACGTAATACCACATTCCCTTAGTCATGGTCATTCCGCAATCATGCTTAAACATATCTTCTTTCATACTTGGGTTGAGAAATAGGTAAAGACTTCTAAGCTAGATTACAATTATATTATTTTTCAATAATAATTATTCATTGAAAAGAAAATCTAAACACATTGTTGCCATTAATTAACATTATGATGTGGTTAGCACTCAGTCCGGGTCAATTAATCAAATGGAGAAATATAAAAACAAGGTATAGGTTGAAATTACTTATTTAATAAGGAGATTTCATAAGAATTTAGGCCATAGATCAAAATAAAAAATTCAATGTTTAAAATTTATGAATTTGAATATCTTCGTTCTGAAAAATTCTGTAGTGAGATAGATGCAACTACTATATTGCAGTATAACCTTTTTTAGATTACAATGTGTTAGTTATATCTTAGTTGAATCTCTTTGACTTTAATTTACCATTTCAATCACAGAAGATGCATCAAACATTTTGAGATAAATTTAAGCGTCCGTATTCTGAGAGAGCAAAAAGAAAAAAAATAAGGAGCTTATATCTTTTCATTCTCGCTAAAGGGAATCAAGTGAGTTACGGCTGAAACTGGAGAGTTATGAAACGAGTAATTTTTAGATTAATTCGGAGCAGATACAGTCTATTAGAAGTAGTAAATAGTTCCAATTATTTACCGGTTAATTTAGATAATCTTCTCTAAATTCATTTATAGCCCTTTAGGGGGAACGGTAGGAAAGATAAATGTTCCAACAAGAATCGAAAGAAAGGTTAGATATTGAGTGTTCAGCGCAAATAACCCAGGGCTTGTAAATAATGGCGAGTTGTCGAATTAAAGCTGGGAAAACATTCATCTGGCGCGGAATGAACTGCGGGGCGGGGATGATATTAAATCTAGCTCGGTATCTTAAATGACGGGGGATTAGAGACCCGACATATACGGAGGAATAACCAGTGCAGATTACGTAAAATGATAAGCGGAGCAGTTTATTGTCGAAGAAGTACGGCTGCGTTGTGAGATTTAAATTGCCCGATGGTAGATTATTTGATTTAGCTACTACTAATGTAATGTTTAAAGAACGATATAAAAAAAACACACTTTCAGGTAAATGAACATCGTTGATGTCACTACCGCCTACATTTCGTGTTTAGAATCTTGTTGAGATTATCAAAGAAGTAGGTAAATTATACACTACTTTTTTCTGAGTATTTAATGCTGAAAATAAAGTAGATAGTAATATGTTGATATATTATTTTTTATATTTTTTAAACCTGAAGTAAAAATTGGCTTTCATCCATCTCCATATATATTCCATCCGTCCATCCATAAGGCAACAATACCCTAAATATGTTTGAATTCAAATAATTACTAATAGGGAGTAAATGTGACTAACGATGAGGATTTTAATCTAGGGATGTTCAAACTAATACCGAGGAAATGAAGCCGTGTATCGTTCTTCGCAATCTTACCTCTTGGATTCGATCCATACAACAATAATGACGCATATTATGGATACTGTTTTCAAATGAATAAACATTGATATACATAGTATGATTTATAAGTAAGAGCATATTAAGAGCATTTAGTTCATAGTATTTAATTTTTGATTTTAATTTTAATCTATCATCAAACTGTTATCCGCAATTATAATATACAGCCATGATTACAATTGCCTTTATTATTTAAATTTGGCCGTAAAATCTCGAGTAAGGCGAACCATGATAAGAAATTCATCGGTTTACGAAGACATTTTGCTGTTCATTGGACTCAGCTAGCGAATTTTTTGAATTTCCGTGCATATTGATTGTTAACAATTATCATTTACGATATATTTTAATCAGATTTATGGCACCTTTACAGGTTCTTTATAATCGCAGAATTGTGCTAACAAAAACGTACTTGTCCACTCTTGTTTATTAGTAAAGAGCACTAACGTAAGTTTATTGTACGATTTGTCAACTAACAGAACTATTATACTTATTAATATAGTTAACTATATTACAATATTGGTATCAGCGTGTTGGATAACAAATATACTCATAGTTATGCCATACTCGTGTTATTACCCGTGTTATCGAAGTAGTCGATATTTCTTTAAAAATCATTATTTTCATTGCATTTTTCGTCACGACTCATTCTACTACTTAACGTGATTGATTTTTTAGCGGTTTTAGGTAGTTTTCCAAGGAATTACAGTATATATCAACCAATGCCGTTTGCAGGGGGGAGCTAAAAATTCTCCACTTCCCATTAAAATCGCCAAAGGGAAGAGTTCATCCCCGTGATTGATAAGTTATCTGTTACTGTTCCATCCAAATAATTTATAAATAAGTTTTTATGCTTATTTAGTAAGTTATGAGTACAGAAATATTAGAAAACGTTTTCCATGCTATTACGCATTCTATAGCCTACATGCAGAATCAAAACTAAAAAGGAATTCCTCATGTTTCAAGACAGCTTCCGAATACGCTGCTGGAATCAACTACGAGCGTTGAGGTGACATATCCTTAAATCTGCCGGCCTCTAGTGTCCAAAAACGACAAGTGATACTGAAAATACTCCGTGGGTTGAAGCGACTCGAAATCACGTTGGAAGTGCGCTGGGAGAAAAAGAAAATTTCCGAGTAGGAATCCGCAATCGCTGAGATTAAAATACTCGGGTCCGAATGGCGAGGGAAAGAAATGATTCACTCCCTGTCACCTCCGCGCTCGAGGAACAATAATAAATCTCCGTTCTCCTCGAAACTTTTATCATACTTCTTCCACCGCTCCATTTCCGCTGTGGATATCTCGCAAACGGATAAAAGTCCGAGACGCCGCTGCTCATTACGATCCAGCGAAACCCCAAAGGATAGCATGCATTCTCCTCGTCTCTGTAATGAAAGGGCAATTCTGACACCGTAACCTCCGATTCCTGGAGCCCTCCAGCTGACGCCGGATGACCGATGAAAACGCCCACTTCGTTCGCGCACCATTGTCCGTCCCAGAAGCACCCGGGGCTAGATGCCCTCTTTTTCCCGCCCATATTTTTAATTCGAGTAGATCACATATATTTTTCATTTAACTAAACGTATTTATGAACGTAAACGTCGATTTGATGGCCAAGATAATTACGATTCTACAGAAATTGAGAGAATAATTCGCTTTTACTTCTGTTTCAATTTATTTTTGAAGGGCCTTTCCTTCAAGTTATTAGAATTAGAGAGTATGTTGCCCTGCTTTGTTAAATACAGTAATGGGTAAATAAATGACCTTGTTTTTTTGTTTTATTCCGGATGACTAATTAAAAAAAAAGAAGGTCTACATTCTTTTGTATGCTAAATAAAACGTACCTCGTATGAAATTGTACTGATTAGTGTTTATCTAAAATATTACCATCATAATATTATTAGCTGTTGCCTTTTTGGCTTTTGTAAAGAAGTATTCGAATAACGAAGATACCTATATAGTTTTATTTTTACGAAGCTTTGTAGGGAATTATGACCAATAAATTAAATACGTAATAAAAAAGAGGAGTTATTTTCCTTACAATAAAAACATGGATATCTTGGAAAAATATTCTAGTCTTTTTCAACACTCTTCCTCTTCTGTAACTTGGGGATGAAAGCACCCACTGAAGAATACGGATTCACTGAGTGGCTTCGAAAGTTGAAGCAATACATTTCCTTTCGGAATCTAGTTATACGAAGTTGGCGCTTTTGTCGAGTATTCAGAGAGCGCTCTACCGCACATCCTTTTCGTTTTTGGATTCTAATTTATTTCCCTTAGACGCTAGTTTTCGAAAGATTGAATTCAAAATGATTGCCGTACTCGTGTCTTGCAAAAGAGACAATTTTATTTCACGAAATGATACACTCGGATTTTGTGAATGATTCATAGCTATTTATTTATTGTAGTATATATTTATGAGTTTCATTTTAGGCACTAAATTAGGCTAATAAAAAGCTATTTGGTCACAAGTCAACTTGTGTAGAAAGGTTTCCAATACAGCGTGAAATATAATTTGATTTCATGGATCGGCAATCATCACTTTGCTCCCTTTTTCCACGAGATTAATTCGGATTTTCTTTAAAGCCTTATTCGGTGGCCGCGCGAAGAAATGGTCATCCTACTTTAACTCCCCCACCTCTTCTATTTTGATGGTGCCACACGTTCCTCCACCAATTCCTACCACTTTTCTTTACTCCTCCCACTTTTCTTTACTCCTCCCAGCTCTCTTTGCCCGAAGAAATCGATTTGGTCTTTGTTGGTCGAAGGCCCTGCGAGAGAAGAGGTTCGACTGGTGTGGGAAAGAGCATTGTTGAGTAGGGGAAAGAGGAGGAATCTCCACCCAAGATGGTCGGGGAGTGCGCTATCAAATGGGGCGGGAAATAGTTCCAAATTTGCTCACCTGGAAGACGATGGCGTCCTTTTCGAGTTGATTCCGATCCTTGAAGATAGTGTTCATTATGTCGAGGAATTTGTCCCTCGGAAGGAAGCTCGCCTGTTCTCTTCGGAAGTCTGTGATGAAGTCGTAAAGGATGAAGTAGGTCCCTATAGGAAGGAGAAGAGAATACCGAATTAAGCGTTATGGATTGGAGGTTGTGAATACATTTTGGGATCATAAATGCGTCATTTGGTGGGATAAGCGTTTTGCGTAGCCAATGAGAGGGAATGGGAAATTGCTACGATACGGATTTTACGAGCAGTTAACGATTGAATAACGTAATAAAGTCAATGGTTTATAGGTTCATTTTGCTACAGAGATCTTGCTTCTAACTGTAAGATAGAAACAAAACAAGGACGAAACATTTTCCTTTTATTTTATTTTCCTGATATACCTATTTATTATCAATTCTTACGTACAATATTATAAAAATATATCAAAAATATTATCTTTATCTGAGGATACTTTTTACTTCACAGCGAATTTCTCTCTTGCTTGTAGATAACACCTAAAAATTAATAATTAAAAGGAATTTTCATCAACAGCTGCATTTTACGGCTTTGTTTTGGAATCAGGAAAAGGTAATAACTTCCAAGACTGGGATTTTCAGAGATTTTGTAGAGCCATTTAAAATGAGTGTAGCTTAGGAATCGATATATTTGATAAAATTATATTTACTTAACGAAATACCAATAAAACATTTTTCTAAACTCGCATATGCTTTTAATCAAGTGAAACGATTTTAACGAAACATATTTTTGCTCCTAATCAAAACAGTTCAATTTCTGGAAACACTGAGAACGGGATTATACCCAACAAATATTCTGTTTCTTCGCTGTGAGAGTAGGAGATCATATTTCAGACTTATCCTGCCATTCATTTTTTTCGCTTCCAAAATGTTATCCTTTTTCGTTATTAACTGAAATGGAGATCGAGATTCGTCCACCTTATTCTTTCGCGTTATCCTAGATTATGTTGTAACCAGGCTGATTAATATTACTTGTTATTCCTTTAAATTGACAGTAATAAACATGTAATCAATCGTATCTCTCATTCGTTCATAAATGTTAAACTGTTTTCAGTCTCATTTAATATTTCTCTTTGCATCCAATCAAAATTATGCTCTATGCGGCGTTAAAGAGGAATCCAATTCAAAGTCGAAATCAAGGCGACGCCTCATTTCGAAAGTTTACCCAAACAAGTAAATCTGCCCGATCAATTAAATTCCTATCCTTCCGTAAAGCTCCTTTGATGATTTTTATTTCTCTCCGGATATGAAAGGCAGCCTTCAGAATCTCAATCCCTTTAATCTCCGCAGACAAAGGACTTTTTCCCCGTGTATCGCTCTTTTTAAATATGCCACCGATACATTCCTTCGTCGCATTTGCATGAGCAATGGAGGATTCGAGAGCAGATTCGGAAAGACTTAGTATAGGTCGTGCCATAGGAGGGGCGTAAGCCGCGTAATGAGGGATATTGCCATTGTGCCCATCCTTCCACTCCGTCCCGAAAGCCTAGCGAAAACCTTTTTCATGCTTCCACCTCCGAAACCCCTGCGGCCCTGAATTAATAAAGCCTTCCTCGGAATTATTGTTCCCTTGTTTCGTGTCCAGGGCGTATATCCCTAGTCCCTCCATCTCTCTTTCTCCCCCTTTCTCCTCGCCTTCTCTCTTTCTCTCTTCCTTCCTAACCTAATCTTCGCTTCCTTATGCTGGGGACGAACCATTTTCCCATCATCTTCCGTCTCCTTGGATTACTCCCCGATTTTTTTTTCGCATTCAGTTTTCGGTGATCAAACGGCCATGTTGCGTCCCGTTTTTTCGTCCTTTAAATTTCCTTCAGGTTGCGCACGAGCAAAATTGCCTGGATTAAAATCTGACGGGATCTCCCGCGAGTTTCTAAATCCCTCTCAAAGCTAGCGCCTGGATGGAAATTGCGTTTCCGGATGTTTAAGCTGCGAAAAGTTATACCTCGGCGGGCGTTCGTCGGAATTCAGCCCTGAATCAACTTCGTAGCTTAAATAGAATAAGAATTTACAGAGACCATTAGTGAGCGTTTGGGTCAAATCCTATTATCTTTGATTTCATTTTGTCCTCCAAAACGTTTTCCCTTCACGCGGATGAGAAAAGAATGACTTCTTCCGAGATTACGATGTATTGGCGAGAGAATCTAAAATTGTTTTTAAGGCCCTAGAGACAATACTAGAAATGAGGAGTACTTTTCCTGCACCGATAGAAGTTAATTGTATTGTTTTTCGTGGTTATTTGCCCATTATTGACGATTATGCGACTTCTTCAAAAATTTTGATTAATTTTAAATCATCTAGCATTTCAATTCTAGAACTAAAGCAATGCTTTCTCATTTTTCTATGTTTCGATTATTTATGTCCTTAATTACCGGCCGCTATGGCGGTGTGGTTAGTGTGCTCCATCGCCTAGACCCCATGTTGGAGTCCCACGTAATCGGATTTTCCTAGTTAATAATAATAATAATGATAATCGTCTTTATTTGGGCAAGATTGAGATTAAAGTCTCTTCTTCCATCTAACCCATAAGGGAATTATAGTTAGTTATAGTTATGTATAGTTATAGTTAAGGAATGTATATAGCAGTAAGGGCATTCGTAAAAATCAGTGCCATAATAAACTTCATCCTAACCGAATCATCAACCGACCATATAGGTTGGAAATAAGTCTAAGATATATATCTATCCTCTCAATTATATTTTCTGCGATTATTAGTTATTAGTCAAGTAAGTCCAAAAAGTTGTGCCAAGTAAATAAAATTTTCACAAATGAAACAGCTCTTGAGATTCTCAATTTGTATGCTACAGTGTTATCTTCTTTGATTACTTAAAATTTACTGAGGATTCATCCAATAAAAGTGACATTGCCAGGAAAAAATAAGAAGTGAAGTGGTCTCTAAGCTGTCATGGCCTTTTCCTTATTAGTCACTTCATCCTAGGAATATTCTTCAGGGATGTAAAATGAGACCTAGAACAGTTTACCGAAGGAGTTTATTTTCAATCAATTGAATCCCGTATCAAATCGTATAAGTAGACATTTATCAACGTAAACCTGTACCACCTCTATGATAGCGACTCAAGTTTGGAATTATATTGTAATAAGATATTTATCTTAGATAAAGATGTTTCCACATCTGTCGAAACGTGGCTTTTTACAGCAATTTCACTTTTACTATATTTTATACTAATCGTTTTGTTCGAAGGCAATGCATATATTTTATATGCTGAAATACGAAGTTAAAAGAGCCTTCTATATCCTATATTACGAGGTTATACCATGAAATGTGTATATCATGAATGAAATCGATGGAAGTATTTGTTGTGTAAAAAGTCTTTTTGGCGGAACGCTATTGAAAGCCCGTATACCGGTACGTAAGAATCCTTGCGCTAGGCACGTTTACCATCCTTTATTTTCTCGCGTATATTCCTCAACCACTTCATTAATTCATCCTTTTTTCCTCAACAACACTTGTTGTGCGCTCCCTTCTCGTTTTAATTGTTATCCCTCCATCGTTAAACGCATCTTATTTTTTCCATTTTTCGCTCTCTCTGCCGACACTTCGCATTCACGCGGCATATTTTCCCGTTCCCCTTTTATTCCCCATTCTGTTCGCGGTGGCTTTGTTAGTGTACCTTTTAGTTGTTCCCTTCGGGTCTTTGCTCTTTTTCATCTCCAACCCACCACTTTCCCTTTCTCTTTGCTGCAGTATATATGTGGTGCTAAAACACCCTATTTTTTCTCATATCTGCGAAAGGGTACCTTCCTGCATTATTTTTATTTTCAGTCTCCCAAAAATTCACGTCTTAGAGTTATTTTGTATTACTTTTGTGTAGGACGTTGTGGATAAATTTCATCTTTCTTCTACTCGTATTTGGCCTTTAGTATTTTAAAATAAAACTACGATAATTAGTGTTACCCGGGAATTGGTGTATTTCATCAATCTTGCGTTAAAGGTAAGAGCGTTTTCAGCATATTAATAAAATGCCTTTTAATTAATTCTACCTTTGGACCAGTGAGATTTTCAGCATTTATTCAGTATTTGTGAAATAAAATGAAATCTAGATGTTGATATGTTGAGAAGAAGTAGGTGGCAAGCAAAGAAATTTAAGTGATTCTTAGTGTGCTTATTGCTGCACTTCCTCTCCTTTCTTCATGACTTTCTTATCATTAACTTCTAGTTCTCCTCTAGAAATACAGTTCATTTACCAAAAGTATCAGTTTCTTAGTTCCGGCAGGAACTTAGGCTTTCTTTCAGATTAATCTTCACAGGAAAATCCCGGGTTCGATTCCCGGCCCAGTCAGACTTTTTTCAAGTCCGTTTTTCCTTGGCATTCTGCGTCCTACAATTTAATGGGCACCTCCTTTACTCAAACAGTTTTAAACGTCTCTATCTGTTCCCGTATGGATTATGTTTGCCAGTATTTAGTCTAGTATTTCATTGCATTTCATACACTTTTCTCTTTTCTCTTTCTTCCGGCTCAACGTTATCTTCCCAATTGTTGCTGATCATAAATCCAACTCTTAGAATTCTTCCATCTTGCCACACGCCGGAAGGAAGCTTGCAGGATATATATGTAAATGTAGACCTCTGCGATAGAATATGTGGACCTTCTTGGGTTCTTTCGGTTGTTACTTTCTTTTATTTTTGCTTAGCAAAATGAGGTTCAATCTCATCTTTTCACTTCACTCAGAATCTGGAAAAGTCAATCTTGACTCTCCATGCTGCGGATAGAATAGTTGCCGTGGATGGTTGTAAGTTGCGCCGTGTAGGATGGTTGTTCTCGTCTTCATAATTTATGTTCAGACTTATGTTTAGATGCATATTGCTAATACAGAACACTATCATAATTGAAATAAAATTTGAGGAAAAAGGAGAACAATTCACTTAGCTGTTCTGCTACCGGTTTCATATTTTGTAAGAAATTTTGCTGTAGCCTTTTTAGGCTGGTTCAAACTGGGATATCCATTTCCTGCAACCTCCAATCATACCCATCCTCCCCAATGAAACGTAGCAGTATATGCAAAGCCATATATAATCAGCCTCTCTTTACATTTAGACACTTGATAAACCTTCTATCTGTCATTCAACTAGTTCTCTCTTTTATTTTTCATATCCATGTTGCTCCTTGGAGTTTCAAGATTACTTAGTTCATATCTTTGGGCCTACTCTTTGGCCACTGGAAACTCCTAATTTCCCATCCAACTCATTGGATGTTGTGTGTTGTTCTTCTCTTCTTATTGTGTAACCAAACCGTTGCTACTTCATTGATTTCACCAAGCTCATCATATGGTTCACTTCATTCTTCTACTTTACCTATTTCTACCATCTCCATCCTGTTGTTTTCAAATTTTAAGCATCTCCTGATACTTCTTTGTAAGGTTTCCATGTTTCCATATTAGTGGCCCACGTTTCACATCCCTCGGTTAATACAAGTAGCTTTTATTGCTCGCATAATGCCATCAGCAGGTTTATTACGACTTTTGAATCGATAATTCCCCGTTCGCAATGTTCCAGTACGATCCAGTCTCACTCTTCTCCGTAACTTTTCCATTGTGTTAAATCTTGGATGTATACTTGTAGTCTCTTTTTATTCTTGGTGGTGGTGCAGATTCTTTGTTCCTTTTCTTCACATTCGTTTCTCCCTCCAGAACTCCCATTTCCTGCCTCCTCTGAGAATCGGAATCCATTTATGAGAGCCTTCCTCCGTAAGGTAACATTTCAATCACCATTTGCGATACCATAAAATTCTCGCTCTCCTTCCCAAGGTAAGGATCCTTTCGCTCTGCCCTCATCGGAATGAGGGAAGAGTCTCCATCGATTTTCCTTCACCGTTCATTTCGTCTTTCTTTTGTTTGGGATGACGTGCCGCAGAGGAGAGTACCTCACCCACCTTTACTTGCCTTTTTAGAGATTCTCGCCAAAAACCTGTTCCCTGTGCGATCCGTTAGGTTCGTGAACATTGGCCATTTTCCACGCTGCTTAAGGGCTGCCAATCGATTTATACCGCCGAGGAGTAGCGGAAATATTCATTGGGGTACCTTATTTACGTTATTGCGAGAAGTACAGAGGGGTCGAAAATTCAATACCTGCAATATAACAAGTGCTTGTACAGCAACTGAAGCAGAGAATCCACTATATCATAATTAATGGTTGGTGTTGAGAATTTATAGGTGTCATTGTGCTTATGATAGTGTTTTAAATAAATTTATTTGTATTTCCTGTAAACTTTAGTAACGCTATGTAAGAGCTCTCACCGTAGATTTTAGATCAGAAGAGTCTGTCCAAAGCGTTTTAACTGCTTCAGTTTGGAAAGCAATAGATTACATAGTGATCAGTAAGAAATAAAGTGTTACAAACTTTTAACCATACCTCGATACCACGATATTTCATTATTTACATTGGAGAGATCTCGAAAAAATATCATCTGTTTTTTCAATGATTTTTTCTGTATTGTAGATAAAATAGAACCAAGCACGCCTTTATGTTGTTTCGCCTTTTTATATAATCGCCGCAATTTTAGGGTGAAATATCCAAAGAAATGGATATCGCTTGTATATGACACGTCAAAAAAGATTATTTGAACAAATGTGCACCTCCAGGTGTTTTTTCGCGATATTTTTACTAAATATCGATGAGATGTTATAATTGTGGATGATATTAATTGTGTATATTAGCTCTTACTCGGTTTAACATCTTTCTTTTTTAATATTCTCCATCTGTTTTTTTTGTAGTAACAAGTTCTAAACACTAAAAAATATTGACATTTAAGTGAATATTTGATCAGCAAAAGCCAATTGCAGTAGTTTTCTGTAACGATTCTCTTGCATATACCTGCTCGATTATCATGACTTACCTGGAAAGACTTACACTAATGCACTCTCTAAACCGATGGAAAATTTATGGAGAAATATTTTACCTTGGCATCCTGTCTTCCCTGAGCGAAGTCTCTCGTGAATATCAAACGTTATATACGTTCCTCGGTATTTTTCTCATGAGGAATTGCTTAACATTTCAAAGTTACCTCGAGGGTAAAATAAATTTCTGTCTTTAAAGTGACCTTTAGAGAAAATATCAAAGGTAGGGGCGTAAGTAGTCGAGCTTTAAATAGTCCAATAGTCACAGGAACGCAAATTAAATTTATCCCCCTTTACAATTTAAAATAAATTAAAATAATTTTCACCGATGCGCTTTGAGGATTCGCGGTGAAAATTAAAATCGGATAAAATCCGACCTGCCGCATTTCGGTATTTCCACGCACCAAAGGACTGATGGGAGTTTGCTTTTTCTGCACTCCGAGAAACATAATCAAGGCCATTAAAAAATAAAATCCTCCTCGGAAGCCTTAATACGAAATAAAACGTTGCCCTGAAGATTCCGGGCGCACGGTGAAAATCCCTTGAAACGGAGTCGAAGGAGTGGCGTATAATGATTTAATTAAATTACCATTCGCCGGAGATAAAATCGGGATTTAAAAAAGCTCGCAAAGCAGCGCTTTAAAAGCCCTTCCGCTCGGATATATGCATCATCGTCCGGGAAAAGAGCAGTTTGGCGGCGCCTGTGTCCCCGACCGTGCTTCCGACGGCGGGTTATGAAAGACGAATCCTGTTTTATTTTGTCGGGCGGAGAGAGAGAGCGCGGTGGTACCTTAAAGCTCCTGCTTTCCCCTCTTTCTCTACCTTCACCAATATTTCATAGGCAGTCATCCCTAAGGGATAAGGGCCCTGTTTCACCTGTGTGATTGCGTGTGCATGCGAAGCCTCGGTGCGGTGGAGGATAAGAAAAGGGATAGAAGGAACAGCAGAAGAGGAAGAGGATAGGGAGGTTAAATAGAGGAAAGAGGTGGGAAATATGAAAAAGAGAGAGAAATGGAAATGCATGGAGAGAGAGAGAGAGGAAAAAAAATGGGAACAAAGCACTTAAACATACGGTTAATTGCCAAAACGAGTTCATTCAATGCAGCTCTGCATCGTAATGCCCCCAAACAATGAATCCAATCATTATTGATCCGTATTAAATTAAAAATGGAATTGTATGATGGTCACTTTTAATAAATCTATGTGATTTGGACGGGTTTATTCATAGGTTGTGACAATCATTTAAAAAATTAGTTAGAAAGTTAAGCAGTTAAGAGAATAAACTGCTAATAACCAACTAATAACTATAAATTATTCTCTGTAACTTCTGATACGCCCTAAAAAAGATACAGGTTCAAATCATCCAACTGTATGACTACATAATAAATTATAATAAGATAAGCTTTACACTGCTTTGCGTTCAAATTCAATTAAAAATGTTGTCGCTGAAAAAGAGAAAAGGAATTTAGATAAAATCCGTTACACTGCAGTTACAATACAGCGCATTAATGTTTTAGCGAACCTGCAGCCGGTCAAATAAGACCTAGTCTTATCTTTCTTTCCAGCTTCCATGTCATAAGATAATAGAGCGTAAAATATACCGATCGTGCAATAAGGCTAAGAACAAGTAAGGTGAATCTTATAACAATAGTTCACTTCCATAGAAAAAGAAGCAGAAAATGGAGTTTTCATACTTTCTTGAAAATTCCGATGAAAATAAATTAAAAATATGATACCAAAAGGATAATGTAGTATTGTTCGTGCGTTATACTCAGATTTTAAAACATTCAATATTATCCGAAACATAATCAGAAAAATAGTGCACAAAGACATAAATAAATTACTTCAAGCAGGGATTATAAGAAGGAAAGCGGGTGGAGGGAATGATGGAAAGGAAGGAAGATTTATGGAGAAAGCAGAAATGTAGAAAGGATAATAAAGGAGGTGAAGGATGAAAAGAAAGAGACAACCAAAGAAATTGGTGAAGTGAGTTTATAGACGAAGGAGAAACCGTTGAAAGAGAGAAAAGGCATTGTGTATAAAGAGAGAGAAGCGAAACATGAGTGAGTTTGGGTACGGCTTTCAAGCCCCATCTTCTCGATGGTAGTTGAACTGAGCGACGTACGTATCAAATAATAGCGAAATAGCTAAATGTACGGCGGAAACAAGGCAGGGAGAGAGAAATATAATTGGAGTTGGGAACGGGAGGATGAGCGCGTGTTGGCCATGTTCTTTGGTCCGCGTAATTGCTAGCAGGGCTGCCTACCGTCCAGAAGTGGCCTTCTCCCTCTTTCTTCCCCCACCTCTTTCTTTCTCTCCCTTTTCCAATCTATTATTCCGCGTATCCGCCCTTCCTTCTGCCATCGACCCATTCTCTTTGCATGCCTTGACATTTTCTTCCGCAACCCCCATTCCCTTTGTTCCTTTTATTCCCTTTAAATTACATTTTGTCACACCTCTGCTCCCTCGCCGCAGCTTTAAATGTGTTTTCCCTCCGTTTGCTTTTGTAGTACCCATTATGGTTAATTTGTTCTCATGCTAGACGGGGAGATGTCTTTGGCGGAATTTAATTAGGACCAAAACGGAACTCGCCATTTTTCATTCTTTTCCTCTGTGTTTTATTATTTAAGGGCACCATTGAGAATTTAGGTGTTATGTTTGAGCAGGGAGGGAAAAGCAGTTGCTAACTACACACGAATGACGAACAAACAGACTGGGGAAGGAAGCTCATTGTTTTAGCACAGTTTTCACTACAAAAGGAGCGTTATATTATTCAGGTCAACCAAATGCTGCTGCTATGCAAACAAATATTATTGCAGATATTTATTGCCCAAGATATTCTGCGTTTATTTTTTATCGCAACAAAAATGAAAATGTCATAAAAATATTTCCGCTTGTGATAACTATAATTAATACAATATTAATATAAAACTATTAAAAAACTGTTTAGCAGTTATTGATTTGTGTAGCGTTTAAAGCGACATATTAACTATTGATAAGAATGATCTTAAACGCTCAAATTAAAGAAGATACATATAACTCAATTCCTTGTGTGCATAATGTTCTTGAGACGGAACTACGTGGTTCATTCATTCATCTATGCAAACATATGGGAAGGAGGATTAACGTCAATGAACACTAAGCTACAATTTGGGATAATCGCAGGAATTTCCCATTCAGAATTCACTTCCCGAGTGATGGGCCCTGTGTTCCTAAAGTAAATCAATATTTGCTTTCCCAATCGATTTTCGATTTAGGGAGACAACATTTCCGTTACGCATTTTAGCTGGAGATGTCTTTGGATAAGTAATTTACGAGTTAAGGTTGAAAATATTAATGGGGTCGAAATGGAGGACAGCGTTTGTCAGGCTATAAATCTCCCTTTCCGTAACTCCCTCTACTTGTCACGAGATTCGACTTACGCTGATAAGCTTTCTTTTGTTGCTGAAATAGCATGGCAATGAGTTTAAGATGACCCAGATCAAAATGTCGCTGGAAACACTTTTTGTAAGCCATTCCAAAGGTTCTGAAACAAACTTTAAGTTAAATAAAATGTTACAGTGAATAATAATAATATTATTAAGAAGATATTCCATTATTCATATTTGTCGATTTTATATGAATATAGATGTCAATTTTTATAATTAAAGGGAATTTTGTATGCCACTCTTTCTCCAAGTCCAAAAGTGTATTTGTGCAGTACCTCTTATATTTAATATTATAGTAAAAAAGCACCAATTAACTCCGTTTTAAAGCTTTTCATCGGAAATTATGTAAAATTTTCGTTTTATAATTTTATTACTAAAATTTTTCGTTTGCGAATATGAAGTTTCGGAGGATCATGTCAAATATTTATGAGTTTAGATGGATGTTCTCAAGAGATATTTGATGGAATTTCATCACAATAATCTATTTAATCTCAGATTTGTGGGATTGTACTGAATTCTAGATTAAAACAGTTAACGGATATAATCGTTGAGGGGACTTGAACGTTTCAATGCGGATGAGATCGAATCCACCACTCGTCAGTGGAGAAAAGTTAAGTTTTATTTTACAGCCAAACAGGAGGATATTGTCTTCTTTCCCTTGTGAATATGCTCACTAAATTTAAATGTACGATAGAAAAAAAATTGTTGAAAGGGGATATTATGCTTATTTACAGTTCAAACTTTTCCACTTTTTCTTTGTTTTAGTTTCATATCTTGCGCTCCACTTCCTAAACTGATCAGAACGCTATTTTGATGTTGACATGGCGAGTCGTAACACGAGGAAAATATTATTAAACCGCAAGGGGTTAAGGACGAGAGAGTAACCTTGGCCACTGCGGTCTTTATTCACAGTAAACTTGAGTTAGATAAGAAATTATAACTGCGGAGGAAACGGAGGCACGTGAAGGAAGAACGAGGCGCCACCACGCTACGTCTTTGCGCAGAAGCTATCGTAAAATAAAACACGAGTGTCAATTAAGAGATTTTTAACCGCGATAAATAACCAGCCGAACGCGAGATATCTCCTCGTAATTTTTATCAGAGAGAAAACCGTAAAATTCGTAAGTATTCTTGGTCCGAAATAAATTTTGAATATCGAGATTAACAGACGTAATTTTCGGAAAGGAAATCTGGAAGTCATTTTTCCTTTATGGTTACCTTTTTTATTAAAGCGATTTTGTTGCGGTCATATATAAATAATAAACCGGGATCTTTCTCCGTACCCACTGATTTGGAAGAAAATACCCCAGTTATCCGCAACAGTAGATCTGAAAAATGGGATATCCTCGAGAAGTTAAACTGAGATCTAATTATGTCTCGTGCCGATACTGTTCGAGAGAAATATGCCGTTGCTCAAAATAGAAGATAATGCAAAAAAAGCCTCAAGTAGCTTGAAATTCTCCATTGGAACAAGTTTGGAGGAAATACACCACTCACTCAATAATGATGGAAAATTGGAATGGCTAAAAGAATCGTGCTCCCTTCATTAAAAACATTCGATCGAATGACTCCGCACAATGCGAGATCGCTGACACGTGAAACAACGGTCGAATTCTCGCAGTCGAACAGAGTTGCATTGAGGCAACTTCAAATTATTACTTCGAGTTTTTTTACTGAAAGGCAGGTTTAATATCGCTCCCAACTTCAATTATGTAGCTAAATTTGGAACAAAACAGTAGCTAAAAAAATAAGGAGAAATCAAATTGGCTTGAACTAGAAATAAAATTTATAGTGGAACTAAAGGTAGGGAGACAAGAAAGA